>AP027103.1:49896327-51254837 GCA_028142955.1 Pinctada fucata | reverse complement strand
CGCTTTTTCCTTTGGTACTGTGTAATTGTCACAGTGTGTTTGTCCGCTTTTTCCTTTCTCGCGAGACAGTTTTGTTTCATGTGTAGTCTTTTGTATTTAATGTCTCTATGTCGTGTGTCTGTTTTACGTCTCTTGATGTGCTTGTCTACTCTGTGTTTTTGCATCAGATATTTTTGGTGCTTTACTGTGGGTGATGTAACTGAGTCTGGTTGGATATCTCTCCCTTTCTTTTATCTAGGATAAGTAGGTCTATTGGTTGTGTTTGCTTGAATTCAGGTTTCGGTTTTGGTTTGACTTTCATTCACTGATTTCGCATTTTGGTTTGGTTGTTTTGCTGTGGGTACTGCTACCGAGTTCTGTTTAAAATTCCCTTGTTTCTTGTAGAAAGAGTAAGTATTATCTGATGACTTTTTAATAAATATGGAGAAAATAAAAGGAAAGATATGTTTTCTCAACACCACACTGATGAGCTTAAGTAGGCCTGTCATGTACACAAAGAGAAACACTATTACATCCACCAATCAATGACTTAGGACAAACTGTGTAATGTGTATTATGTAATTGTCTTTTTTTTCAATTTTAAAAATGTTCTCTCAAGAAGAGTTATTCAAAACCTTTCTAAAGAAACATAAAGTAAATCACTTTTAAAGCGTACATGCAACAGTAAGTATTGCTAAAGAAAGGAGGGTGATCTACAACAAGACTCGGTTGCAGCACCCAAAAGAAAAACCTAAAACACCCATATGTGAAAATACAGAGTAAACAAACAAATCTAGAGACTAACATGGGACACGGAAAAACAAATATGACAACAAACCACCGACCATAAAAAGTCTATACTTATAATAAACTAGTATTCATTTCATGTATTCTAATAAATTTGATTTTTGTATGAAGTTGCAGATAAACGAAGAAAAGGAGATACTGGGTGAAAAAGAAGATACAAAATTGGAAGATAACGGCAAAAAAGATTGGAGTCTACAGCAGGTTGGCGCGGTATTGTAACTTTTCACATATTATATAAAGATTTGTTAAAACAATGCATGTTGACTCAATGAGCATAAAAAATAATAGGAATTGCCAACTTTATAACAAAACAATTTTAAAAAATCTTCTGTAAAGTTCCTAGGGGAGATGAAATCAATATCCCTGTGGAGAATAAGCATATTCTGCTTGCTAGCGACACTCATCACTTCAGTCGTGCAGAAAAGGTGGGAAAATGAAGGCAGCATGAAAAATAAAATTGAGAGAGGTCGTTCCTATTCGTAACTATCGTACTTTTGCTCTTCATATTATTTGGAATTTCCTTTTTTTCGGCCTAGAGCATCACTGATGAGACAACTTGTTGAAATGCGCATATGATGCACTGAAATGTTATAATGGAACATACAAATGTAACGGAAAGAAAATGTTGCCAGTAATTTGAAATTTGAATCTCGATAAAAATATTTTGTCGCCTTGAAAGTTTTTCAAAGTTTGTTTAAAAAATTGGTATCCAAAAAAAAAGGTCTTAATTGTCATAACGAATACATATGTGAAATATGAAAGCCCTATCACTTAACATTCAAAAGTTATGCCCAATGTTCAATGTTAGAGTTTTTGAATGGTAGGTCAAAGGTCAAGGTCACAAGGTAAAAAAATTTGGTATCAATGGATAGGTCTTGTCACAAGGAATACACATGTGAAATATGAAAGCTCTATCGCCTTCCATTCAAACTTTATGCCCAATGTAAAAGTTTTTGAAAAGTAGGTCAAAGGTCAAGGTCAAGAGGTCAATAATTCTGGTATCAAAGGAATACACATGTGAAATATGAAAGCCCTTCCACTTACCATTCAGATGTTATGCCCAATGTTAAAGTTTTTCGGACAAACAGACAGACAGACAAACAGACGGACAGGCCAAAAACTATATGCCCCTGAATCCTTGATTCCGGGGGCATAAAAATGAATGACATGGACAACTTTGCGTCAATTTTCATGAAAATGTGACAATATACCTTCATTATGGGGGCCAACTGAAAGATTTTACAATGTAAAAGAGTTAAAGAAGATCCTGACGATAATCTCAACAGCACTCACAATAGAGCGCAAAATTAAATATCGACGGACCCCTAGCAAGCTAGAGGTGGGACCAGGTTTCCGGGAGGAGTAAGCATCCCCTGTTGGCTAACCGCACCCGCCGTCGATGTTCATGAAGCATGGAAATGAAAATATATAAAATTTATGCACTGTCTGACGTTATTTCTATATAGAAAGTGCTATGGCGACAATGTCAGGGAAGTATATTCAAAACACTTACTGTCAAACCCCTCGCGGGGAACTTTTTTACGAGCTCCACACGGCAAAGGGCATAAGTGTGACACAAATGAGTTAAAGAAGATCCTGACGATAATCTCAACAGCGCTCACAATAGAGCGCAAAATTAAGCATCGACGGACCCCTAGCAAGCTAGAGGTGGGACCAGGTGCCCGGGAGGAGTAAGCATCCCCTGTTGGCTAGCCGCACCCGCCGTCGATGTTCATGAAGCATGGAAATGAAAATATATAAAATTCATGCACTGTCTGACGTTATTTCTATATAGAAAGTGCTATGGCGACAATGTCAGGGAAGTATATTCAAAACACTTACTGTCAAACCCCTCGCGGGGAACTTTTTTACGAGCTCCACACGCCAAAGGGCATAAGTTTGACACAAATGAGTTAAAGAAGATCCTGACGATAATCTCAACAGCACTCACAATAGAGCGCAAAATTAAGCATCGACGGACCCCTAGCAAGCTAGTAAAAGTTCAAGTTCTGACGAAATTCCGTTATTGTATTTCAGAAAGATGCAGAGGAAGCACAAGATGTCATGGTTCTACCCCCACATCAGGTAATTTGATTTATTACTATGTTAGTGAAAGAAAGTCTGACACAACCCCCAAAATCAGAATCCAAAGCATACAACCAATAGGTTTACAACTTCTTAAAAATATTTATATATATAAAGAGAACTTTCTCACGAGAAAAGAAAAAAAAAAGCGGACAATCCGGCGGAGGCAGTACAACTGCTAAGAATGTTACACGTCTTCAAAACCATAGCATCATTTAAGACCAGATAAATCTGCAGCATGGACCATACATGCACGTTTCGGGTATTTACACCCTCGTCAGTGAACAGCCGCAATTACGGAGTATTTGTAGATGACACTGTTAAAATGTGTGCTGTAGAAAGTTCAATACAATGATAATCAGTGCATAAACATCGAAGAAGTACCCATAAGTAATTCAGCCTCAAAGTCAAAGAGGGAAAGCAAACATGTGATAGCAAACAAAACAAATTTAGGGTGTGTATTCCTCTGTGATCATTGCAATATCCTCTTGTTGGGAGTATATATTTTCTTTATTTGTTTATGAGAGGAAAATTAATCCTATTATATTCTTTTTGAAATTTGAAACCTCTCCCGTCTTAAATTTTTGACGCACATCAAACCTCTCCCGTCTTACATTTTTGACGCACATCAAACCTCTCCCGTCTTAAACTTTTGACGCACAACAAATTATGGCTATAGAGATCATTCGATCCCTCTTAGCAGATTTGAGTGGTTCATTCCATTTACCGGTAGAAGGAAAGACTAATTTACGCATGTTTAAATTCAAAGAAAATTGTTAATATCATTCAACACTACTTATTGCTTGCCCCTTAATTTCTTCGCACGATTTATAAAGTGTCCAGTCTTCCTATGAATGGATAAATTTAATTGCATATTACATAACCTTGAATGTATGACTTTGCAGGAAGATGCCACAGAACCAAGACGAGTAAGGAGAGGACTGAAATCTCGATTCCTCAAAGCAATGAAGAAATTCTTCTGCTGCTGCCGCTGCAGACCAAAAGTCGAAGAGTAAAAGACAAGAAAGAGTCACGTAGGGGGAGTCAAGTTTTGTAGTAAAGTGCCAACAACAAGGAAAACAGTTTATTCCCGACATAGTTGCTATATTCGTCCGATAAAAACTTCGTCCAAGTTCTTTTTTTTCAAATTAATCAATTTTGTTTTCGTAGTTTAGTATTACTGAGCAAGATAGAAGCTTAGGTTATGAAACTATCATTAAAACAATTTCATGTCTAATAAGGCTTATTACACTTGTATTTTATAATAAGAAAGTTCATAAGTATGGTTATCTTTAGTTTCAATAGGCACTTCAATAATTAACGCTTTTCAAACTTTTTTTTTCATGTTTAGGTATTAAATAGAGGGTGATTTGGTTTCTTCTCTTAATCTCAAAACAGACTCCTTGAAAGAATTTCTTTTGCTGTATTATATTTGTACTTATTTTAAATCCGTTTTTGATGCCTCTTCCCCCTTTCGGATTCCCTAAAATTGAAGTAGTTCAATCGTATGGACTTGAGAAGGCGTATGAGATGTGTTTATTTCTAAATGAAATTTTAACGGATTTTATGGCTTGTTTTCGAAAATATTTTATTTTTCACACAGATTTGAATCGTATCAGGGGATCAAAATTTTTACGTTTGGTTTGTATTTTGTCTTAAATATCTGAATAGCACTATTTGAAATCCTAGCAAAACTTCATCAAAATATCAGAAAAACTTATTCAGCACGGTAATCAAACGGCCATGGGGGTAAGAAACGTCTTTAAAGAGTCAATGCTTTTTGGTATTTGGAATCTTGGTTTTCGGATGGGAAATTTTCATTACTGATTTTGATTGATATATTATCATTTAATTTTATTTCTTTATCTTTGTTTTAGTTTTTAGGCTCCGAGGTATAAGGAAATGTAGCGCCATCTTTCTCACACACTGGTATACCATATATACATATATTTGTCATAGTATGACAGTGGGAGAATCAGCATGTTTACATGCAAAGGATTCCAAAGGAACTGTCCCCAATGCTGTCACAGAACTTTGCATTTTCGCTTATCCGCGTCCTCGCGAATTCGTGTCCCGCGTTATCGCGTTCCCCCCCCCCCCTTTCTTGTAAGTTTTTTTTTCTTTTCTCTATTATTATCTATTTTATTATCTTTATTATTATTATTATAGCTTTATTTTTTGTTTTGTTTTTTACCTTCGGGCCGCCGCGTTTCCTCCGCGTCACCGCGTTATTGCGTCGAATGTAAAGTTCACCGACACTGACTTGTTCTTTTTGGACCTCCTTCTCTCCCATTTGTCACAGTGTTCCAGAGACGAGCTCAACGTTTCTTTTCCTTATCCCTTGAATTCAAATTTTAGGGTTAGGGGAAGGTGAAGGGGGTAGATTTTAGAGTGGTACGTCGTGTTAGGTTAAGGGTTAGCGTTTAGTGGTTTTGAAGGATAGGTTAAGGGTTTGGAGTAAAGGTTAGGGTACATGTAAGGGTTAGTTGTAAGATTTATATTTTAGGGGTTATGTTTAAAGTTTTAATCTCTTTTTGTTTTCCTTTTTAAAGATATTCTTATGTGTCTGAATTTTGTTTTCTCGTTTTTTCTTATTCTTTTAGATTCTGAGTCATTAATTTATCATATTTTCATTGGGCGTTGTTTATTTAAGAGAGTCGTTTGATTACCGTGTATGAACTATTTCTTCATGAACAAATAAATATAACAAAAGATAATATTTCAAGCATTCTTTTCTTCAAAATTTCTTGCGCTTTTTAACCTGGATTTAGGAAAACATTAATATTTTTCAATAAAAATTGTCAACATGCAAACTGTCTAAAAATAAGTCAAAAAGACATTCATTTCATTACGAATCTGTGTTTTTTTTTATTTTGTATTTACACGTCGTTATTGTTTATGAATAAACTTTTCTTGCTCAACCACCCATGCTTATTTATTTTACAATCAAATTATATGCCAAACGTTTATGCACTTAGATTCTGTTTCGTATTTTTCAAGACGTAAAGTAAAGCCAAACAACTTCTTTTTTCACCCTTTGTAATAGTCCTTTCATATCTTACACGAAATTATTTTACACTGTTGAATTAATATACATACATAGAAATTTAAATACCATTTTTAATTTAAACTGTATTACTTAGGAATAACTGTAGTGGGTAAAGTCTGAAAATCTGATTTTAGAATATAATTGAATTTTATATTTTATACCTTGATATTCACATAGGTAAATATAAAACTCAATTTTTTTTCAATCTAATTTACATTTAAGTTTGAAACAATTTATTTGCACCTGGAATTTCATACTAGTTCTTTTTTCACCTTATAAAGTGATCCGTTTTTCAAGGTTTAATAAAAATATCTTTTCAAGTTTTGTTGAATAGGTATGAATGGGCATGTACCAATAAAAATTAGAGAGTTCCATTATGTTTGAAATGAGTTTCCCTTATCTTTGATTAAGAAATTCGTACATCCTTTTGAATCTTTAACCCCCCCCCCCCTTAAAATACACACTCTACTATGAAGCCCATATAATATTTTAAGAAGCCCATGTTGAGTTTAATGTATATAATTTAGAAAAAGCCTGTCATTTAGCTTTTACAACATGTAAAAACAAGTCACTCATTTCATGATTCTGGGAAGTTGTTATTCACTTACAATACTCTTTTACTCACTCGCTTCTCTTTTACAATTTAATCTTTTAGATAACTTTTTACACCTGGAATTCGTTTTTTAAAGAAGAAGAACAATGCCATACTAGTACTTGGTCTTTGACAATATTCCTTCTAGCTATTAAAGGAATATATTTTAACAGTTTGTTGAATATATTTCTGCACTTTGTTAATTATATTTGTACTCTTTGTGGAGTGTATATTTATGGG
The DNA here is from genome assembly GCA_028142955.1 of Pinctada fucata. NCBI lineage: Eukaryota > Metazoa > Mollusca > Bivalvia > Pterioida > Pteriidae > Pinctada > Pinctada fucata. The sequence goes on along the minus strand of AP027103.1, from coordinate 51,248,085 downwards.
ATGTTCATGATTATTTTTTCTACAATAATACCAGCTTCATTAAGATGCACTTACTTTGACGGATTAACATTTTGAAACACTGTTATCGGTTAAGGTATTCAATGGGTATTGATTGAAAGGATGCCAATTTGTATATATCATTATTTATATTTCTGTGTCCTTGAATGTCTTTAAAAATTAAGGAATATTTTTAAAAGGGTCACTTTTTCAGTTATCTCCTTCTCATTAAGGAAATTGCTCGCCAAAAGATACAAATTTGAAGATATATAATTTTAAATCATGACCCTGTTCAAAAACTTGATTGAAATACGTTTTTCCCCTCATTGGTCAACGTTAGCTCGATCAGAATGTGAATCCATAATTCATGAAGTCACCCATTTGTTCAAAAACACATCCGGTTTTCTATTAATTTTTACATCAAAATAATTGTCTAATTCAGTTGATGAGTGCTCCAATTATTTATCATTACCCATTTGTTCAAAAACAAATCCGGGTTTCTATTAATTTTTACATCAAAATAATTGTCTAATTCAGTTGATGAGTGCTCCAATTATTTATCATTACCCATTTGTTCAAAAACAAATCCGGTTTTCTATTAATTTTTACATCAAAATAATTGTCTAATTCAGTTGATGAGTGCTCCAATTATTTATCATTACCCATTTGTTCAAAAACAAATCCGGTTTTCTATTAATTTTTACATCAAAATAATTGTCTAATTCAGTTGATGAGTGCTCCAATTATTTATCATTACCCATTTGTTCAAAAACAAATCCGGTTTTCTATTAATTTTTACATCAAAATAATTGTCTAATTCAGTTGATGAGTGCTCCAATTATTTATCATTACCCATTTGTTCAAAAACAAATCCGGTTTTCTATTAATTTTTACATCAAAATAATTGTCTAATTCAGTTGATGAGTGCTCCAATTATTTATCATTACCCATTTGTTCAAAAACAAATCCGGGTTTCTATTAATTTTTACATCAAAATAATTGTCTAATTCAGTTGATGAGTGCTCCAATTATTTATCATTACCCATTTGTTCAAAAACAAATCCGGTTTTCTATTAATTTTTACATCAAAATAATTGTCTAATTCAGTTGATGAGTGCTCCAATTATTTATCATTACCCATTTGTTCAAAAACAAATCCGGGTTTCTATTAATTTTTACATCAAAATAATTGTCTAATTCAGTTGATGAGTGCTCCAATTATTTATCATTACCCATTTGTTCAAAAACAAATCCGGTTTTCTATTAATTTTTACATCAAAATAATTGTCTAATTCAGTTGATGAGTGCTCCAATTATTTATCATTACCCATTTGTTCAAAAACAAATCCGGGTTTCTATTAATTTTTACATCAAAATAATTGTCTAATTCAGTTGATGAGTGCTCCAATTATTTATCATTACCCATTTGTTCAAAAACAAATCCGGTTTTCTATTAATTTTTACATCAAAATAATTGTCTAATTCAGTTGATGAGTGCTCCAATTATTTATCATTACCCATTTGTTCAAAAACAAATCCGGTTTTCTATTAATTTTTACATCAAAATAATTGTCTAATTCAGTTGATGAGTGCTCCAATTATTTATCATTACCCTGATTGAATACCTTGATCTTTGAAGGTTTTGGTTGATTATACATGTACATTCTTAAGAAAACATTATCATGTTGTTAAAAGCCTGTCAATCGTTTAAGGTAGAGCATCCCTCAAGTCTAATGTTATGCCGCGGTATCCCATGTGTTATGTTCGGAATATTGTTCAGAAGGTGAATAGTTAGAGGGCAACATAATGATAAAATTTCATCAACACGTACACACGTTTTACCTATAGGGTGCAATATCAAAGGTCAGCTGAATTTCATTCAAAGGATAGCGACAATACGTATCATGTGATCTTATAATTATTAATTTTTTTTAATTAATATTACATACAAGCTTAAAACATATGGAATTTCTAATAGAAAAAAATATATGCATCTGAGACTTGAAGAATACTCTACCTTGATGATGATCCATGTATACGCTGTTTTTCAATTGTATTACTATTTTACTTACTCAATTATCCTTTTAAATCTTATTGTTAATTCAAATTATTTAAAGAAAAAGGAGGTCAAATAATTACTTTTTATGCTATATATCATGTTTCTTGTTTGATAAGAATATACTTTTACCCTTGTTGATTGAATATATTGAAATGTAATGTATGTTCTTTTCTTTTTCATTAATTACAAACAAAATGAAAACGGAGAAATGATAAGGTCCATATAATTTACTCAACACCAAAACCTATTTGCAAAGTGCAATTTGCTATTTTACAAATGTCAGTAGCTTATGAATTGCCGATTGCTGCTTGCCAAATGCCAGTATATTTCTTTTGGTACATTTTTGGACATAATAATTTTCATACTTTTTGGCCACATTACATTGTTTAGACTGAGGATCACTGACGAGGGTTTAGTACCCGAACGTGCATGTCTGGTCGATGCTGTAAATTTATCAGGTTTTAAATGATGCTATTGAATTTAAAGACGTTTAACATTTAAACTACTTGGTGAGTGTCACTGCTGGTGGACCAAGAGTCCCCGAGGGCACATGTAGCCAAGTTCGATCAACTTTGGTTGATCGTCTGTCTCTTCAACGCATTTGAAATTTTCTGTTACAAAATTTCTTGAATTTTCTTAAACGTGGGTCCTGTAGCATCATATCCCACCCATTCTGCTACGTCTTTTGGTACATTTTTGGACATAGTAATCTTCATACTTTTGGCCATATTACATTGTTTAGACTGAAGTTCACTGACGAGGGTTTAGTACTCGAAACGTGCATGTCTGGTCCATGCTGTAAATTTATCACTGGTTTTAAATGATGCTATTGAATTTAAAGACATTTAACATCCTATTCATCTTTGCCATTTGCCATTCAGCAATAGTTTATTTGTGTCATGCACTTCTTGATGGTAGTCTCTTTATGGTTTCTGACGCAACTAGACATGTTTTGTATCCTGTCAATATTGAAATATAGAACATTATACTACACACGTGTTTCGGATTTTGAATCCTCGTCAGTAGTACTGAAACAAGTTGAACAAAGTCAAAATTAATTTTCCAGCCGCTGTTTAATATAAAGACTTATAATTTTCTCTTGCCAAAAATGAGCGGCAAACAGATCTCATTACTAACAATAAGGACGTTGATAGAATAAAAGGAACAACCATTATTTATACAGTTATTCTGAACCCACGCTCCATAATACACACACATACACAATAACACAGTAACTGATCAGCATTCAATAAACAAAAAGGAATTAACAAGTGCAAAAAGCGATTAGCAATATCAATGTACAAAAATCATTTGGCCAACAATCAGCAAATTGAGAATAGAATCAAGGAATAAGTCGATATCATGAAAAATTAGATTCCAAATTGTCAACATAAGATATGAATATACTTCAACACCGCAAGAGAGACTGACAAGTGTTACACGTCTTCAAATTCATTCTGCTAGTGGCTACTAACTAAAGCCTAAGAGTAAAATAACTCGGGACCCTAATAGTCAGCAGGAAGCTGAACATTGAAAGATTGTTTCGATCAACTGATCAGGATAGAGGGCGCCGCTGAAGTAAATTTGGCTGTGTCTGAGGATCACTTTGGCATTGGATATCACCGATTACAGTGACTAGGATTAACTAACCGAAACACGTGTCTGGTGCATTTAAATTGGTTTCAAACTTTTTTCAAGAGGGTAACGACTTTTTTTGGGCAGTGTGGAACAGTTAAACTCGTTCCCCGCGACTAGATGTTTAGAGTGTAATACTTATCACTTCTTTCAAGCTATGTCGCCCGAAAGAAGCTTGTTTTGGCCCATTATCAATTTGACATCATATATTAGTTTGCTATTTCGGTAGCTTGTGATTTCATCCAAAATATCATCGAAATGAAAAGAGGTTAACATCCTAACGCCAATGCTATTTTTTACTATATATTTTATTTAACTACATGTATGCTACTGATTCAACCCTACATGAATTTTGGAGTTGCGCACCCTTTTCTAAGTAGATACATAAAATAAAAGAAATCAAACTAGAGGTCACTTCTTAAATAAATTTGGATGTGTCTGGAAATCACTTTGAATGAATGGCATGAAAAATACGGAAGAGATCCAACTCTTCGCCCTCTAGAAGAAAATTTCAGACATATTCTAATACCAGACACGTGTTTCGGATTGTAAATCCTCATCAACGCCGAAGTGTTTTAGACGCAACCAAATGTAATTTAGTAGCGCCCTCTAGTTTGACTTTAAATTTGTGCATTTTGCATAGAGTGCGCGGCTCCAAATTTCCAGTTGGATCGATTCAGTAGCCTAGTTAATTAAAATTTATATCCCATATAGCATTGGCTATATGGGATGGCGTAGGATGTTAACTTTCAGTAGTTTCGATGATATTTTGGAAGAAATGACAAGTTTCCAAAATAGCAATATAATGTTAAACGTCTTCAAATTCAAAAGCATCATTTAAGACCTGATAAATTTACAGTAGGACCAGACATGCACGTTTCGGGTACTAAGCCCTCGTCAGTGATCCTCAGTCTAAACTATGTAAAATGGCCAAAAAGTATGAAAATTATTATGCCCAAAAATGTACCAAACGACGTAGCAGAATGGGTCGGATATGATGCTAGAGGACCCACGTTTAAGAAATTTCAAGAAATTTTGTAACAGAAAATTTTAAATGCGTTGAAGAGACAGACGTTCAACCGAAGTTGATCGAACTTGGCTACATGTGCCCTCGGGGACTCTTGGTCCACCAGCAGTGACACTCACCAAGTAGTTCAAATGTTAAACGTCTTCAAATTCAAGAGCATCATTTTCGACCTGTTAAATTTACAGCATGGACCAGACATAAAAACATGATGTCAAATTGAAAAAAGGGTCAAAACAAAGCTTCTTTCAGGCGACACAGCTGGATAGAAGTAATTATTACACTTTAAACATCCAGTCACGGGGAACAGGTTAAACTGTTCCACGCTGCGAAAGGGAATACGTTTTTACAATAAAAAATAGGTAAGTGTTCCACCTCATTATCTTCTTGTCGAAAATATCAAACCAATTTTAATGCACCAGATACATGTATCGGATGGTAAATCCTCATCAGTGGTACTTAATTAAATACCGAAGTGATTTTGATAGACACAGCCAAATGTACTTTAGTAGCGCCCTCTAGTTTTATATTTTTTTAATTTCATTTTGTGCATTTTCCAAGAGTCCGCGGCTCCAAATTTTCTGTACCATAAGTACCACTGGTGATGATTTACCATTCGAAACACATATCTGGTGAATTGAATTCGAAATTTTCTTCAAGAAAGTAGTGAGTTAGAACACTTCCATCTTAGTGAAGGTGATTGGAAAGAAAGTCTCTCGAAAACTCAATTATTAAATACAGTCTTCAAGTGCAATTAATTATCTCTTAGAATGCATTGACAACATTGAATTTGCCGTGTCATACATCAATGGAACAAGCCAAAAATAAATCAAGGGGATACAATACCACGATTATTTTGATTTGGAATCAAATTACATGTGCCTTAGAATGCTGCAAAAACCATTCTATTTATGCCAACGCTGCACATTATGTCAAGTAAAGGTCAGAAGAAAGACACAAATTACGTAAAAATAGCAGAGCACTAAGTAATCGGCAGCACCCTTTTCAAGGTACTTGGTTTTGGTACATTGAATGCCATGTACATTGAGATCCGTCGATGCTCAGTTTTATTGTGCTCTATTGTGAGTGTTGTTGAGATTATGGTCAGGATCTTCTTTAACTTATTGAAAGAGCACATTTAGATCACTACTGTAAGGTATTCCTTATTCGGAGGAAGAACAGGGACTATTTAATTACGCCATAGAAAACAAAAGCAATGCACTGGCAACACGTATAGGAAACCCATTCCAGTTTACTTCCCACTGTAAATCTGGTTTACAGAGAAGACGGATGTGAGTTTATATAACTCGGAGATTCATACGCGGTTATTAGCGGGGGTGGATTAGGAATAAATGCAGTGATAAATGCAGTACTAAATATTCCGACGAGTTCAAATGTCCAATGACAGGGAAAAATTGTCGATCTGCTACTCCATATAAGTGCTCAGTCAATTGGCGTCAAAACAGTGTGCATAATCCGCTTACATAGGTTTACCCCTGAATCGACTACATTCCTCTCTTTGAAGTTCGATCAGAAGATATGGGATGACGTGAAGGCGCTTGCCAATTCGAAGTAGGAAGGATACAAGCCTTGTATTACCAAAATTGAAAGACTATACAAAGATAAGTCATCAATTCATTGCAGAGTTCCCATCTTTAAGATCTCAATCGTGTTGTAGATCTGTCGTCAAACTAGAAAATGTATTAATGCGTCACGGTCATTCAAGAAATACTGACAATATAGAGTACAGTTGCTCAGACCTAAGCATATAATCTTAACTTAAAATATAAATCTGCCCAATCACTTCAAGAAACATAAAATACTAAATGAACCAGCTAAGGAGGTTATAGTCACAGTATTATCTGATTTGGACATCTTTGTCCTATATTTCACATGCGGTGCCTATTCAATATGGATTTAGTGGATTCATTTTAATAGACATAGTGCGCAATTTCATTTTAGAAGCTGCATGTTAAGAGCAAGGACTCAGCTGAAAAGCTATCGCCTCTGAAGGTCAATTCCTTGAGCTTGCAGTTTTGGACTCATCTGGAAGACCTCTTATACAAGTTCGTGGAGGTATTGTGGGACAAAGTATGTAAGCTGCAAAAGTAAGAAAAAGTAAAAATCATTTTGAATTACGGCACACCTATTGGTTCCCCATAAAAATATAACACATGCCCTGAAGAAGAAGAAAGAACCACAGCCTGCGGAAGAATCAAAGGACGAGGAAGTTGAAGTTGATTTGTTGAAATGTCTGCCTGATGCAGTCGCAGTCATACGTATCCTTGAATACATGGAGTCAATCATACTTTGGAAAACCTGTTATATTAACATCGCCAAGAATTCAACGACTGTTTCTGGATGCCTCCACGATCAACAAAAGTATAAGAGTTCATGAAATGAAAGCCATTGCTTGGACTTCATCTGGAATAAATTTTGAGCACCAACTCGTCGCTGCTTTTTCTACTGGATTTGGAGACGGGTCATCAGTTGAAAAGAAACCTAAGTCGCCAAAATCTTCGTCGTTAATTGTGGAGACGTATATATATAGTTCACCCAGTCTATAATCGACCTACATCAATTTATTGGTAAACACTAGATCCAGATGTTGTTCAAAGAGTATGAGTAAAATGAAAATCGGCCCAAAAAACCTGTTGGAGAGTTGCCGAATCCACAGTTTTTTTAATACTTGAAATTGCAAAAGAACTACTTGATAGACAAAGCACTGCATTGGCTAACACGAACTAGTGAAGATGTTCAAAATACGTTGGAGCAAATGGGGTTTCGATCAGATGTTTAACGTCTTCAAATTCATTAGCATCATTTTAGAGCAGATAAATGTACAGCATGGACCAGACATGCACGTTTCGGGTATTTAACCATAGTCAGTGATCCTCAACCCAAACAATGTAATATGACCAAAATCTGTGAAAATAATGTCCTAAATTTACCAAAAGACATAGCAAAATGGCTAGGATATGATGCTACAGGACCCAGGTTTTAGAATTTTGAGAAAATTTTGTATACAGAAATTTTCAAATGCGTTTGAAGAAACGACCAACCGAAATTGATCGAACTTGTCTACATGTGCCCTCGGGGAATCCTGGTCTACCAGTCGTGACACTCACCAAGTGGTACATATGTTTAACGTCTTCAAATTCATAAGCATCATTTTAGAGCAGATAAATTTCAGCATGGACCAGACATGCATGTTGAATAAGCATAGTGTCGCTTGTCGAGACAATGGTACAGTGTACTTGACGATGCTGCTGTATCTACACATACAAGAACAAAATGGCCACTTAAAATGAGAGAAAATTTTCTTGGTCCTTTGAACATTGGTTTAAACAACATTTATTTTTATTGAAGAAAGATTACATGAAGTTTAAGAATACAATTCAGTTAAAATTGGGATTGAGTAACAAGAGTAACTCTTACATTAAACTCTCTCTCATTTGAATGTTGGGCATTTACCTCATCCAGGAGCCTATGTTGATAATTTACCGATCTCACAATACGAGGGATTCCTGACCAACATTGATCCCAGAATTCCGCTATATCGCATGGTGAGAAATGGCACATACAATCACAGTTCTACGCCAAGCCTTGATTTAGAGTATTCTATGGATTTAAGGAATGAATAAGCAAATTATCAATATTAAAATTTATCTCATGGTACGCCCGTTATGCAGTTTCATATAGCCATTTCATAATCATTTAATTTGTTTTGTCATTTTCAAGAAACGAAGATTCTGATTGGCTGAGAAATTTTGTTGATACATCGATCAACACAATTTTTCACGGAAGTCTATTTAGAGCACTATTTTTAGAACCGGGAGTTCCCTTAAACACATATGAACTCGTCGCTAAAACTAAAATTTGTTGATGTTTGCTGATCATTTCAAGGGTACAACTTATTTCATACTTACTCATAAATTAACAGTGCATGTAGAATTTGCTCAAACTGGTCTTTATTCCGAAGATATAGTGAGACGATCGTTTGTTGTTTGAATCATGGCGGCTGCCATAACTTGTTTTGGTAGACGTATCACTGTGAAACCCTCCAACTTACGAAATATAGTGCGGTGGTTGATTGTTTTTAGATCCAAGAAAACAGCTACGCGCATTGATGCAGTTTTCTGTCCAATTTTTCGGGTGATACATGCATCAACAGAAAAAAATATGAAATTCATTTCTTAAATCAAATGCTACGATAACACGTTACATATCGCTGTGCTTGAATGTTAATGGTCAGGTTTGAAGCCTCATCGCCTGCAGTGTAACAAAGGTGACCTTTCAAATATCGGTCATACGTTAAATTCAGTCGCAAATTCAATATCAATGATTAAAATTTGTTTTTGGTGACGTAATTATTGCAATAAAGAACTGAACAAAACTGAAATATTAAGTATGCGAAGGTCAAGGTAAAAAAAAAATTGGTATCAATGGAAAGGTCTTGTCACAAGAAATACACATGTGAAATATGAAAGCCCTATCACTTACCATTCAAAAGTTATGCACAATGTTTAAGTTTTTGAAAAGTAGGTCAAAGGTCAAGGTCAAAGGTTACAAGGTCAAAAATCAATGAAAAGGTCTTGTCAAAAGGAATGTACATGTGAAATATGAAAGCTTTATCACCTTCCATTCAAAAGTGCCTAATGTTAAAGTTTTTTTCGGACAAACAGACAAACAAACAGAAGGACAGGCCAAAAACTATATGCCCCCGAATCTGTGATCCCGGGGGCATAATGAATTCATGGTTATGTAAGCATGTGACATTGGTATTCCAAAACCCAAATTATTATTCTCTGACAGAACCGACAGATTTTCTGTGGAAATATTGCACAAAAGAGAGATCATCTATATAAATGATCAGCAAACACTATATTGTTCCTCGCACTGATTATATATGATAATGCATTTTTGTATTAATGAAAAGCCAACAAGTTACGCCAACATGCGTAAAATACGGTGATTCATAGTAGTTACGATAATCGGGCGTAACATCCGATTCTTGTGCGTCACTTGTCACCATCGGTGAGTGGGGTATTTCAGGAAGATGTATGAACAGAATCATAATTTTTCCCCTATCACATACGATATTAAAAACGCTACGATTTTTATAGACTTTCTAAGTTTTCAAATTACCCTGTTTTCGTGTAAACTTTATGCAAATCATTAACATAATTCATATGCATGTGTCAAAAGTGTGAGACCCTTAAACGCACGAGCGAACCAAGCACGTTTAAAAGTACTATGCGATACCAGTTGACATTGCCACGAGTCCATCTTGTACATCATTTGTAAACCACTTCAATCAGCTGCTTGGCAAGATAGTTTCAGAAACTCGAAAAGACAGTATTCTGAATCAATTTGGCTGTTCCCTCTAAGTCCCCCTCTCTTTACCTAGAATACGCATAGTACATACACAGGTTAGCGACTCCCATGATGATATTTACAAGAAAGTGGCGACACCTACAATCATTTATTTCCTAGTAATGACGTAAAGCAAAAAGCAATAGTGTCCATAGTCTGAATCATGTAGACACTTTTTAGAAATAAGTTCAAAGAATTTACTGTGACAGTGTCAGGTGGACAACATCAGAGGCACTAAACGAAGTAATAAACAGATGTATTTAATAGACTGCGTGAACGGAAAAGGCAGCGTTCGCCTTGTGACAAGTTGTGTGGCCATGTGGTGGCCTCATTAAAATAAAATGAAAGAACTGCTTAATATGAATAAAGGCAAAGCCTTTTTTGTGCGAGCGGAGAGAAAATAGATATGATTATATAAAATAAAAAAAAATATCTTTCTTTTTTATTTTGACTATGATGGTTTATCTTATCTTACAAAACTTTCTGTTTGATAATTGCCAAAAAAGGTAGTATAAGGCGAGTGGAAACACGGAAGCATTTGTAAATTGATCTAGACCTGCAGATGAACATTTTAAAGGGGGGCTTAAAATATGGTTCTTTAAAAATATAGTTCTTTATAATTCATTTTTATTTTGTAAGAACTTGATAATGTTTAGGCTAGCTGAAAATAAATTACTTAAGGACAAAAGAAAAAACAAACATATTCCGACTTCTGACAGTACGAAACCACCCGAGACGAGAAAAGCAATCAGAGCGAAACGTCTCGTTTAAAACCGGAAATGTCGGATTTCCCGTGGTTACGCCGGCTTGTTGATGCTTTATCGTTACCTGATTTACGAAAAATGTTTTCAATAAATTTAACTTATAAACAAAAATTGAGTATAACATATACGTCTACTTTGAGTCATAAAAAAATTTAAATGGCAATATCCAGCATCTCCGCAGCAACTCTGTCTGCGAGGGGACGAAAATTTTTGAAAGCATAGTAGTACATTCTCATTCTTCGATTCAGCATATTTCTCAATAAGAAATGTGTATACGCGTTACCATAAGGGCGAGCTTCGCTCGCAAAGGCCCTTCGGGCCTTTGCAGCGAGCTCCGCTCGCTAATAAACTGGCTGAAAAAAGATAATAGTCAAACTTTGGTAAAAAAAAAAAAACAAATATTTTCAATCCAAGACTACATAAACTCACTTATATATTCTCGTCAATTCTAGTATTTGAAAAGATACATACTTACAAAAAAAGAATCATAGAAATGAAATGTCATTTACTCTTTCTTATTCTTTTTATTCTCAAACTTATAAAACAATTTTATTTTGAAAATATATGCACAATTTATGAATTATAAGACGATTTACATGTACTTTCCTTACGGCCTCTTTTATAAAACAACACTTCCAGCCATGTTTAGGAGACAAGGAAATTACAAGCCATTTATCTCTATCTTTTATTACCATTTTTCCCCCTGAACTTCTTCAGTTGAAAAAAAGCTTAAAATATTTGATTCCTTTTCAATATTGGGAAAATTCAAACTGAAAAGAAATCGATAATAAAGATATGAAAAAAAGAAATCGGGTGTTATAGCATTAAGATAATGCAGTGAATGAGTGTACAAAACAATTTTTTCATTGTTTTTACATCCAAGGAATACCATCTTCAAACTAACGATAAGAAAATTACATCTTACCCCACTCCGATATTTGATGAATACAATATAATTTTCCAAAACATTGAGTTAGAGTTATCTATCTTTCGGGCTTTATTATCTACTCTTCTATTGAAGAGGTGTATTGATTTCGAGTCTTGTTAACCTCCTTAATGCATCCAGGAGGTTTTTTTTTATTTATTTATTTACAAAAGCGACCGGGGGATAAAAAATAAACTCACTTTCGGTACCGTAGTAATTAAAAAAGACCTTTTGTTCACTTAATTTTTGTACTAGTACTTGTATCATTTGTGAAAGGACTTGCATGCTAGTTGTTACAGAAACTATTGAATTTTTAAAGAAACTGGAGTGTTTAAACTCCGTTCCGCTCTTTGAATAGACAAGGTGAGGTGATGACTGTTCGCATGTGAATTTCGATAATAAACTTCCTTCATGCACGATCGCACATTCACACGGTGAACCTGTGTTGAAAATTTATAAATATACCTGGGAAACTGCAAACAGGTGTGGCTTGCTTAGGATAATTCTCCTAGCTCCTTTCGTATATTTCGTTTGTCGTGGTAAGATTGATTTTATAATTATATTCATGATATACACTATTTATATGAATGAAATAGTAAATTATTGTAACCTATTCATGTTCAAAATGTATATAAAGACCAATGGGTTCACTTCAATATAGATATAGCGGTCACAGAGCAGAGTGAGCAATGAGATCAACAATATTTGTTATAATAGTATTACTAGTACCATGAAACTTTGTACAGTAAATCCGTAAATGTTCAGCTTTTTTGACAAGAACCGTATTCATGGCGATACCCACGTGTAAAACTTTATACGCATGGTGGCAGAAGACCCCCCCCCCCCCTGTCTTTCGAATTTTTTCTTACCTGTTTCTTTTAACGTGAAACCGGTCATTATTTAATAATATGTAGTGATAATGCATAAAAATTTGGGATAATATAAGTAACCTTTGGAAATTTTAGAGGGGGGGGGGGCTTAAATCCATCCCAGACAAATTTCTATAGAGTGGAATTGCCTATGTCATGTATGTATTGAAAAGTTTTTCACCATTTTGTCCACCAATAAGATTGTGTTTGTAACGTTTGACACAATCTTTCGTGTTCAAACCCAAGTCTAAACGATCTTTGCTTATTAAAAATCGTATATTTTGTATAATTTGATTTTTACTCTCATGCATAATCTGCTGGAAGGTGGATTGTGTATTTAAAGGAGGGTCACTCTTCGTTAATAATCCTTGATGAAATGATTAATGAGTTCAAGACTTGGACTATAGGTATGTTATTGTGATTCCTTATTAAAGAGGTGATTGTTTTCTCAAATAATGAGACATAGCAGTAGGGCAATGCCTAATAAGTAAGTCCATATCGTTTATAAATCTGAAAAGTCTATAGTTTTTGCAAACACTTAAAGGTAAACTGGTCAATAACGTTTCTGATGTCGACAAACTATTGAAGTGTTTGCAAAAACTATGAGCTTTTCATATACCTAGTAGACAATGTGCAAAAACTGAACCTAGTAGACGATGTGGATTGATTTATTTGGCATTGCCCTACTGCAATGCCACCAATGACTTACCATTGGTAAAGCTTAACCTAGGTAATGGAAAAAAATACAGAAAAAACTGCCTAAGCCAAGGAATCACAACACCATACGTTTCGATCCCACGAGGTGTATATACACCTATCGGTATTTTCAAACAATTAGTTAAAGAACAGGACATACTTTCTATGTTTAAATTTTTAAAGAGAGGGCAAAAAAGAAAGCAAATATTGTATTACATTTTGAAGGTCGGTAATGTGACACTGTGTAAAATAATACCTAAATGTCAATAGAATGCACAATGTTTTATACGAAACAATATTTTGTATGTATTCTTCGATTCGTATGAAAGTTATGGATAAGCACATTGAATAAATTACACATGTTACACGACAAGCAGGTACTACGTACTTTGAACGATTGAATTAAATAGGTTACAATTCCCTTCTCCTATTTCATTTCAAAAGAATATAATTCCAAAATTCAAATAACAAAGATAAAGTATGAAAATTGGAGATGAGAGATGCATTTATCATGTTTTAGATCTTGTGTATTTTGAATTATTTTCATCCACCACTGCATGCATATCATTATTATACAATCTTTATATGCAACTTATTTTTATAAATGCTCACCATGCTCACTGGGGCAAAATGTAGGATTCAGTTTCAGTATGGAATTTTTTTGTCTGGCTTATAGGCTGTAACTTTGTGATATAATTATCTTTAATTATGGATTAAACTGTTTCAAATGACTTTGAAGCCAAAACCTTGTGATCTTAGAAGCTTAAATTTAAGAAATAAAAAATGACAAGCCGGGCTCTATTGTCTCATAATGCCCAAGCGTCCTCAGCCAATCACATTTATTACCGAGCCGCGTCAGCGGCGAGGTGATAAATGTGATTGGCTAAGGACGCAAGGGCATTATGAGACAATAGAGCCCGGCTTGTCGTTTTTATTTCTATTCTAATGCTGATGACCATCGATTCTTGGTAAAAACCAGTTCCTGCCGGTTTATCTGCTTTCAGAAAATGGGTAGGCGTGGCTTATCGCTATAGGGCCTATAGTGGAGAATAGAGCCCGGCTCGCGTCCGTTGTCTTAATAGGGAAAAAGAATCAAGTCATATTAGAATGTCAGTTTTTGAGGCCAGACTTGTCATAATTTTTTTTTCGAAACCCGGTTCCTAAAAGCTCTACAGATCCTGCGTACAGCAACAGGAAATTGATGGTAATTCAAATTGGGTGTCAACTTAATAATAGCAAACGTACACGATTGAACTAAGGTGACTGATAAATAGGCATGCCTACAGTTACCTACTACATATACCAAGATGACTGAGTAAGAAAACGGATGACTGACTTAATAAATTATACATAACCCGAGTTTCTTCAACCTAAACTTGATACGTTCATGACTATACGGGTACCTGGATACAATAGAGACGCATAGGAAGTAAAATTAGATAGAATACCGCATAATAAATAGTAAAGAGTCTATCTGAATTCAATTGAAGGGTGTATTTCGAAATCGAAAATCGATCAAGATATAAACATTTTGTGTTCAGTCAACTGCAATGAATGAAATATGCAAATAATTTGTTACATGTGTAATAGCTTTCTGTTTGTATGTCCCAATAATAGGGGATTCTAGACTTCATTTATAGCTTTTGATCTGTCGGTTTGTCAAGAGACTTTTATACTTACTAGTTAGTTTGTCTGTGCATGAAACAAACCTTAACTTTTGTCATCTTTTGAATGGTAAATAACAGGGATCTTATATTTCACGTGCATTCCTTGTAATAAGAACGATATCTTTTGAACCTCGTGACCTTGACCTTTTCAGTTCAGGGCTGTCGCTGGGGCTAATTTTGGGTCCATATTCGGTCCGTGTCCCTATACAAAATACCCAAAATTAGACCCTAAAAAATCCAAGTTTTCTGTATAGTCTTTGATTGATACTTACAAGATATATTCTTGCCTTAATTTAGGGCCATTAAAAGGATTATTCTTCATATTTCATTTCAAGTTGTAAAATTCCCAATTTTGCTCAAGCCGCTGTTGTTCCCAATTTGAAAGGCCCCTTTCCCATTCCCAAAATACCCTGCCACAGCCCTGGTTTTACCTACTTTTGAAAAACAGTATGTCTTTGCAATATTTGTTGCATGATAAATGATATGGCTCAAACTCCCAAGTCGAGCTCCCACCTGATTTTCGGTAACCGATCGCAGGAAAATGTTTGTCATAGATGGCTGTCATATGTCATATTTCACTCTTTCCTTGTGCCTAGTCCGAACACCTGACCCAAACCAAACCTTTGATGGTTATTTTGTCGGTAACGTCAAAGGCTGTTTGGGTCAGGTTTTCGGACTACCTTGTGCCAAGACCTCAAAGTTGGATAAGTTTTTTGACCTACAACGTGTCCTTATTAGCTAGCCTGACCTTTATGTTTGGAAAATAGCCCTAGGTACATGTATCATATTATCAAAGAATGGATTTTTTTTTTCGTGTGTTGCGTTCAATTAACTTTTGAACTTCGTTCTTCGTCTTCTTTTTCAGCTGAAAAATGGCAGATACTAAGAGTAAGTTTAACATGTTTAAGAATTCTTAATATCCGTTATCATTTCTGAGTAAAAACCTATCATAACATTGGCATCGTCGATCTTTTCATTTGTAATTAAAAAGTCGGAAAGTAGAAAAATGATCATAAAAATCAATTGGTCGAATGAAAATCGAATTTCTTCAGATCGAAAAATACAAAATGTAAAAAAGAAATAATGGAAATGCAGGGGTTTTTTATCATCATTTTTATCCAATTTCAGAATCCCAAAGTACCAAGCGCCTAGAGTTGTGCGCCATCATAACTGTATTGTTGGTTGGCATAGCTTTAGCCATCACTGTCATTGTCTACCTTGTTGGTGAGTGTCATTACGGTAAAATGGGGGGGGGGGGGGGGTGTTATATATAAAACAGATTTTTGGCCGGATGCAGCGAAGCCAAATCTAACTTATGAAATGGCAATTTCTGTCCGTCAGCATGAACTTTGCGTTTAGATAAGTTGTGAAATTAAGAATATAAGTTGTGCAATCTTCAAACTTCCTACAAAAATAAAGCATGGTGATAGGATCGGAATCAAGGTTTTGTTTTTTACTTTGAAGTTTGACCTTGAAAAATGTAATTTTGCATTTAGGCTAGTTGTACGTGAAAGAACTATAGTAGGTACAATCTTCAAACTTGGTACAAAGATCAGGCATGGTGAAAGGATCTGAACGCAGGCATTGTCTTTGACCTTGACCTTCATATTGAAAAATGTATTTTTGTGTTCAGCTTAGTTGTGAAAGAACTATAGGGGAACAATATTCGAACTTGGCATTTATATAAAACAGAGTAAGTGAATCTGAATACAGGTATTGATTTTTACCTTGACCTTGAAAAATGTAGTTTTGTGTTTAGGCTAGATGTGAAAGAACTATAAGTGTACAATCTAATAAAAGTTGGTGCAAAAATAAAGCATGATGAGAGGATCTGAACATAGGTATTGTCTTTGACCTTGAAGTTTGACCTTGTCACCTTGACAAATGTAGAATTGATTTCTTGTACAAATACTATATGGAATTTTACATTCAAACTTTGCATAGAGATAGGAAATAATGAGTTGACTTTATTTCAGGTATTGACTTTGACGTGGTCATTTGACCTTGACATTGAGGATACAATTTTTGAATTTGACTCTACCATAGTAAGGTACATGTACCAAGAATCTAAAAACATATCACTTTCAAACTTTGCATGGAGATAGATTTAAGCACTTTGACCTGATTTCAGGTATTGAACTTGACTTTGAGATTTGACCTCGAACTTGGAAATAAGATTATGAAATTGTACCAATATCACATATATATGAAACCATGAGTAAGACTTTATTGTACTATATTAGATAGCACATTAATTAGAATTTTACACGGAGGTGGAACATGATGACTCACTTTATTTCAGGTATTGTCCTTGACCTTGACAATCTTATTATGAACTGGACATAAGCATACACAAATGACCTTGACAATCTTGTTATGAACTGGACATATGCATACATCAATACTCTATGAAGTATCACTTAAAAGTTTCCATAAAGGTAGAACAAGATAGTGGAACTGGTTTCTTGAACTGAAGTTAACCTTTAGGATTGACCTTGAAAAATATGATTTTGAATTCGACTAATTTGTGTCAATACTACATAAAATCTCACATTGAAACTTTGGATGGAGATATTCATATTGCCCTCTGTTGCTTACAATGGACAATATTAGTTTAAAAAATACACACAGAAAATCTGCTGCCAGCAATCTGGCCATTTATATGTAGTCTTTAGCACTGTCTTATTTTTGCTTTATTCCTTTAATAAGTGTTATTTCTCTTCTTTTCCAGAAAATAAACCAAAAGATTCTGATTTCATTAAACCGGATGCGAGTGTGCAAAAAAGTAAGTTCAAATGTATACAGACTTAAGTTCAGTAATCGTTACCGTATTATAGTATTGGGTTTGGCAATAAAATCGTAGACTATTTATATGTAAAAAAAACTTTAAGCACACCTTTGAAGGAACATGCATCCTTTAAGAATCCTATGAATATCTGCATGTCATTGAACAGATAGATATTTTTGAAAATGCACCTTTACTTAACATAACATAACCAGCAAAATGACAATATTGTGTTTGGTGTCCATCTGTCTGTCTGGTTGTATAAATTGATATGAATTTATGCATCCATCTGTCCTTCTGGTCTGAAGGTAAATCTCTACATGGCTTAAATAATATCTGCTATACACTTAGTAAAATAGCATAGAGAGTAAGTCATACTATAAGTAAAAACTAGATAATTGATAATGTCAAAGTGAGATTAAGGGTCAAGGTCATGCATAAAATGAATACATCTTGTATGTAATTATGTCATAATACGAAAAAGGTCAAGATCATCTTCAAGGTCACACATTCAGGGTGAAAGTTATAATAGCAGGAAATATCTTTGTTTTGTTTTTCTTATAAGTTAAAATGATAAGTGTCAAATTACAAATGTACATACTATTATTACAGCACCATATGGAGCAGTAAACAGTGGAGTAGAGTGGTTGAGGAGACAGCAGCATGACTACATGTGGCCACAAGGACAGAGTGCTGATGCTGTGTTAGCCCTGGGACTCGGCAAAATGGACGAATTCAACAAAGACAGCTGTGAATTCAGATTGGCCATAAAAAGTGCTGAATTTGATATTCTATCAGCAATGCTTGCGTAAGAAACATTCATTATTATATATTAGAATCTGCTTCTTTTAAATTTGATTCAGATAATTTTTTTCTAAATTATACCAAAACCCTGTTCAAGCATCATGCTCTATAAGGCCCTATAAATTAGCTCAGACAACTATTATCAAACTTTTCAGGTTTTATTTAAAATAAAGAAAATATAGAAAGGACCAAATATACAATGATATATGCACAGTGTTTTACCTTTCAGAAATGGTAACCTCAATGATGCAACATGGGGTAGAGGTGTTCTTGCCAAATACATAGTAGCTCTGCGCACGGCATGTGTTGATGTTGCAATGTTCCATAATAACAATAACCTGCTTACTATGTTGCAAACCCAATACAACACCTATAAGAATTACTATGACGGTGATAGACGTGCCTTGTCTTGGTACGCTCTGGCTAGGTGTACCGCTGGAGAGGCAGTGGGGAGTGATATTGTAACCAGACTTACTGCCACCCCAGGAACTTACAGCATGGGAGTAGGTAAGTTCCTGAATGATATATATGGCTGAATAACAGAAGGGGATTGGATGATTGGCAGAGGTGGAAAATTTGAACTTCTAACTCTGTCTGTTTGTGAAAAACATAATCTGAATTTATTATAAGACAAGTATCCACCATGGGGTATCACGTGATACACAAATGATATGTTCCATGGGAATCCCCTTTGATTGAACCAAGTAAATACTGTCTAAATCTAATTAATATGAATTTATTTTAGGCCTATCATATGGTCATTATTATGAATTATATGATGGTAATTTATTCTGGTCAAGAATAGACGTATATTTGGAGAACACTTAAACAGAAAATTTTGTATCTGTCCGTGCACCATATCATAACATTTGGCGAGCATTGACAAATTTCTGTTTAAGTGTTCTCAGAATACACGTCTATTCTTGACCAGAATAAATTACCATCATACATGTATAATTGATAATAATGACCATGTGATAGGCCTAAAATAAATTCATATAAAGTAGATTTAGACAGTATTAACTTGGTTCAATCAAAGGGGATTCCCGTGGGACATATCATTTGTGTATCACGTGATACCCCACGGTGAGTATCTTATTGTGATTCGGTGAGTTCATTCTGACCAATAAAAGAAATTAACTGACAAAAGTTCTAGGTCATATTCAAGGTCACAAGGTTCCACCTGTTTCCATTGCTTATTTATCTAAAAAAAAAATCTTATCAAGCTTTAATTGACCCTGAGGCAAAATAAAATTATATAAATTATAATGACCTTGACCCTTGAGCATAATAAATTGATACAAATCAAAGACCTTGACCATTGGGCACAATATAATAAATATACAAATCCATGACGTTTCTGTAATCATATTTTTTTCCAAATATCACATGTGAATCATGTTACATAACGAAATTGCAATTGAAAGTAGTAGTATAATCAAATAGGATTGAAAAGAATTTAAGCTTTACGCTTAAATAAGTTTCTCTCTTGTATCTTCTAATTTACACCAATCAGAAATCCAATTACATGATATTACAATATGTAATTGATAACCCATGACCTTGACCCTCAGGCATAAAAAAAATTATACAATAAAATGTATGATCCACGGCCCACACTCACAGACATACTTTGTAACTTCAGAGGAGGCAGCCATGGTGGCCATTGCATTGTCTTGTATGGATTATATGAACATGACAATGTACGGAACAGAAATAATGGCAGCCCACGACTACATCATAGCACAACAACACTCTGACGGAACATTTGGTAACGAGTTCGAGACTGCCCTAGCACTTCAGGTTAGTGTTTTTATTTATAGTAAGTTTTAGTGACCTCTGACCTTGATAGCTATAATATAATCTTTTGTGCAGTATAAAGTATCAGGTAAAGCTGTAATCTGAAGAAAGATCTCTTCTGATCACACTCAGTCTTGAACAAACCTTTGTTTATTCAAAAAATCTTAAAAACAGGAAATTCAAATAATCTTAAAAACAGGAAATTCAAATAATCTTAAAAACAGGAAATTCAAATAATCTTAAAAACAGGAAATAAGGATCAATAATTATATTTTCTATAGAATCAATCATCTTTCACACCGGCTTGATAGGTAATAACTCACATTAATGTATCCAACTTTATAAAATTTCATTTTTAACATGAAAATAACTTTGAATAATCTATAAAGTTATTAAATAGGTATTATTGGCAAAATTAAAAATGTATAAAAACATTGTAACCCTTCAAAACATCAAACAGAATCCATCATTAATCACAGTGAAATTAACAAAATTGTGAATTTCAATATTGCTTTGTAATTCTATTCCTCTAACTGAAATATTTTGTTTACTTAGAAGTGATGAATGTAATGGTTTGATTTTATAAATTATAAAGCATGAATGCAAATTGATAAAATTGTAATTGTCAATGAGAATTTTTTCTGTAATTTCAAACACCAATCATAGGCCTGGGGATATGTTTCAAACTCCTGGTCATCCTCATCATTATCAAGGTGTTTTAAAATAACTAAAATATCTTTCAGCTGGCAAAGTTTTTCAAAGTTTCAAGAATTATACCCTCTTCTTGTTCGTTTAATGTTAATTGACATATTCTTGTTCATTTCAGGCTTTGAAAAACTCAAATGTCACAAACCTGAGAATGATTCAAGACAAAGCCTTGGAATATCTTTCTACTCTCATTCAAGGTATTTTACACTTACAATATATTTTTACCGCAATTAATTTCAACATATAGGATAAAACCACCTTTAATCCAATAATAAACTTTGCAAAATAGCACATAAAAATTATACTGCTTTATAATCAACTTTCAAAATGGTAGAATTAAATTAGATGTGCAAAATGTGATTGCCAAAAATATCTCATATTAAATCATCTTTAAAAATTTGTTTAAACCATTACTTAGGAGCTGTCGACATATAGTCATTTCAAATCTAATATCTTCAAATAGTAAAAGTTTCACTAATTTTACAGATACCTATAATGGGCAGTACAAGAATCTAGCAGCTGCAAGTCACATTATGACGGCTCTAGCAGGAAAATCTTTTGCTGATGCCAAAATGGATTGCCCTGAGATGAGTAAGTTTACAATTGTCTGAAATTTCAACATGAAGGTAGTGCCTATGGTAACTGCTCTGCAAACCTTTTTAACACTCAAGATGGAGGAGGTAAAACGCGCATATAGTATTGACAATTTAGATGAATACAATATCAATTTATACTATTTAATTTGCTCTTGAGTTAGTAAATTTTTTAATTCTTCTGACCTTGTCAATTGTATTTGTAATTAATGAAAAGTCTGCTATGGAGTTTCATGTCAGAAGTATAATTACCGTATTCATTCAAGCAAAAAAGAAAATGAAATATACGCCAAATAAATATTGAGTGAAAATTGACCTCTTTTCATATAACAAGACATATCCACTGAAACCCCCCCCCCCAAAAAAAAAAAACAACCGAAGGGGATTTTTTAACAAAAATGACCATTTCCGCAACCAGAGACCTTGAAAAATAACAAAACTTCTGGAGGTCAAACAAGGGATAATAATGCAGTCCTTCCTTTTGATGACTACCCCCCCCCCCCTTACTTTAAAAAAAAAATGTTGGGGAGGTTTATACATTATCCTTGGCTACATCTCAGCCAATGACAGCTGCGGTGTAATGGTTTCTAGTAATCTTGGAGGCAGAATTCCGCTTTAAAATTGAAAATTAAAATTAAAGTCTAATGTTTTAATAATCATTGTATTTTACAGTGACGACAACGCCCGCTCCAGGACAGGCAATACAAATCACTATCAGAGTTCGTGGTGGAGTTATTAACAGCTCCGTCAGTCAGGATTACATAATAACCATTCGTAGGGGAAACAGTCTACACCAGGCATTACAATTACTACAAATACAACAGTCCTCTTTTATGTAAGAAAGAATTTATTCTTATGCCCCTTTCTCTCCCCCCACCCCCCATTTGTAATATGCATGATGCATGGTCAATGAGACTTTGCTTTTGACCATCATTCTGTCCCTCTTTTAGTTTCCATATACATGTAATAATTCAAGAACTGGTTAAATCTTCCTCTCAAGCAAATAATTCAATTTGAAGATAAACTTAGTATTCGGCGTCTTTTCGATATACCGAGTTACATCCCTTTGGGATGGTATCTGACGTAAACACATCATGAGGTAATGAAATTCCTAAAGAAACGACATATTCGAAGCATGTTTTCCCTGAATTTTATGCTTGTTCCCATACAATTTGACGACGTCACAATTACTGTCCCAAATGAGAAAGGAAGGAAAAGACCGAATTATTGACTTGTATTGGGCAAATTTAATCAAATGCAGGGTTTTGGTAAAAAGAATATGTATGTCATGCAAAATATAAATGTCAGTGAATAATCTGCAACCTTCAGCTCTCAACTTTGAATTTAATCAAGTAAAGGAAAAGTTTAAAATATAACAATAATTTCAGGTTTACTGCTGTGAATACAGCTAGAGGAAATGTGCTTCAGAGTGTGATGGATCTTAATCTGAACCCAAACAGTCTGCAGTACTGGAAAATTATGGAGGGGAGTAATGATGTGACCAGTATGGGTAAGTTGATGTGATTTATTTCTTCTGATTAAAGCATGTTTTGTGTCAACAGTTCTTATGTAAGTATAAACCAATCTAACATAAAGTAAATCTGAAATTTTGTTCCGAGTTCTTCTTTTAAAAGTTAGCAAAATTTTACTTTTTAAAGTTTTATTAAAGTTTTCATGAGAGAAATTCCAAGAACTGCATTTTCCTGTCAGTCTAATATGGGGATCCTGGCAAAGTTTCATCCTTTTATGATTTCATCAAAATCTCATTCAAAATATAAAGCTTTTTTAAAAGTGAATACATTCATCATGCATGAAAATACCTTAGATTGCTCTGGAGTTCGGCAAAAATGTAAAAATTCTATTAAACTCAATATTAATTTGTTTACAGGTGTTGACTATATTACACCAATGGCCAGCCAGGTGTACACTCTAGAAGCAGCTTCTTCCTAACTCATCATATATCCTAGTAGGAGTATTATAGACAAATCTTATGTAGCTATCCCAGTGAAATCTGATACCTTTTAAAAGATTTTAGACCTTTTTTTATACAATCATTCCAGACTTTTACTTCCATATTTGTTTTCTTTGTAAACTACTGTAGTGTACAACATTTTCTTTTATAGTGGTTTTACTTTTATATTGAATATAAGTAATCTACCATGATCTACATTACTGCATACATACACTGCATTTTTTTCTCAAAGAAGGAACAATTTTCTCATTTTTCAACAAGATGCCATATTATTGCTTGCATACATCATTTATTTCATATGTAGAAATCATGTATTCATCGTATCCTTATGTAATTTTTCATGCCACTGAATTTTACTATAAATATTCCTGCCTTTAGTCTTGTTTGATTTACCATCGTTCATCATAAGCTTTACCTGAAAGGTGTAGTCTATCCATCCATTATTGTGCTTACTATTTACTTTTATTCAGGTGATTCCATTTGTTTTATCGTTATTTCTATGAAAATCTAGTTTTATATTTCCATTTGCTATAAATTTGTAGTTTGTGATTTTTACTTTAAGATGCATATTATCTATATACATGTATTAGATTAGTTTTATATTTTTGAATGGAATAAAATATGTAAGAAAACTTTATGTTCCTTTTGAATTTCTTGCTATGGCTGATATGTTTAAATCTTTAATGTTTAAATGAAAGCAAAGAATTCCCAAGTATAGTCAAGATCAATGTGTATATTGTTTTATCCCAGACGGACATTGCCATACCATAATTTATCCCACCTCTGGTAAAATTCTTGCAATCTAATTGGTCGAGAAGAACTGAAAATAATGTTTTATCCCACCTCTGGCAAATTTCTTGCAATCTTATTGGTCAAGAAGAATTGAATATTATGATGTATTATGTTCCTGAAAGGATATTATTCTAGTATCCCCCCTGTAATAACGTCACAATTAGACAGGCGTATATAAAACCATTAGCGTCAATCTCTCCTCGGGAGCGACTTTTACACAAAGTTTGATGAACATCTCAGTCTGAAGTAATATGTTCAGTATCCTCAAGTTTTTTCTGTCATTGCATGTTATGACTTTGACCCTGACCTTGAAGCTCAGTAGATGTCATGTTATAATCATGGGCAACTTGCACACCAAGTTTGACAAACAGCTCAAGTAACCTGGTTCATTAACCTTTCAAATAACAGCAGTACAAGAACAGATCTATCTGCACTTTGACATTTGGTAAATTTACAAAGAGCTAGTGTAGAACTTGATTAATCCCAAGAACATTAAATGTTATGGTTTACTCGTTATGTATGTATATATTAGATAAAAATAACCTTGCACATAAGCATACCCTTTAAATTTTCAAAAATCTGAACTGTATACTTGAGAGATGCACATGTATAAAATGATTCCAAATCTCTATGAAACTCATTTCATTTCACAGAAACATAATACTTAAATCATCAAATAATTTATTCTGTGGATTTATTCACCAGGAATTGAACACAAATGTAATACAAAATATGTGCACACGGAAAATAAGTTCTTATCTTATTACAATGTACAGATTATTTTGAAGTTAAATGGATACTTGAGCAAGTACAAGTCGTGTAGACTACACATTGCAAACGTGTAAAGGAGTAAAATTTCCCTTTTTTCAGATTGTGCATTTATAAATAGGTAAATTTGGCTATAATCTTTGTTCATATGAAATAAATCCTAAAAATCAATTTTCTTCTGACTTACATGTATAAAGAATAAAACATGCAATTGCATTAATGAGAAAATAGCAAAAATATATGCCCTCATGTTTTTCAATATTTTCATATTTTATGTACAAATATACATGTATTTACGATAAAAAAAGAAATAGCACTTCACTCTATTTACAATGCAGGTAATACATTTTCAATTCAGAAATTTATCACAGTAATTGCACAAATTCTATCAATCACATACCTTTACCTATTCAATACTACAGGCAAGCATTTCGAATTCATAGGATCCAACCAGATCACCATTCTTATTCAAATTGTACATTTAACCATTAGAACACTTGTTTATCTCATAAATGGACCATTTGAACACTCACTTCAGTGATCTCAAGATCATGTGACTATCCTACTCCTTAGGTACTCTAGTAGGGCAGGTGTACCTTTTGCCAGTATGGCTGGTCGAGGATTACGAAAGGCATTTCCATTCAGCATAAGGGACCTGCAAATACACAATGTTCAGTCTTACTTTTTACTTCACTTTTGGAATGAGATTTGACACAGCTCAATAGTAAAGTTATTGTTATGTTACCAATATTTCCATGAAAATCAATGTAACAAAATAAAATTATTATTGCTGAGCGAGATACATGTAAGTCCCCTACCGGCATAAATCTATGTCCTGCAACTCTTCCTAGAACTCTTCAATTAAACATGTTAAACATGAATTTAAATTAACTGTCTGTGCAGCTCACTTCAGCAATTAGAAAACTGAGGTTTTACTTCCTTTTACGACTATTTTCCGATAAAGAAAATTCATAAAGTGGGTAGATCTTGAACTCTCGTCAATAACAGTGCAAGTTATATATCTGTATTACCAAAAGTATGCTGACAGTAAAAAAAATTGTTTCAGATCGGGAGTTTCTGTGTTTATTTTAGAGTGACATAGTTGATATTCTCCATAAGTCGTACTTGCTTTGAAACTATCCAAGGCCAAGCTATCTAATAAAACTCTATGTGTTGCAGAAAGAAGTCTGGAAAACTGAACTTTTTTGTATCAAGGGGCATAACTCCTTGAAAAAGGTTATGTGTGACCCAAAGCCAAACTTACTCTGTGACTATCCAAGACCAAGGTATGTATAAAATTTTACCGGAATATCTTATTTGCTGCGGAACGAATGTCCAGAAAACTGGATTTTACAAATCATGAATTTTGAAACTCCTCAGAAAATAGGTCATGCATGACGAAAATCAAAGTTTCTCTGTAACTATCAAAAACCAAGCTGTGTATCAAATTTCACCTGAATATCTCTATCTGTTGCAGAAAAAAGTCTGGAAAACTGACAATCGGACAGACAGACAGAAGGACGGAGGGACAGACCGAGAGGAAACTAAGAGACTCAGTCCCCTTCTGCGTTGCCCATAGGGGACTAATAAAGGTACAAAAACATTGTGTATATGCCACACGTACACATGTAAATGATATATAACAAATCCAGCTTGATCTTGTTCCTGTTAGTAGAAATAGTGGATCAAAATGTCTTTTTGATTCTATTGAAAAACACTTGTATTTTGAAATGATTTGAGCAGGGAGTATAAGTCAATCAGAATGAGTGTTGCACAATCCCTTCAACACAAAAGAGATGAAACTATTCAAATCGACTATTTCATCGGTTACTACATGTATAAATAACCGTATAACGCATAAAGCAAGAATTCCTGGACCATTGCGCCCAGGGCCTATAATCGTTGGACAATAGGCTCTGGGTTTCCAACGATGCATGAAACATTACTCTTCAACTTACGGTCATCATTAATACTTTCAGCAAATTATGCACTTATTCTCCAAATTTTAATATATTCCACAGTATACAGACTTGATTTCCCCAAGTCTTATTTTAGCCCACTGACCACAGGGGTGAGGTATCATCGATTGGTCACAAACCTTTTCCTCAATACAAACCCTTCCTTCTATATGTCTATATTAAAAACCCCAAGGGCGGACACTCTCTTTGTACTCAACCGTGGCTTCCTCTTTTTCCCTTCCTACAGGCTAAACCCACGGTCCATTTGATACATTTTTTGGTTTTGTTATCTCAAGATGAATGTATAAAACATATCCAAATTGAAAATTCATCCTAAAAGATGCACTGGTTGAATGCAGATCAATGGAAGTGGAAGCCATGATCAAGTACAAAAGAGTTATATAGCTATTACATGTAAATAGGAAGTGTCCTCCCTTGGGGTTTTAATATACATGTATAAGACATATAGAAGAAAGGGTTTGTATTGAGGAAAAAGTTTGTGACCAAGCGATGATACCTCATCCCTGTGCCACTGACACATTTTCTCAGATTCTGTATGTATAATTTTATTTGCCCCCTCTTAAATTTGTCCTCATGGCACTTGGGGGCAAAATTTTCCCTGTATACAATATTTGAAACTACATTTACCTTTAAATTTAACTTCACAATCTATTTGACTGTATTTCTTACTTTATCTGAGTACAGTTGCCGAGCTCCGGAGGGACCTGACCAATGTTGTTGTTTTGTAAATCCAGTGTGCCGAGTACAGGAAGACTTTGTATGCCAGCGGCATCCATGGTATCTATCTTGTTGCTATCGGCAAATATAATCTCCATCTTCTTACACTGGTACAAGACAGCTGGCAATGTGCTAAATCTGTACAGAAGGTAAAATTTGAGGATGAGAATACATGACGTGTGAAATACGTTTTCAGATAAGGAGTGCTAGAGGGACTTAATTTTATCATAAGGAGGTTCTTCTTCAGCATAGGCTTAGATTACTAGTACAGGTTTCAGAGCAGCTTTAACTTTTGTCCAGACAGTAAACATCTTGCACATACATGTAGATGGAAAATGACCTTGTGAATATGAATGTTAAAGACTCTTATTTAGCTTTTCAGAATTGTTCAAAGTTACCAGGGCTGTCGCTAGGCCTAATTTGGGGCCAAATATTGGCCCCATTCCCGATGCAAAATCTTTTTTCCCAATTTAGTTCATAAAAATTCCCAATGCACAGTGGTCCTGAAGCAACCTTTAGATCGAACATAGATCGAGATACAGCAAACTCGTGAAAGTTGTGTGATAAGAGGAACCATATGTACATGTACAAGAGAGCATATCACACATGACCCTGAATTAATGCGCCTTTAAAAGATCAATTATACATCAAGGTTGTCCCTCAGACAGAATTAATACATAAATCATTGTTACACTGCACTGCAAATATTAAATAAAAAGGAGTCCCACTGGCTTATATGCCATAAATATGAACCAAATATACTGGTTGCATCTCTGACTATTTTTTTCATATAAATAAGTACATGTACTTTACCTGTTGCATGAAAGATTGATCTCTCTCAGCTCATTCAGGGATTTCATGTCTGAAGGAAGCTCTGATAACATATTGTTCCTACAAAGAGATGAATTATACACAAATGTAAAAAAGGACAAAGATAGCTGACCCTATCAATCAGACTTAAAATTTTCAGGGAATATGTATAAGAATGAAATCATTATCATCTCTTGTGTAAATGCAGATCTGAATCTATCATCCATGTAGCTAACTTCAGAAATAAATGTAATTAAATAATATACAAATTAGAACTTTTGTTCCTTTATGTTCTTTGTTGCTATCTTTGTTTTTCTTCATCAAAATATTTTACTATCTATTTGATTTTATTTGGGGGGGAGAGGCAGAAGACTTTGCAAAGAAGATTCTGGTTTGAGATTTCTAAAAAAAAATCTGGCTCTAAAAATGTAAAAACAAAGAATCAGGCTGGCAAAAGTTTTCCTTCCTCATCCCGGAAACATTTAAAAATAGGTTGCTCCCTAAGCAGAGCTTGCAATGGTAGGCTAATGAAATCTCACCTTAAGTCCAAAGTAGTCAGGTGAAACAGAAGTCCTATATCTGAACTCAGTGAAGCTACCTTGTTAAACCCAAGGTATAACTCTTTCAAAGTATCACTCACTAGTAAGACCCTGAAAAGTTACATGTACGTCAAGATTGTAAGACTTGTTTTTTCATCAGAAGTCGAGCAGTTATCAACTAAATCCTAACTACATTTTGTATATGAATCAGCAAAATAGCAGAATGCTTGTAAGTAAAGCCAGAAACTTTAAGTAACACCTTTAACCTGTTGGTTTGACTTTATCATAGTGTATAACCTTGACCTTAAATTTGAGCTTGATCTTACTCCATATTGATCTTCCATTCAAGTTTTGTGGCAAATTGATAACTAAGGAACAAAACTTGCTTGGAAATTTGTTTCATTGACTTCATTCCCATGAGTTGGGAATTCGTACCATATGACATAAAATTATTTCAGAATGTCAATCTTTTATTGATCATCCATGTACATGTTAAAATAAACCATGGTAGACTGGAAGTTTAAATGTTTATACTACACAATTAAGTTATTGTTTCATTGGAGATAAATACATGTATGTATTTTGCATAAGTGAAAATACATGTAGGAGCAATTACTCTCCATATTGTTATTTGAAAAGCAATAAGATAAAATAAATACCCAGCATGCCAAACAAAATTATTTGAAAGGAAATGTTACACAAATTATCCCTTTTCTGAAGAGGTGTATACTATGTACTTACGTTGAAGGAAGTTGTGTAAAATTGTTCCTATTCAGGTTAACATTGGTCACACCACTCTTGACGGCTACATCCCAAACATCGTCTGGTATCTCACTTATACCTTTCTTGCTATGAAAGAGATTGGTTGAAATGAATCTGGCCTTTTTACTATACATGTACAGAATTACTACCAATTTAGGACAGTTTCTGTCGTAAACTAATTAAAAGATTATCAAATTTTATGGAAACCAGCGGAAAATTTAAGGAAAACATGCTTCAAAGACAAAGTTTCTTTAGAATCGTCATTACATCATAATTTATGGAAAATACAGTCTCAAATAAGAAGTAATTCTGTGTATTGAAAAGATATAAAATATATATGTACATTTACAAGTATACAGTCTGAATAAACATAACATAGTATTACATGTATGCTTCTAGTAAATTAATTGAAGTTTCAGTCAATATTATGTTTAGTAATACCTAAAATCTAAAGCTTTATTCTGATGTATATCATGAGCCTTAAGTCCGTCTCCAGATCCACCAATGATACCAGAATCTCCTCCTGATCCGTTTTGTAAGCCCTTATTTGATTGGACTACAGGTTCAGGCGCCTCCATTCTACTGACTAGGTATTTCTTCAACTCAACAGTCCCTCTCTAAAACAAATAAATGCTTAAATGTTTCTCTTTCCTTTAAACATAATACATTTACATGTATAGAAATTTTATTAGGAAACCTTAAACATTAAGTTAAAGTAACATAAAGAGAGAACATGTTTTTGAAACATGCATGTCACTATCGGAAAATTTATGGCAGCATCTCAACTTCAAGAATTCAATTGTGCTTGTAAATAGAACTTACCATTATGATATCCCTCCTAATTGATTTCATTGGATTGCCATCTAGAACCACTGACTTCAGTGACGTGATTGTACCCAAAATGTATGGCAGCCTGAAATACATGTTGTATTGTATTTCATTTTTAATTCATGTTGAACTTCAATTAAAGAAAGCTAGTTTTTTTTCAGCTCAAATTCATACATTCTACTGTTATAGTGATTTTAGTTCTATGACCCACCATAGTCAACTTCAGGCGGGATGAGGTAATTATGCAGAAAGAGACAACAAAATATTTCAAGACAAAACATTGTGAGAAACACCATCTACATTAAGCCTATCGTGCTGAATGAAGCACTTATTATTTAGCATGGACATATACACATCTGACTTCTGATTACTGTAAAATTTTATGTGAAAATATACGCATGGGGGTAATTTTGCGATTGTAGAATTATCTCGAAAATAATTCCCACATGAAAATTACCACCAGTATGAAAGACTAAAGGGAATACCCCGACTTCGCCAATATTACCCCCACGCGTAATGTTGCAATGATCGTTTCGTGAAAATTTCCCCCAGCGAAAATAACCACCTTTACAGTACTGCTTTTGTCATTGAGAAACATCATATTCAAACAAGGTAACCAACACGAAAAATTCATGAAAATTGAGAAAATGAACGAAAATACTCCCGGGCACCTGGTCCCACCTCTAGCTTGCTGGGGGTCCGTCGATGCTTTACTTGGTGCTCTATTGTGAGTGCTGTTGAGATTATCGTCAGGATCTTCTTTAACTCATTGGCATACATGTATATACTTGTAAATGGTAAGAATTATTCCAATTTCTAAATTTGTTCATCAGCAGAGGAATACTCAGT
This sequence comes from Pinctada fucata, assembly GCA_028142955.1. NCBI lineage: Eukaryota > Metazoa > Mollusca > Bivalvia > Pterioida > Pteriidae > Pinctada > Pinctada fucata. Next base: position 51,216,367 of record AP027103.1, on the reverse strand, counting down.
GTCATTAATCCAGCAGAGCATTAGGGTTTTAGGGGAGATTATAACTGGTGTAACTTTGTAATACACCTAAAGACATTTTTTTTTGGTGAGATATAAGATATACATGTATATTGTACATCATCCTTATCCTGTCAGATCATTATTGGTGAGATCTATTCTCTGTAAACCTGTAAGAAATACTATCCTTACCCTGTCAGATCATTATTGGTGAGGTCTATCCTCTGTAAACCTGTAAGAAACACTATCTCATCTGGAAGTACTGTCAGCTTATTATCTCGCATGTCCAGGACTGTGACAGATGAGAGATGTTTGAGATGTTCTGGTGTAATCTCTTTGATCTGATTGTTACCTAGATGAAGCTCCTGTAATGAAATAAGTATATAATTATGTAATTAACTTAATTTTTTCTCTTAACTATCAGCAATCAATTCTTTGAAACTTGAGTCTAATAAAAATTATACTTGTTTATCAGTCAGGGGTCCAACTTATATGAGTAATAACTTCTTGAAGTTAATTAACTTGCATCAGTAATAACTTATACAAGTTATGTTCATGAGTTTATAACTTGAATAAGTTACAAATAAAAAAGCAGATTTTCCTCAGAATTTCTCCAATAACTTAAACAAGTTATAACATAGTTTTTAATTTAAACATGTTTTATATTCAAAGCATTGTGATTCATTGTTAATATTCACATTCAGAAGATGCATCTAGGTCTTTACTATGTTTCTGACCTAATTTTCTTGGGAGTTAGCTTGTCTGTTGCTGGTAAATAGGATTTAATTACAGAAATGTTCCCCAGAGAACCCTATTTTTGAGAGCCTTGCGCCAGACCCACAAAGTGTGCGCTGGATAGTGAGATATACCAGGAGGTTGTCCAATTTAATATCTATTAAGTTACAAATGCTCAGTTCATAAGAAAAATGCTCATAGGAGATATTGAGGTTCAAAGTTTGCTGTTATAACTTGTTTAAGTTATAAATACTAAAATCCAGTTACTTGGGCAAGTTATAACTTTTTTAAGTTGGACCCCTGACTGTTTATGCATGCATGGGTACAATATAAAAACATACACATCAAAAGATGTAAATTCTCAATTTGTTCTTTTGTTAGGATAAAACTTCAATCTTGAAATTGCATTGTGAGTTTTAAAAATCTTGATGAAACTTGGAATAAAATTAGAGTGGCTGATGTTTTGTTTACTTCACTGCAGGAAGATATACAACTGTATAACTATAACTCCACAGAGATACATATACATTGTATATATTTAAAACCTTAGTCAAATCCTATCCTCTACCTTAAGATTTAGGCAGTTTTCCAGCAGTGGAATCCCCGTTAGTTTATTGTGCCGTAAATAAAGTTGTTCTAGATGTCTGAGATTACCAAAGTCTGCCGGAAGCTCGATGATCTGATTATGAGTGGCCTCAAAATATCTCAGGGCTGAAAATAGTGATTAACACATATACACATGTAGCTTTCTTAGTAGTTACTTACAATTTGATGCAATTAGAATCAAGAGTAAACAAGCAATGGTTTAAGTAATTTCATTTTACATTTTTTATTTTTACCATTTTCAAAGAATCTGTACCTGTTTCAATTGCTTTTACTTATGCATAAGTTGAACAAAGCACTGTGTAACATGCTTTCTTGTCTAAAAATGTTTTATCCACAATCCTCTTTCAAATTATCATTTGACAAAATACATGTAACATATTGCTCTGGTCTTTTAATTTTTGTTTCAATCTTGACATATTTTTTATATACATGTATGCCTATAACATCAGTACTTCAAAAATTCTGCAGCTAGTTAAGAGATGTAAAATTTACACCTAACATGCTTTCTTGAGTGATCAATTATTACCTTAACACACTTCTAAAATTTCAAAATATCTAACATTGGAAAAACTAGAAAGGGGGCTGGACAAAAGGCATGACCTTGCTATTAAGAATGTTTGTCTGTACACATACCATCCATACAACCTATTTCTGGAGGAAGTGATGTCAGCTGATTATTTGACACATTAAACTTCATCACATGTGATAAGTGACCCACTTTCTTTGGCAACTGGGTAAGCTTGTTGTTGGAGATATCCTATAGATTAATATAAAATATACAGTTGCACATTTCAAACAGTTTTTTATGCCTATAAACCATAATGAGTTTACATGTATGTCCTATACCATGCCAAACGAAAAATGGGAAGTAATATTGTATAAGGAAAAGATTGAACAATATCTACAACACAGCTACTACATTATTTGTACTTAATAGAAACAGTGAGTACTATATCTTATATGTATATACATGTACATGTATTACTACAGTAGATCTCAACTTTTCATAGAAAAATGTATTGTTGCCATCCTTGAATTGTCACACTTTTGTCAAATTAAAAAGTGCAGTATCCAAGTTCAGGCGTACTTACAAAGTCTTCCAGACTGCTAAGGTTTCCGATTTCATCACTGATTTCTGTTATTTCATTATACTCTGCATGTAAACTCTTCAAACTTCTAAGGCACGTTATACTGACTGGTAATTGTTTCAGTTTATTCCGACTAATGAAAAAAAGAAAACATAACTTAAGTACAGCAAAACATGTATTCATATTATTTATTATCAATTGTTTTACCCTGATACCTTATCAGTGAACCAATATCAAATCCTCAAATTTCAAATAATATCTAACTTGACAAAAGCTACTGTAACAATGTCTGATTTGATTGGTTAGAGTCTTAGACTATGCCAAACTTTTTATATTGCACATCAGATACATGTATATGCAAACCTACATTCGAGATTTGGTTAGATACATGTACATGTATGTTGAGGATGCAAATCAGAGCAATCTTAAATTTGCAGGACAGATTCCAACAATTTGATGTGTTTTGCATATACTGTTGGTTTATATGCAAAACTATTTGACTACATGTACTCTTTACATGTCCACTTTATCAGATCACTATTTGAGTATTTATCTTCAAATGCAACGGTCAAGCTAGCCTTAAAATAGACTATTTTGACATTGATAAGCAACTTGAATTCTATATCTGAAATCCAATTTGACAACCCATGATGAAAACAATCTGAAATCTACTTTGACAACCCATGATGAAAACGATGTCACATATTTCAAATTGTTAATAACCTTGAGTATTTCTTGAGTAATTCATTTTACCTTATATCTAACTTGACATCATTAGCTGATATCAAACTTGACTCCTTTACCAGATACATGTATCTAACTTGAGCACTTAACCTGATGCCTAACTTGACTACTGTACCTGATATCTAACTTGACTAGGTTCTCTAGGGTTTTCAGATTGTCTGGCAGTGATTCTAATCTATTGTCATGTACCTGTGATAGATAAGAATATACAATATAAAAGTATGTTACAATCTACATGTAACATGTAAGATCACTGATAAAACCATTTATTTCTAAATAAACATGACTACATTCATGTATACATATACACCATAGGAAAGTTCCCTCTTTTTGTAATGAACTCTATTGTTGGCATCCTAGATAGTAGTCATCACTACAACAAATTAATTTTTCAAACTCTAAACATGCTAAAGTAGGCATTTCAAATAGTGTTTTACAATACAAACTGTACATAACACTGTATGCGTTCTTATTTAAGCGGGATTCATATTGTAACAGAGTTAGCGCTGCTGAGCCTGCGCTAATTCAAGAATACGCTAAATCATGAATCTCTTATAGATCAATGTGGAAAATAAGTCAAAGCGCTAATTCATGAATACGCTAATATGTCAATTTTTCCAATTTTGCTCTGTTTCAGCTAAAATTTGGTTGCGCTTAAATAATTACACGTACAGTAAATTACCATTCATTTTTTTATTTACAATGCTAGAATTTAGTAGAAACAAATATTTCTTTAGTGGAACATGATCATGACTTGAAATAAACAACACACAATGTACATCAGAATTAACATCTCTGTGAAATTAATTATAATGACCAGTGATTTACTTACATCTAACACTGTGAGAGCAGGAAAGTTACTAATGTCCTCAGAGAGTTCTGTCAGTAGATTAGAGGCAAGGATCAGCTTGGTCAGCTCAGTCTGTTCCCACCATCTGTCCTCCGTATTATCCAGTGACACTGTTCTAGCCTCCTCGGGAACATCAATGTTCAAACGCCAAACTGTGTCAGGTACTGCAATGTGAAATTGTAATATGTCAATATGTGTGAATATCTCTGTATGAGAGAAGTTGTCCAGAGTTCATGAAATGTATCACTTTTAATGGATTTGCCAATCTAAAAATTGTCTGGTCCGATAAAAACTAACATTATATTTATTGTTTGGACCGATAAAATTACCCAAATGTCCGACATTTCATAGGAAGATTTCAAGAACTCTGAGCATCTTTCTGAAATTTTGCTCTTGGATGACCCCTGTCTAATGCATGATTACACTGGAGAAAAACAAAAATCTGAAAGAAGGGGTGACAAAAATTATGCCTTTCACAAACAATAATCATACAGAAAATTTTTGTGGAGTTTTTGAGAATTAAGGAAGATGTATTTTGCTTAAAAGTTAAAAAAAAATGTCTGTTAACAGGACTCCATGATCTTAAATAAATATATTCAGAATGAGAAAAGATTAATCACTACAGATGGTATAGCCGGATTGTGAAGTTTTAGATAATGTATGCTTTATTTATCTAAGGTATTGTCAAAAGAAATCTATGAAGTATGAATTACATGTATTAAAGTCCTTCCTCTTAAATCATGAAAATCACTTTATATAATATATATATGTACCAGGGTAGTTCAAGATATACATATATACATATACATTGTATCCAAATTTAATAAGTTTGAAATGTAGGTCAATGTTCAAGGTCAAGGTTACACTTACAGTCTCAATAGACCATCTTCACATTACCGTTAGACTTGCATTTTAGACACTCCAAGAACCGACATCACTACTTTTGACGTTATTTCTAACTGTAATGTCATAATCCAGATAAGAGGTCACAGTTAAAAGTTACGTCAAACGTCAACACTGTTAGATATGAGAGTTCGAGATCTATCCCCCTTAATAAATTTCAATTGCAAAAATTGCCAACAAAGTAAAGAAATTTGTATTTCACATGAAGATTCCTTATGACAAGACCTTGCAATAGACGATTTTTACATTACCGCAGTTGACTTGTATTTTACACATCCTAAGACCCGACATGACAACGTTTGACGTAACTTTTAACTGTGACCTCTTATCTGGATTATGACATCACAATTAGAAATAACGTCAAAAGTAGTGATGTCGGGTCTTGGAGTGTCTAAAATGCAAGTCTAACGGTAATGTGAAGAAGGTCTATTGAGACTGTAAGTGTAACCTTGACCTTGAACATTGACCTACATTTCAAACTTTTCAAATTTGGATAGATGTATATATGTATATCTTGAACTATCCTGGTATAAAAATATATTATATAAAGTGATTTACATGATTTAAGAGGAAGGACTTTATTACATGTAATTCATACTTCATAGATTCCTTTTGACAATACCTTTGATAAATAAAGCATACATTATCTAAAACTTCACAAACCTGCTATACTATCTGTAGTGATTAATCTTTTCTCATTCTGAATATATTTATTTAAGATCATGGAGTCCTGTTAACAGACATTTTTTTTAACTTTTAAGCAAAAGACTATGCTCACAATGAAAGAAAATAGTTTTCTATGTTAATTTTAGCATGACGTCGTAGACGTTCTCAATAGATCGGCGATATCGCACCAAAATTAACATAGAAAACTCCCTATCTAAAAATATTTCCTTTCACTGTGAGCATAGTCTTGGTCGTACAGACATATACATGATATATCATTCACTGTTAGATATGAGAGTTCGAGATCTATCCCGCTTAATAAATTTTAATTGCAAAAATTGCCAACAAAGTAAAGAAAACTTCAATGTTCCGATTTCTGAAGTGAGCTGCGCGGACAGTAATCGCAAATTATGAATTTTCTGTCTCAAGGTCAAAACTTGTTGCTGTTTTTGAATTGTAACGATCACCATGTACAGTTTGAAGTTTGCACTGTTGCCACTCCAAACAGTTTTCTAAATAAAGAACTTAGACGCAACAGTTCAAAACTTGTGTTAACACACTGACAGACAAATGGACTTTGCCAGTTCATACACCAAATTGTTTTCACAATCTGGCCAGTTTACTGGTGTCAGAACAGTTTCCGGACAGTAACAGTTTCCGGACAGTCGCCCTTTTCAAGTACTTTGAAGGAAATTATTTTCAAAATTTTGTGACAATTTTGTAGATTTTTAAACATGTTAAATGCAGAATTCAAATCACGAATCATTTGAACAAAATTTTGCATCTAAGTTGCTTTTATCACACCCCCTTTTTACCCTGTTCTGTTCGGCGTTTAGCATCGCGCACCGGGGAAGTCGCCGAGAACCATACTATTTTAATCTACGTGATTTACGAAGTTTAGGTTCTATTTTCAAAATTATTTTTACACAGTCATTTGTAGAAAAGATTGAAGAAAATAATATCCAAAGATCATCCAGTTTGGGCTGAAATTGATCGAGACTAACAAATTTGAAATCAGGTGTCCGGAAACTGTTCCAGTGATTTGCAAAAAATGGCCAAAATATAGGGTCATAAAAATCGGTCTAGAAACCATATTTTTGGGAGATTAAATATTTTCTTTCAACATGAGTATCTGTGGGAAGGGCATAGCATTATTTGTAGTGTTGTATAATCGGAAAAATTTCATAATCGATTATCGGTTTATAATCGGAGAGGATTTTAATCGATTATTTCGATTTAATCGGAAATAATTTTTTCTTGATTTTACAGAAAAGAATATGACAAGTAATGAATAAACTTCACTAAATCTTTTGCTAATATACATAGAACTCCAACCACAGAATGATAATCCTGTCTAGTAAATGAAATATTTTGTCAAGATCACAGCAACTTTATACGGCAGATGCAGGGATGGGGGGGGGGGGGGGGGGGGGGGGGGGGTCATACGACCCAAGAGTTAACTTAAGATTTTGCTCATTCAATGGGGAATCAAGCAATATCTTCGTGGAGTTTAGACTAACAGTACTGTGAAATTCACTGACCTTGTCCTTCTTACAAAGCTCAGGAGTTCGGTGTAAAAACTTTTTTTTAGACGAGTAGATATTGACGTATCGCAAGCCCGTATCGCATCTGACGTTGAAGTTTTCTATAAAAGTTCTTGTCACAATGTTACAATTAAATTCGATGAGAATCCTGATCCCATCCATTGTATGCCTTAGAAAGTGTATCCTTTGCAAATTATATATGCTAGATCCGTAACTTTTAACTCGTAGAAACGGTCGTTGATCTACTTTCGTTTTATTCGTACTTGTCATACACGAATTTGACCGAAAACTATATCATTCTTTTCCACGTGGTATATTTCCAATTATAATCGATTCTTAAAAACATAATCGATTAATCAAAATCGAAAGGTATTACTACTATTAGCGATGATGTCGCCGATGATCGTTACAACACTAATTATTTGAGAGAAATTTGAATGTTTTCCTTGATGGACGGAAGAGTTATCCCCGAAAAAAACCTTCAAAATTGTCCAGAAACTGTTCCGACACCAGTACAGTGTGTGGTGAATGGTGTGTGTGGATATTTGTGTGTGTGGGGGGGGGGGGGGGAAACCAATCTACCATGTTCACTTTGACAAACATCTGTTCATGTACATGACTATAAAGAATTGCTACATTTTTAACAGTTTTTATTAATTAGGAATTGCGACCAAATGCAAATGTTCGCACCAGTTGAAAGATTCCTTTGGGAAAGATTTAGTTGGCCGCTTTTTCTAGCTTGTTTCAAAATTGAAGGATGAACTGTGCCACTAGGTGTATCATCTTTCTGCTGAAAACCTGCTCTAGGGTTCGGACGCTTAAATCGTGAGGCCATTCCGTGTTTTCAAGTCAATGTGAGAGAGAAAATGAGTCAAAATATAGAGTTTTAATCCCAGCTGAGGACATTCGAAAGTTGTAAACAAACCTTCCTTCGAACGCAAAAGAGTTCCCGCCAGGCGTTTCTGTCTTCGTCAAATTCGTTATTCAAACAATTCGTCCCATTTGACCCTCGAGACTTTCGCGCTGGCTAAATTCTAACATTAAGATACTTTACTGATTGTTCTATTTTTTAGAGTCTGTTTGGCTTTTCTTTTTTAAATGAATGAACCAGGTGCCCGGGAGGAGTAAGCATCCCCTGATGGCTAGCCGCACCCGCCGTCGACGTTCATGCACGAATGTGGAGAGTATCGGAAGTTCAAGTCGCGTTTTAATTAGATTTAGAGAATATTGACACAAATCTTGGGATTGGGGAAAGGGCACGGGTATTCAGTCTATTAGTGTGGTCATTTGGTTTAACAATTTTTTCATAAAAATGATGCCAAACGATCAGGCTAAGATTAATTTCATTTCTCTAAAAGAACTGGAACAAAATATTTCTGTTTAAATAGTCTAGATAATTGAGGAGCCAAATATATATAGGCTGTGACTGGTACAGCAGTCTTGCAAAAAGTGTTCAAGGTTATGCTCATTTTAAGACACTATATAAACATAATTCAACTAGAACTACTTTAGGTTTAATATAATAGATTGATAGCCTAATATTTGCATGTACTAAGGTTGAAGCTCATGTCCCATAACGCCTGCCAGCCAGATCTTGCCGCAAAACTTAGGCATCGTAGTCTGAGCATATGTTAAGACAGGCTACAATAATCTGCAAATAGTCAAACGTAGTATTTTCCGGGAGGTCATTTGTATAGGTCACAACAGGATCGGACCGAGTGCTGATCCTTGAGGGACACCGGAGGTTACCGGTTTTGAATCCCATTAACTAAGTACTACTTGTTGTGTCCATGCTGCAGTTGCTCATGAATGCTCATGAATATCAAACCCAGAATCTGACCCTTAAACCCCGTATCGATGAAGTTTGAAGATATTAAGTTTTTCATGTAAGACATTGTCAAAACTAGGGCATCGTAGTTTGAGCATATGGTAAGACAGTCTACAGGCATCTGCACATAGTCGAACTTGAGATGTAATATTTTCTGGGAGGTCTGAAGTTTGAAGATAAGCTTTTCATGGGAGACCTTGTCAAATGCGTTAATAAGTCCAGAAGGACAAAGTATGTTTACAAGTATCTATTTTGCTGGGTGTTTTAAATAGCAAGTTCATAATACATAAGAATCGCCAACTGGGTTCCACAACTCTTTTTTGCGAAAATCATGCTGTAGGTCATATATATAGGATCTCAAATGAATTTTCATTTCATACGATGTATTATGAAACGAGTTTTGTGTTTTAATATCCCCGAGCCTTGGCGAGGGGATATAAAACGCACAACGAGTTTCATAATACATCGTATGAAATGAAAATTCATTTGAGATTCTTTTTATCACATGATATTGCCTAAAAATGTGTATTTCTAACGTGAAATCAACGATTCCGAGAACTACAGAGGCGAACCACGCCGTGATTAGAAGTCGTCTGCTACGCCATGAGAAGTAGTGTCCCCATCGCATAGATATTCTGTGCGTAAGAGAAAAGTATTTCAATTTTGAATAGTATTTTAATGCAAGAATTAATTCAACAGCAACAATTTTAATCATTGATATTGACTCTGGGTCTGAATTAAACAGTTGACCGATATTTGAAAGGTCACATTTGTCAAGGTTTATGTGATTAGGTTCCAAACTTGACCAATCGCATTCAAGCAGAGCGATGTGTAACGTGTTATCATATCATATATTTATGAAATGGCTTTATGAAACTGCATAACGGGTGTATCATGTGATAAATGTATGTATCATGGATGAGAGATGTTTTAACCAAGTTTGACGGTGTACTCTTAGGCTGCGTTCGATTAGACGACTCGTATCACACGTGTTTGACTCTTGTTAAAATGAACGACAAGTGTCGTGACCCGAGTGTTGAACACGAGTGACACGAGTATACTCCCCAGTTTACCGGGAGTAATCGAGTGTTAAGATGGCGGACAAGGACAAGCAATCGAATTTGAAGCATTAGAATAGACAAATAGTGTTGATTAAATACATTTTAACAACACAATATAAAGGATAATTTAATTCCTAAAATATTCAATGAAGAAAATTGAATTTTGTGACTTCAGAGGCTTTAGCTAAGTTAGTGGGTCTTTTGTTTACATTGGACACAACACGATTACAACTCGTGTCATTCGATTAAAATCAATCAGTTACACAGAGTACGCATGCGCTTCTCTAACACTCTTGACTCTGGTGTTGCAAGGGCGCATTTAGGGGGGTTTGGGGGGGTTCGGGAAACCCCCCCCCCGGTTTCCCATTTTTTTTTTTTTTTTTTTTTTTTTTTTTTTTTTTGGTAACATTAACACTCGAGAAAAAAAAACCCCTGCAAACTGAGTAATAAAAAAATTGCTTAATGTCCACCAGAATTCACTATTTTGAAACAAAATTTCGAAAATTTTCTGATACATTCTATCGTATATCGATTCGATACCGTATCAATTGGCGTATTTGTGGATTCGTACAGACAATCGCGAAGTTTTTGTAATGTACGTCGCAGAGGGGGTTTTCTGTTTATTTTATTCACGAAAATTAACATTAACGTTAACAAATACTATAAAATGAGCATGTTCAAATAATTTGCAAAACATGTACGTGTGTCAAACAATCAATGTAAATGGTACGGGGATCGAAACCTACACGTTTCTGTCCTCAAATACCCGGTTTGAGTAATTTTGTCATCTACAAGTAAGGGTTATTCTACTGTCTCCGAGGGCGTAGCCCGAGGAGCAGTTGAATAACCCACTTGTTGCACGGCAATTGTTATGCCATCAAACAATTATCACCGTTGATTGAGTAATTATAAGTCGTCATGGTCAGTAAACAGTTAGAATTTCACGCATTTCAAATGTACATTTAAAAGAAAACAACGATAAAAAAAAATTGGTCCAGTACTTGTTGTTAAATTAGGGGAATTAAAAATAATAAAATAAAGGGAAACTGATATTTGAATTTTTCAAACTACAGTGTAATTAGAGAACATAGGAAGCGGATTTTAGGAGATGCGGTAACGGATTCCCCTGTAGATGTTTTCCAACAAATATTCAAAACTACGGGAATATTATGATACTATTATATCTTTGTTTCTTTTCAAAAGCATTCAATCGAAATCTTAAAATTTTGTCTGGTAGCTGATCCTATGCGTATTGAAACATTTTACAAAGAGCGGATCTAGAGCAGGATGGGAGTCAGGATCCCCCCTGGAATTTTGTAAAAAAAAAAAAACCCAACATGATTTCCCGTTTGTATGTATTTTCTTTCAAAATCATATGCTGAACCCCTTTCCCTAACGGACTGAATCAACGTTATGGGGGAAAATCTAGATCCGCCCGTGACATTGAAAAAAAAGTAGTTCAACCCGAATATCGCGGTATTTTTTTCATTGAAATTCCTATTATGAAATGCCATTTTAGAGATGCTAAGGCGAACATTCCAGTCATTATTTGTTGTGTTGTATTTTCAAAACGGGAGGCAATGGACGTTAGGTCAGTTAAGGACAGTAAACGGCTCAGTTGAACATTTAATGATTAGTTCAATCATTAATTCAATCATTGATTCACAATGAAAAATATTGCACTGTCTGGAAAGGTGATAATTACCGTCTACAAGGTAGGCCGTGCAACAAATTTTGTTAAAAACATACTTTGAAATAACCGGAAAAATGGGCAAATATTTAACATTGTATATAGCTCGAATATGCTCCGGAGGCCTATAATTAAGCATTCAGTTTTTCAAAGCCAAAACCCAATGATACTCAACATTTTTTACTCGATATCGTACCAATATTCTAAGTAAGCCAGGGGCGAAGCCAGGCGTACATTTGTACGCAAAAACGTCCACATCGTCTCGCGAAAAAAAGGAGAGCGCCTCCCCAGTTGCCAAAAAGAAGGGGAGGGTCTTTTGAAATAGTATTTAAAGCAAACTACTGTTCAGAAATAGATCAAAGACACTCCAGAAACCACCGATTTGAGTGCATTTGTCGTAATTTTCTCGTGTTTCATTAGAACTCAATACAACCATGCGCGGATCTAGAGGGGGGACCGGGGGTCTGGACCCCCCCCCCCCTGAGATTTTCGGAGGTGGGGTCCAGCTTTGGCCCATTTCTAATTGAAATTGGTCTAAAATGCATGAAAGGGCTTTGAAACCTAAAATTTCGGCTCTCTTCGCTCGCCGTTTACAAATACAAAACTATTTTTTCTGCAAAATTCCTTAATTATTATCAATCGTTCATACTAAGTAATTTTATATAATTGTCTTGGGTCTCAGGAACTCATATTTTGAACAGTCCCTTACTTCATAGTAAAACCTCCTTCATCTTTTTCAAGGTCTTGTCATTTTAAGATGTCTGATTATTCGGAAAATGACACATCTCTTATCTATTTATTCTCATGAAATTCGCTCCGCTCGCAAATATAAGGAGTGAAATATTCAATGTTATAAATAATCATTTCGATCGAATCAAGACAAATTAATATTTCATATCTAAAAAAAATTCTGGCTCGCTACGCTCGCCAATTCTTCATGAAAATAAACGTGAAAGGAAAGCTAACAAAATTGCCCCCTTCCCATCATGTGCACCGATATATATGTACCTACATGATAGGTAGACTTCCTTAAATTTTGGACCCCCTCTGACCAAAAATGCTGTATCCGCGCATGATACAACGATCGCTAACAAAGTGCGAGCGGTCGATTGGAAAGACTTTATGTGGACGTACATATATAAGTATTTAGGGAATGTCATGTTCACATCTCAAGTTTTCTTCGTCTTAGATACGGTTCATCGTCTGCTGACATCGAATCATATGCGTTATCCCATCTAAATTCAGCTCCAGAGGTCAGCAATTTGCTTCATTTTTTTCAAAAATTTTCACGGGGACCCGCTTCAAGGGGACGGGTAACATATTTCCATTCTGTCCCCACTTGACCAAGTCATCCCCCAAAAAGTGTTTGTGCCCCCGGACAGCTGAATTAAGTTCTTGGTCCAACCCTTCTTTATAGACGTGCACATCGAAAACGCCCTGGCTACGCCCTTGCCAGCAATAAAGGAGAAATTATTTCATTTAGAAATCTTTATTAACCACATATATTGAGTGGAAAAAATGGTCTGAATATTCGAGAAGGTAAGGAGAAAATGTGCTCCAGAATGCACCATTTTATTCCATTTTTTCAAAAATTTTCCGGGGGAGGCCCCCCGAACCCCCACCTACAGGAGGGGGCAACCCCCTCCCCCGCTCGGCACTTCGTGCCTCGAATCGACCCTTTGGGTCGATACAAAACCCCCCCGCTTGCCACTCTGGATCCGCCACTGTGTTGTTCAATTCGAACGCAGCCTTAACGTTTGCATAATAGGGATGTTCGAGTGACGAAAAAGTGACGTCACACTGCGCATGCGCAAGAAAATTGGTTGGCAAAAAGTGGTTCTCTTATATAAATCTATAGCAATGTTCACTTATATTTACGTTATATTCTTTATCAGTACAGTTTATCGACAGATATAATTATGTTCAGATTACTCCAAAGTTGTTATAATATTAATCGATCGTTTTAATTGCATGTTATATTTTTTTTAAATCTAATTTTTCTCTATTAATCACTGTGGTTTGATTTAATGTTTAAAGTCGTGAATGTGAACATCTTATATAATTCATCAATTTGTCAAGTCCAACCTATACAGTGTATCTCGTATACACAAGACATTGATCTGACACCTGCCATTTACCTTGACTTTTGTCGGCTGTCCAGGTAGATTATTCACCCAGGCGCCGCGGCGGAAACAATGGTCCGCAAAGGAGAGAATGCCACTGCATGTGATCTATATAGATCCATTTCAATCATATTTCAGTTTTTGATATTTTGATTAAGCAACACGTATGAAACAACAAGGACTTATAAACATCTGTTTATACGTCCTTGGAAACAACAAAACCATTTTTAGGGTAAATACTTACATTAATTTGTCTTTTAGTTGAAAGAAGCAAAAAGGAAAATACAACCCATTTATACATCGATCATAATCATAAAAAAGTTGGAACAGTGGATCATTATTCAATATTTCTCATATATATCACAAGATTGATTGATTGATTGATTGATTGATTGATTGATTGATTGATTGATTGATTGATTGATTGATTGATTGATTTATTTATTTATTTATTTATTTATTTATTTATTTATTTATTTATTTATTTATTTATTTATTTATTTATTTATTTAAACAGGATAATTGTTTAAATAATTCCGAAAATTAGATAGATGGAAGTCCGAAATCTATTCTTGAAATTCTTCTCAAATATTGGATGTTTTAACAGTCGAGGTGCAAAAGATGGAAATAGAATGCTAGGATTTTATATGGTTCGAGATCCCTCTCTCTGATTCATCTTAACATTTATCATTTATTTTTAAGATGTATTTTAATCTTATCTTTCATTTTAAATTCTTGAATGTCTCCTTTTATCCAAACGATTTTAGGAGTGCGACTGCCCAAACTTACATAGAAGTTGAGAAATAAATGCTTCTTTTGGCATTCCGAAATTCTAATCTTGAGCCCCCCCCCCCCCCTTCCTTGAGCAAGCAAAAAGTTAGATAAGGCATGTCAATTAAAAAAAAATCCGTATCCAAAGTAAGAAAAATACTGAAGGAATAATAAAAGAGAAAAAGGAAATTTTTCATTGCTATTGCTATGACCGGCTTTATCTATAAATTTGAGACAGTCGTGAGAGAAAAAAAAACCAAAAAAACACACAAAACCCCCCACAAAAACCCCCAAAAAACAAAAGCTAAGAATATTAGTTTTTTTTATTTCATTAAACGTTGTCTGCGAGTTAAATTAATTTTTTTCCGTTTTGCGTTTTCAAACAGTTCGACATTGATTTTGGTCAAACTATTTCCCTCTTTCCATCCCGTTCAAATGCTCCGCCTTAATTAAATCACAACTAATATAGCTGGGAACATTTCATGTTTGATGGATAGGTGTGTACTTGTCAAAACAACTGGTAATTAGTCGGGTATGTTACACCTAATACAGGAGCATAAAAATGGGACACTATGAATTACACCGGCTTCTTTGAAAAGCAAAATTTGAAAAAGAAAAAATATCGGCAGTTTATTGATTCTTGCCCCTCCCCTTTCTCCCCAATCGAACGGCAGTCTGATATACTAATAAAGATTTCTTTATTGTTGTGATTAGAATGGTCAGTGTCACAGCAGGACTTATCAATAAAATAATAATAGGAAAGAAGCGCTTATTAGAGATTACAGATCACAATTAATTTTGAATGTTCGTTGACCACGCAAATAGTTCCTGATTATTTCAATCCCTCGTCTTCTTACATTTATTTTCTACGACTCTTTTTACACTAGATGATTCGATTTTTACGTCAATGAGTCGCAGATGAATTGAAAAAAAATATTCTAGCATGTTGAATGATACTGCATCATCCTAATCGCGGAATGACAGATGTGTTATGATGCTCTAGAATTGATAGATTGTAGAACATTAGAGCCACAGATACCCCCTTTCGGGTTTAAAAAGATATTAAAAGTCTACTAAGCGACAGATTTTTGCATGAATCCATTTCTGACCTTATTTTGATACTATCTAGCAGATATTAAAGTTTCAAGCAAAAAATGGTGGTGCGATTCGAGTATTTAATCGTCATATTAGTACTTTTTACAAAGGAATATATAGGAAAAAATAATTGGGGTCTGATACCTATAAGCGCGCGCAGTGATATCACGTGTGTAACTAAATAGAGACCAGACGAAGGGAAAAGGAGAAAATATGATACATGTAGGATGAAAATATCATTTTCATGATACTGCTAGATGCCAATTCGTTGGTTATCAGGGCTGATCTGGCGAAAATAAGGGGGGGGGGGGGGGGTTTCGGGGCGAGCGAACATGTGCTTAAATTGGAAAGGAGGCCGAGGTAAGGACATAGTGTGATTTTTTTTTTTCATTACTGCGACATGCTTGCATTAGCTGTGTGTCATGCTGTTACTTTTACCATAAAAATGATCTCATCCAATAGCCAAGCATTGTCTGGCTCCACCCCCCCCCCTCTCAAAAAAAAAAACAGAAATCGGGGAGGGGGGGGGGTCCGTTTTTCGATCTCCGCTCGTAGTTCACATGTACAGCTGAACTTAATTTGCTGGAATAATGTTTTTATATGACATCTCATGCGGTCTGCACTAAAAATATTATTGAAATCGCAAAAGAATAAGTTTTCTGATGTTTAAACGTTAATTTTTATTTTTTTTTGTCGACACTCTAAGAGGGCCTAACGAAAATTCATATAAATTCGAAAACGGTACATATGCAGTTTTTAGCACCATAAATTATGAGAATTCAGCCATTTGAAAGAGTCACATTTCATTTTGTTTACATATCTGTAGAATTGCGGAAATAACAGAAATTTGAAATTAGCGTAATTGAAAATAATTCTTATCAAAAACTTCATTCTGGGAACATCAATAGACTACCTGTAAAATGCTACTATGTGAATAATAATCAAAGTATTGAGCTGAAACTTGATAGATAACATCAAAAGATACAAAGGAAGGGTTCTGATGCAAAAGATTGATTTTCAATTAAAATTTTTGAGAGTTTTAGATTACAGATCACAATTAATTTTGAATGTTCGTTGACCACGCAAATAGTTCCTGATTATTTCAATCCCTCGTCTTCTTACATTTATTTTCTACGACTCTTTTTACACTAGATGATTCGATTTTTACGTCAATGAGTCGCAGATGAATTGAAAAAAAATATTCTAGCATGTTGAATGATACTGCATCATCCTAATCGCGGAATGACAGATGTGTTATGATGCTCTAGAATTGATAGATTGTAGAACATTAGAGCCACAGATACCCCCTTTCGGGTTTAAAAAGATATTAAAAGTCTACTAAGCGACAGATTTTTGCATGAATCCATTTCTGACCTTATTTTGATACTATCTAGCAGATATTAAAGTTTCAAGCAAAAAATGGTGGTGCGATTCGAGTATTTAATCGTCATATTAGTACTTTTTACAAAGGAATATATAGGAAAAAATAATTGGGGTCTGATACCTATAAGCGCGCGCAGTGATATCACGTGTGTAACTAAATAGAGACCAGACGAAGGGAAAAGGAGAAAATATGATACATGTAGGATGAAAATATCATTTTCATGATACTGCTAGATGCCAATTCGTTGGTTATCAGGGCTGATCTGGCGAAAATAAGGGGGGGGGGGGGGTTTCGGGGCGAGCGAACATGTGCTTAAATTGGAAAGGAGGCCGAGGTAAGGACATAGTGTGATTTTTTTTTTCATTACTGCGACATGCTTGCATTAGCTGTGTGTCATGCTGTTACTTTTACCATAAAAATGATCTCATCCAATAGCCAAGCATTGTCTGGCTCCACCCCCCCCCCCTCTCAAAAAAAAAAACAGAAATCGGGGAGGGGGGGGGGGTCCGTTTTTCGATCTCCGCTCGTAGTTCACATGTACAGCTGAACTTTATTTGCTGGAATAATGTTTTTATATGACATCTCATGCGGTCTGCACTAAAAATATTATTGAAATCGCAAAAGAATAAGTTTTCTGATGTTTAAACGTTAATTTTTATTTTTTTTTGTCGACACTCTAAGAGGGCCTAACGAAAATTCATATAAATTCGAAAACGGTACATATGCAGTTTTTAGCACCATAAATTATGAGAATTCAGCCATTTGAAAGAGTCACATTTCATTTTGTTTACATATCTGTAGAATTGCGGAAATAACAGAAATTTGAAATTAGCGTAATTGAAAATAATTCTTATCAAAAACTTCATTCTGGGAACATCAATAGACTACCTGTAAAATGCTACTATGTGAATAATAATCAAAGTATTGAGCTGAAACTTGATAGATAACATCAAAAGATACCAAGGAAGGGTTCTGATGCAAAAGATTGATTTTCAATTAAAATTTTTGAGAGTTTTATAAGCGCGCGCAGTGATATCACGTGTGTAACTAAATAGAGACCAGACGAAGGGAAAAGGAGAAAATATGATACATGTAGGATGAAAATATCATTTTCATGATACTGCTAGATGCCAATTCGTTGGTTATCAGGGCTGATCTGGCGAAAATAAGGGGGGGGGGGGTTCGGGGCGAGCGAACATGTGCTTAAATTGGAAAGGAGGCCGAGGTAAGGACATAGTGTGATTTTTTTTTTCATTACTGCGACATGCTTGCATTAGCTGTGTGTCATGCTGTTACTTTTACCATAAAAATGATCTCATCCAATAGCCAAGCATTGTCTGGCTCCACCCCCCCCCCTCTCAAAAAAAAACAGAAATCGGGGAGGGGGGGGGGGTCCGTTTTTCGATCTCCGCTCGTAGTTCACATGTACAGCTGAACTTTATTTGCTGGAATAATGTTTTTATATGACATCTCATGCGGTCTGCACTAAAAATATTATTGAAATCGCAAAAGAATAAGTTTTCTGATGTTTAAACGTTAATTTTTATTTTTTTTTTTCGACACTCTAAGAGGGCCTAACGAAAATTCATATAAATTCGAAAACGGTACATATGCAGTTTTTAGCACCATAAATTATGAGAATTCAGCCATTTGAAAGAGTCACATTTCATTTTGTTTACATATCTGTAGAATTGCGGAAATAACAGAAATTTGAAATTAGCGTAATTGAAAATAATTCTTATCAAAAACTTCATTCTGGGAACATCAATAGACTACCTGTAAAATGCTACTATGTGAATAATAATCAAAGTATTGAGCTGAAACTTGATAGATAACATCAAAAGATACAAAGGAAGGGTTCTGATGCAAAAGATTGATTTTCAATTAAAATTTTTGAGAGTTTTAGATTACAGATCACAATTAATTTTGAATGTTCGTTGACCACGCAAATAGTTCCTGATTATTTCAATCCCTCGTCTTCTTACATTTATTTTCTACGACTCTTTTTACACTAGATGATTCGATTTTTACGTCAATGAGTCGCAGATGAATTGAAAAAAAATATTCTAGCATGTTGAATGATACTGCATCATCCTAATCGCGGAATGACAGATGTGTTATGATGCTCTAGAATTGATAGATTGTAGAACATTAGAGCCACAGATACCCCCTTTCGGGTTTAAAAAGATATTAAAAGTCTACTAAGCGACAGATTTTTGCATGAATCCATTTCTGACCTTATTTTGATACTATCTAGCAGATATTAAAGTTTCAAGCAAAAAATGGTGGTGCGATTCGAGTATTTAATCGTCATATTAGTACTTTTTACAAAGGAATATATAGGAAAAAATAATTGGGGTCTGATACCTATAAGCGCGCGCAGTGATATCACGTGTGTAACTAAATAGAGACCAGACGAAGGGAAAAGGAGAAAATATGATACATGTAGGATGAAAATATCATTTTCATGATACTGCTAGATGCCAATTCGTTGGTTATCAGGGCTGATCTGGCGAAAATAAGGGGGGGGGGGGGGTTTCGGGGCGAGCGAACATGTGCTTAAATTGGAAAGGAGGCCGAGGTAAGGACATAGTGTGATTTTTTTTTTCATTACTGCGACATGCTTGCATTAGCTGTGTGTCATGCTGTTACTTTTACCATAAAAATGATCTCATCCAATAGCCAAGCATTGTCTGGCTCCACCCCCCCCCCTCTCAAAAAAAAAAACAGAAATCGGGGAGGGGGGGGGGTCCGTTTTTCGATCTCCGCTCGTAGTTCACATGTACAGCTGAACTTTATTTGCTGGAATAATGTTTTTATATGACATCTCATGCGGTCTGCACTAAAAATATTATTGAAATCGCAAAAGAATAAGTTTTCTGATGTTTAAACGTTAATTTTTATTTTTTTTTGTCGACACTCTAAGAGGGCCTAACGAAAATTCATATAAATTCGAAAACGGTACATATGCAGTTTTTAGCACCATAAATTATGAGAATTCAGCCATTTGAAAGAGTCACATTTCATTTTGTTTACATATCTGTAGAATTGCGGAAATAACAGAAATTTGAAATTAGCGTAATTGAAAATAATTCTTATCAAAAACTTCATTCTGGGAACATCAATAGACTACCTGTAAAATGCTACTATGTGAATAATAATCAAAGTATTGAGCTGAAACTTGATAGATAACATCAAAAGATACCAAGGAAGGGTTCTGATGCAAAAGATTGATTTTCAATTAAAATTTTTGAGAGTTATAAGCGCGCGCAGTGATATCACGTGTGTAACTAAATAGAGACCAGACGAAGGGAAAAGGAGAAAATATGATACATGTAGGATGAAAATATCATTTTCATGATACTGCTAGATGCCAATTCGTTGGTTATCAGGGCTGATCTGGCGAAAATAAGGGGGGGGGGGGGTGTTCGGGGCGAGCGAACATGTGCTTAAATTGGAAAGGAGGCCGAGGTAAGGACATAGTGTGATTTTTTTTTCATTACTGCGACATGCTTGCATTAGCTGTGTGTCATGCTGTTACTTTTACCATAAAAATGATCTCATCCAATAGCCAAGCATTGTCTGGCTCCACCCCCCCCCCCTCTAAAAAAAAAAACAGAAATCGGGGAGGGGGGGGGGGTCCGTTTTTCGATCTCCGCTCGTAGTTCACATGTACAGCTGAACTTTATTTGCTGGAATAATGTTTTTATATGACATCTCATGCGGTCTGCACTAAAAATATTATTGAAATCGCAAAAGAATAAGTTTTCTGATGTTTAAACGTTAATTTTTATTTTTTTTTTTTGTCGACACTCTAAGAGGGCCTAACGAAAATTCATATAAATTCGAAAACGGTACATATGCAGTTTTTAGCACCATAAATTATGAGAATTCAGCCATTTGAAAGAGTCACATTTCATTTTGTTTACATATCTGTAGAATTGCGGAAATAACAGAAATTTGAAATTAGCGTAATTGAAAATAATTCTTATCAAAAACTTCATTCTGGGAACATCAATAGACTACCTGTAAAATGCTACTATGTGAATAATAATCAAAGTATTGAGCTGAAACTTGATAGATAACATCAAAAGATACCAAGGAAGGGTTCTGATGCAAAAGATTGATTTTCAATTAAAATTTTTGAGAGTTTTATAAGCGCGCGCAGTGATATCACGTGTGTAACTAAATAGAGACCAGACGAAGGGAAAAGGAGAAAATATGATACATGTAGGATGAAAATATCATTTTCATGATACTGCTAGATGCCAATTCGTTGGTTATCAGGGCTGATCTGGCGAAAATAAGGGGGGGGGGGGGTTCGGGGCGAGCGAACATGTGCTTAAATTGGAAAGGAGGCCGAGGTAAGGACATAGTGTGATTTTTTTTTTCATTACTGCGACATGCTTGCATTAGCTGTGTGTCATGCTGTTACTTTTACCATAAAAATGATCTCATCCAATAGCCAAGCATTGTCTGGCTCCACCCCCCCCCCTCTCAAAAAAAAACAGAAATCGGGGAGGGGGGGGGGTCCGTTTTTCGATCTCCGCTCGTAGTTCACATGTACAGCTGAACTTTATTTGCTGGAATAATGTTTTTATATGACATCTCATGCGGTCTGCACTAAAAATATTATTGAAATCGCAAAAGAATAAGTTTTCTGATGTTTAAACGTTAATTTTTATTTTTTTTTTTCGACACTCTAAGAGGGCCTAACGAAAATTCATATAAATTCGAAAACGGTACATATGCAGTTTTTAGCACCATAAATTATGAGAATTCAGCCATTTGAAAGAGTCACATTTCATTTTGTTTACATATCTGTAGAATTGCGGAAATAACAGAAATTTGAAATTAGCGTAATTGAAAATAATTCTTATCAAAAACTTCATTCTGGGAACATCAATAGACTACCTGTAAAATGCTACTATGTGAATAATAATCAAAGTATTGAGCTGAAACTTGATAGATAACATCAAAAGATACAAAGGAAGGGTTCTGATGCAAAAGATTGATTTTCAATTAAAATTTTTGAGAGTTTTAGATTACAGATCACAATTAATTTTGAATGTTCGTTGACCACGCAAATAGTTCCTGATTATTTCAATCCCTCGTCTTCTTACATTTATTTTCTACGACTCTTTTTACACTAGATGATTCGATTTTTACGTCAATGAGTCGCAGATGAATTGAAAAAAAATATTCTAGCATGTTGAATGATACTGCATCATCCTAATCGCGGAATGACAGATGTGTTATGATGCTCTAGAATTGATAGATTGTAGAACATTAGAGCCACAGATACCCCCTTTCGGGTTTAAAAAGATATTAAAAGTCTACTAAGCGACAGATTTTTGCATGAATCCATTTCTGACCTTATTTTGATACTATCTAGCAGATATTAAAGTTTCAAGCAAAAAATGGTGGTGCGATTCGAGTATTTAATCGTCATATTAGTACTTTTTACAAAGGAATATATAGGAAAAAATAATTGGGGTCTGATACCTATAAGCGCGCGCAGTGATATCACGTGTGTAACTAAATAGAGACCAGACGAAGGGAAAAGGAGAAAATATGATACATGTAGGATGAAAATATCATTTTCATGATACTGCTAGATGCCAATTCGTTGGTTATCAGGGCTGATCTGGCGAAAATAAGGGGGGGGGGGGTTTCGGGGCGAGCGAACATGTGCTTAAATTGGAAAGGAGGCCGAGGTAAGGACATAGTGTGATTTTTTTTTTCATTACTGCGACATGCTTGCATTAGCTGTGTGTCATGCTGTTACTTTTACCATAAAAATGATCTCATCCAATAGCCAAGCATTGTCTGGCTCCACCCCCCCCCTCTCAAAAAAAAAAAACAGAAATCGGGGAGGGGGGGGGGGGTCCGTTTTTCGATCTCCGCTCGTAGTTCACATGTACAGCTGAACTTAATTTGCTGGAATAATGTTTTTATATGACATCTCATGCGGTCTGCACTAAAAATATTATTGAAATCGCAAAAGAATAAGTTTTCTGATGTTTAAACGTTAATTTTTATTTTTTTTTGTCGACACTCTAAGAGGGCCTAACGAAAATTCATATAAATTCGAAAACGGTACATATGCAGTTTTTAGCACCATAAATTATGAGAATTCAGCCATTTGAAAGAGTCACATTTCATTTTGTTTACATATCTGTAGAATTGCGGAAATAACAGAAATTTGAAATTAGCGTAATTGAAAATAATTCTTATCAAAAACTTCATTCTGGGAACATCAATAGACTACCTGTAAAATGCTACTATGTGAATAATAATCAAAGTATTGAGCTGAAACTTGATAGATAACATCAAAAGATACCAAGGAAGGGTTCTGATGCAAAAGATTGATTTTCAATTAAAATTTTTGAGAGTTTTATAAGCGCGCGCAGTGATATCACGTGTGTAACTAAATAGAGACCAGACGAAGGGAAAAGGAGAAAATATGATACATGTAGGATGAAAATATCATTTTCATGATACTGCTAGATGCCAATTCGTTGGTTATCAGGGCTGATCTGGCGAAAATAAGGGGGGGGGGGGGGGGTTCGGGGCGAGCGAACATGTGCTTAAATTGGAAAGGAGGCCGAGGTAAGGACATAGTGTGATTTTTTTTTTCATTACTGCGACATGCTTGCATTAGCTGTGTGTCATGCTGTTACTTTTACCATAAAAATGATCTCATCCAATAGCCAAGCATTGTCTGGCTCCACCCCCCCCCCCTCTCAAAAAAAAACAGAAATCGGGGAGGGGGGGGGGGTCCGTTTTTCGATCTCCGCTCGTAGTTCACATGTACAGCTGAACTTTATTTGCTGGAATAATGTTTTTATATGACATCTCATGCGGTCTGCACTAAAAATATTATTGAAATCGCAAAAGAATAAGTTTTCTGATGTTTAAACGTTAATTTTTATTTTTTTTTTTCGACACTCTAAGAGGGCCTAACGAAAATTCATATAAATTCGAAAACGGTACATATGCAGTTTTTAGCACCATAAATTATGAGAATTCAGCCATTTGAAAGAGTCACATTTCATTTTGTTTACATATCTGTAGAATTGCGGAAATAACAGAAATTTGAAATTAGCGTAATTGAAAATAATTCTTATCAAAAACTTCATTCTGGGAACATCAATAGACTACCTGTAAAATGCTACTATGTGAATAATAATCAAAGTATTGAGCTGAAACTTGATAGATAACATCAAAAGATACAAAGGAAGGGTTCTGATGCAAAAGATTGATTTTCAATTAAAATTTTTGAGAGTTTTAGATTACAGATCACAATTAATTTTGAATGTTCGTTGACCACGCAAATAGTTCCTGATTATTTCAATCCCTCGTCTTCTTACATTTATTTTCTACGACTCTTTTTACACTAGATGATTCGATTTTTACGTCAATGAGTCGCAGATGAATTGAAAAAAAATATTCTAGCATGTTGAATGATACTGCATCATCCTAATCGCGGAATGACAGATGTGTTATGATGCTCTAGAATTGATAGATTGTAGAACATTAGAGCCACAGATACCCCCTTTCGGGTTTAAAAAGATATTAAAAGTCTACTAAGCGACAGATTTTTGCATGAATCCATTTCTGACCTTATTTTGATACTATCTAGCAGATATTAAAGTTTCAAGCAAAAAATGGTGGTGCGATTCGAGTATTTAATCGTCATATTAGTACTTTTTACAAAGGAATATATAGGAAAAAATAATTGGGGTCTGATACCTATAAGCGCGCGCAGTGATATCACGTGTGTAACTAAATAGAGACCAGACGAAGGGAAAAGGAGAAAATATGATACATGTAGGATGAAAATATCATTTTCATGATACTGCTAGATGCCAATTCGTTGGTTATCAGGGCTGATCTGGCGAAAATAAGGGGGGGGGGGGTTTCGGGGCGAGCGAACATGTGCTTAAATTGGAAAGGAGGCCGAGGTAAGGACATAGTGTGATTTTTTTTTTCATTACTGCGACATGCTTGCATTAGCTGTGTGTCATGCTGTTACTTTTACCATAAAAATGATCTCATCCAATAGCCAAGCATTGTCTGGCTCCACCCCCCCCCTCTCAAAAAAAAAAACAGAAATCGGGGAGGGGGGGGGGTCCGTTTTTCGATCTCCGCTCGTAGTTCACATGTACAGCTGAACTTAATTTGCTGGAATAATGTTTTTATATGACATCTCATGCGGTCTGCACTAAAAATATTATTGAAATCGCAAAAGAATAAGTTTTCTGATGTTTAAACGTTAATTTTTATTTTTTTTTGTCGACACTCTAAGAGGGCCTAACGAAAATTCATATAAATTCGAAAACGGTACATATGCAGTTTTTAGCACCATAAATTATGAGAATTCAGCCATTTGAAAGAGTCACATTTCATTTTGTTTACATATCTGTAGAATTGCGGAAATAACAGAAATTTGAAATTAGCGTAATTGAAAATAATTCTTATCAAAAACTTCATTCTGGGAACATCAATAGACTACCTGTAAAATGCTACTATGTGAATAATAATCAAAGTATTGAGCTGAAACTTGATAGATAACATCAAAAGATACCAAGGAAGGGTTCTGATGCAAAAGATTGATTTTCAATTAAAATTTTTGAGAGTTATAAGCGCGCGCAGTGATATCACGTGTGTAACTAAATAGAGACCAGACGAAGGGAAAAGGAGAAAATATGATACATGTAGGATGAAAATATCATTTTCATGATACTGCTAGATGCCAATTCGTTGGTTATCAGGGCTGATCTGGCGAAAATAAGGGGGGGGGGTGTTCGGGGCGAGCGAACATGTGCTTAAATTGGAAAGGAGGCCGAGGTAAGGACATAGTGTGATTTTTTTTTCATTACTGCGACATGCTTGCATTAGCTGTGTGTCATGCTGTTACTTTTACCATAAAAATGATCTCATCCAATAGCCAAGCATTGTCTGGCTCCACCCCCCCCCCTCTCAAAAAAAAACAGAAATCGGGGAGGGGGGGGGGGGTCCGTTTTTCGATCTCCGCTCGTAGTTCACATGTACAGCTGAACTTTATTTGCTGGAATAATGTTTTTATATGACATCTCATGCGGTCTGCACTAAAAATATTATTGAAATCGCAAAAGAATAAGTTTTCTGATGTTTAAACGTTAATTTTTATTTTTTTTTTTGTCGACACTCTAAGAGGGCCTAACGAAAATTCATATAAATTCGAAAACGGTACATATGCAGTTTTTAGCACCATAAATTATGAGAATTCAGCCATTTGAAAGAGTCACATTTCATTTTGTTTACATATCTGTAGAATTGCGGAAATAACAGAAATTTGAAATTAGCGTAATTGAAAATAATTCTTATCAAAAACTTCATTCTGGGAACATCAATAGACTACCTGTAAAATGCTACTATGTGAATAATAATCAAAGTATTGAGCTGAAACTTGATAGATAACATCAAAAGATACCAAGGAAGGGTTCTGATGCAAAAGATTGATTTTCAATTAAAATTTTTGAGAGTTTTATAAGCGCGCGCAGTGATATCACGTGTGTAACTAAATAGAGACCAGACGAAGGGAAAAGGAGAAAATATGATACATGTAGGATGAAAATATCATTTTCATGATACTGCTAGATGCCAATTCGTTGGTTATCAGGGCTGATCTGGCGAAAATAAGGGGGGGGGGGGTTCGGGGCGAGCGAACATGTGCTTAAATTGGAAAGGAGGCCGAGGTAAGGACATAGTGTGATTTTTTTTTTCATTACTGCGACATGCTTGCATTAGCTGTGTGTCATGCTGTTACTTTTACCATAAAAATGATCTCATCCAATAGCCAAGCATTGTCTGGCTCCACCCCCCCCTCTCAAAAAAAAACAGAAATCGGGGAGGGGGGGGGGTCCGTTTTTCGATCTCCGCTCGTAGTTCACATGTACAGCTGAACTTTATTTGCTGGAATAATGTTTTTATATGACATCTCATGCGGTCTGCACTAAAAATATTATTGAAATCGCAAAAGAATAAGTTTTCTGATGTTTAAACGTTAATTTTTATTTTTTTTTTTCGACACTCTAAGAGGGCCTAACGAAAATTCATATAAATTCGAAAACGGTACATATGCAGTTTTTAGCACCATAAATTATGAGAATTCAGCCATTTGAAAGAGTCACATTTCATTTTGTTTACATATCTGTAGAATTGCGGAAATAACAGAAATTTGAAATTAGCGTAATTGAAAATAATTCTTATCAAAAACTTCATTCTGGGAACATCAATAGACTACCTGTAAAATGCTACTATGTGAATAATAATCAAAGTATTGAGCTGAAACTTGATAGATAACATCAAAAGATACAAAGGAAGGGTTCTGATGCAAAAGATTGATTTTCAATTAAAATTTTTGAGAGTTTTAGATTACAGATCACAATTAATTTTGAATGTTCGTTGACCACGCAAATAGTTCCTGATTATTTCAATCCCTCGTCTTCTTACATTTATTTTCTACGACTCTTTTTACACTAGATGATTCGATTTTTACGTCAATGAGTCGCAGATGAATTGAAAAAAAATATTCTAGCATGTTGAATGATACTGCATCATCCTAATCGCGGAATGACAGATGTGTTATGATGCTCTAGAATTGATAGATTGTAGAACATTAGAGCCACAGATACCCCCTTTCGGGTTTAAAAAGATATTAAAAGTCTACTAAGCGACAGATTTTTGCATGAATCCATTTCTGACCTTATTTTGATACTATCTAGCAGATATTAAAGTTTCAAGCAAAAAATGGTGGTGCGATTCGAGTATTTAATCGTCATATTAGTACTTTTTACAAAGGAATATATAGGAAAAAATAATTGGGGTCTGATACCTATAAGCGCGCGCAGTGATATCACGTGTGTAACTAAATAGAGACCAGACGAAGGGAAAAGGAGAAAATATGATACATGTAGGATGAAAATATCATTTTCATGATACTGCTAGATGCCAATTCGTTGGTTATCAGGGCTGATCTGGCGAAAATAAGGGGGGGGGGGTTTCGGGGCGAGCGAACATGTGCTTAAATTGGAAAGGAGGCCGAGGTAAGGACATAGTGTGATTTTTTTTTTCATTACTGCGACATGCTTGCATTAGCTGTGTGTCATGCTGTTACTTTTACCATAAAAATGATCTCATCCAATAGCCAAGCATTGTCTGGCTCCACCCCCCCCCTCTCAAAAAAAAAAAAACAGAAATCGGGGAGGGGGGGGGGGTCCGTTTTTCGATCTCCGCTCGTAGTTCACATGTACAGCTGAACTTAATTTGCTGGAATAATGTTTTTATATGACATCTCATGCGGTCTGCACTAAAAATATTATTGAAATCGCAAAAGAATAAGTTTTCTGATGTTTAAACGTTAATTTTTATTTTTTTTTGTCGACACTCTAAGAGGGCCTAACGAAAATTCATATAAATTCGAAAACGGTACATATGCAGTTTTTAGCACCATAAATTATGAGAATTCAGCCATTTGAAAGAGTCACATTTCATTTTGTTTACATATCTGTAGAATTGCGGAAATAACAGAAATTTGAAATTAGCGTAATTGAAAATAATTCTTATCAAAAACTTCATTCTGGGAACATCAATAGACTACCTGTAAAATGCTACTATGTGAATAATAATCAAAGTATTGAGCTGAAACTTGATAGATAACATCAAAAGATACCAAGGAAGGGTTCTGATGCAAAAGATTGATTTTCAATTAAAATTTTTGAGAGTTATAAGCGCGCGCAGTGATATCACGTGTGTAACTAAATAGAGACCAGACGAAGGGAAAAGGAGAAAATATGATACATGTAGGATGAAAATATCATTTTCATGATACTGCTAGATGCCAATTCGTTGGTTATCAGGGCTGATCTGGCGAAAATAAGGGGGGGGGGGGGTGTTCGGGGCGAGCGAACATGTGCTTAAATTGGAAAGGAGGCCGAGGTAAGGACATAGTGTGATTTTTTTTTCATTACTGCGACATGCTTGCATTAGCTGTGTGTCATGCTGTTACTTTTACCATAAAAATGATCTCATCCAATAGCCAAGCATTGTCTGGCTCCACCCCCCCCCCCCTCTCAAAAAAAAAACAGAAATCGGGGAGGGGGGGGGTCCGTTTTTCGATCTCCGCTCGTAGTTCACATGTACAGCTGAACTTTATTTGCTGGAATAATGTTTTTATATGACATCTCATGCGGTCTGCACTAAAAATATTATTGAAATCGCAAAAGAATAAGTTTTCTGATGTTTAAACGTTAATTTTTATTTTTTTTTTGTCGACACTCTAAGAGGGCCTAACGAAAATTCATATAAATTCGAAAACGGTACATATGCAGTTTTTAGCACCATAAATTATGAGAATTCAGCCATTTGAAAGAGTCACATTTCATTTTGTTTACATATCTGTAGAATTGCGGAAATAACAGAAATTTGAAATTAGCGTAATTGAAAATAATTCTTATCAAAAACTTCATTCTGGGAACATCAATAGACTACCTGTAAAATGCTACTATGTGAATAATAATCAAAGTATTGAGCTGAAACTTGATAGATAACATCAAAAGATACCAAGGAAGGGTTCTGATGCAAAAGATTGATTTTCAATTAAAATTTTTGAGAGTTTTATAAGCGCGCGCAGTGATATCACGTGTGTAACTAAATAGAGACCAGACGAAGGGAAAAGGAGAAAATATGATACATGTAGGATGAAAATATCATTTTCATGATACTGCTAGATGCCAATTCGTTGGTTATCAGGGCTGATCTGGCGAAAATAAGGGGGGGGGGGGTTCGGGGCGAGCGAACATGTGCTTAAATTGGAAAGGAGGCCGAGGTAAGGACATAGTGTGATTTTTTTTTTCATTACTGCGACATGCTTGCATTAGCTGTGTGTCATGCTGTTACTTTTACCATAAAAATGATCTCATCCAATAGCCAAGCATTGTCTGGCTCCACCCCCCCCCCTCTCAAAAAAAAACAGAAATCGGGGAGGGGGGGGGGTCCGTTTTTCGATCTCCGCTCGTAGTTCACATGTACAGCTGAACTTTATTTGCTGGAATAATGTTTTTATATGACATCTCATGCGGTCTGCACTAAAAATATTATTGAAATCGCAAAAGAATAAGTTTTCTGATGTTTAAACGTTAATTTTTATTTTTTTTTTGTCGACACTCTAAGAGGGCCTAACGAAAATTCATATAAATTCGAAAACGGTACATATGCAGTTTTTAGCACCATAAATTATGAGAATTCAGCCATTTGAAAGAGTCACATTTCATTTTGTTTACATATCTGTAGAATTGCGGAAATAACAGAAATTTGAAATTAGCGTAATTGAAAATAATTCTTATCAAAAACTTCATTCTGGGAACATCAATAGACTACCTGTAAAATGCTACTATGTGAATAATAATCAAAGTATTGAGCTGAAACTTGATAGATAACATCAAAAGATACCAAGGAAGGGTTCTGATGCAAAAGATTGATTTTCAATTAAAATTTTTGAGAGTTTTATAAGCGCGCGCAGTGATATCACGTGTGTAACTAAATAGAGACCAGACGAAGGGAAAAGGAGAAAATATGATACATGTAGGATGAAAATATCATTTTCATGATACTGCTAGATGCCAATTCGTTGGTTATCAGGGCTGATCTGGCGAAAATAAGGGGGGGGGGGGGGTTCGGGGCGAGCGAACATGTGCTTAAATTGGAAAGGAGGCCGAGGTAAGGACATAGTGTGATTTTTTTTTCATTACTGCGACATGCTTGCATTAGCTGTGTGTCATGCTGTTACTTTTACCATAAAAATGATCTCATCCAATAGCCAAGCATTGTCTGGCTCCACCCCCCCCCCCTCTCAAAAAAAAACAGAAATCGGGGAGGGGGGGGGGGGGTCCGTTTTTCGATCTCCGCTCGTAGTTCACATGTACAGCTGAACTTTATTTGCTGGAATAATGTTTTTATATGACATCTCATGCGGTCTGCACTAAAAATATTATTGAAATCGCAAAAGAATAAGTTTTCTGATGTTTAAACGTTAATTTTTATTTTTTTTTTTTCGACACTCTAAGAGGGCCTAACGAAAATTCATATAAATTCGAAAACGGTACATATGCAGTTTTTAGCACCATAAATTATGAGAATTCAGCCATTTGAAAGAGTCACATTTCATTTTGTTTACATATCTGTAGAATTGCGGAAATAACAGAAATTTGAAATTAGCGTAATTGAAAATAATTCTTATCAAAAACTTCATTCTGGGAACATCAATAGACTACCTGTAAAATGCTACTATGTGAATAATAATCAAAGTATTGAGCTGAAACTTGATAGATAACATCAAAAGATACAAAGGAAGGGTTCTGATGCAAAAGATTGATTTTCAATTAAAATTTTTGAGAGTTTTAGATTACAGATCACAATTAATTTTGAATGTTCGTTGACCACGCAAATAGTTCCTGATTATTTCAATCCCTCGTCTTCTTACATTTATTTTCTACGACTCTTTTTACACTAGATGATTCGATTTTTACGTCAATGAGTCGCAGATGAATTGAAAAAAAATATTCTAGCATGTTGAATGATACTGCATCATCCTAATCGCGGAATGACAGATGTGTTATGAGGCTCTAGAATTGATAGATTGTAGAACATTAGAGCCACAGATACCCCCTTTCGGGTTTAAAAAGATATTAAAAGTCTACTAAGCGACAGATTTTTGCATGAATCCATTTCTGACCTTATTTTGATACTATCTAGCAGATATTAAAGTTTCAAGGAAAAAATGGTGGTGCGATTCGAGTATTTAATCGTCATATTAGTACTTTTTACAAAGGAATATATAGGAAAAAATAATTGGGGTCTGATACCTAGAGCATCAATTGTCGCGGTATCACGTATATTTCCCTTCACTGCCAACCGTTTTTGCCAACCAGCCTCGTTTTCGCGAGACCCGTAACGTCACGGCGAACATCCCTATATAGAGGTAAGAGAAATCAGGAAATACGGGCAAGGTAAAGAAAGTTGGAAGTGAAATTGCAGTATAGGTGCAAATATTTAATGTAGTTTTTTCACTGTTTGACAAGCGTGACGATTTCAGCTTCCACATAACTAACTTCCCTTTCATGAGTAGCAACATTCCGTCTTCTCTTGCTTGTGGCGTTTTTGTTTCTCAGCTGATACGGTACGCAAGGGCATGTTCGAAATATGAAGATTTCATCATTAGAGCCAGAAGGTTTGCAAGTACGCTACTTGTTCAGGGTTATATATCACACAACAGCTGAAATCATCATTGCGGAAGTTCTTCGGTCGCTACGGGGATATTATAAAAGCATATCAGATCCCCCTTAACAGAGTGATCAGTGACAGTCTACATTCTGATTGAATGGTTGTCGTCATCACCAAACAAGACATACTTACCCGATCTGTACATCAAAAAGACAATCACCGAATTTGACAGGTTTCCATGGAGCTGTTCCGACGGGTTTTGCATGCAATCAGGAGATGCTGACTCTCCCCGGGCACCTGGTCTCACTTCGGTGTGTTGTTCATTCCAGGGTTCGCATCCGTTCCGTTTGGAATTCTCACGATTTGGCCTTGCCTTCTCTACTTTGAGACTGATTAACTGTCGGGTACTTCATTGATGTTTATTTCAGTAGAGTGAATTAAAGAAAAAAAATAAAGTGTGACAGACAGACAAACTTGAGTGGAAACTATTAGTCCCCTCCGGCGAGGACTTAAAAATATCAGATTTGAGTGATATTTCAACTTTCAGAAGCTTTGATACATGAGACCAGGTTCCCGGGAAGAGTGATCATCTTCTGCTTGCTATACCCTGCCTTGATAAAGTAAGAAGGACAAAGTCTATTTTGCTGGATGTTTTAGCAAGCTCATACACAAGAATCGCGAGAATCTTTTTTAAGTAAGTTTAACGTTTGCATAATACATAGGTAAGAGTATAGGTACCCGTGAAGAGTGAGCATCTTCTGCCTGCTAAACCCGGCTCCGTCGAATCGGTCTCATAAAATGTCATGCCTCTTTACAGTCTTGGTTGTAGCGTCTGTTACAAGAAGATACATAACGCTTGTGGGGTACGTACATCTCTTCAAGTTGCTATATATAGTCAACAGAGAGGGTTTGTGCGGGCAATTTGGATAACCACAGCTTTTGGTATTCTTAATGTTTCATGCCCGTCGGTCTCAATGGGTTGTCTATTTCTTTCTTCGCTTTGTGTATGTGTTCGATTGTTCATTGTTTTCATGCTTTGGGTCTACAATAGTTGTCGTTGTAAATGTTGTTTTTGGATAACATTCCCCATATTTTTCAGCCGTGAATCTTGAAAATTGTCCCAGAGGGTCGGGAGGGGAGGGGTGTTCAAGTCTATTAAATATGAGGAAATTCGGTGTAAATTCTATACAAATGAATGTTCATATGTAAATATTTCAATTTATTCAGTGTGTGTGTGGGGGGGGGGGGGGGGGGGGTCCCGACACCCTCCTCTTCTAAATTACATGCAGTACATTCTCCTTATAAATGCCAGAATCTCACTTCAGCATACTAGTTTCACTATCTGACAAGCTATTATATATATGAATCCAAATTGTACACGGGAAACTAATGTGAAAATGAAAAGAAAAAAATACATATGTGAAATAATTTTTATTGATTTCAAGTAAAACAAAGACAAAACAATGTGTACATGTATAAACATTAATATTAAGGCTTACTTTGTCAAATATGACTCTAAATAGAAGTTAATTTGATATTTGCCTTTGATATGCTAGTATATATGAGAATATTTTCTCAATAAATATCACAGACATTTTTGAGTTAGCTGAAAGTTCATTCTTTCGAAGAATATAATCTAGTATTGTGCACCTTGTATACCAGAGCTTTGAATATATATTTTTTTTAAAGTATATGCTTATTCAAAAATGATTAGAATTGATAAGATTGAATGTGTTACAATGTAGAAGCATGGTAATGAAGAGACAACGGTTATGAAAATATTCATGGATCTCTATAAATAGGATTTTGATCTTTTGATGAAACGGAACATTTAATATCCATAGTAAAGTTGGTCTTCTGCAGTCAGTATCAAAATGTCAGTTTCAACCCTCAATTGTATTTTGGCAATACATTCCCACGTCAGCAATGCGAATGTACCGCAGTACATGTTGAGTAAGGCAATTTCTTAAGGAGACTGACTGTAGCTTCAGACATCAGTGACTTTGCCATAACTCTTCTCTTTGAAATTATTCTTTTCCGATGATATTTCTCCATTTGATTCCTTTACGAATTTCTAGAAAAAAAGAAAATGCTATTATAATGCATGTAATAAGAACTCAAGAAGATAAAAAAGGGCGGGGGGTAGAAAGTCAAAAGACGAAGGGAAAGGAGATCTATATTTTTGTTCGGTCATTCTCAGTACAATTCATAATACAGATTTCTATATTTCTGTCTGTCCTCCATTCTGTCTGTGTCGTAGGTTGTAACTTCGATTTAAAAATGAAGTCTATAAGAATTTTAAAACAATGTTGTAGAAGTCCTTGGTTTCTAACTTAATCACGTTAAATATCACAGAACAGGATACTTACCATTAGACCAATACTCATAGCGTATGGCCTGTCAGACCCGTTATTTCTATCACAGTCCTCACAGAAACATATAAATATAGTGTCGATGCAAAGCTGAAATGTAACAGCACTCCATTATAGTGCAATTCGTTCTGTAACATATTAAAAAAATCAAAAACCGATTTCAAGATATTACAATCATTATCTTAAATTGACATCATCATTTTTCAGGGCGGCTCCAGCTCTACCCGTGGAATCAGTCTATTGATAAGAAAAATGAAAGAATCATATCTAACATTTTCACATTTTGAGATGTACAATTTCAAAGCAAAGGACACTTTACCTCATATACTCCAAGAAAACAAGATGCAATGATGTAAGCTATTATGCATGATACAGAAATCGGAAGCCACGTATAAATGACGTCAGTACGTGTCTGAAAAAGATAGAGATGATCTTATTGAAAAGTGTTGACAGTCAGTATACCATTTTTACATATTTGCTGGTCATAAGAACAAAAAACATAGAATATTATATAATTCATATTTACTCCTATACTTTTGCATATATGGAATATCAGTTGTATCGACTCCATTGACCAAACTTACCGCCATAAGTTCAATGCCAACAACAGCTACTACAGAGACAGTACCCGCTTTTCCAAGAAACAACGTGAAATCACCAATAGAATTTATGGCCGCCAGGTCCATGGCGTTACCAACTATAATGAGAAAGGCCTGGCGTGCAGCCTTGCAAAATCCACATCCTAATATAGCTACAATAAAGAAAATTTTTAGGCATGATTTACATGTTTTAATCTTAACCAAAGCGTTTCGATCCCTATCTCAAATGTTAAACGTCTTTAAATCCAAGAGCATCGTTTAAGACCAGAAAAATTTACAGCATGGACCAGACATGCACGTTTCGGGTACTTAACTATTATAATTATTATTTCCAAAATTGTACCGAAAGATGTAGCAGAATGGGTGGGATATGATGACAAATATGGATAATGACCATATCCCTGTCTACAGTACAAAATCGATAATTCAGAAAATCAGAAACCGAAGGCATACAAAATCAGGACAAAACAGGAACCAAAGCAAACAAAAACAAAAACCTCCACCATATGAAAAGAAGCGAACTCCCGATATGAGAGTGAGACCAGGTGCCCAGGAAGAGTAAGCATCTCCTGCTTGCATGCAACACCCGTCGCTTCAATTCGGTAGAACTGTCACATCCGGTTACTTCCATTTTGGAAGATATAGAGTACAATCTTTGGTTGGATGGTTCAAATGCTACAGGACCCACGTTTTAGGAATTTCAAGAAATTTTGTAACAGAAAATTTCAAATGCGTTGAAGAGACAGACGATCAACCGGAGTTGATCGAACTTGGCTACATGTGCCCTCGGGGACTCTTGGTCCACCAGCAGTGACACTCACCAAGTAGTTCAAATGTTAAACGATTTTAAATTCAAGAGCATCATTTAAGACCAGATAAATTTACAGCATGGACCAGACATGCACGTTTCGGGTACTTAACCCTCGTCAGTGATCCTCCGTCTAAATAATGTAATATGGCCATAAGGTGTGAAATTATTATTTCCAAAATTGTACCGAAAGATGTAGCAGAATGGGTGGGATATGATGCTACAGGACCCACGTTTTAGGAATTTCAAGAAATTTTGTAACAGAAAATTTCAAATGCGTTGAAGAAAAAATTTCAAATGAGTTGAAGAGACAGACGATCAACCGAAGTTGATCGAACTTGGCTACATGTGCCCTCGGGGACTCTTGGTCCACCAGCAGTGACACTCACCAAGTAGTTCAAATGTTAAACGTCTTTAAATTCAAGAGCATCATTTAAGGTAGCTGTTGTACAATTGAGTTATTTTACATTGCGTTTTAATCATCTCCATTGTAAAGTATGGTAAATTTTATGCCTGGTAAGGTACTATAAACTATATATTTTCTGAAAGATAATGATGTCCTGAGTACAGATATAAGACTCCCAGGTCTTAAAAATCAAAGGAGAAAAATTCTTGTACAACTTTATTATTTTGTATATGTTATATAGAGAAAATAGACAAATTGAATGCTTCATCAGTTATTCCCCTTCGTTTTTCTGGCCCTAAAATTATTATTTCTCAACGGTGGGCATTATAACCTTTCAGAAAATATATAGTTTATAGTACCTTACCAGGCATGGAAAAATGCCCTTTTGTACATCGGATACCTTAAGACCAGATAAATTTACAACATGGACTAGACATGCATGTTTCGGGTACTTAAGATGCTCACAGTTGTTTTCCTTATAATGTCTTTCTTTCGTTACAAATTTAAACAAAACAAATTGACAGATATTTATGTCTTTTTGCCTTGACTAATGAAATATGCACCTTACCTATTTCTATGTAGGCATTTGAGTTTAAAAATTTGATGAATTTCTCAAAGCACCAAAAGCAGCAGCACAGACACTTGGTCAAAAAGGAGATGCATTCCCCGCTTTTGTTCTTTAATCTGAAACACATTCAAAAGTGTTTTTTGTTAATTTGTAAAATTTAGCAATGTCTCTTATTCGTGACAGTACAACCAAAGCCAAAGCGTTAAATCTTAAACCGATTTCGTTTCCGTCTAATATCCTAGACTGAAGAATATCTTTTTGTTATGTTCGAACGCGAAATACAAATCTTAAACATTTCTTGTAACGTAGACGTCTTTTTTTATTTTAACCTGTTGTGAATAAATGTCAAAATCATATTTATAAAGGAAACCAGCGCAATGATGAAAGACCCAAAAGCCGCAGATCCAAGATGATATCTAAAATAGAAAAAAAAAACATTTGTTTTAAAATCAAATGGATGAGTTTGTTAGTTGCATAAAGTATAACTGACATTATATATTGCCGTTCACATTTACTGTATTTTAAACGTAAAATATCAAGCAAAGAAGAACAACGTACGTACGTATAATTCAAGATTTACCTTATCAATCGACCAGTGGATTTTATTACAGGAAAGTCCAAGATGTTCACATTTCTGCAAAATGAAACAAAGAAAATTCTGTTCATTTTTTCGTGAAACAAACATTGTTTACATGTTTCATATCTTTTCTTCTGTATTTTAGTATTTCTGAGAATAGTAGCTGTTACCATTCACATACCTTTGGAAATACCATTGTCCTATAGCCCCAGCAATAGTTATTCTCTCACAAGCCACAATAAACTGGATGACCCATATGGTGCCAAATACATGATACCATTTCAGATACTGTTGGGAAAAAGAACATGTCTATTACGATGATTATCTATTCATTTTTATAATTTTTCATTCATTTGACAGGATTTTTTTTACTAATAGTCTATACATGTTACAGTTAATATCAGTTTCCGACGACGATTCTGAGCTCTGCTCAGATTGTAGCGTTAGAGAAGACATTTTCTCTTTTTTGCACTTATATTCTTCAACTGACAGGTAAGCAAAAATTACTTTTTTTCACTTAAGATTTCGAAATTACAAAGTAAAACATCTTGACTTAATTCTAATCAAAGGTATATTCTCTCTTATTACGGTCGACTAGAAAATTCTTAAGTCATTGACGACCCTGTTTAAACTAGATTTTCTTAATTACATGATATAAAATTTTATTTGTTGCACGAAATATGTAGAGTTTAGCTTGATATTCAGCATATCATTATTTGATTTTGTTTATTTTATTCCTAATTAGTCAAATTTCAATAAATAAGAGTTAAAGTATAGTGTATGATTTGGTACATCAATCTTGAATTGTCCAGTTTCTTATTCTGCAAAATTATTCTTGATTCATGATTATGAAATATCCTATTTTGGATTACGTTCATTGAAACCTGGAAGTATTTCCTACTTTTGCAAGTTGTTTTATCTATATTTGAGAACAAATTCATGTTTGTTTAAAAACAAACTAATCGCCTGTAAATCAATTTGATACACTTCTCTTTTGAATACATGGATACTGTGAGAGCGAATAAGTGATTAGAATGTCTATGATTATGATGGGAGGACTAGCAGCTAGACAGAGAAAGAGAGTGAACGAGAGATGTGACAAACGTTATTAGATGCGCCTCGGATATACCGTCATCAAACCCTCTCTTCATTTTGATTTCTCAAAATCTGATGCTGAAGAAGAACGAAAGGAGAAATTTCTGAAGTTTTTTAAATGCACTTAGACATACATTTGCATTAAACTTGAACGAACTTGGTAAGACAAGAATGACAAAGCATCACATTGAAACAGTACCTGGCATCCGTTCAATTAGACGGAAGGCTTATCATGCTAAACCAGAAATGAGACGAGCAATTGACATGCGGGTTCAAGAAAGGATAGAAATTGATTGTGGAACCATCAAACTCTGCCTGACACTCACCTGTGCTTCTTTTTGAAAGAAACCCTCAAACGAGTTTCGGTTTGTATTGGATTCTCAACAAGCACATTATTCCACAATCATTTCCTTTGCCCCATCTTAGTTGTGTCTTTGACTCTGAGTGAATCTAACGCACAGTGGTTTTCTTCCCTTGACCTTAGAAGTGGGCTTTGGCAAATTGGTATGGACTTTAATGGGCTTTGGCAAATTGGTATGGACGAACAGTCAAAGCATAAAGATGCTTTCATTAGCCAGTCAGGTGTTTATGAGTGGAAGAGAATGCCATTTGGCTTGATGAATGCTCCCATCACCTTTCAGACTCTTATGACAAATGTTACGAGATACATAAATTGGCGGTTTGTTTTGTATTACATAGATGATCTTCTGATTTTGACCTTTGAAGGGCACTTACAACATTTGCATGAAATTTTCAAAGGGCTTGATGAAGCAAACTTGAAATTGCATCCTTCCAAGTGTCATTTTGCCCTTAAGCAAATCAAAATTTCTTGGTCTCATTATTACTCGTCATTGTGTAGAGATCGATCAAGATAAAACAAGACTGATCAAAGATTTTCCTAGGCCTAAAAGCAAAACAGAGGTTAGCACGTTTCTTGGGTTCGCAAATTATTATCGCAAATTTATTGAGAATTTCGCGAGAATAGCATCCCCTCTTCATACCTTGACTGCAAAGTTTGGCAAATTTCAGTGATCTCCTGAATGTCAGGAAGCGTTTGTATCTATCAAACAACGTCTTCTCCCTTCTCATGTACTTGCCTATCCTGACTCTGACAAGTATTTCATTCTAACATGTGATGCATCTTATCACTCTATTAGCTTTATTCTTGGTCAGAAAACAGGAAATACGGAACAAGCCACCGAGCAAAAGTACTTTATAACAGAGAAGGAACTATTTGCAGTTGTTCGAGGTGTAGATGCATATAGGCCATATCTTTGTGGTTCAAAGTTCACAATCTATACTGATCACAAAGCTCTTGTCTGGTTAAAATCGGGCCAACATTCCGTAAACTCGAACGTTGGGCATTGAAACTCCACGAGTACATTTCGGATGTAAAACGCGCTAAGTACTAGATCTCTTCTTCATTTTATTGGTTCTTTGTCTGAATCTTTATTCGGAACAGATACCATTGATGATGTCAACCTGCTTGCGCAGCACATGAATGAAATTATTAAAAGGAGCAATGGTATGGATGCAACACTAATACGACATGGAATGCATTTATCTACCTTCATTTCGATCATGGATAAGCAAATTGAAAATTTACATAATGGTATGAAACTGAATTCAGCAAAAAAAATTGATTCTGTAATTAACTCATAATCTGCGCTATTCGCTGAAGTTCAGTACTTTTAAAATATCAAAGATGTACTCAAATAAGGTCAGATCTTTATAAGTGGAAGAAAAATGCTCTCCCTTTTTTTTCAAAGGAAAAATGAGGAAACTTGTTACCAAGAGGTCAGATATTTAAGGAAATCAAATAAGGGGTCCTCAATTCTTACTATTACTCTAATGCTCAGTTTGTTTATGCCCGTTTCTGTGGACATCTTTTAATTAGTATGAAGCTCCTAGTCTCGTAAAATTCCTTTTACACTTTAGAGAAAAATGATTTCTCTACCTGTTCCAATTAATAAAACTTCTCCCCATGCAATTCAGTTCTTAATCCTCCCATCTTATATCGCTTATACTCATCATCGTGACCAATATATTCACATTGCCGATTCTGACTTAGTCGATTGTGAGTAAACGGATCCATTCTCAATGTGATTTTCGCTTTGTCCCACACATTTTCAAACCTAATGTTACGAAGAAAAACTTGATGTTTTCTATAACATGTATATAACTGTGTAATAGTGTATATCACTGCGTGTTTTAACTGAAAACAGTTTTAAGATTTTTACAATGGATTTTCTCTACCTTTTTTTTAAATTTTTAATTCAAAATAGTTTCACACCTGATTTAATTATCGATTTAATTCATAATTCTTAATTCAAAATAATTTTACTCTTTCTTAATATAATTGTTTTTAATATATATATTTTTTTAGAATATTTAAATCATCATTCGTAATTCAAAATTATTTTCATTATTTCTTAATATAATTGTTTTCAATACATATTTTTACGTTAAGGTTTTTGGCAAGTAAAATTACGTTAGTGATAGATTTATTGGAAAATGTCAGCAGTGTCGGCTATAGTGAAAATTAGGTAAGCCGGACATTAAGATTACTCGGGTCAATGCAAATGAGTTAAAGAAGATCCTGACGATAATCTCAACAACACTCACAATAGAGCGCAAAATTAAACATCGACAGACCCCAAGCAAGCTAGAGGTGGGACCAGGTGCCCGGGAGGAGTAAGCATCCCCTGTTGGCTAGCCGCACCCGCCATGTGCAATTGCCAAGTTACTCATGTCACCAAAACGGAACAATCTTCGATCACTCGCTGACCACGTAATATTTTGTTATTTGAAAAATAAATTCTTCTTCGTGCTTAAACATCGACGGCGGGTGCGGCTAGCCAACAGAGGATGCTTACTCCTCCCGGGCACCTGGTCCCACCTCTAGCTTGCTAGGGGTCCGTCGATGCTTAATTGTGTGCTCTATTGTGAGTGCTGTTGATATTATCGTCAGGATCTTCTTTAACTCATTCTGAAAAACATTTTGTAAGAGTAATTTTGATTGGAAAGTTTTACGGAGATTTCCGAGGAAGGCTAGATTAGCAACCCTTTCTGGTCACTTTTCTATCACCATGTGAAATAAACAGACAAGACTCTAACCAGCCTTGAATCTTCCATTTTTAGCATCCCTCGACGAAAGACAATTGTCATTCGTTTTGGAAGGTAACCCCACTTTGGTCAAAGATCGCAAAATATTGAGACAAGTTCAGGTGTCCAGCACAACTGGTGGAGAATCCAGGTAATCCTTTCACAGAGAAAAAAAAGCAGAATATAACTCAGAAAACCAGCAACAAACATGCCATCCCCATCTAATATGGAACTAGGGTTACTGCATAACCAGGACAGGATGAGGACCAACCTAGGAGCGAGTTGGAGATCTTCAGAGAGCAGTTAGAGCGGGTAACTATCGACAGAGACGCCGAGTTGCAGCGCAGGAGGGAATAAGAGATACACTTTGATGAAGCCCAGACCTTCCGAGGCAGAGACAAGCCAGTCCGTGTCCCAGTCAAAATCCCTATTTCCCTCTAGAAAAGTACGACGTAATTGTGCCAATTACGGAATGGTGGGCGACATTTCTTGCCTTTGTAAGCCTACATAAATCCCCGGAGCACAAAGAAATCAAAATGCTACCGTTTTATTTACTTGGCGTGGCTCTTCAATTTATAATCACTTGGAGGAGCCAGGATGCTCTGTCCAACCCAAGCATCCCCATCAGCCAGCGGTTAATAAGGATACAACAAGAAACCGTGGACAAATACATGTTCCGAGTACGGAAACTGTCCTTCGAGTGCACCATGGAGGAAGAAGTCGTGACCTTCTTCGCAAGGAAGGGACTTTTAGACCAGTTGCGCGTAATTGTAGTGTCCCAGAATCCTAAAACATTGGAGGACCACCGCAAAATGGCAACCCTCGCGGAGCAGGCGACCAGCAAGAGCCCGGCGACCCAGCCCATCAATATCACGTCCGCCGTGAGCGAAAGAATCCGAATGGGAATCGCGGCGATCCAATCCTCCATGATAGCTCCAGCCGAAGAGAAAACATGGTATCATTCATATGCAAAACACTTGGCCATACACGAATGCTTCTTGATTTTTGGTACTACGGGTGGAACTGTGTTTTTATTGCAATGTGCGTCATTGCACTGGTTAAGTTAAGGAAATTGACCATTGAATTATTGATTTAGAAACAAGTGGCTCAGGCTAAGTCACAGGAAATTCCTTCATTTATTTACAATGTTCAAACGGTAGCACCTGTTCAACCAAAGGCATCAATTGATTACATACTATTGTCTGAAAATTCTTGATTACATGCTGCATTTGCTGTTGGTCTTAATTAATATAATTCTTAAATTATTTTCATTTTAGCTATTTTTGCGTAAAAGCCCAACAAAAGAAACAACATTTCAGTTAGAGCTGACATCGGGTGGTAAATGCGTTGACATTGCCTTTGTGTTCTTCTTATTACAAATTTGACAATCCAATCATATCATCTCGCCACATTTATATGGCGCTAAACACTTTGAACAGGTTTGAAACGATTG
The DNA here is from genome assembly GCA_028142955.1 of Pinctada fucata. NCBI lineage: Eukaryota > Metazoa > Mollusca > Bivalvia > Pterioida > Pteriidae > Pinctada > Pinctada fucata. The sequence continues at coordinate 51,173,032 of AP027103.1, read as the reverse complement.
ACGAACATTCCTTGCAATCGATTACTGTGCCCATGGTTATCAAACTGAGTTTGCACAAGCATTCTATTGTGAACAAAATTTTGAATCAAATCTATTGTACATACATTATGGTTTCGCACCAAGGTTTCAATACATTGCCGACCTAATTCTCTTTGACACAGAACACTTGTGACATACTTGATCTTGCCTAGTTTTTGTATATTTGCATGTTCTATTCATTTTTGAATTATATATATGGGCATCTTCGTTTTTAAAATATTTAATTTATAATTCTTCATTCAAAAATTTTTTTTACTCTTTCTTGATATACTTGTTCATAATTCATACTTAGTATTTTGACGTGTTTTTTGTCAAGTAAAATTACGTTAGTAATAGATTTATTGGAAAATACCGGCGGTGTCGGCTCTTGTGAATATTAGGTAAGCCGGACATTAAGATTACTCGGGTCCATGTAATTGCCAAATTATTCATGTCACCAAAACAGAACAATCTTCGATCACTCGCTGACCCTCACCAGCCTTGAATCTTCCATTTTTAGCATTCCTCAACAAACGACAAGTGTCATTAGAATGGGAAGATATCCCGACTTTGATCGAAGATTGCAAAATATTGAGACCAAGTTCAGGCGTCGAGCACAACTTTAATTATGTAATGGTTTTAAACCACATGTTGGAAATTAGTATAGGACATTAACTTCCGTTTTACTTTATAACACAGAGAACATTCCGTTGGACTGTCCTAATAAAGAGGAAATAGTACAATAGAGTTCATTTTTCATCTTTGTAGTCCCGTGCAAATGTTCTATATTAACTAACAATCTTTACTTCTCTCCAAGACTAGTTGACTGTTATAACGCTAACTGTCAATCCTTTTCACCTAGCACTACTCCAGCACTTCTTTCACGATATTGACCTTAAACATTTGAATATGAATTTGAGCGTGCAAGTTTTCAAACTTTATAATCATTCTTTTTACCAAATTGTTGTAAATGACAAAGAGTATATGAGTTCTAAAAGAATTCTAAAGCAGCTCAAAAAGATGAGATAGTTTTTACAAAATTAACAGAGCCTTTAAGGTCAGGGTCTTAACAGAAATGAGGTAGAAGAAAGATGGATATGTCCACGAACTATTCAGACCAAAAATGAAAATTTTCCCGTTTCGTCTATTTGGCTATAAAAGTCCATTGTTGGCCTATTTTAACATGTTTTGAGAATACCTCATCATACTTAACATACCTCTGCAATGCATGCAATTTCAAAAATTCATATATATATATCCTTAATTTTGGAAAGTCTTATAGCTTGTGTTTGAATTAAAGGCTATTTCGAGAAATTCTGATAAAATAAAATGTTATGATCGCTGAGCGATACAAGTCCCCTACCGGCGGCATATATTTATGTCCTGCAACTCTGCCTATGAATTACTCTCCAATTAAACATGAGTTTTAATTAAACTTACTGTCTGTGCAGCTCAGTTTTGAGGTTTTATCTGCTTTATCGATTCGAAAAAGAGGTCAAGTGTGACGAAAGATGAACTTGCTCTGGAACTATCCAATACTAAGCTGAGTATCAAATTTTACCTGAATATCACTATTTGTTGCAGAAGAAAGTCTGGAAAACTGACAAAACTGAATTGTGCAAGTCATCAAGGGGCATAACTCCTCGAAAAATAGATCAAGCGTGACAAAAGTCGAACTTGCCCTGTAACTATCCAAGACTAAGCTGAGTATCAAATTTCACCTGAATATCTCTCTTTGTTGCAGGAAAAAGTCCGGAAACTGACAAAAATTGAATTTTCCAAGTCATCAAGGGACATAACTCCTCGAAAAATAGGTCAAGCGTGACGAAAGTTAAACTTGGTCTGTAACTATCCAAGACCAAGCAATGTATCAAATTTTCACCTGAATATTTCTTTATGTCGCAGACAAAAGTCCGGAAAACTGAAAAAAACTGAATTTTCAAAGTCATCAAGGGGCATAACTCCTCAAAAAAAAAAAGGTTAAGCGTGACGAAAGTCAAACTTGCTCTGTAACTATCCAAGACCAAGCTGTGTATTAAATTTCATCTGAATATCTCTCTTTGTTGCAGAAAAAAGTCCGGAAAACTGACAAAAACTGAATTTTCCAAGACATCAAGGGGCATAACTCCTCGAAGAATAGGTCAAGCGTGACGAAAGTCAAACTTGCTCTGTAGTTATCCAAGACCAAGCTGTGTATCAAATTTCATCTGAATATCTCAATCTGTTACAGAAAAAAGTCCGGAAAACTGACCAAAACAGAATTTTCCATGTCATCAAGAGGCATAACTCCTCGAAAAATACATGTAGGTTAAGCGTGACGAAAGTCAAACTTGCTCTGTAACTATCCAAGACCAAGCTGTGTATCACATTTCATCTGAATATCTCCATCCGTTGCAGAAAAAAGTCCGGAAACTGACAAAAATTGAATTTTCCAAGTCATCAAGGGGCATAACTCCTCGAAAAATAGGTTAAGCGTGACAAAAGTCAAACTTGCTCTGTAACTATCCAAGACCAAGCTATGTATCAAATTTTCACCTGAATATACCTTTATGTCGCAGAAAAAAGTCCGGAAACTGACAAAAATTGAATTTTCCAAGTCATCAAGGGGCATAACTCCTCGAAAAATTGGTCAAGCGTGACGAAAGTCAAACTTGCTCTGTAACTATCCAAGACCAAGCTGTGTATCAAATTTCATCTCAATATCTCCATCCGTTGCAGAAAAAAAGTCCGGAAAACTGATATTCGGACAGACGGACAGACGGACGGACTGACGGACGGACGGACGGACGGACGGACGGACAGACAGACCGAGAGGAAACTAAGAGTCCCCTTCGGCGTTGCCGGTAGGGGACTAATAAACAGTTCTAAGGAGAGTATTTTCATATACATACGATTTTGCATGTTACCATGGCAACAACTCGTTATTTTTATTAATAGCTAGAAGGTCTACTGCTGCAAAATGATTTCTTCGTAAAGAGCTATGGTATTTTATCCTAGAGCAGTCAAACCAATATGTACCCGAATTAGTTTTTGAGCAAAATGACTGTTACTATAAATAACACAGTAATTTATGCAAAAACAAAATCAATATTTTTACCCGAAAACATAGAGTTTTTCTCAAAGTTCGAATTTCTAATTATCTCACTTTTAAAGAGCATAATAAAAAGTATGTTTTTTTATGTTTCAATCTTAAGAAGCAGAATTCATGCGAAAATGACATTTTTCCTACTTTCGGCGATTTTTCATTAAGAAATATGCATTTTCCCAAAAATACCGTAAATGCCAGATGTCCCGCAGGGACAGAAATGTCATGGAAAAGCGACGGAAAGAGGGGTACAAGGAATATCTGGCCTTTACAGACACTGATCCTCTGCAGATAACTAAGTACTGTTCGACACGATGGATGAGTCTTGAAAAAAGTATTGGGCGTATACTTCACCACTGGTCTGCCTTGCAGAGCTATTTTACAAGTCATTCTGACGTCGAACAACCGGGTACAGTGAGGCGTTGCAAGGAGGGTTTGGACTCTCATGAATTACACATGTACTACATATTCCTGCGCTTCATTATGCCTATTCTCAATGAATTCAACACTACGTTTCAGGTGTGTGGTTAATTTCAATTAACGACAAATTCCAACCGGGGATGGGGAGGAGGGGTCAGATCTCTTCTTTATAGCCAATTTTACCTTTTTGAGTACATGTTCTACATTTTTTTATTTTTTAAATGATTTACGGAGTAGGGTTTCTATGTAGGACATATTTATGACCTAACAATCCGGCTGCTTAGACGTTTTATGGGAAAATTCATTAACACAAAGGCGATAATATCTGCACCAGACTTGACGACGGTGAACATTTCTGATCCTAAAAATCAGATTGATGATGAACTTTTGGCAGTTGGGCACAACACAAGGCAGTACATTGAGCACCATGATGATGACCTCCCTGATGATGAATTTCAAAAGAACATTTTTATTCCAGTAAGTATTCAATAAGCTCCAAATTTCAGTATCAGCTTTTACTTTCTGTATTTTCATTGATGTCTATGTTTTTTTTATGTTTTAATTTAAACTATTTACCAGGCACATCAGAGAATTCTATATTGCAGTCACTAACAGGATGTTGAAACGTTTTCCATCTTAATTAAGACCGAAACCTGAAACTTCTTGGATTTCTAAATCCAGTTAATAAAAAGCAGTATCTGTATCTGATGGCAAGATAACACAAAGGCACCTGCGAAAATACTAACGAACAATTTCAGGAATTTTCGTAACGTTTGATCGCACAGTTCTACTAACTGACTTAAATTTGAGAAGTTTTGTTTTTTGAATTTATATTTCGAATCTAGAAATGATTTAAGAAAACATGATTTAATCGAACTAGGAAACATTTTGAACCTTTTATTAAAAAAGAACGAAAGTTACGAAAATTCCTTAAAATTTTCGTAAGAACTTTCGTGAAACTGGGCACTGGTCTCACTCCCATATCGGGAGTTCACTTCTTTTTATATGGAGGAGGTTTTTATTTGTTTGCTTCGGTTCCTGTTTTATCCTGACTTTGTATGCCTTCGGTTGCTGATTTTCTGAATTACCGATTTTGCGCTGTGTACATTGATATGGTCATTATCCATATTTGTCACATATACATACAAGTACTGAAAACATGAATATGACAGACGTTACATGCAGTTTTTCTTCTTTGAATTAATACTATTCTTTTTAATCTATACAATTAATCCTATGATCAAATTTTACTTCAGTGACAGCTCTGGCAAGAAGATTTACTCCAAACCTACTGAGGAGGCAGTTGAAACTTAGGCTACTGACTACATTCTTGCAACAGACAATGGACTTCTCTCTTTTGAGAATGGAGACCTGACACAGTTTTGGGTTTCTGTACTAGATAAAACACTCCCAGATGGTACCAAGTTGTACTTCAATTTGGGAACACTTGTTTTGTGTTCCCCTCCTTTCTTTTCAATTTGGGAACACTTGTTTTGTGTTTATTAAACATAGCTCATTCTAATACAGAAGCAGAATGTTCTTTCAGCATGCCGAAAGATACAAACAGACTGGAGAACCCGTTTAAATAATGAAACTGTTCATGCTTTATTAAGTTGTAAATACAACATTGAAGGCGACTGTCACAATTTCTGTATACCAAGACAAGTTATGAATTGTGCAAAAGATATTTATGATTAAAGTAAAATGAAACAGCATGAATATTAATAAAGACTTTGTTTAATATGTCCGAAAATAGCATTACGATGTGTCCCAGAATTTGTCCCAGAATATAGAAAAATTTGTCCCAGAATTTTGTCATTTGTCCCAGAATATTTTCATCAATGTCCCAGAATGGCTAAAAAAAAATCTGGCATGTATGAAATACCCATTCAGCAATGGCAATTTCAAGGAGTATTATTTTTTTTCTGAAATAATGTAAAAGACTGAGGTTATACAATGTACAATTTATCGTTTACGTTGGTTTAAAATATTACGTGATATGAAAATAGAGTTATCTCCCGGTAGTCGAAACCCTAACCTTAATATATGGTTATATTGAGTTGCCACAAGGCTGGCCAGATACAAATGCTATTCTTACTTTTGTTTCTATAGGAATAGCAAATCTTGCTATATTGTTTTGTATTTATTCATTTTGTAAACTTAGAAAATTAGCTGTAATTGTTCTCATTTAACAAGTAGCTCTTAATATTTCCATCTTTAATTTACAAAACATATACAGAACCTGTATTTTTTAATCTCTTCAACTGATGCACTCCTTTAAAATGAAAATTCTTGGTTACATGCTGTCGTTGCGCTTACTGTTATCATCGTTATACGTCTACTGTTTTAGAACAAGTGTTTACCTTCTGCATCGCTCAAAAAAGAAGGAATGGTACAACCATACTTTAAGAACTAACTGATCGGGGTAATTGTATTTCTGTTTCAATTTTTACATTCCATTGTACCCATCCTCATTTGGCAAGTAAAACATCCTGACTTACAAAATTTGTTTGTGTCGTCATTGTTCTACTTTCCAAAATTACAAATCGTTCTATTAGAAACAGAAAACTGATCAAACTGTTAAAGTCTGCACATCACTCAAAATAAGTTGGTTAAATTATTTTAGATTTAATAAAATTTTGTGATGCCTTTCTATGTTTAGGTTCTTATGATTCATAAAGGATAGTACAACCTACTCACACCTACAGAGATAGTGTCACCATAATAATGCGAAGTGGCTTACAAATTAAGACTTTCCGAATTAAACTGTGCAAAGTGTTTATCAACTTGTTCTATATTGTGTTACCGTAGAACCAGAAATTTTCGCGAGATACTAATTTTCGCTATTTTCGCGAGCTATTTGGAATCATGAAAAAATTATTCTCGCTAAACATTATGATTGGTATAACATAAATTGGCATATCAGTTACATTTTGTTCTTATTGCACATGTGTCATTCTTCACGTATCCTCATTAAACATAAAGAGATGTAAATCAGTAAAATAACGAAAACTTCAATAATGAACGGCATAAATATTGAAATCATTATACATTTAGGAATCGTGAAAATTTGTATTCGCGAAAATAAAGACACCCTATTTTACCTTGCATCGCGAAAGGACCTGTAAAATTAAGAGCCGTAATCTGCACAATTTTCACTTGCGATACCAGCTCAACCAGTATTATTTATAAAAAATGTGTCCTGTAAGTAACTCTAATCAAATATAGTAGTTTTGTTGGCATACTTATGATAAATAACTCTTATTTTTTACGTCAGAAGTGAGAGTGGGGATCCTTTTTATGATATAAATAATATGATTTATATTTATTTTATTGAAAAATCAAACATGTTTGGTTTAAATTCTTAAATCTATTCATAATTTGTATTTTACACTTCTTTTTGTCGTTTCACAGTTACTTGCCCATTTAGGCAGTAACTAGACAGGTCATTCCTGGGTTTGAAAAGTCTACCGAGCAATTCCCGACAACAAGACTAACAGGAGCCAGACAAAGGCAGACAAAGGAACAAATAGAGATCACAAAACACTTCTGGACCTCGGTCAAGAAGTATGGGGAGCATAGATGAGGACATAAAATCAGTATCATGATTACATTTTTGGCTAAGCCCCTGGGTGAATCAAAAATCAGTTTTATAAACTTTATTTTCATAAATACGACTCATTTTTATTTTATTCAAAAATCATACATGTTTGGTTTACAATCTTACATTCATTCATTATTTAACACTTCTCTTGTTTTGATGTCATAGTAAAAAACTAATAGTATAAAATTCGTTTATGAATGATACAATTGCTTTGATACAAGACCTTACTATAACAACTCTTTTGAAATTATACTTTGCTCTTGTCAAATATTGTAAAATCATTAGTGGAGGAAAAGCGCATTTGAAACACCCAGTAATCACGGAACTCTTCCCCCGTAGCGTAATAAGAATGACTTTTAAACATTTAAACATTTTAGTAATTACTGCGCATACACGTACATCTTGCAAATCAAATTGGTTTCTTTCCAAATTGTATTGGCTATCTGTAAACGTTACGCTGTGTTCGTCGTCGGGCAATACATACCGAATTCTGATGGCGAATCTGCACTTACGGTTCAGAATATAGCGTGGAAAAGACATTTAGTGTTTTTACACTTCTTTTCATCGTTTTACATGTAAGCACAACTTACATTTTTAGATTTCAAATTTACAAACATAATATAACTTGCAGCTGTTTCTACGTAAATAAATTCTTAGTGCGCTACCTTCTTCGTTATTTAGAGTTTGTTTTAATGTACTGTTTAGATTATATTTTTACATGTATTTTTTTACACTTATTCAACGATTTTAACTATATCCAATAACTATTCTTTCTGGTCAAAATTTCATGATATCATACTATCGTCAATTTTATTTATCAAGTTATCATAAATCTCTCCGTAAAAAGTAACAAAATTTACAATCTATATATATTCGAAATTCATAGAAATCATACCTTTATAAACAGTTATTTTGGTATTTCGTTAAAACTATGTTTATGATTATGTTTTATATTAATATATTTGTGTTTATGTTTTATTTGTGCATAATTGATTTGTAAAACATAATTCATGACACTTACGGTTCAGAATATTGCGTAGAAAAGACATTTGGTGTTTTTACACTTCTTTTCGTCGTTTTACAGAGTTACTTGCCCATTTAGGCAGTAACGATACAGGTCGTTCCTGAGACAAGAGGATCAAGTTACAAATGTACTTACCCATTTAGGCAGTAACGATACAGGTCATTCCTGAGACAAGAGGATCAAGTTACTTGCCCATTTAGTCAGTATTGATACAGGTCATTCCTGAGACAAGAGGATCGAGTTACTTGCCCATTTAGGCAGTAACGATACAGATCGTTCCTGAGACAAGAAGATCGAGTTACTTGCCCATTTAGGCAGTAACGATACAGGTCGTTCCTGAGACAAGAGGATGGAGTTACTTGCCCATTTAGGCAGTAAACAACGATACAGATCATTTCTGAGACAAGAAGCTCTGTACCGAGCTTAATTCCCCAGAGGTGAAGAAAAAGACAAAAGGCAAAAAAGGGCAACAAACCATACAAGCAACCAACAATTCAGACACAAAACACTGGTGGAGAACCAAAAGTAACCGTTGTAATTATGAGGCCACAAAACACTTCTGGACCAACAATGTAGTACAGGGGAAGTCCAGACAAATCAATGGAAGGCCAGTTGTTGGACATAGGAGAGGAAGTAAACATAACAGAATCCGATCACTCAGCACCAAGGAAACAACCAGCCGTGACCCACATTTACACCCCTCAATAAGGAGGGCTTAATCCAAGGAGGCCAACCAACATCACTCTACCTCAATTTGACGGAAGAACATCGGCATGGCAATGGTGGCCAGACCTGGTAACCTCCGTTTTTAGAGACAAGCCCTGTACCATAGATGATCTCCAGGAAGCAGGAAAAACGGCCGAGAGGATATCGCCGATGACGTCTTATTTCTCTTTTCAAACATTTAAATTATTGTTTTATTTTCGTAAAATATGTAAAGAAATGAAATTATCGAATTAAGGTGTTTATGTGCGTTTATGCAATAAAACTATAATTTTAAAAATAAATTTTAAACTATTTGATTATTCATATTTTTATGTTGTGATATTTTCAATCTTGAAATACGTATTTTTGTAAACATCTATAAATATTCGAAATCATACATTGTGTACCTTTAGAAACAGTTATTTTGGTATTTCGTTAAAACTATGTTTATGATTATGTTTCATATTATATTTGACATGTTTTATTTGTGCATAATTGACTTATGCATCACATGTTTGTAAAACATAATTCATGACACTTACGGCTCAGAATATAGCGTAGAAAAGACATTTGGTGTTTTTACATTTCTTTTCATCGTTTTACAGAGTAACTTGCCCATTTAGGCAGTAACGATACAGGTCGTTCCTGAGACAAGAGGATCGAGTTATGTGCCCTTTTAGGCAAAAAATAAGGATACAGATCATTTCTGAGACAAGAAGCTCTACCGAGCGTAATTCCCCAGACGTGAAGAAAAATACAAAAAGCCAAAAAGGGCGACAAACCATACAAGTAGTCAACAATTCAGACATAAAACACTGGTGGAGAATCGAAGTTCCCGTTGTAATTATGAGGCCACAAAGCACTTCTGGACCAACAACACAGTGCAGGGTAAGTCCACAAGTCAATGGAAGGCCAGTTGATGGACATAGGAGAGGAACTTAACATAACAGAATCCGATCACTCAGCACCAAGGCAACAACCAGCCCACATTAGGAGAGCACAATCCAAGGAGGCCAACCAACATCACTCTGCCTCAATTTGACGGGAGAACATCCGCATGGCAATGGTGACACATGTTACTTCATACGTGGCCATGTTCCACTTAACATCGGACGGAAAGGCCATAAACCATTTTATGTTGCAGAAACGCTTCGGGTCTGGTTCTTCAACTTGGCGGCGGAATACAAGTCATCACTGGAACGATTCAAAAACGCATTTATTAAACTTTTTTTCTACTTCAGACCCCTACAACACGGACGCTTTCGAAATAAAACAAAAAGAGACTGAGACGGCGAATGACAATTTGTACAGGGTACAAATAGTTTCAATGGTGACTGACCTATCCGAAGACGTAAAGGTATCTTTGGCGATGCGCTTCCTCAGGGCATACCTGGCAGCCTCCGTTTTTACAGACAAGCCCCGTACTCTAGATGATCTACGGGATGTGGAAAAAACAGCCGAAAAGATATCCAGAATGACAACGCGTCCATTGGACGATCTCGCAAAGTCAATGGAAGCCATGATGGTTATTGCGGTCCAGTCGTTGGAGAACAAACTCTCAACCAAGCTGGAGTCGTCCGTGGCAGCGCTAGGAGCATCAATTTCGGCAGTGCGGACCAAAGAACTACCCTCGGAAGGACCAATTGGACCCCAAGTGCTACCATTCCAAAGAACACAGTTCAAAGAGTCCCTGTTCCACCTAGCCAAAGAGGACCAGGAGGACCGAGATGTCCAGGTTGTGGTAAATTCTGTTTTTCTGCAAATGTTTGTCCCGCTAGAGATAAAATGTGTTTTAAATGTGGAGGTATTGGTCATATCAAACCTGTTTGTCCAATTTAAAGGCAGCATATTCGAAGAAAGGAACTATCCGTGGACAAATGGCCGAGGATTGGCATAAGTGCAAATGCGCCAGTGGAATTACCTGTGACCATGACAAGTTGGGAACTGAAGATAACATATCGGTAGTAAGTACAGTGCGGAGGAGATCTTTTACAGTTACAAGGATAAACCGCAGACATTGGACGACAAACGAGAGGATGGTTTAACCGCTGAAAGGATAGTCAGGATGACGACCATGGAAACCATGATGGTGACAGCAGTTCAGTCATCAGAAAACAAGCTGACCTCTAACTCGAGTCGTACACTTGTGGGATACACCCTAGCTCAGGATAAGCTAGGGCTCAACTCTAGCCATAGCGAATTTGTGATTCAGGTTCACGTATCGTGGGGACACCCTAGTGATATCATATAACAATTGTAAGGTATTAAAACACCTTAGTAAAGCATTTATCTTTCCAATTATTCACATTTCTATATAAATGTTTGATATCAAATCTTAATCTAATGTGTATAAATAGATAATTGTGATTGAAGTTTAATTTATAAAGGATTCTATACATCTTCTTTATTCTGTTTTTTAATAGTGCATTAATATCAATTGCATTCATTTTCGTTCCATTTCTATGTGTAAATACCTGTTCCAATTTATTATTCCATCTCATGTTCATTCTTCATAATATATTATATCTCTTTGAAATTTCTAAGTTGCTATAAGAAGCTGAATTATTAGCAGAAGAATTTGAGTGTCGTCTGCATAAAAACAGACGCCTAATTGACTAACCCCAAAATAGCAAAAGAGGAGAAAGTCGACACGTCGATTGTTGGGGGAAATAAAGATATGTACCTTTCAAAACCAAGCTGGTTCCCCAAAGCTTAGTATATATTTCAGACTGGTTGATAAGTATGTCTGCCCCGGAAAACAGAATGGAAATTCACCAATACCAACAGAAAGCTTATGGTATGCCCATTTGTGTGGGTACTATTCTAGCTTTCATAGTGTTGCTTTTGGAAGGAATAGTGCCCGAGTGTCAGCGAGGGCACTTATATTTACCTTCCAAAAGCAACACTATGAGAGAATAGTACCCATACGAACGTTTAGTGCATCACATGACCTCGATAGCATTTAAAAAGATAGACTTAGCATTTCAGATTACTTAGAAGGAAGTGGCGACACCTATTTATAGCGCAGTGCTCTCCAAGCGACGTAACTCTCTTATCATGCAAAAAGGAATAGTACCCGGTCGCCGGGCACTATTCTCTCATAGTCCCCGTGTACTCAACCAATGGAATTCCGAGGATTTATCATGTAATGCACTAATAGGATTTAATGCATTACAGCCTCGGTGGACAGATTTTCTACAATGAAGTGGCGACACCTATAGCGCATTACTCTCCAAGCGACGTAACTCTGTATAGCCAAAAGCAATAGTGCCCGGTCGTCGATGGGGCACTATTCTCTCATATGGATCCTCGCGTGCTCAACCAATGGAATTTCAAGGATTTGTCATGTGATGCACTATATCTTTAAAGTGCTGATCCGATCTTTCTCAAGCTTCGAATTATTCTAATAGTTACTATCAATACATCCGACATTTTCATACAATTTCTAAATGTAAATTTATACCAGTTCGAATTTAATTATAATTGTATATCTCATGTTCAATCTTTATATGTATATATCTATGAAATTTATTACAAGACATGAAGAAATAAAGACGTGGTAAAACTCAATCCAAAAGTCCAGTAGCTACAGAAAGAGTTTGAGTGATGTCTGCGTAAAAACAAACTACTATTCGACAACGATGTTGACATGTCAGTTGTTATCCGAGCCTATCAAATTTAATCCAAATTTAATCCAAGCCAATTCCCTTATTATATGCTATATTGGTATCCCTGCCCCGGAGAATAAAGTGGAAAGTCACCGGGACGAACAGGAAACCACCCAGTCTCCCGTCGTCCATCACTTTGTCGTATACATATGTACATGTAACTCAGGCAGGAGTATTCCAGGACCCCCAGGGTTCTCGTCGCCCAGCCACAGCAACCGATGATGCTGAAGCCAAACGTGTAACCCAAAAAAGTACTCAATCCTAAATTTCTGTTTTCAGTTGCTATAGAAAGCTGAATTATTATGAAGCAGAAGGATTTGGGTCTCGTCTGCATAAAAACAGACGACTAATCGACCAATCCACCAGAGAGCAAAATAGGAGAAAGTCGACACGTCAGCACAGACAGACAGCTGATTTTAATTTATTTTATTTTATTTTATTTTATTTATGTGGTTGAAGAAAAGCTGGTTGCAGCAAAATGTTTGGACAAAGTTCAAAACAGCCAGGTTGCTATAAAAATTGTCAATCCAACTGGGGAAATATTAAACTTCCGGCTAACAAAGTGCTAGCTATTGAAAGTTTTTAGATGGAATAAAGGCAAGATGTTTTACTTCGTAATTTCGAAAACTAAACTGAAAATATTAATTGTTTGCTTACCCGTAAATGTGGATGAAAAGAAGTGTAAAAACACAAAATGTCTTCCCATTTTCCTACATTTTGAACAGAGTACAGATTCGTCGTCGGTAATCGATATTTATTGCCTGGCGAGGAAACGTAGCGTTACGATGATATTAACAGATACCCAATCAAATTTTGAGCAAGACTAATTTTCATATGCACAGTAATTAACAAAATGTTTGTTTGCTTTTTATCGCGCAATTATCCGGTCAACGTATCCAAAAGGTAGCAATTTCTTATAACGCTTCGAGGAAGAATTCGTGTTAATTATATGTTTCAAATGCACTTACGGCCAGTTTTGATTCTAAGAAATTGGGCAAAATTCGACAAAAATGGATTATTATTTGAAAAGAATGTCAAAGTAATTTGAAAGTCTTGTTCCAAATGACAATTTAAAGCCATATCACAAGTCTTATTAAGTTATCGAGGCAAAATTCTTGATTAAGCCCTTAGGATTTGTGATGAGTTTGAAATGAAGACGCAGTCGAAAGGGTCTAAATCCCAAAATAACAATTATAAGCTTGATTCATTCCTACACACATGGAACTTTGGCCAAAATAGAAACAATGGTTAGCTGGTTCTTATTGATCTTATGAATTTTACTAACTTACTTTGACAGATTCGTCTTTATCAAATGAAACAAATCCGGTTGTGTTTGAAATGACAGGGTGGCCTGGAATGAAAAAAAATATATATAATTAAATAATTATGAAAAAAATCTTGACAATTTGTATTATTGAAATTGAAATGAATAAACATATCGCACCTGCTGATTCCATACCCAAAAATGTATAACCAGCGCCAGCAAGTACCAGGAAAACGATCAGTACTGTCTGAAACAAAATCAAAATATACTCCAATTGGAATTTTGTATTTCTTGTGGAAAAATGTAATAAACACATGTTCATTAGATTTTATAGAAATAAAGAATTTTACCGAGAACATTGGAATGGCTACATGTAACGTCTTTAATTATAAAAGAAATATATCATTCTTTTTAATATCACGGGCGTTTATTTGAAATGGTGACAAGAAGAAAGAATCAAAGAACTGAAAGTCCTGCGAGTTGGCAAAAGGTAACATTGAGAAGAACATATAGAAGACAAGTATACAACTGGCACAAATCAAACTCCAAATCTATGCCTCAAATGCTTGAATGAGTGATTCTCACAATTCAAGAGTTGTCTCAAATCTAAAAAAAAAAGTCTGGAAATATATAAAATAATAGAACTTCTTAACCAAATAACTGCTTTTGAGGTCAGAGTTCAAGGTCAATATGATCATGTCAAATTTGTTGCAATTGTTATGGGTGTATGTATAAGTATAAAGTCCTATCACTTTTACTTTGGGAGATATTTGCTTTTGAAACTTCTTAACCAACTTAAAACCAACATCTCAGGTTTATTAAGTATCAAACTGAAAAACCTTTTTTCCTAGTCGGTAAATAGCTCATCAGAGCTAATGTTGATTGTTATAAATTATGTCTGACTTTAAATAAATATCATTGATTGATTGATTTATATACTTGTCTTAAGTCTTCTACAGATCCACAAATTTTAATATCTAAGGTCTTTTTTATCCTTAATACAATACTTTTACCTATCTATCTAAATATGGGGTACTCCTTATACAGAGGAGGGAAGTACAAAGAAGAAGATGCGCCATATTTTAATGCACTGACATCAACAAGTGATCGCTATTCCTATAGCATCGTTCCTTGTAGCATTTTTTGCATTCTCTTAATGCATTTAACCCATTATTTACAACTTGAACTTAAACGTCTGTCGTCTAATATGTTCTTTTGTCAAATCGTAGTGGTCCTATTTCTTACTGCGCCAGTAACATTGTGCGTTGTTTGGTCCGTGCAGGGTTATCAAGTGCAAAGTTGAAACTGATAGCAATGAGAGTTGGCTTTGCCAACTCAAAAATCCAAAATTAATACTAGTACCCAAATTGGTTGAAGAAGTAAAAGCGGCATGCTAGCGACGGCCTTCCCTGCTTCCTTAAACAGCTGGACAACCTTCAAGTATCAAATTATGATATAATAAATAATTATATAGACGAATAAAACCATTGACTTCATGTCATTTTTCTTTAGCTCTCGATCAACTGGGATGGTTATGTGCCTGACACTGCCTGTAATCCGGATAATCAACTATTTCTATAAGGACTCTCGATTATTTGAGCGAGTCCTAAGTCGGCTGTGTGAACAAACACATCGTTTTCTAATGAAATACATGTACATGTACATGTTCTTTGATTCATGTATTTTCTTTAACATTTTGTTCAATGTTTTTCTTTCCGTATAAGGTATATAACTGCCGTACGTCGCGAAAGAAGACTTTTTGGAAAGAGTCTGAAACCAAGTCGAGCGCATATAATCCATTAATGACTGGCAGTTTCTAAAGTTATATTGCTTTACCATGAAAATCGTTATCAATGTACATTGCTAAAAAAAGAAAAAAATAAAGGAGCAATTTTTACAATGTAATTTGAAATGGTACATAGAGTGAAATATTTGGAATCAGCGATGCTATCAAATCGTGTCTACATCTGTTCGATACAGACACAGGAAATTAAGAAATGACCATTAAATATTTTTGTTGATTACATAGAATATCTGATAAATGAAAGTAGAAACCTTGCTCCATTATTTTTTTTTTAGCATTGTATATATACACTTACCAGTCCTATTCTTTTTCTCATGATGAGAAGTAGTAACAAAATGAGAATCTGAAATAGAGAAAAAAAACCTTTTCTTATTAAAATATAACAGATCTTTTTCTGGTCTTAAATAATCTATAAGGAATTTTGTCCACAAAGACATTGATTTTGTACAAATGTAACTCATTGATTTTTAAAATTGTTTCAGCTTTGAATCACAATTACAAAATGTATTAATTTTTTTTTTGAGGGGGAGGGGGGTTACTTCATCTAATTACGATCATTTTTTTAAATCTTAACCATACGAAAATCAGGTATTACCATAACAACAGTGGCTACTATAGAGCCAATCAACCAATTTTCTTCATTCCGTGGGTCACTAAGGTTGTCCTGTTTGAAATCTATATATTTGAGCCTGTAAAACAGACAAGGTAATTTAGCTAAGAAAAGAAAAATACGTGATATTTATCGGTACACTTCAAGACATAATTTTTACGCTATAAATAAAGCTATGGTCCACAAGTATTTCAGGACATTTATATACTGCATTTATATAGATAATCTTAGGACGTACGGTGCTTTAAATTTGATAAAAAGAACTGTCAACACAGATTTAACTCTGGGTGAAAATAAATCGTTCTGAATTTAATTATTTTACGTTTTTAATGTCCCATGTTTTAAACATGGCAAGTGCCCATTCTTCAGTATCATATAAAATATTTACTCAGAATATGAGAAAGATGTTAAATTACCAGCAAACAACGGTTGCAGCCACACTTCCGACGGCTAACACGGCGACCATCAGCCAAATCACTATAGCCGCTATGAATCTCAGTAAAATAACTATCACCAAGGATACACCTGAAATAGAGGTAAAGTTATCAATTACTGTCAAATGACAGCAAATGTAAACGAAGTTCGTGCATTGCTGTAAATATGTGCCGTCTCCAAAATATTAAGCTGATCTGATCTTTCAGAAAGAATCTTTCTTTCATAACTAGTTTCAGACATGATGCCTCATGGAGTCCTTTATCTCACTTTTTGAGCATAGTCTACAACAACGTCTTTGAACAAACACATACTAGAATTTTTAAGCTTTTAGTGACGTTTTCAAAATATCATTAAACTTAAATATTAATATATGTAGGAGATGAATGTCTGGTAATTCTATCCACTTACCAACTGCTAAAGCACTGAGATAACATATTTCTTTCCACGTTGACTCCAGGTCTGATAGGCATTTCTGAATACAAAATCGAAATTCTCAAATGTTTAAATATGTAATTTTACATTTGTATTTAAAATTATTCCATTGAATTAATATCGTATATTTTTTTAAGTTCAACATATTTCTTTCCACGTTGACTTCAGGTCTGATAGGCATTTCTGAATACAAAATCGAAATTCTCAAATGTTTAAATATGTAATTTAACATTTGTATTTAAAATTATTCCATTGAATTAATTTGGTATATTTTTTTAAGTTCAAATTTTACACAATTTTAATACTTAGAGAACTTAACAATCGCACATACCTTCGAGAAATTTTCATCTATTTTATTGAATAAACTATCTATTGCACCAGTCAATAGCTCCAAAGGAGAGCTGAGGGATTTTGGTAAACATCTATAAAGTATTGATGATCTGAAACGAAAAAAAAAAAATTCAATACTCAGTAATTGCTTTATTGGCGCTCCGCTACTCTTTCCTTTTTTCCAAATAAACACTTAAATTTTTGATGCAATTACCATACCCTGTAAAATATTTTCAATGTTTCGAATTTGTTATAGGACAGTACCCACAGATATTGCCAACGACACTTTGGTATTTGGAAACCATCCAAATAACAAAGTGTCACTGGTCATTTCTGCGGCTAAGCGAAGAGTATAGTCTAGTTGCCAAATGGCTATTTTGGGGTGAACCCAAAAAAATGTTACGCACAAAATGTTTTTGCATGAAAGTGATGTTAATACCCTCTACTTTGATAATCCGGCGGATGCCACTCTGGCATGCTTGGGCATTTCGAAATTTTTAGGAAAAAAAGGTCATTTTCCAACGAAAACCGTTGAAAATTGGAAAAAAGCAATTACTTTGTCCATGTTGTAGCTAGAACAACAAATTTGGTATCAAATGAACAGCAATGCCATTGCCTTTAAGTCCCAAGCTCATTTTATCAATTTACTCGTCCATAAAATGGGGAAAACTATGGATTTTCGATGAAAAACCGTTGAAAATTGGGAATATGTCAATGACATATCTTTTTTCATACCGTAGATAAAATAACAATTTTGGTACCAAACGCACAATAAATGTATTGCCTTTCATTTTGAATATCAGATTAGCAATTTGCAAGTACGAAAATGGGGGAAAGAATGAATTTTGAATGAAAAATCGCTGAAAATTGGGATATTGCAATGTTTTTTTCCATGCTGTAGTTAGAACAACAGCAAGATAAATAATTTCATTGCTTTAAATTCAGAATTCCACTCAAGCAAATTGAATCTTCTTGTTTTGTTTTGTTTTGTTTTTGCTGAAAACAGGTTTTAAATTGTAAAATAAAATCGGTTTAAAGAAATTCTAGAACAACAATTTTCGTATCAAAATGATTGCATATTGATAGTTTTAGATTTGCACTCTCTTATTACCCTTTATTCTACTCTAGATATATCATTCTAAATAGTATAAATGTCCTAGCATCATCTTACAATATCACGCAACATTTCACGAAAAGAATGTTCCATTTTAATTGCATAATTCATACATTGCTTATTTGATGTTTGATGTCGTGTTTGCTGTTCCCTGCCCGTTTGATTTCTCTTCCTGTGTTTGTCTTCTCTGTATTTTTACTTGAGGTGTTTTGATGTGTTGATATTGGTGCTGCAACCCAGTTTTGTTGGATATCACCTCCTTTCTTATTGCCTTGTTTTTTCATCAACATGCAATTGTAATTCTTGTGTGCAACTACTTCTAACAACAAAGAACAACTCTTACATGGTTGATCAAAATGCCTCCTTTGCATCGTACTCTGACAATTTTCTACTCCAAAACATTTACAGAATTAAAGAAAATTTAGCACAGAATTTGTCACATCTGTTTGTTACACAGCTCAGATTTCATGTGCGACTACAACAAATCAACAGGATAACAGATAGAGGTTCAGACGCAATTGGCAAAATATTATCACAATAGGTCTCTACATTTATCTTAAATTTTGTTCTTTCAGCAGATCCAGGTTTGATTGAACTGCATCTTAAAAATGTTTCCTTATGCATGGCTAAAAATATTTCGTTTTTCTTGACATTTTATCGAAATTATTCAATTAATAAAGTTGGTGGTAATGGTCATCCAAGAGTTTTGAACTCTGAGAGGAGGTTGTTTTACACCATAATTGTGCGTTCTTCGAGACCTCTGGGGAATCGGAATAGTGGGAGGGTTGTGCGCACGTAATCCAGGATAACCACACCTTCTGCTATTTACGTGGCAGATGGCCGTCCTAAGTCGGCACTGTTCGCCCATTAGTCTCGTTTGTTTATGTTTAGTCTTTTATGTTTCATGTTTCTATGATGTGAGTTGGTGTTCCTTGTCCCTTTTGCGTCTCTTTTGTGGGTGCCTGTTCTGTGTTTTTTTTTGCATGGGTGTTTTGGGATTTTGCTGTGGGTGCTGCAACCTAGTGTTGTTAGAGATCCCCTCCTTTCTCTTATAGCCCCATATGGCAAAATAGCGCTCAATTTCCTAATTTGCATAGCGGCCATATTGGATTCCGTAGGCTTCATATTCTTACTATAGGAGTCTATGGGGAGCAAATAATAAATTGAGAATACTCACGATTTCATGACACCAATCAAATTTGTCCACATATAGGCAGAAACTCTACAACAATCTGAATTTATAAATCCACATCTTTGATAAATTAACGAATTTTTACTTCTGTCACTTTTGAGGTGAAAATTCGAGGCGATACTGCCCATACCCCCAATGTTAAAAAAGTCCAAAACTTGTCACTAGCCGCACTTTGACTTTTTTTATCAGTAGGAAATCTTAGGAGCTGTGTATTTGTCCACATGGTTTCGGATACATCGCGATATCAAATTCCGGATTTTGTCAACATGAGAATCATAAAATGAAATTAAGTTCTGTCACTTTTGGGTTGAAAAATCGATATTTTGAGAAATAGGCCTGTCATATTGATGGATTTACTTTATCGGCTTTGGCAGGATAAAGATATTCTTGTGTTCATACGTAGAGTGGGTAAATTTTTTGGTAATAAATAAGCTTAAATAGATTAGAAACAGTTGTATTTTGCCATGGGCGCATTCTGCTCTTTGCATTTATTTCATCTGATGTATTTAAAATGTATTGCTTTTCCTGGCATGTCGGGTCATTCTTGTTTGAGATTTGGCGCGTTTCAAACATAGGTATATGACGTAATATAATCGTCATATGAATACATTTGCATATATGAATAAATTGAGCGCTATTTTGCCATATGCATTTCATTCAATCGTACACTGGACCTGACATCTGGGCTTAGCACCATAAAACTACTTAAGACAAAAATTCCGTCTTAAATCTAAGAATTTTCTCAAATCAACAAATTCTCAGAAAAAAGTACACCATAAAATACTTGAGACGACCTTTTTGTCTCAATATTCTCAGAATTCTCGAAATTCTTAAGTACAGTTCAAACTAGACTTAAGTCTGATTTTTATTTAAGAATTCCAACATGGCCGCCATAGCAACAGAAAAATACGTAGAAACGGAAGATAAAATAGACCATTTCACGTAAACAAACATCACTTGTGTGTTTATATGCGACGTTTTGACCATATGACGTCATACCGCGCTATGACGTAATATTTTATCTTTCTTCCAAAGTGAGTCAAATCTTAACGTGAAAGGGTCTCTAAAAGGGCTCTTCACCCAAGAGAGCCCTCCAATATTAATAAGATATATATTATGCTTGCCGTATCCAACAGTAAATAACTTGATATGTATCGCTTCCGTGGTGCCAGTTGATCGCCATTCGGCCTAGTTTCATTTTTGCAAATTTTCTGATGTAAATACGCATATACGGATCTAGGATTATTTGTATCTGTTTTTTTGCTTATTCATGCAAATACATGTATGTATTGTCCGTTATCTCTTTTATCTTTTAATCTTTTAATGTACTTGATAAATGTTTCACTAAATTATATTATTTATCATAAACTCAAAGCATTTAGCCTATCTAACGAGCAACGCAATCGTAGCAAAATTACCCGCCTCCGGGATCGGGTGGAGCTACTTCAATCAAGCAAATCAAATGATTAAAATAAGCCCTGGCCCGGTGAGGTCAGTTTTGCACAATACATGTATCTTTATCTAAAATGAAAAACAATACATGTAGGTAGAATAATGGTGAGCCAATTTTTTTTACACAGTTATGATGTTAAACATTACACAATATACATATACATGTACGTGTGATTGAACTTTCTTTTTAAGTTTGTGGCATCTATTTTAGATCAAATACATGAATTTTTGTAAAAGGGTCAGTTTCCCACTTTTTCAAAACCAAATGGTCATTTTACTTCAATGGTTAGCGAGCGAAGCGAACCGCAAAATTATGTTACAAACTGTATATATGGACTGTCTATTGTTGTATATTATTCATTGTAAATATCTTGATTATCGTTCTTGATTATTGTTAACCATTGTTCTAATAGATGTCGCTTTTTGATCACGTGATTTACCATGTATATAAACCTTGATTTACTTGATAGTAGTCAGTAGCTGTAGAAGCAGAGTAGCAGGCAGTTAACAAGTTCTGAATAAGGGCTTGAATACCTGAATAAGGTTTATCACTCTAAAGACCTGAATAAGGCATATTTTATATTATCTACTCGTTGCTGACGCCACATTGCCATTTTTGACAGACTTCCAATAAATATTTGAAACACGATCTTCATATCTGTTTCTTTTCACAACGAAGTACAAAAGAACCCCGCAACAATTATAAGGTGAAAACAGATTTTTCGGTTTGAATTTATCGTTCAAGAGAATATATGTGGTAACTAGTTAGACACGGTCCATTTGATATTAAGAATATCTGAAAGTTTACATTCTCATTTGTATGATATCAATTTTTTAGGGGAATCTGACGCATACATTCGCAGTAAAGGCCGTTTGAAAACTTCATTTTGAATTGGGGGTGCGCAGCTCTAATTATTCGACTACCGCCACCTACAATGTATTGAATTTTTACAATAGAGGTATATGGAGATTTAATTTCACAAATTCGACAATATTATGGTCGTTACTGTATATTTTCAAATAAATTTTTTATGGCTCCTTTTTTTCTCAATCTAGACCCTTCGAAATAAATTTTAGGTTTTCAATAAAACAAAGGATCCCGGACCCTAAGGCCCCTTTTTTATCACTCATAAATCGAGGAATTCAATGTCATTTGTATGACTTTTTACATATAATGAAAAATTGACCATTCGTGTATTAATTAACTATTAAAGTTTCACTTGTATTCAAAGATGTTACTATGTGCGATGTCTGTTTTGTGACAGGGGTATCTTGCAAATCCGGATAAATTGCCATCGATTCCAGCCTTGAATATTGTTTTGTCAATACATATGCATGAGAGGGATCGAACAAATTGTCACATGATCACATATTTTGTGAACACGACCAATCAGGTAAAATCAATATATGCTAATGAATCGATACTGTCGGTTGCGTGATATTAGAGGCGTGACTTTATGTTAATCTGTGTACTTTTGATGCTACTTTTTCGTGGGTTTTCTCTGATTTGAACATGAAGGCAAATTAGAATGGCTAATTCCTTCTCATGGAGAATTTGTCAAATAAGTATCTGTCCGTCATTTTTCTGAATTAGCCATTCAAACATGCGTCCATGCCTAATTTTGAAAAAAAAAATCTATTAGACTACCTGGGTTTTTTGTGCATAGTTCAACCAAAGCTGGCGAAGGATGGGTAGATTTTAGCCGAATTTGCCAGCGTTTCGGGCAATATCTTAACAGTAAGGGGTAAGAAACTTGTTGTTTATACATATTTCAAACAATTTATAAGGTCAGATAAATAAATTATGAAAATTTTGAAAATCGATTTTTATAGCCTTTCCTTAAGATCCGGGATCCAAATTTTCAGGGACACTGTATCTTTAAATTAATAAGTATACAGCGCGTGCAAGATGTCCGTTCTGTACCTACACCTAAACCATTGTTAAAAAAACTTGGGCAACTTTTCTGCCCAATTAAAACAATAAAGAACAACCAAAAAGTGAGTAAAAACATTCGTATAATCTTAGTTTAGAAGTTTTTGCGACCTTCCGTTTTGTGATCTAAAGCGTTTTAACGAGAAATAGCGTCACATCATAAAAAGCGGGAAAAAACATGCATGACGTCGCGTAACAAGTGCGTCTTGAAGATGACGTCGTCATTAGCAACTGCCGTCTCAGCTGAGAAAATTCTTAACTTTGGAGAATATTCTTAGATTTGATCGTGGTGTAAAACTTTCTTAGACTTGAGGCAAATTCTCAGCTGAGAATTTTCTTAAGTCTAAGACAAAATTTTGTCTGAGAATTTTCCGATATTTATGGTGCTAAGCCCAGGGCTGGTGGCCATAAAACATTTTTAAGACAAGAATTTGTCTCAAATCTAAGAATATTCTCAGAAGTCATATTCTAAGCCGAATTTGTGGCCATAAAGAAATTGAGACTTAAGAATAGCCTTAATTTGAAAGAATATTCTTAAAATTTTGAGACTACTCCGTAGCTGTCTTACCTATGTTTAAGAATATTCTTCTTGAACTAAAATGGCTAAACTTTTTGACGCTTTGATAGAGGAGCCTAGTCAATGCAGGTCGCCCAGTGCGTCCTTTAGGGCAATAATTAGACTGAATGAAGCGCCATCTTGCATTGAACGCACTGAGTGGATACTGAGTGTAGGCAAAAGCAATGCACAATAAAATACATGATCCTGTAATTAACGTCTGAATTTGTTTTCCCCTTCTCTTTTCGTATGTTTTTATTTTAATTTTAGCTCAGACTCCCTTCGCCAAGTTTTCAAATGTTCCCGGGCTGCTATTTATAGCATTGAGTCGTTCTAAATAAAGACCGCATAAGAAAACAAAGAGTACAAAAGCGCATTATGTGACATGTAGTAAACATGCTTAAAATATTGATGATGGGTATATATCAAACTTTTTGGGACCAAATTCGTTTCCAATTTTTTGTCTCGTCTTTTTGTCCCTTAATTTACACTTAATTTTTCTTTTCTTTTAAATAATTTTTTTTTCTTGAACTGAGATGCCATTTATGATCTAGACTGGACCATTTCAAGGAGTATATACTTTTTTGGATCGTGATTTTTATCTCGACTACGTGTAAAATTAAAGATTTGAAACTAATCAATAACTATACAGTGTGCGAAATTAACGGTGGCCCGATGACAAATGTCTACAGTAAATTGGACCGGTCTATAGCAATGCCAAAAGCCGTAGACCAACTTGTCTATAGGAAATTTGAACATCAAAGTCACATATTACCTTTGTAACATCGTTTAAAATCGCAGCCCCTTCATGAAATAGAAGATTCCATTAAATTGTATTGCATTGAAATAATGTAGCACTATTTTACTTAAGAATTTTCCATTTTTGTTAAAGTTTCAAGGTCAAAGGCTTGGTAGTGTTGAAGGTGAATCATGTGAATTTCCCGGTATGTCAATTTTTGACTCATTAAGATGAAATTCCTTTAAATCTTAGATTTTACAGGAGGGGGGGGGGGTATTTTGGTCTACAAGAAATTGCTGTGGTCTATAGGAACCGAAATCACTTTAGACCGAATGTCTATAAAACTCACACACTGACTATAGAGCTTTTCTACTATGTGTGCAAAATCGCATAATGTTTTTCCCAAAAAAAATTGAGGCATTGTCAATGATTGTTTCATGGTTTTACGAGAGACAAAATGACATCACTAACCAATTTGGTCTTTATTCTTTTATACATACACTTTAGTTTCGATTTACCTTTAGAAGTCCCCCCCCCCCCCAAATAATAATATGGAAAGAAAAATAAAATGTACAAAGTCGTATTCACTACATGGGCGGATCCAGGAATTTTTTTCAAGGGGGTCCTAAAGTCCGATTTTTTTGAAGAGCAAACGCAAGAAAATAAAGTTTATGTCAGCTCTGTTTCTAAATATTAATAAAACTGGTAACCGGAGAGCAGTGGTATGCAAAAATTTAAAATCTCGAATTTTCACATCATAGTACTTTTAAATTATTGATTGTCAGTTCTAATATATGTAAATACAACAAATAGTGGCGATAGCGTGCCAGCGAAATTTTTTTTCCCGAGAATTGGAATAAAATCCACTTTTCGTGTCTTTTCAGTTTCTTTTCGTTTTCTTAGTGCCCTTGTTTATTGACCCAGGTGTAATGTATATGTGTGGTATATAGGAAAGCGCAGCATCATTTGAAAATAACGTACATGTATGTAATAAATGAGAAATTTTTTGAAATGTTGTCGTCAAAATATTATCAAAATGAAAGATTTCTAATACAAATTCATGATATATTTTTCAAATATTATGACAAGAAAAGGGGAATTGGGACTTAATCTTATAATATATATATTGATAAAAAAAAAGCTATGCTTCGAAAATTTCAGGGGGGGGGGGTCCGGAACCCCCCCCCCCCCCCTTCTGGATCCGCGCGTGCAGTATCGCTACTTAATGCAACAATAGCGGATTCAGCCCGGGAGTGGAAGGGGGTGAGGGCAGTGCCCAAAGAAGATGATTATGACATGTAAAAGCAAAATCTATCAGTAAAATAAGTCAGAAATAGCAAAGGAACGCTCAAAAACTTGCCAGATTTGGGCAAAACGAAAACTATATTCCATGGGGAATCAGGTCGCATTTCGACTACAAAATTGCTTGATTGACAACCCTAGTATTATCAAAAGAAGGATAAAATACACACCAAAGATTTTCCGAAGAATGCATATTTTCGGCATTACCGACCTTCTTATCTGCACTGATACATGTACAAGGTGTGATCTCGTGTTGTTCATTGAATTGGTGTATACAATTCCTTTTTTTCCATAATATAACAAACAAGCGCTAGAGTGACGGTTAGAATGGCAGGACCCCCTCCAGCCTGCCAATATGTTTTTTTCCCGATATTTACATTTTTTCCCACAATAATTGACATTGACAAGTCATACAAAAAGAAACATAATATACTAGTATACTAATCAAAATTCCTTATTTACCAATACATGAATATTTCTATTTGCAGAAATCAACAGTTTATCTATTTAAAAATCTATAACAATAAGCAAGATGTTTATTTTTAATTAAGAATCATTCTGTAATCCAATTAAATCTTCCATTTCCCGTTTGATAAAAAATGCCTTTTCATCTAATATGGCTTCAATATTTCAGTTCTTACAGGTTTTTTTTGCAATAATTATCTCGAAAATTATTAAATGTAATACCTCCCCCTCCCTTTATGCATGATTTCTTACTTTTTGGCAAAAGATATTTATAAACCCGTTATATATGTGAAAATATGTGAAAGAATAGGCTTTCTTTTTCAGGTACTTAAAATTTTATAACATTTTTACCAGAAATAATGAATTTATATTTAACATTTTCACAAAAAAAGGCATTTAAGCCAAAATCACAGTGATTCATGACCCCTGACCTCGAAAATCAATAGGGCTCTTCATCCTGTTATAGGCTATCTACATGAAAATGGTAAATTTGAATTCCCTAAGACTAACAGTTTGAGCTGTATCGCATAAAAAAGGCCTTCGGCGTATAAAAAATAACTTTATGTACCACCGTGCCCGAAGGTCCACCCCCTTCCCTATCTGCAGAATTTCTTACTTATATGGCAAATTATATAAAAACCCGTAACATATGTGAAAGAACATGTTTTCTTCATCAAGTATTACATGTAAACGTTTAAAAACATTTTGACCAGACATAGATTTTAAACGAATTTATGAAATAGTTTCACAAGTTTTTTTTTCTTTTAGCCCTTGCATGACTTTTGACCTCTGACCTTAAAAATAAGCTCTTCGTCTTGGTATAGGTTATTTACATTGTTAATTTGAATTACCTAGGACTGCGAGAAGGACATACGGACAGCAACATACCATAAACAAACAAACAACTAGAGACTGTTTTGCTTTGCAATTACCAACATTATGAAAAATGAGCTCCTGTGATACGGACAAACATCGCCATACTTGAGTACAAAATGCTCACGGAATCTTCAGACGGACAGTAAAATCTGTAATTTTTTTTTTACAAAACATGAATTATCTTGTCAATGAGCTTTGTGCATGCAAGAATGTTTTAAAAGGGTTACAGAGAAAATGCAAGTTTGCTAATTATCATCCGCCGGGTACAATACATTCTGTTCAGATTTATTTTTCTCTCTCTGATTTCTATTGTGTTGACACCAACTTGGGATGGATTTGGAGAAAAAACGACAACACGTCTACGGAACTATACGGGCTTTATTTCTACCAAGTTTCAGCGACACCCCTTTAGCGGTTCCGGAGAAAATGACGACTCGTTTTAAGATTTAGCTCACTTGGATCTTTGATTCAGGAGATACAAAACCTCCCGACTATTCGTGTACGTTGCCTTCTCGTAAAGAAATCAACGTCGGAGTTGTGTTTCTGAAACACAAAAACTGTTCTTCTTGGGATTATTTTAGTGGAGGGGCGGGGGTGTTGAAACATCGTGCAGGAAAGTTAGCCAGACCGATAAATATATTGGGCGTTATGATTATTTTATTTCGTAGGTAACACTTGTAACACTTCATTTACTGTTTTGGCAGATTTTGTTATAAAGCAGCGTTAAAATGTTTTGCAATTTACCCCGTACTTTGTCAATTTAAGGAGCGGGGGGGGGGGGGGGGGTGGGGTTGCGCTCATCTTGATCCTCCATGTGGGGTTTACTTAATCGGACACCGTCTGTTTTGTATGTAGTGGTTCTGGGGAATTAAGGCATATATAATGCCAAATTTACGTTTTATTTCCCACTGAAAATCCATATGTATAAATTAATCTCTAACGACATTGTATGTATCAAATTCTGAATTGATGGCACTTGAAGAAAAAATCAGTCTGTTTATGTAACTTGCGTCCCTGTCCTACAGCGTATATTACACCTGTTTTACACATGGCGGGAAGGACGAACTTCATTTTTGCTGCGTGACGTCAAAGTTCTCGTAGTGACGTAACATTATTTGAACAGGGTTGTCGCAGCAAGAGGGTTAAAAAACGTTATTGAACCTGACTTCAAAATCAAACAACGTTTTACTAAACCATTGTAAACGTTTCGGTTTCTTTTAGTTGCTACATTGTTTTGAAAATTATTTTGTTTTATTTACCGGAAAATTATATTACTAATAATGATATACTAAAATGACACAAATTGCGTGTATTGGCTCGCCCATAGCATACGAACATCACTTTTTACGGTTTAATGGTGCATTTTCGTTATTTCTAGTCCACACACACAACACAGAATATTCGTTTTCTAAAAGAATTCTTAAATTTAGTAACAGGTGCTCAAATCATTCTTAGTTGCTCTTGGCAACAGTCTTAGAATTTGTCTCAGCTAAGAATATTCTTAAAAACGTTTATGGCCATTGATTTTAGGAAAATTCTCAAAATGATTCTTATTCTGAGACTATTCTTAAAATTTAAGACTAGAATTTTTCTAAGAATGTTTTATGTTTATGGCCACCAGCCCAGATATACTGTCTAGATTCTCTAAACCATAGCAATTTTTTATGAATACCATGGCCTCAGTCACCATCTTATCAATATCTGAATTAACTTCTCTCAAAATTGACACGGAACACCACTTCAAAAGCTTCCCACAGAACAACCTTTGTCTCTCCAATACCATCATATATTAATGATATCCATCATCATGATCTGTTCGCAATACCTACATCTTTAGAATAATGTGTAGAATGCGAGTTCTTAATCAATCCGATTGCTTTCTCGATCAACTGATTGCAAGTACATGTAATATCAATCAGTTGCACTTCATTTCATGAGATGTAGCTTTCTTGACTGAATCTTTTAAGTCATTGTGATCGTAAGTAGGATTCAATTGAATATCATTTAAATTTGCTCTCTGCAAAGTAATAGCAATTTCAAGTTTAGAAAATAGGGCCAGGGGAGCTGCTGGAGAGGATTTTGGCTTTGCCATGAAGTCACTTTAATTGAAAGCATCACTGATGAGGATTTTTCTATCCGAAACACGTGTCTGGTGCATTAAAATTGATTTAAAAATTTCTTCAAGAAGGTAGATAGCTGGAACACTTATCATTGAACATCTGAAGTGTTTAGTTTTTTTTTTTTTTTTTGGATTATATGACCAGAAACAATCAAGGTATTAGTTCTGCCATTTAATGGTCAGTTGATACACCAGAGCCCTTCATACATCAATCGATCATCAGCTCCTAGGCATTCTTGTCGAATAAAAAATCTGAAGCTTATTTTAAGTACATATTTCGAAGTTGCAAAACTGAAGTAATCTTTTTAACATTGAACAATGTCACCACTAAGCAGGTCTTTAAGATCCACTTCAATAATTGAAAACAATTTCACAACCCTGGCAGAAATCATCTATGTTAAACATCTTCAAATTCATAAGCATCATTTAAAAGCAGATCAATTAACTGCGTGGACTAGACATGCACGTTTCGGATATTTAACCCTCGTCATTGATTCTCAATCCAAACAATGAAATATGGCCAAAATGTGTTTAAAAACATGTCCAAAATATAATTATATAAGACGTAGCAAGATGACTAGGATATGATGCTACAGGACCCAGGTTTCAGAAATTTGTGACAATTTGGTGAAAACACATATCTTTGTTCTAGATTTTCTCTTAACGTTTTGCATTTTCCAAAGTCCCAACTTTGTATGAAAAAAAACTTCAAAAATCAAAGTTTTCTACCTCATTGTTTTTCTCCCATTTTATTTATGAGCAAGTTGCTTAATATGTATTCAGAATAAAAGACAATAACAAAAACCTTTATTTTGGTTACATAATTGCAGAACCTCATACTACAGTTTGAAAAAGTCATTGCATTTTGCAAATTTTCAGCAGTTTTTCATCCAAGAGTAGTTGTTTTTCTCAATTTTTCGTACCAGCAAATTGCAAATCTGACTTCTGTATTATTTAAAATGAAAGGCAATAAATTTATTGTGCGTTTGGTACCAAAATTGTTTATTTAGCTACAGAATAAAATGAAGATATGGTGTTTTCCCAGTTTTCAACGATTTTTCATCGAAAATCCATAGTTTTCCCCATTTTATGGACAAGTAAATTTGTAAATTGAGCTTGAGACTTAAAGACAATAAGATTGTCGTTCTTTTGGTACCAATTTTGTTGATGTAGCTGCAGCATGGAAAAAGTAATAGAATTTTTCCTATTTTCAACGGTTTTTCTTCGAAAAATTCCATTTTACCCCAAAATTTCGAAATGCCCAAGAATGCCAGAGTGGCATCCGCCGGATTATCAAATAAGAGGGTATTGACAACACTTTCATGCAAAAACATTTTGTGCGTAACAAATTTTTGGGTTTCGTGAATGGCACCTAGACTAGTACGGAAGAAATTGCATGAAGATTAGTATAAAATTTTCAGTTGGCGATTTGCATTGTCTGAGAAATTGAAAATGCAATACATACTGTTCTTCAATTGGCAAGGGTGGACATTCTCCGAGGGCATCCGAACTTCCTCCGGTGTACTGATTCAGTGATACGTCATAACGGCATAATTTGGAGCCGGACGTACTTGAAAAATTACGCAGAGCCTCTGATGTGGAAATGACTGTGTTTGGACAAGATTTGACGCAGACGGCCGTCTTGGACGGATGTATGAAAGATCCAGGTTTGTAGTCAACGAATATATCTTTGTCGAAGTAAAAGAGGTTACTGAAAAAAGTAAAATTAAAGAAATTAATTCTGAATGATTTGTAATTGGACATTGGCGTGTATGTTGGTTTTATCACTACAATACCTATGAAATTAAAAAAAAAAGCAAACCAGTATAATAATTGCAACAATAAGAAAAAGAATGAAGATAAAAATCTGTATAATTCTTTACTCTATGCAACTGATAAATAAATAAATAAGTTAATAAATAGATAGATAAATAAATGAATAAATTAATAAATAACATTTATTTATGAAAAAAATAAGTAAATAAATGAATTGATAAATAAATAAATAAATAAGCAAAAGATAACAATTCAGTATTTTAAAAGCCGTTTTGATGATTGGAGTTGGTAATTTCAAGCAGATTACAATTTTATGATTTGACAAAAAGGGGAGGGTTATTAGGATTTCATATTGTTCGGCATGCTGAATCATGTGTACTTACATTTCATTAGAGAGGTCTCTTCCAGACAAGGGTACATTATTATATTGTTTGTTACTTTTTCTTCCACACACGTTTCCCCAGCTATCCACACCATACACAAGTCTGTGTGGATCTCCTAACCAGAGGCCCAGGTAGGCCGAATAACCCTAAAAGACAAGGGTACATTATTATATTGTTTGTTACTCCCCCAGCTATCCACACCATTCACTTAAGCAGAGGCCCAAGAAGGCCCAATAACCCTGAAAGAAAAGGGAGTATGTTATATCATTTGTTACTTTTTCTTCCACACACAGTTCCCCAGCTATCCACACCATACATCTAATCAGAGACACAGGCAGGTACTGTACAATAACCCTGAAAGACAAGGGTACATTGTTATATTGTTTGTTACGTTTCCTTCCACAGATATTTCCCCAGCTATCCACACCATACACAAGCCATTTATGGATCTCCTAACCAGAGGCCCAAGTAGGCACAATAACCCTAAAAGACAAGTGGTACATTGGTATACTGTTTGTTACTCCTCCTTCCACAGACAAAGAAATCGGAGCTGAAGAAAACCTAAGCTAACAGATTGCAAGTTACAACACAAAAATGACCAAATAGAATACATACACTTTACATGCTCAAGTACTTTTCAGGATTCGTTCATACAAATTGTGAAATTTATGCATTTATAAACTTTGTAACAATAACAGACAATGTGTCATGTACATAAAAAAAAAAACAACTTGAAGCTGAATAGTAAAACGTGTAGTTATCCAGATTACATGCACTTTTTATAAGAAGTAGGGGAAGTAATCAACTTTACATTCAGAGAGATGAAATCCATACATTTCATAAACTGACTGACTTCCATAGAAAACAGTCAGAATGTTCAAACTGAATTATCTGTCAGTACTGGTATATAAGTTATTCGTTTCAATTCTATTTCTGATGAGAAGTTGCCGTTTTCCAAGAAGTGAACATCAATATTGCAGTTCGCCGATAATTATGAAGATTAAGAGATATTCATGCCATTGATCGCAGCTTTGAATGTTTTTACCACATGTACAAGTATTTCATAGGGTAATACGTGTCAAGCCATGTACTCATTATGTCCGTTGATCTTTCGTCCGCGGGCGGACATGAAACTAAGTTCAGGCTAACTTGCATACAATCAGGTTTCTGTTGCTGCTGTACATGTATATTGTTTTTGTTATGTTTATTTCGGTTTTTTTTTTTTTTTTTTGTAACAAAACTTCTTTATCTAAAAGGAGATTTCACTTCGTACATGTACATGTCTCATACTTTTTTCTACGTTTTGATTTTTGATTATTACCTGCGAAGCATGAATAGCGATTTTTGCACACAAAAGAACCTAAACGTAGCAATGCATAAAACATATTTGAAAAGCGATAGATTTAATTCACATCGCTTGAAATTTTAAAAATATGCTTCAATATTCGAAGATGACATCACAGGTATAGTTTGATTTATTCTTTTCTTTATAACAAACGGAGCAGCGAGTCGTTTATATTATATTTTCGTCGTTTTTCATGCAATTCCGACTGTAACAAATTTAAGGAATCTGCATTCAAAAGTAATGCAGTTTGCCGAAATAGTAATCAAGGTTCCAGCACAAATGGATATTGTATACCTGGTTATTAGCCGCAGAAACGGCCAACAGCACTTGGCTATTTGGCTGGTACACCCAAACTAGCCAAATAGCCAAGTTTTGTTGGCCGTTTCTACGGCTACCTGGTTGTCCTATTACTTTCAAGGGTATCTTTGTTATAGCAGTTGCTTTTAAAGTTTTTTTCAAAGAGGCAAAATTGATAAGTAAACAAAAATAGATTACGATTGATTAAAATGTATTTCAACTTAGAATAGAAAATTGAACTGAACTTACCATTCCTCCTAAAAAGACCAAGAAAATAAGGAGAAAAACAATATCCCGACATCCTCTTTGTTGATTTGGACCAATCAATTCGGGTCTTTCACCATTTGAATTCTGAAACGAGTACGTCTTCATGATGTATTCAAAGCGAACACTCTAATATTCCAGCATTGTTCGATCATTTATGAGCTTCCCCCGCTGAATTTCATCCCTAATAACCACGTGCATCTCTTCTTTAGCAGATCAATTTGAGTGTGACTTTGCACGTTTTTGTCCTAAACACGCACATATTCCCTTAACTAATAATATTTAGAATTTTATGTCAAAATGCCACAGCATTAGTATATATTTTCGAAACTGCGTTAGGTTTTTGTTTTACTTTTTTTGCAGATGAAAATGATTTCACACAAAACCTAATAAAACATATTCGTTAAAACATCAAGGAAACAGACACAGGTAAATTCACATGTAAGAAACTCGAGATGTGTTTTGGTTTGTGTAAGAACGTATAAATGACATATGTATGATGGATGATTCAACGTTGATGTGTCGCAGCGTAATCTTGTACATCATTAGGACATTATAACGATTCGAAGTGCATAGATATTATCAATGAAATATATAAATATATGTATAAAAACGGTTTATAAGCAAAGTAGATATTAATGATAATAATTCCGACAAAAGACTTCAAAAATAAAATATTTTGCATTTACAATCATAATAAAATTTGTAAAACACAGTTGTGTCACTTGCGGTTAGTTTTCACTGAAACCATAAACTTGTAATTAAACGCAAGCGCGGATTTAAAGAGAGGACCCCCTCCACTTGGATTTTGCTGATTTTCTCCGTTTTTACATATATTTTTTGCCCAAACCATATCTCTCCGACTGGTTGCCCCCCCCCCTCCCCGGAAAGATTTTCTAGATCCCTAATACGTACATTTGTAACTTCTTGTTGCGCTTTAAAACTGCACATAAAAAGTAAGTAACGGCAATTAATGTGAAAATTCTAGACGGAATCGACAAAATACAATATCGTTATAAATTCTGATATACTATAAACTAGTATACCTTTACTGGTGCTACAGCATTCGTCAGTCCTGTACCGCAACACACCATTATCACACCTTGTCATCTTCTGAAATATTAAAAGAGCAGAAATCTTAGAATCGAGAATTTATCGCAAATTTTGTTTAATCCTTCCTTTTCCTTTATAAATGACATTCAAGCGTGCTGTTTCTGTACATCGGATATGTTTCTTGTATATCCGGGTAAGTGGGAGGGTTCTGATCATGTAATCCGGATAACACCATTTGCTTCGGCACCGGTCGCATTTTTTTTATGTGCCTGCTCTGATGTGTGTTGCACCGTTCGGTGTGGGTGTTGTTGTGTTTCGTTGTCCCTTGTTGTTATGAGAATTTGTTTTATCTGATGCTCGTTGTTTTATTACATCCTTTAGGTGTGTTCCGCTGTGGTCAGTTCAGGGTAGTATTGATAAAGGTGGTCTTCCATTTTCTTGTAATTAAAAAAAAAATTGTGTAGAACATTTATTTAGAAAAATTCATGATTTAAAAACAAATTATTCGGATGTTCATCTATATACGAAATATACCTATATCGTACTTTTATATCCCCGTATCGAACATTGGCGGACATATTGACATTGCTCTTTTCTGTCAAAGTTAGTGATAGCTATAGGGATTCCTATGTGCAATCTTTGTTAAAAGTACTTTTTTGTATCATAGTTTGACCTTATGACCTAAGCTTAGGTGGAATTTTGACTTGACTTAGCCTTCGCACAAAAGATACTACCCATGGGGGCATTTTACGGGGACTTTTTCAGGACTCTAAGCTCAAGATGTTTTCCAATATAACAAAATGAAAAAAAAAAAAAAAAAAAAAAAAACACAATGATGAAGAAAAGAAAAATGGAAATCATCGGTAACAAACCCAATATGAAAAAGATACATATTCAAAGAATCCTTCACGATAGCTTTCTCCTAGAAGATCAATTAGATAGGAGAAGACGTTATAATCAACCTTTGATGCTAAGATGCCAAGATAAGATGATAATCACGTTATTGAAATGTGACCCTAATATAAAGCTCATCATTCTTTCCCATCATCTTCTTAATTTGAAGTATGTACAAACATGTGGAAATTAAGACAAAGTAATAAGCTTACCTTCTAAAGACTTTACATCATTAACCATTCCTGCATACCTTCATGTCACATCATTCAAGTATGATCGGTTCCATTTCCTGCTGCTTCTACAAATTTATACTACAGTGTAGGACCTATAGGAATCGTTGTTCCAACAATGGGACTATGATACTGCTTTCAAGAATCAATATAAGGTATAATATCTTCTTTCCGTGCAAAAAAATCAATTTTACCATAATAAAATTGTTACTTTGTTGAGATGAATAAATAATACTGGTAGAAGGTTGTTGAACGAGTCTGAAATACTAGGTATCGATTCCGCCAGTTTCGCAACAAAATAGTTAAATTATCAGTATCATCAAAACTAATAAATAATGCTGTCCAAAGAACAATGCTGTAAATTGAGCAATTTTGCACAATTTGCTAAATGCTATTGAAAAGGCTGCAGAAAAATCGATTTAAGAACCTCAAGTTCAGAAAGTGTAATACAATTTAAAATTTGTTCCATATTTACTCAAGATAAGACCTGGAAATAAATACCTTGTCCTCACATAATACTATACATACAAAAGTATAGATAAGTAAAAGTAAGTAAATGAACATATTTATCAACTTTATTAGAAAAAATCACGACAGAGAAAACGAATAGAGTAGCAAATTCTATCTCATAAATCTCTTTCATTTGTATTTCGGTTATGCATTTGAAAAACAAAATTGCAAAAGAAAAAAAGGACAGGGCATTATATAATGTTGTGAAAACTTTTGCCCAATCCTTTTTCTATTATTTGAAATAAAATATGATTAAACTAAAAAAAAAAGTCTTTGGCGTGGTAAATACATGGTTTTATTAGAGACACCTATTCCTATACGGCATGTACAAGGATGTAAAAGGCTATAGCCCTGAATTCTTTTCTAGTCTTCCTTATGAAGTGAAATTTTCAGGTTAAGTTGAAAACTGCATGTTTTTAACTCGTTGTCAGAATTCCATGATCCTTGCGAAATGAGTGTATTTGACAAAGAGCGAAATCTTTCAATTTGGGTAAAGAATTAATATTATCTCTTCTCTCCTATGCTTTTATATATCTTATTTTGAAAAATAAAAATGAATTTGTCAGTTGAGAGGACGGGGGGGGGGGGGGGGGTTGTTTCAAAATTAATCTTCTTGATCCCCAAATCTTATATCTTTGTTTAAAGGTTGTTTACATCATGGATTCATTTGTATCATCTTTGATTGTGACGAATTTTTTGACGACTGTAGTGAGCGGACAGCTTCCTTCAAACTGTTCAATAAAAGGTTCACTGTTAGATTGTTATAATTGCGGTTTAAGAAGCATACCGGATTTAAGTCAACTACCAATATCCATTAACACATTGGACTTCAGCTACAACGGTATAAGTGCTGTCTTCAATCTAAAAGCCAAGACTGGTAACAATATCACACACATAAAACTTGATCACAACTTAATAGGAGATTTGGATGATGCCGCTTTCCATGTGTTCACAAACTTGGTCAATCTTGATCTCTCGTTCAACGATCTAGCAGACTTAATGGTAAATACATCAAAATTTAGTGGCATGCCCAATTTGGAAGAACTTTCTCTTGCGTACAACCCTATAAATACCCTTTCGTCTTTAGCAAGGGCATTCGATTCGTATGGAAAATTGAAGCAACTCAACATGTCCAACACAAAAATGGTCTTCATTCAGACAGAAGCACTTCAAGGTCTCTCAGCTCTGGAGGTTTTAGATCTAAGTCATAATGGAATATTCGATCTTTCACAGTGGGGTTACCTCCAGTTTGATTCCTTGGTCACAATTTACTTGTCTTATAACCATCTAAAAGAACTTGGCGCATCTGACTTTTCTTCATGTCCAAAACTACAGGATCTGGTCCTGGCTCATAATGTCATTGAAAAGTTTCCAAATTTGGACAAAATAAGTGCTACAAATATAGATCTTGCATATAACAAGTTGAAATCGCTTGAATCCAACTCATCCGTGCCACACCCCACAAAGACCCCCGCACTGACCAGTGGTGTTCAAAACCTTAATGTATCTCAAAATCTCATTCAGAAAATCGGAGACAATTTATCACCAAAATTACAAACTCTGGAATCGCTCGATTTGTCTCATAACAATCTTCAAGTTTTATCCAATTCTGCATTTTCTGCTTTTCCACAATTGTTACAGTTAGACTTATCTTACAATAATATATCGAATCTTAATGGAGTAATGCTTCCGAAAACTCTAGGAGCTATAGATATCCATAGCAACAACCTTCAAGAAATACCAACGGGAGCCATCACCAATTTGATGTATTTGTATTACTTGATCTTGGACCAGAATCCCATCAAATCTGTTAATGCTATACCAAGACCAGTAGAGGGGTTTAACATTTATGCAAGGTGGGTGTCGATGCAGCAAATGCCTGATTTTGAATCTATAAGTGATATTGGATTTCAGCATTTTGTGTCAATGGAATATATAAATCTATCCAATAATCCAAAATTAACAACAATCGGCCATAATGCCTTTGCAAAAAGCAAGGAAACACTAGAAGCTGCTATAATAAAAGACAGCAATCTGACATCAATAACAGAGGATCTACTATCATGGTCTGATATGGAACAACTGGACTTGACTGGCAATGCTTTCGAGTGTGATGAGCAACTGTGCTGGATGCTTGAAAGGAAAGTGGCAATACAGGGATTCCTAAATAACATAAGGCAAGTACTTTGGATATATACAGTAACTGTAAAAAGTTTAATAACTACTTCACCATACACCTTTCTTACTTTGACTCTTTCAGTCTTTCAGTTGGTGGTGTAGGTATGTGGGACCTTATATAGACAAAGGATTGGTACTCCCACAAGGTTATATGCCACGATGTTGGATAGGTCACGTTTAGAAGAAATGCAAAGTTCATAATTCTTTGATCTACTGGAGTGAAATCTAAAATGCTCCATTTAATACCTTAATCAATGGAGTTTGTACCCTTCTTGTTGGATATTATAGTATTCTTGGTACAAATAAAAGACCATATAGTTACAACTAACAATTATCAGGGTTAAGCAAGTCATGAGAAGGTCATACATGTACATATTAATTTTCAACAATCTACCTCAGAGTGTTTTCAGCAAACAAAACATATTCAACTTGTAGATGGATTCATGAGAAAATAGTTCTAAGAGCCATTTTAACCAAAATTCACAAATTATATATATAATTCTATTTTCAGATGTGCTGCACCCTCAAATTTGGCCAACCGTAGGATTCTGTCTTTGACAAAGTCTGAATTGGGCTGTCAATAAATCCTTTCTGATTTTTCATTTTCCTTTATCTTGAAGTGCAAGCTGTGTCTAACAGATTCTGTACTGTAATACAGACACAATGGTGACAATGCTGAAAGAAGATTGTTTCCATCGTGTGTAACCCACGGGGAAGCTCATACCTCACAAACTCTGGTTCACACGATGGGTTGTTTCTAGAAAAACGATATCTTACAAAACTTATAATTCCAGTATTGCTTAAACTCAAAATTGTCATGTATTAATACTTTCTTCATTACCTTGTTATGTCCAATGAATTTCTTACTGTGAACTGATACAATATTTTGAAAACAATTCCTCTGATCTGCACTTAATATACTAGAATGGATATAGTTTCATTTCATTTTATTTGGCATTTTAACATCACATTGTGGCTCATTAAATATATTCACACAGGAGACAAAAAAGAAAGTTTGCTCAACAAGTACTCTAAGGGAAAAATATCATTCAGTAACAAAACAAATGAAAGCCCATTGCAAATGAAGCTGTCAGTAGAAAAACTGTACATCTATATGTTATTATGTATGACGTGTATCCGAATGGATGACACTGGCAACACGATGGAATAAAATAATGCACTTTTATGGTAGTCAATGTTATTAAATACATGTATCTAAATATAACTTTTTTGTAAAAAATATTAGTTCTAACTAATCGTCAAAAAACACGCGCAACATAAATAAACATGGACACAATCACTCATACATTTTAATGATGAATAATCAACTAAGAAAGTTTCATTCGACTACCTACACACAGACTTTTATTATTTCATCCTATTAGAAAACGGAAATAGACCAAAAAAATATTTCTCTATAGGTAAAATCTCGGAGTCTTCCTTTTTATATCGAAAATTACAAAAATAGGTTTTTGTGAAACACCAATAACAATTTGTACTGAATGACCATAATTTCAAAGGAATCTACTGACTAATAGTAATATATATCCCTCCTAAATCTACCCGGTATAGGGAGTTTATACCAATTAACATATTACACGTAGTAATATTTCATAAATCTGGCTACCCGTATTACATATCATATGAAGAATCAAGTTTCAATTAATTCAAAAAGCCTTATGTAAACCCTGTTCATATATATACATTTATTAAGACTGATTCACAATTGTTTGATAAGCTCAAGCTGTAATTTCTATAATAATTGTATTAAGAAATGTGATTCAATCAATTTTCAATTTCCCTTAATGTCAGAAGTAAGACAGGAAAAAAATATAATTCCAGCAAAGGTATCTGTTTAAGAAATAACAACTAGCTAGCCGTAGTTTATTTGTCCAGTAATTCCCCGAATTGCATGAGCCGATCAAATTATCACCGAGCCGCGAAGCAGAATCACTGGAAAATGAACCATGGCTAGCTATAGTTGTTATTTCTATTCTAGTTTTGTTCTGCAATGGGTGGAGCTTAACAGACTGGAAGTTTGTTGGAGATTTTACAACAGCTGAGTACTACAGTACATATACATGATATAGGGAGAAAATCTCAAGTCCTATTAGAATACTTAAAAGATTATTTCTTCCATACATGTCATAGTTATAAGAACATGTATACTTTGTTGGGATACTCTAAGATCGCCAGCTATAACATAAACCTATGACCCTCTGATACTTACTTACATGTAGGTATGGCAGTGTTCTTCAATTACTAGTATTTAGAAGTTTGACCTTTGACTTAAAATTAAACAAAATGTTTTTCATAAAAAAACAGATGTCTCCCCCCTCCCTCTAAGTTACTTTGACCTTAGGCCAAAATTCAAAATGATGTGAAACCTTTGAGTCATGGGCAACATCATACTAAAACATGAAAGTGATTCATTACATTGTTTGAGGTAAAGGCCAAACATGATTGGCATATACAATTTCATTATAAGCATATTTAAAGAAATTGACTTTGGTCACATGACCTTGGATATAGGTGATCTGAAACCTACACTCACTGACGAGGGTTAAGTACCCGAAACATGCATGTCTGGTCCATGCCGCAAACTTATCTGCTT
The DNA here is from genome assembly GCA_028142955.1 of Pinctada fucata. Taxonomy (NCBI): domain Eukaryota; kingdom Metazoa; phylum Mollusca; class Bivalvia; order Pterioida; family Pteriidae; genus Pinctada; species Pinctada fucata. Next base: position 51,132,341 of record AP027103.1, on the reverse strand, counting down.
TTAAATGATGCTATTGAATTTGAAGACGTTTAACATTGTATGGATCATGAGCAACAAAAAACTGAATTAGTGATTGGATACACAGTTCGAAATATAAAGCCTAAACATTATTAGCATAGACAATTTCAGCCTGGACATGCTCAGCATATACAATTTCATTACCAAAGTAAGAAGCTACCTTAACCATGTGACGTTGGGATAATGTGATAAGAAACATTTAGTCCTTAGAAACAACATACTAAAATATGAAAACAATTGTAAGAAGGGTTCAGGAGATATAGCCCAGACAATATTAGTATGTACAATTTCATTAAAAGAACTAAATGATCTTGACCTTGGGCACATGACCTTGGGTCAAGGTGATAAGAAACCCTCCAATCCTGAGCAACAGCATACTATAGTATAAGAGTGATCCAGTATACCATTCCACAGATATAGCACAGACTCAATAGCATTTACAATTTCATTGAAAAATGTAATACTTGACCTTAGTCATATGACCTTTGATCAAGGAGGTGTGAAACCTTTGGGTCATCAGCACCATCATACTAAAATATGACGTGATCCGATCACGGTTCAAAAGATTAAGCCTGGACATAATACATGTAACAAATACAATTTCATTTAAAATATACTAATTGACCTTGACTTTGGTCACATGACCTAGAGTCAATGTGATGTGAAACCTTTACGTGATAAGCAACAACATACTAAAATATGAAAGTGATCCGGCACACGGTTCAAGAGATATAGCCCGGACAAGAATGTATGCACAATATCATTAAAAATGCACTAAGTGACCTTGACCTTGGTCACATGACCTTGGGTCAAGGTGATGTGAAACCTACGGGTCATAAGCAACAACATACTTAGATATGAAAGTGATCCAGCAAATGGTTCAAGAGGTATAGCTTGTACAGGAATGTATGCATAATTTCATTAAAAATGCACGTAGTGACCTTGGTCACATGACCTTTGGTCATGGTGATGTGAAACCTTTGGGTCATAAGCAACAACATACTTAAATATGAAAGTCTTCCGGCAAACGGTTCAAGAGATATAGCACGGACTGGAATGTATGTACAGTTTCATTAAAAATGCACTAAGTGACCTTGACCTTGGTCACATGACCTTGGGTCAAGGTGATGTGAAACCTACGGGTCAAAAGCAACAACATACTAAAATATGAAAGTGATCCGACAAACGGTTCAAGAGATATAGCCCGGACAGGAATGTATGCATAATTTCATTCAAAATGCACTAAATGACCTTGACCTTGGTCACATGACCTTGGGTCAAGGTGATGTGAAACCTTCGGGTCATAAGCAACAACATACTAAAATATGAAAGTGATCCGACAAACGGTTCAAGAGATATAGCCCGGACAGGAATGTATGCATAATTTCATTAAAAATGCACTAAGTGACCTTGACCTTGGTCACATGACCTTGGGTCAAGGTGATGTGAAACCTTCGGGTCATAAGCAACAACATACTAAAGTATGAAAGTGATCCGGCAAATGGTTCAAGAGATATAGCCCGGACAGGAATGTATGCATAATTTCATTACAAATGCACTAAGTGACCTTGACCTTGGTCACATGACCTTGGGTCAAGGTGATGTGAAACCTTGGGGTCATAAGCAACAACATACTAAAATATGAAAGTGATCGGGCAAACGGTTCAGGAGATATAGCCCGGACACGATGTGTGACAGACGGACAGACGGACAGACAGACGGACGACGAAGGCAAAACCAATATGTCTCCTCCCCGTTGGGGGGGAGACATAATACTCTGTAAAAGCATATGACATAAATTGAGTACTTAGAACCAGTAAATTGTCTCGAGTTTCTATTAATTTTCTATTGATACTGAAGTACAAATTGTATAATCAAAGATAATAGTAGAGGTTTCTTCATTTTCCTTTTCTTAAAAAATAATGTTCTCTCCCTTAACATGATAAAGTGTGCCCCTATTCTTTTACTAGTTTAGGCATCTACACCCTGTAAAGCTGGGATTTTTTTTTTTACTGAAACAAGGTTTGCTGATTATTGACAAACACTATCATATAAAACATGTACATCGAAAAGGAAAGTAACTAAAAGGTACATGTACATGTATAACAGTCTATTTGCAACAGTGTTGACATTTAGTACCTAACCGTTTATTGTTTTATCAATAAAATGTTACTCCTATTGGGTTCCCATATTATACTGGGTAGTCATTATCAAACACTGTATCTAAATCATGACAACTGCATGACAAAAAGGGACTTTGACAAAACATGTTGACCGTAAGTAAAAAGGGCAAAATTGGAGATCTGGAAAATTTATACAGCAAAGCTGCTAAATCAAAATTCAAAAACTATGAATTGTAAATAACAATCATTCATGCACTATCATAATTATGGCTTTCATATCAAGTTCTTAACATAGCACATTTTGCAGCACTGTAATGATTTGATATTCTACAATTTGAAAATTTTCATATCTGTTCCCTATCATTTGCTGTTCTGTTTGAATCACTGACACCAGCTATAGCACTCTCATCAACGTCTAAATCTTCATCGCTATTTTCGTGTCCATCTCGATCATCCTCGTACCTATTATCACCCGCATGGTACCAGTTTCTCAGATGATCTTCTTCCTCCGCGGGCTCTCGAGAAGTCAACTGAACTATTTCATCATCATCTTCATCATCGTCATCATCCTCTAAATTCACATTGAAGTTTTCAATAAAAGGATTATCAATATCATCACCATGTAAAATGTACTGCTCATCAAAATCCTCACAATTATCATCGTAATTTTCTTCATCACTATCGTCGTCACTATCTTCATCTGGATTTCTGTCATCATATCCATTCATAAACGCCTCTGGTTCTTCATCATCCTCATCTTCGTTATTCTGTGTTTCGTACCGTAACGTATTTTCCACTTGCCTTACCGGCCCTGAGCACCCCTCTGTACTAAGTTCTATCACCCGCGTATTACTATCACTGCGTATATTCAACTGAACTTCTCCATTATCATTCAGTCCTACCTCTTGTTCACAGTAATGTTCCAAGTCTAAAGACGGGAATTCTTGCGATTCTTGGCACATTTCTACAACTTCATCTTCGCTATCTTGATCTCCAAAAGTATCTTGGTTATCGGCTTGAAGCTCTCCAAGTTCTATAGCAATTCTCCTATACCTACTCTCTTTCAGCACTCCTTTGGCACGTTGCGTTTTCGGGTGATCAGGTCCAAGAATTTCTTCACTCACTCTTGCCCATTTCTTGAAATACTCGTAAGCTTTTTTGTATTCATTGTTATCTTCATACACTATCCCTATATTGATGTACAGTCTTGAAGTCAGTATATGGTATTCTCCATACATCTGCATACACAAGTCTTTTGCTTGGTTGTAGAGCTGAAAGATTATGAGAAATATCATTTAAAGTAGTAGTGTTTATATCATGTATATAAATGATAAGTGTCGTGCGTAATGTAAATATGATGCTACATATACTGATAAAGCTACAGATTTATGTTGAAATATCTATTCTCAATTTAGAAAATATTATCAGCCATATATAATCACTTTGAATGCCTTTTGAAGAAAAACATTTTCCAAAAGCAACCATATCATATTCATGGCCTTGTTATAGTAAATGATCAAAGAATCTGTGTTTTTTACAAGAAAACTAATAATACATACATGTACATGTACATGTACATATACATGTAGTATTCAGACACCTACCTTGAGTTGTTCCATACTTCCTCTAGGAGCTAGCACTCCCTTTGTCATCAGAGCCTCAGCATAATGTCCCTGATCATTCAACTGAAAATTTATACGTAAACAATTCTATGATCCAACTGTATATATTTTCCACATTTATTTGATAATAAATAGTTTTCAGTGATAATAATATGATTTGAAAAAGAAATCCTCCTAATAATCTGTCTTGTCTATCATGTCCTCTACTTGGGTTTTAAAATATGCTACCCTCTTCTTTTTCCTAGACCTTCAAGCTGCAATTGGAGATGTGATCTAAATTGTCAATCTTCAGGGTTTAAAAATTTCAGTTAAGAAAAATCAATAACTTACATGCATATTTTGAACTAAAACAAAGTAGCAGAAATACCTCTTCAAAATATTACCCTCTGTGAGGAAAACAATAACTTACATGTACATTTTGAACTGAAACAAAGTAGCAGAAATACCTCTTCAAAAATTTTGAGAGCTTTGTCGATATATTTATTTCCCTCTGTGAGGGCCTCTTCTCCACTCATTTCTGGTCCCCCTCCACAGGCCTCCCAGCTCTCCATATCAAAGGCAAGCTTCATAAAACTCATGGCAAGTTTAAACTGAAAGTATATAATAAATCATTATGATCTTTCAACAATATTCAGAATCTAAGAAAATATCACAATAAAGTCATGTGACATGAGAGAATATGTACTTTTCAAACCTGCGCCACCTTATTATAATCCATATCGAGATTTACGCTAAAAAATTATTTCTATGTATGAACAATCAAATTGCATTTAGCTTTCCTCTCCATTCCTATCTATAATTGTATTTGATTTGATTGTTATCTTCCAAAAAAACTTTAACCAAAATGTTGACGGCAGATGGACAGACGGACGGACAGACGGACAGACGGACATCGTCAATCTATAGACCGGAATTGCTTTGCAATCCGGCCAATAAACTAAATTTAAAATAAAAGGTAACTTTCTCACCTGTCAGGTGATATTGAATGTAAGTTCAAAGACTGACAAGGAACACAAAATTTAATACATACGTGTACATGATCTGATTAGGATTTTTTTTTACCTTATGATATGGTCCAGGTAGTGTCTTTCTGATTCCTATAGATTTCCTTCCATAATGTATAGTCATCTTTAAATCTGGTAACTGACTAGGATTGACAAAGTCATTCAACTTCAACTTCTGAAAAACCAAAATTCTACAGTGTAAAGTACATGTATTCTATGAAATTTCTTAACATTTTCTAGAGTATCCAGGTACATGTATTGGATGTGGTTTTAAACATCCATGAAACATGATAATCATCCGTATAGCTTACTTCATCATAGATCTCTGCCATGAGAGCATACAGTTCTACCATTCTATAAGCTCTAGCACCAAGTTCCTTCTCCTCTATCTTCATGGCAGTTTTAAGCAGCTCCAAAGCTTCATGGTATTTGCCTGCTTGTATTCTACAAAGCAGAAGATGCATTATGAACTTCACACTTCCGAAACTTGATTTTCTTACAGTTACTGTGTAACAGAACTTCATTTAGAAGATTTAAATTTACTACATGAATTTACAAAAATCTATTTTATTCATGACAAGAAGAGCTAATAATCACATGTTATCTAGGACGGCAGAACATTAAAAGCTTGTTGTCAATGTCAATGATACATTTTTTAATAACAAGAGTAATGCAAACAGCACAATCTATTTTACAATGAGCTTGACCTTAGACCATGACAATCAAAAAAGTTCTTCCTCTTTGCATGGCAGTATGAATATCTCCAAGGCTAGAGCTAATGATTTTAACGGACAGTCAGGCAAACAGAAGGACAGACCTACAGACAGATATTCAATAATATAAAAGTAGTAATGCAATGTACATGTATGTCTGTCTAAAGATATACATGTAGATATAATAAATACATGTACATGTACATGTATGTAGGATGCAAGTGCTTAAAAAAGAACTAAACCAAGCTAAACAGATAATGATGAAAGTTACTGCTATAAAATGTGAATAAAAGATACATACACAACCCTGCAAACTTTCTCATATCTGATTGATATAGCCTCTTCATTTGCAGAATTACTCTCTTCAAATGCTTTTAAAGCTTTCTCATAATGAGATATCATTTCACCAGCTGTTCCAACCTAGAAAAAATATCAACTTCAGTCTATATCCCAAGTCAATTTTTTACGCATATTAATTTTGATGTTTTCTCAATCTGTATCAGAAATGCTCCTTTTTTGTTCTATTTCTTTGAATAACTTAATAAATGTACAACATAGACCCGTTGAGCCTCTTATCAATTTGACTAGGTGGCGGTCCTTCCTTAAGGCACATGAATTTGATATTGTAATTATTTTGGTTTATATACCTTTCTCCAATATGATAAAAGTTTAGAACTGTACTCCTCCTGATAAAGTGAGTCAAATATTCTCCAGTTACACAAACATTCTGCCAAACGATATGTGTCCTCTAATGAAACCAACTGGAACAAGTATTCCTGGAAATACATGTACATGTATATGAAAAAGCATGTTGTTGTACATCTAACTAAATTATAAAGAAACAACCCAGTTCTTAAATATAGATCTGAATAAGAGATCTGAATAATTTTTCACATGTTATGTTGCTAATAATAAAGTTTCTCATTCATTTTTCTCTTTACAAGTATCAATCATCTGAATTTTTTAGTCTCATAATAGATTTATTCATGTTGGGTATCTTTTGGGCATAAATACACGTACATTAACTTCATAATTACAGCATTTTTAAAAAGAAACTACAATGCATGCTGATCTTTATTAAGGTGAATCTTACCTCGACATATCTGTCAATGTTATCAACATGTTCGAAATAATCTGCCAGTTTTTTGTGCCACCAGTAAAAAGCATCTGACTTCTCATCTGTACCTCCTTTGTCTTCTGTCTTCTTAAAATACCTGAAAATTCAAAATCGAATACATTCTATATGACTAGGTACATGTACATTAATAATGAGAGTTCAAAATATTCCAGGTACAATAATTAATTAATGAATTAATTAGAGTTGAAATAACATGTACGAGCACGTCATGTACATTTACCTCTTGATTTGATTTCACATTACATGTCCCTTACTCTCAAAATACATGTATGATAAATACTTTCTATGTTGTAAAAGTATCATTATTTGCTCATTCTATTTCTCTGGTTCAACAAAATGCCATTTCTTATGTTAATACAGACCTATGCCTGACAGCTTTACTCAGAGCCCTGTGGTAGAAATCAAGCCTCCCTCCTTTACAATCTGCATACGGTCGGAGGTACGGTTTTAATGTGTCAAACACCGCCCTCCACTTCCTGTCTGACAGTGGATTGTTATGTTTACAACTCTCCTTTTCAGATGACTCTTTCTCTTCTGCAATAAAATCGGTTTAGAATCAATTCAATCAATTAATGACATACTACAATTCATACATATCAGTTTATTATATTAGTTTGTGCCTTTCTAAACACTATGTTAACCCTGAATCGATCGTTATAAATTATCAATTGATTTATTTGCATAATTTTACAATTAGAATGTAATGTTTTAAAAATACATGTACACAGTATATTTACTTGTTTGCAGTAACATTTGTGTTTTAGAAGTGTTTATTCCTGTTTTGATCCATATTGACAATGGAGAATGAAAATCTATTATATTTTTGGGAGGGGGGGGGGGGAGAGGGGTGGGGGGATTGGGTGCATCAAAAAAATCACAAACCCATAAAATTGTCAATTTCAGTTAAACTGCAAAAATTGAAACGAAAATACAGCATTTTACAGTATTCAATTTCTATTCCTGAATTCTCCAGAAAAAACAATTTAAGATTACAGCGTATTTTGATTTACATGTATATAACGTAGAGCCTAAAAGTGAAGCATTCACATGTAAATAGCTCAATACATGTACTATGACGATGGTAAAAATAAATCAGTCTTTTTGGTATTTTACTCCTGACAAAGGTGTACATGAACATATGCATGTAATATACCTTTCTCGTCAAACGGAGATGGAGGCATAAGAGTTATTTCATTGCCGAGGATATCTCTAAGTTCAGTCTCCAGCAGACCTGCTGTGGATGCCTCTATCAGACACAGTGTGGCCACAACTAAACTACCCCCAGTCTCGTCCTCAAACCTCATCAGTAAGTTCTCTAATAGACTGTAAGAAGATTGAAAATTGAACTTTACTACATGTACATGTATGACTTTGCAGAATTTGTACATAAACATGTATATGTAAAATACAATGCTAAATAGGTTACTAATTTGTATTTAACAATCTTACATGTATGAGATAAAAGACAAAAAATAAATAAAATGTAAATGAATGATTAATAAGGAGACCTAGAATATAATTCTAATGCAATGTTGCTATTTCATTGGTTGTTTACTCCTTAGTTACGGCAGTAAAACGAGCTAGGCTTTGACGTTGCTAACGTCACATTTCGCCTTATATTTACCAAAATATAGATTGCATTAGAATGGGAATAATTAGATACTGATGTTATGTTTGCGGATGGTAAATGCTGATTTTACGGTGCAAACATCCGTTTTTCTGGCCCAACTACCACGTCGCCAGAAAAACTCAGTTTGCGACCATAAAATCAGCATTTACCGTCCGCAAACATAACGTCAGAAGCTAGTTATTCCCTAATTCAAAATATGATATAATTTTTGTTGCTATTAAAATTTCTAAACAAAATTCTAAGAGTGCTGTAATAGACTAAACTTATAGAAAAGGATTGATATTAACATAACGTATCAAATCCTTGAGAAGACTAAGTGAAATTCATTTTTAGATATGAATGAAATATCACAAATGTACATTTATAAAACATCTTACTTGGGTAATCCTGCAGGCATCTCTTGAATTTTCTTCTCTATCTCCTCCTGATTGTTCAGATATTTCAGTTCCTCACACGCCACAGAGAGCCAGAGAAGATTAGCTGAGAGTTCTTTTTGTAGCAGGCAGTCCAGCTGTCTGTCTGTCAATGTTTTGTTATGCCGTAGTAGGAATTCTGTTACTATCAACTAAAATCAAAATCCGAAATTATGTTATCATTTTAACAATTTCTTTTTCATAATAATCATAAACAATGTAGAACCAAGTAAATTTTTAATTGTAAATTTAAATTCGAATTCTTACTAAGAGAAAGCTGTGACAAATAAATGTACATGTAATATATCAGTTGACCAAAACTGATTTTTAATCATACCAGTTGATATAAACGAAAGTAATAATTTGTTATGCATCCAAATACATATACATGTACATGTACATGCAAAGTATCTATCATTCACCTGATCAGTTTTTATCATTAACTAATACATAAGCTTTTTTGTGATCTCTGTATGAATCTTTCAAATTTGTCATCATTTCTTGGAAATTGCCAACACAAGTATAACAACATACTTTTCTGGATTCTATCTTGAGAGGGGGTACTGAAAGCTCTATGGGTTTAGTTTCTCTGTTTATTAAAACTTTGTGTTGAGACGAGTCCTCAACCATGGAGAATATACATCGTATCTGAGGGGCCAGTTTCCGTGGTAACCAAGATATCACTCTGGCAGCCTGCTCATCAGAAAACTGAAAATGTAGAAGATATTCTATTTTGAAAATCATTCAAGGCATGTTAATATTTTACTAAATTGATGTAGATCAAATTGCAATATAAAATATACATGTGCATTAATATTTCAAAATTGCAAGTACATGTACATGTATCAATCATTTGTACATGTATGCAAGTTTATGAACTTACAAAATGTAAATCAAAATCATATCTGATTATTAAATATATGTATAATGTACATAGGGTATATCATTCAGTTACATGTAGTCTACCAGCCTTATCAAAACATGACTTCCAATGGTCTCAATGTACATGTACAAGTACATGATTATAAAACTGCCGATTGGATACAGTCTCAGAATGCCCATTACTGGTACTAAAAGCCAATGATCATAATATGTACTAGAAATCTCTCAGCCAGTATTATGCTGCAAATTAATTTGATAAGGGTGTATCAAATTGTCCAATAACATCCAAAGGACAAGAAAATCGTAACAAAGAGAAAAGATATTGCCCTTTTCGTCAACATGCATGTAGAAAGAAATCTACTACAAATTTTCTTGTACAAGGAAACAGAAGATCAAGTCTTAATAAGATTGTGTAGTTTACATTTCAATATTACTATGTGATGTTCTGTTGGTTAAATACTTACTTGATTTAATGCATCAACAAATATGATAATAGGTCTTGTATTAGGATTGGAGAGAAGTCCACAACACATCTGAGCTGTTGATTCAACACCCCTTGGTATATTAGAATCCTAAAATTTGAAAAACATGTATGTGAATTTGAATTTTCTACTTCATATTCAAAATCTACAGGTTCTTTCAAAATTCAAGATAACGCATCTACAGTATTAGGAGTAAATATACATGTACATGTACATGTAGATGATGATGAGGTTTGCATAAGGCGAAGTTATAGAATTTAAACAGAGTACGTAATACCTTACTCCCCCTTGTTGGATATCATACACAAAACTGCGACTCCGGTGAGTGTCGTAGTGGAGAGTATATACGACAAGATCAGAGTCCATATTATATTATACTTTCATATAGAAGCAATTTTGGGAGTAAAATCATTCAATCACATTAACAAGCACTTAAATTGCTAGTAATTTATACGAACTTTTGGCCTGATAAGTCTCCACTACGACACTCACCGGAGACGCAGTTTTGTGTATGACATCCGACAAGGGGGAGTAAGGTATTATGTACACTTGTCTCGAGAAGATGACAGAGTACATACAGTGTGTATAACAATTCTCTACATAAAAGTTCTAGGCATTTGTATATTTATTTAAAACAAGAAAATCTTAACCAGAAAACTTTAATTTACATTTAAGATTTCCACTTCTGTCAGCAGTCTTTTCAGCATAGTTTCTATACAAGTGGATCCTGGTACTGCACCAACAAAGTGGAAGAACACATGCCATGACTTATCTCCATGTCTGAAAAAAAAAATATTCAAAGTTCTCTTACAATTTAAATTATCCCCCCCCAATAAGGAAGGGACAATATAATCATAAAGTACATGCACTCATGCAACTAAGCACAGATATTACTCTTTTATGCAATACCAAATATGAAAAAAAAGAGACACATCAGATTGAAATTTGATGTCATAAGCAATCTTGGGGTATTTAGCTTATTTTGTCGACATTTCACATCAAATTTAGCACCTTGAAATCCACAACCAAGAATATACAAGAAAGCACTTTGTCTGCTAAAATATGAATTCTACTCATTCAAGTACATGTGCATATGATATACTTTGCAAGCATATATGGAATAATTTCATTGTTTAATGTACTTCCTTTTAATGTTAGGTATGCGTGTACAAATATTTCATTCCCTTAGCATGGATATACCGATTGGTGAATATTTTCTACCCTAATTGTTCAGATGATTTATGCACATTTCGAACATGACTTAAGATTTTCTTCCTATATGTATTACAGAATACACCTGCTGTAAAATCTATAACAAACTTCCAATTCGCTAAGCTTTGCCACTTAATGTGCTATAAGGCTTGTTCAGAACAATATTAGAATAGAAAGCTGCGACTTCTTGTCTAGTAATTCCCCTGGTCGCATGAACAAATCAAATTATCACCTCACCGCTTCGCGGCTCGGTGATAATTTAATTGGTTCATGCGACTCAGGGAATTACTGGACAACAAACCACGGCTAGCTAGTTTTTATTTCTAAAGTGTCCATGCTTTCTGCTAAATTTGTGTATATCTTTCAAAAACATAAAGCATACATGTAACTATACATTTGTACTTTATTTGTGCCCTTATTATTCTAAGTGGAGCTAATAAGGAGACAATATTCTGAGAACATACTTTGGGAACTGGCCATTTTCTACCATAGAATTGATTTGGCAAGCAGCTTTACAGAGAATGGATGACTTCCCCACACCAGGTTCTCCAACAAGCAGAAGGGGTACATCCTTGTCCTCTCTTAATATGTAATCTTCTATCTGTAATTTTCAAATCATTAGACAGTGAATGCAGTTCCAGATTACTTAGATTACTTATACTGCATTTGTAAAGTTTTGTCCATGGAAATTCCATGCACATGAAAGAAGATATTGTTGATACTAGTATATCCATCAAGAATACAAGAAACAGTCATCTAAATAGTTATGGTCAAATAATTACATTATGACAAGTAATTATAAAACTTTGCTCACAATTATGCTTACATGTAAATTACTACAGACTCAAATTTTACATGTAAATAAATTGCAAAAAAAAAAAATTATGTTAATCATACCATTTTAATCATGGTATCCCTTCCTATAACACAGTCACTTTTGTTTCTCATAAAAGCTAGATGCTCCTGTCTTGCTGAGGTATTGTCACTGAGTGAAAGTTTAGGTTGTTCTCCGAAATAATCATATGAAATTCTTTGAATACAAAAGTCTAAAATCTGAAAACAAATCAAGACATCCTTATAGAATAAATTTGGATTTCTTCATTTCATGGTAGGAATTTGATTAGGAACTACTTGCGAAGTTACAAAGGCACAGTACAAAAACTGCATGTCTTCCCTATAAAATCTTTTGTCATAGCTAGGTCAAATTGAAAATCTTAACATCATTTTAAAAGAATGCCAAGGTCAGTTTTTTTGGTGCTTATACATGTACATGTACATGTAGTAGTACTGCACGCAGAGTTTATGAAAAGTGCCGGATCGCTGGCAATCTCCTGTGGATTTTGTCAAAGTCTTGTGAAATTTGGGGAAATTTCAAACATATTATATAGAAAAATTCCCAAAATATAGAAAATGTCCTATGGTTTCTCAGACTGTTTTGTAAACACTGGCACATACATTGAAAAAAACATCTTCATCTCTGACATTAACATGTTTTATATGTAGTTATAATGTATCTTTAGTTAGTTCCAGCTTTGATTTCAACCTGAACATTTTCGTTATGCTCGATTGAAAATATTCATGTACATCATGTACATGACCAATTGAACATTGTATAAATTTCATCCATGTACTTATTTTGTACATTCACCGTCTTATAAGGCATGTACATGTTCTTCAGGCTTATGTATTTTATCAAGATACTTGACACTGATGAAATACATGTACTGTACTGACTTTTACATGCAAGCCTTTTCTTTTAGCTATACATGTATTCACCAGGCAGCTAGTGTCACAATAATAAAACGATGTGAACATGTTTCAATTGAGCTACATCATTGAGATAACATAATTGCAAATTGCGAGACTGCGAATATTAAATGTAGCAAACAAAACACAATTTACAGTATACATATATGTAAAGATTCTGCATTCATAACAAAGCAAGTAAAAGCGATTTTCTACAACAAAACTTACTTCTTGTTTTAAATTATCATCAAACTTGAGTCTCGCTTTCCTTTTCTGGTCTAAACCGCCATATTCTGCTTTATATTTGATGATTCTATGACTCTGAAATCAATTTAATATGAATATGATATCTGATGATGTTAACAGCTTAAGCCTTAAAAAATTCAATACATTATTATTTCTATTAATCATTCATCATTATTTTTACATGGATATTCAGTTCAAGTTGATTTTTTGTGTAAAAGTAATGCAGGAACATGTACATGAAAGCTAACACTCTAAAGACTTGTTACATGTACAGTAAACTTCACCTATAACAAACAGGTTTATAGCAAAATTCTGCAAGTAACGAAGTAAAATGAAAGTCCCTGCAGAAGTCCTATTACCCTCCATTGATTTTTGTACGCTTGTAACAACTTTGTATATAACAAATTATCAGCTTTTACGAAGCCATCTCGTGGTCAGTTTCTTCACTATTTTCACCTGATATAACGAAATGCTCTCAATGTATTCTTGATAGTAATAGATGATTTTCCAATTGATTAATAAGGCAGACAGACAACAGACATCACAAAAATTGGCGATATTTTCATTGTGACGTCAAAAAAAAGGCATGGCAACACATCAAGGTGCTTCAAGACGGTGCGATCAGATGTGCCGTCACAATGGAAAATTGCCAAATGATGTGATGTCTGTGCATATAAAATCAAGGTTTAAAACGGTCCTAGATATTTTCTGGAAAATTGACTATTAACACACCAGGTGGACAGAAAATTACTAATTATCAAATAAATTAAAGAGTGTCAAAGACTCCATTCTAATTTAGAAAGAATTGTGATACAAATCTTATCACAAGCCATCATCTCAAGACATATTGTACTGTGAGCAAAGTGTACTATTGCAGAATTATCAAATTAATTATTCTGGTAGAATACTTACAGGAAACTTTTGGACAATTTTGTCCCCGTGTGAATGAATTCTATCAACCACAGGAGATTTCTTGAGAAACTTGTTTCTTTCCTGTTCAGCCACTTTGTCCAGAAATGAGTCATCTCTTGATAGGAAAAGAGCTAGAAAATGAAATATCCAAAACCATGAAATACTTTCACTATGGTATTAAAATATTATGATTTAATATTTCTTTCAGAGGGTGAAAACTTACATTAATTTTCAAGAACAGAGAACCCTCTGTAGACCAAAGTCAAGGTCTCTAACAACCAAGAAAGCAGATTTCCGCTTTAAAGCAGATAAAAATCAATTCTGGTTAAAAGACATCTCTAGTTTTTTGCATCATACAAATAACAACAAACCTACATGTACATGTATATTAGCAATTATATAGACTGAGGCAAATTGTCAGAGTAATACTAGGACCAATAAAGTAATGCATTACGCATGTGCATGCATAATACATGTATAGGCAAATCAAGGTTATAATTAGGTCAACAAGGTCAAATTCAGATTGTTGAAGGCTACAGTCACAGACTCAATTGAGTCAATCAAATGTTGATACAAGTTTACTGCCTTACAGTTTTTATTGTCCTCCCTGAAAGCTCCACTCATTACTTCTAGATCCTCTACCAGTAGTCCATACGCTTCTATAAAATCCTCTACACATTCATCTGGATACTCATCCCACATGGGGATCCATCCCACTGATTCACTGCAAAATACACAATATTGATAAATTACATGTATTTAACGAAACACATTCATGTGCATGCAAGTACATGCACATGTTCATGAAAAAAAAAAAAAAAAAAAAAAACAGAGAGAATTCAAAGCAGTTTTTCAATAGCTACATGTACATGTACATGGTGTAAAAATTTCTTTTCCTATCATTTTTTACCAACAGACTGAGTAAAGATCTACGAAAATATATATGCATGTAATGTATATCCAAGAAAAGATTTATCTATGTGAATGTAGGTTTACCTGGTAAAATTGAGAAAAATTGGCATAATATCACTGAAATAACAGTTTTCAATGCTGGTTTGGATTTTTTCTTGCTCACACACATCCCTCCTCTCAGGTCGAAATGAACCCTATGATAAACATTTACACTGATTTATACTTACTGTCTGCGCGGCTCACTTCAGAAACTGGATAAACGAGATTTTGATAACTTTGTCATGCATCAATTAAAGTAAAATCTATATTGCTTAGTCGTAAATTTTGGTATATGTTACATGGAGGAGGGTTTATCCAATCATATTATACAGACAAAATAAGTTTTAGATAGGGCGTTTTCAGTGTTAAATTTTAGCGTGACGTCGCCGAGTTTAACATTGAGCCTATGGAGAGCGTCACAACGTCACGGGAAAAAATAGCATGGGAAATGGCCCAACTTAAACTTGTTTTGTCTACATTGTTTGACTGGGTGTACTCACTATCACATACCATATACCAAAATTTACGACTAAGCGAGAACTATTGAATGGTATCAACTTCATTTAAATATTTGCATCATCAGGTAGTCAAAATCACTTTTATTCAGTTTCCGAAGTGAGCCGCGCGGACAGTAAATAATTGAAATCTAAGTGATGAAATTTTCCTCATATCATTAAAATGCAATCAGAAAGCACATTTACATGGTAAGTATCTTGAAATTTCAGATGCATATTTTACCTTCATCTTTCACAATAATCAATTATGAAACAAATAGCATTTTAAAGTCATACTTGACAAGCACAAGAATTCATGAACTTATATACATGTATGTCATACATCTCTATAGATTAAAAGTACTAAATACCTCAATCATGGCGCTAATTAGAATCTCATGGCAAACTTACCCATTTAACAAAGCACTCTTTTATTTTTAAGTTCTTGGACTCTGTCCATTGTCTTAATTCTGGCAATACCTGAAGTAGAAAATGAATTGAGTTGAAATCATAAATGAGATCACATAACGGGAGATGCATCCAATGCAGGGCTCTCACACCCATTTTTTATTACTACGGCCGGGCCTTTGATATTGGGAGAAAAAGCGGCATTTTCTCAAAAATTGGGAAAAAAATATCAATTGATTTTGATGTATTTCACTTGAAATTTAGCATGTTAAAATCATTTAAAATTTTTTTTTTTAATAAAGTGTCAAATTGGAAAAAATTGGTCAATACATTGGGGGAAAAAGATACTATTTTGCAATAGGAATGGGGACGAATATCAGCCCCAAATCAGGCCGATCTAGATCCCTGCAATGTGGTGTTAAATCCTAGTCAAGATTCAAAATTGAATGAGAATGCTTCAGTGATTCCAATAGCATAATATTATGATATTTATCATGATAATAAAATCGGCATACCTCATTCCTCATAAATTCTCTTTCTGCATGGAATTCATCTGCAAATGTGGTTATGTAGATCTTGACAGATTTCTGCTTCTTGCCAGAGTGTTTCTTTGGTTTGGTTCCACCCCCTGTAGCCATTTTCTGGCTTCATGAAGGTGCCGCCTGAAATATATACGTGACTCTTTTTTTATTAATTGCATGAATTTTCCCTACTGGTATATTTTTTAGGTTAGTGACTGTGCTACGTACCATATGAATATACTTCCTTCATGAAGAATTTTGAGAGGGCAAAATTACCTACATGAACATTGTAACCTATTGCTCAAAGAGTAAATTATTCTAGAGATGTTTGCATCATGAAATGGTTGAGCAGTCACTCCCAATTTATCATTGCTGTCTGATTTTTTTGTAGCATCAGACATTTTTTTCTGAAACAGACTGACTTGTTGATTTTTCAGTAGACGGTGACCATGCTAACTAATGTACCATCATTGAACAATGAAAATGGGATAAATTGCTGTGGGCACAGTCTAGTAAAAGTGCCAGATCACTACTCAGTACTGTACTACTTTAGGGCCTCATATTAGTCTTCGTGAATTTTGTTTTGTTTTTTTTTTTGATGCATTGGACATATGCGAATCTACATAAAACTTTTGGTTAGAAATATGTAACGCTCCAACCTGCGCTGATGATCTCTCAACTCTTGGTGATTCTACACAGGAACTTCAGATGTTATGCAGCATCGCAAATGACTACAGTAAAATGGAGAGATATGAATTGCAACCAAAGAAGAGTGTAGTACTCCCTCATTTGAAAAAACGCTCTAAAACAACGGATACACCAGTTATCTTTCTTGGCGATCAGCAGATGCCAGTTGTGGATAAAACGACACATGTAGGAGTAGTGAGAACGCCTGATAATTCACCTACTACTGCTATACAGGAAAACCTACAAAAAGCTCGTCGCACGCTATACAGCCTTATGTCTGCTGGCCTCCATGGGGAAAATGGTTTAGATCCTGAAACATGTATTCATCTCTTCCGCACATATTTCATTCCGATTCTAACCTATGGACTGGAAATCTACCTACCCTCTCCTAATGATATTCGACCTCTTGAGATGTTTTTGAAAAAGGTGTTAAAGCAGATTCTCTCTATTCCCGTAACCACTGCTGATCCTGCATCTTTCATCCTATCTGGCCTCGTTCCAGTTGAAGCGATAATACATCTCCGTGCTTTGAGCCTTTTTGGAAATATTGCGCTTCTAGATGACTCTTCGATCGAAAAAAGATTAGCATATAGACAACTTACTATTCATGGACATACTGGAAGCAGTTGGTTTTCAAATTTGGCTATCATTACAACAAAATATGAACTCCCGAATCCTATGGAAATCCTTAGGGATCCAGTGTCGAAATCTCAATGGAAAACTGTTACATTAAGAGCTGTCTATGCTTATTGGGGGAGGCGCATCAAGCAACAGGCGTTAACTTACTCCAGTCTGGAATATCTGAGTGTTGGTCACTACAATCCAGGGAAAATTCACCCACTTTTGCGTATCACTGAAACCCAGACTCAGTCTAGAGAAGTGAATCGACTACCAGTGAAAACGAAATTAGTGACGGGTACCTACTCCCTGCAATCAACAAGAGCGGCATTCAATAATCTAGATGTGGATCCAACATGTCTGCTTTGCAAAACTTCAACAGAAACCTTAGAACACTTTATATTGCATTGTACAAAACTCCAACATGTGAGAGTCCAGATCCTTTGTGACATCGCAAGTGCCTGTGGTGAAAATATCAATTTCTCTCAGTTATGTACCAGTGATCAGCTACGGATTATACTAGATGTTTACTCTACAGTGGATGTGGTTTACAATAAGAACACAGAATATCTCGCAGAAATAGATAGACACACACGACGTCTCTGTCATGCGCTACACTGTGAACGTAAAAAACTATTTGCACTTCTACCTACGAGAAGGAGATATGGGTTGTAGATTGCACACTTCATAATATACTTTTTAGACTGTTATACAAATTTTAATCGCCACTCCTGTCGTCCAGTGGATTTTTTATATCCAAATTTTAGTGACTCCCCATACCTGTGCAAGTGTATATAGTGTATATATCTTAAACTTTTTACTGGATTTTATGCGTCTGTGGTTGCGGCCCATCCCAAACTTTTTACTCGCAAGAGGTTCTCCAACGCTGGAGGGATTTACTACCTAGAACAGAACAGATATGGCTGTAAATCAGACTGGTCTTAAATTTGCATTTTGCTGTGTCCCCTCCTCTTCCGCTGGTATCTCGGGAGCCAAAGAAGCACCCATCTGGCACAAGTGTATAAATACAAGATCATGTCCAACTCTCTGTGGAGCTCACTTTGGAAATCAGAAAATTTAAGTTTTGTCTCATTTATTGGAATATTTTCTGATTAATATTCATATTCTCGTAAATAGCGGAGCAAGTTCTATGTCCTTAATATCAATAATACCAATACTATGTTCACAGTGAACGATTATTGTTTCAGATGGAGAGTTTTCTATGATTATTTTAGCTTGACGTCATTGAGATTCTCCATAGACTTAATGTTATAAATCGGTGACAGACATCACGCTAAAATAATCTTAGAAAACTCCCGATATAACTTTTTTTTTTTAATGTGAGCGAAATATTGGTTGCACAAACATATAACTTTCACCTAAGTTCAAGATCAATTCTCCAATTTGAATTACAATCTGGAAAACTACTGAAAAAGTAGACAAAACTTCAATTTTTCGATTTCTGAAGTGAGCTGCATGGACAGTAATCCTTTTTGGAAGGTTTTGTGTTCTGTACAATATTGGGCTTGTATCAAATTGACAGGGATAGAGGAATGTCTCATTATTTTCTCTTTGGCAAACACTCTAGATATAGAATGACGATCTGGAGGTCAGGAGTTTGATCACTGGCAGAGGGTACATGTACAGTACATGTACATGTAGTCTTGTGTTTTCTATAATCCCTTTTGCGAATCAGCCACAGACAGCTTCATTATGCTGCCTTTGAATAATAGTCCTTACCTGAATATCTAGTCAACAACGTAAGTGGCCTACAACACTTGGTTGGTTGGGGTGTGCTGGCCGCGGGCAGATACGTTTGATAAATCAGAAACCAAAATTTAAGATATGGCCGCCATGAATCGACAAGTTTTCAAGGGGATTACTGACTATGTCTTACTCAAATAAAGTAAAACTAAACATGCTAAAGGATCGGCAATCACATTTTTACCTTGCTAAGCTTTACTATCAATGATACAGCCGAAATTCCACTTGCCTCCAATTCATCTCTTCGAATTCAAGCGCCATGTTGTAAGTTTACACTCATGTGTCAGGTCAAACTTGTGACACCTTCATCCATATGTATGGATGTTGTTATGGAAACAACCTCACGGTCGTCCTGTTTGACCTGATGCACAAACTTACAACATGGCACTTGAAGAATTCAAAGAGTGTTTGAAGAATTCAAAGAGACGATGTGGAGGCAAGTGGAATTTCGGCCGTATCATTGATAGAAATTTAGCTTGACAAGGTAAAATGTGATTGCCGATCATTTCGTTTTGCTTTAATTGAGTCAGACTTAATCAGTAACCCCCTGGAAAACTTGCCAATTCATGGCGGCCATATCTTAAATTACTGTTTCTGATTTATCAAACGTGTCTGCCTGCGGTCAACACAATCTTGCAATCAACCAAATAGCCAAGTGTTCTAGGCTGTGTTCGCTATGTTTTCTACAGTTCTAAAGTGATCTGTTTTTTACTAGAGAAGTTTAAAAGGAGCTAAATTATTCATGGAAACAGAACAAATTTAAAATGAATAAGAAAACCAAAGGCCAGCCCAGATACGCAGATCCAATCAGACAGATCAAGAATCAGATTCAGAGATCGAATTTGCTCGGTCCAATCAATATCCTGATGTACCTAACTTCAGCAATTATTGGTTTGAATATGATATTAATTATTTGTGGTAAGAAACAACAAAGATAACGGCCATAAGAAGAGAAATTCACGAAAATTACATGAAAATTGATAAGTTGGCTCCGACGTCTGTTGATAAGTCTTTCTATGGTTTTCATAGAGAAGAGTTCCGACAAAATCGAACAGTTTCGTCCTATTAAAAATTCGTACTACATATATTCCTAATCAGCAGACACACGCACACATTAGAGAGAGAAGATAAGCGAGAATTACAGTACCATCTAGTGCTGTATATTGAAATATATTTTTCAATACAATACAATACAATACATTTTGCTTCAATACTCAATATTCTCAATACAATACGCATCTTTACATTTTTCTCAAATAAGTGATGATAATTAATCAATAAATGGAGTAATTGTATTTATGTTTTAATCAATGAAAACTTTATAAAACAGAACAAAAATAAACAACACATGGATGGTTTCCATTATTTCAAATACAAATAAAGCCTACGCTCACGCAGCAAGATACGCCCGTTGGGATTTTTTTCACAACACCAAAATATCTAAGTCCCATAACTCCATAAGGACAAATCGGATAAACCTGAAAATCGAAAGGAGGCTTCCTCTTCAAAGTCTGATCACAACTTACAAATATCATTAAAATCCGTTGACGCATATTCAAGTTATTGCATTCCATGCACCTGTATTTTGCCCTTAGCTTAACATGTATGTGCATATAACCCCCCCCCCCTCCATTACACATAATATCTCGGTTATGCCACCAAAAAATTAAAAACCCGTTACTTATGTGAAAGAACATCCTTTCTTCTTGAAGTATACAAAATTTCAAAACATTTTGACCAGAAATAGATTTTAAAAGTATTTTTAACTATTTTAGTATATTTTTTCATTGTATTTTAATTTTAAAATATCTAAGTCCCATAACTCCGTAACGACAAATCGAATGAACCTGAAATTCAAAAGGCTTCTTCTTCTTCAAAGTCTGATCACAATGTAGAAATATCATGTAAATCCGTTGACGCTTATTCAAGTTATTGCGTTCCTTGCGCCTATATTTTGCCCTTAGATTAACATGTACATGTATGTGCATATAACCCCCCCCCTCCCATTACACATAATATCTCGGTTATGCGACCAAAAAATTAAAAACCCGTTACGTATGTCAAAGAGCATCCTTTGTACCTTAAGTATACAAAATTTCAAAACATTTCCACAGAAATAGATTTTTAAATAATTTTTAACTATTTTAGAATATTTTCACTGTATTTTAAAATATCTAAGTCCCATAACTCTGTAATGACAAATCGAATGAACCTGAAAATCGAAAGGCGGCTTCCTCTCCACAGTCCAATCATAATGCATTCCATGCACCTGTATTTTGCCCTTAGCTTAACATGTATGTGCATATAACCCCCCCCCCTCCATTACACATAATATCTCGGTTATGCCACCAAAAAATTAAAAACCCGTTACTTATGTGAAAGAACATCCTTTCTTCTTGAAGTATACAAAATTTCAAAACATTTTGACCAGAAATAGATTTTAAAAGTATTTTTAACTATTTTAGTATATTTTTTCATTGTATTTTAATTTTAAAATATCTAAGTCCCATAACTCCGTAACGACAAATCGAATGAACCTGAAATTCAAAAGGCTTCTTCTTCTTCAAAGTCTGATCACAATGTAGAAATATCATGTAAATCCGTTGACGCTTATTCAAGTTATTGCGTTCCTTGCGCCTATATTTTGCCCTTAGATTAACATGTACATGTATGTGCATATAACCCCCCCCCCTCCCATTACACATAATATCTCGGTTATGCGACCAAAAAATTAAAAACCCGTTACGTATGTCAAAGAGCATCCTTTGTACCTTAAGTATACAAAATTTCAAAACATTTCCACAGAAATAGATTTTTAAATAATTTTTAACTATTTTAGAATATTTTCACTGTATTTTAAAATATCTAAGTCCCATAACTCTGTAATGACAAATCGAATGAACCTGAAAATCGAAAGGCGGCTTCCTCTCCACAGTCCAATCATAATGCATGAATATCATGAAAATCCGTTGACACATATTCAAGTTATTGCGTTCCATGCGCCAATATTTTGCCCATAGCTTAACATGTATGTGCATATAACCCCCCCCCCCTCCTCCTCCTCATTACACACAATATCTCGGTTATGCGACCAAAAAAAAAAATAATAATAAATAAATAAATAAAAATAAATAAATAAAAATAAATAAATAAAAATAAATAAATAAAAACCCGTTACATATGTCAAAGAACATCCTTTCTTCTTGAAGTATACAAAATTTCAAAACATTTCGACTAGAAATAGATTTTTAAATAATTTTTAACTATTTTAGTATATTTTCACTGTATTTTAAAAACATAAGTCCCATAACTCTGTAACGACAAATCGGTTGAACGTGAAAATCCAAAAGCGGCTTCCTCTCCACAGTCTGATCACAATGTATAAATTTCATGAAAATCCGTTGACGCGTATTCAAGTTATTGCGTTCCATAGGCGAACGGACAGACGGACAGAGGAACAGACGGACGCACTTCGCCATACCGTAATACGTCCCGTCAAATGACGGGCGTATAAAAAAGGAATAAAAAGATGACAATGGCAGGTATGGAAAGTGTTTCTTTGTCTACTAAAGAATTCTGGTTGGTGACTGGTCACGGGCAAATTCCGAGAATCGCGAATTATACACCTACAATGTATGAACACCAAAACTAAGGCAGTCATTTCTAATATTTATTTACATTTCTCTAAATATTAGACATCCTAATTTTGCAAGAACATCGCAAACACAGCGAATTACATGTACAGCGTCATAAGTATTCTAACGTTGGCAAATTCTCCCTAAGTTCAAAATTTGGACGTGACGTCACATTGGCAACCCAATTTATCGGAATATAATTACGATAGAAACTTTATTTGAACTCGTATGTCTAAACGTTCATGTGATCAAAGATTCATAAGAAATATGAAAATAAGAACCAAAAACGAATTAAATGTTTAGGATTTTATTTTCCTATCATATGTATTGAAAGTATCATACTCAGCATTTTGTGCCTCGATACGTATTGAAAATCTCAAAGTATCGATACTATTCAATGTTCCAATATCAATATACAGCACTAGTATCATCCACTCTAAAAATTTTGGTTGGGACAAGGGTGTGTTTCTGAGACCTTTTTTTTTGGTGGGGGGGGGGGGGGGGGGGGGGGGGTCACTGTTATAGTTTCAAGGTCACAGTAAGGGAGCAACCATTTGATTTTTAGGGGGGGGGGTGGAAGACTTTTGCCAGCCAGAATTGTTTTTCCAGCAATTTTTAGAGCTGGATTTTTTTTCGCTGGTCCTTTGGGCCGGATTATTATTATCTTTTTAATTTTCAATAGTTTAAAATTACTTCAGCATGATTTTTCGGCCATATTAAATATCAAACACGGAGTGAGATTTGGTGCCAAGGAAGAGTATATTAAGGCATCTCTTGCTAGCAGAATGGCATATGAAACCAGCTATAATCTTTTAACTTAAATGATACTCAACACAGACAGGCTATATGGTGCTAATGATAAACTTTTGAATTAATGTCATTCCTTTGAATAAAGTTTGTTTCGTTTTTATTTGTACTTAGTTTATGACTTTCAAAAAAGTGTTTACCGGTAACGTGGAAACTCATTTAAGGTTGGAAGAGGGAGGGGGGCAATTTCATGATTTTTTTCCCGTAAAATTTCGATCCGGAAATTTTTTTGCAAAGTCTTCCTGCCCCCCCCCAAAAAAAATCAAATGGTTCCTCCCTAAATGCTTCCAATTAAATCTCCAGTTTTCATTGAAGTTAGATCAAACTTGACAAAAATTATTAAGGCCATACCAAATTCATCGGATTTTCTTTTGAAAAAAAAGTAGCGAGCGAAAATATAATTTTTTTTTTTTAAGTATTGCAGTTTTTTAGGTGCGAGCGAGTGAAATGATTTTATTTTTTTATATAGATTACCCCAGTTATACTTTTCTGATGTTCTCCGGACTCAAAAAGTAATTCCCATAGGAATATGGCAACTAGGAAGCCTAGCACATAGCAGTACGGAAAAGATTTTCGAACATTCCCCCCTCCTAGACTTTCAGTGCCATGTATATGTGACAACAAATTTGCTCCAAGCAAAAATTTTCAAACACAAGAAGTATTATTTTCTTTGAAATTTGCACAATCTGAGACTAATCTAGAAGGTTTCAGATTTGTAGAAATCAGAACCAACGTACCTTAAATATTCTTGAGCCAGAAATTTAGTGGTGCGGGCGAGCATTTTATTTTTATAATATTATTTTTTGAATTTTGAAAAATATGGTGCGGGAAATCCAAAGAACATTTAATTTATTTGGTATGGCCTAAATTATGACAAACAATGCATATATCAACAATATTCAAGGTCAAATTTTGCTAACAGAATCGACAGATTTGGACTAAGTGATCAAATTGACACAAATTGTACTTGTTACACTCTTAAACACACACTGAGCTTGACTCAAGGTGATTGTTTCAATGTCACAGAAAACTTTTGCTTACAAAAACAGTTTCAAACACTAAGTATTCAAACTAAATTTCCAAAACATTGCATACAACAAGCCCTTTCACCTTGACCTTGAGGGCAAGGTTGATTTTTTATTTCAAGATCATCACATCATATTGCTATACCATTTAAATGTTCTTTTTTTTTGGAGTAAGATCATTGATGAATTCAATTTGATGAAAATGACCTCTGCTTACCAGCTTTCATCTTTGACCTTGATGCAAGGTCAAGTTTTCATTTTCAAGGTCATTATCAAGTTTACTCGCACCTTGCAACAGGAGTTTCCTAGTTTTATAAACTATGCAATATAGGGCCAAACTGGAGATTACTAGTTTACAAAATATTCCTTCCAGAAAGATGTCGAAAACCGTAAGTCAAATGAGAAGATCACAAGGTAAAATGTTATTCCTGTATGATAATCCTGCAAAAGTCCTTTCACTTAAAGCTGAAGGAAAATCATTATATGATAAAGTAATGCACAGACCCTGAAATGTGTGAAATCATGGAATCTTTGATTCAGAGTTATTAAAGAAAATAAACACAGCAATATTTTTCAAGCATATTCACTTTCCTCATCATAAAATACAAACAATATATTTTCATTATAGTATTAAAAGACAGATTCTACATTTATACATAGTATAATTGTAACATAACAGACATACATGTACAGTGTCAAATGCAAATATTATTTCCATTTGACATAGTTCCAGTTTAGGACAGGGTTTTTTCGAGAGCAAAGAACAAAGTATTTGGATTTGGATACAAGTAAAACGAATGCACAGCTAAAAATGCTGACCATGTTGTTATTCTATTCTATATCTGAAATTCCGGCAAAGATATCATAAAACTAAAGGATTCTTACATGTATGTACACAGCTCTCTAAATTATATTCAAATCAAAGAATATACGCTTTGCATGCTACATCCATCATTTGGAACAAAAAGAGGATTGCCTCAGAATGGACATACAAAATGTATACATGTATGTAGTGTACATGTTTTTCTCATATACCCACAAGTTACACATTACAGAAAGGGAAATCTATGAAGCAAGAAGCCAAAGTGGGACTATATTGCTCACCTATTTCATAAAATCTTATATATGGTCAAGGTCACTAGGTCAAATGTCTTGGTATCAAAATGTAGTATTTGTTATGGTGAATGTACATGTATGTATGAAACATGAAAGCTCTATCTTTTCATTGCTTTTATACCTGCTTTAAAAAATTCTTAACTGGACGGACGGACAGGGCGTTTCCTATATACACCCCAACTTTGTGATGGGGGAGGGGGGTGTTATTTAAACAAAATCTTGGTAGAGGACCTTGAGTACTCGCTTTCTGTGTAATTTCATGAAATTCTGTGAGGCAGTTACGAAGGAAAAAGTTCAAGCAAATCTGATACATTACAACAAGCTTTTAAAAGGGACAAGGTTGAGAAACAAAATCTTGGTAGAGAACCCTGAGCAATTCATTCTGTAAAAAGTTTCGTGAAATTCTGTACAGTGAAGATGAAGTGGTAAATGTGTCATCTAACCAGAACAGCAAGCAGCCTTGATTGACTGACTGGCTTGAAAAACAGTTTTATGAAATTTTGTGCTGTGGTTGTGGAGGTGAAGTTAAAAATGTGTCAGCAAATCAGATCTATTGGCAGCCATCTTGTATAACAAATTAGGTCCATGAGTTCTTGCTTCCTGTAAGGATTTGTTAAGCAAAGGTAGTGGAAGAGGAGCTAAAAATGTTTGAAAGTTCATGGATGAGTGGATGACACTTTATGCCTTATGGTCACTTGACCTAGAAACTCTAGTGTCTTTCATATCACATGATACATGTACCTTTCTTTCACTTCACATCACAACATGTGACAATTCAGCAGTAGACGTTTTAAAGACATACAGTGTAACTTAAAATCACACAAAAACATACCTTTGGTAATGTGACAACAAAATAGTAAGTTACAAGATCTAATAAAGGAATTTTTGATTTCTTGAAGTGAGATGTTCAGACAATGGACATTTTACAATGAAGTCAAGAGCTTCATTTAAGTTTATACATGTACATTTTGATACCTAATGTAATAATTTCGTCAAAAACAATAAAATAAACAAAAAAGAGACAGATACACTGTATGTACACACAGGGATTACTTGATGAACAGACAGACAGAGATTAACTGAAGGTAAAAGGATTCAAATTTTGACAAGGCAAGGGATTTGTATAGGTACATGTTTGTACATGTATATGTAATTATAAATGCACTTGGTCAGGAGTTATTTAGTATCAAATGTCCTTTAAACATAGAATTTTTAGCCATACAAGAACCTTGGACTTATGCATACAATGCATATTAAGAAAGCAAATATTTACGACATTAAATGGTGCTACACATCAGTATGACTGTGTGTAAAAGATGGTGAAACCTAAAGATCTAGCTTAAATACACACATAACGACAATGAAAGAAAAAGGGGAAAATAACTGAGTGTTATAAATGTAATTTCTGAGGCAATCCTATTGAAATATTTGGGTACAGAAGAAAATCAAATAACAAGAAACAAAATTGCAAATTTTCATAAATCTTACAAAAAAAGCATCAACAAGCAGACAGGATCCTTTCACCCTTGCCATTTCCAGGTTTGGTACACACAGACAGACAGGCAGACAAAGTCATTGTCAGTTAGTGTAGTAGATTCATGTACACGTACGTACTAACTATTGGCTCGATGAGGTCAATATGAAAATCACTGGATGAGGTCAATACGAGATATCACAGACAAATGTATTGTATGTAATCAGATAAAATTCACAAATACACATTACACAATTCACTTAAGGATCACTCGGGAGTGATTAACAGAGCAAGTACATGTATGTACATGTAACAAATAAGGTATAATTTAAAAAGGATGACACAAAACGTGAAAGATGTCGTAATTTGCATTCATAAACACACATATTCTAAGCCAACGTACGGCCTTTCATGAAGATTATCACATCCATGCTACAACAGAATACATTCCTAGTCATGAACACATTTCATCTCTTTGTCTTTAACGAGGATCATCTTTCCTCCAGTATTAATGTTTCTTGCGGATAAAGTTTCAATTCTTCTAAAGACCTATCCTCTTCCAGCTGTGAAATCTGATAACAGAGAAAAACTTTTTATCAGATGAGTAAAATGTAAATAATTACACTATACATGTATATTAAAACTACGTTACTCAAATATATGCTAGTCTTGATGCACTATTTTTGTATTTTGATTCCTGTAAACGTGGAAATTTTCGCGTGAGGGTAATTTCGCATTTTTCGTGAATCAAGTGACTTCGTGAAAAATTCCCCGCCCCAAAATATCCTCTCTGTATTCTTACAATGGGAAAGACATTTTTATCGTGAATATTACACCCACATGTATCATCTTGAGTCGCGAAATTTTCCCCCAGCAAAAAAACCAAGTTTACAGTATTGATACATGTATATGTTTTCACTCTACTTAATTTTCCTTATTTTACAAAATGGAAGAAATGTAGAACTCTGATGTACATAATATAAATCCATCATAGTGAACCTGCTTTTGTAATGATTGTATCACTCACATCTCTCCTAGGGAAAGTTGTTAATACTTTATAATCCTCTGTATGAAAGCCCTCTGATGTGATGAAATACAAGACATGTTTCAGTGGTTCAGACGCCAGAAATCGTCGACTTTTGATGGTGCCATCTGGCATACGGAACCTGAGACAGCTAACGGGAAGTTTACAACTTTCCGTGGGTTCGTCAGGAATCTGCGTAGCTGCTACTTCCTGTATTGCCTTAGAAGGGATAGATTTTGTAAAATATAATGTACATGTATACATATATGTATATTGGTTTCTTAAATGAATTTCATTCGTATTTCCACAAGGCCATTGTATTGATATTATTACATGTAATTTTATGTATGCAGTGAACTCATAAGTAATAGGAATAGGAAAAGACAGAAGCATTTAAATTTTTCTGGATTGCAAAAGATGTCTGTGTGTTTGTTTTCAAACAATTCTCATGAATTGGCAGTAACTTGTTGATAAGAAAATTTTTAATATTAAGCAAAACATTGACTTTAACATAAAGTAAAAACATACATGTACAAGTACAAACTGTGCATATAATATACATGTACATTGTACATGTATGTTCCATATAAATTAAGAGCAGTTACCATTTTTCGTTGTTCTTCCTCTTGCCTTTTACTTTCCTCCTCTTTTTGTTTTCGTATCTCTTCTTCTTGTAACCTCTTCTGTTCTTCAGCCTGTAATTCATTCATACCACGTGATATTATTTAAAATTTACATGTATTCTAAATCTATCAATAAAATCAGAGATCCAATAATTTTGCATACATATATTTCCCTCTCATGTTGAGCATTAAGATGATAGCTTAACTTCTACTTCAGACTCTAAAGTCTTCTCTCGACAATATTGAGCTGTGTTAAATGTAGAAATCTTTCATTCTTTTTCAAAGATCTTGCACACCCCCTCCCACCCCCCTGATTTACATGTACCTTAAATATCAAAGAAAACTTTCAAATGAAGAATTGTGCCTATGTAGAAGTTGGAAAAGTACAAAGACAAGTGTTCTGTCACAGCCTAAAATCGTTCAAATGAAAACCCTTAGAGAACTACATATTCACCGTTTTCCTTTGACTAACCTTTCTCTTATCAGCAGCTAGTGATTCTTGGAAAGCTTCCTCTTGTTCTCTCCTTATTCTCTCCCGAGCATCACGCTCCTCCTGTTGTGTGTATAAAATAATCAGTGCATTTACTACATACTCATGTACATTGGAAAGTCATTCATTCGCAAATTGTAAATTTGACCATCAGTGAAACATGACCTACATATAAAATTCATTTGGTGATGTACATGTATGAGTACATGTATTTCATAATCATTTGTTGCACATTGTATGAAAATCATATATATCAATACAATGTATGGCAGTGTGACAACCATGCAGTTTGATAGCTGCATGGTTGTCACACTGCCATACATTGTATTGTGACAACCATGCAGTTTGATAGCTGGCACATAAAGAGATCCCTATGTGCCTCATTTTGCAATCATGATTATTAAGATGTACAATGGTACAGAAAAAGTAATCCATGAGTAAAGAACGATATTTACATTTTCATATACATGTGCATACGTTTCAATATCATTTTGAGCATTTGAAACTATATCTAATGCACTATGGATTGAAAATCTCTTGCCCCTTGGATCCATCTACGTATGTATGCCTACTTCTCAACACAAAGACAAATTCCATACATAAAAGTTCATAGTGCCAGATTTCACCTACCTCGTCTTGAATGTCTGCCTTTTGCTGTTCCTGGAAGCTTTCAGAATCATGAATTAGCCTCATCATCACTTCATCCAGTGACAGAGAACCTACGGACAGACAAGACATATGGACTCTCAGATATTACTGCAATCAAATTCTAAATTATTTTTCAGTAAATATTATACAAATATGAACTTGGTCGAGGTCATTATGTCATTATAATGACCCGATAAGATTTGTAATATCGGCTGAGGTTGGTATTACAAATCTCACTGGGTCATTATAATGACATACATGTAATGATCTAGGACAAGTCCTTATTTGTTACATGATTATAAATATAATGACTCGTATGATTTTGTATCACTATAACAATGATTCAAAACAAAATATGAACATAAAATCTTTACTAAATAATTAACAATTAATTGCACTTTTTTGTGAAAAGTGTATTTAAACTTGTAAAATTAACAAATAAACAAATGACCTGTTTTTTATACTGAAATCAAGAAGAAAAAATAACACCGAGTCATTGTCTTCCGTCAGTAGTCATTATCTGAAAATAACGACTCGCACACATGCCAATCAGAATTGACGTTACATCCTAATTATATAATATAATTTTTGTATCATATGGAGACTGAGCTCTTTGTATCAATCTACATGTTAATTTCAAAACTACATGTACATGCCCTTCATGTGTGCTTAAGCTGGATTAAGATGGAACAAACATACATGTAATTTTAAAATCAATCTTCATTTACTTGTACATGTATAGTGAAGTGAATACATTACTTTACAGCACTGGTTAACCTAGATTTTAGTGTGATTCAGAATATGCAAGATCACAACTACAGCTTGTTCGTTCTGATTTGCAGTCACCTACCTAAACCATTGTTCAAACCTTGGGCACCTTTTCTGCACAGTTAACGTCAAGAAAATAGAGAACAATAAGAAAGTGCACGAATACATCTGTATACCTTTGGTTAGATGTATTTGCCTTAAAGATAACATTTTGTAAACATAGCATGAACCTTCCTGAAATTCAGTTGTCATATCTGAAACATGTACAAGTATTCAATTCAGGAAGTAAAAAATTGTCTAGTCTTCCTCAGAGATGGTCTTTGTATCTGATGACCTAAATGTTGCTTACTTATTAACCTTTTCTTACCCTTACCTGAGATCATATCAACGACTTCGTTTGTTGCCCTTGACCTAGATATAATCATCATCATAGGAAGTTGATCGGGTCTATGACCTCGTATCTGACCAGCCACCACATTACCAAAGTGCCTCGTAACCATGGTGATCAACCTGTGTCATTTGAATAAAATTTCTTGAAATCAAGAATCTTATATAGATTTTTAGTGAATACATTCATTTAAATTATGTGTTACATACATGTATTTGTATCAAGTCTGATACAAGTACATTTTGTACATGTGTTCCTCCAAATTTTAGTTTGATACTCCTTACTTCCTGTTTGGTAAATGTGTTCAATGATCATACATGTATATTATGTATGAATTTCCATGATACAAAAGAGTATGAATACATGTATACTACATGAACTATATTCCTTCTCTGTATGATTTAAGTTTACCATAAAATTTCAGCACAATAACCTACCAGGTAATAATCTCCAATGAGGTTTCCATATAGAAGCAAAGAATACTAGAAAACAAACCTGGCAGAATTGGTTTCATTTGTCATATCCCAAGCCCACGTTAAGAAATTTGCACTGAGGAAATTGACAATACTCTCTGCACATAGAATTTGAGAACAAAACACATTGGATAAAATACTGGCATCATGATGAAGGTAAATGGCTAGTAACTTCCTCTGAAAAGATGAGAAAAAGAAAACTATATCTACCGTCTCTCCCAATAACATCAGTCCACCGGTCCTGACAGGCAAAATTACGTTTGGACCGGTGCTTTCCTCTCGATAGTCAGTCCAAATGACCGATGAATTCTGACAAGCTTATCCCTTATGTAATCAAATGTTCCAGTGCAAGTTTTTATAATTTTCGGTCCCTCGAGAGAAATTGATCATGCTCTTGTAAATGATTCATGATTATAATGTTAATTCTTTGTCTTAAAGCGTTTATGAGACATGATTGACAAGTAGTCAAAGGTTGTTCGGGCCAGGGCTGTGTAAAGTACAAATGTATGTAGAAGGGGCTATTGAATGTTTATTAATGAAACTGATACTAATTAGAACCAAATTAATTTGCAAGGGAAGAATAAATATTTTGCATATTTTTTTTGGAAAGACATGCAGTTTTTGTTTCTGATCTATGTGTTTTTTTAACATATAGGTCCAAATTACCTATGTAAGCTGAAAGTATGAATCAATTATATATACAAGTACATTTATAATGTTACTTTAGTACATGCATAGGAGTACATTACATAAACGAGTAAAAGCAAATGTTTTCTAATTCCAAGAATTTCTTTTTCTCTCCGTAATCAAAATCTGAAAAGTATGTACATATAACATGAATAATAACATTTAGATTAACAACATGTTATTTTACTTCAGAATTGCAACTTACATCTTTGGCTCTACCCTGAAGAGCCTCTTTAAGGGCATTTTCTAAGGAACCCACAAAAAAGACTGGATGTGATTCCCCATACCTGTAATGGTGTTGAACAAGATACAATAATGAGACAATTCACAAACAATGAAACGTCTACTTGCACATTGTAGCAATTATAAAAGTTTCCGTATAATATTTTGAAAATTCTGTTTATCGTTAGACATGTTAGAGCTTGAAGAGAACTGTCTTAGCTGCATAAACGAATATGTATCATCATAACGAGTACATACATGTAAATATGTAAGTATGGCATCTTCAAAATTTTGATGTACAAACATTGTATTTGAGTTTGATGTCTGAATACATGCATGTACATGAAACTTCTTTTTATGTACATGTTCATGTAATTAATAGAATACAAAATATTACCTTTCCCTGAATTCTTTGGTAAAATGTTCCAAAGCATCTATCTCATCGTTGACTGATTCGGGGACTAGGGAGAAGAGAGAAAATTTAGTAAAATTTAGTAAACACATGTACATGTATATTAAGTGAGAATCTGAAAAGGAAATCTTGACGAATTTAATTCATGTCAAATACAAGTATTCATGAATTTCAACTTTCGGAGATATGATAAATATAGAATTTATGATCGACAATTACAACAAAATCAATTTCTCTCAAGAATTTTTTTTTATGTCATTCCTTAACATCTGTAACAATCATGATCTCTGCTGAGCTTTTCATTCAAGCAATTATGAATATAATATAGTCTTAGAGAGTTTATAAGATATACCAGTAATTCATAGTAAGAGAGACTTGGTACTAAGTTTTATACATACTGAGGAGAGTTTGTTTGTTTGCTATTCTGTCGTCTTGATCAAACAGCTCGTCGTCTATCGATGCGTTCATGTCATCATCGTCATCACTGTTCTCTAGGTCAATATCGACATCCTACAACAGTAAAATAATCCTTGTCAATAACGTATCAAGCAGAATGAACCTTTCTTGTTTTAAAAATACATACATGTACATGTACGTATTTTCACAATAAAAAAATATACAATGTCCCAATTTGGAAGGACATATCATATAGAGGATAAGAGATGAGCCTTCCTTACTTGTGCAATTTCTAACATACAAGCTTCAACTTAAATTCAGAAAAGATTGTATCTCTGGTTGATAGCTACATACATGTATTTTCTTTACAAATGCAAGAAAACTTACATATCAATAGTCTAGAAACATTCAGTCATCACAAGTGCATTTCTAGATTCATTAGAGAGAAATTGACAAATCACTTTTGTGATACACTTACATTTCTTTTTGGCCGGCATACAATATTTGACTTAGTGAGCTGTAGTTTATGTGTAGGGATGCTCAATCCACAACATCCCAGTGTCATCTATAAAACAAAAGAAAATACAAATACAAACTAACACAACATTAACAGTGTGCGAAATTAACGGTGGCCCGATGGCCAATGTCTACAGTAAATTGGATCGGTCTATAGTGATCAAAAGTGCTATAGACCAACTTGTCTATAGGAAATTTGAGCATTTTTAGAAATATTAGCTTTGTAAACTTAAAACACCTGTGTACTATAGTATACATGTAACATCTGAATTGTGCAGTGTTCCACAAAATTGTATTAGTACAAATGGAGGAAAATAATGAAATGATCAGAGAGAAATTTGAGTGTTGTTTTATCAAATAATTTAATGCATAAAAGATTAGATTTTAGGGGTCTTTTTAATTTTGGTCTATAGGAAATTGCTGTGGTCTATAGAAACTGAAATTACTGTAGAGCGAGTGTCTATAGGACATTAAAAGTCAATGTCACACACTGCATTAAAGTCAGTATATAATTATACATGTACACATACAATTACTATTTGTATGTAAAAATAAATTCACACGAAACCCATCTTAGCCCTTGCTCTGGTTTACAAGTGAGAGCACAATACATGTACAATATGCAATACAACATTACATCATTTTCATAAAGAATTTTATTTATGATTAAATTTAGACTGAATGTAAGCTGCCCCTCTCTTCTTTACTCTCTCTCAAATTTGTTTCAAGGTCATAATACTGTCTTTGAACTTACAGAATCATCTTTTGCAGCTTCTGGCCAACCAGACCATATCTGATGTCGAGCAGGTAAATTCGTTAGAGCATAAACATCTCCTTTTACCTTGAAAATCAAAACAAAACATTAGTCCATGTATCCTGAACCCCTGTAGAGTACCATTTCTTTTTTATAATTCTAAATTTTCTGATGAATACCAATGGTTTTATAAATCATGAATCTTCGTAGGAAGTAGAATCGTTCATTGCATGAAGAGACTTATCAATCATTTGAGCTAGAATAGTGAATACATGTATAGTATTTTTATAAGAAAAATCTATTTTTTTAAATCTTGTATTTCTAATTGAAAAATGTATTAGGGACTGAATTTGATTCGTACTGTTAAAAAATTTTCTCCATACAATTTACTGAGGCTAATATAATAAAGCCTGTGTTTGTGAAACACGAATGCCCACGGTGGCATCTTTGTTAGTATAAACTTCATTTTCTGTTAAGTATGTGAAAGGTCAAGGTCAACAATTTTTGTATCAATGGAAAGGTCTTGCCACAAGGAATACACATGTGAAATATGAAAGCTCTATCACCTTCCAGTCAAATGTTATGCCCAATGTTTTGAAAAGTAGGTCAAAGGTCAAGGTCAAGAGGTCAAAAATTTATGGTATCAATGGACAGGTCTTGTCACAAGGAATACACATGTGAAATATGAAAGCTCTATCACCTTCCAGTCAAAAGTTATGCCCAATGTTAAAGTCTTTTTTCGGACAAACAGACAGACAGGCCAAAAACTATATGCCTCCAAATCTGTGATTCCGGGGGCATAAAAAACATAGGTTAATTGTCATTATTGATACAACTCTACATTTTGCAATGTGACTTGATAATTGTACTAACCTCGCCAATTGTTTTACATCCCTGCATGTTGAGATTGTAGGTGTTACTCCGTCCATTGTCAGAGAAAGTTATGTGTAATGTGTAGGTTCTGTTGAGAGCCTCAGTCAGTGTTAAACTGTAAAAGACAATAAATTTTTTAAGTTAACAATACTTATAAATTGACGCGCACACACATACATGTGTATTAGAAATTTAGATGAACTCATTGTGCAATATAATCTGATAATTGTGCTATAATGCTATCTACATTGTAAGTGTACATGTAGAGTCACGTTGAAGGTTTAACTGTTGGTATTGCTATTATGATCTTCAAGCCAGTCTTCAAAACCTATTTAGGATATAGGAAAGACAGAGCTATTTGATTTATAGTTGGGTAAAATGTTAATGGAAATTGAAAAAAAAAATCTGGAAAACACACAATGTGATTGTGAGACACAGATACCGGTACCCCTGTTGGCAACTACAATGTACATGTAATAAGATTAGTAAAGAAGCCTGCAATTAATGTGGGGGAAATTCCCTGAGAGAATTTCTTTTGAATGAAAGCAGTTGAGAGATTGATGAATTCAAACTTCAAGTTACAGTAATTGTAGCTACATCATAAAAGACATGTCTGCTACCATGGGTTGGCTCAAGATTTTACCTACGCTGTTATTCAATATGATGAATCACTATGGTAACATTTTTTTTCATAAATAATAAAGACATTCACTTACTTTTCTAAATCGTCATTTTCTTGTCTTGGCTTGATCAATGTAGGATTAGGTATGTCCGGGGTAAGCAGGAATAAGGTATTCTCCTTTGGTAAATGTAGCTCTTGAAGTATTTTCTGTGAAAATAAGGTATTCATTGCCTTAACAAGAGCCCCAGGAGGGCACAACGCTCACCTGATACCCACGCATGCTCTAATTGACATACTGACATTGAATAAGACGTAAAATTGATAGTGCCAGTATCACGATTTGAGCCCACATTCTTTCTAAAAAGATTTTTGCCGGATGCAGACAAGATCTTTTTTTACAGCCTTTAAAAGTACAAACAAGAAGAAATAGTCACATTTCAAAACATTATCTTTTTTTACTGATTTGAAAAGACGGATAATGTGATCCAAAGTCATATGCCCAGCTAGTGTATAGTTCAATTATTCAACATAAAAAAAATCATTTTGTAAAATTCCACATTAATGTGCAGCAGGTGATGAAAAAATAGCAATCCAAGGAATGCTTGTGTCGCCTGCGAAGCGGTTTGATTATTATTCTAGAAAGTCGATCAAAATTATTGGTATCAGTAGAAAAGTCTTGTCAAATGAAATTCATTTGAAATATCAGACCTCTTAATTACAAATTAAAAGAAAAGAGTGTCATCATCTAGGTCAAGATCACTATGTAAAAATTGGTAACAAAACGGTCTCATCATAAGAAATATTAAAGACCTATCACCTACCAATTAAAAAAGTCAAATAGCTAGGTCAAGGTCAAAAGGTAAAAAATTATAGTATGTGTAGAATGACATTGTTACAAGGAAAATACATGTGAAATATCAAAGCCCTATTACCTACCAATCAAAAGATATAGCCAATATTACTTTTCTTGAAAAGTAGATCAAATATCTAGATCAAGGTCAAAAGGTCAAATATTATGGTCTGTGTAGAAAGGTCTTGTCACAAGGAATACACATGTGAAATACCAAAGCCCTATCACTTACCAATCAAAAGATATATCCGTTCTTAATTTTTTTGAAAAGTAGGTCAAATATGTAGGTCAAGGTCAATAGGTAAAAAATTATGGTATGTGTAGGAAGGTCTTGTCACAAGGAATACACATGTGAAATATCAAAGCCCTATCACTTACCAATCAAAAGATACAGTGAATCTTATCTTTTTTTCAAAAGTAGGTCAAATATCGAGGTCAAGGTCACAAGGTCAAAAATTATGGTATGTGTAGAAAGGTCTTGCCACAAGGATTGCACATGTGAAATATCAAAGTCCTAACACTTACCAATCAAAAGATATATCCATTTTTAATTTTTTTGAAAAGTAGGTCAAATATGTAGGTCAAGGTTACTAGGTCAAAAATTATGGTATGTGTAAGAAGGTCTTGTCACAAGGAATACACATGTGAAATATCAAAGCCCTATCACTTACCAATCAAAAGTTATGGGCTGTGACACCCAAAGTGTGACAGACAGACAGACGGACTGACTGACGGACGGACGGACGGACGGACAGACGGACAACGGACAAAGTGATCCCTAAGTGTCGCTTTGCTTCGCAGGCGACACAAAAACAGACAAAAAGAATAAAACAATGAAATAAACTTAATATTCTGGTGTATGCTGCTTTTAGGGAAACAAATTAATAGGCCCATGATATTGTAAAGCTACATGTACAACTAGCAGACATATGAAATCGTTATTTACTGTTAACTATGTTTCGCCTCGTGATAGGACTGTTACACGAACTAATTATTAGCTGACAGAGTTCATGAAAAGTATCAGCTGCATCGGATTTGCTGATAAAAAATTATTTGGTCCGATAAAAACTCATGTTGTATCTATTATTTGGATAGATAAAAATTCCCAAATGTCTGACCACAGGAACCTGTTGTTTTATGAGAGAAAGTTTTTTATTATTCACAACCTTAAGCCTCTGTGTTCATCTTTAGAAATGTTATACATTGAAGATGTCGAACACAGTGGCTTAAGGTTGTGAATAATAATTTCTTTTCTCTTTTAAAACAACAGATTTCCTGTGGTCCAACATTTCATTGAAATATTTCAAGAACTCTGAACTGAATTATTTTTTTTCAAGAATTTCAGATATATCAAATGTCCTATACATTCTCTAAATCCTCAGGAAGAGAATTTACTCATTAGATGTTTCTTCAAGAAATCGGTCATTATACTTCATCTAAGAGAGTCTAAGACAAAGGAAATTCGAGCTAAGTTTATAAATGAGTGTTCCAAGTACATGAATGATAACAAGTATGAAAGTGTTCCCAGTATATGCACATTAAATAAAAATCTATTCAAATACCAGTACTATTTCGTTTGCATGATAGATTCTATTAATCTCCTGAAATGTATCACATGTACAGTACTAACACGGTGGGTAATCTCGCAATGCAGAACAATTTATTTTTCTATATTTTTTTCGCAAAATAGATAATTTGTTACAAAAAGGGAAATGTGATGCAGTGTAATAACGCCCTAACTATGAGTTGCATCCAAAATAAGGTGGATATCAGCTTTTTATAACGCACAAACACGATCAGCGTTCTACTTTCGCTTTCATCTACACCAATCATGACGATAGTTTTTTCGGCTTTATAAAAGGATATTACCTCTCTTACTTTCGATAAAACTCGTATCTAAGGCATCCTTACACTGTATTACATTCCCCTTTTGTGAAAAATAATTTGTAATACACGAAATTTTAGATAAACCTAGTGTTGTGCGTTGCGAGATTACCCACCGTGACTATTAAATGGGCGTGCAGGAACCAATCAAATCTGTAACACAAGATATATGGCGACTTTGTTTACCATAGATACAAAAATAAAGCAGAGAAATAGGGAAATTGTTATGAAATATGCATGTATGGAAAAAGTCAACACCTCAAAAATAAATTCAGAGTATATATATATATATATTTGATTGCATGTGTGGCTGAGTTATTTCGACGTACGAAAATAAGTACACAAAGCTAAACTAGCTTGTCTCTTTAAAAAATCATTAAAAATCTAAAAGTTGATATTTTGACAGAATTCTTTAAATATAAAATAAATATAAAAAGAAAATGAGAAAAAAACCCCTGAAAAAGTGGGGTCCTGCCAGGGTTTGAACCCACTACTG
Organism: Pinctada fucata; assembly: GCA_028142955.1. NCBI lineage: Eukaryota > Metazoa > Mollusca > Bivalvia > Pterioida > Pteriidae > Pinctada > Pinctada fucata. The sequence continues at coordinate 51,092,574 of AP027103.1, read as the reverse complement.
TTGGGTTCATTGGGCACTGAAAACCTACATTGTACCAATGACTGTTTTTCGGTAAAAATCCAAAAGTGGTTATCTTGACAAAATTCCTTCACTTGTAGGGAAGCATGAGTACCTCATACCTACCAAGTTTCATGACAATCTGAGAAAAAAGTAAGTTAGATATGATAAATATGCAGTAAATGAGTGTGTAAAATCATACACTTATTGAGTTATTTAAAGAAATAGTGCAAAAATTTCCATTTCTGACTAAGTCCGAAGAGACGTCAAAAAAGCGTCAAAAATTTGACTTCGGAGTGGAACCAAAAAAAACAACACTTCTTAAGACATCTCTGTAGATCATCCTGATGCTTTCGGTTTGTCGATACGTGCTTCCGTTCTGAAGAAGAAGTTTGTCAAAGGAGGGTACCCCCCGTGACCTACTTTTGCCTGTGGTGGCGCCACCTGTTGAGGGATCCGGACGAAAAACAACAACACTTGTAGGGGATCATTAGTACTTTATACCTACCAAGTTTCATCAAAATCCCTTTAGCCATTCTTGAGAAGAAGTCGAAAATGTGAAAAGTTTACGACAGACACACGACAGACGACGGACGACGGATGCCGGACGGATCGCTATGACAATAGCTCACTAGAGCCTTTGGCTCAGGTGAGCTAAAAAAAGAGGAGAAACTGCAGTAATTTTAATATGAAAAAAAAAAAAATTTAGTGATTTAGTGCATCTATCAAATTATTTAAAGAAAAATTACAAATATAAGCATTTTTAACTAACTCCATAAAACTGTCAAAAATTCATCAAAGAATTGATGTTTAAGAGGAAACTCTTCTTTAGACATCTATACAGATTATCCAAATGCTATAAACCAAGTTTCATCAAAATCTATTCATCCGTTCTGGAGAAGAAACAGAAAATGTATCAAAACCTCAACCCCCCCCCCTTTTTAACATAAAAAAAAAATTCATAAAAATTCATTTAAAACAAATTTGAGTACATATCAAATCATTAAGGAGCTTAAAATTGATAAAAGTGCATTAAATGAGCGCATAAAATCATACATTTATGGAGTTACTGAAAGAAATAGTGCAAAAAATAAGCATTTCTGACAAAGTCCAAAAAGACGTCAAAAACGCGTCAAAATTTTGACTTCGGACTGCAACAAAAAATAACAACACTTCTTAAGACAGCTCTCTAGATAATTCAGATGCTTTCGGTTTGTCGATACATGCTTCGGTTCTGAAGAAGAAGTTTGTCAAAGGAGGGTACCCTCTGGGACCTACTTTTGCCTCTGGTGGCGCCACCTATTGAGAGATCTGGACGAAAAACAATAACACTTGTAGGGGACCATTAGTACTTCATACCTTCCAAGTTTCATGAAAATCTGCCAAGCGGTACTGGAAAAGAAGCAGAAAATGTATCAAGATCACCCCCCCCCCCCTCCCTTTTTACATAAGAAAATAATTTATAAAAATTCATAAAAATATAATTTGAGCATAAAATACATATCAAAACATTAAGTAACTGAAAAAGATAAAAATAGTTGCCAGAGTCACCTAATGCTCGACTGCATAGCATAATATCTCTCATGACAGCCAATTTATTTAAACTCCCTTTCTCAGGCAACAACATATATCAAGTCACATAAAAAATTTAAACTCTACTTTGCTCAATATTGCCAATTTAAAGCAAAATCATTGAAGCAGAAAAAGTAGGTCAAGGTCAGATTTCAATAGTCTGACCCAAGATGCATCAAATATGCAAGTCTGGTGCATGTACCACTTATAGTTTGCTCAATATTGGCAATTTAAAGCAAAATCACTGAAGCAGAAAAAGTAGGTCAAGGTCAGATTTCAATAGTCAAACCCAAGATGCATCCAATATGCAAGTCTGGTGCATGTAGCACTTATAGTTAGCTCAATATTGCCAATTTAAAGCAAAATCACTGAAGCGGAAAAAGTAGGTCAAGGTCATATTTCAATAGTCTAACCCAAGATGCATCCAATATGCAAGTCTGGTGCATGTAGCACTTATACTTTGCTCAATATTGGCTTTTAAAGGTAAAATAATTCAAGCGGAAAAAGTAGGTCAAGGTCATTTTATGAAAGTTTGATCAAAGATACATCCAATATGCAAGTTTGGTACATGTAGCACTTATACTTTGCTCAATATTGGCTTTTAAAGGCAAAATCATTCAAGCGGAAAAAGTAGGTCAAGGTCATTTTTTGAAAGTTTGATCAAAGATACATCAAATATGTAAGTTTGGTACATGTAGCACTTATACTTCGCTCAATATTGGCTTTTAAAGGCAAAATCATTCAAGCGGAAAAAAGTAGGTCAAGGTCATTTTTTGAAAGTTTGATCAAAGATACATCAAATATGTAAGTTTGGTACATGTAGCACTTATACTTTGCTCAATACTGGCTTTTAAAGACTTTATTGCGATCTTAACATTTACCTTATCATCTCAACATTTGCCTTATCATTTGAAATAATTTTAAAAATCCCAACCCCAGGGGCTATATCCTCATCTGGATATATTAAATGATGTATAATTAAACATTTGCAACAAAAAAAACCAACAGAATATGAATATAGGAAAGGTAAATGTGTAATCTTAACATTTACCTTATCATCTAGTTCGGACGACGCCGACGCCGACGCGGACGCGGACGCCGACGCGGACGCCGACGCCAGGGGTATTGCAATAGCTCTTTTGCACTAAAGTGCAGTCGAGCTAAAAATGCATTAAATGAGTGCATAAAATCATACATTTATGGAGTAACTGAAAGAAATAGTGCAAAAATGAGCATTTCTGACGAAGTCCGAAAAGACATCAAAAATGCGTCAAAAATTTGACTTCGGAGTGGAACCAAAAATAACAACACTTCTTAAGACATCTCTCTAGATCATTCAGATGCTTTCGGTTTGTCGATACATGCTTCTGTTCTGAAGAAAAAGTTTGTCAAAGGAGGGTACCCTCTGGGACCTACTTTTGCCTCTGGTGGCGCCACCTGTTGAGGGATCAGGACGAAAAACAACACTTGTAGGGGACCATTAGTACTTCATAACTACCAAGTTTCATCAAAATCTGTTCAGCCGTTCTGGAGAAGAAGTCGAAAATGTGAAAAGTTTACGACGGACGACGCCGGACGGTGCGCTATGACAATAGCTCACTTGAGCTTCGCTCAGGTGAGCTAAAAATAATTTCCTTTAACAAAAAGTCTTTCTTAACTCCCTTAAAATTGATAAGTACTTAATATACGGGTATGGTACAACAAATTCAAAATCTGTCGTTGCCAGCATACCATTAATTTTTCTAACATAGACTCCTTCTGAACAACAGTTCCAAATAGGATACATCATAAATTACAAACCTTGACAATTAGAAGAATTTTTCTCATCTCAAGTGATATTTGTTTAAAATGTGACAGTTTGGGTATCGTGCCTGCTTAGCTCAGATGGTAAGAGCGTCTGCCCTGTAAGCAGAAGGTCTCGGGTTCGATTCCCGGACCGGCCACATTTTTCAATCCGTCTGAATCTGATGTGTTGCTTGTGGTTTAGGGCAACTATGGGTTATGAATTGGAAGCGGTCAGAAATGTTTGAAATGTATGAAATGGATCCGAGAGGCAAAGCCTAACATAGATCTCAGCACCAGGGAAACCAAGGTAAGGTAGGTAAGAACCAGGGATTTATTTGTCTTTCTTTGTGAGGTTTCCAGTTAACAACTTTGGGAAACCTCAAAATTTGGCGGGGTGAAGTGTGACGGTTCAGGTATCATGCCCAGTTAGCTCAGACGGTAAGAGTGTCTGCCCTGTAAGTGTAAGCAGAAGATCTCGGGTTCGATTCCCGGACCGGCAATATTTTCCATTCCACCCATCACAAAAGAAAGATCATCCTCATGCTGTTGGCTTTTTCTGTATTCAGTCTGCATACTGTAGATACATGTGACTTCCATATCATTAATTACATGATTGTACATGTATAATACATGTACTTGTTCATCCATCAACTGATACATGTAGATATATAAAAAGAGACTTTCATTTAATCATAGATTAACTCTTACGTCGTCTTCCACCCTAGTCTTCCTTGTACTCCAGCCTCTCAGATGCTGTCTCTCAGATGGTATGCCCAGTTTCTCTGATAGTAAAGTCTTCACTTTCACTGTAAAGAAAGCAAAGATATTCAAGGTAAGTCCTTTTTCCCCTCTATCACACTATCCTTAAAGGGAAAAATCCCCCTTGACAAAAACATTGTCGGTCTATTTTTTTTTACTTTTTCTTGTTAATCATGTTAATATGGACAATCAAACTTCTTTATCATTGTATATTCTCCGAGTCTGTGATAAAATGATTGCTTTGATGTCTCAAAATGTAAAGGTACGGCACTGACAATTATCATTATGAATACATATACATGTACATGTAAGTACATGTATACATGTAACTTATTGAGTCTTTGCGGAATACAGAGTTATTTCCCATTTGAGACCATATCTGACGTAAAACCATTATGACGTCATGAAAATGATATGGTAACGACACTTTTGTACCGTCCTTTCCGAGAATTAAGGCACTGTTTCCATAGAATTTGATGACGTCATAATTACTCTACAGCAGATACCGTCCCAAACGGGAAGTAACTCTAGTTTTCGAAATAGGGAATATGACAAGGGATAATATACGTGATCTTCTCCATTCTGTATTATTATACATAATTTTCTCCGTTCTGTTTTTATGATATTTTTTTCAATCGGCTAGACATGTTCTGTTTTTATTATTTTTTTATGTAGGTGAAACATGTCAAGAACATTATACATGTTATATACTCACTGACAGGTTCTGTGTCTGGGACGCTGAGATACACATTCTGATCTCTGTATTCAACTTTAAAATTCAAAATTCTAGCTCCTCCACCAGATCGACTTTTCTTTGCTGACCCAAAGCTTGTTGATGGAATAGCCGCTGACGTTGACGGCCCAGCAGCAGAACTAGGATCGAAGATCGGTACAGCATCTGCCACATCTCCGACAAAACTAGATTTGGGATAAGGCGGGGGACTTATGTCCTCTACATCCATTGGGGAATATATAGGGGGAGGTTCCCCGCCCGACGGTGAAATATTGCCTCCATCATTTCCTGGCATAACACTGGTGACCGATTTCTACATGACAAATGTAAGTACATTAAGCATGTTATGTATCACCAGGTACATGTGTATAATGAATATGGTAACAAGATGTACACCAAAATGCTAAAAACTTGTGTTACCTGGTGAGAAGTGCATATAAATTCTAAAAGCGTTACAATGTAATAATGATTTATAGAGATAGAGAGGGCAAATCTAAGTTGGACACCTTGTGCCCAATCCGATGCAATGTTATATTTGATTGCAATAAATATTTTTAATCTATAGAGATAACTTTACCATCAAGTCCCAATCATTCTGTTCCAGAATACCGATGCATGTTTCGATATCTTCTAGGCCAGTGAATGCCTGAAAAATGAAAAAGAGATTACCTTAAGAATAAGAAGTGGAATATCACCGAGTGGTTTACTTGTATTCATATTTGTAGAGTACTGTCCATTTTCTATATTCAATGTTGAATCGTGAACAACTATCCTGAAATGAAAAATTACGAAAAAATTCTCTTGTTGGGAGAAAAAGGAGTGGCAATCTGGTGTTTGTACCATGACATGTACATGCCATTGGAGACTCTGACTGAGTCAGGGGATACCTCTTTGGTGTCTTGCTGTTAATGATATTTGACAAAAGTTTGTTACAGTCCTTCCAATAATAGCTAGTGCTAATGAATTTTTGAAAAGCTTTGGCATTACAACTTAAGCACTTTGATAGACTTGCAATGCTGCGTTCTGGATGAACTGGTGTTATATTTGAAAAGCAAGTCAGCGGGTATGTACGATTTTGTCAAGTTATATGAGACACCGGTCGCAGCAACGTTCGGCAATTGGTCTACACTTGGGTTCATCCATCATCTTGGAGACACTACTGTATCTGCTGTAAGAGTTGCAAACAAAGAGGGCAGCATGCCTTTGTATTCCTTCTAGTTGATCAAAATCCTTTTTTTATACTGATCCCAAACTATTGAAGCGTAATCCAAAATAGACCATACCGGTACAAGTGACATAATTATATAAAGTTATAACTTATTAGCTGTTTCTTTTAAAGATATACATGTAGACTAGAGCAATATTTCAAGTTTCGACAAAGAAATCCTAGGATAGAGTTAGCATGGTTTAAAATTTTGTTGATATGCCTAGACCATTTTAGGCTGTCACTGAGTGTGATTCCAAAGTACAATGTACCAGTAGGGGTTATCATGAACCTGTTCAAGAATATGGTTTTGCAATGTGTAATGAAACTGTTGTGGATGCTTACTCCTAGTGATAGACATGAGATAACATTTCATGGCCTAAATCCTCCTGCCCTAGTCCAGTGCTCACGACTACAGAACTTTAAGGTCCTGTTGGAGTTTGATTTGGTCTTCTATATGCTCTTCATATGCCTATATAAGAGACAATTGTCTGCTGAGTGACACATTTTGGCAAGTCATTTATGTGGCAGAGAAATAACAGGGGTGCCATTACTGTTTCATGGTGTACCCTGGAATCAATGGTATATATCACAGCCAATTGTGCCTCATATGAAATTCATGTGAAATTTACATGAAGTTTACATGAAAGTTCACATGAAATTTATGTGAAACGAGCAGGAACATGAAATTTACATGAAATTTTTCACATGAAATTCATGTGAAGATTTTTATATGGATGTTATGTAAATTCAGTTTCCTGTGAAGGTCACTTAGAAAAATTCATGTGAAATTCATGTGAAGGAAATTTATGTGAAATTCATGTGAAATAATTTTCACAAAAATCTTATGTGAAATTTATATGAATTTTATATGAAATTTCATGTGAAATTTACATGATGCTCATTTCAAGTCATTTCATATGAATTTCATGAGAGGCACAATTGGCTGTATACAAGATGATGAAGCAGGTTTTTTTTTTTGTGCCTGTCCCATTTGGAAAAATTTGCCACATTTTGCTGAAATTGGGAAAATTTTTATACAAATTCTCACCAAAGTCTTACCCTTAAGTATCATTTATTAAAACATGTACTGCTAATTAATTAATTTGAGTCTTATTTTCTCATGTGATTTTTTCACAATTCCTCTTTGGGAATTTAAAATAGAGGAAATCTGGCACTGGGAAGGGCCGAAATTCTGTCCCAAAACAAGGGAAAAACCATTGTGAAGCCTCCTCATCAATGTGGCTATCCCTTGTTCACGTTGTATGAGAAATCAGCTGATCCAGGCATGCATAGCGATAGTTCCCAAGATTCTTTAGTTGCTCAATTTGTAAAGCAGTTTCCAGTTGGACACAGTGTAAAAAGCTTTAATAAAGTCTTGACTGAATTATAGATCCAACAGTGGAACTATATAAGGTTGTAACCAGTCGCCAATGTTGCCGCTATTGTCACTGAAAGTTGAAAGTCGCCGACTATCGATAATGGTTCAGAAAATCTATTGTCGCTGTTGAAGTAAATTTGACGCGAAGTGATCTCAGTGCGAAACATCTTTGATATAATAGACGTGGAAGGTCCACCATGTGGTACCATTTCGGCATTAGAAAGCATGGAAAGTAAAAGGAAGGCTCTCCTTCTATTAAAAGCAAGCCTTGAGATTTTGTTATTAAGAATAAGGAATGTTCAACATTTAATTTAATTCCACGATTTTAAATAAAAATCAGATTCTTAGATCACAAGCACTGAGTATTCTCCTTCTGAAAAGATACAAATCATGCAACAATTTTAAACAAGAAAAAAGTCCGATTATTCCAATAGTTCTATCGATTTTACTTCTCCAATAGTTTCCGATAATATATAGTTAAACAATTCTGATTTTACATAGCTATATATAACTATAGTTGGCACCCAAACTCGCTCATAGTAACTTTAAACGTGAACCAGAACAGTGCCAGCAGTAGACATGTTGGTCAGAGGAAATTCAAAGATTTCAAAACTTTTACATAAACGACTTCCGTGCAAAGTATTTTAACAAAAAGAATGGAGTTCTAATCAAATGTTATCATAACAAAATTATTTTGATTGTGGTGTGAATGTAACGAAAAAGTAATCAGAACAAAAATATTTTAGAAGGCAATTGGAGAATTCATTGTTCATTTCAACTCGAAAGATAAGTGATACTCAGAAGTGATACATAAAATTGGCATCATTCAACATTGGTTATACATTTCAAAGATTGTAAAATTGATTATGACCTGAAATTCTGCTAATATTCGATCTCTTTCACCCTCTGCCATGACTGAACAAAAATTGTTTTCGTTTTGCTAATCGTGCGCATGGGCAGATGCGTTCACATGTACTTCCGTAAATAAAATGCAAATATTTTTAGAAACTTTCTTCCAAGGGCGTAGTGGGGAGGGGGGGGGGGGGGGGCAGCGGGGGCACATCCTATACTTTTCAAAGTGTTGGGGGGGGGGCAAAACCATGTTTGTGCCCCCCACTTTTCAATCACAAAATTTTATTATGATGCATTATCCGGCATTGCTTAAAATAGCAACATTTTGTACCATAAATCTAGAGCAATTAAGTGACCATATTTCGCCGCATTTTTCGTACATTTCCGTGAAAATTTTCATACTTGGAGGCGAATTCAATGATTGGTATTGCTAAAATATAATTTAACTCCATTCTCGAAAGAAATACTACAAAAATATTTTATTTTACCCAGTTTACTGTTTCCTTAAGTTATAAAACGTCAAAATATTTCGTTTCTATGTTTTCAGGGGTGACCATATTTCGCCGTTTTTGTTGATAAGTATCCTATTTGCACACAAAACGGACAAAATTATGATTTTGTTCTCTGGAAATCTTTTGTCACTACTACTTCTAAGAAATTATCCCCGATAAAATTTTTATTTGTTTTGTTTTCGTAAAAATTTCGCATGTTTACATCTAAAATTTTGTGTTTTCATTAATTTTTCCTCATTTTATGGTATTTTTCATCAAAATTGAGTGCAGATGTCACAATATATCAAAACATGACTGTCATGGTCATATTTAATAGGATATAGAAAAATCAACTTTACAAATAATTCCGATAGCTACAGAGAAGTAATTAACTATGAAACGGCGAAATATGGTCACCGGCGAAATATGGTTCCTTGCTCTACAATTTTTCGGCCAATTTTCAAAATTTATCTTTGGATCATACGGAAGCCAGTTCGTGCCATGTTATATTTTTTACTATCTCGTAGTTAAGAGAAACTTTTCTCGTAGTTACGGGAAACTTTTCTCGTAGTTACGAGAAACCTTTCTCGTAGTTACGAGAAACCTTTCTCGTAGTTACGAGAAACGTTTCTCGTAGTTACGAGAAACCTTTCTCGTAATTACGAGAAACTTTAAAATTCGAACGCACTATTTCTCGTAACTACGAGATTTCTTTCCCGTAACTACGAGAAAAGTTTCTCGTAACTACGAGAAAAGTTTCTCGTAACTACGAGATTTTTTTCTCGTAACTACGAGAAAAGTTTCTCGTAATTACGAGAATTTTTTCTCATAACTACGAGATAGTAAAAAAATATAACATGGCACGAACTGGCTTCCGTAGGATCACTACCGCTCGCCAGTTCTTTATAGACTTTCTGAATAATTTAGCTATTCTGATCTATCCTTTATACATATTACTTTATCAATGTAGATCTACATGAAGACATTTAACTCAAACAATATAGAATATTATTACATGTACTTGTTAATGAGGGTATAGCAGTCATTCTCGATTTTATGACTCCATTTGACTTTATAAAATGTTCAAAAATAAAGTCCATCCAGTTAAAAAAATATGTTCTTCTTCAAAAAGTATTATGATCGAAATTTCTAATTCATTGATTTTTTACACACCACATTTTCCTAAAATTCTAAAAGTACCATTGAAAAGAGGTATAACCCTACACACGGTAACGGAGGTTAATTCTTCCAGAGCGTGATATTATATAATTTTCAAGACTTACTAAAGGATACACTATATTTTCTCCCTTTTATGATAAGAATATAACCTATTGGAATCTTACATATACATAAAAAATAAATGTTGAAATGGTTTTAGGCCTTCTTAATAGGAATTAAAGGACACAAGAAGTAAATATTGATATCGTTTCCAGCAGAAAACAAGAACTATATTTCTCAAACAAGCATAATAGAAAGTCAGCCCAATGGTAACGGCTGTTAAAAAAGACCGAAATAACCTTCAAAGTTGTTATGAATACTAATATTCATCGCTGTAAATCACCTATTTTTTGCACAAATGTTAGAACTATTTCAGTAGGTATTCATGCATATTCGAATAATTGTGAGTACTTGGAAAAAAAAACCGACGTATTCGGAGTCAGTCACGGATGTTAAAACAAGCAAAACTTTTATGCTCAATGAAACAATCAAAGTTATGAACAAGAACTACATTGTCTAGTACTTTTCTGAAGTAATTTGGATACCGTTTCGAAAATAGGAAGAATGAACATTGTATCTTCGTCTAAACTTTTGATTTCAAAGCATGAATGTAAAACAATAAAATCCAAAAACATTTTAACATCCGTTACTTCTTTTTTAAAGGCATATGCACTTGATAATCAACAGCTGATTGTAAATCACGATAATTATATAAGTCCTCGAAACGTATGGGCATTCAGTTGTAACGCTCATTCGCAAAGAAAATGTTATCAAATTATCATTATGGGAATGTTTAAGCTTCATGTGTAGACTTCACATAACTATAGGCCGAATTGACCACTTTTCTTACATGCTAGGACGATTACTACGCCAGTATTTGTTTGAGACTATTGCTTTATATTTACATACTTAATTTATCATTAAAATTCGCATCAATAGATATCAGATTCATTTTAAATGAATATATTGATTGTTTATCACTTATCTCGTATTTCTTAACATCCGTTACTTCTTTTATCTTCAACTAAATTGTCCCAAATATGTAATTAAGTAAACCAATACCAACTTAAAATTAAGAGACTGAATATCTCTACCAGAAACTGAATGAAAATTATAGTTTTACTAGTTTTCTGAGTAACTGGGAAATCTATAATACATATGCGTTTCGAGACGAATTTTTGCATCAAAATGGCTCTAGATTATGTGTCTTGCAAAATTGCAGACAAATATGCAGTCATTTTAAATTCTTATACTCTCGTTTTACAAAGTTAGATAAGTATAGTTCATTTTATCTATCATACCTGTAAATATCAATGTTCTGATACGTAGGATCTTTTGGTCACGCTTGTTAAGTGTAACGGATGTTAAAAATTTCTTCAAAAATCTGTCCACAAGAAAGACATAAGTAGTGGAAAGGAAATATAATTTGTATAGATAAGTAGTTCACAACCAGTCTCTGATTACTGACCAGGACATGCCCTACAGACGGTCACGCTTGTTAAAATTTAACCTGAACGTATGACATCAAGAAATACGGAAACAACGCTCTCCTATATTCAATTATGAAAGCTTCAATGATGATCTGCATTTAATATCTTTGAAGAATGGTAAAATTAGAATTGAAAAAGGACGAACAATTCAGTGACATGGTGATGCTTGTAAGAATGTACGTAACGCCTGTTAATGCCGCTTTAGCGACAACACATTATGAGTAACTGAAAAGATATCGTTGGCGATCTGCATCTTAACGATTGAATACAACAATCTCTGACATTCATGATTGAAATTAGTAACAATAATGTGATTCAAATCAGTTAATTTCTTTAGATAAAAGGTCTTCTTTTTATGTATATGGGGCTGCGACATGCAGATTTTGCACTATTCGCCAAGTTTGATGCAATAGATCATCCACATATAATGCAAAAGATACAAAGTTGAGGTTATATAATTTCACAATTATATGTATTGTTTCAAAATAATCATAAAGATCACACGAGAGCTTTACCACATTCCTCTATAACTGCGATGAAGTATAGCGACAGGGATTTTTCAAAATGGGGTAGTAAAATCGAGAATGACTGATGAAAGTATGTTCTGATAAGTCGCTTAAAAATTTCCTGCCTCGCTTCCGCTCGCCATACATTTATTCATGTTCTTAAAATTTAGAATTGCACCAGACACGTTAAAATTTGTGCATACAGAACATGAAACCCCCATATTTTTTTTCTGAAATCTCTCCCCCCCCCCCTTTTTTTTTTGCTTGTTAGAAATTTTGGAATGTTGTGCCTTTCCGGCCCCTCCACTTTTTCAGGCAGAGCTACGCCGTTGTGTTATTTAGTTTTTTTTAGTTTTGAGTGTCGAAACTATATCCTCAGTATCCAATTATGTGATTTTAATGACATTGCATTGGGTCAAGGTCGTTTTCCTTCCTGTGATTTTTTTTTTTTTCGGAAAGGGGGGGGGGGGGGTGAATATTCATTTAGTAATGCGAAAATTGCACTCAGCGGCTTCTATATTATATGCCATTGTACGGTATTTACATTTCTCAACTCATCATGCATGCAGTACACCAGAACATGCGGCATTGCCCTCATTCCGAAGTAAACTAAATCATGGAAGATATAAAATCCATCTAGCAAAAATTTTCTAGAACTTTTACAGCAATATAGCATTATCTTGACTCCTTTCAAATACCAGAACAGTTCAAGCTTCAGGTAAAGCATCAATTCAAGGACTTATTAATATGTGACTTAAGTCACAGTGAAGTCCCTTGACTCATGATCATTTCGGCATTGTCTTTATATGTTTTATCGTAACTGTTTGATTAATAACATTTACATAATCAGTGGCCGAATCCAGCGCCCCTTTGGGGCGAATTTTTGCTATTTTTACTGAAAATTGGTCAAAATATAGTTTTTTGGAAAATTTTGGGTCAGTGCCAGGGGGGGGGGGGGTGACACCCCCTCCGCACCCTCTGAATCCGCCACTGATAATCTTGAATGCAGATTGAACTTGATTTGAAAATGGAAAAAAAAAACCAATCACCAGCACCATATTTTGACGGAGGTATGTCGCTGTGAACTTATATATATAGTAATGAGCCCATCTATGTACATTGTATATACTAATAGAATCTAGCACCACTTTGAGTCCCGGACTGAAAAATATCAGTCGAGGGTGGGATTGATCAAGTCCAAACCGAGGCGTTAGCCGAGGTTGGGACGTTGATCATCCCACGCGAGACTGATATTTTTCTATCCGGAACTCAAATGTGGTGCTTGATTATTTTTCTCGCACATTGAAACCTTCAAAGTCCTCTTCTTTACGCTTCAGAATGACTGAACGTCATGCTAAATGTATGTGCACGTGAAATAACGTACGTCAGTTTGTCTGTGACGTCATAAAGGAACAATCAACAGTGCCGGATCAGGGGTGACGGATCGAATTCTCCAGCACCGCTGAAAAGGGGAATCAGCCAATCCAATGTGCGAGAAATGTAGTTCAAGCATCGCACTCTCATTAACTGGGACGACGAGACTTTCTGATTGGCAATGTCAAATTTTCATCAGAATTGACTGATCACCTGTCCTGTCTATAATAAGAGTTGTTCGACTTCTCGAGGAATTATTCATGAACTAAATATTTCAGATACAGCCAGTTTCTCGTATACCCACAGCTTTTCTATCGACGTACACATTTTTTTCATAACCTAGGGCCCATATAACTAATTGTTTAACTGATAGTAGACCTGCAGGTATCCTGGGAGCGTTGTGCTTATGTATCCGAATAACTATACCTTTTGCTATGAATATAGAAGATGGCAATCTAAAAGAGGCTGCTTGTTGTATTCCAATGCTATCTGATGCTTTTTTTAAAATTGCCTCCGAGTCATTGTCCCCGAATGTTTACTCGTGTGGGTGTTTGCAAGGGACGCCATACGTTTGCGTGTTTTCTATTTTGATATTAAAAGTATTTAGAATAATACGGCACCGCATTGATTTGAAATGCGCCATATATGATAGATTTCTTTCTTACACTGCATGCACTCTGTGGAGATTGTTCAATGGGATAGTGTTTCTGTGATTCCGTCTGTTTGTCCACTTTTTTTCTCGTCTCGTGGGCTTGGTTCTGGTAAGATATTTGTCCACTTTTTTCTCGTCTCGTGGGCTTGGTTCTGGTAAGATATTTGTCCACTTTTTTCTCGTCTCGTAGGCTTGGTTCTGGTAACTTCTTTCGGACTACGTGAGAGTGTGTTCCACTGTTTTTACTGTTTGGATCCCCTCCCTATCCTTGTTTATTATTATATCTTTTAAAGAGTGTGAAACCATAAATGGAGGTGACAAACACCAAATATTAAACAAAACAATTACTTTTTTTAAATAATTATTCACAATTCTTATATATACAAGAATGGCAATTTATAACATATTTATGGGTACATGTTTAAGCAAAATAACACAATTATAGTGAATCAATCTTTCAAGAGAAGTTACTAGTAGTATTATATGATAGAAAAATCTACTAGAACAGTTTAGTTACATTTTTGTATCCATATAGGGAGTTTGACAGTAAGTGTTAAAATTATAAAATTCTTTTCCCTGATATGGTTGCCATAACACTTTCTATATAGACATAACCTCAGACAGCGCAAGTTTTGTAAATATTGTTTCATCTTCGTGCGTGTACATCGACGGCGGGTGCAGCTAGCCAAACAGGGGATGCTTACTCCTCCCGAGCACCTGGTCCAACCTCTAGATTGCTTGGGGTCCATCGATGCTCAGTTTGGTGCTCTATTGTGGGTGCTGTTGAGATTGTCGTCAGGATCTTCTTTATCTCATAAATTGTATACGTAACAGACAGAATACATTGAGGAAATAGGAAGTGATCGAGACCATGTCTAACTCTTCTGCAAGAGGACAGCCTTGTTGACAAACATTTCCAAATGGGGTGTACTATACATGTATTTTTCGGATAGTAAATCCTCACCAGCATTATACATGTACGTTACTTTGATGAAATAAATGTGAAATGATATATCGACTTTTGCTTCTTTGAATCATTTTCGCTTGAAGTAATACTGACGAGGATTTATTAACCGAAACGTGCTCCAGAATCGAAACTTTTCTGTCCAGAAGGCTGCTCCGTGGCAGCCGAGTTAGAACACTTATTTTTCTTCACGTCAAAATGATTCAGAAAAGTAGAAATAATTAAGTGACGCCTTATCTTTGTATTCGTAAATTATGTCATTTAGTTATGATTCTAAAGGATGAAATGTTCAAGAAAGAAATTAAATAAAGAAATTGGAAATAATTTCGTTAAAAAAGTACTTCACAATTAATACAGGCAACGCAAACGTATCATCCCATAACAACTGCATGTTCTATTCTATCATCAAAATGATCTTAAAATAAAGCCTAAACCTTTGACCCTTTAGCTTGAAAATCTTTAGTTTAATCCTTTTCCAAAAAAATAAAAAAAGGGGGGGGGGGGCATTTATGGAATAATTGGTGATCTTACTATGATTCACAAGGATTTAAAGGCTAATTAAGCCCAATGTGACCTTGCCCTTTGACAATTTACCTTTAAAATCAATAGGGTTCATCCTCCCCCAGGGGGAACCTATCTAGAAGGTTTGGTGATTGAACATTATGTCTTCTATGCTGTTTACAAGGATTTTAAGTGTAAGCCCACTAGCTGTGACCTTGACCTTTGACCCGGCCGCTTGACCATGAAATCATCTTCCCATATAGAACAAGTGATCCTACGATGATTGCAACATAGATATCTTCTAAGGCACGGTCCATTTGATATTCGGGGGGGGGGGGGGTTGTCGGAGCAAGATTATTTTTTTCGCCCCAGACCGGGGCAAAATTATCTTTTTCTTGCAAAGTTGGAGCAAGGAAATTTTTTTTATAACAATTGATGTGAATATTAAGAATGTTTGTGTTTTTTCAATAGAAATTCTTTATTTTTACTTAAATTACTCCAAACATTATTTTTATGTAAAACTTGTATTGTATTCTAAACTGAGAGAATTGAACGATTTTTACAATACGCGATATATAATTTTAAGTAAACAAAATGTATATATATAAGGTCATGCAAGAGGGCCTGATGCAAGTTTTTACATGTAGAACTGAAAACTAGTTAAAAACTTATTCAAATTCTCCTTCCAAGCTTGTATATAAAATTAGACACTATGGCGATACATGTATCTATTAAGAGTAATAAATTATATTGATAATGTATTTAAGCATTTTAATTGTTTTAGTCACATGCATTCTTTTGATATTTTCAAATATAAACTTGCCATTACAGAAGAAAAGTTTGGCGAGCGAAGCGAGTCAAAATTTTATTTATAGAAAGTAAAAACTGCGGCGAGCGAAGCGAGCCGAAAAATTTTCATGAATTTTAAGCGAATTTTATGGTTATTCTTCAAATTCAGATTACTTGTAAGAGCAAGATTATTTTTTTTCTGTCTCACCATAAGCAAATTTATTTTTTTCATCAAAATTCAGAGCAAAATTATTTTATCGAAAAAAACCCAAGCCCCCCCCCCCCCCCCCCCCCCCCCCCAGAATATCAAATGGACCGTGCCTAAGCTGTTCACAAAAAGTGATCTTGAAGTTTTACCCTTGACCTTAAAAAATCAATAGGTTTTATCCTCTTCCGATGTGGAACATTTTATATTCCTGTGATGGATGCTTTGGGTTCTATAAAGTTCACATGAAAATCTGGACACACTCTCTGACACACCCTCACACACACAACCACCCTGTCAGACGTACGGCAGCGATTGTTTATCTCCAATGCAATAGTGTTGCGAGGGGATGATTGAGGAACAACAGAATTAGGTTACATGTATGATTTACATGAAATCATATAAACATTTGTACTTGTACAAATAAATGTATCTGGACGGTAAAAAATAATATAGTAACTTACCAATAATGATACAAATAACAGTCGAAATACCAGTAATGATGTATCATGATTTAATAT
Source organism: Pinctada fucata (assembly GCA_028142955.1). Taxonomy (NCBI): domain Eukaryota; kingdom Metazoa; phylum Mollusca; class Bivalvia; order Pterioida; family Pteriidae; genus Pinctada; species Pinctada fucata. The sequence continues at coordinate 51,075,580 of AP027103.1, read as the reverse complement.
TTTGGTTTTACCCGGTATGGGCCTTAACCAAAATATTAATCATGATAACTGTATTGGCCTTAACCAAAATATTAATCATGATAGATGCTTTATAACAGTCGAAATGCGTCAGCCAATCGGATATCATTGGTATTCCATTTGACGATTACGGCCAACAAGTCAACTCTTACTGTTAAGTTTATGGAGATAACGTATTTTGTCGTGCAGAAGTCGTTACGATGAGTTACTTTTTGGGCATCTTTTTCCTTTAAGCAATGCACTGCATCACTAATTAAAAACAGATCAACTGTTTTCAAGAAGTTCCAAAAAGTCATCATCTCAAAGTATACAACTTTGAAAATGTATATGCCATTTGTCACTGACTGCTCATTGTGGTGCTCAATGAATAACATTTAATTGATGTGTGCAACCAGTGCACCCAAAATATGAATAACTACGACAAGAAATATGAGCGGGGTGCTGGTACGGATGGTCTCAGGAGATTTGTTATTATCATCGCCAACACAAGAGCACATGTAACCCCAGCTTCCATCATATCCTAAAAAAAGATAGATAATAAATCAAGTAATTACGATGCTATATACAATACATTACGTAAAATGTCTTCGCTCGTTTCATTTGTTTGTCCTCTTAGTGTGAGCTAGGTTTTGGTTTGTTGTCCAAAGTCGGTAATGGTTGTCCTTTGGTCTTGTTGGAATAATTGTTCGTAAGTAGTCTCTGCTTTGAAGTCGTCTTTGATGTTTAATCTTTCTTGTCATCTTGGTTTCTCTTGTTGGCCGTGTTCCTTCTATGTTTTTGCATTTGTGTTTTTTGTTTTTTTTTCTTTGGGTGCTACAATCATGTCTTGTTGGAGATCTCCTCTTCTCTTTTGTCTCCGAGTTTCCGACTGTTTGTTTTTGTGGTATTCCGTATTTGTTCGGTCTCGTACGTGTTTTGTTGGAGATTTTCTTCTAAGACAAAAATGTTTATGAGGTTGTTGTGTACAGATGCACTGGTATCATATATTCTCTGAAAATTAAGACGAGGAAAGGAATTTGTATAAATTTAAGAAGTGGAGTTGGTATTTAGATGAAAAATGCAGAGCAGAGTAGGATGTATGTACATGTACTTCTCTTCCTTCTTTATACATTTTGTTACATATTCTTACATATATTCGTTTTTCATTCACATATTTATCATTAAGAAACTTAAAAAGGAAAGCACATACCCGAAGTGCTCCCACAGTTATATTCTGTTCGAATAGTTGGATGGATGACAGATCCTTTAAAACATCCCAATACATATGGCCAATCAGCCGTCATGTAATATCTGTATTCTCCGTTGACCTCCTTGCCATGACATTGATCAAGATCGGCAGTGGTCACGGCCACACTTCCACTCGACTTCCATGATGCTTTTGGACTGTAGATGGGGTAGCCGTCCATCGCCACACCTATAAATTCGTCCACAGTTCCACCATCCAGACAGCTGGATGGATGTTTGTGGTAATGATATGTCCCCCTATTATCGGCATGCCCGTCACATGTGTCAAAAGTCTCTGCGTCTGATCCCTCAACTGCATTCAAGTACGAGGAGGTCAGTGGGTTGAATATTGCCACCCCCGTACGGGCGATACCAATCATACCCATGGGTAGGCATCCTGGTGTTGTCTGTGCTGTAGGAGTCTTGGGGATATCGAGGTTATAGTTTTGATCCGTCGGAGTGTTCGGATTGACTCTTTGCCATGCATGGTCGGGCATACCACTCGCTGTTATGATGTACCTGAAGTTTGAAAAAATCATCTAAATAAATGTAAGTAATGTGTGGTCAAATGTATTTTGAATCCTAAGCATGTCCATTTAGAACTTATTTGTCATATCACTGTCAGAAAACAGATTACACCACTATGACAGTGGTAAAGGTAAGCTAACTATGAAAGTACAAATTCTATGACAAACAATTAAAAAAAAGACAAAACAAAACAATTACCGGCATGATTAAAACAACATGTTGGGAGCAACATTGTCTTCTGGTAGCGAAAGTGCAGATAACAAAACAGGAGCACAATTCGATGTTTCATACTGTTAAAACACAAGAGATCGTTTCTACAGATCGGGTTTCAGAATAAGTTGCTTTACTGACAAGCACTGATTGTGTGTCCTTCTTCCGACAGATCGATTCTACCTTTGTCATTTCAGTGATGTCAATTACAACCTCACCAAAAGATTTTCAGCCTACTTTGTTTAGTGAACTCCTTTGCTCATTGCATTTTCATTTCTTTGTGATAATTTGATGAATCTTTTCAGCATTCTTATAACTAGACGGACTATTGTGATACTTATATCTGGTAACTGCCATATAACTTCCTTCGTTAATAACTACCATTCATGAACGCACGTATACCTGGAAGGCATTTTCAAGCTTCCACAAACGGACATCCTACAAGAAAGCTTGAACGAATGGCATACCCTGTTCTGAGAGCAAAGTCTTGAATAAAATGATTCACTTTTCATTGGCAATATTGCTAGACGAAATCTCATGCCTTTTATCTGTACATGTCAATAAAGCCTAGTAAATGTGTGCAAAATAAGATATTTGTACGAGTGAAAATAAATTAATCTTATTACAGTAATTACATAGCTAACTTACTTGTCCGAAGGACTTTGATTGACGTTGACAGTAGCACTATACGATCCAGAGACAGTAAAAGCACTGATTTCTGTGGATGTTAAAGCCGAAGATTGTGTCACCGCCAGCAACAATAGGGATAAGTACCTAATCTTCCCCATTCTATTGATGAAAAGAAATAACATTGTACTGATCATATTTGTAATGCATATTATTATGCAAAGCTCTTTCCTTACACATAACTAGAAACTGGTTGACATGTGTTTCGTTCCATGGTTTCAAGTTTGTAATGATCTTTCGTAAAAAGTCAATATGTAAAACATTCTTTATCAGAAGAAACTGATGATTTTCGATTATACTCGAAAAATCTTTCCTAAATCTAACAATAGGCAGACCAGTCTTCACTTGAATATGTTAATTTACGAATCATGACGTAGGACGTAGATACCTACATTCGATTGATATGTTGTTAGGTAGTAGTTATTGGTGTTTATTCAGAAAAGAAGGCAACTGTTGAAACATGAAAGACATCTGTAGGACAATTAGTGAATAAAAGTCAAAGACAAAACCCAAAATCAGAAAACAAAAATAAAAACAAAAAACAAAAAAAAACCCCCAAAAAACAAAAACAAAAACAAAAAAACCCCACTCACAATACGAATTCTTGAAACAAAAATCTGTAGAATGTTTTTTTAAAAGTTGTTGTATTATTTGTTATGGAAATATTTTCTATGTTTCTTACGGTGATCTTCAGCGTTAGTTGTGTTTCTATCTTGTAATAGCAGATTCCAAAAGTTAATATTATTACATTTAGTAGGCTTTAGATTAATGGAATTGCATTTTATAATTACAGTGTACATCCAATTTCTTCATTGTATGTATTCAACATTGCGCCGCTTACAATGATTTTTTTCTAATAATAAGTTTTCTTTTAAATTTTGATACCGGGGCCGATAAGCGAAACTACCCTTAGCTTTTAGCTTGCCTTTTGATCCTACTTACATACCATATACTTGCATTTTATATGCAAAATAATTGAATATGTTAAAACATTGAAAATAAGCACGCCACATTATTTCAGCGCCACTTAAAGCGCATTCCGTACTTGCACTCGACACTGGATATTGGTCATGAGATTAAGTTGTCCTTTGTGTTTCTATGGAACTCGTCTGTTTGTCCGATTTTACTTTTCTTGAGCGAAAGTTCAGTTTTTATTTTGAAAAATTTAATTGTAAGCAATTTGTTTGTGCTTTTTGGAATATGACTTTCATTTACTGATATTAAACAGAACTTTCCAGGAGAAATGAAAATCGGAAAATTAGATGGAGACAATAACACAGCATTGATCATAGAAACACGTAGGACAATTTATAACGAACAATATCCAGATTCAGGTACAGTCAAACCTGTCTTATGTGACTTTGCAAGGGCCGACAGAAAATAGGTCACATAAGACAGGTGGTCACTGAATACAGGTTCAAGCTTATCTGACTTTAACCAACAAAATTTTCGTAGTATAAGAGCAATAATATAAAATGGATCCCTGCATATATCAATTCGTGTATTTATTGATGAATCGTATTGCACATACATGTATAAAATCACATCAGATTTTATCGATCACAGAAGATTTAATCATGGAAGACACTGATGAAGATATTTAATGTAAAATATTATGTAGTTTGGGTCCTCTGCAACACTAAAAGTCGTAATATACAGGTTCGGAATTGGGTACGGGACAGAAAAATCACGGTCGTTGTCGCGTTAGACAGGTTGTCGCTATATTCATGTTTATTTGATAGGAAAATTGCTCGGGAGGAATAATGAAGGTCACATAAAGCAGGAAGTTGCTAAAAAGAGGGTCACTTTAAGACAGGTTTGACTGTACAAGACTGGGATTTATTGTTGGTTGCGCTGTTAAATGATACGATTTATCAATTAGAAACTATAAGTTTAAACATCTTCAAAAATCAAATGAATCTTGTTGCACATATATAATGCAAGAAAAGCACAAACCTACATGCCATATAACCAAGGTTGGACGGACTTGTAAGGATAATGTGCACATAACATGTAAACAGAGGAAAAACAAAATCATATTTGCTTTTATAAAGTATTTACACAGTCACGTTTTTATGCAGGAAGTATAACAGGAAAAAAGGAAATTTTAACATGTCATTGAAAAGGTTGACTCAATGGTATGTTATACCATTAGAAATTGAGCAATCGCTTGGTGAAGTGAGTCATTGAAAAGGTTGACTCAATGGTATGTTATACCATTAGAAATTGAGCAATCGCTTGGTGAAGTGAGTCACATGAACACCTCACTCTATGACAAACGTGACGACTTCAATTTCAGCATTACGAACTTTCCTTTTCTGAGTAGCAACATCCCTTCATCGCCTGCTTATGGCGTGTTCATATCTCAGTTGATACGCTATGCCAGAGCAAGTACCAAATATACGGATTTTGTTCTGAGAGCTAGGCGTCTTTCAGATAAGCTTCTCAGTCAGGGATATGTTTGTGACCGACTAACATCGTCACTGAGGAAGTTCTACGGTCGATATGGGGAACTCGTCATACACAATGATGTCCCACTATCCAGAATGGTGGATGATATTCTGTCATAGACCATTTGAACCATCCAACCAAAGATTGTACTCTATATCTTCCAAAATGGAAGTAACCGGATGTGACAGTTCTACCGAATTGAAGCGACGGGTGTTGCATGCAAGCAGGAGATGCTTACTCTTCCTGGGCACCTGGTCTCACTCTCATATCGGGAGTTCGCTTCTTTTCATATGGTGGAGGTTTTTGTTTTTGTTTGCTTTGGTTCCTGTTTTATCCTGATTTTGTATGCCTTCGGTTTCTGATTTTCTGAATTATCGATTTTGTACTGTAGACAGGGATATGGTCATTATCCATATTTGTCATACATAACATGTATATAATATTGTATGTTTTAATATTAGAAAGAAAAACAACTTAACATACCCGTACACGAGCTTTACACACCTATATAAAAGGTAAATAGTCTTTTGTGTTTGATGTTTCTATGATGCAGTTTGCAAACTGCAAACTGTTCTTCGTCCCTTTTGAGTCTCTTTCTGTGAGTGTCTGCTCTGTGATTTGGCATGAGGTGTTTTGATATGGGAGCTGCAACCGAGTGTTGTAGGAGATACCCTCCGTTCTTTCATAGCAGAATAAAAATTGAGATATAATGAATTTTTGTATTTAGATTGACAGTAGAATCCAGGAATGCAGTTTTTTGAACTATGAAGCAGTAAGTATATATCAATAAGCTACATCCTAAATTGTGGAAGAGATCGCCAGCTAGCTACCATACACTGACACAAGAAGTCCATCTAATTTTCAGATAGGAAAACTAAGGTGTCAATACATAGTTTGTGACCGACTAACATCGTCACTGAGGAAGTTCTACGGTCGATATGGGGAACTCGTCATACACTATGATGTCCCACTATCCAGAATGGTGGATGATATTCTGTCATAGACCATTTGAACCATCCAACCAAAGATTGTACTCTATATCTTCCAAAATGGAAGTAACCGGATGTGACAGCTCTACCGAATCGAAGCGACGGGTGTTGCATGCAAGCAGGAGATGCTTACTCTTCCTGGGCACCTGGTCTCACTCTCATATCGGGAGTTCGCTTCTTTTCATATGGTGGAGGTTTTTGTTTTTGTTTGCTTTGGTTCCTGTTTTATCCTGATTTTGTATGCCTTCGGTTTCTGATTTTCTGAATAATCGATTTTGTACTGTAGACAGGGATATGGTCATTATCCATATTTGTCATTCACTGGCGATATTTGGACAGGACCAAATAAGCTCACAGACTCGATTCCTCGGTTTTTGTGTACAGTCTGTATTCGTTTTAATTTCAGTGACTCTATCTACTGTCTTTCTAAGAATTACATCTGTTGTCTTGCTTTTTCAGATTGGTTATCCATATGTGTGTTTGTCTTTTTTGGCATGTTGATGCGGTTTGGTGTGCTTATCACGGCATTACTGTAGTCATTGTTATGGCGTTTTCTTGGAGATACTGTCTTTCTTTAACTTGAACTCCTCTTTAAGATTTACTTCATTTTGAGTTGTTTGTTTCTTATATAACTTCTTTGCTCAGAATTCGTTTTATAGCAAGACAGTAATTGAAAACAGTCATATAATTACAAAAAGAGCATTTCCGCTTTGTGATAATACATTTATACATGTATACCCTAAGTGGTCATCACGAGAATCCGGATAAAAAGTTCAATCTTTCAACGAAAAGTTCACACGCCTTCTTTCACCACCATTCAGAAATTCTACTACCTATTGAATGTGATTGTAATTTTGAGTGTAAGACGAACGTCACAACAGATGCTCCTCTTTACTAGAACTAGTGAGTCCTGTATAATTCTAAGTTTAGAGCACAAATTATTGTTATTTACTTTAGATTAGAGAAAAATAAATGTACTTACCTGGAGGGATTGCTTATTAATAAGAAGTTAGGCACATGTACTCTACTATGCAGTGAATGTTGCATACAAAGATGCATTTAAATCGATTTCCTCTAACTTAAATATGCAGCCAGACAGATAGATTGGTAAAATACAATGTTCACCTGATAGCCAATTTGGATTTAAATAACCCATGTAGATCTTTTGTTCCTCGGTCACGATTTATCCTCCTTTCTGACCCATTTTTTTGAAAACTAGAATAATTAATGACTTGTATTGATTAGTTTCATAATATCTAGAGCAGATATTCTCTTCAAAATCATGATCACAGATTATCAGTAAACAGGAAATAAGCGACTATCAATGTCCTTAAGAAACACAAAGTATCACATACCTGGGCCTTATAGCTCCAACAATAGGCATATCACATCACGTTTCATCACAAGATGACCATGCTATAATTGGCATCTCTATTAATATCGATAATCAGGTATTCAGCGTCATATTTATTATGATCAAACAAAGAAATTTCGAAATACCATGACAAAAAGGTTTTTGATTTCTATATTCTATTATCTCATGGCGCAGTGATGCATGGATTTTCAGTATGCATATGATTAATTTTTCATATCAATATGCATCATGAAGCAGAATTGTTTCCAAATATTTATCCCAGTTACTAAAAGAACCATATAAGAGGTATCAAATGTGTTTTTAAAACTATTATATAATTGGGTTCATTAATGCTAAAAAATGCTTGTGTCGCCTGCGAAGCGGCCTATTTTTAAAAAGTTGATCAAATATGTAGGTCATGGTCACTTGGTTTAATATTTGTACATGCATCAATGGGAAGGTCTTGTCAAATGAACTCACATTCCTCTTACTTACCAATTAAAAGATATGGTCAATTTATTACTTTCAGAAAAGGTCAATCATCTAGGTAATTAGGTACACATTTTTGGGAACATCATAAGAAATACTCGTTTGAAATATTAGAGCCATATCACTTATCAATCAAAAGATATAGCCAATCTTAATTATTTTGAAATGTAGGTCAAATACCTAGGTCAAGTTCACTAGGTAAAAAAATATGGTATGTGAATAAAGATCTCATCACAAGAAAGACACATACGAAATATCAAAGCCCCATCACTTACCAATCAAAATATATAGCCAATCTTAGTTTGTTTTTTTTAAAGTAGGTCAAATATCTAGGACAAGGTCACTATATAAAAAATTATGGCATGTATAGTAAGGTTTTATCACAAGGAATGCAACGGCCGGTTTAGCGCAGTGGTAGCGCGCTCGCTTCTCACCTCTGAGGTCCCGGGTTCGAATCCCAGATTCGACTAAGGGTCTTCTGTGGGAGGGTAGGTGGTTCCCCACCCAGGTCTCTGCAGGAGGTTTTTCTCCGGGTACTCCGGTTTCCTCCTGTTCCTTGGACCCCCTCACGCCAACATCTGGGCCAACGTGAGACATTAATATAAGTTGTGTAACTTGTTTGTTAAACGTTGTGAAATAAATAAAGTTTAAATTTAAATTTAAATGCACATGTGAAAAATCAAAGCCCTATCACTTACCAATCAAAAGATATAGTCAATCGTAGTGTTTTTTGAAAAGTAGGTCAAATATCTAGGTCAAGGTCACTAGGTTAAAAATTTATGGTATGTGTAAGAAGGTCTCATCACAAGGAATACACATGTGAAATATAAAAGCCCTATCACTTACCAATCGAAAGATATAACCAATCTTAATTTTATTGAAAAGTAGGTCAAATATCTAGGTCAAGGTCACTAGGTAAAAAATTATGGTATGTGTAAGAAGGTCTCATTACAAAGAATGCACATGTGAAATATCAAAGCCCTATCACTTACCAATGAAAAGTTATGGGGTGTGACACCCAAAGTGTGACACCCAAAGTGTGACAGACAGACAGACAGACAGACAGACAGACAGACGGACGGACGGACGGACGGACGGACGGACGGACGGACTGACGGACAGACGGACAGACGGACAACGGACAAAGTGATCCCCAAGTGTCGATATGCTTCGCAGGCGACACAAAAATGAATACTTTTACAGAATTTGCAGATGTCTGATTTGATCGTCCAAATCAAAGTGTAGACAACACAATATGACTTCGATTCATTTCCTAAATGAATGGATCAATTGGATATTTAATAAATAAATAAAAATAAGCAGCCTATAAATATAATAACCTAAGGGTATTGACAAAAACCAAAAAAAAAAAAAAAAAAAAACCCCAAACGTATGGGACAAGTATGAACAATCAAAGTAATGTGAAATCAGATGTCAAGGAAAGAGTAGGTATCTGCTACTTGCCACCAATATCCATCCCACAGTAGTAATCTGGATCTATTAACGAAGGCGACATTTTAGACTGACATATAAATAGTACATGCATGTATCATGTGTACAGAAGGAGCTTAATTCATCTGTAACCATTTCACTTCGAATTTCCAATTTATCTATGCTATTGAATTTGATGAAGATGTTTAATATGGATTCTCTGTAAGAACCTAAAAAAAAATCAGACATGTTTGGCCACGACATGTCTCAGATTTTGGACATTTCTTTTGTGTACGAGATGTATAAGATGTCCTCAGAACGAAATGACCTTTTATTTTTTCTCTGACGTTCCGTTGCCATGGTAACCGAGGTTTTGTATAAAAACCCCTTTACACAAGGAATTTTTATGCATACCGTTACCAACAAATGTTGAATGTATATGTAATTTTTCTGAACAGATTATTTAAATCCTCTTAAATTAATATAATTTGATTATTCAGTTGTCATTCTTTCTGTATTTTATGCAACTTTGCTTCAATTTTAACAAAAATTGCTTATTTAAAATGTGCCATTTTGGGCCAATTTAGGCCTGATTTTACCTATATTTCACCTACTTTTGACATGAGTTATAATGCAGTTGCACAAGATTTGAATTAAAATTGCATATTTCTTGAATAGAACTATCCTAGGACTTCATGGGAATCGAAGGAAATTTATGTTGAAATAAGATTTTACTGTTTATATGCCTTTGAAATAGGTTACCATGGCAACATTTGGTATACAGATGTAAATACCTGTCATAAGTAAATAGCTAATTTCTATAGATTTATGCCTGCTATCGTTACAAAACTTGGTATGTAGATGTATTAAAGACAATTTGATGCTAAAATGTCAAGGTCATTTGCTCAATTTTCAAGGTCATTGAAAAATATTTTCAGGCCAAATTTTGTGACTTTTCACTAAAAAGAGACATGATTATCAGTAAACGATATGAAACTTTGGTAAAACGATCAATTAGAGGTGGAAGTATGATAAATTCATTATTTGTTGGGATGAGTATCAAAATTATCAAAGTCCATTGAATGCAAACGTCTTCAAATTGAATAGCATCATTTAAGCACAGATAAATTGGCAACATGGACCAGACATGCACGTTTCGGGTACTTAACCCTCGTCAGTGATCCTCAAATCTAAACAATGTAATATGCCAAAAAACGTATGAAAGTTACTATGTCGATAAAGCGTACCGAATGACGTAGCAGGATGGGTGGGATATGATGCTACAGGACCCACGTTTTAGAAATTTCAAGAAATTTTGCTGACAGAAATTTTAGAATGCGATCATTGTCGTAGGACAACATTATGTCCAAATAGGATGCTGAATTATCTCTGTAGTTTCTTTGACTTCAAGCTCCGAAGGATAGATACTGCTGAGGTAATCCGCGAATTTTGGATTATTGATGGACAACACATTGTCTATGTATCTGTAAGTGAAGTTAAAGTCAGAAGCTAAGTATCTTTTCCCTTCAGAGACCAAAGATTGAATGAATTCAGCTTCGTACGAGTAAAGGAAAATGTCGGCATGGAGTGGGGCACAATTGGTCCCATTGGAATTCCGACAGACAGTGCGATCAAATATAACGTCAAAATTCAAAATTTTGCAAATGATGTGATGTGTGGTGTCTGTGCATATAAAATCAAAGTTTGAAACGGTCATGAATATTTTCTGGAAAATGGACTATTATGCTTCTCAAGAGTCTTGTAAGATTTTGAAATGCACAAGTTGGACTCATGAATTATCAATATTGATATAAATAATTCAATGCACCATATGAGCATTTCAGCAAATAATGTATGATCAGTGAAGCCCGAGACAGAAAGAGAGAAATACAAATAGTGAATTTATGAAGGGCGAAATTCTGTAAACATGACCTTAAATGTATGTCAAAGAGCCAAATAAGGACAGCTTTGTCATATAATATCATATTAGGGAGAGACACCCCTTATTAGATTCATTATAATCCATAAAAATACTGACAGAAAATATACAAATAAGTCAGTACAAAAGCACAATGAAACGAAGCGAACGATATCATCGGAGACTAACATTCTTCATGTAAAGGATATACTAGTACTATGAATTAGCATTCCCTCCCATACTTCTGGTCTAGCTGAACTGAAAGTCCTAAAGAAATATCAAATAAATGTAAATAAAATCTCTTTTGTGCAAATGTTAGAATCAAAGGACTGAAGGTCCTGAGAGATACTTCTAGATCTACGCAAAATTTATTGTCAGCAGATATTAAAATATTGAATAATTTTATCGGAAGGCAATGATGCTTTTTTTAAACACAGGATGCCTATGTCAAGCTTGTAATATCTCTATAAACAACACAATCTATGTTTTATCTAACCTTAATGTTGATTTAAGAAAGACAACTCTATAAATTTAGTGAAGTTTTTTTTAGTTACGAAGTAGTATATAACTACGCCACCATTGTACTGTGAATACAAGAATTATAGTTGATATTGTGTGGTTCATTTATTCTATATGAAATTGAAACTGTTTTCAAGATGGAGAATATTCTTGTTATTGCATTTTGTATGTGGTAGACAGCAAATTCCTGAACTAGACACAGCACTATATTTTGAGGTGCAAAGCGGCAGAATCTCAATTTGCATACTTTGAAGCAGTTATCATAACAGTACGATACTTCCTGAAAGGAAGTATCTCAAAAACTAAAGGACAAGTGATAATTTTGATTTATGGATAGAACAATATTTTGGTATCCAAAATAGAAAAAAAACTATTTAAATTGACATTGCATGGGCGGATCCAGGATTTTTTTTCAGGGGTGCTCTTAAAGTCCGAATTTTTTGAAGAGCAAAAGAAAAGCGCAGCATCATTTGAAAATAATGTATGTAATAAATCTTGACAAGCGGAAGCTAGCTAGAGAATTTTTTTGAAGTACTGACGGCAAAATTTTATCAAAATGAAAGATTTCAAGTACAAATTTCACGTTTTGTTTTTCAAATATTATGACAACAGAAGGGGAATATTGACTTAATCTTATGAAACACTAGTATGTATATTAATAAAAAAAATAAGTATGCTTCGAAAATTCCAGGGGATCCGCGCTTGCATTGAACCCTCAATCTCGTCTTTTCTTGATATTTTCATAATGTTGCTTTGCTGCTATTTTGAATTACTAAACATACTTGATGAAGCAGTCGATGAATTAGACAAATTCTGTATATGTACATTGTAAATTATTAGATTTATTCAACATTTGAATACAAGTGTAAAACGTTTGAAAAATTAATAGCTTCTACATAAAAGATCTACAACAAAATGATGCAATGACGTTATAGCTGAAAAAGTGTAAAACATGAGCATGTATATGAAAAACACAAAATTGATCATACAAATATAAATGATACAGTATCATGTAGTATGTTTAAAAAGGAATGGAGGTATAATTTTGAATGTCTTAATAATATCATCACAACTCTGCGAATACGTAACTACATGTCTTAGTAAAATATCACAGTTTTTGACAATTATTATTTTGGATAATAAGTTCTTCGTTGTAGGTCTGGTTGTAAACATGGCCATTATGACTCCGTATCCAGAGTATCACTGGTTGGATACAAGTAAGTAATCCTATACACCCCAGGAAAATATTCACCTGTAAAGGATGAAGACATGACAATATGACATTTGCTACAAAAATCCCCCAACAATTTGGCATATACGCTTAAATTATGAGATTTATCAAGCTCTGAAGAGCTTAAAGAAATGCTTCAATGACATAGCTATAGAATCAATCTGCTCCAGTTCAAAATTCAGTGAAAAACTTTACTTTTGATCATTTCACAGTAGTAATTTCCCCTTTGTTAGTAAAATGTAAACCGATCCCCTCCTTCTAGGGTACGGGTACCACTTCCAAAAACAGACAGAACGCCCTGGATAAGATAGCGGGCGAATTCATTCACGACATGTCTGATCCATACTCAAAAGAGAGGGAGAGGGGTGTTGGGTTGGTTGAGCGCTGATTTTTTTTTAATTGCAGTTTGATCTCGTTAAGTTAAATGAAAAGTTTAAGCTGTAAACTGTAGAAGATAAATTCTTCAAAATTGAATTAATGAGAATGACTTGTTTTCGTTTTCCCTTTCTCTGACTAAATTGATTTTCCATTTGCAAAATGAATATAATTTCAGATTTCAGACGGACGCATCTGAGCTTAAAGCTGAAAGCCTACATTAAAAACTTTGACGAAATAGTAAATTTTTTTGGGGACGGAGATTGTTAGATATAGACTCTTACAATCTCCGTCCCATGACATAGAAATAAGCTATAGCGACCCTTCACACCTGCTGACGTATGCATACTAATGAAGGTACGACCTAAAATCCAGGTACATCGCTACAGCGCCGGTATATAAGACGAGCTTCAAACTCGTCCACCGTGACATTCAGTGATTAGAAGTCTGGGAGTAAATACATGTAACACCTGAAATGAGAAATGAAGTCAACTGATGAGTAATCAGAAATAGGCAAAAAATCCACTTTTAATAAAAACTTTAAAATAAAGCTTGCAGTGCATATCTAGGGCGGATGCAAGTGCGGAAAGAAGGGGGGGGGGGTTACATTTGCATTTGAATTAAGTCAATACTATTTACAGTAGTTTCAATAAGGTTTTTGTCTTTGCGGAGGGAATGGGCTGTACATGTACATCCAGTTTCCTTGCTCAATGACTAAATTTTGACCAACTAAAAAAGATTTAGCTTTCCTTTCATTTTTGCAAACAGTGCTGGATCCGCCCATGTGAATTCGTACTTCTTCTTTGATAAGCCATATGAATGAAGACAGTATGTATATGTAGTATTATGGTAAATTGAAAATTATATTCAGGACGGACAGACTGAAGAAAAAAATATCGTATCTCACCTGATAAGAGAATAAACTCCGATGCATCATCAATCTGATACTTGCTATGCTACTTCCGGTATAAGTTTATCGCTGAGAGTGTTCGTTTGGAAGCAATACTATATATATTTCATTTGAACTGTCAAACATGTTTGCTGACTCGCCATCGCAGCCATATATTGGTTTTGAAAATAATAATCAAGGACCACATTGTGAAACTCCAGTTTTTTTTGGCCAAAATGATAGTTTTCTTCTTTTTATTTTTTTTTTCAAAAACAATAGCTAGAACATCCCTTCCTCAAAAGGCTAGGAACCCCTTTAAAAAAATCTGGATTCGTCCATTGATAAATGGAATATTAGAAAGACCCTTACCATCTTTCCCCTATTTTAGATCCGCGCATATTTCAATGAAATTATATACATTTATTTATCATCTGTATTTCTTGAATAAAACATGAAAAAAAAATGCAATCATGTAAAATATGTAATATATGTATGTCAGATAAAATGGAAAATTAAAAATCTTGAGGAAAGAAAATTAAAATTGTATTATTGAATTCGACATCATTAGTTCATCCTTGAAATCTATTTCTGTGAAGAGATTACCACGAGTACTAAGAATCAACAAAAGATAATCTTAAATTATCAATTCTTAGCTGCATTTGTTTGTCAGAATTTACTGTATATCCTATATATTTAAATTACTAACTAAATTCACCGAGAATAAGGTGAAAGGGAAAGGCGGGAGGGGTTCTTCAACCTCGAAAATGTAGTGAATGAGACGTTGTAATTCTACCTTATACAAACGAACACTCTAAAAATGTCAGTTATACCGGAAGTGATGATTTTCGTCTTGTATACAGGAAGGCTGACATGGAATCTAGTAAATTCATTTTCTAGAGGTAAGATATAACAATTAATGGGCACACATTTCAGGTTTTGTTTTTATTTTACTATTTCAGACGAAAAGGCCGAATTCAAAACTAGTATTGGATATCCAAATAGAAACTAATTTAGGGCTATTGAAGTAGTGTGTGTTTTGCAAGGGGGGGGGGGGCTTAAAAGAGATGGGGTCTTTTCATATATTCTTTGTTTATGTTTCAACGTAGGTAAATATTTGCAGCATATAGAGCTTTGTACATTGGCGTTCGTACTGACTTTATAGACGTGGTATTAGGTGGGGAGGGGAGGGGATTTTTAATTGTATTTAATAAATAAATTCATTTCTTCGTAATTCAAAGTTTTAGATATAAATGCCTGCTTTTGAAATCGATTATTGATTATTTCATCAAATAACTTCATTTCTCATTTCAGGTGTTACATGTATTTACTCCCAGACTTCTAATCACTGAATGTCACGGTGGACGAGTTTGAAGCTCGTCTTATATACCGGCGCTGTAGCGATGTCCCTGGATTTTAGGTCGTACCTTCATTAGTATGCATACGTCAGCAGGTGTGAAGGGTCGCTATAGCTTATTTCTGCGCCATGGGACGGAGATTGTTAGAGTCTATATCTAACAATCTCTGTCCCAAAAAAAATTTACTATTTCATCAAAGTTTTTAATGTAGGCTTTCAGCTTTAATGATACTCATGCAGGTATAAAAGTTGCGAGTCTGACACATTTTTTACGACAAATTATTTATCAGATGATTATTCTGTATTTATTATAAAAAAATTAAAGGCCATTTACATATACATGTTGTAACGTTTCACAAATTGGGTTTACATGTCTTGATTTAAAAGTTTAAAGAAAGAGAGGGGACGAGGTGAGTGACTGCGTGATTCAATGAGTGGGGCTGCCGCGTCCGTCTATTTTGCTGAATTGTTAAACAATGTAAATTATGAGCGATCGGCAGCTATTTTGTCTTATTTTGACTTTCTTTACGAATTATGTTAAAAAATAAGTTAGGGATAAAAGAAATAAGTAAACAATATTTGATCTGTAGGGAAAAAGGTATAAAAATTCTAAATTATTCAACAAAAGTATACAGCTGTGTGACTCAGATGTACAAAATAATATATGATTTGTTAATTTGTGTCACACTCGTGGCATCATTGTGTAAAATTCGTCGTGGTAGATTTGGGTTAGTACTTTTTGCCTGTCTCAGTTGTCGTGATTTCGCAGTTGATGTCTCAGTTGTCGTGGGAAAAGTGGGAGGGTTGTGTGCACGTAATCCAGGAAAAACACACCGTCTGCTACTTACGTGACAGATGGCCGTCCTAAGTCGGCACCGTTTGCCCATTGGTCTTGTTTGTTTATGTGTAGCCATTTGTGTTTTATGTTTGTCTGTGATTTGACGTTCCTTGTACCACTGCGTCTCTTTCTGTGCGTGTCTTCTTTGTGTTTTACAAAATTTATCCAAAATTTATCCAAAATTTATCCAAAATCTTCAAAAGCAAAGAAAAAATGATGATGTGAAATGCTTCATTGGTACTTCTAGGTACCTGGATGATATTTTTACTATCGACAATCCTGTTTTTGAAAAGTATAAAAATGTTATTTATCCACAAGAATTGATTCTAAACAAGACAAATGTTTCAAACACAGAAACACAATTTTTGGACCTAAGTATCAAAATTGTTAATGGAGAGATCCTACAAGTGTGTATGACAAAAGAGATGATTTTGGATTTAACATAGTAAATTTCCCCTGGCTTGACGGTGATGTTCCTAGATTACCGTCCTATGGTATCTATATTTCACAGCTCATCCGGTATGCTAGAGCATGTACTGATGTTTTTGATTTTCACAGTAGAAATTTACAAATTACCAAGAAACTTTTAGGACAAGGTTTTCGCTTTCACAAACTAGTAAAGACTTTCTGGAAATTTTACAAAAAATATTGTCAACTTCTTCTGAAATTCGGACCAATACAGGCAACAGAGTATAGTACTTTGGGTAGTTCACAACCTGCATTTTATGGTGACATTATTAACAAGATAAGAAGGATCAAAGATAGACAACATCGCTATCAAAAATGCGTCAGAATCATCAAACGCCTTTTATACCGTGGACATGATCCTAATGTCACCAGACGGACACTAGGCTTGGTACTTGAGCAAATTACAGTCTTGTACAAGCGCATTCTTAAAACTTGCACTCTGACTGACTGTGACGACGGGACTCCATGACGGGCCCTGTCCAAACCTCTTTAGAGAAGACAGGGCCCCGACCACCTGTCCTCTCTGAATGTCAGTCGGACTCCTCGGGTGATAACATACATGCGCTCGCGGCGGCAGAGCACGGATTGTATTGCGTACGCCCTCTTTTTATATCCATTTACATATTCATCTGTGTTGTTTGGGCACCTGCGTTTTGCGGTCTTGTTTGTGTGTGGTCACCTGACAGTGAGGAGGTTGTTTTACACCACAATTGTACGTTCTTCGAGACCTCTGGGTAATCGGAAAAGTGGGAGGGTTGTGCGCACGTAATTCAGGATAACCACACCTTCTGCTATTTCCGTGGCAGATGGCCGTCCTAAGTCGGCACCGGTTGCCCATTGGTCTCGTTGGTTTATGTGTAGTCCTTTGTGTTTGATGTTTCTGTGTAGTGCGTTGACAATGCTTGTCCCTTATGCGTCTCTTTCTGTGATTGTCTGCTTTGTGTTTTTGCATTGAGTGTTGGGGTTTTGCTGTGGGTGCTACAACCTGGTGTTGTTGGAGTTCCCCTCCTTTGTTTTACAGTGGGTGTTTTAAGAGGTTGCTGTTGGTGCTGCAACTAGGTGTTGTTGGAGATCCCCTCCTTTCTTCCCCTTAGTTGGGGCTCATTCGTGGCGCAATTGTGTCACATTTGAGTCTCATTCCTCGCTAAAGTTTGACATACGAATGCAAGAACGTGCCACGAATGAAGAAGAATGCATCACGAATGCGGCAAGAATTTAGCCAAATGTTTAAAACTTTTGCGTCGATTTCATACAGACAAATCCGAAACAAACATGACAAGAATGAACACAAATGGAAGAGAAATGCGCCAGAATACAACTTTTCTTTTTCGAGAAGGTGGAGAGGGATCCGAATTTCAAACGCTAGTTAAGGTCTGATGTTCTTTCTTTAGTTTATCGCATAGATATTAATTATTCTGAATAAAATAAGAAAAATTAAACGTAAAGAAGGTATTTTATCATGCTTATCTTCAAAGAAAAGAAAAGCATTCAGATTTGATTGAATTGAAATTTTGCAACCACAACTAACTTTTTTCCGTCAAAGCAAATGCATTAACGTCGTTCCATTTTTACTATAATGTTACTGACAGAAAGTACACAAAACTTACACTAAAGGCTAAATTTACGTACGCATGAACAGATGACGACAGCAAAGCCGTGCGCCACGTGAATTGATGTATAAGTATCGTACTTTAAAGGTTGAATAAAAGCGCAGTTTTCAAATTTTGAAGTCAAGATCTGATACTAAGTTTTAATTGATTCAGAACATATGAGGATCAAAGTGAAAAATATTCCAAATGTCATAAGAAAGATGTTTAAAAAATGTTAAACGTCTTCAAATTAATAGCATCATTAAAGAACAGATCAATGTTCAGCATGGACCAGACATGCACGTTTTCGGTACTTAACCCTTGTCAGTGATCCTCAATCTAAACAATGTAATATGGCCAAAGAGTGTGAAAATAATGTCCTAAAAAGCTACTTACATGAATAAGTGCCCCAGGGTATGATTTATTCCACTCAAATAAACCATACTGAAATAAGCTGAACAGCCCGTTGGTGAATGTAGCTACACCGTACAATGCACCGAAATGCTGTGGAGGGAAGCTGGAATTGAGATTGGAAAATCAGAGATTTCAACTATAACATTTATGAAACCTAAAACTTCTTTCTAATGCAGTTACGAAACAACGATATTCCATCATTCATAATTATTTTCATCATTTGTATGTTCTTCCCTGTTCTCCCTTTTTTGTTTGTTGTATACAGTTAAAGTATACAGTACCATTGAGGGAGTTAGCATGATTCTGGTTTCCCTAGACTAGACCTATTTCCCGAGATGATAATAACTGTTAAATTATACTGTCTCGCGCTGTAGATCCGCCCAATCTCGATGTCACGCGCTGTAGCTCCGCCCTATTTCGAAGATATTTCCCCAGGGAAATAGTCTTCTCAACTAACGCACCCTTTGCAGGGAAATAGTTTCATCAGACGAGTTACAGCTAGTTTTAATGAGTATCTTTTTATATAGAAAAAAAAAACAACAAGTAGAAGTATAATAATTGACCCTTCCGATTCCGGGAAAAAAAGCAAAATTTCGTGACGTCACAATGCTTTTACATCGGACAAAGAAGCTTCGAACCTCGGCTAAACATCGAAGTTGCGTTGTGACATCATGGAATTTCTCAAATTTTTCCCGCGTTCGGACGGGTCAATTAGATCTGAATTATGGATCGAAGCGTCAACCAAAAACAGTATAACATTTAGGAATTTGTATTCTTGGTTTAATGAGGGACCGAGGACAAAATTTTATCTGTGAATATGTGACTTAATCAAGAGAATTGTCTATTTCTTAAGTTAAGTAATGTTAAAATTTACTTTCCTTCCTTTCGCATGAGATGTAAATGTAACCTCATTCATTTAATTCAATCTGATTTCATTATATCGGGGTATTCAATATTCATCAATCAGACTGCTACATTAACTCAGACCAATAATTGAAGCAGAAAGAATCCAATAAAAACTCCTTCTACCTTGTACCAGTGCAAAGACAGTGAACTTGTAAATTGATCAATATTGCTTTGCCTACTTTCTTCTAATCCGCATTGGAAATCGATTACTATGAACTTGTAAACCATTGGACCTAAATGTATATACGGAATGAAATATACGAGGCGATCTATGGACAATAAGGAAAAAGAGAGATGAATTTCTATATGTAACTAGTCTACGCTGTATACAAGGCAAGCGTACTAACAACCTTCATGAGAACTGAAGAGGCTAGTGAGCGCTTGGGATCGAATTGCAGCATTGTCAATCTTCTAGATAAGAATGAAAAAGAAGTCTCCCAACTATAATGCCAATGAGCGGCCGAAAAAACTCACTGTACTAGTACTAGTACTGTGAAATCATTTATTTTCGTGAGGCTCAATTTTCGTGGATTCATGAGATTCAGTATTCAATATTTTCGTGGGGCCATAATTTCGTGGATGCAACTCATTCAAAGAAAGATAACTCTAACGAACAATTATTCGTTGAAGATGTAAATTCGTGGATCCATGATGCTATCCACGAAAACCAAGAAAGTTGAGCCCCCCACCAAATATAATGATTTCACAGTATATGACAGTTTTCGTCCAGTTGGATGCTATGTGGCAGCAGAGCTGGGAATCTTGGTTTTTTTTTCTGAATTGAATACATTGTATTGTATTTTCTTCTCTATGAATTTGTCGTATTTCTAAGAATTGAAAAAAAGTTTATGTGCATTACTTAATTGGTGAGACTGTGTCCCTGTGTATTTGTTTTGTATGCCACCATACTTTTGTATAAGATACTAGTAATTAGAACAACTTACGCCTCGTTAAGGAATCCTATCCCTATTGAGAAAGCGAATGATCTGAACATCGTGAATAAGATGAAAACCAGAATCATCAGATCTAAGGACTCGGATAGAGGAATGAAGAACATAGATGCTGCAATCAAACCACATATCAACTGAGGAATCACTGCTGGTTTATGGGTGGACTCTGGTGGATGTTTACCTGAAGAACAAAGTCAAAAAGAACAGTTTTTAATAATGGATTAGTCATTTGCACATTTAAATTTGTTTTTCAGAATTTGAATCATATGATGATTGATAACATTGTTTCGATTTCAAAACAGTTGATAATTGAAAGCTTTAAGGAAAAGAAAAACAGCATGCCAAAAGAGAATTATTAGAAATGTGTCTTTTTGTTTGTACTTCGATTCATTTTCACTTTAATGAAATATAAACCTTGGCATTTTCGAATAATCTTGGGTTAATCAGATATGAATCAAGTGTTTTGTAATAACGACTTCTCCATTATTTATCCCATAGCAGTAAGCAAAAGAAAATGGAAGGTTAAGAGTTTAGACATTTCAAAAAATTCTTCAAAAGGCATAGATTGTTCAAAGACATTAGATTTCAAATTTCGAATTTCGTGCGAAAATGAACCAAAAATTGTAAGTGATACCAAGTAAAATGACAAAAACAATTATATGAATCGAAGCAAAAGATTTTGTACTGCTTTACATATTAAAGTGTCTTCATATTTTAAATTCCCCCTCGTCTTTTTCACCGAAGATACAATTTCACCTTGGCATAGTCCTGTGGATACCAGCAGAGCTCACTTGTAAAACGTTATCAACCTACAATATGCACATTTCAGTCATACACCTAAAAATACCTAAAGAGTCATGTAGTCTGTAGCCATATGTAGTCTGTAGCCATATGTAGTCTGTAGTCATGTGTAGTCTGTATTCATATGTAGTCTGTAGTCGTATGTAGTCTGTATTCATATGTAGTCTGTAGTCATATAGTCATATAGTATAAAGTCGTCCTGAATTTTCATGATACATTAATCAAAATAATTTATTTACTTATTCCAATCTTCACTGATGTATTTGATTAAATATTG
Organism: Pinctada fucata; assembly: GCA_028142955.1. Classification (NCBI taxonomy): domain Eukaryota; kingdom Metazoa; phylum Mollusca; class Bivalvia; order Pterioida; family Pteriidae; genus Pinctada; species Pinctada fucata. Next base: position 51,053,670 of record AP027103.1, on the reverse strand, counting down.
TACAAACATATTTACTGAAGTGTTAAGGAGATCGATTTGTATTCAGAATTGTTGACAATGCTCTTAAACGAAAAATATGTAATGAAATAGGAAGAGTAGGAGATGGGAGGAAATTTGATTTTGTTAATTGTTAACATAATGAAAATGAAAGTTCTTTAAAACAGACAGCAAAGCATTAATACTATTATGAATACAGTCAATAATCAGTTGTACATCAGATAATTATAATAGAAATGACTTATATATACCCTCTGCAACTATATTAAGAGCCTCAGGGCATTATGATTGGAAAATAGTAAATTAATTATTAAAAAATCAAAGGTATCAACCACTCATCACAAAATTAGTAAGGGATCATGTTAATCATCTCACAAAAACCCGATCATTTGGCAAATTTCAAACGGAATCATTTTTCGATTTAATTTCCCGAAGAATAAAACAGCTTTCAGATTGCAAAATCCCAATTTTCACTTTTTTCATATTAAAGTATTCAGAGGAGCTGTTAAGATAAGGGCCGGATTTAGCCCTGAAATCACTCGATTATTTCTCGTGCGCTGTCCTTCCAATTTAGATGAAAGTTGGTCAGGATAAAAATATAAAGTATTATAAGATTCATGGTAGGTATTTTATCTAAATAAATTCGGTGAAAGATGTTATAATTACGGGTTGAAGAGGTAGGGGTACAGATGACGGAAAACGTAGAATATCGATCGAAAATGCACAAAAAATGCATTCTTTTAAACATTTTTACGTTTATTATGCTTCTGTTACCTTTTCATGACAAAATTGGATAAGCAAATTAACTTTGAGGTTATTATATTATTATTTTCCCGCGTTTCGTGGTATAGCGGGAAAATTTTGTATTAATGTTCCGAACGGCTTTATAGTTGTGTACTGTGGTATCATTGGTAATAACCAATCAGATTAGAGTATTGTACTGGTCACTGTAGAGTGGTCAAGGGTAGTCATTCTCTAGCCGTACGTTCACCGCTTCACAGCAAAATTTCTATATTTTTGGAAATTTGTATAATTTCGATAATTGTTGTAAAACTAAAAATGAGATAGAAAGTATTCTTCAACTTATACATATATTTTTTTTTTATTGTAAAAATATATTACAAAATATTTGACGAAATAGATATATTAACGTGATTTATATCTTGCCCAGTTTCAGAGGTTTTTATCCCGAAAAGGTTTCTCTCTGTTTTCCCCAGGGTCTGATGTAAATCTGCTTCGTTGGAAACAAAAGTGACCTCTCATTAGAATTGTTATACAATGAATATTTACAGAAATTCTAAACAGTCAAAATATATGATACTATGTTTGTTTATGAGTTTTGTAAAATTTTTGAATATAAGCGGCGTCCAGTAGCAACGTCGGGCTGTTCGCTAGTAGCAACGTCGGGCTGTTCGCAAATTGTATTTTGCGTTTTGTTATTTATTTATTATGTATATGCACAACCAATGTAATTCCCCGAGATGAAACTATTGTAAGGAACGTGCTTGTATTTCGCATGAAAACGCTTGTTGTGTCACAATGCATAAGATCTAAAGAAACATGCCGCGACGGCTGTTCCAACCTGAAAACCTTACCCGCGGTGGGATGAAATTAACGTCACCTTGTTACCTAAAAAACGCGATTTCAGAAAACAATAATGAAACAGACAACTGTGGTGCACATATATAGAATAAATGTCAAAATTTGTGTTTTGTTACGGGTATGCAACACACAGCAAGAGCATTTATCAGTAGTGCTGGTAGCGTAGTGGTTAGCGCGGTGGACTATACGGACTCATAGGTCTTGGGTTCGAATCTCACCGTCGCCGATCATTGCAAAACCGTTGTAACCTTGGGCAAGTTACTTTACATTATGTTGTACTCTCTTCACCCAGGAGTAAACTGGGTACCTGGCACGAGACGAGCTTGTAATGTGAATGAAAAGCATTAGCGCCTAAACGGCAGCTCTGCCTGTATACTCCAAGGGAGTTGAGAATGCACGGGACTGCACAGGTCTCGCCAGGGAGGTGATTGTAGAAGTCGCGTGAGGCTCAGGCGAACGAGACTTTAAATCCTACCTTTACCTTTACCTTTATCGCATGAAATGCGCTAACGCGCATTACATGTACGAAAAATGCACTTGCTGTGTGTTGCATACCCGTAACAAAACACAAATTACGACAATATATATGAATTGAAGGAAGGAGAATGAATACCAATATAATCGGCAAACTCTGCAATCCGGAAACTGAAAAGCGGTTTATTTCGTTCTGTAGCATTCTGGCGCGAAATACACACGGTGTAGAAATAGACAACTTTCTTGTTTATTTCCTTCCAAACGGTTGAATATTTGATCGGAACACACTCTGAATAGATTGTTCTGTGATATAAAAGGGAAAAGATGACAAAATAACGTACTTTATCGCTCTAGAAGCAAATTTAAAAATAGTCATCCATCCCCCCTTTTTCGTTTTTCGTCTGTGGGACATTGTTCCCCCCCCCCCCCCCTCGCTTCAGAACCCCACTTGGCCAGAAAATGTGTTTATTGATATACACCTTTGGTGAAAGTGGCATTGTAAAGCGAGGGGGAACGATGTTGTATAAAACTTTTCCGTTTCACATTGATTTCTGACCCAAATATCGGTCTTATTTTGCATAAATTATCCCATCTTAAAGCAGATTCATATGTGGACCAAGTTACTTGAAATTTCTACCGAAGAAGATTCTCAAATTTTGCATTTTGAAATTTCGACTTTTCAGGGCAGATTCTACGCCTTATCTTAACAGCTCCTTGCCACTCATTTCGAAATAAAAAAAATTATGTACAGAACTATTAGACATTGGAATTGACTTCGATGGTTTTTTTTTATACGCCCTGTTGATTTTTAGAATACGATTTCTATCAAATAATGTTGATATATATAATTATACTAGATATGATGTCAAAAAGAGACAGGAGTGTTTCAAATCATAATGTAATCTAAATGACCCTTATTACTTTGTTTATAATGTTACATGTATCCTGTTAAACTGGTGAAATTTCGGTGAATGACCTATCAATGTCGGCTCCTTACCGGATATACACGTGTCCTTTCCCGTCATTTTGCGTGAGGTTAGAGAGAGCCGTAATATGATAACTTGGCGACGTTTCACTTGTAGACAAGAATTTCAAAATACAGAAAAGAAAACGAGTGTAGATAACGAATTTGGGTTGTTTCTAAAACTTGTCCGATGTTGAAGATATGATCGAAAAGTTACTTTTAAAAAAAATAGATCTACTCTCATGTTACTAGTATGTCAAAGTAATGAAGAATTATTGTAAATTGCTAGTACCTACTACGGAATATGACTGCTCAAGCCAGAGGTTTTGAAAGAAAAAGAAATTCTTGAAATTGAAATCTAAACATACAAGATATTAAAACGCAACGGAATTTTTAAAAATAATAATGATACTTAAAAAAAAACCCGAATATAAGTAAAACAAAGGAGGGGATCTCCAACAACACCAGGTTGCAGCACCCACAGCAAAACCCCAAAACACTCAATGCAAAAAACACAAAGCAGACAAGCACAGAAAGAGACGCTTAAGGGACAAGGAACGTCAACGCACAACACAGAAACATCAAACACAACGGACTACACATAAACCAACGAGACCAAGTTTCATTCTCTCAAGTTTACCCCACCAAGTTACTGTCTTTCTGGTCAGTGTAATTTCCAGTAATAATTTCTAACAAAGATATGTCGAATTGAAAATACAAGACATACACACCCAGTTGTGCCTCATATGAAATTAATGTGAAATTTACATGAATTTACATAAAAGTTCACATAAAATTTATGTGAAACGAGCACAAACATGAATTTTATTTGAATTTTTTTTACGTGAAATTCACGTGAAGTTTCTGACATGCATTCTATGAGAATTCAATTTCGCATGGAGGTCACAAACAAAAATTCATATGAAATTCAAGTGAAGTAAATCTATGTGAAATTCATGTAAAACTTTATTTACATAAATCTTATGTAAAATTTATACGAATTTTACATGAACTTTCATGTGAAATTTACATGATGCTCATTTCATATGAATTTCATGTGAGGCACAATTGGCTGTGTACATGTAATTTAAAACAAATTCACTGATAGCTAACATTGATGTGTCATTCACCAAGTAAATTGTTGTTGAGTTGAAGTAAGGATTGTAGTACGCTCACCTGAGAAAGCCTTTCTTAAACTGTCATACAGAAATCCAACTACCAATGCCATCGCTGCAGTACTAATGGTAATGTAGGCGAATAAACTGAGGTAATGGTTCACTGAAATACAAAAACAAAATCAAGATGACAAAATTGACGTTTGAATTAAAAGGAAAAAAAAAAGAATTATAAATTTCTCACGAAAATGAGATAAAGATCTACTGGTAATGAAATCAAATGACACATAAACCAATAAAATACTATGAAAAAGTATTCAGTAGCATTAAGGTTATTTGTATGATGCTTACAAAGACATCGAATAATATACTTAACTGCTTAATATAGAATAATAAATGTGCGTCTGAATTCAATAAGTGTCCGGAAAGAGTAAGCATCTCCCCTTTGCTATGAAAAGTTGTCATTTCGTTGGTGAGTAGTAATCAGATATCTCGTTTTGGGGAAAGAGACGAATCATTATATCAATACATGTATCTAATGGTCTAAATTGGTCTTATTCAGAATAATTTTCAACAATTTGGAAATTGGAAATGTTTAGAGGTATCGCGATGACAGTTTAATTTTGAGTTGTATAAACTGGGCGTTTAATGTTGTAGAAATTGGCTAAGATTAAGTAATAGAGAATGAAATGTTATTCTGTGTAAATCATTCCGCGCACTGACTGTTGAACTTCTCTAGTGATGTCCACAACACCTATTTTCGACTCATGACTCCTGGATAGGCGTAAATAAAATATTTATGTCAGTTAATAAATTCATTTTCAATTAACCAATTTGATGTCTCCATTTTAGGATTTTGTTTATATTTTCAAAAGTCACGATCTTGGTTTTGTTTTCCTTTGAGTAACATGATTTTTGAGATACTAATTGAAATTATTTTCTCTCAAATCATTTGATAAATTGTAAACACCAAGTATCCCATTCTTACCAACTCATTTCGGATAACGTTTAGTATCCAGTTGTTTTGACAACAGAACTAGAATTTTGAAACAAAACTAACGAAACAGTCTACTTGATTTCAATTTCCGATTGCTGCAAATCTCTCATTGCGCAACAAATTTTATAACAATTTATGATCTTATTTTTAGCACAACCTAATCAATGTATGTCTCCCTTAAAATAAGGAAAACAATTTTTTTCACTCATTGGTAGGCCAGAAATCCAGTTCCGAGACAAAGGTGAAAAAAAGCCGATTATATTGTTTTTAAATGTGCTCAAAAGGGGACTTGTTATCTCATATCAATACAATCATATTCAACATTAAGAAATGCGGGCTTTCAAATAACAGTATTAAAAGGCGACGTGTACTTTGTTGATGTACTCATTGCGGGACATGTTAGTATAACAGTTTTTGGTTAAGTGATAATACTTCTTTTTTATCCCATCAAAATCCTGTAAAAAGTCTAGTTAATAGGTTTATTTTAACCACATAAGGTCAGGGTAAACAATTTAGATGCCATGGTCAGGTTGAAGGTTTACGGCTTTCTTTGTCCGTGCAAAATAACAATCAACACGTGTATGAATAAGGTTCCCTATGGACAGCTTGAAAGATTTTGGAAACTTGCGAAAACATAATCATCAATATTTCATACTTGAAGGTAGAAATATATAAACCAATAGAAGATTAATGTAACGACATCGTGAGAAGATCACCATGCAATAATAAGATCCTGAGTTCTCAATAATAAGATAGTATGACCAAATTAAGAAGAAAATGTTCGAAAAAGAAGGTTTGATGTGAAGAAAAAGGAAGCGTCAAACTCTGCGACTATCTAGAGAGCCTTCTTAGAGACCTTCGGAAAAGTGAGAGGGATGTGCATACGTATCCCGGATAACCAAACCATCTGCTACTAACGTAGCTGATGGCTGTCCCTAGTTGGCACCGACTACCAATGGATCTCGTTGGTTTATGTGTGGCAATTTGTGTTTGATGTCGTGTTTGTTGTTCCTTGTCCCTTTTGTGTCTCTTGCTGAGTGCGTCTTCTATGTGTTTTCACTTGGGGTGTATTGATGTGTTCTTGTTGCTGCTGCAATCGAGTCTTGTTGGAGATCCCCTCCTTTCTTCTAGACAGAAATTTCTATATGCGAAGCACCAGACATGTGCGTTTCGGTTAATGGATCCTCAACAGTGGTACGTTAAGCCAAATAATAAAAAAATAATAGTTTACTGAAGCGCCCCTAGATTAATTTCAAAATTTCTGTGGAAATCGCTACACAGTCAATCGTGCTACATGAAATTTGTGTGAAGTTTTTAAAACGAATTGCATGTAAAGACCATTTTGCATGAAGGTTAACAATGAAAATTTCATGTAAAATTCATGTGAAGTAAATTTATGTGAAATTCATTTGAATTTGTTTTCACATAATTTTTTTGTAAAATATATATGAAATTCACATGAACTTTCATGTGAAATTTACATGATGCTCATTTCATAGGAATTTCATGTTAGGCACAATTGGCTGAGTATACTTGGGAAAAGCTCCCCAAACAAGACAAAGGGCACTGACCTCAACAGAATACACGGGGGGGGGGGGGGGGGGTTGATAATGTTGTATTCAACTTAAGCCCAATCCCTTTTAAATCTATTGAAATAAAATAAGTTAAAAAAAAAACACCACACCATTAAGTATGCAACAGACAACACCACTTCTGCATCAACAGACAACCATGTGATATCCCCCCCCCCCTCTTAAGGAAACACGACTTGATGTTTGTTTTATAGAGAAAGTGAAAGGGGTCAAATCAAATAGTAGGTACATGTACCTTCCTGTTTTCGATAGTTGGTTAATCTTTCCAACCATACATTGAGCAATCCAATGAAAGATACGAACATCATCATATTTAAGCCGAACCATACAAGATGGCTCACATATGTTACGGACATCATGCATGACGTCAAACTGGCACCCTCTGGTCGTTTATCAATATCTGCTTTGTCTGAAATAAAAGAAAATCATAATTTACTGAGCTTTAATTTTGATCAAGATGCAAGATACATGTATTTTCGGTTGATTGTTTCTTCAATGCATTCGAAAATTTATGTTCTTATTTCTTGAAATTTCTAAAACCAGGGTCCTGTAGCATCGTATCCTACCCATTCCGCTACGTCTTTCGGTAAAAAAGAGGTAGGGGTTTATAGTCTCGTTCGCTCTAGCTTCACGCGACTTCCACAATTACCTCCCTGGCGAGACCTCTACAAACCAGTGCATTCTCAACTCCCTTGAGAGTATACAAGCAGAGCTGCCCTTCAGGCGCTAATGCTTATCATTCACATTGCCAACTCGTCTCATGTGCCAGATACCCGATTGACTCCTGGGTAGAGAGAGTGCAATGAAGTGTAAAATAACGTGCTAAAGGTTACAATGGTTTTGCAATGTCCGGCGACGGTGAGATATGGGTTCGTAGACCACCGCGCTAACCACTACGCTACCAGCACTACGTACGATACATCTTTGGACATAATAACTTTCACACTCTTTGGCCATATTACATTGTTCAGATTGAGGATCACTGACGAGGGTTAAGTATCCGAAACGTGCGCATGTCTGGTCCATGCTGAAAATTTATCTGTTCTTAGATGATGCTATTGAATTTGACATTTAACTAGATATTGCCCTGTATAAGTTTTTTAGAACTTAGTAAAAGATGTCAATCGACTTAAATTAAGAATCTATAATGAGATAAAAACCGCAGGAGATACATGCCTCCCATCCCCCCAAAATACACTTCAATTCTGTTTGAGTACATGTATTGTTTTTATTTTCATACTGTACGAACATGGCATGTTTCTTGAGTTTTCATAACTTCCAAGTTTTACCTCGTATCTGGTATTCGAATAGTGTTTGCAATTTTTGATATTTGACAAACCTGCATGGTTTTGTGTATATTTTGTCATAACATATCAAAATTCAGCGAAAACTTTAAAAACATATTTTCATTCGTATATTTGCGTGTTTTTGGCACTGATTGAAGTGAATGTCTAAATTGGGACAGGGCTAAGTCACTAATCTGTCGTACACACATTTAAAAATAAATATCACTCGAGATAGCTCTACGATTCTCGATTACTAAAATGGCAACTGAACCTAGCTTACGTTTATTTTCATTGTTCTCTTCTTAACATTAGGGATTTTACGATTTTGCCGGTGCAATACCACAAAATAGGCGTTATTCATTCCAGACATCTATTTTGACCTCTACTTGTCCAAGTTGGAATATATATCAATATCTTACATAAAACATATGTATGTGCATGGGGATGTGCAATTCTCATTGATATACAAATGTACAAGATATTTGCAACTGTGTACGAATTGCTACTCGGTCTGAAATTTACATGTAACTACATAGGCCACTTGCCAAAATTCATAATGGCTGACAAAATGACGAATTGTCCGAGGTAGGCGATTTAAGCGCACTTTCTTATTGTTACGTCACTATGGAATTGCGTCTTTTAGTTTTAACAGTGACGTCATAATGAAAAAACAACGCGAAAAGATGTTGACTCGGACATTTTGTGCTTTCTAACAAGATCGGAAAATGGTTTATTGAAGTAATACATTAACTATTACCCTTCTTATGTAATGCAATTTTAATTACCTTTTAGACTTTGCAGCTCATGATTTGGAATATCTTTATCGTAGCTTTTCACCTGCTGTCCAACCTTTTTATTTCGTCCTAAGATGTAATCTTTTGGAAGTAACAAAAATGTACTAACTGCAAACGTGAAGACAGACACTAACGTAATGATGAGATAACTCTCCTTTCTACTTGTTCCATTTTCATGTGCAATCTGAAAAAAAATTACTTATTTTAAATTCATAGATTTTTCATTTTCTCCTAAACTGACATTTGCACTATGATGATCCAGATGGAAATTTATCACAAATCTTGTCTATGTTTCGCCTAAAATGACAAAACTCAAATCATCTTCTTCTCTGAATAATTTTAAATACTGAGATATATGTTCTATTGTAAAATTTCAGTGCACCATATGCACATTTCAGCAAGTTATGTCTCATCAGTGATGTTCGAGGTCGATAAATAGAAAATCCAAAGAATATGAAATTATGAAGAGCAAAAGTCTAAACAGTAAACATGACCTAAAGTTTCTGCAAAAGAACCTGCTAAAGACAGAGATATGCCATCAGGGAGATGCCCTTTATTTCAAGGAATTTTTGGGGGGAGAATTTACAGTGTCAAATATATTTTAAGTCAAAAATGCCGAAACACTGTGAAATTAGGCGAACGATATCCACGGGGACTTAACAATCCACAAGAAGATAAACCAATCTAGTGGCTGAAATGGTAAATATTGAGATACATTTTGTATATGTTCTATTGTAAAATGTCAGTGCACCAGATGCGCATTTCAGCAAGTTATGTCTTATCAGTAATGTTTACGACCGATAAAGAGGAAATCCCAAACTAAAAAATATGAAATTATGAAGAGCAAAAGTCTAAACTTGACCTTAAGTTTTACCAAAGAGCCCGCTAAGGACAGAAAGGGAGATTCCTTTTAGTTTTAGGAAGTTTTCATTTATTTATTCTTTTTTTTTTGGCGGAGAATTTTCAAAATATTTCAAGTCAAAAGTGCCGAAACTATGAAACTAGGCTAACGATATCCTCAGGAGTAAGGTATTTACCAGCAGAGATACCAATCTAGTGGTTGAAATTGTCAAAATTGTTGAAATATATGCTCTACTGTACAGTGCAACATATGTACATTTCATCAAGTTATATCTCATCAGTAATGCTCAAGGCCGATAAAGAGGAAATCCAAATAATGTGAAATAATGAAGAGCAAAAGTCTAAACTTGACCTAAAATTTCTACCAAAGAAGCTTGCTTCAGCAGACCTCGGGAAGATTTGGTATACCAATATCGTGCTTTCTTATCAATAACGCTTGTGTTTCTAAATTCGATCCAGGTTTGGTCGCAGCATCGCATAGTATACGTATACAAGTAAAATGTCTCGTTAATTTGTCATGAAAAATACGATATTGTTTTTGATAAGATAATAATGCACGTATGTGCAAATTCAAGGATTCGATGTCGAAAGAGACAAAATATCTGTAGACGGTTTTGCAAATATATGTACCAGGTTTTCAAAAACTCAAAAGACAGCCATAAAGAAATACATGTGTATAGGAAATTCAACGGACGTACAATCCGAAATGCGTTTTCTTTATCCTAAAAAAATTGATATAAACTCACCTTAACTAATTGTTGAGTCATAGACGATACATCAAATAAGCCTGACAAAACCGCTACAATCGTCGTTTTTATAGTGTGGAACAAATTAGCAACCTGAAAACATTTATAACAAATCATTAAAAGAAGAGAAATATCTATTAAAAAGGAGACCATCCGAAGACAATGAATTTCCATTGTCTACTTTGATTCTGCTTCGTCTTTCGGTACACCTTTGGACTTAATAATTTCACATTCTTTGGTCAAATTAAATTGTTTAGATTGAGGATCACTGACGAGGGTTGAGTACCTGAAACGTGCATGTCTGGTCCATGCTGCAAGTTTATCTGTTCTTAAATGATGCTATTGAATTTGAAGACATTTAACATTGCTGCTGCAAAAAGTGGCTACCGAAAAGTATTGAGAAGTACTTATGAACGGATATGTTTTCTTCAATGTGCCTTTTGGAAAAGATAACGACTCTCTTATCAATATTTCTCTAGAATAACATATTCTTCTCCTTAGGTTATGCATAAAGAATGAACCATTGCATGTAATGTACAGAAAAAGAGTGATTAAATCTGCAAGATAAGAATGCCTAAATCATGTTGTTATAGAGGGCTTAGAAATGATAATAAACTTTAAATACAAAAGGTTTGAAAATGTTGAAGCTCAAATTCAAAAACCTGAAATCAACATCAAATCCAAGCATTAGAATAAAAAGGCAAAACCATAGTAAAACACATTAAACGAAACAAGAGTGGTTTTCAAATGAAGGTAAGATCAGATGCCCGGGAAGAATAAGCATCTTTTGCTTGCAAGTAATACCCGTAACTTAAAGCCCTGTAGAAATGTTTATCATAGTTCAGTTCGAACCTAAAATATCTGTCAACATTGTGAGAATTGATCTGTAAAAGTGTGTTTCATTTTCATAATGTGAAACCAACTTCTACACAGAAGGTGGAATCATATGTCATGGATCAGTAAGAATCTACTGTCAAGCAATACTCGTCAATTAGTAACGAAAAACTGATAAAAATTGTGAAATTAAAAGAAAATACTGATATCAGTCAAGATGATTATCCAAAATGTTTTATATCGATCAGCAGGACTGTTTAAACCCCTCAGTTATACAATCAAGAACAGTATGCCCTTCAGTTACACAATCAAGAACAGTATGATAAAGGAATTGGCGATGTATATTACTGGGGCTTCAGTACATGTTAAAGTAAAGAAAAGAACAACCAGGAAGGTCAAAATTCTTTTATTGTAACCATGTGATCTTGAAATGCATACCTGCATACTTGTCGCCAACATTACAAGGCCAGACAAACCGACACATGCCAATCCCGGTCCAAGTAACCATGGAAGCTCTAATATGAAAATAACACAGTGTATATTGTAATATTTACTAAAAAAAAAACACAAAGAATAATCTTCAATTAAATTCTTAAAGTTTATTTTTCCGGTAGGATTGTACGTAATTTTGCTATTTTTAATATCCTTTATAACGTGTCTTCAGTAAGTTGTGGTATGGCGGTCTTGTTTTGACTAAACTCGACTGCACCGAACAATATATTCGGAATCTTCCATGGTCCCTGTAAAGTGCGAAATGAAACAAATCGAAACTACACAAAACAAATCGAAACGAAACGAATCGAAATGAAACAGATCGAAACTAATCAAAACATAAAACTTAAACAGAAACATGTAAAGACAAGAAATGCATGTATTATGACCTTTATTAAACAGTTCAGGTGCCTACAGAGTTCCTTGAAAGATTCAAAATTGGCAAATAAAAACATAAATGTAAAATACCATAAGTACATTTTAGAGGATTAAATAAGTTCGTTATAAGACCGTAATGAGTAAATAAATAGGGGGGGGGGGGGGGGGGGGGGGGGGGGGGGAGGGGGGGGGGGGGGGGGTGGGGGGTTGGCCCATTTCAGGAAAGAATTTTATCCCTCTTCAAACGAAATGTGCCAAACCTCCCTCCTCCCCCCTAAGGTTTATGTTCTGGGGGGTTGGCCCATTTCAGGAAAGAATTTTATCCCTCTTCAAACGAAATGTGCCAAACCTCCCTCCTCCTCCCTTAGGTTAAGTTCTGGGGGGTTGGCCCATTTCAGGAAAGAATTTTATCCCTCTTCAAACGAAATGTGCCAAACCTCCCTCCTCCCCCTTAGGTTTATGTTCTGGGGGTTGGCCCATTTCAGGAAAGAATTTTATTCCTCTTCAAACGAAATGTGCCAAACCTCCCTCCTCCCCCCTTAGGTTTATGTTCTGGGGGGTTGGCCCATTTCAGGAAAGAATTTTATCCCTCTTCAAACGAAATGTGCCAAACCTCCCTCCTCCTCTCTTAGGTTTATGTTCTAATTTTTCTTGATATAGTTTTCAAAAATACAGATTGGAACTGTCTCCCCTTTACTAGAATCTTCTCTGGTAAATAATATTTTTATACGCCTATAACGAGATTATCTACCCTCCCCCCTTCCATTCGCTAAAATGCATTAATCGCATTTAACATTACTTTTTATGTTTTTGTTTTTCAACTTTGACATATTCAAGAAATCATTTAGGCACTAGAACTGAATTTTATGTTTTGTTTCGTTTTGTTTCGATTCGATTCGTTTCGATTCATTTCGATTTTTTTTTTGTTTCGTTTCGATCTTTTTTTTTCTTTTCGTTTTTTTTTTCTTTTTTCTTTTATTTTTATCTTTTTTTTTTTTTTTCGTTTCGTTTCGATCTGTCTTATTTCGTTTCATTTCGATATGTCTTGTTTCGTTTCGATTTTTTTTTTCGTTTATGTTTCGTTTCGCGTTTTACAGGGACCAAATCTTTCATCCTTCAGTAGACACTCATCGTCGGAACCCACGGTCGGTCACGCTAAACTCACCTCTGAGTTTAGCGTGACCGACCGTGGGTTCCGACGATGGTAGACACTATACGTATGTGATTTCTTAATAATTGAGAAAATGGGAACAATATAACTATACTAACCAGGTGTTGCAAATGCTATACAAAGGCATCCAACTGCATACACTATACTGAAAATAAGAAAAATGTAGATGTAGTTATCATTTTTCATGAGGTATTCTTGTATGATATCTATGTAGTTAAATGTGAAAAATCTAGTTGTAAAGAATACTTGAACTTCCTCCCCAGAATACTTTGGTTCCTGGCCCATCAGTCGAGCCACACCCTTGATCTTGTCATGTCATAATTTTGACCCTGGAGTTCATGGCCTCAGGGAGAACCTCTGATGACCCACCATACGTGGTTAGGAGCATAATGTACATCTAAGAGGTCGACAAAGATACTTAAGAAATTGTATAATAAAATATTTCGTTTTACGTTCCGAGCTTAATTTTTTCTGAAAGGTGCACTCCCGCCAGGCATGAAAGTAAACAAATGATCGATATGAAGGGAAAAGAAGACTGAAATCATTTCAAGTGAGGTTTAACTCTTACTTTATTTTAGGAAAAAAAAAAATCACAATTATCTCCTGATATACTAATGGTGGTATAGGCATTTTATTATATTTCATTTTATTTTTACCTAGATGCCCTATTACCTCAAACATTCGTCGTATCGAATTTTAAAAATGAAATAAATTAGACATAATCGAAGCAGATCCATGAATGACAAGTTAGTTACATGTAATACCTTTTAAGATATTTTTGAAAAGTACAATATGGAATGTACTTTAGGTTTTGAAATAGGATATAACCCCGAGATTTAGAATATGGATAAATGTTAACTCAATGACCTTTCTTTATACATGTACAATTGCTTGATGCGGAAATATAGAGGAACCCCCCTCCTCTCCCCTAAAAACCCAAAGCAAACATAATATAACACACAAAAAAAAAAGCAAAGACAAAATACAAAATTTCGACGTATCCGATTCTCAAGGTATGTTCACTGGATCCTTTAAATATGCAAAAACTATCAATTGACAGACAGAATTACATGTATCAAAAGATCTCGCGATCCGTTCATTACTATTAATAGATGCATGTAGGATTTTTAAAAGCATCAAACAAATTCAACACTACGAGAGAGTCAGTGTTTTTTTTAACGTCATAAATACAACTCTTTGTACTTCATACTGTACGTTTATCCTTGAATTATTTTTAAAAATCAAACTTTAGTATCTATCATCACTGCCATCGGCAGGCTACTTTTTATCTATTTCATTTTTTTAAATTAAAAAATGACGACTTTATTGAGAGGTATATGATTTTTTACTTCAATACGCACATATTATCGGTAAGGTACCAATCACAGAAAAAAAATATTTGGCAGCAATTTAGTACAAGTGATAATATGTGAAACACGATGAATAAAGGTTTGCGCTCCGTCTAATATCATAGTGACTTTCACGTCCTTGAATATCCGGTATTTATAACTACATTGTACCTTCTCTATCCGCCGATGGGAAATGTGCATGTATTGTTCACGCACAGATTTGTGTATTGATATCATGATCGTACTGCATTGTAACAGATGTTGCAAAGACATGTAATTAAAATTCATACGAAATAAATAGATGCTGACATGTAGAAGGTCATTTCTTAAATAGACAGCATTTTAAGATTTTCATCTAGTAATATTTAGCATGAAGTTTGCAATCTATAGAAGTGTCATCCAGTTCTTGCAAGGCAATGAGATCCAGAAAGGTTGAATTAAATCTACATTTGAAACTGTAATTCTATGCTAGGGTTTTACAAAATTAATTATCCTAATAAAATACAAATATCCTTTTCAAACATTTTGGTAAAAAACAAAGGATATGATATAAATTAATTCTACGCACATGAATATTGCTCTCGTGATTCTGGTTCCGAATTTTCTGGTAAGTTGACCGAGGCAA
Organism: Pinctada fucata; assembly: GCA_028142955.1. Classification (NCBI taxonomy): domain Eukaryota; kingdom Metazoa; phylum Mollusca; class Bivalvia; order Pterioida; family Pteriidae; genus Pinctada; species Pinctada fucata. The sequence continues at coordinate 51,038,393 of AP027103.1, read as the reverse complement.
GCGAGCCCTGTGCACATTACACCCACAGCAATGGAGAACCATACGTTTAGGCGTGCCTCTTGTTGGATACATCCTATCTCACTCTCAGGATCATCTAAGAAACCATGGTAATGTTCTAATTTAGAACTTGTTGGCTCCAATGTATTGTTCACGGAATCAATACCTGATGTCAAATTAGAACTAGATGCTGTAAGATTTGAATCAAACGAACATTCCTCGATATAAAATCTCTCTTGCTTCAGGACAAAGACAAGAGAACCCCATCCATAAACAATGCCACCGAACAGCAAAATTTCTATCGAACACCAAATCGCCGTAAAAATCCTATATTTATAGCATAGTTCCATTTCCAATGTCCGACCGTACCATTAGACTCCAGGGAATTTTTAAAGTATAGCAACATCTACTGAAGCAAAACTGAGCTAGCGAGCTGTACACTTACGGTGAAATAATAATTAAAGTGCACACATCATACATATATATGCTACCTTCTAGTGTACATGAATGACTAGGATATGATACACTACAGGTGAAGTGTGAGGAAGCTACTTGTCGGGAGCATTTTAAGGCTTACAAGTCAAAAGGTCGTAATCGAGATTTTCTAAATTATTGAATTAGAGTTGGACCGACCTCCCACTTGTAACTTCTCTTGTAAATTGTTGAAAACAGAATGCAATGAAGAACTTCAGTTTGCATATCTTAACTATTTGAAAAAAAAATCCATTGCATCACTGAATGCATGGATCTAGGTCGGGTGGGGGGCTAACCCCCTCCCACTCCTGGAATTTTCTTATCTAAAAAATGCTGATTCTCCGGTTTTTATGCTTTTGTGGGCTACCCCCTCCGTAAAAATTTCTAGATTCGCACATGATATTTTTTTGTACCTGGAAAAAAGAAGATAATTAACAAAGTATATTAAGGACATTCATAATTGTTTACAGCAAATGCAGTAGAGCGTTCACTGTACATGGTCGCCCGTCGATTTTTTTTATACCTTTCAGCCTTGGTAGCATATATACATGAACCTACAATTGATCTTCAGGAATACGGAGAAGCGACCTTGTGTTGATGTACATTACAGCAGCGCACTAAAATTAAGCTGCCTCAAGGTCAGATATGCAATTATAGCAAATTAAAGCCATCCTATTCAAACTTTGATACTAGGATACATTCATCTCACTCATATGATCGTTTCCAACCCCCTCCCCTTTTTTCTTTCTCAGAACCATGGCTAAAATGGCCGTTCTTTACTCTACGGCCATTTTAGCTATGTTTCTGAGAAAGAAAGAGGGGGAGGGGGGTTGGAAACGATCATATCTGCAGGCACCTGTGATCTCACTAGACAATTGCTTTGGTTTTTTTCTGTAGTATAGTTCCTATCATTATAAATCAGTATTTTAATTATTGTATCTTTTTTTTTTACTTTCGTGATATTTTTTTTCTGTGCCACGTGCTTTAACTTTAATATGTTTTTCACCATAAATTTCTTCTATTTATTTTTTCTAATCGCTTAAATATGTTCCTTTTTTTCTCCATGTCATAATATTATTCTGGATTATCCTCAATATTGGCATGTCGAAAAGTACAGGAGCAATATTTATTAACCTTGAACTTGATTTTCATATCTATAACAAAGAAATCATTATTTAGTTCAAGTATACATTTAAAACATAAACCGGTCAGCTATGGTTAGTCGAACCTTGTAACTCAAAGAGGCGTTCAATGGACTGAATGGAACAGTCGTATTTTGACATGTGCTGAAACTGGAACGCGTCAAATAACAAAGAATTAAAAATGTACATCTTGCGAACTAGATATTTGATACAAAATGTCCTATATTTAACAAAGAAAAAGAAAACCTTAAGACGGTGATTATGTGAATACGATATTCACAGGAGCGTTGTGAGATAAAAGTTTTTTTTCTCTATATCTAAATTTGATTCTCCAGATTCTCAAAGTATCCCTGCTGGTGGACTGTTAGTCCCCGAGAATAACGTTCGCCCAGTTTCACTATGCTTCTGTATTGGTTTGAAATATATTTGTAGGTTTTGTAATACTAAATTTGATAAATTACTCTGAAATTAAGGGGCACGTCCCCACGTCATATCATTGTCCCTAGCTGGTTATTTGACACACATTTTAAGTCATGATTAGAATTTCGCACTTCGTATATTTGTTATTTTGATTTCCTCTCCTTTGGCCTCGAGCATCACTGATGATACCTTGAATGTTGAAATGCGCATATGGTGCATTCAATAATTACGACAGAACATAAACTAGTATTTCAAAATATATTACACAACCCATGTACTACCCTGTGAGATAAACTATTGAAAGGAACGTGTTTTCATTTTGCATGAAAACGCTCGTGACGTTACTATGCATACGATCTAAAAAAAAAAAAAATAAATAAATAAAAATGTCGCAACGGCTGTTCTAACCTGCAAACAGAACCCGCAATAACCTGAATTTCAATGTCATCTTTTTACCTAGAAAAACGCGAATTCAGAAAACAAAAATGAAACAGACAACTTTGATGCATAAATATGGAATAAATATGTACATGTAATGAATAATTTGTGTATTGTAACGGGTATACAACACACAACACACAACAAGTGCATTTAACGCATGAAATACGATACCACGCATTACATGTACGATAAATGCACTTGATGTGTGTTGCATACCCGTTACAAAACACAAATTCAGACACTTATTCTCTTTATATTTTCAAGCACTAGGTTAGTATCTCTGTTAGTGGACTATTACTATTAGTCACAAATAAACATCAAAGAAGTACCTAACAATTATTCAGTCTCAAAGTCGTGAAGGCAAGGCCAAATCGTTAGAATTCCCATCGAAACGGTTGCGAACCCCGGAATGAACAACATTCCGAAGTGAGATCAGGTACATTGTAACCCGGGAGAGTCAGCGTCTCCTGACTGCATGCAACACCCGTCGCAACAGCTCCATGGAAACCTGTCAAATTCGGTGATTTTCTCGATGTACATTTTGATGTACAGATCAGGTAAGTATGTCTTGTTTGGTGATGATGACAGCCATTCAATCATAATGTAGAATGTCACTGATCATTCTGGAAAGGGGGATCTGATATGCTTTTATTATATCTCCGTAGCGACCGAAGAACTTTCTCAATTATGATTTCAACTGTTGTATGATGAACGATATCCCAAAAGGATATCGTTCGCCTATTTTCGCTGTGCATCTGCACTGAATTGAAATATATTTGTAAGTTTGCTGATACGAAATTCGATGAATTATTAAGAAGATAGTCCCTTATGGCATAGCTCTGTCCATAGCTCACTCTTTGACACACATTTTATGTCATAATTAGAATATTTTTCTTCATATATTTGCTATTTCGATTTCTTCTCTTTGGGCCTAGAGCATCACTGATGACACATTGATTGTTGAAGTGCGCATATGGTGCACTAAATAACATATAATAGTTTAATATTCAAGATTAAACATGCTGGCATACATCAATACATTACAACATAAAGCTCACACTAAATATCATTTAATTTCCATTGTTATTTTTAAGAAACAACGATTCTGATTGGCCGAGAAATTTTGTTGATACCTGTATTAACACAAAACGGAAGAACGCGCTTAGCAACGTCATAAGCAACGTCGTTAGCAACACGATTTCAAAGCTGCAAATAAACGTTCAAAAGCGACGTAATGAAATGATAAGTAATCAATGTAATATTTTTTTTGGTTGATCGAGGTATCAACACCAAAATTTGAGGGAAAACTTTTGCATCTTGCGCTACGCGCACGATGCAGTTTTCCCTCAATTTTTGGTGTTGATACCTCGATCAACCAAAAAAATCCTTAAATACATAAAACTACAACTTTGATGTAATTATTGTGAAATATAAAATAAATGCATGTTCATAAACTTAATCCATAGATATCTTATTTTTTCAATAGGAGAAATAGGAATCAGTTTATTACAGTCATGAATACAGTAATGATTTCAATAATTGGGAAATGGATAATACAGATTCATACAAATTCAATTTCTTTGAATATATCCGTTCTATTTTCAAAAGCAGAAAGTAAGTAGCAACAAATACGTTTGCAAGAAACAATATCAGAATGGTTTAAGATCTCTTTACATTTGTCTATTTCTGTACGATTATCTTTTTGTATTTTCGTACTTCGTTCTTAAATCATTGTACAGAGGGCACGTAAATGGAAAATGAGTTTCATTCTCAATGTTTAACGTCTTCAAATTCATTAGCATCATTTTAGAGCAGATAAATTTACAGCATGGACCAATATCACCACAAGATAAACAAAATCGATTTTCCCTCGCGACATGTGGACGTTTGTATCGTCCTACCTCTTTCTAGCTTATGTGCTCTTATTCTAAGTTGAGTTACAAGCTTAGCCTTCGAAAAAGCTTAGGGTGCGAACCCATAGCAGTTGTAATCACACGCGTAGCCAGAGTAGAAATTATGTGTACTCAAATCAATCTAGACACTGTGGGATCACTGACGAAGGCTAAGTAACCGAAACGTGCATGTCTGGTCCATGCTGAAAATTTATCTGTGATCTTATTGAATTTGAAGACGTTTAATTTTTTTTCAATTTTTGGGACAACTCCAGCATCAGAGTATGTATCATTGGAAATTTCATTCCCTTCATTTTACTGTGACCTAGTAAACAAAGTCAGAAGGATCAAAGGCATATCAAATTTCAAGCGTTTAAGGAGAGGGTGGACAGGGTGAAAAGGAGGGAGATGGGGAGGAAGGGGCGGGAGGAGGGAGAAAAAAGCGGGAGGAGAAAGGGAAGGGAGGAAGGAAGATGGCGGGAGGGGGAGGTAAGGGAAGGGGGCTGGAACCGTGAAAAGGGGAGAGTAAGGGGTGGGAGGGGGAAAGAGGTACCCCATGTCCGCCCCTCCCTTTTAAGATACTAGTATAAGGCGATCTCTCAATATAGATTTGTGGCAAAATACTTCATATAAATTATGAAGATAAATAACGGAATCTATATGTACATTTTGTAGCTTTCTCCGTCGAATATCGAATAAAAGCACTTAATCAAATTGGCATTAACATCTATCATGTCTATATGCACGATTTGTTTAGGCTACACATTATCCGAACTGATATCAAACTGTAAGGTATACCGTCTATACAGAATCAACAACGACGTCAGTATCTCATGCTTTTGGTCGATCAATCGAATCTTAAACCATATTCTTTAAAAGCATAAATTCTCAATTTTGCTCTAAATTCTAAACTTTCTTATTTGATCTACATCTTACTGAAATGTTTCTGTTACAAATGGGTCGATCATTTGATTCTAGGGGGGGGGGGGGGGGTGGAATTTTTTCGGGTCAGATTATTTATTTTCAATGCAGGGCCGGTCGGATTATTTATTTTCCAGTACGTTGAGGTCAGAAATCTACAGGAAATTATCTTTCTATATAAGCCATTTATTTTTAATCAGTAAATGACGTCAGCTTTTGAATGTAAAACACTAGTTTTTGAGGTCAAACCTTTATACTATAATAATTATTGTAACCTATGCCCAAGAAAGAAGTTCAAGAACGGGTTGTTAGTTAATGTACTCTTCCTAGAAGACTTGAAGTTCAGAATATTTGTGTTAAATGAAAATGCATATTTTTTATCCTTTTTTTTTTTAAAATGAAAATGAGTTTATAGAATTAACAATCTCGGTGCGAGCCCGAAAAAAAAACTTTTGAGTGTAAGGGCGAGCGAAGCGAGTCAAAAAATTGTGTCCTTGTGCTGCTAGCGAAGCAAGCTGAAAATTGTTTCAGTGTATAGCGAGCCGAAAAGTTTTGAATTTTAGAACTTGTGGGCAAGAAAATTTATTTTTTGCTACCTTTGCGGGTCAGATTATTCATTTTCAACATATCTGGGTCACAATATTTATTTCCAAAAAGTGCCAGCCACCCCCTCCCGCTTCAGGATCAAATGGTCGTCCCCTAACAACAAATCACATTGTCAATTCGCCTATCGCCAATTCCCAGATAAGCTCCACCCATATTACCAAATACGCTGGATCCCGCTAGCTCAGACAAAAACCAGCTAAGGCGGATGTAAACAGTACATGTTCTATAGGAAAATCGGCAACAAAATATGCCATTTCAACTAATCTTCGTAATAATTTTTCCATGAAATATATTATGTGTAATGTACTTTATCTCTAAAATCAACGTAACAAGAGTATAATATTTTTGTGAAAGTTATTTCGAGGGCGTCCAACACAATATGTTTCAGGATGCGAAATGAGTCGGGTCGGGTAGGGGTTAAATATGAAACACCGTCCGCGGGTACAGCCCGGGGATGTGAGCATTTTTTTTTATAACACGTGAATATATATTATTACGATAATTGATTTTATTGATTTTTTTTTTGTGGGGGGGGGGGGAGAGGTCATTTATAATATTTGATATTTTTTTTAACTAAGATTTAAATTGCGAGTGTAATAAGCCTGACAATTTAGGAAATTAATGCATAAGTGTATAGGATCACTGATAACATAAAATCAAAATTTTATTTTTTCATTTAAAAAAGAAGAAGAAGAAGAAAAACGGGAGCGATGCGAACCGGAGTTTTTTAAATATTTTTTTTTTTTCTAAATTCTAGGGAATGGCATGTTCAAGTATTTTGAGCATAATTTAAAACCGTAGCTTTTTTCTTTACTTCTAGGCCTCCATTTCTTTTTTTTATTCCCTTTGCCTTAACATCATTTTGTGCTTATGCTATCATTGATCTTTTCAGGGTTCAACCAAAGGAGTGGGGGGGGGGGGGGCAACCCTCTGTCCATCTAGCTGGATTCTCCTATATGGGCTTTATGCTATTTAAATGATTCTTTTTGATTTTACAACAAAAGTACTTAAGCAGATTTCCTATGTTGAACTCTCATAAGGCAGCATAAATTATATTCCAAGAAAGTGGGTTGCCTATTGTGACGTCACGCGCACGTTTTGAAGTTGGGAGAATTTACCATTGCCAGAATACCTTTGTCGCTGAGACACACAGTTTAAGCGATGTTCGTGCAAATAAGGGTAACAGTATCTAATATTTAGTACAAATGTAAATATGAGTAATGACTGTCTTACTCTTGGTGTTCATAGGTGTATAATTCTGGTAGGCCACGTGCAAATTTTCCGAGAATCGCACGTAACCAACCAGAATTATACACCCACGAACACAAAAGTAAGACATTCATTTATGCTATTCTTTATGGTGGCATATTTCTGCCTCCTACATGCGAGATATTTTTCTTTATAATATGTCTACATGCGACTTACTTATGTTAATATGCTACTTATTTATGTCTACATGCAACTTATTTATGTCAACATGCAATTTATTTATGTCAACATGCAACATATTTATGTCAACATGCAACTTATTTTGACAACATGCAACATAAAATTATCTTGCATGTCAACATAATCATCTTGCATGTCAACATATTTATCTTGCATATCAACATATTTATCTTGCATGTTGACATAAATAAGTCGCATGACGACATAATCCATAGAAAATATCTCGCATTTAGGAGGCAGACAATTATGTCCATTTTTTATTCTTATGTATGACTGTACATGTATACAATTTTCATAAAGTTAAAAGAGGCGACATCTTCAATTCAAGTACATTGTACATTCTTAAAAATCTAGATGACAAAACAGCATTATTCTTCATGGTTTAAATTGATTTTAATGTAGAAAAGACCTTATCAACACTGATATTTTAAAAGTAAATGAAGAGGAACGACAAGAACGAAAAGTAATGAGGAGGAACGACAGATACTTTCAAACTGTCACTAAACATGCAAAACGTTTTACCCACATGAGAAAACAATTAGAAAAAAAGAGAAATATAGAGGGAAAATGATTAAAAGAAAGTATCATATCTATCCTAATTTATATTTAAAGTAAGATTTTTTGTAGATTAGATCAAAATCAGTCAGTGAAAGTTAAATACAAAACCGGAAATCCGATTTCAAAAATCACACTCAAAAGGCCTGCAAATTCCTGAAAAATTATATAGCAGAACTTCCTCACGAGGAAAAAAATTGGACAATAACAAATCTCCATAGAAACACGTACAGCGGACAACTTTATCTTGTAAACAATATCTGGACAAAGTCCATTCGGACTAGCCTCGACCTTTTCCTTCGAAAAAAGACTCGGACGTCAGACGGCGCCATTTTAAAAATAGTTCCCCGTTGGTTTATTACTTTTTGTTATAGTTTTTTCATGAAATCAAGGACTTATAAACAGAAGGATTGGAATCTCGTCTTTTCCCGTTAACATTTCGCGTGCCCTTTTGATATGCAAATTAGGCAACGAGATGTTAGGGTTGTGATATTCAAAACCACGAATGCCCTAAATATGTTAATTATGACAACATAAAATCGACTTGAATAAGTAGAATAGATTATCCTGATCATTTTGGTACCAATATTTTGATGTTACGTCTTGAAATAGCCGAGAAAATGGTAAATTAAATCGGGCCTATTTATATAGGTCACGTCGTAATCGTAATGGCGAGGGCGAACTTCATCGAGATCCCTTATATCTGAGGGCAGGCAGTTATATTATGGTCAAATTATCGACATCTATACATGAAAAATAATTCTAGCAGATACAAAAACGTCCAAAATTTTATTTTAAAAACAACTTTTCATAGATACTTTATAAAATAAAATAGAAAAAAAAGGTTTTTAGATGGCTTGTTTGCCTTCTTCATTACAGACCGTGGCAAACAGGTGATCGTAAACACCCCCATTTTCGAAGTCTTGTATTCTTATTAATATTAGGTATCATGAAATGAAAATGGTACTAATGCACGCATTAGGATTTATTAATTATTTTGATAACAATATACGGTGTGTTCCCGGAACGTCGAAAATATTTTAATGACTATGTCTTAATTGAGTGTGAAAGGGGCCTTCTAAGGGGTAACCAATTAACCAATTAGTGTATGTTACCTGTGCAAAACGTCGTAATGTAGAAAAGTATATATGTATAACTTTTTCCGATAAATAGCTTTTCTACAACTTTTTTGTGTACATTTTTCTTTCAATTTGACATTGGTCAAAATGCGCAATAATACTACAGTATATTATTATTAAACAGATGCATATAAAAACGTGTACATGTTTGAGTCGTACTTGTATAGTGGACATGTCTACCATGTAAGGTGAATGTATTGATTCAAAACTGTAAAATTTGATGAGATTTCCAAGAATCTTTAATGGAATATGTCACATATCAAGGTCGCCGGTAGCAGTGATAATTGATTAAGAAGAAAGAATGGTTTACATATTTCATATCAGATATTCATATGTTTGCAAATAATAAGATAATAATGTCATGAAGCAACATATCTGCACAAACTAGCACAATTTATAAAGAAAAATTATAAAACTTCATGTATATGACACCATTATTTCACTCTTTTATGGAATTAAACAACACAAACTCAAATCGAACCGAAAAAATGAGGACCGCGAGTCCTTTTCCTGAACCGAACCGACAAAAGGCTGAACCGTGACAGCCCTAATTATTACACACAGAGTTCAAATATGTACCACAATGTCAATTGAAATCACATTCACTATCCAAGATGAATAAGCTGGGAAGCGGAGTCTGCGTAGTTCATGACGTCAATAAGTCCTCGTTGGTACCGGTTTTTCAATGTTGATAGGCGATGGTCAATGGTCAATTACTTCTTCGCTTTGGGTCTGATGGAGCCTCCGACGGCGCGCTGGATACGGTTGATCTCATTGGCGTTCTATAAGTCTTTGAAGGTCTGGATGGTGGTGTAGATATTGGGGTGTGCATGCTGGACGATCCTCTCGAGTTTACTATGCCATCCCTCAAGGTTGTTTGTTCGTGCGTGGTCCTTGGTTTTCGAAGTAGTTCCAAACCAGTCTGTCGCCTTCAACCCACTGTTCGGTCACGTAGTCGGTGAATCGCTGCGTTAGGTCGGTGATGTCAGCATCATCTCTGTCCTCTATGGTCTCGAACCAAATGTCGTCTATGGTCTACTTCGTTGATGCAGCGGTTCTTGACATTCCTTCTTCTTGTATTTTTTAAATTTCATAACATTTCGACCATATAGATTTTAAATGAATTTTCAATTTGCTTTTAAATTTTATAGCTTGAAAAGATTCTGTTTATTTATCCTTATTCTGTTGATTTATCCTTAATGTCTGTTGATTATTCATTCTCTCTTTCTTTAAATCTGAATGCATCTGACAGTGATATTTTTGAAAATGAGCGTAATATCTATTTATTTGAATAAAGTTGTTTTTAAACTCCTTTGCAAGTCTAAATTCTGATAAGTTTTTCCTCAAAGAAATTTACTTAGAATTTTCCTCATTTGAATCAAATCTTATACAGGTAAAACACAGGTAAATTACGCATGCGTAATTTGAGAAAATGGGTCAGAGCGTTGGGCTGTCTACCTCTTTCAGAAAATGGCCGAGCGTACCGACGAGTGAAAACATCCATTTTCGAAGCCCCGTAAAACAATATAATTGTCGAATTAATTAAACAAAATTGGTCCTAATGCACACTTTAGGTTTTAGTCTTTATTTTGATAACAATATTTCATATGTAAATCTTGTCTACTTTGAGAAAATGGGTCAGAGCGTTGGGCTGTCTACCTCTTTCAGAAAATGGCCGCGCGTACCGACGAGAAAACACCCATTTTAGAAGCCCCGTAAAACAATAAAATTGTCGAATTAATTAAACAAAATTGGTCCTAATGCACACATTAGGTTTTTTTTTATTTTGATAACAATATTTCATATGTAAATCTTGTCTACTTTGAGAAAATGGGTCAGAGCGTTGGGCTGTTTATCTCTTTCAGAAAATGTCCGGGCATACCGAAGAGTGAAAACCTCTATTTTTGAACCTCCGGTATACGATGAAATCGTCGAATAAAGTAATCAAAATCGGTTCTAATGCATTCACTAGGTTTTCATTTTCGATTTGCCACCAATATTTTATGTGTAAGTCTAGTAATGAGTCATTGACTGAGAAAATGGGACAGAGCATATATATGCCTATTTAACTCTCTTTGACGATATCTGGGTCATAACGGCGAATGTCAATGCTCCGCTTTGAAGCTAGATACTATAACAATATATCAATATATTTTGATAAAATTGGTATTTATTGAAACAGTAAGGTTTCTTCTACGTGTACGTATCAATATTGCATATGTTTATTGTGTGATGCTTGAGAAAATCATGTTATTTTATCACCCCTCTCGGATAGGACTGGGCAATGTTTTGATCTCGTTCAGATCTCGTTACACGCGAGTTTTCGTTACTATTCTAAAGGTGGTGTAGAGAGATGCGAATCCTTCTGTTTATAAGTCCTTGATGAAATACAAGTTCCAACACTGGATCATAACTGACAAATATGTTACTCATAACATTACTCACTCAAGTTGGAGAATTTTGAATGTTAAAAAAGTGCCTGTTTACTTTTACATCGATTTGATGTAAAACCTTCCACCATTGGTATCCGAGTCTTTTTATGCCGTTACAAATAAAGGGCGAGGGGGTCCGAATGGACAGAGTCCAATGCAAGTTTGCGGAATGCATTGTAGGTGACGTCGGTAAAAACTCTCCGTACTTATTTGAAAACTTTTATAAATTAATAAACATATTCAAATATCACATGTTTAAGTTGTAGCACCAAAAAGGAAGCTTTTAAAGAGCTTATTCTAATTTATCTCGTTGTCTTATTTAAAACAAGAGGGATTTCGCTTTAAATTAATCAGAATTTTGAGTAGAATTTTTTTTTACCAAAAATCATTGTAAGTGGCGCCACCTTGAATGGATTTGAAATTAGATTTAAGGTATCTGTTGTACAATTGAGTAATTTTACATAGCGTTTTAATCATCTCCATTGTATGGTAAATTTTATGCCTGGTAAGTTACTATAAACTATATATTTTCTGAAAGGTAATGATGTCCTAAGTACAGATATACATGTAAGACTCCCAGGTCTTAAAAATCAAAGGGGAAAACTCATGTACAACTTTGTTATTTTGCATATGTTATAACTTATATAGAGAAAACAGACAATTTAATTTGTTCATCAGTTATTCCCCTTTGTTTTTCTGGCCCCAAACTTATTTTTTTCTGAACAGTGGGCATTATAACCTTTCAGAAAATATGTAGTTTAAAGTACCTCACCAGGCATGAAAAAATGCCATATTGTACATCGGATGTAAGCATAAAATTCCATGTATTATTATTTTTGAAAGCAAAAAAAAAAATAATGTCTTCAATGAAAATCGCATTTTTAGAGATTCATGAAGAAAAGTATGTTTAAAAGTATAAATCTTGCAGGTAAATATTTCAGGTACATGATGAATACTGACTCAGTAAAATGGTAGGCGTTCGTTATTAGTTTTAATAGAGTTATCTTTCTTTCCCTGTCATTTTGTGTGATCGGCGGACTTTAGATTAAGTAACTAACAAGGTTCTGCACTAGTAAATATAAGAATCCTTATCAGAAATTATTCTATTTTTTCTTAATACTGATGAATTTTCAAAATGCTACGAATGGAAGTGTTCTCTGTTATTGTTTAGCTATATATAGTCATTTGTTGAACATTATCAAATACATTTTTCGTATACATGTAATGCGCGTTAGCCCATTTCATGTGACAAATGCACTTGCTATGTGTTGCATATCCGTACTAATGCATAAAGGAGCTGATGAAATCTGCCCCGAAAAAGTGGAATTTTCAAAATGGGAATTTCAAGAAAATTCTTTCACAAAATTGCTGCCAGTTCTTGGTTTCATCATAATCAGCAGTTGGATAAGATGTATCGTGCATAGTTTTCCTAAATTTTGAGGCAAAATATGTCTTTTTTTCTATAGAAATCAATGGAAAATGGAAAAGAAGTTTAAAACATTGTTCCTCCCCCAGCTACAGAACGCCACTTTTAATATATCACTAATCAAAACACATCTTTTGACAAAGTGGGGTACTGTAGCGAGGGGGCAGGGGACGATCGATGCCCCAGAGACGAAAAACTGAAAAAGGAGGGGGGGGGGGGGGGTGGCCTTTTATGAATCTGTGTTTAAGGCCATAATATAAGCAAAGTATTTAAAGTCATTCATTTATTCATTCTAAACATGTTCACGTGAAATGCACAAGATTTTGGAATGAAATAAACAAGAGCGTGCTGTTTTTCTATACAGTGTCTATTTCGCGGTAAAATGCCTACTTTCTAGCCAATGAATACAAAATACAATCGTAGTTCAGATTCAAAATTTTAAAAATGGATAAAGTTTAGAGCTGAAACGATTCACCGCGGTGCACCGAGAATCGCGATTCTTAGCTCTGACTCGAATCGCGAGTCGTTGGGGTCAGAAACGATTGGAGTTGAATAGTCTAAATAATGCAGAAAAACGTTCTAATTTCAACTTTAAAGATTCACTAATCGCAGGATTCCCAATAAGAATGGTTTTATGTGGTGATTTATAATAAAAGGTGAACCCTTCAAGTGCATTTCACCTAGAAATTCGTAAGAAAATACAGGGTCAGAGGAAATTCGAACAGCGACTTTTGCCGAAGATCGACGAGTACTGCCCTAAATATTGAAATGCCTCTTTTAAAGAAGTTTTCCTATGCACTTCTTTGTGCAAACTGTTTAATTATCATGTATCCTTTCTGTACAGTATTGAATTTATATCCGAAGAAGGCTGTTCTGAGGAGGGGGGATGTCTTTGACTAATAATAAACATGTACATCATTCAAAGCTTTCACTTGAATGGGGTTTTATGCTTTGCTTTTAGATTCAGATGAGGTTTTCAATTAAATTTTCAAAGAAATGGAAAAAAATAACGTATCCATGGAAAATTATATCGTAAATAAATCGAACCGAAAAAATCGAATCGAGACATAAAAATCGAAATCGAACCGAATCGAGAAGTTCCCGATTCGTTGCAGCTCTAATAAAGTTGAGACCAGTCTTTTGAATTTGATTTCTAGTATCTTGTAACGTTGTTGAAAGTTTATAGATATCCATGTTAGCCAGATAAATCTTAATTTTCAACGTTTTTTTTAATCGATATTAGCTTCTTCTCTACATGGCTATCCCCTACTCCTACCAAAATAAAAGTTTTATGAGGAATCTCCAAATACATATCATTTAAGTAATGGTCAATTTTTTCTTGCGTATAGATGCTTGATGAATTCCAGGGCTAAATACAGCCCTTATCTTATCAGCTCCTTATAACATTTATTCGATATACATGTATACCCGACCAAAAAAAAAAAAAAAAAACACAAAAAAAAAAAAACAAACAAAAACAAAAACGCACCACATAATCTTCATTCTATAAAATGTATGATGTAATGTATAGGTATTCTATTCCTTTCCATCATAAATCGTTAGTATACGAGTGACTTAGTCTTTCAAACGCCAAACGAATCCGACTTCATTATCATTTAGTTTCCATTGTCATTTTCAAGAAACGAAGATTCTGATTGGCTGAGAAATTTTGTTGATACATCGATCAAAACAATTTTTCACGGAAGTCTATTTATTAGAGCTGCAACGATTCACCGCGGTGCACCGAGAATCGCGATTCTTAGCTCATATGGTCATTACTATCAATTATATGATGGTAATTTATTCTGGTCAAGAATAGACGTATATTTGGAGAACACTTAAACAGAAAATTTTGTATCTGTCCGTGCACCATATCATAACATGTGGTGAGCATTGAAAAATTTCTGTTTAAGTGTTCTTCGAATATACGTCTATTCTTAACCAGAATAAATTACCATCATATAATTGAAAATAATGTCAATATGATAGGCCTAAAATAAATTCATATATAGTAGATTTAGACAGTATTTACTTCGTTCAATCAAAGGGGATTCCCGTGGAACATATCATTTGTGTATCACGTGATACCCCACGGTGAAATGTCTAACTAAATTTTTATGAACAATTAAATAAAAAAATCAATATATAATATGATGTGCATTTTCTTTTTTTTTTGTTGGGTATATATGCACCACTATTTCATTCTCAAATTGTTTTCTTAAATCACGTTTGAATTCAGGCTACCTGATGAATAGGAAATGGGGGTTCTGCGCCACCCAACCCTCCCATGTTAAGTCTACCCTCAGTATCAACCCTCCTCCTCTTCCTCCATCTCCTGGGGTTCACTGAAGCATATCCTCTTCCTCCTCCTCAACATCATAAGAACCAGCACCACGACAACTTCCCCTCCTCCTGGAGGATATGCTTCAGTGAACCCCAGGAGATGGAGGAAGAGGGTTGATACTGAGGGTTCCATAGGGTTGGTGACGCAGAACCCCCATTTCCTATTCATCAGTTACCGCTGGTTCAGTTTGCAGGTTGGAACAGCCGTCGCGACATTCCAAAAGTTTCATATCAGGGAACTACATTGGTTGTGCAAATATATATTTATTCATGCATTTTGGTTATTCTAAAAATAATATTTGATTTATTTATTAGCTTATTGTGATTTTTGAATCAAAACACAAAAAGCTGACGCATAAAGAAGACGATCATAGTAGAAAAAATTGCCTGGTCAGACAGAGTTTCAAGGAAGAGACAATCGATATAGGCAAAAAATTCTTACTGAATCATCGGTCAGATTTTATATACATGTATCAGGATATTTGATTCCTTTATGATTGCATCGTACATATGAAATCTTCGTACTTTACATACTCTCAATTTAATTATTGTGAAGCATTCCACTGTACAAAACCTCGATACAAAGTTAGAAAACTGTGCATGTAGATTTATATCTATCATTTCAAGATAACCATCAGATCAGGGAAAAAAGAGCAGTTTGTGTATAGTTACAATGTGATAGATTTTCACATCAAAATATAACAATTTCTCGTTTATTGATAAATAATTGCATGTTTTCAATCTTTGATGGAAAATGATATCATGCGGAGTGTTAAGGTGAGGGAGTACGGATTAAAGATAACCGATGTGTTCCGAATCTCACCTTTCACCTGCTACCCAAGTGGAGGGGCGATAGGTTAGAGCGATAGCTTTAAAAACCAAAAAACCATTTGTTATTTTTGATTGTTGATAACAAAAAGTTTGTCATCACATTTTGTCAACGTCTTGTAACTGTTACTGCCTTCTTTGTTTGGTTATATAGGAGTCAGGCAAGGCGGATAACTATTGGATGTGAGATAGTATCTATCATTTCTTATGTTACTTTTTGTGACACACCCGAAGGGAACGTGAAGAATTTCTCTCTCTTTCTCCACCATGATGCAAAGATTTTGCAATGTAGAGAAAAAAAGGTGCTGAAGATTGTGAAAAATCTATAGTTCCAAGTTTTGGTAATCTGTTTTATCATGTTTATAGCAATTTGAAATGGACGATACATGATGATTTTATCATTTGTTTTCTGGCATTTTTTAATTATAAAAAGAAGTCTATTTCATCACATTAGGATGAAAAGCGTTAATTTCGTTTAGCATTTTCTGACAAAAAATTTACACCCCCCCCCCAAAAAAAACCCCAAACAAACAAACAAGAATAAAGAAACGGGAAAAGTTTGTTTCATTTCAAGATAACCAAGTTAACGAAGCGTGTTTCTTTTATTATTTTCTGGCATTTTTTTAAGGGGAACAATGAATAAAGAAAACCTGTCTATTTCTTAACAACAGCACAAAATGTGTGTTATAATTTTCTGGCAATATTTTGAGAAAAAGAGAAACAAAAGAACAAATCTTCAAGTTATGTCATGCAGGTGTATTAAAAATTTTGTTTTACAAAAAAAAAAAAAAAAAAAAAAAAAAAAAAAAATGTTGAGCGACCGTGGATTTCTTTCATATCTTAAAATGATGGATGGATCAAACGCCTGACACATGCGCAAATCATCTGAAAGCGCACTGCACAAAATGCAATGCTGAAAAGACAGCGTTAATTGAATAGTGTGAATCGTGCATCAGAGTTTTCCTTCTTTACATGTCGACTTTTGACACAAGCAATGAACTTTGTTGGTGTAACATTGAAAACTGAAATTTCCATTTCAACTGCTATCTGATTTTCTGAATTGAGTTTTATGGATTCAATTAATTTTGACGGATTTGAGAGATGGCCTGCGATTTGCGGTTAAATCGTTTTTCGATAGCATCATGTGGCACTTTATTTATTTTTTTCGGAAAAGTACCTTGAAACAATCTTAAAATTATAATTTTCAATTCAGGACGAATTACAAACGAAACTGAAAGAATAAAAAAAAGAAAATTTGAATTGGACATTTAATGCTGCAATTTGATCTTATAACGAATTTTCACCTGCCTCAACATTTTACGAAATTTTATGGTTTTCAAATGTAGATTTCTTTTATATGCTGAATGGCATTTAACAAAATATCAAGATTTCATCAAGGTCTGAAGTGATATTTGAAGAAATAAATTAAATATGACTCAATGAACACATAAGGCGTTATAATGCTTTGGTACATTCCATTGTTGAAAATGTGGTCAGTGTCCCCCTTTGAACTGTTCCGTCTTTTCTTTGTTTCTTAGATCAAGCGCCAAAATTACAAAAAGAAAAAAGGTTTACCGTTTTAGAATATCATCAAAAAGCTTAAGGGTTTTGAATAATGTTTTCTTTTAATACTTAAATTTTCTACGACCACTTGTAGGTAGCTTAACTTATGCTTTTTTTTTTCGTTTAAAAAAAAGAAGTTATTTTAACGTATTGTATTACATGAAGGTAGAATTTTAGGTTTTCAAACAAAATGACATTACAAATTCGGTCTTTACAGAGACTTTTTGAAAATCTCAGGGCATGTTGACGATGAACATATGGTTAGTGTATTTCAGGGTTTTGTGTTGATGATTTTCTAAATAATGCAAATAGAGTAGTTAATCTAGAATATACGACGTCAGATAGCTTTCAAAAACTTTAACAAACAATCTTATATTTGACTGCATGTAATCTGGATAACCGCAACATTCTTATCAAGGTATTCGATCGATATTTAAGAAATAACAACTGGCTAGCCGTGGTTTATTGTCCAGTAATTCCACGAGACGCATGAACCAATCAAAATATTAATCAAAAAATAATTTGATTGGTCTATGTGACGAGTGGAATTAGTGGACAATGAATCACGGCTAGCTAGTTGTTATTTCTATTCTAATATAGCGCGTGAATGGGTGGAGCTAAGCGCACTGGAAATTTGTTGGAGATTTTACACAGGCGAGTTCTATGGTACAAATAGGGAGAAAATTTCAAGTCATATTAGAATAAAGAACATTGTGTAAAGAAACTGACATTTTTCTACGTGCTTTGAAATCGTACAAAACTTTGCACGAGGCCTGTAGGTATCAAATATTGAATGATTTATCATAAATAGGGTTAGTTTTAGGATCCATCTCCCCTTAATGAAAAATATCTCAAACGTCAATTACAAATGATCTAATAGTGGGACTTTTGATATTTCGATGAAAATTGATGAAGATTCCTAAAAATATTTTGTCCAATCGACATATGGTGCTTATTTACTGTTATTTGTTTCCGTAGAGGTTAATGATTGCGTCATCGATTACAGTAATCATTATTCCAAAATTGACCATTTACTCCAAAAACCCATTCGTGAAAAGTTATAAATTGATTTGTTCTATTATCATTATTATGTCACGATTTTATTTTTCTTAACCTAGTAAATGGAAATCTGACATTGATCTTCTCAATTTACGCGTAGTCGGTCATGTTGCATATTTCGTTGTGTCTGCTTTGAACAGTGAAAAGGATTGTGCGCACGTAATCTGGATAAACACACCGTCTGCTACATGTACCGCGTCCTAAGGCGACACCGGTTGCTCATTGGTCTCGTTGATTTATGTGTGGTCTTTTGTGTTTAATGTTTCTATGATGTGAGTTGGTGTTCCTTGTCTCTTTTGCGTGTCTGCTCTGTGTTTTTGCATTGAATGTTTTGGTATTTCGCTGTGGATACTGCCGCCGAGTGTTGTTAGAGATTTCCTCCTGTCATTTGTCATTTGGTGTTGATGTGACGTGTCTCGGTTATGACGTGTCTCGGATCTGTTCTCCGTTCAAGTAATTTCTTATGTCTTATGCAATCAAAAAAAAAAAAAAAAAAAAAAAAAAAAAAAAAAATAGAAGATAAAATAGGAAATAGGATAAAATAATAAAAAGAAAATTTGTTTTGTCTTATGTCTGTTATTTGATGCAACCCTGCAGAAAAAGAAAAAAAAAAAAAAAAAAAAAAAAAAAAAAAAAAAAAAAAAAAAAAAGGAAAAAATAGAATAAAATAAAATAATAAAAAGATAATTTGTTTTGTCTTATGTCTGTTAGTTGATGCAATCCTGCAGAAAAAGAAAAAAAAAAAAAAAGAAAAAAAAAAAAAAGAAAAAAAAAAAAAAAAGAAAAAAGAAAAAATAGAATAAAATAAAATAATAAAAAGAAAAGTTGTTTTGTCTTATGTCTGTTCTTTGATGCAATCCTGCAGATATGTTTCGCTTTGGTCAAGTAGTGTGGTTTTGAAATCTTTTAAGATTAACAATACATGGCTATTTTAGCTAAGATTTTGAAGAACTTGGATGGTGAAAAAAAAAAAAACAATAAAAAATGAAAATGAATATTGACATAGAATCAATCAACTCTAACGAGGACCTTTCGCGTTAGACGTTATTCGTAAATGGTAACAAACAGAATTAAAGACAAACTAACCACAACAAATAAAAATAAACTTGTTTTATTTTATAGGGATCTGTTCTGCGTTCAAGTAATTTCTTATGTCTTATGCAATCAAAAAAAAAAAAAATAAAAAAAAAATAAATAAATAAAGAGAAAATAAAATAAAATAAAATAATAAAAAGGAAATAAAAAATGAAGAATGGAAAATAACGTGCTGTGAAACACGAATTACCCCTTCGGCATCGTTGTCAGCAAAACAGCTGTAATGATAAAAGTAGGTGATACTCTAAGGTCAAGGTCACATGTTCAGAATTTTGTTTGGTATCCATGAAAAGGTCTTGTCACAAGAAATAAACATATGAAATATGAAAGCCCTATCACATACCATTCAAAAGTTATCGCTAAAGGTTAAAGTTTTTGCGGACAAACAGACAAACGGTCAGAACAAAAACTATATGCCCCCGAATTAAAAGGGGGCATAAAAAGTAAAGATAGAGAAAGTGAGAGCGAAACACACACACACACACACACCCTCACACACACAGAGAGAGAGAGAGAGAGAGAGAGAGAGAGAGAGAGAGAGAGAGAATTAATAAGAGAGAAACAAAAAAAAAATTATGAAGTTCAAGCAAGTTTTCTAATTGTTCTTCCTTGCTTTATACGTTATCTGAATAAATAACTCTTTAGGGAAAGAAACTATTATTTTCCTTATTTTCTATTCTAGGATAATAATATCACACGTTGCTTTTGATTAATAGCCCTATAAACTTTACAAAATGTTTGAAATTCATATTAACAAACAAGGACTGGTTTTACGTTAAATAACATAATGTTAGAAAGCCCCGTTACGACAAATGATATAAAAAACCCGTCGTTTTCTAAAGACATTGTTGAAATATATTAAATTTGGATTTGCAATTGTATGCTTTGCAAAGAATGCTTCACTCATCCATCATTCTTTATGTGCCGTAAACATTGAGTAAAAGTTCATAAAATTTGATCAGAAAATGATATTCTTTTGACGTGTGAGAAATGACGCACGTCTAGGAGAAAGAGGCGATTCGGGCTGATAACCGTATTTACACCCCGCAAATTTGTTGTGCTACATTTTAATAGTTTTTAATTCAATTTCATTCCTAAATCTTCCTCGGAGTCCTTGCCTTTTAACCAGTTGTCATAACCTTTTCACAAAATTCATATTTGGAGAGGAACACATTATCTAATTTATTCAAATGGAGTGTGAAATTTTATAGCAAACATGATACACCGATGCCACTCGCTTTTTCAATTTTTTGATTTTCAATTTCTTATGCAGATATTTGTTGATTTTATCGATTCTAGAATAATTCATAGATATAAAATTTGGACGTCATACAAGGACTTCTCCAGACATGATATGACAAGACAAGGCTAGAAAAATACTCGTATTACATTTTATCACTGATCCAAACGTGGGAAATTCAGCATTTGTATCTCTGTAAGAACTTAATTGTATTAAAGGATCTTGATTCGGTGTCATAATGAGGTATAATGTGAAGCCTAACACAAAAACATCATTATGCATACATACTTATTTTTAGGTGTATGACTGAAACTTCTCTGTTTTAAATACATGTATCTTTAAAAAAAATAATACATCGCTCTCGGAACATTTTGATCTGTTTCTTCAAAAAGTCATTTTTACTTTTCTTTTTATTTTACTCTACTGTAGGTCCTTCTTTTCCTGAAAAAAATTAATATCTGTAAATATTTTCCTCTTCATTCCATCCCAATTTCTTTCTCTCTCCCTAATTACTCCTTGACCATCCTCAATCCTGTCCAACCCATACCGATTCTACCCATTGGCAATCTGACCTCCGAACTCTTTCACCTCCCAACCGAGACTACTTCAATCCCTAACAAGATGTAAGAGCTCAAGGTCCTATACCAAGTTTGCGTTTTTCGTGCCGATCGGTAAATAAATATGGCCGCCGAGGGCTCTGATTGGCTGACGCATTTTCGACTTCTCTGCAACCGCTGCACAGAATTTCGCGAAACGTTACAGGAAATAAATACTCAAGGTCCTCTTCTTAGTTTGTGGTTTTCGTGCCGATCGGTCAAATGATATGACCGCCGAGGGCTCTGATTGCCTGACGCATTTTCGACTTTTCCTCTGAAACTGCTGCACAGAATTTCAGAAAACCTTAAAGGAAGCAAGTACTCATGGGCTTCCACCATTTTTGTGTTTTCCATACCGATCGGTCAACAAATATGGCCACCGAGGGCTCTGTTTACATGACCATGACTTGCTTTTCACTTATTCGAAATTCTGTGCAGCGGTTGAATTTCGCGAAGCCTTACAGGAAGTAAGTACTAAAGGTCCTCTACCAAGATGGAGTTTTTCTGCCGATCGGTCGACAAATACGTCCGCTAAAGGCTCTGATTGGCTGACACATTTTCGACTTCTCCTCTGCAACCGCTGCACAGAATTTCACAAAACATTACAGGAAGCAAGTACTCAAGGTCCTCTACCAAGTTTGTGTTTTTTGTGCCGATCGGTTTACAAATATGGCCGCTAAATGATCTGATTGGCTGACGCATTTTCGATTTCCCCTCTGCAACCGCTGCACAGAATTTCACGAAATTTTACAGGAAGAAAGTACTCAAGGTCCTCTTCCAAGTTTGTATTTTTCGTGCCGATCGGTCAACAAATTTGGCCGCCGATGGCTCTGATTGCCTGACGCATTATCGACTTCTCCTCTGCAACCGCTGCACAGAATTTCATAAAACCTTACAGGAAGCAACAAATTAAGGTCCTCTTCTTAGTTTGTGGTTTTCGTGCCGATCGGTCAAATGATATGGCCGCCGAGGGCTCTGATTGCCTGACGCATTTGCAACTTCTCCTCTTCAACCGCTGCACAGAATTTCGCAAAACCTTATGGGAAGCATGTACTCAAGGCGCTTTACCATGTTTGTGTTTTTCTTGCCTATATAACAAATATGGCCGCCCTGGGCTCTGATTGGTTGACGCATATTGGACTTCTACTCTGCAGCGGCTGCACAGAATTTCACGAAACCTTACAGGAAGCAGTACTAAAGGTCCTCTACCAAGGTTTTGTTGTGCCGATCGGTCAATAAATATGGTCGCCGAGGGCTCTGATTGGCTGACGCATTTTCGACTTTTCCTCTGAAACTGCTGCACAGAATTTCAGAAAACCTTAAAGGAAGCAAGTACTCATGGGCTTCCACCATTTTTGTGTTTTCCATACCGATCGGTCAACAAATATGGCCACCGAGGGCTCTGATTGATGGATGGATTTTCGACATCTCCAAAACTGATGCTCATAATTTCACGAAACCTTAAAGGAAGCAAGAACTCAAGGGCTTCCGCCAAATTGTCCACTATCGTTCTTTTGTTTGCAACTGAGGTGAGAGATGTGACCCCCTTCGGCCTCTTGTTTAACATACACTATTTTGGAAATTGTACTCATTTTGTGACTTGTGAACTTTAAACATAACCTCTGTTTTAAAACTGACACCGTGTTATTATCATTTTATAAAATAAAATACGTCTCTGACGTAATTCGATATTTATGCATTTTGTAACGCCTAGAATAATTGTAAAAAGTTGCATAAGGGCGTCTTGAGCAAGCCTGTGTCTTACTTTTGTGATTAAATTTACTTTTTAATATATTTTTAAATGAAATTTCATTTACTTTATTTACATTGTGATAGAATATCAATACATAAATGTCTCCGAAATCAGACTTTATTTGATAAAATCAATTAGGTGTCAAGTGTGCATATATAGTTTGACATTTTATCAGATTTATGCACAACATTGTCATGTAAACAAATCTTTGATCCCCCGGATTGAACATGAAATATACATCAATTATGAAATTTGAATGAGTTTAATTTATTCTAGATGCTAAATATAAAATATTTTACAGTTTCCACAAATATCTTGAATAGAAAGGTCAAATGTTAAAAGTTAGACACACTCCTTCATGAATACACGGACAGGTTCATTTTTCATTTCTTGCAGACGGGAGACGACGTTCTCCTTTGGGATGTGTAGTCAAATCATTCAGCTTCTCTTTTTCGATTTCTTTGAAATTTTTAGACTACATCTATAATTCATAATAGTGCATGTATGATGCACTTAACAAAATATATGGATATGCTTCAAATAAAAAAAAAAAATTGTACAACATGTACATGTACAAGTATCTGGTTTTGTTGTTGTTGTGGTTGTAAAGTCCAAGTTTTTTCAATCTGAAATCCCTTACTCCTCTCCAAAATGAAAAAAAGATATATGTCTGCTAAGAGAGGGGGGATCTCCAACGGGGCTCAGTTGAGCTAAGAGAGGGGGATCTCCAACGGGGCTCAGTTGAGCTAAGAGAGGGGGATCTCCAACGGGGCTCAGTTGAGCTAAGAGAGGGGGGATCTTCAACGGGGCTCAGTTGAGCTAAGAGAGGGGGGATCTTCAACGGGGCTCAGTTGAGCTAAGAGAGGGGGGATCTTCAACGGGGCTCAGTTGAGCTAAGAGAGGGGGGATCTTCAACGGGGCTCAGTTGAGCTAAGAGAGGGGGGGATCTCCAACGGGGCTCAGTTGAGCTAAGAGAGGGGGGATCTTCAACGGGGCTCAGTTGCAGCACCCACAGCAAAAACACAGAGTGGAGAAGCACAACACGAGACACCAAAGAAACAAGGAAGACCAAACAATAAAGACGTAATCAAAACTTTGATTACAAAAACTTTACAAACCAACAAGACCAGTGACTTTGGAGGACCATGCATCTGCCTCATAAGTAGAAAATGTTTCGATTAACTGGATTCGTGTGCACAACTCACCCACTTTTCCTGTTACCCAGCGGTCTCAAAGAAGTAATCATCTTTGGAATACA
Organism: Pinctada fucata; assembly: GCA_028142955.1. Lineage (NCBI taxonomy): Eukaryota > Metazoa > Mollusca > Bivalvia > Pterioida > Pteriidae > Pinctada > Pinctada fucata. The sequence goes on along the minus strand of AP027103.1, from coordinate 51,013,764 downwards.
TCCTCCCCCCCTCCCCCCCCCCCCCCCCGAACTCTAGAGCCTAATCAATTTATTTTGTTATTTGTTTTGTTAATACGCGTATAGTAGCATCTGTTTTAATGTGGCTCTGTAATTTTTGTTCGTTGGTCTATGACGGAGGGTGCCCGTTCTTGTTCTGGTTGTTACGAAGAGCTATGTAGAGGAAATATGTTTTTTTTTCTGATTAGGCCTTTTTGAAATAGATTTTGCAATTCCTTCAGACTATCCTCCAAAATTTTGCTTTGTAAGTATGTTGTTATACATGGCCACTTTGCTATGTTTCATTTTATTTTATCACAGTTTTGTTTCTTTTTGTAAATAGAATTGACATAAATTGCTGACTGTGGGGGACATTTTTTCCCGCTTTGCAGACGGTTCCGAAATTGATACCTAGATTTATTACCTATTTTACTGTCCTGATTCTTTTCAAAATTGTGATACTTTATCTAACATCTGATCAAGTCAAGTTCGGGATTATAGAATTATAAAACATTTCCGAACATGCAGTCTTTATTTAAGTTTGATGAGTCATATATCTCATTACATTGTCAAAATTATGACAAAATAATTAAATCTAATAAAAGTTTAATACGTTACATTCGCAAAAAGTTATTGAGAGAGAAATTCAATATTTTTCTATCGACATCTGCAAGATGTTTTCAACAATTAAATTATTAAAGACAGTAATTAGCGGTATAGTTACAATTTTATTTCCAAAAGCGAAAGAAATTTTCTCATCCAATTAAATAAGATTATCTGATATGAATGTGATTTATACATCTGTGCTTGTCAAACGTTAAGGAATTTGCTTTTGATTTCTTTGATAAAATGCATTGATTTGCTTTCATATTATTATTTTCGTAATTTTAAGAATACTAAGCACTTTTCCATTGCATGATGTCAATGAATTTTGTGTCCTGCTCGAATTAAAAAGGATTATGAAGGATACGAAAACAAAAAAAGTTAATTGATACACGCTCAAAGCATATGTCCGCCATCCTTCGAATCTGTTTTCTTGTTAATCTTTTTCATTTGTATTCATTTTGTTTGAGTGCGAGTACTAACTTTCTAATTCTGCCTTCCAGGTTATAAGATAGAACAGAGATTAGCCGTGTGTGTTCGGTTTCTTTTCCTTCTTGAATGAAGTGTTCTAGTTTCAATTCTTCCGTATTCTGCTATATGTTGCTTTTCTTCTCTTTTGTTGTTTTTTGTTTAATCCTTCCTGTTGAATATCTCCTTGATGAATTTCCCTTTTTCCTTTTCTGTGTTTCAAATGGGGACAGTATTACAAAAATATCCTTTTAAAATCTGGTCGTCTAATCTTGTATTTTGGTTGCTTGTGAATCTATTCTGGTTGCACCATCTACGTTGTATTCAGTCACGCTTATCCAGTCCATATATCAATTTAAATTGTCTCTCTTTTTTTTTTAAAAATAAGTTGTGATTTACGACTAAAACAAACGAGGGTTCTCCAACAAGACTCAGTTGCAGCACCAGCAGAAAAACATCGTAACACCCATCGGCCATACAAACACACACAAAAAACAAAAACGAGAACTAAAACCGGACAAGGAACAACAATTACGGCATCAAAACAAAAAACACTACAAATAAATCAACGAGACCAAAGGGCATTCGATACCGACCTAATACTGTCATCTGCCACGTTGGTATAGCAAATGCTGTTTTGCCTTTTGGAGTAATCTTTGAATGTCAGCGACTGAGCATTGACATGGATGTTTTGCTCCTTAATGGCCCCATGCTTGTGAGTTCCGCTGTAATCACAGTAGTTTCTTCATTTCATCCAAAACAAAAATATCAAAGGAGGTTAACATCTTAGCACCATCCCTCCAATGCTTTTTTGAACATAGATTTAATTTATATATGCTACTGATTCGACCTTATAGGAAATTTGGAGCCGCGCACTCTCTGCAAAGTAAACGCACAAATTTATATGCACAAATTTGAATTAAGAAAATAAAACCAGAGGGCGCTACTGAAATAAATTTTGGCTGTGTATAAAAATCACCTTGGCTAGAATCATCACTGATGAGGATTTAATATCCGAAATACGTGACTGGTCACGGGTGCTTAATAAATTGGTTTGAAATCTTCTTCAATGTATGGAGTTGGAACACTTCCGTATTATTCTTGTAGGAGAACTCCTTATTTTTCAGTATTCTGCTTTCTTATTGTATCCAATCCTGTTGATTTCGATTCGTACCTTTTCTTCTGATACTTATAGTATTTGGCATTGTTGGTCTCCTCGAGGTCTCTGATGATGGTATGTTTGTCTCGTTGAGGATATTTCTTTTGTAAGCATTGTAAGGGAATTGTAAGCGATAATTACCATTATACGAACTGTTTTTTTTAAATTTCTTTTATCGAGAGATTCTTAGTTTTCAAGTTTTCTCTGCCTCGGAATTCTTTGAAAACCTACCCCTTTCAACTAACCGAAGCAAGACTAATACTGTAAATATTGAGTTGAATATTAGACAATTTGGCCATCAGATTACTGGTATTCCCTGCTTATATGGAACTAGATTCCGTATCTAATGTAATGAGTTAGTGAAATCCCCGAATCGAAATGGGTTTTGCACTGGTTTTTCAGAGATCTTTTCTCATTTTGTCACCGGACTAAATTGTCTTTACCGAAGAATGAACATCAGGGTATCTATGAAAATATTACAAACAATTATAATCGAGGTATCAGACTTATGAGAAATAGGTTAAATTGATGAATTAATGTCTAATCTAGTTGCTTTTTACACAACACTTATGCGCCTTGGGAGACCTCTGTCTGTCGCTTTACACACCATCTTCTATAAATAGAGTGTCAGGACAAAATATATACGGGTCTGCCACCTCCTTTATTTGTTGTCATTCTTATTTCACTGACAAGTTGTTTCTTAGTCTATTATGTCGGAGGATTTTCATGGTTTTTGGCCGGATTGCAAAGCAATTCCGGTCTATAGATTGACGATGTCCGTCCGTCCGTCTGTCCGTCCGTCCGTCCGTCCGTCTGTCCGTCTGCCGTCAACATTTTGGTTAAAGTTTCTGGTTGAGGCAAAATCTAAGGAACTATATGCAGTAGAAACTTTATATTATACATGAAGGTTGCCCATGACAAGACCTTTCAATTTATGCCGTAACATTTGACCTAGTGACCTTGACCTTGGGCTTTGACCTAGTTAAAGATTTTGGTTAAAGTTCCTGGTTTAAGCAAAATCTAAGGAACTGTACGCAGTAGAAACCTTATATTATACATATAGGTTGCCCATGACAAGACCTTTCAATTTATGCCATAACATTGGACCTAGTGACCTTGACCTTGGACTTTGACCTAGTTAAAGATTTTGGTTAAAGTTTCTGGTTTAAGCAAAATCTAAGGAACTGTATGCAGTAGAAACCTTATATTATACATTTAGGTTGCCCATGATGAGACCTTTCAATTTATGCCGTAACATTGGACCTAGTGACTTTGACCTTGGACTTTGACCTAGTTAAAGATTTTGGTTAAAGTTTCTGGTTTAAGCAAAATCTAAGGAACTGTATGCAGAAGAAACTTTATATCATACATGTAGGTTGCCCATGATGAGACCTTTCAATTTATGCCGTAACATTTGACCCAGTGACTTTGACCTTGAACTTTGACCTAGTTAAAGATTTTGGTTAAAGTTTCTGGTTTAAGCAAAATCTAAGGAACTGTATGCAGAAGAAACTTTATATTATACATGTAGGTTGCCCATGATGAGACCTTTCAATTTATGCCGTAACATTTGACCCAGTGACCTTGACCTTGAACTTTGACCTAGTTAAAGATTTTGGTTAAAGTTCTTGGTTTAAGCAAAATCTAAGGAACTGTATGCAGTAGAAACCTTATATTATACATTTAGATTGCCCATGACGAGACCTTTCAATTTATGCCGTAACATTGGACCTAGAGACCTTGACCTTGGACTTTGACCTAGTTAAATATTTTGGTTAAAGTTTCTGGTTTAAGCAAAATCTAAGGAACTGTATGTTGTAGAAACCTTATATTATACATTTAGGTTGCCCATGATGAGACCTTTCAATTTATGCCGTAACATTGGACCTAGTGACTTTGACCTTGGACTTTGACCTAGTGAAAGATTTTGGTTAAAGTTTCTGGTTTAAGCAAAATCTAAGGAACTGTATGCAATAGAAACTTCATATCATACATGTAGGTTGCCCATGATGAGACCTTTCAATTTATGCCGTAACATATGACCCAGTGACCTTGACCTTGAACTTTGACCTAGTTAAAGATTTTGATTAAAGTTCTTGGTTTAAGCAAAATCTAAGGAACTGTATGCAGTAGAAACCTTATATTATACATTTAGGTTGCCCATGATGAGACCTTTCAATTTATGCCGTAACATTGGACCTAGTGACCTTGACCTTGGACTTTGACCTAGTTAAAGACTTTGGTTAAAGTTCCTGGTTTAAGCAAAATCTAAGGAACTGTATACAGTAGAAACTTTATATTATACATGTAGGTTGCCTCTGACAAGACCTCTCAATGTATGCTGTAATATTTGACTTAGTGACCTAGACCCAGTTGGTGACAAAAACTTACTTTGCAATCCGGCCATACCGTCTTTAGCGGTGTTTTATTAACTTTTTATTGGTGTGATAAATAGAGAATAAGTGTCTTAATTTGTGTTTTGTTACGTATATATACAACATACAGCAAGTGCATTTATCGTAAATGTAATGCACGTTAGCGCATTTCATGCGATTAATGCACTTGCTGTGTGTTGTATATCCGTAACGAAACAAATTATGACATTTATTCTATATATATGCACCATACATGTAGTTGTCTATTTCGTTCTTGTTTTCTGAAATTGCTTTTTCTAGGCAAAATTCATCTCACCGCGGGTTCAGTTTGCAGGTTAGAACAGCCGTCGCGGCATGTATCTTTAGATCTTATGCATTGTAACGTCACGAGTGTTAATACACGATTTGCAGAACGTTTCTTGATATGCTACTGAATCGACCCTACAGGAAATTTGGAGCCGCGCGCTCTCTATAATGTAAATGTAAAAATCTAACTTCAAAAAATTAAAGAGGGCGCTACTGAAACTATTTATGGTGGCGCATCACTGATGAGAATTTAATATTCGAAACACGTGTCTGGTGCATGTAAATTGATTTGGAATTTTCTTCAAGAAGGTAGAGAGTTGGAACCCTTCGACATCATTACAATAGTAACATCTCAGGGATATTACATTGGTTGTGCATATATAATGTAGTGATATGTCCATTGCATTGATGTTACGTTTATGAGTTGATAGTCACACAGCTTTTATAAGTTTTCTTCAATAATCCTAGCTACTATTATAATTTTCCCAAGCAATGCGAAGAGTCGGGGGTCTTTTTGCATCGACATTTACAGTTGCATTGAAATCATCACAGAATACAATCTCCTTAGTAGGATTAACAAGGCTAGGATATATTTTTGAAGTTCTCTTATCCTAGTTTCGTTATGATTTGACGATAAGTACTACGGCAGCATTTGTTTGTGTACATTATTACCAGTCTGTGCGGCGCTGCATTACTTGATTTTATTGGTCCCATCTAAAAGGAATTTTAATTTTGTTGTTTTTACACTGGTCTTTGATGGGAATATTTTTTATATATTTTATTGTTCTCATCTTCACCGTTTGTTTCTTCTCTTTTTCTCGTGTGTGTCCCGTGTGATCTCTACAACGTCGCATTGTTTGGGATTTCTTTCTTATCTTGGCTTCAGTTTCAGATTGGACTTAGAGACAAAATATGCCTTCCAGATATATAATAATTATTTTAGTCCTTAAAGACAAAAGCAAGTCAATCTTTTTTATTTACCAATATCTAAGATATATTTTATTATGTCTTTTAAACTATGTCTTGTCCCGGATCTCGACAAAGATTTGTTATACGATGCTTTCGACAAACGATGGATGTATGTTGTCTTCAACAAAATAATCTTGTACGAAAGGTATGTTACCATGTGTTCAGTGCAGGGTAGCCTTCATGGATATATTTTCCATATCTATAAAAGAATTGGTCCAAAGTGTAAAAGCGTTATCAAATGCGTCAATATAATTCCAAAATGTCTCATTGATAGGACGTTTTTCTCCTGTCCAAACATGGATCGCTGAGTTATAATTAGAGAGAAATTAAATTATTCTACACCTTATTGAATAAATGTCCTTTGCCTCTGTTGTAATCAGATTAGTACTGCTAAAATCTGCACATTGAATTGTATCTATGCCTGATTGAGTACCTTCGTAGATATGGGGGTCAAAGAGCAAACAAGAAGATTGTTAGGCCACTTTGGAGAAAATTTGACACATCGGCGCCTTTTCAAATGTCCCTTGTTAAGAGAAAATGGTAGTCCTTGAGGAAAAATGACAAAAGGAACTTCTTTATCCCCGTTTTCAGAGGTTATACCTGCTATTATGATAATTACATCATGGAACATGTTGTTATCTAACATTATAACATGTGTTCTTGTTAATGAATGAAAAGAGTTTATGAGTAATTCATTTTATTATATTTATCTGCATGTCAAAATGTTTAATACTATTCATTACAACTTGTAGTCAAGTCTTAGTGAAAGAAGTAAGAGGACAATAGTTAACAGATTTCGGAACGAGATACAAAGATATTTTAAGGTCTTGCCTACACTTTCAAACGTGTAATGAAGCAAATCTTAGTTGATTTGCAAAGAGTTTACTAAACATATTTTTATGAAGAAAAAAATTCAAATTTTCCTCCGTTCGCCACCAGAGAGCGATTTCTTCGGACAATATATGCAAAACATAGTGCAACATTTACATAAGTCTTGTCTGTCTATCTGTCTGTCTGTATATCTGTCTGTTTGTATATCTGTCTATTTCTTCATTTGTCTCACGTTTAGCCTTGTGCTTTAATCTCGAACGTTACGTGATAGGGCTTTCATATTTCATTCATCAACTCGTCATACACTATGATGTCCCACTCTCCAGAATGGTGGATGGTATTCTGTCCTAGACCATTTGAACCATCCAACAAAAGATTGTATTCTATGTCTTCCGAAATGGAAGTAACCGGATGTGACAATTCTACCGAATTGAAGCTGCGGGTGTTGTATGCAAGCAGGAGATCCTTACTCTTCTTGGGCACCTGGTCTCACTCCCATATCGTGTACGCTTCTTTTCATGTGGTGGAGGTTTTTATTAGTTTGCTTTGGTTCCTGTTTTGTCCTGATTTTGTATGTCTTCGATTTCTGATTTTCTGGATTATAGATTTTGTGCTGTATACAGGGATATGGTCATTATCCATATTTCTCATTTCCAACAATCCTGGTACGTCTTTCGGTACATTTTTCGACATAATAACTTTCACACTCTTTGGCCATATTACAAAATGTACACATATTACATTGTTTAGATTGAGGATCACTGACAAGGGTTTAGTATCCGAAACGTGCATGTCTGGTACATTCTGCAAATTTATCTGTTCTGAAATAATGATAGTGAATTTAAAGATGTTTAACATATGGACATTCCTTGTGAATAGATTTTTCATGAATATTCACATTTGAGATTGGGACCTTGGCCTTGCTTGCTTCGTTCTTGATTAAATACGACTTTGGCAGAGTCTCACAAATACACCTATGTATTGCAAAGGAAAGAATGTTAAACGTCTTCAAATTCAATAGCATCATTTTAGACCTAATAAATTTACAGCATTGACCAGACATGCACTTTTCGGGTACTAAACTCTCGTCAGTGATCCTTAGTCTAAACAATGTAATATGGCCTAAAAGTATGAAAATTATTATGTCCAAAAATGTACCAAAAGACGTAGCAGGATGGGTGGGATATGATGCGACAGGACCCACTTTTTAGAAATTTCATGAAATTTTGTAACAGAAATTTTCAAGTGCGTTGAAGAGACAGACGATCAACCGAAGTTGATCGAACTTGGCTACATGTGCCCTCGGGGACTCTTGGTCCACTAGCAGTGACACTCACCAAGTAGTTCAAATGTTAAACGTCTTCAAATTCAATAGCATCATTTTAGACCTAATAAATTTACAGCATGGACCAGACATGCACTTTTCGGGTACTAAACTCTCGTCAGTGATCCTTAGTCTAAACAATGTTATATGGCCTAAAAGTATGAAAATTATTATGTCCAAAAATGTTCCAAAAGACGTAGCAGAATGGGTGGGATATGATGCGACAGGACCCACTTTTTAGAAATTTCATGAAATTTTGTAACAGAAATTTTCAAGTGCGTTGAAGAGACAGACGATCAACCGAAGTTGATCGAACTTGGCTACATGTGCCCTCGGGGACTCTTGGACCACCAGCAGTGACACTCACCAAGTAGTTCAAATGTTAAACGTCTTCAAATTCAATAGCATCATTTTAGACCTAATAAATCTACAGCATGGACCAGACATGCACTTTTCGGGTACTAAACCCTCGTCAGTGCTCCTTAGTCTAGACAATGTAATATGGCCTAAAAGTATGAAAATTATTGTCAAAAAATGTACCAAAAGACTATCTCTAGGAGGACAACACCACAGTAATCATAGTATAATAAAATGCAGGTAAAACAGCATCAAAGAACTGAAATACTCGTAATGTTATATTACCAAACATTTAGGGACTGGACAGGAATTGATTATACGGAAGGATTCCAACTCTATGTCTTCTTGATGAAAATTTCTAACCAATTCATTATGGACATGACCGTGTTTCCGATATTAAATCCTCATCAGTGATGCTTCCAGCCAAAGTGCTTTTCATCAGCCGCCAAAATTCATTTTAGTAGCGCCCTTTAGTTGTATTTTTTGAATCAATGCATTTACTTAACAAAGAGTGCGCGATGTAAGAAAATAAATTTTCATTGCAGAGACCCACGATCATTTGCAATGCTTTTATTTTGACAAAAATGTAATTCGTGACCTGACAGGATATAAACCATCGATGAATATGCACTCTTACTATTGCAGCATGTCGTTAGAAAAGTTGTTAACGTTACTCCGTCATTGAAACTTACTCGAATAAAGTTTTGAGTTGCATTCAAGCGAAATTTCATTAAACGCAGTGCGACTAAACATGGACCTGCGACAATGGTAAGGGTTTGAAAATAAATTCCTGCAATTAAGAAATAAAACGAGGAGCTGTCGCTTATATATTTTGGCTGCTCTAAATCATTTTGGCTTGAATGAGATAAAGATCCTGACGACAACCCCAACAGCACTCACAATAGAGCACCGAATTGAGCATCGACGGACCCCTAGCAAGCTAGAGGTGGGACCAGGTGCCCGGGAGGAGTAGGCTTTCCCTGTTTGGCTAGTCGCACCCGACGTCGATATTCAAATACGAAAATGAAAAGAATATCTACAAAACATGCACTGTCTGAGGTTATGTCTATATAGAAAGTGCTATTGCGACCATGTCAAGAAAACTATTTAAAACAATTACTGTCAAACCCCTCGCAGGGAACTTATTTACGAGCTCCAAACGGCAAAGGGCATATGAGATAAAGAAGATCCTAACGACAATCCCAACAACACTCACAATAAAGCAACGAATTGAGCATCGACGGACCACTGATAAGGAATCATTTTCCGAAACATGCATGTCTTGTGCACAGAGTTTTGAAACGTTTGTCCAGAAGATTGCTCTCTGGCCGCAGAGTAGACACTCTTCTTTCTTATTCGAATTCGTTAAACAGTGTTACACACCGTGGGGTATCACGTGATACACAAGTGATATGTGATAAGTGAATCCCCTTTGATTGAACTAAGTTAATACTGTCTAAATCTACTTTATATGAATTTATTTTAGGCCTATCATATGGGCCTATCAATTATATGATGGTAGTTTATTCTGGTCAAGAATAGACGTGTATTCGGACAATACTTAAACAGAAATTTTTCAATGCTCGCCACATGTAACCCCCCGTTTACACTATGTTCCCGGCGGCCACGGCGGCCAAGTTTCAAGCCACCGTGGACGAAACGTGGTGACCGTGAGACAACGTAGGGGAACGGGATCGACAATCGTAACTAGCCGTGGTTGCCGGGACTGACGGGGCAAATGTTTAAACTGTCAAAACATTTGTCACGGCAGGCCACGGTGCAGATGGCCTACTTTAGAAACCGTAGCAAAACGGGTCGAACGCAACGCAACGTGACAGAACGTTACAGACCGTGACAAAACTTGGGATAGTGTCCGTAGCGGAACGGGAAGCAAAAGTATGACTCAACAAATTACGATCCTAGCGAAGTTGAGTTACGGTCTGCCACGTTTAGCTGCGGCTGCTTTAGGGCAGATGCACGTTTTATCAAGGTGAGCTACGGTTTCATACGGCGAGCTAAGCAAGTGTTAGCCGTTTCGTCACGGTACGTCCCGGCTTGTTACGGTTTATTTCAAGTTCTACTACGGCCTGGCACGGCACGCACGGTCACACAAGAAGTATAACAAACCAAACCCTTTTATGCAGCTTTTTGTGTCTCATGTTCCCGGTTAATCGTAGTGGGCCTTAACAGAACTTGGTAGTCGTGGCCAACTTGATTGGATCGTAACAAACCGTGACAGACCTTATCAGAACGTGACAGGTCGTGAGGAAACGTACAAACGTCCGTAATAAGCCGTAAGTTGAAACGTAGTGCGCCGTCAGGTCTCCGGGATTCAGGAGCCGCGGCTCGTCAAGGATACCTTGATAGACCGTGCGAAAACGTAACGAGACCTAACAGAACTTGAATACCAAGATAAAAACTGCCAAAAATCATACGGTGTGCTACGTTTTTGGCTGCCGTGACTGCCGTGGTCGCCGGGAACATAGTGTAAACCTAGGGTTATGATATGGTGCACGGACAGATACAAAATTTTCTGTTTAAGTGTTCTCCAAATATACGTCTATTCTTGACCAGAATAAATTACCATCATATAATTTATAATAATGACCATATGATAGGCTTAAAATAGATCCATATAAAGTAGATTTAGACAGTATTTACTTGATTAAATCAAAGGGGATTCCCATCGAACATATCATTTGTGTATCATGTGATACCCCACGGTGGTTATAAGGAGGCGGTCAGTTTCTGGCATGCTATCTTAGTCATACATGCAAAGATGAGAAAAGGGAGAAAATGAGAAAATGCGCAATCATCACCATGTGATTATATCAAGACAAATGCATTTAATTAATACGATTTTATAAAACTACCTGGATGAAATAGAATTTTACGGTTTGGATTTTAATGTGCCGAATTTAATTTTCCGAGCAGTTCAGGCCTGTCATGATTTTATTGATAGTTTGCAATTAGTGATTTAAATACGATTCAGCTCGTTCGAGACTTTCTCTTCCTCGAGTTACACATTGTTTCTTTTTATGTAAAGCTTAGCGCCAGGGGGCATTAGCAAGAAAAAAGATTTAACAAACAATATTCAAACAAACAAATTAACGATTCCTGCTGCGGTGGAAAGCAAAAGAAAGCAAGTGAACCATAGGTTTCACCCCATCATAACGGTCGCCTCCTTATGCCGCCAATGGTTAAAAAACTAAAACGGGGTTTGGCAGATCGATTACACACAAGGAATGGTAAAATAGAGCTTTAATCGGAATTCATATCTACGATTGACAATTCTATTTAAGATATGATCTTTCTAACAGACAGCGTTGAAAATATTACTTAATGTGTTTAGAAATTGATGCCTCGTAATCAAATTAAACGCCGTTTTGAAAAGTTGTAAGAGGATATGAAATTAAATAACAATTTTAATCCTTTTTACAAAAGCTCGAATTATTCGCAAAGGTATATATCAAAATTAACATTAGAATAAGTTTAATTAAGCTTTTAAAAATAATTTCTTTTCAATTACATGGGAAAATGAAAATATATGAGACCATGAGAAGGAAGATCTAAAAAAGCAATACATACATTTAGTACGCCATACATAGATACTTATTCAATCTTAAAAAACAAAGTCACACAAGACACATATGATATGTCTTCTTTATCAAAATACATGAAAAGATATTCAAATTCTGTACAGATGAGAGGTGTTTTATTTCTTTTAAAATTTTAAATTTATGCTGGACATCTGACGACGCTGTTACTTTTTGTTCGCTGCTCCGTGACCTAGAACCTTACACGGTTTTTTGACCAATCGTAATGAAAATTTATATATGTATTAAAATAATCCGTATTTTAAGGTGATCAACATGGATTTCATCAAATTCTTTACATCTTTCCTTAAATTGCGTTCCATGAACTTTCGGAACAGCCTTCGAACATATCATTGAAGCAAACGTAAAACCAAGGTTTAGAAATATGCATAAGCAGAAATGAATAAAGGTAAGGAGGAAATTGCCGGATTTATCTCGTTACAGTTATCACAGTGGAACAAACTAACATAAAGCGCGAAATAGAAGAAAGGAGGGAATATCCAATAAAACTCGCTTGAAGCACCGACAGCAAACTATTGAAACACCTCAAAGTGAAAACACATAGAAGACATATACATGTACTAGTCCAGCAAGGAACGCAAGAGGTAAAGGAACACCAAACATGACATTTAAACACCAAACTCAAAGGTACAAGGAACATCAAACACGACATCAAAACACCAAACTCAAAAGTACAAGGAACATCAAACACGACACCAAAACACCAAACTCAAAAGTACAAGGAACATCAAACACGACACCAAAACACCAAACTGAAAGGTATAAGGAACACTAAACATGGCATCAAAACACAAAACTCAAAAGTACAACGAACGCAAATCACGACATCAAATCACCAAACGCAAAGGTACAACGAACACCAAACACGACATCAAAACACCAAACTCAAAAGTACAAGGAACACCAAACACGACATCACAACACCAAACTCAAAGGTACAACGCACACCAAACACGACATCAAAACACCAGACAGAAAAGGTACAAGAAACACCAAACACGACATCAAAACACCAAACTCAAAGGTACAAGGAACACCAAACACGACTTCAAAATACCAAACTCAAAGGTACAACGAACACCAAACACGACTTCAAAACACCAAACTCAAAGGTACAACGAACACCCAACACGACATCAAAACACCAAACTCAAAGGTACAACGAACACCAAACACGACATCAAAACATCAAACACAAAGGTACAACGAACGCCAAACACGACATTAAAACACCAAACTCAAAGGTACAACGAACACCAAACACGACATTAAAACACCAAACTCAAAGGTACAACGAACACCAAACACGACATCAAAACACCAAACTCAAAGGTAAAACGAACGCCAAACACGACATCAAAACATCAAACGCAAAGGTACAACGAACGCCAAACACGACATTAAAACACCAAACTCAAAGGTACAAGGAACACCAAACACGACATTAAAACACCAAACGCAAAGGTACGACGAACGCCAAACACGACATCAAAACATCAAACGCAAAGGTACAACGAACACCAAACACGACATTAAAACACCAAATGCAAAGGTACAACGAACACCAAACACGACATCAAAACACCAAACGCAAAGGTACAAGGAACACCAAACAACTGTTATCGTTATCTGGATTATATGTCCTCATACCGTCCACTTTTCCGTTCACCAAGAGCTTTGAAGAACGCACAATTGTCGCCTTAACAATATCCTCACAGTAAATTGACCACACAAAGAAGTTGACATAGGAAGTGACAAGTTGACATGCATTTTGAATATTTTAATGATTGATGATGAAGAAGCAAATGAATCCTAACAGCCCCGAAAACAACGTCATTATATCGAGGCAAACATATAGGAAATAAAAAGCCTATCTTTAAATATATGGTATAAAAAGGGATTACTTTGCATATCAAACTACACAGCCAATTGTGCTTCATATGAATTTCAAATGAAAGCTCAAATGAAATTCATGAAAATTACAAATATAAATTATTGGAAAAATACTTATGTTAAATTCACATAAATTTTCTTCACATGAATACAGCATGAACTTTTTCTATGTTTGGAGCTCGTAAAAAAGTTCCCCGCGAGGGGTTTGACAGTAAGTGTTTTGAATATATTTCCCTGACATGGTCGCCATAGCACTTTCTATATAGACATAACGTCAGACAGTGCATGCATTTTATATACTGTGTTCTTTATCGTGCATTAACATCGACAGCGGGTGCGGCTAGCCAACAGGGGATGCTTACTCCTCCCGGGTACCTGATCCCACCTCTAGCTTGCTAGGGGTCCGTCGATGCTCAACATAGTGCTCTATTGTGAGTGCTGTTGAGATTATCGTCAGGATCTTCTTTAACTCATTTGTGTCACACTTATGCCCTTTGCCGTGTGGAGCTCTTAAAAAAGTTCCCCGCGAGGGGTTTGACAGTAAGTGTTTTGAATATTTTTCCCTGACATGATCGCCATAGCACTTTCTATATAGACATAACGTCAGACAGTGCATGCATTTTATATACTGTGTTCTTTATCGTGCATTAACATCGACGGCGGGTGCGGCTAGCCAACAGGGGATGCTTACTCCTCCCGGGCATCTGATCCCACCTCTAGCTTGCTAGGGGTCCGTCGATGCTCAACATAGTGCTCTATTGTGAGTGCTGTTGAGATTATCGTCAGGATCTTCTTTAACTCATTTGTTCATGTGAAATTGAATTTACATGAATGTTATGTTAGAAACTTCACATGAATTTCATGTAAATGATTTCACGTAAATTTCATATTCATGCTCGTTTCACATAAATTTCATGTGAATTGTTGAGTTAAATTCATGTAAATTTCACGTAAATTTCATGTGAGGCACAACTGGCTGTGGAATTGGTCGCTTTCGTCATTCTGCCTTTGTTGATCGTTATGATGAGATTGCAATGTGGAGCTCGTAAAAATGTTCCCCGCGAGGGGTTTGTCACCAAATGTTTTGAATATTTTTCCTGAAATTGTCGCCATAGCACTTTCTATATAGACATAACGTCAGACAGTGCATGAATTTTATATATTGCCTTCATTTTTGTTCTTAAACATCGACGGCGGGTGCGGCTTGTCAACAGGGGATGCTTACTCCTCCCGGACACCTTGTCCCACCTCTAGGGTTGCTAAGGGTCCGTCGATGCTCAATTTTGTGCTCTATTGTGAGTGCTGTTGAGATTATCGTCATGATCTTCTTTTCTTGTTGTCTTCTTAAGTTTTAAAGTCGCAAGTCTTCAGTGTTCACTATATCCAGCATGTATTTAAAAAAAATTGCAAGCCTTTTACATCGAGATGCACAATTGCATTTCAAAGACAGAGTACTTACAACTGTTGAATCCACGCATCAGAGCAGTAACCGAACAGAAGAAATAACCGAACGATTGCGGTGTAGTGGTATTTGAATGGACGAAATTCGATAAAATTAAGGAAACTTATAAAGTACACTGTCAATTTTCCGAGTTTCTATACGATGACCATAGTACGACAACATTTATGTATTTGTATTCCTTTAAACCATTTTAAATTTGTGCAGCGCCGCATTTAGTTGAGTAGCGTCATCTATAATGAAGTTTGTTATACACTGGATTCGGCGATTGATTCATATTAATTGTGTTGCTTTTCATGTTTCAATGTGATTTTATTGTTTTAGTTGTCTCCGTATATTTGTTATCTGTTTGTCTCTCCGCAGTGACGTCATGTTTCGATTTACATCTTATCTTTACGCACTAGTTTTACTACCCGTTACTTTTTCTAGTCCTAAGGGTTTCACAATAACAGAAAGGGTATCTGCGAATCCCCTTAGGTACCTTGTGGTGTCCCCCTGCAGTTTTTAATCAGCTTATCAGAATGCGCGTTACAAACAGAATGTATTAGGATAAACGTGTGTGTTCCGCTGTGATATATGCGACATCGTCTTGTTGGGGATCTCCTAATTCTACAGACTGACAGAATCGTATTATTTACCAAATGCTGATACTTTTGTATGAATCGATTTGAAAGCTGTCTTAAAGATTTCGTGTCAAATTTGCTTTTCTTGATAAAAAGCTGGGAACTGTTATGAAATCGGTGACCTTTATGGATATGCGATAACCTATAAAGATAGCATCAAGGGTTTGTCTTTTTGATGACGCCATCTTGCGGTGTCTTTGTCTACTAAAGAAGAACGACAACTGATAACTATCTACAGAAATAATAACGAACAAAGACCAAGACATATGATGGCATCACACAAAAGGAAAATATCGTATGATGAATTTTGTTAAAGCTTTGCAATTTATCAATTTTCTTTTCAAAGTTGATAAAATCTTATCCATTAAGTAATTATAATACGGCCATCTTGGTAAATGAAAGTGATATGTGTAAAATGGTAACAATACGTCATGACTGAACATTACAATTTCCAATGATGTTGTGAAATTACTTAAAAGTGATGTATGTTTAATGTGCAGAGATTAGCGATTCAAAAATGCCATTGGTGCTGGGATTAATGATTAGAAACTCTGATAATGCGAAAGTTGTGAGTTTTCATAAAACTTGCTTGTTGTAATTTTGATAGCATAATTTACGTAGTTTGCACGCTTAATTATTTGTGCATCGTAATCATTAATGCCTTGAAGTAATCTCTTGCGCTGTTTTTCAATTATTTACACTGAAAGCATCGGTAATTGTCATAATCATTTAAAAGAATTAATCTATGACGACATATACTTAACTATTGCATTCAAGAGGTATGACAGAAGAAAAATATGGTCCCATGTACACGACAAATATCAAAATTAATTTCTTTCTCTTTGAAATTAGAAGACTAAGTTCTGTTGAATATGCGTAATGGGGATCTTTTCCTTATGTTTGTTCAATCATTTACATGTATTGAAAAAAAATTGATTGCCTCACCTATTTTATCAATCTAAATTGCAACTTCAGATTATGTACCGTTTTCATTTCAGGAAACAACAACATGCTTACTTAAAGAAAATTTGAATTGAAAACCAACCGAAACACCTAATAGTCATAACATGAAAATTGTATGTAAAAATTGTATAATTTATTTATCTATAATGCATGGATTACCTCAGCACCTTCTATCGTAGCTTTCTATAAATGATATCACTTTAACATATCATAGCGGCCCTCTAAAACAAAGACCGAAGTGTCAATCAGTTATTCAGTCTCAAAGTCGATAAGGTAAGGCAAAATCATTAGAATTTCCATTGGCCAGGAACTGTTTGAAAGCAGGAATTAACAACATTCCGAAGCAAGACCGGGTGTCCGGGGAGAGTAAGCGTCTCCCGTTGGAATGCTTGGAAAGAATGATTCATCCAGTTTGCTTCTTTTATCGTCTTGTGAGAGTGTCTTCCACTGTTGCCACTGTTGGGATCTCTTCATTACTATTTATTATTATTTTTTGTTGTATATTTCAAGGTTTTGTACGTCTATTGATTTGATTGATTTGGCTTTGCGCTTGACTTTCTTTCACGCATCTTCTTTTACTTTATTGATTCTTTGATTCCTTTTCGTGAAACTTTAAGATGCTCAAAAGCTTGTCTTTTCACTTTTCTCTGATAGAGAAGGTTTTGTGATCTTGGAATAAAGATGGTCTTGAAAATATCATAGTATTATTTCTTTGTCCGTACATGTAACTGCATTTCTAAACATTGGTAGAGAAATGTATTCTGTTTTATCTTCACATACGATCTTATTCGAGAATTTTCAAAATATCGGTTTCATCAAAATCAAAGAAGTATCAATATACTTTTAATTCTCTATGAATTTGTCATAATTGAAATATATTTTCTATTGTAAAATTTTAGTACACCGTCTGCGCATTCAACAAGTTAATTCTTATCATTGACACCTAGATAATTAAACACTTTAATAACTGTCTATAAAGTAAAAAATCCTAAACAATTATCATCAAAGAAGAAGCACCTATAAGTTATTCTGTCAAGTCGAGGAGGTAATGCAAAATCATTAGAATTTCCATTGGAACGTTTGCGAACCTCGGAATGAATTACATTCCGAAGTTGGAGCAGGTGACCAGCGGTGATTGTTTCGATGTACATATTGATGTACATATCAGGTAAATATTTCTTGTTTGGTGATGATGACATCCATTCAATCGCAATCCAGAATGTCACTGGATCTGATATATTTTTATTATATCTCCCTAGTGACCGAAGAACTTCCTCAATGATGATTTCAGCCGTTGTGCAATATTACCCTTCACAGGTAGCTTACATGCAAGCCGTTTGTCTCTAACGATGAAATTTTCATATTTAGAGCATGCCCTGGCATACCGTATCAGCTGAGAAACAAAATCACCATCTGCAGCAGAAGACAGAATGTTCCTACCCATGAAATGGAAGTTAGTTAGGTGGAAGCTGAAATCATCATACTCCCCAACCTTTCCGATGGAAATTCTAATGGTATGCCTTGTCAACTTTGAGACTGAATAACTCTTAGGCACCCCTTTGAAGTTTATTGTCATACAGTGAGGTGTTCAAATGGTTGTTTGCTCCGAAGGATAGAATAATTATATCCAAGTACGAAGCTGTACGGATCTGTCGGTTGTTTCCTTGTTCTATAGTCCATGAGAATATGTAGATGACCCTTAATTTCGGATTGTTGATGGACAACACGTCATCTATGTATCTGAATGTGAGATTGAACTGATATTCGAGGTGCTTCGCCCAGTCGAGAGCAAGGGATGAATCAGCTTCGTATTGATGTAAAAGTAAGTCCGCAAGCAGTCGGGCGCACTTGGTACACATGGGGATGCCAACAATTGCTGGAATACAGTTCCTCAAAAACACTACAAAAATGTTGTCAATCAAAACCTCGTCTTCAGCTTTTGGTGTAGAATGGTAGTGTTGAGCGTGGAGTAGTTGAAATACTTTATTCTGGTAATATGATTGAAATTGGTGGCTTTTAAACTTTCCAAATGTTCCTAAAAATTCTTTAGGATCCACATCTGATTGATTCCATTTCTTGAATATGTTGTCTCGCATAGTGTTTGAAGACCTTGCTTGATGCGAGTGAATATTTTCGTATGCAAAACGGGTAGAGGTTTTGTGGAACACCTCGACGAACTGGTAATGAGCCGGTGTTTGTAAGGATTTTTGTGCATTTTGGAAATCCAGTAGATAAGAAGTAGTTCAAGATCACAGTCATCAGTATAATACCGAAGGACTTAAGAACAGATTTGTGGTTGCCAAGTATTTCAGGTACAGATAAATTATTAAGTGTGAATGTTGGATTTCCAGGTGCTGAAAACAAACGAACAAAAACTAAAAAGTTCCAGAAAAAGCTATGTTCATAGCGTGTTGATTTTTAATGATTCATTTCCATGTTGAATAATGTTATATTCGTATTTCTATCATAGTAACTATCCACATAAAGACAACGTTTTTTTCTGTGCGTTTTATCAAATCTCTTTCGACCCATGGGGTATCGATGATTTTGATGTTTGTTCCAGTACAATCCAAGTTCAAAGGATGTATATATTTTGTTTTTGAGTTAAACATTTCATTTCGTGATCATTCTGTGCTTTCACTATTTGAAGGACATTGGTCTAGATATCTACATGTAGATATGTTGATAGTATAGATTCTAAATGAATTTATTATTATGTCACAATAATGCATTTTTCTAAAGTGTCTTTAAAGAGATAATCACTTTCCCATCCTACATTCTGGACGAAATAGTGAAAATGACATCTAACAAAACATATTTGTGCTTACAGTTTTGTTTTTCGGTGTTTTAACACTTATTTTTTTAACATTTGTTTGTCAGTTTTGCGTGAGAATATATGATTATTTAAACAAAATGTATTCGCGTGACTTTTGTAATCTAGTTAATATATGATTTAAATGTAGCTATCATCGTAAAACGTGTAGCAAATTTGTCTGAAGGCACAAAAACTTGAACTGTGACCCCAGATTCCCGGATGAATAGATATTTGATACACCCGGTCAATGGTGATAATTAAGAACAAGCGTCACTTACAATTAAGTGATTGAAAATTGCGCTCTTTGGAAAGGCTATGATAGTTATAATTGACTTATGCACTTTGCTCACTGGAAGAATAGGGATTGACGCAATATAAGTACTTAATAAGACTCTTCCAGTTACACTTAATGAGATATTTACGAACTAGATGATTCGAAAATATTTCCTTTGCTCGATCTTTTTGTATATCTTATAAAGAAAGATTTATAACCGTTTATGCTCATCATGTATTAACACACCTATTAAATAGAAAAGATGTAAATTACAAAATAAACATGTAATTTGAAACTTGAGAAATAAACCACCCTTAGAGCCCCAACAGATCAAAGGCATGGCTCATCAATTTCAGACCGAAATTTACAATGTCATTTTTAACATTTGCATTGCATTGATTATGCAAGAGTCCTGCAAATGTTTAATAAATGGACAGATGAATCTGTTTTTGACGCGACTCTCGTCATAGATTCATATATTCATTATGTTTGTTCTCCATACATCAGATATCTTTTGTTCGATAAATGATTTTAATCTCTCCTGATACGAACATTGATATGATCTAGCACTTTTATCCCTTCAGACTGTAAAATGGGTTTTTTCTTTGTATTATGATGGGTACTGGCTCCCATAAGAAACGATAAGTAGAATCCCACTTATTTCCTATATTTTATTGTAGTAATTACATGTTAGTTGACTGGACATGTAAGGATAAACTTTATCATCAATGCATGTTTGATTTAATTTTGATTTGACAATTTTCAACAATTTTCGTCACTTAATTTTTTTTATCGGAATACGCAAGGAATGTAATCAAACGTATGAAAAACAAGATGAAAGAAGAGTAGAGATAAGTATTTTAAACAGAAAACTATCAAAGGCCAAAAGAAGCTTGAACTAACTCCACTTTCTCAATGAAATGTATCACTTAATTAAAATAAGGATTTTAGATTAAAGGAGGTTAACATCCTAGCACCGTCCCTTCAATGCTGTTTTGGTCATGCGTTTTTTATTTAATAATTGTTTAACGTCTTCAAATTCAATAGCATTATATAAGAACAGAGAAATTTGCAGCATGGACAAGACTGCATGTTTTGGGTACTTAACCCTCGTCAGTGATCCTCAATCTAAACAATGTAATATGGCTAAGGAGCTTGAAAGTTATTATGTCCAAAAATGTACCGAAAGACGAAGCAGGATGACTGGAATATGATGCTACAGGACCAACGTTTTAGAAATTTCAAGTAATATTAATAACATGAATTTAAGAATGCATTGAAGAAACGATTCCCTCGGGGACTGCATGTCCACAAGCAGTGATTCTCACCAAGTGGAACAAAAGTTTAACGTCTTCAAATTCAATAGCATCATTTAAGAACAGGTAAACATGCAGCATGGGCAAGACATGCACGTTTCGGATACTTAACCCTGGTCAGTGATCCTCAATATAAACAATGAGTGTGAAAGTTATTATAGACGTAGCAGGATGGCTGGAATATGTTTCTACAGGACCACGTTTTAGAATAATACGGAAGTGTTCCAACTCTATACCTTCATGAAGAAAATTCCAAACCAATTTTTCTTGCACCAGACAAGCAGTGATGCATCCAGCGGAGCTACGAAAATTCATGTCAGAAGCGCACTCTTTATGTTGTGAATTTAGATTTGTACATTTACTTGACAGAGAGTGCGCGGCTCCAGATTTCCTGTAGGGTCGATTCAGTAGCATATCCAAATAAAATATATGTTCAAAATAACATAGGAGGGATAGTGCTAGGATGTAAACCTCCTTTAATTTCGGTGATAGTTTTGAATGGAAAGACAAGTTTTCGAAATAGCAAAATAATATCTATGATGTCAAATTGATTAAAGCCAAAACAAAGCTTCTTTAAGGCGACAGAGCTTGAAAGAAGTAATTAATACACTTCTAATGAGTTAAAGAAGATCCTGACGATAATCTCAACGACACTCCCAATAGAGTACCAAATTGAGCATCGAAGGACCCCTAGCAAGCTAGAGGTGGGACCAGGTGCCCGGGAAGATTAAGCATCCCCTGTTGGCTAGTCGCACCCGCCGTCGATGTTCATGCACGAAAATGAAAACAATATGTAAAGAATACATGCACTGTCTGTGGTTTCAACTATATAGAAACATCAGGTCACGGGAACGATTTTAACTACTCCACACTGCAACATGAAATAAGTGTTTATAATAATAATACGGAAGTGTTCCAACTCTATACCTTCATGTTTTATAATTGCTATTGAATCGACCATAAGAAAATTTGTAGCCGCACACTCTTTGCTAAGTAGGTACACAAAAATCCAAACTTTTGAACCAGAGGGACTGTAGTAGTTTTGGTTGAGTCTAAAATCACCTTTGCATGAAGAACAGTTTACCTATGAAGATTTACTATCCGAAACCAGCGTCTGGTGCATTGAAATTGATTTTTCTATTCAAATAGATAAAGAGTTGAAACACTTTCATATATTATTATGATTTGAAAAAAAATAACATTTCAGCATTTATTTGTTATTACGCTGTCGTTTTTATAGTTAGTCAATAATGAAAGTATTGATAGAAATTTGAATATACAAAATGTATTGTAATGTAATTAAAAAGTATAGAATGAGTTCTAAAAAGGAAAGCATTTTCACCTAAGATTTTATGTAGCGTGAAAAATTAAAATTTATTGTTTATATTAAATTATTGAAAGATAACATGAATGGTGCATGATAAATGTTAAACGTCTTAAAATTCATTAGCATCATTTAAAAGCAGATAACCTTAGGGGTAGTGGAAAATCAACCGTTTTTTTTTTTGCTATTTTCAAAAATTGTTTTCTTACTGATTTTTATCTTTCAAATAAAGGTAGATGTACTGTAACAGTTGTTTAATGAAATTGAATCGAAAATAGATGTTATGAATTAATATGGGTGTTATTTCCCGCCCCATTTGCCCACTAATACCGAAATGAGGACAACCAGCTTTCAACATTATTGTTTAAAGTATATATATATAGCAAGCGCATGTAACAAACTTATACTTTCCATGTAAAAGGTATGTCTTATATGAGTTTGAACTTGTTAAATGCCCTTCCTCTGGGGATTACAACTGTAGGTACAGCCCCGACCAGTCGAAAGTTTAATATTCGCTTTCAATTCGTAAACGAATTGAAAGCTTTTTGAAAGCTTAGCTTTCAAAATTTCGTCAGCGATTGCTTTCAAAATTTTGAATACTCAAGAGATGACGAAATTTCGTCAGCGATTTTTCGTTAACTAATTTTCGTCAGCGATTCCCTAGCTTTCAAAATTTTCGTCAGCGATAGCTTTCAAAAATTTTGAAAACTATAGTTAACGAAATTTCGTCAGCGATTTGCTTTCAAAAAATTTGAAAGCTATAGTTAACGAAATTTCGTCAGCTATAGCTTTCAAAATTTTTGAAAGCTAATCGCTGACGAAAATTTCGTTAACTATAGCTTTCAAAATTTTTGAAAGCTAATCGCTGACGAGAATTTCGTTAACTAGCTTTCAAAATTTTTGAAAGCTTTTCTCGTAAGCTATTTTGTGTCGAGAAAACCAAGATGGCCGAAATCAAAGCAATCATCTTCATAATTTGCTTGATGAAATAGGATTAATTATGATGCTTATTCAGATTAAATTATGAAAATATATATTCCTGAATTAAATTAAATTTTGTATCTTGTTTATTTTTATAAGTTTATTTGAAGATTCCGTGTTTCCCAGATCGGTGTGTTCCCCCATACACCTACATGTACTTGGTTAAAATGACATTATGTTAATTGGGGGTGAATGGGGCCATCAAAAGGGTATGCTTTGCACTAATTAGTTACCTGAATTTACCTGTATTTGTATTACCTGTAAAGGTATTCCATCTTTAAGTGTATATATGAACAACTTCCATTTCATCTAAAATCTAAATGTATATATATGCCAGAAAATTTACATCTGACCGGCCAAATTCTGACTAAATGAGGGGAATTTATATCCAGTGAAACCCTGGCTTCTCTGTGACTGTCGGAAGCTTTGAAAGATATTTCACAAACGGTGAATTTTTAAAGTCGCCGATAAAGAGACGGCTTCTTTCATCTTCTAAACTGTGCAGAGGAATTCGCCCGAGGCGTGCTGCAGCCATTGCAAAAACAATATGGCACCCGAGCGTTCAAAAAGCTTTCAAAATTTTCGTCAGCGACAGCTTTCAAAACTTTCGTCAGCGATAGCTTTCAAAATTTTCGTCAGCGATTGCTTTCAAAATTTTCGTCAGCGATTGCTTTCAAAATTTCGTCAGCGATCGCTTTCAAATATTTTGAAAGCTCCGAGATGACGAAAATTTGAAAGCTCATAGCTTTCAAATCTTTCGTTAACTAAGATTAGTTAACGAAATTTTCGTCAGCGATTTTTTGAAAGCTTTTTAGAGCTTTCAAAATCTCGTCATCTCAGTAGCTTTCAAAAAATCGCTGACGAATAGTTAACGAAACTTTCGAATTTAGCTTTCAAAATTTCGTCAGCTCGGCGTTAAACTTTCGACTGGTCGGGGCTGTATGGTTGTCCCTTGCCGAATATCTTAATTTCTAATGTGATCTCCAACAACACTCGGTTGCAGCACCCACAGCAAAACCCCAAAACCCACAATGAAAAAACACAGAACACACACCCACAGAAAGAGACGCAAAAGGGACAAGGAACACCAACTC
Source organism: Pinctada fucata (assembly GCA_028142955.1). NCBI lineage: Eukaryota > Metazoa > Mollusca > Bivalvia > Pterioida > Pteriidae > Pinctada > Pinctada fucata. The sequence goes on along the minus strand of AP027103.1, from coordinate 50,989,016 downwards.
ACATCATAGAAACATAAAACACATTTACCAAAGAGACCAATGGGAAACCGGTGCCGACTTAGGACGGCCATCTGCCACGTAAACAACAGAAGACATAGAACTCAATTTTCAATCTTTTCCCCCAAAAGGTATGGTGTTCGAATAATCACATAAAAGTTGTCATTTTTTGTTTAAAAGAAGCATAATGAATAAAAAATAGAACCTTTAAAAATTCGATTGGGGCCAAAAATAGTATTTTACAGCATGAACCAGAAATACGTGTCGGGTATCTAACCCTCATCAGTGATCCTCAATCCAAACGATGAAATATGGCCAAAATCTTTGAAGATTATGTCCAAAATATAAAAAAGACGTAACAAGATGGCCGGAATATGATGCCACAGGATCCAGGTTTCAGAAATTTGAGAAAATTTTGTATACAGAAATTTTCGAATGCGTTTGAAGAAAAGATCAACGGAAATTGATCGAACTTGGCTACATGTGCCCTAACTATATTTCTTATTTGATAGTAAGTGTTTTAAATGGTTTTCCTTGACATGGTCGCCATAGCACTTTCTAAACAGGCATAACCTTAGACTGCATGTTTTGTAGATATTGGTTTCATTTTCGTGCGTGAACATCGACGGCGGGTGCGGTTAGCGAAAGAGGGAATGCTTCCTCCTCCCGGGCAGCTGGTCCGACCTCTAACTTGCTAGGGTCCGTCGATGCTCAATTTGGTGCTCTATTGTGAGTGTTGTTGAGATTGTCGTTAAGATCTTCATCTCATTATTTCAATGTTTCGGTGCGTCTCCTTTGATTATGTGTTAGTTCATTTGGATTTAGTGTTTCTGTGAGTCGCACTGTCCATTGTTGTCTGTGAACCTTATCGTGCCTTATGTTAGTTGTATGTGTCATTCCTACAGATATATTGTGCTGCCGTCAATGCTAATTAGTCTTTTCCATATCCTTATCTTATAAGTGATGCCAAAATTTTACTTTCTACATCGATGGTGTCATTCGTTTTGTCTTTCCGCTCATTATATTTAAAATCAGTGAGATAAGTCAACATAAATTCAAACATCAGAATAAAAAAAACACAATCAATGGCCTAACAAATTCTAGGAAAAAAATAAGCGTCAAGTGCCAAAAGTTGATTGGAACTTATTGTAGGTGGAACAGTATAAATTTGTTAAGTTTAAACATCTTCATTTGAATCTCACATAAGTCATGTAGCATATATAATGCAAGTAACAGTATCTAATTCAGAAGGATTGAAAAGGAAGCTTATGCTTCCGTGAATTTCTATCGTTGTATTAATAAAAAAAACACGGGAACTCGTACTTTGGACCCTGGATCACGATTGAAAATATGAAAACTGTCAAATTTTATTGTAGGCGAAATATTTCCATGATAAATGAAGCTATGCAGAAAGACAAATGATAATTTGACATGATTTGATGAACAAACATGTATTTACTTTTACTTCCTCTTTTATATTCAAAATAATTTGAATCTAGGCCAGCTCTAATTTATAAGTGCGAGAGTACGTAGACATAAAAAAGACTCTACTTACTTAACATGCATGCAGACGTAATTATTACAGAAATGAACAAAACGTAAGAGCTTTAGAAATATAGTTTGATTTCTTGCTTAATTATCTTGTTTTAAAGTCACTCTCTACGAATCTCGTTTTTGGATAATTTTTTCTCAACTTTGGAGTTACATTTTACATTATTATGACACGAAGTTCAATTTGAACTTTTCATTGTACTTCCAAAACTTATTTTTGAAGAAAAGTAATATGTACATTCCAAACTCTTCAGATAAAATTAATCGAATTTCAAACTTAGCAGAAAAATGACAAAAACTCCCGCTGAATTTGTTTGAAATTAGCGTTTTAACAGTTAAATCAGAGATCTATTTTAAAGAAAACCCACTGAATATGACTTATCATCTTTGATAGCTCTTCTATAAATTGATCTAATGTTAACGTACCTCTTCAATGTGGAAGATATACTGTAAACGTGGTTATTTTTGGGCTGCCTGAAAAGTGCGAAACGAAACAAAAACGAAACGAAACGAAACAAATTGAAACGAAACGAAACAGATCGAAACGAAACGAAACAGATCGAAACGAAACGAAACAGATCGAAACGAAACGAAACAAAACATAAATCTTAAAGAACTTAAGAAAAATTGATGTAAATGCAGATAACTAGCACGGATGTCAATATCTTTATATCTTAAAGCCTTCAACCATTAGTTCTTGTGGCTGGAGGGTTTTTCAAAGGGTCAAAGTTGACGATTAAAACACAATATATACGGTATATAGCACAATTGCATTTTAAAGAATTAAAGGAGAGTGAACGGGATGAATAATCACGTTATAGGCGGAAAAATATTATTTAGCAGGGAGGAGTATAGTACTGTTCCGTTATGTGTATTTGAAAACTTTATCAGAAAAATGAGAGCAAATACTGGGGGCACATTTCGTTTGAAAAAGGATAAGATTTTTTCCCCTGAAATGTGTCCCCCCCCCCCCCAGTTTTATGATCTCATTAAGGTGTCATAGCGTGGTTTTCTATCCCCTCCCATTTATTCCTCTTAAATATATGAATGGCATTTGACATTTACTTTTTTTATTGTCTACTTTGACTCTTTCAAGAAACCCTCTCGGTACTAGTTACAAATGTAGAACTCCTGGATCAAGGCAATATTACATGCTGATCTTGTATTTAAATATTCGTTCTCGGCGATTTTTCCTCTTTTCCTCATATTCTCTAAGTTTTATGTTTTGTTTCGTTTCGTTTCGATCTGTTTCGTTTCGATCTGTTTCGTTTCGTTTCGATCTGTTTCGTTTCGATCTGTTTCGTTTCGTTTCAATTTGTTTCGTTTCGTTTTTGTTTCGTTTCGCGCTTTCCAGGGACCCTTATTTTTGATGGAGAAATTTCGCGATTATAACATCAAGACGTTACGCGTGGGGAAAATCTTCGCGATAAAAGTGCTTTTCCCATTTTAAGAATGCAGCGGGGATATTTTGGAGCGGGGAAAATTTCGCGATGTCCATAGAAAATTTCCACTTTTACAGTAATAATTATCAAAATCTAAATATATGTTCTATTGTAAAATTCCAGTTCACGATATGCAACATATCAAATGGGGCTAACTATGCACATTTAAACTGGGTCTAACTATACACTTTTTCATGACAAGCTCATATTTGCGATAACGGAGAAAACTCTCTAAAGGTGTATTGCATCAACAGGTCGGCGAAAGAGTCCATAATGGAAAAACTGCCATGGATGCCGTAAAGAGAAACTGCAAGCTGCGTACGCCAGACATAGCAACCAGCGTATTCTCTCTAAATGAAAAAGACCAATAGAACGGCAGTAAAAACACAATGCGAATTTGACAATACCCTAGAGATGAGTGTAAGTGGAAATCCACCTATAGTTACCACTACCTTTTATCAATCGGAACAGGGGCTAAAAAAGGCTTACCAGAATACGTAAAGTACCGCTAAGTTTATATTATCAAGTCTATTATTATTATTTCAGTTTGAATAAAATTTCTTCATTTTTCCACTGTATTTTTTCTGAATTCGAAGTTTTCATAGTGTAAGTTATAGAGAGAAACTTTTTATAATTATTAGATTATAAATTAGCTTTATTTGCTTTCCATGGGTCTCATTCCTTGCGTTCAGGTGTCTTTTTGATCATCTAACAAAACGTACCATCGAAACATCCTTTAATGAGACCACCAATGTTGCAATAAAAGTGAATTTAACAAAAAGTTAAAAACTTACAAAAATCACATATTTTATGAATGAAAAGTCCATAAATTTTATAATTTTACGACTTGTTTGAATACTCTTTTATTATTCAACATCCTTTGAAAAGAACCGATACACCAGTATAAGTTTTATGAGCACTGCAGATATTGAAATTACAATAAAATTGATGGTAGTGCTGTTTTGTCACCGAATTGTTAAAATGTAATGGTGATAATCATATGTGCACAATACCAGGAGTTTAAGTTTCGCTAATAATCAATAATAACAAATTAAAGAAGAAATCGATCCTTTGAAATTGATTTTAAGAATTTCGAAAAAATGTAAAATCATACCATAAACTGTTTTTAAAACATAATATATATGACGAATCGTTTAAGAATGTTTTCGCTGGAATATATAGATAACAGTCATCTTTAAAATCTAAACGTTTTTCTTGTTTTCGGTCAAGTGGCAAAACGGGTGATAGCTCATCTTTCTGATGCAAGCAATAGATATTAATGCATTTCTGATTTTGAGAGTAGAATCTTGCGAAAACAATCAAAAGTCTTACATCCATTTCAATGAATCCAGTGAAAAGAACTACGGAATATGTTTCTTCCTTTTCAATTTTTTATTTCAAAGAGTTCCTTGGTAATATACCGTGAACATTTCAATGCGGTAAAGTTGTATCCTTCTTATGCGATAAATTAGCCTAATGTAACGTTTAATTATAATATTATGCTAAATACATCATCTTAAACGACCAAACTTTCCAAATAAGGTTTGTTGATTTATCATTTATTACTGATATACGCTAGATGATGTCTTTGATAAGATCTGATTTTGATAAAAGTTAGCTTTGAAGTTTTCTAATAGTCAAAATTGAATTAAAATATTGTACATGTTCGTTTCGTATGATCATAAATAGTTTTCGTGATGATACTGGTTGATTCATTGGTACGTGACAATGTTACGACCATAAGAAATCGATGTGAAGAGGTCTTGAGAATCATTTATATGAAACATTTATCAAATTTGTTTGAGTATTGCTCATAAAAAATACTGTTTTAGTCGTTTTTCGCGGTTTTATTGCCATTTGAAAAGAATGTATTCTTCGTTTGTCCCCTTTCTTGCTTCATTTGTACAATTCCATTTTTTTTAGTGCAATTTCAAAAATGCAGAAGTGAAAGTCGTCGAAACGGTAACAGTTTAAGTTAATATATGTACGATCATCTCAATTCACCAAGGTTAGTGGAAAAGATAACTTTTGTATTATCAAGCTTTATTGAATTTCACTCATTACCGAAATTCGCTGATTGCGGTCTTAAATATACCGTAAAATAAGCTGTCACTTTTGTCAAAAGATTTTCTATTCGACTTGCTCTTTAAAGATAACGTTCACGTATGCCTTTAACGACACACGCACACCAATCCATTGTTTTAACGCTTAGTCAGCTTAAAGGGGATCCCACCCATCTTCGTTTGAGGGTATGCACGTCAGACATAGGCGATAAGAATCCTATAGATATGCAGGAAAGAAAACAAGAATGACTACTTAACTATTCAGTCGTTTGAATTTATCGGTGACAGAAAAATGTATCAAATTAACCCCCATGCAAAGCTTTTGTTTTCATGATAACGTTATACATGTCTGTCTTCAGTTATATATGATACAACTTGTTATGTGCCGTCTTACACTTTGTAGATGCACTTCCGCTCGCAGAGTGAAACTTTTTTCTACTACATGTACAACAGATTAAAACTGAAATGAATATCAGTCAATATTATATGATTTGAATTGTGGTATTATTTTGATATTGTTTGGTTTTGGTCCAGGTTTGAAACATGTAAATTCATGTTAAAATTCTTCTATGAGAGCGAAACGTACAAATGTTTCCTTGGCCCAAGGTATATTTTGGACGTAATTTTCACAGATTTTGGCTATTTTACTTTGTTTGGATTGAGGATCAATGAGGAGGGTTAAATACCCGAAACATGCATGACTGGTCCATGCTGTTAATTTATCTCCTTTAAAATGATGCTAAAGAATGTGAAGATGTTTAACATTTGTACCACTTTGTGAGTGTCAGTGCTGGTGGACCGAGAGTCCCCGAGGACACATGTAGTCAAGTTAGATCAATTTCGGTTGGTCGTTCTTCAAACGCATTCGAAAATTTCTGTTTACAAAATGTTCTCAAATTTCTGAAACCTGGGTCCTGTAACATAATATCCGAGCCACCTTGCTACGTCTTTCGGTATATTTTGGACATTTTTCACAGAATTTGACTATTTTACTTTGTTTGGATTGAAGCTGACGAGGGTTAAATATCCGAGACATGCTGTTAATTCATCTGCTTTAAAATGATGCTTATGAATTCGAAGACGTTTAACGTTTTAAATGCTGTTGCTTGAGGCTTCGATTGCTCATTTGTCTCGATAGACTTGTCCTGTTCTATGTTGCTTTTCTTTACAAAGAAGCTTAAGATGATTCAACTCTACGTATGGGCTAAGATTGTTTTAGAACACAACTGTCATATATGTAGAACTGACATTATTTTCACTTCTACAAAGTTGCATGGAAAACGAATCTTGCCCTCACAAGTTTGCACGTTAGTTTCCGTCTTTCTCTGATTGCTTATTTGGTTGATATGGCGGGCTAACCTTCCTCAAGATATTTTAGTCAGTCAACCGACAGGATTCTAATGCAGCACCCACAACAAAACACCAAAAACACGTAAATATGATAACATAGAGTAGAAAAGCACAACAAGATACACCAAATTTACATTCTTACAAGTATCAGCGCATTCTTAAGAATTGCACTCAGACTTTTAAGACATGACTCAATGACGGCCCTGTCCGAACCTCTTCAGAGAAGACAGCACCCCGACCATCATATTCTCTGAATGTCGGTCGGAATCCTCGTGTGATAACATGCATGAGCTCGCTACAGCCGGCAGAGCACGGACTGTATTTCGTACGCCCTTTATTTGTATATCCATTTACATATCCATCAGTGTATTGCTCGGGCTCCTGTGTCATGCTTTCTTGATTGTATGGTCATACAGTAAGGTAGTTATTTAACACAACTATTGTGTGTTCTAAAGACCTCTTGGTAACCGGAAAGTGGACGGGTTGTGCGCATGCAATCCGGAGAAGCACACCATTTGCTACTGGTGCAGCAGATGGCCGTCCTAAGTCGGCACCGATTGCCAATTGCTCTCTTTGGTTTTTGTGCGGTCAATTGTTTTTTCGTGTTTCTGTGTTGTTTTCGTGTTCCTTGTCTCTTTTGCGTCTGCTATTGTGCATGTCAACTCTGTGTTTTTGCATGTATTTTTGTGTTTTGTTGGAGATGCTGCAGCCGAGTATTATTGGAGATTTCCTTCTTTCAATTTGATGTATCTCAGGGCACTTAGGTCGATAGTTCATAATAGATACATTTTACTTGTTTACCTGATTCTTTGTCTTGTCAATATCTCATGAAAGAGGATACATTGCTATAGCCACAAGTCCATCTGCACAATGTTCGGACGGCAGATGATGCATGAGCTCACTTCAGCTTGTAAAGCACAGATAGTTTGTCGTACAATGTATGTACACAAAATTACTTTTGGGATCTATTCACACTGATGTCTTGTTAATCGCTTGCGTCGTATAACGTTAAAATGAATTAGGCATAGTATTTTCTTTCGTAATGGGGAAGGAGTGGATCTTCATCAAAATTGAGTTGAAGCACACAGCAAAACAGTATAACGCCCAAATACAAAATCAGCAGGCAAACACAACAACAAAGGAACAAAGTAAGACAAACACCAAAGACAACACAATACACAAAAGACTGCATATAATTCAACGAGACTAATAGAATCTAGCACCACTTTGAGTTCCGGATAGAAAAATATCAGTCGAGGGTGGGATTGATCAAGTACCAACTGAGGCGTTAGCCGAGGTTTGGACGTTGATCATCCCACCCGAGACTGATATTTTTCTATCCGGAACTCAAATGTGGTGCTTGGTTATTTTTCTCGCACATTGAAACCTTCAAAGTCCGCTTGTTTACGCATCAGAATGCACTGGCGTAGGACAAGGGGGGCAGGGGGGCATGTGTCCCCCACTTTTGAAAGTGGGGGGGGCATAAGTATGTTTGTGCCCCCCCCCCCCACTTTTTGAAGTAATTTTTGGTCATACAGATATAAAAAAACTGCAAAATACCTTTAACTCAAACTATATAGAATATCATCACATGTATATGTTAATGATAGAGTATTTTCTGATTAGTCAATATTTTGCTGAAAAAAATTCCTGGCTCGCTACCGCTCGCCAGCCATTTATTCATGTACTTAAAATTTAGAATTGCACCAGAAATGAACGTCATGCTAAATATATGTGCACGTGAAATAACGTACGTCAGTTTGTCTGTGACGTCATAACAGAAAAATCAAAAGTGCCGGATCAGGGGTGCCGGAACGAATTCTCCATTCGGATCAGCCTCGACCTTTTCCTTCGAAAAAAGACTCGTACGTCAGACGGCGCCATTTTGAAAATAGTTCCCCGTTGATCTATTAGTTTTGATATAATTTATCATGAAATACAAGTTCCAACACTGGATCTTAACTCGCAAGTTGAAGAATTTTGAATGTTGAAAAAGTGCCTTTTTACTTTTACATCGATTTGATGTAAAACCTTCCACCATTGGCATCCGAGTCTTTTTATGCCGTTACAAATAAAGGGCGAGAGGATCCGAAAGCGAATTCTCTAGCACCGCTGAAAAGGGGAATCAGCCTATCCAGTGTGCGAGAAAAAATGGAGACCGGACTCCACATACATGTATGATGTCCATCTGCCACGTTAGTAGCAAATGGTGATGTTATCCGGATTGTGTGCGCATAATCCTCCACCTTATTCATCCGGTTAACCAGTGGTTTTGAATAACTTTTCGATGATGCCACAAACACGATCATTTCTTGACGAGACAGCAAACATAGACAACAAGACAACGAACAGAGAAGTCCGCGTAATCGATCTAAAGAGGGGGCAATATGTATAATATGTATTGCACATATTGCGTCCATAGTCAGCTGCCGGTTTCCTCTTGCTCATGTATTGTCTATTTTGTTATCATTTATGATTTTGTGATCGCTCTCATTTTCTGGTTAATGTCGCGTCTTTTGTGGGTTTTCGCGAGCATTATGACTGAGTAGACATTATAGTGACGTCATGTTGAAGATCGGTCCCTTCTGTTTGCGAAGGTGAGGATGCATTTATGCTAATGTAATTTTGCATATGAATATATTCATATGCGAGAAAACAACTTCAGTTTATTTTTCCAACTTTCAAATTCATTTAGTTAGATGAAGATCTAAATGTATGGAAAAATTGTGAGTTTATGGAAAACGTATCAACTTTAAAATTAATGGCGCATGAATAAATATAGATACGGACAATTTGCTCCATCATTATGCCTAGGTAACTTTACACAATCTGGGTTTGAGGTACATCAAATAGTACGTATTTGATAAAAATAAGATGGATTTTGTTAGATATTCCCATTAAAGTATCAACATTAAACATTCTACAATATCAATAGCACCGAGAGTAAGTGAGCTGTAACTTTTTTGGGGGATGTTTATAATAATTTTTACCCTAAAGTAACAATTTGTATCTTATCTTGTAAATGACTAAATTGGAATATAAATTGTCTAATATTTGAAATTTATGACTTTCCGTCAATGCACTATTGCTTTCTAATAGATAATAACGTATTTATCTTGATTTCAAAGTTTTTGAATTTACTGAAATAGCAGGATGAACGCGATGAGAGTTGCAAATTTGGAAGATAAAATCTTGGTTGATCTTTTATGGCAGCGGGGCGTTACCCAGGCTACTATGTATTCGTGTTTGATATAAAACGTTGCAAATATTAAGAAAATTTAATTCTACTTCACACGGTATTAAAGTAATAAGAAAAAACAAAAACTCTTAAGCTCCTCTATCAATCAAAATGAGTGAGTTATTGAGTAAAGATACACATAAGATAAAACATAAACTTTTACTTATTAGCACGACGCGCTTTTACATTGTAGCTGCACTGGATTCTGTGTTTCGTCTTCTTCTGAATGTCCGATTTTTCTTTTCTTGTAAGAAAGTTCTATTAAATATTTTTTTAAGAATTTGTGAGGATTTTTTTTTTATTGCACTATCATTCTTAAGTTGTACAAATTAAGAAATTCAAATTGTACACATCTACATCATATGAGTGCTTTTTTTGTTCCTAGCATTCACACTTCTTTTGTCCCTCCCCCTCAAGATGATCAACTTTCACACACAGATACCAATAACCTTGTGAGGATTTTAATTGTGAATTTATGGTTAAAGTTATATTTGATTAAATAGACATTCATTTATACAGAACATATATTCCAACATTGATAATGATATTCTTGAATTTCCTGGATAAACCCCCACAACTATCACATACGACGTAACAAAGGTAAACAGACAACAAATCACAAATCTCTACTGCTTGACAGTATGGACGTAGGGACTGAGAAACCATCCCTCCAATTTCTATGAAGTTTCTCCATAATAATCCCTCCCTTATTTGTTTAAAGTAAAAGGTCCGTCACTGTAAATGACCGAAAAACAAGACAATGAAAATAAAAAATAATTTTCTTTGAAAAAAAGAAATTGCATGTAGATAATAATGCTGTGTTGTGAACCCCACAAATTATGTACTCTGTAGATGTGTGAAAAGGGTTCTGCAAGCCTACTTTCTGTTGATGCATGTAGCAGTGTCAGTATTGTGGGTGTGTCGATTCAAGGTTTTGACAATGCACTTCATGGTGCCAGAAGTCCTGAAGATGAAAAAGCAGTTTGTAATTTTTGTAAAATTTATACAAATATAAGTCAATGTCATAAGGATTGTGAAGGATGGTTTTCTTTACTTTGTTTTTGATAAACCAATCAGTACTATGATAGAATATCATAATGAGAGCCCCCCCCCCCCCCCCCCCCCCGAAAAAAAAAAACCAAACAAACAAACGTGGAGTCAAGAAATCATAACAAATAAAATACGTCATAGAAAGACATAATTCTATATATCCTAAAGTTATCCAGAATATCAAATTACATCTCTTTACACATGTGAAGTACGTGTGTGTACTTTTTGTTTACTTGGAGACACATTTCGACATTTTCCAAAAACCTGACATCATTCGTGAATTTCAGGTGCACTTTCCAAATGACTGGTTGTCCTTTTCAATTTGTTCCCAATTCTCTGTGAATCGAATTTATTTATCCCTTGTGCATTTTTACATGACACTTGAAAAATCAGATTTAGTACGTTTCAAAGCATATAATTTCACATTTATTGGTTAGCTTGTAACTTTAAACATTTTATCATAATTGGTCATAATGATTATGCATTTTTGAAAAGAGTATAATATCTTACGATGGGATAAGTATGCTAGTTATATTTTAATTGCTCGAATCGAAAAGAGTTGCACTTTGTTACTTTAAGGATGTCTTCGTATGAACTAAATGAATCTATTTATTCCCCCATCTGTTTAAAAAAGAAGCCCCATGGACATATATTTAGATAATTATTAATCTTTAAAAGTAGCAATGAAGTGTTTCCGTATAGGAAAGTTTAAATATTGCCTACCGCAGACTTTACTTTAGATGGAGTATGGGTTCGAGACAGTATCGAATTTCTGAACATCGCAAAGAGCTGTTCGTAGCCGGTAAATATTACAAATTATACAAAAAGATTATTCCTTTAAAGCCTTATGTAGTCGTATTAGAGTACGTTTACTGTCACTTTTAATAAAACATAGACTAAAGACTACCCAGCCCCTGTCGCCAACTTTGAGTGCTCATTTCTCATTTTTCCTTTAACGAACCTGTTTTGTTTGCCGATATCTAGTGATCGAGGAAGAATATATCTTTAAATCAAGTTTAATCAGGAAAATGAAAAAATAAAAGGGAAAGAAAAAATAAAACACGTAGGAGGCATACACAAATTATTTCTTCAGGCATGATACTAAGTGTCAAATTCAACACCATATAATTATATGTACCTGTTCGCAGACATAATGAATCTTTTTTTTAAAAAATAATAACATGTCGAAACGTCATTACATGTTTTAAAATTATGTTATTTGCAAAAGAAAGGAAACGCGCACTGTGCTGTAAATAAAGGAAGAAAAAGCTTATTCAAAATTTGTGAATAATTTTACAAATGATATCTGTTGGTTTGACTGATTAGGTTTCAATGCATACTTGAATAATTGAAAGATGGATATATAGTTAACCGACGAACAATAGCTCTATATTTTGACTTTTGTTTCCAAAAGCATAAAAATTGCTTACTTTAACAATGTTATTATACTATGGCAACTTTCATTGACACGAAACAATTCTTATCTAAACTTCTGTTATTAGTCTCATTGTCGCAGGTAGAAAATTACAATCAATGCTTTATTCATTTTCAACTTTTGAAATGCAGCACTGAAACATTTAAAACATTCGCAAACAAAGAATAATAGGACTGGTCACAGGGTGCCAATTCATGTCACTTTTATCATAAACGCTTTCTGAAATTGCAACAAATTGTTTAGGTGAGACATAGTTTTGGTGCCGCATGCCGGTGTTTTATCCAAGCAGACGACAAAACAGATACTATCTGACCAAATAGATGAACGGTTTCTAATCGGAGCATACGTTACACCCTATGGTTTTCACCTTGAATTTGAAAATACCAGTGAAACTTAATATTGGTTAATTTCATGATTTAGATAACCACTTAATAGCACATTTAATGACAATGTCTGATAATAAACATTGTAACGACCCCTGTCATTTTTATGAAGACATCATCATCTTTCTTCATCAAAAGGAGCAGCTGATGGTTTTAAAAGCAGACGGCACTCAGATTTTCAACAAAGTGTTATCTGAAAAGATTTCAAGTCCCGATAGATAATTGTAACAGAAAAATAATTAACTGTAAGGAGACTATCGGCTTATTAAAATGATTTTGAAATTAGCGATTTAAAAGTTTAATGACGAATTTCCTGCCCATTTCACTTGGCATTTTTGCATTATGGTCAAAACGAGGCTGTCAGGTATTTGGATGATCTATTGAGTCAAGATGGACGTCACCCATTGTCTGAGTTAGTATAGATTAACTATAGACCACATATCGTATTCCCCAAGTAGTTACAGACAAGTGGTCAAACAGATTTAGAAATCAATAGCAAAATTATCAATGTTCACAAATTTTTAAATTTCATTAAGCAAATTATCATATTTGCAAAAACACGTAAATTGTAATATACCAAAGAAAATTACGGTGTAGCATTTCATAATTCGTTTAGTAAATCAATATTGCAAAGGGGAATTTTATTTGGAATATGATAAGCAGACATGCACATGTAATTATCCCTTGCAGTGATTGAATATCATTTTCGTGTGCTTTGCTTTGTGTTTTTACGCTTCTCTTGTCATAAACATTTTGACTCTTATTCTATTAAGCAACCTTACTAACATGGGTGTCATCTTAATGGTGAGGTATTCAACATCATAACACGGCAGTCTTTGAACTATGTCAAATTAGTATATGGCAATATTAAAATAAAAATTTTAGACAATTCGATAATTCTCTACTGGCGCCTAAATCCAAAAACATATGCGACAATAAGAGCAGATTTCGACTAATTTCACCGCAGAAGGTCGAAAAGGGGTCATTTTGAAAGTGAATAAAATGCATTTATTGAAAATGTTTTTTCATGCAAAAAAAGATTCAATGTTAATTAAGAGCCAAATTGTTGCAGCGTGTCCGGCTTGCATTTTCACCACGAGTGGTCAGTGCGTGCTCTGGTCTGGATCGTGGAGGAAATAATAGTAATTTAAGCCATTGAGCTCCATGCAAGATCAACTGTACAGAATGAAAAACGGTCTGTTACCCATTACTAATGCCATATTGTACATAGCCTAAGGTGCTTTACAAATGCACTTAGAATAGTGCATTCTGACACTTCATTGATAAAGAAACGTTGAAGTCATTATACATTTGAAACTTTATTGTAAACCTTAATCGTGTTTGTTCAGTAAAATGGATCCATGTGCAATTCGCACCGAAAAGATGCATTCCATAATCGGTTAACAAAGCCTTTCAGTGCCGACATGTCCAAAATCGAACACTCACATGTCGGTTGTAATTGAGTTGGTAATTTTTGTGTTAGTTTTGTATTTATCCAAAAGAAATGATTTGAGCACTGAACGTCAATAAGCTATTATATTTGTAGCAGTTTCTTAACAAAACTTTATGCATTATTCATAGAATCACAGAATAAAAGATGACACGAATAATTATACTTATCTTAATCCATCACAAAAGTGAATGACACATTGAACAACTGTGATGACACAACACTGTATAAAGAAAAGGAAATGACCTCCAGCATGACCACCCTGCATTCACCCAGCGAAAAAACCCACAAGAAAGTGACACATAATTGATATCATACAAACCCTAAATCGCGAAAAGACGCAACAATATTCACTAGAACATCATACAAAGTAATGGTAACAGACGTACAGAAATATTAAACATTGATGACAACACATTAAAGGAAGGATACCAAAGTGCACCCGGCGCCGACTATGGACGGCCATCTGCTTTTAGCAAATGGTGTGGTTATCCGGACATGTACAAAATTCTTTCTGAATGAAACATAGTTCACTTCAATCGCAAATGCATTTAATTTATATTTGTCTGTCTGTTCATTTGGCGGCGCCATTTTCAACATATTATATTTCTATGTAAGGGTCCCTGTAAAGTGCGAAACGAAACAAAAACGAAACGAAACGAAACGAAACAAATCGAAACGAAACGAAACGAAACAAAACGAAACGAAACAGATCGAAACGAAACGAAACAGATCGAAACGAAACGAAACAAAACGTTAAAGAACTTGAGAAAAATTTATGTAAATGAAGAGAACAAGCACGGATGTCAATGCCTGCATATATTATTGCCTTCAACCAAAATGTCTTGTGGCTGGAGAGTTTTTTAGGGGTCAAAGTTGACGATTAAAACATAATATGTACGGTATAGCGGAAAAAATATTATTTAGCAGGGAGGAGTTTGGTACAGAGGAAACGGAACTGTCCCGTTATGTGTATTTGAAAACTTTATCAGAAAAATGAGAACAAATACTGGGGGGGGGGGGGGGGGGGGGGGGGCACATTTCGTTTGAAAAAGGATATTTTTTTTCCTGAAATGTGCCCCCCCCGCAGTTTTATGATCTCCTTACGGTGTCATAGCGTGGTTTTCTATCCCCTCCCCTTTCTTCCTCTTAAATACTCGAATGGCATTTGACATCTACTTTTTTTAATTCTCAACTTTGACTCTTTCAAGAAACCCTCTCGGCACTAGTTACAAATGTAGAACACTTGGATTAAGGCAATATTACATGCTGATCTTGTCTTTAAATATTCGTTCTCGGCGATTTTCCCTCTTTTTCTCATATTCTTTAAGCTTTATGTTTTGTTTCGTTTCGTTTCGATCTGTTTCGTTTCGTTTTGTTTCGTTTCGATCTGTTTCGTTTCGTTTCGATCTGTTTCGTTTCGTTTCGATTTGTTTCGTTTCGTTTTTGTTTCGTTTCGCACTTTACAGGGACCCTCTATGTAAAACAAGCCCGCGCAATATAAGTCATTGATTTCCTTTTTTGTTATTTTGTTTTGTTTTGTCTTGTTCTTGTTTGTCAGCCGTTTTTGTGTTATTGCTCTCGTTGTATTTTTGAGTCCCTGGTTATGTTTATCCCTTAATTAGATTTCAAATTTTGATACTTTTGCGTTTCGTAAAAGAGTTGTACTTATCATGAGTCTTGTTGGAGATCACCTACTGACAAATACACCTACTGACAGGGGGTGAGTTAACGGAGGATACCCCTCTCCCCTCCCTCTCTCGCCCCTTCCTCCCTCTTTCCTTCCCATTCCTTTCAATCTTCCCTCCCTCCCCCTCCATTCCCCTCCTCTCCCTTCCCTCTCCCTCCTCCCCTGCCTTACCCCTGTCCACCCCCTCATATATGTACAGATACTTGTAGCTATTATTTACCTCCAGATACATGTTAGAAATATCTATACTTATTTTCATGTTCATGAAGATATATGTAACCTACTAAACGTTCATAATTCATGAAAACAAATATGTTAAAAAGATAGGTAAAGCTCTCTGAAATTCAAAAGTAAAAAATAATCAACAGCAAATACCATCATTTTTTGTTCTGTAAGATGAAAACACACTGTTACAATTAACATTAAAAAAAAATGCTATTATACATCGTAATCGCCATTTGTGTAAAATCAACCGAACGTAAATTTTTCTGCTCTAAAATGATGCTAATGAATTTGAAGACGTTAAATATTCATCAGATGCTAACATTTAATTAGAAGCTAGTTAAAAGTGGGTGTGTTGTGCGCACGTAATCCAGGATAACCACACCGTGGCAGATGGCCGTCGTAAGTCGGCACCAGTTGCCCAATGGTCTCGTTGGTATATGTGAAGTCCTTTGTGTTTGATGTTTCTGTGTTGTGCGTTGACGTTCCTTGTCCCTTTTGCGTCTCTTTCTGTGCTTGTCTGCTCTGTGTTGTTGCATTGGGTGTTTTGGGGTTTTGTTGTGGGTGCTGTAGCCTGGTGTTGTTGGAGATCCCCACCTTTGTTTTATTCCTAAGAACATTCAATTCTTGGAAAAACAAAGCAAATTACGAGATTTAATCCTTGTTCAAAATCGAACGGAATTATACAAAAATGCATTAATCACAAAAAAGAAAGAAAAGGGAAAGTAAAATACATAACAAATATAATTGCAAAATTAGGGGAACCATTTTCATTGTGTAATGGGGTCTTTCAACAGGTAGACAAAATTCAAAAAATGAAACTAAGTCATTATTACAATTTAGTAGAATGAACATTTCATAACTTGCAACAGATTTAATTTATGCATTTTGACAACAGTACATTTGGCAATTTTTAAGCAATTACTTAATCATGAAATTATTTAATAAAGTACTAAAAAAATATATATATACGCCTTCGACTAATTAAAAGAAAATGGCCATGCATTATGTTACAGACCACGGCTTTCCTTTTCAATAATATAACTAATATGAAACTTAATCATACTTGGGCGGTGAGAACGGTTCTGTCTTTTATTCACTTTACAACAAAAGAAAATATAATTCAAAATGTACTTTTCTCCCGATGGTGACGAACTTTTTCCCTTTGTATTCCATATCACAAAGGGAGAGAAGACGTAAATGAGATACTATCAAAATAATCCATTAGATATAATTCAGTGGATATCAAGATTTAGAAACTTGATCCTGGCCATTACATCTTGTCCCTATGATATCTTTACATGGATCCTCTTTGATACTTTTGAATCAAAGCATGAGAAAGGAATACTGTGTCCAAATGAATGTAATTTGCATTGTTCTCATATGAATTTTAAAACTTTTATTTGAACTATTCTTTGAGATAAGATAATTTCGTCACAGTAATGTGTATCCCCGGGATACAACGCAAGGACAGGGTAGTGGAAAAAGTGAAAAATTGGCTGGTATTAAATTTCCCATCAATCCTACCACATGTCGATTTCTTCTTTTTTATCTCCCCTGAAGATGAACCCAAATTAGTAAGAAAACGAAGCTTGATACACGTCTTATTAGCTGATTTCATGTAGTCAGATTCCTCATCTTGATATTTCTCAAATATGTTCTTTTTCAGGGAAAACGTGTAATTTCATTTACCTTGAAACTTCTTTATTCCGTTTCATCAAATAATTCTTAAGTGGTATACGTCCCTTGTAACTAGCCCTGCTCCTTCATCCGTCCCCTATCAACGAAGTGCTTCCCCGTCTTTAACTTTTACTGAAACAATTAACTCTTTTCCTAAGTTATCATGTCTTTTTGGTCACATTGTGTATTGTGTCATGTAAGGTTCGACTTACTCTATTGATTCCTCTGACAGTATGAATACAAGTTGTTTTTGAGACAAGATACTATTGTATATAAAAAAACGCATTGATAACATGAAATGACAATAACAAGAATGAACAACTCGAACTAAAAGAAAATTTATTACATTCTATTCCGTTACAAAGTAAATGTGATTCGTCGAATGGTCAATAATTATAAATTCAAAAAAGCAAACACAAAACAAAACGAAACAAAACAAACGAAACAAAATCAAATTAAACGTTGCATTTCGCGCACTCAGTCTAAAGATTAAAGTGCTCTAATTCTAACTCGTGTCAAAATTGAGTCGAGAATATCATTGGAACCGTCACGACTTGTTCTATCTCCTATACTTACATAACTCAAAGGCGTAAAAGCCATCGAATTTTTATCTTTTTCTCATTTTGGATCAGTAACAAAGTGTTCTATATCCATTTTTTCTTTGTAATGAAAATGTATCTAAAAGCTTAATGGAAGAGTGTTCTATTTTCAAAAAACAAAGGAAGCCGACATAGTTTTGTTCTATCTTCAACAAAATTTTATGGAATTCTTGTAAGTTGTTTGTAAGAAGTGTTCTAACGCCATTTTTGGCCATCTGGATTGAAGAAGATACAACGTTTTGAGGACTATAAATTTATGTTTCATTATATTGCCTTCCTCAGATTTTCATGGTTGTACATGTATGATTAGTATGAATTTTATTTCCAGGCACTTAAAACTTCAAAGTCGATTTTCTCGAAAAGTGGTAAATGGTAGTTATAACACTATAAGACTACCCTTTTGTCTACATACCCTAAATAATCTAATTTGTACCTCTAAATTTCATAGGTTACATACGTCATAAATCAGTACTTTTATCTTTGAAGGTCCGGCCTCTCAGTCACGTGATCGGTGATATTGATAGATTCCCCTCACCTGCCTAATTAAGCATCTTTTGGTGGAGTATCAAGTGACAAATTGGAAATTGGATATAGCCACTCTTTCATGTAATTGCAAAAGTCATATAAAAGCACAACATGCAGTGAAAATAGAATACTTGCGAAATTACTGCCATTGTAAAAAATTTCCCTCATTTCTCTATACCAATGAATTTTCAATACGCTTTTATTGACATGACGCTAACGAATTATAAGATATTTATTTGCATTGTTGTGAAATATATCTTGAATAAGATTAAGTTTCAAAGATTCGCTAACTTCCAACATCGCAACAATGTGAATTTTATCCGATGAGTCCTGGTTTGCTTGAAAGGAAAAAATCATTTGTTTGTAAAATCTCCACAGGAGATAAGGAAAATTGTCCAGCTGCTTATGTTTGATTTGTTCTGTCCCTTTTCACTCCATTACTTCCATGCTTCAGATGTCAGCAGCATTTTGAAATTGACCATATACCCCTATACAATAGAAATGATCATATTGAACTATATATATGCTCTATCGTAATAATGTAGTGTTTAGTGTACTCTGGCACCAACAGTCCACCAACATAGATACCAACATATATAGTGGTAGAAATTATCAATATTAAAAAAATATGTTATATCGTGATAATTCAGAGTTTAGTGTACTCAGGTACCAACAGTCCACCAGCATATAGGTACGAACGTCATGGTAGAAATTATCAATATTGAAATATATGTTCTATCGTGATAATTCAGTGCACCGCAAGCGCATTTCAACAAAAAGTGTACGTAACTATCATCAGTTATGTTCGAGGCCGAAAGAGAGGAAATCCATAAAGTGAATATATGGAGAACAAAATTCTGAATATGATTAAAATAAATGCCAAAAAGCCAGCTAAGGATAGATCTATGCCAGTAGGGAGACAACCCTTAGTTTCAGAGTGATATATCAAATTTAGTATCATGAAATTAACATATATATTTTTAATACAATGTATATATTTCAAGTCCTTGCAGAAGCACAGTGAAACTAGACTAACGATATCCTCGGGTACTTTTATCCATCAGCAGTGACAATAAGTGTTTTGAATATTTTTCCTGACATGGTTGTCATAGCACTTTCTATATAGACATAACCTCAGACAGTGCATGTATTTCAGATCTTGTTTTCATTTTCGTGCATGGACATCGACGGCGGGTGCGGCTAGTCAAACAGGGGATACTTACTCCTCCCGGGCACCTGCTCCCACTTCTAACTTGCTAGGGGTCCGTCGATGCTCAGTTTTGTGCTCTATTGTGAGTGCTGTTGAGATGGTCGTCAAGATCTTCTTTAACTCATATGTACCATCCTTGTGGTCAAAAGTATGATGCTATTGAAATAAATGTTACGTCGTAATAATGCGGTCTTTTCGAAATACAGAGTTACTTCCCATTTGTGCAGGTATCTGATGTCAAGTAATTATAACGTCATTAAATTCTATGGAAAAAGCGTAAAATTCTGGGAAACAGGGTTACAAATATAACGTTTTTAAAGGAATTTAATGACGTCACAATACTTTGACATCAGATACCTGCATAAATGGGAAGTAACTCTATATTTCGAAAAGACCGAATTTGAGGTACTGAATACAAAGTCTATTGTGATACTCTAATTTAAAAATTGATACTCTAATTCAAATTGAATTATATTTTGCTTGTAGATTCTTGAATTGTGTTACTGCTTACATGTATGTAAGGTTGATCGTCTGTCTCTTTAACGCATGTATACATGTAAAACTAAAAATTCAAAAGACGTTTCATTATAAATAATAAAGTAAATATTTACATCAACATCTCTTATATTTTTTGTGTATTTTGTATCATAGTAAAATTGAATATAAATATTCTATTAGTCAACCCGGAAGAAAATCTTCATTTTATATTATTTGACTGTAGAATTCTGAGAAAACTATTTGCCTTTCTTACAAATACTTGTTGATAAACATGTTAAAAATAGAGATCTATATGAAAATGATATTACATTTGTATTTTCATATTTGAATTAAATTTGTTTAACTCGTTTGTCTTCTTGCATTTGGTTGTTTCAGCATTCAAACTTTGCCACACAAAAAAAAAACCTCCAAAGAAAATGCCTTATTTAATTTAATATGGCAAAAAAAAAAAAAAAAAAAAAGAGATCAGAAATAAGTGAATTTTAATCTTGCATATTTACTATCTAAGAACTGCACACAGAATGCTTGTGATTAGCTAATATATATTAATCTATTTATAATTAGTGTATCTTTCGAAATTTGAAATATTGCCTGACAAAAAGTAATCTACATTGAAAATGATAGGAGCTTGACATAAAGAAAATAATCATTTTTGTTGTCTACTATCTGTTCTGTAAATCAACCAATTGTTGAAATCTGTTATCTGAACACGAATATCATGTGACACGCATGCGTCTTTGAAGTAACGATCGCTAACTATTGGCACAGGCTGATACTAATTTTAAATGTTTAATTTCGTTAATTATTTGAAAACTAATTAAATTCTACTGAATATAAATGAATTTAAGTAATTAAAAAAACGTTAAATATATGCATTTACTGAGTTGTAACTTATTTTTTTACTGAAACTGGCGTTCAGTTTGACGATTTCAAATCTAAGGGCTCTTCAAGAATTAGGCGATATAATTCAAGAATTTTCTAAATCGATATTTCATGACTCAAGTTGAACAGTTCTATAAGTTCATGGAAGCTGAAGAAAAATTAAAAAAAATCATTATGTATGTTTTACAATACTTGATGCAACCTTTAAGTTTTGCCAATATTGGTACCAGAAAGAAATGTAAAAAATTACCAGTTTTCCATATTTACATGTATTATAGCAGAAATTTAGAAATGTCCATCGCCTTATATACATGTACATGTACCCCTTTTTCAAATACTCTACTTTTATATGATTTATTAGTTTTGCATTTCTTTGATATTGAAGAAAATTGGCGTTGAAATTAAAACATGCAACAAGTGTTATGAAAAATGAACACGGAGTCTCACACCAAGAGTTCACACAAAACAAGTGAACACCACTGAAACACAAAACATAAAGGAAAAGACCTATAAAGAGTGAGTGAATGTCAATCCAAAACACAAAAAGTCACAATCTGTGGGCATAAACCAGGGAAAACGAGTACTATACAAAACAAACAATGCATTATACGAGGAAATGAGGTGAATCCCATATGGAGATGAGATCAGGTGCCAGGAATAGTAATCCTCTCCCAATAGCTAACAGCATCCATTACTTTAACCGTGTAGAAAATGCCAAAACCGTTTAATGTTTCAATCAGTGAGTGAACGTTAAAAACGGCTAACATCAGAATCCAAAATGTTTAATCAATGGACAAACAAACCTTGAAAAATGCAGAGGTCAACCACACAACTACACGTTCTGCAAAGAAGCAAAAATGGATCTCTGATGGAAATAATATCAGGCACCTTGTGGAGAAATGATCTTTTGTTGCAAAAAAATGCATAGAAATGTCAAATATGGATAATGACCATATCCCTGTTTACAGCACAAAATCGATAACCCAGAAAATCAGAAACCGACGGCATACAAAATCAGGATAAAACAGAAACCAAAGCAAACAAACAAAAACCTCCACCATATGAAAAGAAGCGAACTCCCGATATGAAAGGTCAAAATCGGTTAATGTATCAAATTCGATATATTGGATGGTTCTATCATAAAATATCTGTCAAAAATATCTTTCAACATTGTGGACAACGAGATGTTATATAGTGGTTTATATTGTTTTCCTTGCATCATCCAAAACATTCTACAGTAATATAACCATTCGCTCATATACGACCTAGCCCTTTTGAGTAGATCTCTGTAAGTCTCTTTGCTCTCGCCACAAAGTCTTTCTGGTTTGAGCTTATTCCGGAATAGACTAACGTGCCACCGCAGCACGTTGGATGTAGACAATTTTGCATCCAAACGAAACTTTGGAGTGTTAATTGCCATATTTATAGCAATTGGCGTGGTTTCCGGATCTCATTCACACAACTTTTACACATTTAAATAAAAGAAAACCTCGTTGAAAATATCACAATCAAGATTGATGCAACATTTACATCCTTCTTCCACATGTTTAAATTCTCATACGCATATTAACCTTGCCAGATGCATGTACTTGAAAAGATAGACCCACTATCAATTCAGCCTTAGAAATAACATCAGAAATTGCGATTCGAAAGGAATATAAATTCCCACTGTTAGGGGGCTATTTAATTTAATTGAAAAAGACGCAAGAGAAAAATAGAGTTAATCAGTGCAGCTATCATAAATCTTAAATAGAACAAATTTTAAACGGAATTCATTGCAAAATCAAACAGTATGACTTTATCATCTTTTTGTAACAAACCCAGTATGTCATCATCACGTCTAGGGTGTTTCTTTCAAACTAAATGGAAATATGTGCTTGACCAATCATGAGAAAAATATATATTTTATTTTCCATATTACGTTTTGAAATTGTTGCAATTTAAATCATGACTTTTTGCCTCAGCAATTTTAATACTAGTCCGCTTCCGTCCAAACACAAGGTATTCAATGGGATTCTTTTCAGAGTAAATTTGTGTTACAATCATTCCAGATTTCAATGAGACTGTTGTACCTGGTGGCACGGACGCCTGTGAACTAATTTGTGTAGAAAAAAGTTTCTTACTGAAAAATAAAGAATCATTTAAGGTTTTGACACGTGAATCATTGAGCAGTAAGGTGTCAACTGCGCGTGGACTGTCGTTTAGCTTTTCAAGTCAAGCACGCACCGTGTCGGCAAAAGTCGTCGATGTTTCTACCTTCAGTTGACTTATTTCATCCTTGCAAAACAATATCAAGTCAAAAAATCTTATCTAACATACTCAAACGACTACTCAATGACCGGTTTTGTTTCCAGCACGTTCGATGGATCCTTGGATCAAGGGAGACCGTTTTGTTTGATGTAATTACTCGTGTTTGTCTTTAGTCCTCAACAATGGCTTGCACATTTGTCACCCGATTGAAATGAAGATAGGTAATGTAACATATTTAGCGAGTTCATTCGGTCTAATGCAGTTCAGCTATTCATTAAAAAATCGAAGGTTAGAGGATGAATGTCACCGAATAAATCGTGAATTGACGATAGAGCTTGTTCTCCATTGATAACTACCCTCTTAAGGATTTTACTGGCGACAATTCCATTCAAAATGTAACAACCCGATTTGTTTCAAAGACGCTGTCCAAATCACTTATAGTATCGCATTCAACTTAAAGGCCCTCGCTGTTCTCCTTATTTAGCGTTTGAACTTTCATATGACCTTCTATTTTTGGGTCTTCTTTACATTTGCACGTCTCTACAGGAAACAAGCTTATATTCGACACTGATTTGGTATTACCCTTTTATTTTCTCCTGAAAAGAAAAAAGAAAAATTCGGTTTCTGAACCAAAACAAAAATCAGCTATTGATATTTATAATAGATAAAAAGAAGTTCAGTAATGACACGAAGAAACGATTAACTGACAACTAAACATGATCGATCTCTAAACATACATGCCCATTTTGAAAGCATGTTACATCACAAATGTCGCCGAGATAATTTGGGCGAAAAAGGTAAAGCTGTTGCAAAATCGACGTTTAAATTTCATTTACATCTTTTCAAAAAATGTTCCTTATCTACCATAGATTCGGCGCCATCCATTGTTTATACAAGCTTCTTTAGTTTACGTCTAGATATCATCTGTTGCCATATTCAGAAATACATGTTTGTTAAGCACTTACACAGCGTTCCCCTCCCTAATCTGAACTGAAGTAGCGAAACATTAGAAATTGTCAACATCTAAAAATTCGTCACAAGAAACACGTTAGCCTTTTTTTTTTATCCAAAAGCTACATGAATCACAGATTTTAAAACTCCTTTAGACTTTATGAATAGCTGTTGGTGCATCAGATATTACTTTAGGTCTACATACTTTTTTAGAACTTGCACTTGTTTAGGCTGAATTTTCTTACTTCCAAGGTTCATTGGAAACTAACTACAGTTTTAACTTTATTTTAAATTGGAAAAATGAAAGTAGAATTTATTGCATGCTTCTTACGGTAGATCATACATATGGTCAGATATCGGCTAAAAGTTTCAAAAGGTACACCATATCATTATTTTCTAATAAATTAAATAATTATACATTGGATGTACATTTTACAGAAACAGAATAGGAATTTTCTGGTTATATCCAATCCTTAAAACAACGGAGGGGATCTAAAATACTATACAATTATTTACTTTACCGATATAAAAACAATGGTTTAGCTCCCCGAGTAGACGGGCGAGGTGAATATTGTTTTTGATGGGAGCTTAACCATTGTGCGATTCTGATAATAAGTACACTGAAACTGATATTATTCAGATGTTAAACTTTCTGATCGACAACATTTTTGTTGTGTTTGGAGGAAAGATCTTCGAGCAAATTGTCGGAATTCCAATGGGGACCAATTGCGCCCCACTCCTTGCCGACATTTTCCTTTACTCGTACGAAGCTGAATTCATTCAATCTTTGGTCTCTGAAGGGAAAAGATACTTAGCTTCTGACTTCAACTTCA
Source organism: Pinctada fucata (assembly GCA_028142955.1). NCBI lineage: Eukaryota > Metazoa > Mollusca > Bivalvia > Pterioida > Pteriidae > Pinctada > Pinctada fucata. The sequence goes on along the minus strand of AP027103.1, from coordinate 50,963,717 downwards.
CTTACAGATACATAGACGATGTGTTGTCAATCAATAATTCAAAATTCGCGGATTACCTCAGCAGTATCTATCCTTCGGAGCTTGAAGTTAAAGAAACTACAGAGACAAATAATTCAGCATCCTATTTGGACATAATGTTGTCCTACGACACTGATGGTCACAAAGTCATGTACACCTGACTCTATGACAAACGTGACGACTTTAATTTCAGCATTACAAACTTTCCTTTTCTGAGTAGCAACATCCCTTCATCGCCTGCTTATGGCGTGTTCATATCTCAGTTGACACGCTATGCCAGAGCAAGTACCAAATATACGGATTTTGTTCTGAGAGCTAGGCGTCTTTCAGATAAGCTTCTCACTCAGGGATATGTTTGTCACCGACTAACATCGTCACTGAGGAAGTTCTACGGTTGATATGGGGAACTCGTCATACACTATGATGTCCCACTCTCCAGAATGGTGGATGATATTCTGTCATAGACAATTTGAACCATCCAACCAAAGATTGTACTCTATGTCTTCCGAAATGGAAGTAACCGGATGTGACAGTTCTACCGAATTGAAGCGGCGGGTGTTGCATGCAAGCAGGAGATGCTTACTCTTCCTGGACACGTGGTCTCACTTCCATATCGGGAGTTCGCTTCTTTTCATGTGGTGGAGGTTTTTGTTTGTTTCCTTTAGTTCCTTTTTTATCCTGATTTTGTATGCCTTCGGTTTCTGATTTTCTGAATTGTCGATTTTGTACTGTATACAGGGATATGGTCGTTATCCATATTTGTCATTTCAGACCATAAAAAGTCCCTTTGATCTTTTTTCAGCTCATGTAGAGTTGTTGGAATCTTTCACCTACCTCGGATGACGTCACCTAAAACGGCAACGCCAATAGTTCTAATTTTAGCACATGGAGAGCTGTTTGAATATTATATATATCTACCCGGGATGACGTCATCCTAGGAAGACACAGAGTTTGAGCGTTTCACCGAGCGGTTGTTTTTGCCTATCAGAAAAGGGGAAAAATCTCATTCATGTAATAATAACGTTAAGGTTACAATATCCTATACGAGGATACAAATAACCCTACATTTATTAATTCTAATAAGGGCTCAGAGATGTAAGCTTGAATATTCCATAGAATAATTGAAATTTATTAAGGTCATTTAAACATGTACCAGAGTTGCAATCTACATTGAAACAGAGAAATTATTAATTCCCTCAGCCTTGATTCAGGTCTAGCAAAAGGATAAGGTCATATCGGACGTTGGGTTTCAAGTGATACAAAGATGAAAGCTTTTGACTAGATTAAATTCGACTCCAGTTCAATTCAGTAACCTGACCTTTCAACTAATAAGTTGTTGTATTTACACTTCCATACTGGTGCAAGTGAAAAAGATCATAGCGCATCCTGGGGTGGTCAATACAGAGCTACCCAGCTCGTCAAGATTAGGACAGGGAGATCCGTCTGATGTGGTCCCAACACCCCGTAGGTTCAGCAGTAGGATAGTTGTTTCATCTAACGATATTTTCTACCTGGCTTAACTCATCTCGCAAAGGAACTTTTGGCTATTAATCGAGGGTAGTGAAGGATGGATGGTAATAGCTTAATTTAAAGGCAGTTGACACTTTTTTGTCTTTCTGTCAAGGAAGATTTCCTCTCGTAAAGTTTTGCTACATTGCTGTAATTTGGCGCCTATCATTTCTTTACATCATTAGGCATGCCTTAGATGATTAGGAGAGACTTGTTACTTTATGTATAAAAATCAGCACATAACCATAATTTCTGATTATAATTCGAGGCGTCAAGTCTTCCCCCAGTCATTCAGCCGTTTGTTGACAGAGAAAATTGCAAGATAAAAGTTTTATGAGTATTTGAAAAATTTTACCTTTCAAATTTAATAACTTAATGGTGCTGATATCCCGAATAACATCTGCCGTCGTTACAAATCTAGAAAGAGAGAACGAATAGAAAAAAAAATATTTTACTAATGCCCGTCGTCTTGTGTTTAAGACTCTTTATTGGTACATTTTTTCTTTTTCTAACAAAAAGACAAATGTATCATGTTTTAAGGTACGTAACATTTGCCTAGGGAAAACCTTTGTTCATTCTTCTGAAATAAATTGATAGGAATGAAAGTTCATGCATGTGACGTATTTTGAGAAAAATGCTATTTGCTGAATCGACAAATGAAAATCTTAATTTTGTTTTCATTTCAGTCAAATTTACATTTACAAGTACAATATTAAAAGTAATATTATATCACTAGATGGGAATTCTATGTATGTATGTATGTAAATGGCAAAAAGCAAGAAGAGTTAGTGTCAGAAATTGTTAATCGTTTTCGTTGACATTTGAAAAAAAAAGAGAATTTTTACCCATTGGATCTTCATGACTTTTCAATAAAAAAATTCCACTTTCTCTTTTGTACCATAATCTTTTATTTACCAAGTAAGGAGTTGTTCACACAAGAACATGCTACACCCAGAGACCGTATCTCCTGAGAAATGATTTGAACAGCAATCATATTTTGCCTTTTGCATCTACATGTTATTAGCCTTATGCCTTCGCGCTAAGACAAAGGGTTCCGAAGCCTATATTACTTTATCAATGTTAAACGTCTTCAACTTCAAAAGCATCATTTAAGAACAGATGAATTAGCAACATGGACCAGACATGCACGTTTCGGGTACTTAACCCTCGTCAGTGATCCGCAATCTAAACAATGTAATTTGGCCAAAGAATGAAAAAGTTATTATGTCCAAAAATGTACCGAAAGACGTAGCAGGATGAGTGGGATATGATGCCATAGTACCCACGTTTTAGAAATTTCAAGACATTGTGTTAAGATATGTTCATGTACGCAGTCTATATCTGGGCAAGAGCGAAGGTTAAGATCTAACATTAATATTCAATTTGGTTTAACTTTTTTATTTGTCACTAGGTTTCTATTAGTGTTTTGCCGTGTTACATTCAGGTAAAACATGTTTAAGATTTTTTCCATCACCTCTTTTTGATGGATTATCTTTTTTCGATTTAGTATCTATTTTGATGTCAGGCAGGAAGGGCAATTGACTTAACTTCTGCGGTCAGCAAATTTTATCTCGAAGAAAAGTAATGTGGTGAGTAAAGTGTGAAAATAGATTATGATACCTCTTTCAAGGTAGAAAAAATTGTTTGGAGATATGCACACAAGAATAATGAAAGATAGATTATCAATCCATCGGAAAGTTTGTAGCATGCAACTTAATTGCGTGACAATCTGTGAACACTCGAATTCATCAAGTGCATTTGATGTGAGTACACTTTTTACATCAAATTCTCATTGCAGTCGTGTTTCATCACGAACTGAAGTTTACTCAAGGATTCCGATAGGCTTGCGTTTCAGTTGAAATATTGATACAAACAACTCATTTTATGAACTGTGAGAAAGATCTCTTTTTCCTTGGGGAATCAATTTTGAAGTGAAAGAACTTGACAACACATTTCCGCCTTCTCCCTGTGTAACACAGAGCTATGTAAATATTGGTAATCAACAATTCTACATTGTTATTTTTCTATTTGCGTCTATTAACTTAACCGAGGCGTGGAAATGCCACTAATTCAATAAGAAGCAGAGCTCATCTATGCAATTATTTAAGAATTAAATATTTGAATTAAATATTTGAATTCAACAACTCCCTGGTCATATAATTATGGTTTTTCATTTTGTGACTTTATGTTGAAACGAAGTAGGTTGTGTCCTTACACAAAGAAATTTGAAACTTTAAAATCATGTCACTTTAAGTTGTTTTTGTTGCAAAAGTGACATTTGTATACATATTCTAATCCTTATTTAATTTACAAGCACAATGTTAACAATGCGTCGAATTTCAGTTTGAAACATTTAAAAGAGTAAAATGAAACAGCTAACATCTTGACTTTTGGTCAAGAAGGCATTTAAGACATTCAATTTAAATGTGGGAGAAAATTAATCAAAATCTTGAACGAAAAAAAAAATTGAATTCAGTAATGAATCTGAATAATGAAAATAAGTCAAGAAAAAATGAATCAAAGAGATAGAGTCATGTGTGATGTAAAAATAGCTTTATTGAAGTAACAAAAGATCATTACTACATTTAAACTTCAACTTTTCAAGAAATTGGAAATTTCTTAGAAGGAAAGAATAATTTTTGAAAATGAAAGTACGAAGAGGGAGTTGAACCATGCCACCATCCTCCCTCGCAACCACCCAGCCAGCCAACCCCTTCGATGACGTTTTAGAAACAGTTTTTTTAATAATCAAATTCTTCATGATTCATTACATAACTCTATTTTAATTTAACTAAACTTTAATTTACTGATTAGAAATTAAGACATAAAAACATTCCATCAAATTGTTCTGAAAATGCATAAGGTGTATACGTAAGAGAAGCAAACTTCTTTATCAGAAACTCAGAGAGTTACAAATCCATTCTCTTGCTTTCCTTTTGACGAATCTTTTGAATAGAAAAGAAAGAGGAATGTCTTTCTCTGCTGCTAGAGAACACATTTCTATATACAGTGCATCAGCCATGTTTCGGCTAGCGAATCTACATCAGTGATATTGTCTTAGCAAAGTGACCTGACCGGGCAGAGCTAATTCAATCAAGCGACTGAGATAAATCGATAACGTTTTATGGTAGATAGTTTATTCATTGCATATAGTAATAAGAGTAAATACTCATTACCTGTAATTTTATAAAGCTTGTATCAGCTGGACAGAATTAAACTCTTGCGATGACCAGGGGAAAACAAGCTCCGCCCGCTCAGGTCAGTTTGCTACGACAATTCTTTCAGTCAAAATGATAAAACGAATTAAAAAAAAGGGTCCGCATCTTGAAATTTGTATTTGTGCAAATGTATACGAATTACATATACACATGTAGTCTATCGAGAGCTTTTGTCCTCAATTTACAGAAATGTTAATACTTGGACACAACATAAAAAACCCATAATCAATTCCTCGTGCGCATCTCTTTAAATGTATTGCTATTGGCTTTCTTTTATATAATTTACTTTTGTTGGATTTTTATATGAGCTTCCATACAAACGACTTTTGTTACTTCATTTATTTGTTTCCAGCCATAATATCCTCTGTTTTATCTTAAAATTTTGTGGTATATTTTCTGTGCTGCTGACTTAGAGAATTAAATAATATTAAACTTTTGTCTTTCGACGACATATTTCCTTGCAATTTTGTATCTACTTTCATTTTGTTTATTTCGTTTAATTGTTCTTCTTTACTATTAAGATACTTCTTCCATCATCAAATATACATTTTCTCAAAAAAAGAAAAAAAAATATACGTTTTCAATTAAAATTGGCAAAATTTCAAAATTAATTTAGAATCAGCTCAGTATACATCTGTACACTACAGACGAGCTTAATCCGATTATGTGGTAAGAGAGAGACAGAGAGAGAGAGAGAGAGAGAGAGAGAGAGAGAGAGAGAGAGAGAGAGAGAGAGAGCGAGCGAGCGAGCGAGATTCATCTAATGAAGAAAAATACAGAACCAACAACAACAAATGGAATTAAAAGCCTGATTATATTTTGTATCTGTTCCCTTTGAAGATTTACTGTTTATGCTCAGGCAGGTAAGTTCAAGTTCTGAATTGAAAGTTAGGCTTATGTATTTGTTCTTTTTTCAAACCATTTATTAAGTGTGAATACTATTTCCAGATCAGTAATTGCTTCATCGGCTGTGACATTAGTTGAAAGAAAGAAAATTAAACTACATTAAACTCAAAAAATAATTTATTATGACATAAAAGTGAACTTGTGAACATTAAAGATTTACAATCTCCAAGTGAAAGTGAGGCAAAAAATACATGCATCATAATTACTACAAACATAAATTAAGTGACAAAATAAAAGTAACAAAAGACATAAAACGAGTAAATTCGGTACTTACAAGGGCAAATGCATTATACAAGAATTGGATAATTTCCCTTGTCGACTATGACAGATACATCAATGGAAGATGCTGTGAATCATACTGAGAACAAAGTTTTATTTTTTTTTTCAAAACTGAAATCAGTAGATTGTTGTTAAGTGAGTATGGCATATACCTTTAATACTAGAAAATTTATTTTAAATTTTACTTCAATAATTCTGTCAAATGTTATTCACCAATGCAGCCAGCTTTATCCGACGTAGAGGATGAAAACGGTTTTGTTGGGCAACAGGGATACATAGCATAATGAAAGGGTTCGGATCCGGTAGCGGAGGACAGTCCAGTAGGGTAACGAGCGTATGCCCCACTCATGGCAAGTCCTGGTATCGCCGGGGGCAAGGGCATGGATAGCAAACCTCTAGCCCCTATCCCTCCCCAGGCATACCTCATAGCACTGAGTGAATGCGCATTGGGTATTGTCGAAATTGGTGAAAATGCAGACTTGAAAGCTGAAGAACTCATAGAAGTGGTTCCGAGTGTCGGTAGAAATGGAGATGACGTGCTGATGGCCGATGATGATGTAGTCTCATCGCTATTGTGGTTGCTCAAAACCTGTTCAATTGCTTGCACCATGTCATTATTGCACCCTTGTAGAATTAATTGTAGCACGCTTCTTTTCATTTGTGGAAAAATACGACTGAGAACGTCTAGATAGTTTTTCTTGCCATTTGTAGATTTGTCAGAGCCACTTTCCGAAGATTTTGTACTGTTCTCGCCACGGATGTCAAAATTTGGTGAAGGGGGATCCGAATATCTTGACTCGTTGTGCGATCCAGTCGATTCGGCAGGGGAATGCGCCCTTTCCAATCGGTCGGGCGATGAACAATGTGAATGCGGCGAGGCATTTCTTTTGTCATTACTGTCATCAGTCTTCAATCTTTTTACAGCTACAAAAGTGAAAAAAAAGATTGAAATGTTACACACATGTATACTCTGAATATTTGAAGAATAAATCATCTCATACATAGTCTTTTAATTTTTGCCATATTCATCTTTTTTTTTTAATTTTAAACATAAAATTTGAATTTATTTCGGAGCAATTTGATATTATTGATGGTATCTCAGAGTGTAAAGGGAATCGTTTTGCACCTAGTATAATGGGGTATCATTCAGATCTTCGGGTATCACAACGTAAAAAAGAAACATTTAGAGATTAAAAGATTAAAGGAATTGGAAATGTAGATTTTTTTTAAGCATTATAAAAGAAATTAGTCCTCAAATATGTGGAATATTTCATATTTATAAAAATGATAATAAACAAAATGTACATTTTTATTACTTTAGCCAAAGTTAGTAATAATTTGCAAATAATGTACTTACAAAATACAGAGAAATATTTCAAACCTAAAATACTATTTTCATTTCGGCGACGGTGCTTTTGTGTAATGAATTTATTCTTAATTACGAAGTGTCTTGCTAGTGTCAAAATTTATTACAAACCTTGATTTAAAACAAAACCATAAAAAAGGAAAGAAAATCAAAAAAAAAAAAATAAATAAATAAAAATAAAAATAAAAAATAAGAAGAACATTAAAATGTTTATATAAAAGTTTATAACATAAGTAAATAATTTAAAAGAATTATTCGATGAGTTTTCAAAGATCTAAATATAAGAATTCAGATCAATTTCACATTTAAATCAAAAGAAAAATCAAATATCTGTACAGACATAGATATAAAGCAAAATAATGACTAAATTATTCAGAATGCAACTAATCAAAAAGAAACAAGAGAAATTTTTTAAACTCTGAAATTGATAAAGAACGAGTTAATCAATTTGACAACTTTGACCAATAATTAGAAAAAAAAACTACTTACCAGGAGCATCGTCTTCTCTGTCATCTAATGTACTACTAGGCTCTATGAACTTCTTGTTGCCTGGAAAGATGGTTACATGTTCTGGATTTATTTGTAAGAGGCCATTCGGTCCGTAAAGCATGCCGAGCTCTCTTGCTTCATTTTCTTCTTGTGCTTGCTGTCTCCTCAGAGCAACTTGAGCTGCCATGACCCTCTGTCTTTCTGCTATAAGAGTACATTTTGCACAAACACAGTCTCTCCATCTACAGTACCTTTTGTGGCCCTTCAGTGCTGACACCACCCCGTGGTTCCTGCACCTTGCACATTTCGGGGTTCTTGGGTACCGATCTGCAGCTCTCATAAATGACGAGTTGAAAGAGTCACCCTTCTCGTCATCTGAACTCATCTTGCTTTTCAAAAGTTACAAAATTAGTTTTTATGATGTCCGTATGTTTGGAGTCAAGTACTGCTAACAAAATGTAGAATGATCAAATAGACAACGCCAAACTGCTTCAATTTGCGCGTTTGCTGGTTTGCAATTTTAAAGACAAATAGTCATAGAAAATATCTGGACACTAAATTATCTGTCTCGTGTTTACGGCAGATGACACAAACAAATTTGAGGGGTAATCGTGTGCCACTGGTATTTGATCTACTGGCTGGTAGCAAAAAAGGATAACCACGCCCCCTAATTATTCATCCTTTCTTAATCTTTATGTGATCAGCTCTTGACGTTACCCTATTTGATTTTGTGGCTTTTGATTGGTAAACACCCTATGAAAATCTTAACATTAAACCCAATTTTTTTCTTTCTTATTTGAATGACTGAAATCGATATACTGGCGAAACGGAGATTAATAAGAAAAGAAACGTTAAGACACTTTAAGGACAAGTCATAAAGGAATAAAGCCATTAATTTCTCTGTTCTTTTCAATGTGGAGTACTTTAAAATACTTTTCTGTAATCAATTTCATACAAAGCTTTAACTTCATATTTCACATTCTAATTCAATTTTTTAAGATCAAGATTGGTCTTGTTTTCTTATTTTTGTTTTCGCTTTTGTAATGACAAAATGAAAGATTAAATACGGTTTACGCCCTCAAATATGGATTAATTGTTTTGCTAGATTTCTCGATTCCGAAAAAAAAAAAAAGAATTGTTATAACATGGTATTGTCCATTTCCTGAAATAAATAAAGAATTAGAAATTAAGTATTACATATACTTAGGTAATATAGATGGAAATGATATCAAAATAAAGATCATTAACAAAAAAGAAGAATTATGATGGTATATTTCACACTGAATTAAAAAAAAATGACATCATGACATAAAATTAAAAAAAGAAAGATATAAATAAATGGATAAAACAATGAATGAATAAATGAATAAACTCATTAATAGATGAATAAATATATAAATAAAAAAGCAAGTATACCTTTAAATAAATTCATTCACAAAGAAGAAATAAATTTATAATTGCAAATGACAAATCATATGAGAAAAAAAATATAGGAAATGTACTTTTTTCAAATCTGAATGTTCCAACGGGTAGCAAATTCCGATCAAATAGAAAGAAAAATATTAGTAAGACTATAATTTTTATTCAACGAATGCAACCTAGAGCCTCTGCAGACACAATACAATTAAAGGCGGAATGAAATATGATTTCTCGGTTTAATTTGATTTTGCTATTGTCAGGCGCGTCATAATGTACGGTTGATTGAATCAGTCTGACTTGCCTGTAATTTTTCACCAGAGAAACTTTTTAAAATTATTACAAGAAGATGATTTGGCAGTTTTTATTTACGCTTCCATAAATAAGCTGTCATAGTGGATTTTTCGTTTCCACCAAGTCCAATTTGAAACACCTTCCGCTGCATTGTGTCCACCTTTGTTTCGACAAAGCGCGTGTTCGATTGGTGCTGCTGCAAGGGATTCATATTTGTTTGAAAGAACATGTGATTACAAATCTTGAAATTTTAAATGAAATCTTTTAATTTTTCGGCATGTGTAATTGAAAAGGATACGAGAGTCGACATCTTTACCCCCTCTGGGCAAAATGTGTCTGAATAGGTACGATTGCAATAATAATTGGCAAATCGAAATTTGACAAAACCAAGAAGAGAAGTTTGATGAAAAACAAAATTGACAAGACATAGTATGTACAAGCTATGAAGAATTCTTTAAAGATATATTCTGCATAACTATGCAGGTTTTTTTTTTATAATATCAAATTAAATTTATATGAAGAGAGAGAGGTCAATTCTACATGAAAAACAAAACGAATTTGTTGTAGATGACACCTCTGAAACACATGCATAAAATACAACCAAATAAAGGTTAAGTAATACTGTAAGTGAAGTAAAAATAACCAAGAATTAATCACGACAAAAATCTAACAAAGAATTGAAATATAACGAAAACACACGAAACGAATAAAGAAGAAGAAAATAAAACCAAAAACAAACCACCAATTACTTAAATTGCATGCGCCGGTCGCACATGGAAACGTAATCTTTGTAGATGGCACAAAGGGAGCAGACAAAGACACAACCAATTACTAGTTAAAGAACAACTGAAACCAGGAAAATGTGTAATCAAAATTATCCTGAATTCACATATAGTACCGACTAGACCTAGACTAGAATCTGACAGTTACATGAAAGACGTCAGAAATAAAGCGCTTAACTTTAAACTTAGTTCGACATTTTACATGTAACAGGATTGACCCTAGTGCTTTCTGTATTTCGATACGGGTAACTAGCCATACACTATGTTGTCCCATTGTCCAGAATGGTAGATGATAATTATCCTGTCTTGGACCATTTGAACCATCCAAGCACAGAATATACAGTATCTTGTATCTATGTATAAATGGAAGTTATCGGATATGGCATTTTTATAGAATAGAAGCAACGGGTCTTGCATGCATGCAGGAGATGCTGACTCTTCCTGGGCACCTGGTCTCACTTCCATATTGGGAGTTCACTTCTTTTCATGTAGTGGAGGATTTTTTTTTGCGTTGGTTCCTGTTTAACCCTGATTTTGTATGCCTTCTGTTTATGGTTTTTCTGAATTATCGATTTTGTACTGTGTATTTGGATATGGATTCCAGATTCCAGAAATCACAATCAAAAGGCTTACAAAATCTCGATAACATATACTCTCGAGAAAAGAAAATAGGACAAACAGCTGGAGACAACAACACAGCACTACAGAACACGAAGGACAACTTAATCCAGAGTACAGTGCCAGTACGGAATGCATTGAGGGTGCCGCTTTAAACGCGGTGCTGTGACAAAGTTGGATAAGGACCATATCCCAATTCAAAGTCCAAAATCGATAATTCAGAAAATCATAAACAACACAGCACCACAAGAACACGATAGACAACTTTATCTAATGAAAAATCTCTAGAGTTCGTGAAACGACGGACTGTATTGTAGATGGCGCTGTTAGATAACACGCTGTATTAATAAGAAAAGTTTAAGGTAGAAACCCATTACTCCGTATTTTCGCTCAAAATTGCGACTTTTGCCGATAACTATAATGCTATGCTTAAATGGTATGCTGATATTCGGCAACGATCGGCAAGCTTTTGATGTGCCGACAAACTCAGCTATTAAATACAAATTGTTTATTCCAACTTTTTTTTATTTTCTTTTCATGTTTATCTGTATAACTTCTTTCTTATCAATGTGATACCAATGACAAATATGGATAATGACCATATCCCTGTATACAGCACAAAATCGATAATTCAGAAAATCAGAAACCGAAGGCATACAAAATCAGGATAAAACAAGAACCAAAGCAAACAAACAAAAACCTCCACCATATGAAAAGAAGCAAACTCCCGATATGGGAGTGAGACCAGGTGCCCAGGAAGAGTAAGCATCTCCTGCTTGTATGCAACACCCACCGCTTCAATTCGGTAGAACTGTCACATCCGGTTACTTCCATTTCGGAAGACATAGAGTACAATCATTGGTTGTATGGTTCAAATGGTCTATGACAGAAAATCATCCACCATTCTGGAGAGTGGGACATCATAATGTATGACGAGTTCCCCATATCGACCGTAGAACTTCCTCAGCGACGATGTTAGTCGGTCATAAACATATCCTTGTCTGAGAAGCTTATCTGGAAGACGCCTAGCTCTCAGGACAAAATCCGTATATTTGGTACTTGCTCTGGCATAGCGTATCAACGGAGATGAACACGCCATAGCAGGCGATGAAGGGATGTTGCTACTAAGAAATTGAAGTCGTCACGTTTGTCATAAAGTGAGGTGTTCATGTGACCATCAGTGTCGTAGGACAACATGTCCAAATAGGATGCTGAATTATTTGTCTCTGTAGTTTCTTTGACTTCAAGCTCCGAAGGATAGATACTGCTGAGGTAATCCGCGAATTTCGAAAACACGACTACAATACTCCAATTTAACGTTTAGAAATAAATTTACACGTCAATTAATATTTTTTTCATCAAAGTTCTTTTTGCTTATGCGTCCGACTTTATTGAAATAAATTTCAAAATGATAGTCTCGGTCAGACCTTTTCAAAAACATATACATTAAATTAAAATGAGGTTGAGAAAAACAAAATTCATTTAATTTTGAAGCATTTTTTCTTTCAAACCCCGTAATAGTACAGTCGTAAACTTTTGTTCCATTGATGTTAACTCGGCACCGATTGCTCATTGGTCTAGTTGGTTTATGTGTAGTCGTTTGTGATTGATGTATCTATCTGATGTGGCAATCCTTGTTCAATTTGCGTCTCTTTCTGTGCGCGTCTGCTTTGTGTTTTTACAGTTGGTGTTTTGGGGTTTTGCTGTTGGTACTGCAACCGGATGTTGTTGGAGATACCTTCCTTTCTTTTGTTTCATCGATATCAACTTTTATTACATTGATGTAAATTTTTAATACATCGATGTAACAAATTGTAGTGTGGCGAAAAAGGGACTTGCGCAGGCTTTATTCTTTAGTTTTAAGTCAACTACCTTAAAAAATCTCATATATCACACGAATCATGTTACATATATAATACAATTTATAGTATCTTAATGAGGATTGAAAAGGAAGCTTTTAGCTCTCTCTCGCTGTATTATCAAAAGAAAACCCCCAAAAACAAGGGGTCGCTCGTTGACACTAGTGTCAGAATTAGGATAGGAAAATGATAAAAAAATTCAATGAAATTGGCGCTACCTTGAATAGATTAAATGACGGAAAAAAGATGTAGACTATAATTCAAGAATGCAATTCCATTTATCCCAGAGCGTGCCAAACACAATAATTATTTGTTGACTATCTGCCAGCAGTCTTGAAAAGTCAGGGAAATAATCCTTTTTCCAAGGTCAGGGAATTTTAGAAATTGATCAGTGAAAAATGAAAATCCATTAAAGTCAGGGAATGGTCGGGAAAATTCATTTCAGGGCTGAAAAAACTATTCTTAAGATTTAAATTTATTGTTATGGCAGTCTTCAAGTACTAGAAATGAATTTAAAATGCTGAAGGCCTCATAAGAATATTTTCAAAATCTTTGTTTTTGTTGTTGCCTTTTAAAAGGCCTCACATGATGACAAACATACAATTTTCTTCCAACATTGTTTTGCTTGAAGATTAGAAGGCTTTGCGACCCTTGCCTCCAAAGCTGACTGAAAACTTTTCGCTAAATGTTTGGCGGTTTGGTCAGTGAAAAACTTGAATTGGTCAATGAAAAATCAGGGATAAGTCAGGGAAAAATGCTGGCAACCCGGCAGTGTTATTACAAAATAGAACATTAAAGTGAACTGAAGACTACCACACCGACAACTAGTAGGAAACATATTCAAACTGGATGAAAACAATGCGCAACATTATTATTTTCGAAAAAAAAAAAAACATCTATAGACCTGTACGTCACATACACTTCACAAGTTCGGTATAGTATCAAAAATATATCGATGAACAAATCAATTTTTAATAACCAGATAAATAGTATTATTCAAAGTATTCGAAATACATTAATATGACACATGTCACTATACTCATAGGATTAGATATATAGAACATTTTTTATCCATCTTCTTTTTTCTATTAAATCCAGACAAACTGTTCTTCGTGTGTTGTCTGCCTTCTTTTAAGATGATGTCTTCCTATGGCTATTTCTTACTTGATTTGTCTGTAAGAATTTTTATTCATTACGTCCAGGTATTTGTGCGGTATTTGTGCACGATGTATGTTGTTTGTTGCAGCCGGAAAGTGAGTTGCAACCCCCCCCCCCCCCAAAAAAAACCCCAAACAAACCAGAGGGCGCTACTGAAATGAATTTATGCAGCTTATGAAGATCACTTTGGTTGGAATCATCACTGATGAGGATTTGGTATCCGAACCACGTGTCTGGTGCAAAATAAATTGGTTCTAAATTTTCTTCAAGAAGGTATAGAATTGGAACACTTCCGTATTATTGCAAGGGATCTTTTGTTTATTCTTACATGACGGTTACAGAGTTCTCTAACTAGAAGTACATAGTATAGTTGACGTTTGCTCTAAATGTTTTCGTATTTCATTTGTGAAATTGTCCAATGTCGAGGCTTGGAAGTACCCAGAAGGTTAAATGGTATGGATAATGTCAACATGTAGTAAATTAACGTCCGTCTACATGGGTGAATTTTGTTTTTGTATTGTCAAACTTATGTATGTGCTATGTTCCTCAGTAACTCCACGTCTTTTGTAATTTGGCATATCACTATATTGTTTCATAATTTTGAAGTGACCGTTCTCGAAGCTGTAAGGACGCCAATTTACTATAGACATGTCGATGCTGGGGAACATGTCACAATACGTAAGTTTGACAATACAAATACCAAATGCCATATTAGAGGCTTTTGTTACAGAAAATTTCGATTGATATGTTCTGTATTAAATTGTAAATAGAGTATTTATAAGCCCATGAGTTGTTTGTTATCCAAAACTTAATAATGCATTTAATACTTGCATGTTATTTTGTTCCTATCACCAATGGATATTTCGGATTTTTTGAATCCCTTTTACCAGAAGTACATGTACCACTTGAAGTGTACCGCGTTCACCAATTTCTTTGAAGCGTGATGCTCTCTTGCTAAACTGTAATGGACACTTCGTTTTTTTCTTTTTGTCTACACGTACATGTTTCTCTATTGCATTGGGGAGTTAGTAGCATGTCCCCCTAAAGTGAGTATTTTAAAGTGTATTTCCATGAGTTCTGGTATACGTATAAGCTTTGCTTTTAACATTTATAAATCAGTGGCAAATATTTGCTTTGGTCGGATTTCTGTGGTAGTTGATCATGAGCTTTCTTCAGTCAGCAGAGAGCGCTCAGTTTTTCATATGCTCACTTCGTTCGATATCCATTTACAATTTCTTTTAGTTATAGGGTCCTTACGTACTGTCTTCTCTTATTATGTCAACTTACAGTGAGAAGGTTTTTTTCTTTATACAACAGTTGAATGTCTCGGAAGTGGGAGAGTTTTGAGCGTATAATTCTCATAACCAACTGCTATACATAAAGTGGATCCAGATCGGCTCTAGATGCATATTGGGCTCCGCCCTTTTGTGTGTTCAAACTCATGTTTCAATGAGATTACTGTTTCTAAGTCTATTTTGTGGGCGTATTTTCATCAAATTTGTCTCTGTATTTTACATGTTTGTTGTATGTCTATTGTTTGTTGCTGTGCTAATAGGGTTGATAGTTATAATTTCCTAGTTTTTATGTCAGTCTTTTATTCTAATTTCTAGCAATAACAAATATGGATAATGGCCATATCCCTATACATAGTAGAGAAACGATAATTCAGAAAATTATAAACCGAAGGCATATGAAATCAGGATAAAACAGGAACTAAAACAAAAAAACAAAAACGAAAACCTCCACCACATGATAGGAAGCGGACTCCCAATATGGGAGTGAGACAAGGTGCCCAGGAGGACTCACCATCTCCTGCTTGCATACGTCAGAATTGTCACATCCGTTTACTTTCATTTCGGAAGATATAAGTACAAGCCATGGAAAATCACATGTTTATAATATTCAGTTGTACCTCATCGACAGAATACAGCATCTAGATTAATTTCTAGCCGTCAGGGAATTTTTTGTAGGTCTGGTTTTTTTTTTGGTCATTCAATGACAAATATGGATAATGACCATATCCCTGTTTACAGCACAAAATCGATAATCAATGTTGTTTTGCTACATATATCATAGTCGTCATATTTTTGTTCTCGTTGAATCTGTATCTTTGTTGACGAGGAAGCTGTACTAGCTGCCGTCACTTTTGATCATTCTATGCGTGTGTGTTTCGCTGTGTTCAGTACAACGTTAGTTGTTGTTTTGGTGCTTTATCGTATTTTTTTTCCTAAATTATACCTACATCGTTTTATCATGAAATCGTAGTTGAGTTACAAATGAACCCTCTTAATTCATAAATGTTTACAAATAAAAATATAAATTTAAATGTAAACAAAAATCAAAGAAATACAGACAGAATGTAATGCCAACGCAAGTGAAAAAAAGTCATTTGACGCACTGTGTAAAGGCTTTCTCTGTAATTTTCCCACTTTTTTATGTAGCAATGTATCATCAGAAAGAAAATATATGAAATGGAAACATTCATTGATGTTATCATTTTAATATAAGTTTTCAAAATTCTCCTTAGGTTGAAATATGAAATGAGTATCTTTTGTCGTGTCCGGTTGTCTTATACATATTCGCATTATATATCCACTTTCACCTTGAGAAACTCCTATGTAGCAAAACAAATGGGTTTTAAATTATATCGTGCGATTCAAATTGTGACAATTTTTACAAAAGAACAAGTTATGAAAATGATATATCTGATTTATCGTTGGAATATATTCTTTGCAAGAAATCTAGAGTGTAAGGTTACTTTTTGTCGTTGCAGCATTTAGCGGATGATGGATTGCACCCTTCTGTAGGGTAGTCATCCCAAACTTTCTGTAAAATGTATCAAGTTTGCTTTCATACGCGGTATGACTAATAGATTCTACCTGTGAGTTGCCCAACACAATTATTACTTATAGCCAAGAGACCGTTAGACAATATAGAATCGTTGTCGCAATCTTGACATGTGTTAAATGCCTCCTTATAATTTTTGCCGAATCATTCGACAATTTCTCATATGAGCGAATCTGATACATTATATATGAATGATGAAAGTTTATTTTTCATTCTTGCTGGAATTCCAGGGGTATAATTCATGAATGAATGGTGTCTGGGACATAGAAATAAGTAAGAGGATACATTGGAATTGATAAAAAGAATAAAAGTGGCAATCATATTCAATTATGATCTTATGTATTACAAGTCAAGAACGGAGAGAAAGAATAGGAATAGCGAAAAAGATAAACGACAGATCATAATCGGTCAAAATATATTTTTGGCAGTAATGACAGCCTCTGAATCTTGTGTCACTTGTTTGACCTCTTTCCAGTAATATGAAGTGCAACATATAATTAATCGTAAATAAAAACAAATTTGCGAGAGTGAACAGTATATTCGCTTTCAAAACAATCAATGGTTCGTCGGAATGGAACAAAATCAAAACCACTAAATTTTTCATGAACATAGGAAACAGAACAGATCAAGAGAACGCTCAAACAGAACACAGAATCAAAGAAGTTAAGGCACAAACTCTGAAGGCGAGCGATATGAAAGGAAATCTACAAATTGTTGTATGTATAATTGCCTCCTTATCATATACAATCGAGACAATCAAATGACAGAGCCCCTTCCAATGAAAACCTAAATGGATATAACATTATAGAGGACACACAAAACAACCAACGTTCTGCTGGATTGACATGGCTCAAATACATCAGTAAGTGTGCCTTGTGTGGACTTACATGTATTTAGAGAAGGAACCGCTTTTAGATCATACGTGTACAAAATTGAACCATGCCTTTAATGACGTACCATTTCGTAATTTAGAAAAAAGTACACTATACTTCATACCTTGTGAAAACCTTCTGGAAATTTTACAGGAATAATTGTGTATTCTTTTCAAAATTTGGGACACTTCTAGCATGTCAGTATATATGCACAGGCAATGTAATTCCATGAGATGTTACTATTGAAAGGAACGTGCTGCAATTCGTGTATTAACACTCGTGACGTCACAATGCATAAGATCTAACGAAACATGCCGTGACGGTTGTTCTAACCTGCAAACTGAACCCGCGGTTAGTTGAATTTTAACGTTGCCCTTTTACCTAGAAAAGGCAATTTCAGAAAACAAGACTAAAACAGACAATTATGGTGCATATATATAGAATAAATGTCATTATTTGTGTTTTGTTACGGGTATGCAACACACAGCAAGTGTATTAATCGCATGAAATGCGCTTACGAGCAGATCATGGACATCTACGAGTAGATCATGGACTTCTACGATCAGATCACGGACTTCTACGATCAGATCACGGACTTCTACGAGTAGATCATAGACTTCTACGAGCAGATCATGATCTTCTACTAGCAGATCACGGACTTCTACGAGCAGATCACGGATTTTTCCGTATGCCTAAATGCTTTTGATATCTGTTTGACTGATGATTCTGCTATCCATATGCCCAATTCTTTTGATATCCATATCGTTACATAATTTTTTGTATGATCTAGGGTTCCTGTATTTTAGCGTCTTGTTTGTGATGATACCTTGTGATCAGCAGAGTTGGGACATTTCGTGTTTCTTAAAGTGGGAATGCTTTCTTGTTAAATAGTTTTTCATCTTGGAAGAAGACCTCTATAAATACGGATATGTACATGCGTGCTCACGTTCTAGTGTAAACCAGATAACTACACCTTTCGATTTTAAATAGCGGATGGACGTCCAAACTTTGTGCTTTATTTAGTGGTCTCCTTCAAGTAGTGTTTTGTAAGATATATTATGTTGTGTCTACTTCCCGTTTGTTTATATGGTGTTGTATATGGTGACTTGTTATTTGTTCATGTTGTTTTGACTGTTTTTTTTTTATTTTTAGCAATATTGTGGGTGTGTTCTGTTGTTGTCAGTGCAAAATGGTCTTGTTGGAGAAGTTTACAATATCTTGTGACATAATTCAGGTACATTCGGGATATTGGCATGATGATTTTGTTAAGACCCATTTATCCGGATATCCAACCCATTTACCCTTTATCGTGTAAATTGTTTAAGTCCCACTTCTTAGTCATTGGCCACTTTAATCAAAATATTTTCAGCTATGATCAAGATTTCAGTGGAGTTTTTCTGTAGTGTTTGGTGTGGTTGCTGTATTAAGGATTTGTTGAAGATCTTTAAATTGAAACCTTGGGCATTTCCCGAATCTAAAAAAGAATGATCTGGTCTTAAATCATGTGTGTTATATACACTCAGCTGTCCCGTATTGAAGATCAACGGACACATGGTTTTTCCTGTGTTTGTTTGTCCAAAACTTCAATCGTTTGCATCACCCCTGAACAGTAAATTTTCGTGTTTTTATACTTTCAGTCTTATGCTGTGCGTGCTGCAATCGAGTCATGTTGGATTTCTCCTCCTATCTTTCATTTTCCTAAATATGCACAACCAATGTAATTCCCTGAGATGAAAATATTTAAAGGAACCAATGTAACCAATGTAATTCCCTGAGATGAAATGTAATTACCTGAGATGAAAATATTTAAAGGAACGTGTTTCATTTTGCAAGAAAGTGTTCATGCCTTAAAAATACACAAGATCTAAAGAAACATGCCGCAACGGCTCTCCTAACCTGCAAACTGAACCCGCGTTGACATGATTTAAACGTCATCTTTTTACCTAGAAAAACGCGATTTCAGAAATCAAGAATGAAACAGACAACTGTGGTGCATGTGTATAGCATAATTTTTGTATTGTTACAGGTATGCAACACACAATAAGTGCATTTGTCGCATAATTAAGACACTTATTCTCTATTTGATACATTTCCCTTCAACACCGTTTGCTACACGTACCTGCGTGGCAGATAGCCGTCCTAAGTCGGCACCGATTGCCCATTGGTCTCGTTGGTTAATGTGTGGTCTTTTGTGTTTGATGTTACTATGATGTGATTTGGTGTTCCTTTCCCTTTTGCGTATCATTCTGTGAATATCTGCTCTGTGTTTTTGCAGTGGGTATTATTGGGTTTTGCTGTGGGTGCTGCAACCGAGTGTTGTTGAAGATCCTCTCCTTTCCTTTAATACACAAGGTTGACTTTCTTACATAGACATTGCTGGGAGTTTTGCTTGGCCTACATAAGATCGGGACCACAAGGGAAAAAGTGTTTGACACAAGTCATCTTGTTTCAATTTGATTTTGAGTTAATAAGGTAAGCACTAATTTGGTCATCCTTTTTGTAAGTGCATAATAAGGGACAACGATCGCAAGGTTAAGTCGCGATATTTTTTTTCCTCATTGACTTCTTCAAACAATTTTGAAATTGTTTTTCTTTTCTTCTTATATTTTTCTCAGTAACTACAGACAACAAAAAGTGGCATCCTTTAAAGGAGTGTTACACTTGTACTATTTAAGATTTTTTATTCTAAACAAACATTGCGCATTTAGCAATGTAACCGGAGTTTAACAGTGCTTAAGCATATGTAAATAAATTGTTCTATTTTAAATAAATTTTGACATGAAATTGAATACATCACCAAAGAAAGCGACATTGATCGATTACTGAGACTTCGCAAAGTGAAATTCGATGCCTCAAATGTAAAGATTACAGAATAAAATGTTCAAATATGCTTACAATTACAAAGTTAAAGAATCAGACCTTAGTTTATGATAAAGTGTAGCTGACAGTATATTGAAATCAACATTTCATAATATTTTACATCATTTTAAATGTCCTTTGACATGAAACGAAGTAGGTAACTTTTCTTGGTATTTTTATATGAATATTCTTTTAAATTTACGACAGATCACTCAAAGTGAATGAGATATTGATACAAGACCGTCAATAGTGAATATAATCTACTTTTGTTTTCTTACGTAAGACAGTATCATAAGCTTTTCAGAAAGAACTATTGTGACCAAATTACAAAACTGTTGATTGCATGAGAATTGCCTTGAAAATGTCGAAACATATTTTATGGAAATTGACACTTTTTGTTACATAGACTTTAATGAATATTACCCAAATAAATGTAATACAATCGAACAGCCTTCGAGTAAGGTAGATATGGGTGGCATTGCCTTATCATATTCATATAAAGTATATATTCTTTAATATTCGATCATAATAAATTTGTCAACAAAATTGCTCATTTGATTAGCAACTGCAGATACATGTCCAAAGAAAAAAAAGTTCATATCGTGCATGGGAATGTAGAAGGATCAAGAGAATTTATACCAAAAGAGGTCCATGCACCAAAGAAAAAAGAAAAAAACGAAAGCCTGCTGCAAGAGAGCAAAGAAAACTTTAATCAAATCAGTATCATTGAAATTTTACACTGCAAAGAAACTCTATGGATTTATAGTACAGTCATAAAATTTTGATTTCATGAGAGAAAATACAAATAAATTCACAAATATATTTAGAAATTATCATATTTACAAAATGTAAAATTGACGACTCTTTCCTTTTCCCACCATGGCCTCTTACATTCTGACAAACGCCTGAATAAATAGGTGCGTACATCGCCCAAGATCGTAAAACAATTATCATGGTTTACTTCATGCCCGAACCCTATTTAGATTTCCAAACTAAACAAACTAATTGTGTCTTATGCGACTCTTCAAGAAATATAATGCGATATATTGTGACTACTTTAATTTACCAGGATAAATGAAAGGCCTGTATTAAGATGCGAGAGTCTCCATAAGAACTCGGTTCAGAGTTAACAAGGACAACAAATGGCACGCCCTTGACAAGGATGACCAAACACCAAAGACACATAAACACTAACTTAATTAAAGCATTAAAGCACATAAACCGACGAGACCAACGGGTAGCCGAGGCCGACTTAAGATGGCCATAAACCTGTAGCTATTTCCACCTAGTAAACATAAACCAAGTACCTATCAGTTATTCAGTCTCAAAGTCGAGAAAGCAAAGCAAAATCATGTATATGTCCATTGGAACGGCTACGAACCACGGAATGAATAACATTCCGAAGTGAGACCAGGTACCCGAGGAGAGTCAGCGTCTCCTGATTGCACGCAACGCCCGTCGCAACAGCTCCATCAATACTTGTCTAATTCGGTAATTGTATCGATGCACAGATTTATGTACATATCAGGTAAATATTTCTTCCTTGGTGATGATGACAGCCATTCAATCGCAATCCAGAATGTCACTGTTCATTCTGGAAAGGGGATTTGATATTCCCCGTTGCAACCGAAGAACTTCCGCAAGGGTGATTTCAGCCCAGAACAAGTAGCTTACTTGCAAGCCGTCTGGCTCTAACGATGAAATTTTCATATTTGAAACATGCTCTGGCGTACCCTAACAGTTGAGAAAAGAAAATGCCATAAGCTGGAGAGGACGGAATGGTGCTTCTCATGAAAGAGAAGTTAGTTATGCGGAAGCTGAAATCATCATGCTTGTCATACAGTGAGGTGTTCAAATGGCCGTTGGCGTCGAAAGGTAGAAGTGTATCCAAGTACGATGCGGATCTGTCACTCTCGGTTGTTTTCTTAATCTCTAGTTCACGAGGATAGATTTCGTGTAGATTATCCTTAAAGTTCGGTTTATTGATAGACAACACGTCATCTATGTATCTGAAGGTAAAATGAACTGTAATGCTAGGTGCAAGCTTTCGCCCAGTCGAGAGCAAGCCTGGATGAAGTCATTTCGCATGAATATGAAAATAAGACAACAAGCAGTTTGGCGCAATTGGTACCCATGGGAATGCCAACTATTTGCTGGAATACGGTTTATCCAAACACCACAAAAACTCAAGCATCCGGATGTTATCGTTTTCGGAATACTCTTTGTGTGAATCAGTGTGTTCCTTCACGAAATAAGTATCCTCCTACCCTATGTTAAGGTATATGTATCTCCTGATTCCCATTTTAAAGAAAGGTGTTGCGAATAATATTGGCCAGGTTTTTTTTTGTTTTTAGCTTTTGGTGTGAAATGGTAGTGTAGAGCGTGAAGAAGTCGAAAGACTTTATGCTGATAATATGATAGAAATTGGAGGCTTTTGAATTTTTCAGAAGTTCCATTTCTGGAATATGTTGTCTCGCAGTATATTTGAAGACCTTGTTTGATGCGAGTTAATATTTTCGTAAGAAAAATGGAAAGAGGTTTTGTGGAGCACCTGGACGAACCATCAATGAGCCGACGTTTGTAAGGATTTTTGTGCATTTTTGGAAATCCAGTATATATAAGGTAATTCAAGATCAGAGTCATTAGTATGAATAACGATAGACTCAAGTACAGGTTTGTGGTTGTCAAGTATTTCAGATACAGATGTAGGCGTGTATGTAGGATTTCCAAGTGCTGATTGTAATCCCAGTTCCTCTCTCAGGCATTTGAAATAGTATTACATACAAACGAAAGTAAAATTGTTTGCCGCTTCGTCAGCAGGAACAATATATTTTACATGAAGGTAAAAAAATATTAACCTGTGTATGTCGTCTAACATAAATGTCAACTTGAAGGTACTGTATAGAGTATTTCATGGCAATGATTTTGTACCCTGTGTCGTCCGTTGGAAATCCCTTTTAAGTCGTTATATATATTACTCGTTCGTATCTTCTTCCAATGAAGCGATTTTGTGTTATAATAACTGTCATTGCATCCATTTCATACGTTAGTATGTCATATTAACGTTTTACATTTGTTCTCTTAAGCATGTGAGATGGAAATCCGGTAATTCAAGATCAGAGTCATCAGTATGAATATCGGTGAACTCAAGAAAGGTCAGGTCAGGTAACTATTGAATTTGAAGACGTTTAACATTTGAACCACTTGGTGAGTGTCACTGCTGCTAGACCAGGAGTTCCCGAGGGCACATGTAGCCAAGTTCGATCAACTATCGATTGATCGTCTGTCTCTTCAACGAATTCGAAAATATTTGTTTTCAAAAATTCTTGAAATTTCTAAAACGAGGGTCCTGTAGCATCATATCCCGTCCATCCTGCTACATTTTTCAGTATATTTTTGGACATAATATTTTTAACACTCTTTGACCATATTGAGGATCACTGACGAGTAACCGAAACGTGCATGTCTGGTCCATACTGTCAATTCATCTATTCTTAAATGATGCTATCGAATTTGAAGACGTTTAACATTTATCTTGTGGTATACAGGTACATGTGCTTACCGTTTCAGTGTAACTGTTGCTTAAAGAATTCAACATTTTATATCTTAAGAACTTGTCGATTAGACATCTAAAATATGTACGAGTATCATGCCCGTATAGTACATTTAAACGTTATCTAGAGGGGTTTAACAGTGTTTTAAATGTTTTCCCTGATATGATCATCATAACACTTTCTATATTGACATAACCTCAGACAGTGCATGTTTTGTAGATATTGCTTTCATTTTCGTGAACATCGACGGCGGGTGCGGCTAGCCAAACAGGGGAAGCTTACTCCTCCCGGGCATCTGGTCCCACCTCTAGCTTTCTGGGGATCCGTTGATGCTGTTGAGATAGTCGTCAGGATTTTCTTTATCTCACTAGACTTCAAAAGTGGTGTTTTTCCAACTTCTTCATCCATACACCTAGAGCAATTGATTTTGTTATATGCAAAACGCAGGAGGTACACATCTGACAATTGTTTCCAGTAGACTGAACTAGACAACAGCATTGGAACATTTCATTCCCAGCCTCCCATAATCCTGAATCTACCAAATTTCGTGAGTGGATGTGCATCTGAGGATGCTTACTGCAATGCATGATACGGATGCTGCATCTGACCTATATTTCACGTTTGCAACTTAGGTGTCAGATGGTTGTTCGAAAAAGGTACCAGTTGTCCATTGGTCTTGTTGGTTTATGCATAGTATTCTGGGTTAAGTGTTTTAATGTCGTCTTTGGTATTTACTTGGGTATTTCGTGTCCCTTTGGTGTCTGTTGTGTGCTTGTCTTCTCTGTGGTTTTGCAGATGGGTGTTTCGATGTTTTGTTGTTGGTATTGCAGATATACCCTAATAATGTTGGAGATTCCCTAATTTATTTTTATCAAATCAATGTTTAACTTGGCTTCAATATTTGGAATACCTGCTTATCATTTTAAAGGAGATATACACCATTTCATCATCCGACGATTTTGGCTACACATCTCATTTAATTATGCTTCAAATAGACCGCACAGTAAACTTAATTTTGAACCGCTTTCTCCTAATGCTTGCCATTATGGAAAAGAAGAATATTGGGTGCCACTGAATTCGGTTGTCTCCTCTTATTAAAATTGACTTGAATTACTACTGCTGATGATTTGATACTCGGAACATGCACTGTTCAATTTTTTTTATCAGAAAGTCGGTCTCTGCCAGCAGAGTTTGGATACTCCATTATTCTTTCAAAACCTGAAGGTCCTAAAAACGCAATGAAATATTACATGAGGGCACATTTCAGTGGGCAATTCTGGTTTCATTGCAAAAGACAAAAAGATTATCCAAAATACATTCAATTAAATGTGGAAAGATCTCGCAACATCACTCCTTTCCGATCCTTTCTAACCGTGACCCGGAAAAGTTACACTTCCATGAAATTGTTTGTTTTCTTTCTAAGTAAAATTCAACGAGGTGGAAAGCAAATGAAATTAATGTTGCAATGAATCGAGTATTAGTTATTTCATTTTAATTTAGCAGTCAATCGCTTATTCATTCCTCCGCTTGCTATTGGCACATTGATAAGGGAGAGTTTCAGCCAACAATACGGTTGATGCGGGACCTCTTATCAAGCGGATAGAACAACTCCTTATTCAGATGCTGGGAACAAGTTAATGATTATTTTGATCATTAGTTACTGCCCCTGTCAATCTCAGATGCTTCTTATACTATTTATTCGGAAATTGTATTAGCTTTTATTGAAGATGGCAAATCGTTGATGCTGAAGAGAGAAATGATATTTGTCTTTTTGTTCAAGACATGACCGGAAATAGCTAATCATTTTGTCATTTGCTGATATGTTGTTTGTCAATAGTAGACAAATATGATGACAGTAGAATTGCTCCATACAAAAAAAAAAAAAAAAAAAAAGAACAGAAAGTACAAAGATCTTTGACTCTCATGTGAATGGAAATTCTAAATATCATATATATTTAGATTCAAATGATTGTTCAATGACGTTTCATTTAATGAAATCTGCTGGAGTCCGAAATTAATAGGATGAAATGACAGTATTGTCACGATCATATTTAGATTCCATGCTTGAAACTAATATCGTTAATAACTATGTTTTTCTTGACTTATGTTGTGAATTCGAAATCTTCCTATTGTTAACACTACCAATATATGTTATAATTGGAAACTGGAGAATACAAATTGTAGAAGTATTTTTATTATTTACACTTTTTACGTCATACATTTTGAAAAATGCATGATGATATTAATATTTCTTACTCGCTTATTTAACACTAGGTCAATGAGAAGTTAAATGAAATTTTGACTAGCTTGTATTACATAATATTTCAATTATCTTTTGAATGACAGTAATTAAAGTACACCAGTGTACGTGGGAACTTGATACATGCATCCTTTCCTTCACTCAAACCTACAAGACCCAATCTTCTTTCTCAAGTTTAAGTTGTCTTCTCACCATTGACCAAAAGAATTCTTTTCATCCAAGACACCTGTGAATTTAGAACTAATAATACATTATATCAATAAAAAGTTAATAATTATTACATTTTCTACAATGGCTTTCACACTGAAAGTTAAATCATCTCATTATTGTGTTTTGCCCTGAGTTGTAACAGGTACAATTTCACTCCGTGTCAGCCCCGCCCAGTATTTGTCAACTACAATAAAAACCCCTCATGACAAGATTGAATTGAATCCTTCAAAGATACTTTTGCTCTAAGATACAATGCTTTCCCCCAATTTGTTGTAACCAAATTTATCTGAATGAGGTAAGTTTTTACTATTTTCCTGTTAGGTGAGAACCCTCCTGCCACACTCACATTTTTATAAGTAGCCATCCATTCCTCTGACTGAAAACAAATGTACTTTGTATCACCTCTCTGAGACACTGGTGAGTTTCTTCAATGACTTTCGAGAGTTTCTCAAGTTTATTTATTTAAAATATCATTTTAGATCATTATTTGAATGTTGAGTGAATTAAATCAGAGTCCATGTTGGAATGAAAAGTTTTAAGAAATTAAATGATTACGTACGAATTAATGAGACATTATGTAAACATGTAGATTTGTAAGGGATCATTATACTGGTTTGAGGAATAATCAATGATCGTGATATTTATTAATCCTAATAAAATATTTTAAACAAGGTAACATTCGTTACAATCATGTATATCTTGAATATCATCCAGGGAGCAGCCTTCTGGACAAAATGTTAAGGTTCCCGCACCCTAATAGAGTTACTTCCGGTTAAGATTTTTACACTATTCCCACATTTCCGACAAATACCGATGATTTTATTATCGGGAATGTTCGGAGGTAATTGCATGTGTCATTGGTTGACAAGTGGCATCATTTATATGAGCAAAATTAGTGTATAAAGTATTCTATACGATGAAATAGAAAATCTGTATCTTTGATAATTCTCATTGAAAATGTATTACGGGCTGAATACCTTAAAATACAGTTAGTATTCCGGACATGCATGGGGATATTTTAAAAAGTACTTTTACGTAATCTGAATCATTTCGGAGAGGCAAAACTATTTCAGTTGCGCCCCAATTTCATTTTAATTTCAAACATGATATTGTCAGCACACAAGGCACTCATACTATATTCCTCAATGTTAGTTATATCTTCTTGATTTTTGAAATCCAAGGGAATAAGCTTTCACATAAGAACAGCCGCAGTCATGGCTAGTAATATATGCGCGCAGTTTGACATAACAAGAGTTGCTATTATTTGAAATTGCAATATATACATTTTCAAAGGTTTCATACATGTAACAGCGAATGATAGAATACCTGATCATACATTCAATTTTTCTTGTTAACTATGACAATGCAGTAATTCATAATCCTCAGAAAGAAATGTAATCATAGTTTTAATTAAGCAAAAATTGTAAATGTAGTAATGATATGAGAAACATACAAAAGAAGCGAGAAATTTGAAATTAATTTCCCTTTTGTTAGATTTTCCTTGAAAACCTTAAAGTGGGGAATTCGTTGAGTACCTTGCTGCAGTTTGGTTCCTGTATCTAAAAAGTAAAACAAGAAAGGGAAATCACGGAAACAATTTTATGCTCACGGACCATCTTCACCATTCTATGCACATTTTATTCTTGGTAGCGGAATTCAAACGTTGTAGTAAGGCCGCGTCTGGACGCCATCTTGTTGCCACCGACGAAGTAATGCGTTGCAAGATCATCGATTTTGTCTACTATGATGGGCGTATATTCAGGTAGAAAAAATGGCAGGTATTCGGCATATCACATGGTGGCGTGACAACTATTCTACATGACCGTCTAGGAATGCGCAAGCTGAAAAAGCCTTTTGAACACCGATGAGCGAATTTCAACCAGGACATCAGTATGTATGTCAGATGATGGTTTGATGGATGACTGTTGATGAGACATATGTTCAATATTATGAGCCAGAGATGAAAGCTCAGAGTCGTGGGTAGGATTCAAGACACAGTCACCTGCTTAGGGAGCAACCATTTGATTTTTTAATGTGTGTGTGTGTGTGGGGGGGGGGAAGACTTTTGCCAGCCGGAAATTTTTTTCAGCCATTTTAAAAGCCGGAATTTTTTTTTCACCGGCCCTTCGGGCCGGCTTATTTTTTTTGGTTGTAATTTTCCAATGTTGAAAATTACTCTAAAGTTTAAATAATTCAGCGTGATTTTTCGGCCATAGTTTAAAACATCAAACACAGAATGAGTTCATCTCTTGCCAGCAGATCACTTCATTTTAATTTCTTGAATGGCATGTGATGCCTATAATCTATTTGTTAAATGATACTCAACGGAGACAGGCTATATGGTGCTAATGACTTTTGAATTTGATTTATTCACTTCAAATTGCAAAATTGCATAAAGTTTGTTCCATTTTTTATCCTTAGTTTATGATACACAAAAAAAGTTTACTGGGCAGTGGAAAGGTTGAAAGAGAGGGGGGAGGGGCAATTTCATGAGCCGGAAAATTTTTTTCCCTAAAATTTCGATCCGGAATTTTTTTTTTTTGCAAAGTCTTCCTGCCCCCCCCCCCCCCTAAAAATCAAATGGTTGCTCCCTTACGGCCACAGGATTTTTAGACTCAAAATGCGTTAATATGTACTTTTAAAATATCCAAGGTAAGTACGATAGCTGCTATTAAGGAGACTCTCCAAAGGTGTTTTGCTTTAACGGGACATGGCGAGAGTCCACACATGCAAAGTTTCCCTTGATGTTTGAAAGGGAAACGGATTTGAGCAAGTACCACAACCTGTCTTCTTCTGTTACAAATCATGAACGATAAGAAATCCATAGGCTACATTTCTGGCTTGATGAAGTAAACTGAAATGTGACGATGTAACAGTGTCCACAGCTGAACACACACAGGAAACGAGAAAATGAACAAATATGCAGAGACAACGAGAACTGAAAATTAAATCTTGGAAACAAGAAGAACAACTCGATACATAATTTTGAATAATCAACAAAGATGTCCATTGTACAGTGAAAAAAATACTAAATTGAAAATAGCTGGAGCCACTCAAATAAATTGATGCGGCACCGCACCAATTTAAAATGGTTCAAATAATGACAAATAAATGTTGCCGTTTATCGAAACTCAGAAATTGTCCTTCAACAATATATTCCGCCTGCCTCAATCTGGAGGAAAAAAACCCAACTGTACATCTTGATGTAAAAAAAAACAACATTAAGAAGCTGGGTTGAGTGAGCATTGAAGACTTGTAGCTATCAACTCACAAACAAAGCAACAGACAATGGACATACAACTAACACACCAACAAACAATGGACATACAACTACAACACAAACAAACAATGTGCATATAACTACAAAATGAACAAAAAATGGACATACAACTGAAACATGAACAAAAAGTTGACATACAACTACAACTACAACAAACAATGGACATACAACTACAACAACAACTAACAATGGGCATACAACTACAAAACAAACAAACAGTGGACATACAACTACAAAACCAACAAACAGTGGACATACAACTACCACACCAACAAACAATGGACATACAACTACAACTAGAACAAACAATGGACATAAAATTACAAGACCAACAAACAGTGGACATACAACTACCACACCAAAAAACAATGGAATACAATAACCACACCAATAAACAATACAAACGACTACAACATCAACAAACAATGGACATACAAATACCACATAAACAAACGATGGGCATACAGCTACACGTCAACAAACAGTGGACATACAACTACAACTACAACAAACAATGGACATACAACTACAACTACAACAAACAGTGGATATACAACTACAACACCAATAAACAGTGGACATACAACTACAACAAACAATGGACATACAACTACAACAAACAGTGGACATACAACTACAACACCAACAAACAGTGGACATACAACTACAACACCAACAAACAGTGGACAAACAACTACCACACCAACAAACAATGGACATATAACTTAAACTACAACAAACAGCGGACATACAACTACAACACCAACAAACAGTGGACAAACAACTACAACACCAACAAACAATGGACATACAACTACAACTACAACAAACTGTGGACATACAACTACAACACCAACAAACGTGGAACATACAACTACAACACCAACAAACGATGGGCATACAGCTACAACACCAACAAACAATGAACATACAACTAAAACTACAACAAACAGTGGACATACAACTACAACACCAACAAACAGTGGACATACAACTACAACACCAACAAACGATGGGCATACAGCTACAACAACAACAAACAATGGGCAAACAACTACAACTGCAACAAACAGTGGACATACAACTACAACACCAACAAACAGTGTACATACAACTACTGCACCAACAAACGATGGGCATACAGCTACAACAACAACAAACAATGGGCAAACAACTACCACACCAACAAACAGTGGACATACAACTACCACACCAACAAACAAAGGACATACACCTACAACACCAACAAACAGTGGACATTCAACTACAACTACAACAAACAGTGGACATACAACTACTGCACCAACAAACAATGGACATACAACTACAACAACAACAAACAGTGGACATACAACTACAACACCAACAAACAGTGGACATACAACTACAACACCAATAAACAGTGGACATACAACTACAACACCAACAAACAGTGGACATACAACTACTGCACCAACAAACAATGGACATACAACTACTACACCAACAAACAAAGGACATACAACTACCACACCAACAAACAGTGGACATACAACTACAACACCAACAAACAGTGGACATACAACTACCACACCAACCAACAGTGGTCATACAACTATCACACCAACAAACAGTGGACAAACAACTAGCACACCAACAAACAGTGGACATACAACTACAACTACTGCAAACAGTGAACATACAACTACAACACCAACAAACAGTGGACATACAACTAACACACCAACAAAGAATGGGCATACAACTACAACACCAACAAACAATGGACATATAACTACAACTACAACAAACAGTGAACATACAACTACAACACCAACAAACAGTGGACATACAACTACTGCACCAACAAACAATGGACATACAACTTCCACACCAACAAACAGTGGACATACAACTACAACTACAACAAACAGTGGACACACAACTACATTACCAACAAACAGTGGACATACAACTACAACACCAACAAACAGTGGACACACAACTAACACACCAACAAAGAATGGGCATACAACTACAACACAAACAAACAATGGACATATAACTACAACACCAACAAACAATGGACATACAACTACAACTACAACAAACAGTGGACATACAACTACAGCACCAACAAGCTGTGGACATACAACTACAACTACAACAAACAGTGGATATACAACTACATTACCAACAAACAGTGGACATACAACTACAACACCAACAAACAGTGGACATACAACTAACACACCAACAAAGAATGGGCATACAACTACAACACCAACAAACAATGGACATACAACTACAACTACAACAAACAGTGGACATACAACTACAACACCAACAAACAGTGGACATACAACTACTGCACCAACAAACAATGGACATACAACTACTGCACCAACAAATAAAGGACATACAACTACAACTACAACAAACAGTGGACATACAACTACAACACCAACAAACAGTGGACATACAACTACCACAGCAACAAACAGTGGACCTACAACTACCACACCAACTAACAGTGGACATACAACTACAACACCAACAAACAATGAACATACAACTACCACATCAACAAACAGTGGACCTACAACTACCACACCAACAAACAGTGGACATACAACTACAACACCAACAAACAATGGACATACAACTACCACACCAACAAACAGTGGACATACAACTACATTACCAACAAACAATGGACATACAACTACCACATCAACACACAATTGACATACAACTACAACACCAACAATGGCGTAAACTACAATATCAACAAACAATGGACCTACAACTACAACACTAACAAACAATGGAAATACATCTACAATACCAACAAACAGTAGGTAACAATAAAAATACCTCAACTTTATAGATTAAGAAACAACGCAAAGGAATTTTCACTGAAACATGAAATGCAGAATATAAAAGGAGGTAGATCAATTTGTATCCATCGCCAACTTTGGAGGACCACCCTTTTTTTACATTTAATGCTTTGGTAATCCGATTTACGTGCAATTCTTGATGAGGTTTTTTTTTTCGAAACATTCTTGTGGAGCAGTTACAGCATACATTATATACCGGTATCGAAAATGTGGACAAATGTACATCGCTATTTCTTTAAATCTAGAACAGTGCTCGTCTCTATCAGTTGAATTCTTTTCCATATTTTGATATTAATTTATCCTTTCTTTGAATGTTAGTTAAATTAATTGGATAGAAAGCACAACATGATCTGTAAAATGGTGATATGCCCGTCATTGAAATTAAAAACCGGAAAAGTGGGAGGGTTGTGCGCCCGTAATCGGATAACGACACTTTTCGCTACGGGTCTGGCATACGGCCGTGCGAAGTCAGCACCGGTTGCCCATTGGTCTTGTTGGTTTATGTGTAGACTTTTGTGTTTGTTGTTTATGTGTTGTATTTGGTATTCCTTGTCCCCTTTGTGTCTCTTGCTGTACATGTCTACCCTGTTTTGCATGGGTGTATTTGATGTTTTGCTGCAACCGTCCAGTTGGTGATCCCCTCCTTTCTTTCAAAAATCAGTGAAACCACGGTCTTACATGTACAATCTCAGGTAAAATCAAGGGCTTATTTATGTACAAACTATACCGAACAGAATAGAGAACAACTGCGGACACCCCAAGTATCGAGCGAGCCAGAGTGAGTATCCTTCTCGACTGGCATTTCTGAAAGCTGTGTACCAGTCATGCAATTTTCGGATAATGAAACCTCATCAGTGGTACTTTACTCCATAACGAGCCCAGTCCAAATCTTGTGAGACTGGGTCCTGATCCCTTGTGATGCCCTCTTGAAGTGAGGAGGCTATTTGTTTATACGCCAGTTGTACCTCTGTGTATCCGGGTATGTGGAAGGGTTGTGGGCACGTAATCCGGATACTACACCGTTTGCTATTATATAACAAGGGGCCGAAAATTTGTGTAAATGAGTGAATCTTTTTTGTTTCATAAGGCTCGGTGATGACTCACAATCCTTTGCGTTAAAAAAGTTATATTTCAAAATTATGTCTTTAAAATTATATTTCATACATAGCAAACTAATTCAAGTTCAAACTATTTATTAATATTTACCAAAAAAATGGCAAGTTGCGAAGTCCTCACTCGTGGTAAGAAAGATAACTCTGAACGACTGTTAAACATTTTGAACTGCGAATACGAAACGCGATTAGAAATACACACGAAACAAATCAAGCACCTCACTGAAGTATGAAAGACAACGAATAAAACGAAGGAGACGAGACCAATATCTATATTGATTCCGAATCTATTAGCCTTAAAAGACGCTCAAATTTTGTAATAGGCGTCAAACAAAAAATAGAATTTCATTAACAAAACAGAAAAAAAGAAGAAAATTTTGAAAAAATTATTATATTTGTTTCATAAAGGTGAGGCCGAGGGTACCGGAAGCATGTGTAGACAGACCATATACTTTCTATTGCTCGTCGAAAAGTTGCAGATAAGGGAGAACAAGAGAACAAATTAAAGAGAGAGAAAAGATAACACTGAAAATAAAAACCAATTGCTTTTAAACCAAATAGTATCTGTCATCTTTTGTTTAGACGTTATATTTAAATTTTTAAATTTTATTTCCCTGTGGAAGATGCCCATCTATTTCTGTGTTAAAATACATGTAAAACAAATAGATGAAACACATGTTTTAAAATACAACAAAAGAAAGACAACTCCTGAATTTGTCTAATATGCATGAATTCTGATCGCCTTTTTGCAAATCAGTCTTGGAAGAAACCATTCTGACTCTAGAATATAGGAACGTCGCCCCTCCCCCCCCCCCCCCCCCCCCCTGGATTTTTCGAAGCATAGCTATTTTTTATGAATATTTCATAAGATTAAGTCCCAATGCCCCTTTTGTTGTCATAATATTTGAATAATGTATCATGAATTTGTACTAGAAATCTTCCATTTTTATAATAATATGCCGTCAGCATTTAAATTTTTTTTTCTCTGGCTCGCGCATCCGCTCGCCAGAATTTATTACATACATGTACGTTATTTTCAAATGATGCTGCTTTTTCCTATATACAACACATATACATTACACTAAGGTCAATAAACAAGGACACTAAGAAAACGAAAAGAAACTAAAAAAGACAAGAATAGTGGATTATATTCCAATTCTCGGAAAAAAAATCGCTATCGCTCGCCATTTGTTGTATTTACATATTAGAACCGACAATCAATAATGAAGTACTATGATGTGAAAATTCAAGATTTTAAGCTATTTTTTCGCCATTGCTCTCCAGTCACCTGTTTTATTACATGTAATAATTAAAAATAGAAATGATAATCATCAATCAATAACTTTATTTTCTTGCGTGTGCGGTTTTTCTCTCTTCCTTTTTATTTTTTTTTGCTCTTCAAAAAATTCGGACTTTAGGACCCCCCCCCCCCCACCTGAAAAAAAAACCTGGATCCGCCCATGTCGATCAGCAAAATTTTACTTTCTACAATAATTACTAAAAATTATTGAGATTTTGTCCATTTCTGTCTCCTTTATTCGAAAGATTCATTTCATCTATGATAAAAATAAATCAAAGCTCAATGAAATTTCGTGGACCCGTGTAGTTAAAGAAATTTAAAAGAATTTAAAGCACCTACATGTACGACTTTTTCTAGATTCTTTTTAACAGTTGTCCAGAGTTATCCTTCTTACCACGCGAAAGTCACCGCGACTTTAAAGTATGAAAATTTTAAACAATTTATCCATTATTGTTTGTAGATTAAAGATATCATTTTTGAAAAAAAAAAGTCTTCAGCAATGCGACGTTTCCATACTGTTTTTTTTTTTTTTTGGTTTGATTACCCAAATCTCATGCAAATTGCCATGTATTCTATTGTGTATTACGCTTACTGTCAATTTTTATTTTGTTGTTATCGTCTTTGTTCACCTCTTCCAAATATCACTAAAAAACCCGACATAAATAAAGGAATTAAAATTATGTAACCTTCCATACACGAGTTAAATTAAAAAAAAAGACATGTAATGCCGAAAAAAAAAAATTAAAAAAAAGAAAGAAAGAAAGAAAAAAGAAAGAAAACGACAGCAATAGTTAACACTAGAAGAATTACACAGATAGAAACGAAAATAGACACCAAAAGGAGCAATAATAGGAAATACCGAACGAACTTATATTCTGATCATAAAATAACATGGATAGAGGTAATCATATATAGACAACAATAAATAAGTAAGTAAGTCATTTTTAAGTAGAGTCGCCAATTTATTCATACATGTACATACCAATAAACAATAAAATAATACCAAGAAAGAATGATAATAAAAGACCGAAGGAAGAAACAAAAGTCAAAAAGAGGCAAGACAAATACATTGAATAAATTCCCTTGAAATTTTATCCTTTATTTATCCTTGCAAAGGCAACTCCAAAAGGACAAAGCAAATAACAACACTGAAAGAATAAACTAAAGACAACATCAAAAGAACGAGCGCTAGAAAACATCAAAGTAACAAGAGACATTATTAAAATGAATGAATAATAGACAACATTATTTTAAAAAGAATATATAAAAGACAACATCGAAGTAAGAAACGAGAGACATTATTCAAAAAGAAAAAAACAAAACAAAACAAAAACAAAACAAAACAAAAATACAAATTTTTAACAATCAAAAGGCAACGTCAAAAGAATTATCCTTACATGCACTTCCTTGCATGCTATGTTATTACAAATCCGGTTGCGACAATGCTAACGTATACAACGCGCACTATATTGTATAGTATGATTTCATTATAGATGGACATTAAATTGAACAGTGACAGCAATATATACAAATACATGTAAGCGAATATCATGGAAAACAAAGGATAATCAATTAATCGGAGTCGACTATGTGGTCGAAGACAACAAAAACTGAAAAAGGAAGCAAACGACAAAAGAGCCATTGTCGGAAACACGCAGTCAATTACACTGCGATTATAGCCTCTTACGTAAGGCAGCGGGGAAGGGTGGATCGTGTAGGGTTTCCTAACGATGACAAAACAGCTTGCATCCTGCCATTTGATCGTAGCATGAAAAGTGTCATCGCAACAAACTTGTAAAATTCTACCTTTCTCAATTAGCACAATTTCCTACTCTCATAACGTTAATTTACTCAGGATTCGAAAGTTTTGTGAACACTGAGGTCTATGTTTACACTCGTGCGAGAAAAACAAGTGCTTCTATTTGACATGAAACTATCCATTTCAAATTGATGTATCGGTACATTACACTCCTAATTTTGAATTAATCATCTAGTGACAAAACTCAATTGGTAAGCAATTAGGATTGGAGACAAATATAATACAACTTTAATTGTAACCAGCAATCCATAGTCTCCCGGTTCAATAAATCAGATCGGTTAGATTCGTACGACAAAACGAGTTTTTGATTTTAGAAACTATCACTTTTTCAGATAGTTTCTTGTTATAAAATTTGTGCAACATCAGAAGCTGCAAGAGAGGAAATAATTTATGTAAAGTATGCAAGGGGCGATAGCGCGACTCCTCGCAGTGGCGGATCCAGCGCCCCCTTTGCCGGGGGTCAAGGAGCGAATTTTGCCGATTTTTACTGAAAATGGGCCAAAATATACCTGTTTTTGGAAAATTTTGGGTCAGTGCCGGGGGGGGCGGACGCCCCCTCCGCACCCCCCTACATCCGCCACTGCCTCGGAGGGTCGCAAAAATTTGATAATTTGCCGAAAGGATTCGTTCTGACCAAAACCTTGCCACTAAGTATCAACAAATGGCTTGGTTTTGGTCATATTTCGGACCTACATATTAATGTACCCTGTTGCTACACAAGAAAAAAAAAAAAAAACTATCGATGTATTTCTAGTATTTCTCAACATATCCATCTCTATGTCATCAAGACGTACTTTTCATTGATTTCCATGTTCTATATATCAATTCAAATTCTTCTGTTTGACACTTGCGAATTATGATTTCGTCGAAATTATATATCACCCAAATACTCCTCATGATGCAAACTAGTGGTTATTGACCGGTTTTAGGCACCAAGAAAATGTTTGGCTTGTGTCATTTGTCATTATATATTCGATACTTCGTAATAAGAAACCTTTTAACAAATAATTTATTCCGATACGTCTATGTTCCATTATGATTTTATTTGTTCGGTATAGATCTAACCGTGCGCTTATCGTTGAAGTGTTTGGGACAGATGACACTACAATCTTGCTTACTTTGTTGTCGCGGATACTATGGCGAACAAATGATATTTTCTTTTGAAATATTACCTCTGATGAAATTGATCTTTATTTCTTAAATTTTTTTTTCATCTTATTTTCAAGTTCACCCAATATTATATGAAATACATTAGTACAAACTGTTGAATTGAAAAACATAGTTTCGATGAAAATAAAATTTTGAAACAAAGGAGGGGTTCTTTAAGAATAGAATTCACAATCAAAAAACACTTAGAAAATAATATGATTGGTTGTGTAATATAAAAAAAAAATGGGGAGGGGGGGGGGGGGAGAAGGCATTCCTTTACAATTTTAGAATAAATAGGTCAATGAAAATAGGGGAAAACTTACATAAGAATCTTGATCAACTTTTCCTTCGGTATGTATCAACACATAAAAAACACAAGATAAAAAGGAACTTATCTAGAAAATTATAAAGACATGTCATATTCTTTTCACAATTTAGCTACATATATAACTGTTTTCTAGTTCCTACGTGTTATTTGTTCGTATACACTTGTTTTCACACAAAGGACATGGAAAATGCACTTTTTTTCATTTTGTATCATTGATGTGAAAAAATATTTCGAAGATAAAGAAAATGAAAGTAAAATATCTATGTTTTCACTTCGACACTTCGTTTCCTGTAAAAAAAAGTGTATAAGTTATTTTGCTCCTTAGAAATAATTTAACATTCGTTATCTCAAATTTGATTTAAGATCATAATTTTCTTTACAGTATACCCCTTGACAACCACAATACCTAAATGCCTCCGATAGGAAAATAATTTAGTCAGAAAATTAGCTTAATATCATGTCAAACGATCCTATACTCAAATACGAAGAACTCTTCGACATTCATAAATGATAAGATTGCAAAATCTTGTACGTAAGAGAATGCACACAGACCTCCTTGGTGAATCCTGAACTTTTTTTTACTTTTGCAATCGAAGTTAATAAATTTTGACTTTTAACACGCACCGGGGATATGTAAATGTTCTCAGTCATTGTTTGGATTAAAATTTGTATACATTAAAGGAAAAATGTACTTCACGAAAATTTATTTTTCCATAAAATGACATTAAGTAGAGGAAATAGTAGATACCGGAGCTTAAGTAGTTATATATGCCAATCACTTCTTTCAAGAGCATATTGATACAATAATTTACAAAGAAAAAAACAATAAAGTCCTGAATTTATTTCAATTTTGAATATCTTGATTGACCTTTTCATATAAAAAGTATTCCCATGTCTTTCCTAATCGTAAACAAATTATCCATTTGAAAAGGAGGGATCGAGAGTGGAATATTTGCTTAACCGACAAACAAATAGACGGACAGACATCTTTTCAGAGACGGTAATCTTATTTTGCTCACAGAAAGTTTAATGATATTTTGATTGTCATAATCAATTATCAATAAGAAAAAAAATATGTAAGGGTTATTCTACTGTCTCCGAGGGCGTAGCCCGAGGAGCAGTTGAATAACCCACTTGTTGCACGGCAATTGTTATGCCATCAAGCAATCATCATCGTTGATTGAGTAATTATAAGTCGTTATTTCGAGTAGGATAAAACTACTCATGGCCAGTAAACCTTTTAAGAATTTCACGCATTTCAAATGTAGATTTCAAAGAAAACAACGGTAAAAAAAAAAACAGTATTTGTTGTTAAATTAGGGGAATTAAAGTTAATTTAATAAAGGGAAACTGATATTTGAATATTTCAAACTACAGTGTAATTAGAGAACATAGGAAGCGGATTTTAGGAGATTCGATTAAGGATTCCCCTGTACATGTTTTCCAACAAATATTCAAAACTACGGGAATATTATATCTTCGTTTC
Source organism: Pinctada fucata (assembly GCA_028142955.1). Taxonomy (NCBI): domain Eukaryota; kingdom Metazoa; phylum Mollusca; class Bivalvia; order Pterioida; family Pteriidae; genus Pinctada; species Pinctada fucata. The sequence goes on along the minus strand of AP027103.1, from coordinate 50,923,850 downwards.
TTTTCAAAAGTATTTTCGGGTACCAATCAGTACATTATTCAAGGGTACCAGTCAGTACGAGTTTTGTCTGGTAGCTGATCCTGTGCATATTGAAACATTTTACAAAGAGCGGATCTAGAGCGAGCTGGGAGTCAGTAATCCCCCCCCCCCCCTGAAATTTGTAAAAAAAAAAAAACCAACATGATTTCCCGTTTCTATGTATTTTCTTTCAAAATCATAGGTTGTACCCCTTTCCATAATGGGCTGAATCAAAGTTATGGGAAAGAAGTTCAACCTGTAAATCGCGGTATTTTTTTTCTGAATTCCTATTATGAAATGCCATTTTAGAGATGCTAACGCAAACATTCCTGTCCTTTTTTTTTTTGTGTTGTATTTTCAAAACGGGTGGCAATACATGTCAGGTCAGTTAAGGACAGCTAACGGCTCAGTTGATCAGTCAATGATTAGTTCAATCATTAATTCAATCATTGTTTCACAATGAAAAATATTGCACTGTCTGGAAAGGTGTTAATTACCGTCTACAAGGTAGACCGTGCAACAACTATTATTAATTTTTCAAAAAAAGTTCTAAGAAAATATAAAACGTATGGTGTACTATTAGGCCATGATACAATGGTGATGATACTATGGCGATAATGCGATGTTACGATGACGATAGTACGGTGGCGATGGCGCGATATTACGATGGTGATGACGCAATGTCATTATGCATTTAAAAGAAAATGATGCATATGCAGATACCTAAATTAGAATGTAAAATATAGTTTAATTTGTCTATCCTTCATACATATTACCTATATGTTCTTCCAAATTGTATCGCACCTTTGACTGAACTTTGACTGACGGAGGATAAGAAGACAATTTTTTCCTGTATCAAGAATTGATTATATTAACAAGTAAAGATTGACAAATATTGACAAGAGCGGATACCATCTACTTTTGTCGATGTAACAAGTTCTTAATCATATGTCAATATTTCATGTTTCCCGTTATTCAAACATACTAAGTAACGTCATATATCCGCTCTTTTTTTCATATTTTCGTTAACAAATAAATTTTGTATCGATTTAAAAGGCTCGGCTATCTTGCGCACTTATGGAAAATGCAAACTTTTATTGAATTCAGTCATCATTTTTCCTTTTTTGTCCCTCTCTCTCTTCATTTCTTCTTCTTGACACATAATAGTTTTGGTGTTTTATTTTGAATATCTGAGAGATGAGGGAATTTGAATCGTGTAAATCTATTATCTAGGAAAGCTAATTGAATATACAATGTACATGTATGTGACCCAATTAAAAAAGGATTATTCTTTAAAAAAGAAGAAAAAAAGAGAATGAATGAATGAAATGAAAATCCAGAACAACACGAAATTATGGCAAGGAAAAGAATTATTGAAGAAAACAATTGTTTACTTTTTGCATCTACATGTAGCTTCGATCTATTTGTATATTAGATTGGTCATCAATCGAGCCGCACTTCTTTACAGTCCTGCGGTTTCCTACTATACGTACACTATAAGATGGACATAATTAACCTGTCAAAGTAAATATGGTCACCCCGTCTTGGCCATATTGACTGACCTTTGTTAAGATGCGACAGTTACTCGTGACTCTATGCTCCTATGTTAACATTAAATATTTGGGAATACCCACTTGATACAAGACACCATTGTATCTTAATAAACTGGTCAACAGTGTCATGTGTTCTTATCATATCATGTTACGCCGTTTGGTCTCTCTGATGGCCCATTAACTTCCGACGAGGATAGGTTTAGACGTGTTTATCTAGAATTCCATTACGAACATTGAGAAATATTTTTTTTTAATTCCAGAGAAAAAAATGTTTCCCCCAATAGCAGATTTTGGTTATAAATAAAAATATCTAGAAAGACATTACCTTGACATTGGGCCAAGTTGATGTGAAACCTTTGTCATCAGCAACATCATACGGAAATATGAAAGTAATTTATTATGTTGTTTAAGAGGTATAATAGCCCAAACATGATTTATTTTGAATTAGCATATACATGTACAATTTCATTATAAGCATACTGAGTGACCTTGACCTTGGTCAAATGACCTTGGATATATTAGGTGATCTGATACCTATGGATCATGAGCAACAACTTGCTGAAATATTAGTTATTGAATACATGGTTCAAAAGATATAGCCTGGACATGATTAGCATATACAATTTCATTATTCAAGTAATTCATTACTATGATGTGACTTTGGTCATGTAACCTAAGGACAATGTAATGTGAAACATTTAGTCTTCAGAAACAGCAAACTAAAATATTAAAACAATTGAAAAAACGGTCCAAGAGATATAGCCTGGACAGAATTAGCAATACTGTACAGACATAGATGAACTTGACCTTGGTCACATGACCTTGGATCAAGGTGGTGTGAAACCTTTGGGTCACCAGCTTAAGAAAGTGATCCGGTAAACGATTCAGGGGATGTACCGGTATAGACCTGACATGATAGCACGTACAATTTCATTGTGATATTATTAAGTGACTTTGACCTTGGTCACATGACCTTTGGTCAAGGTGATGTGAAACCAACTCATTTCAGTGGCGCCAGCTACGACAAATTTCGTTTTTATACATTGGGATTCATGACTGCTCTCGTCGTCTCCGCCTTTTCTTTTCACTTGGTTTTTGCCAGTTGGACAACTAGTTCTTTCTTGGCAAATAACATCTGATCTAGTGCTTACAGCAATAAAACAACAAAGAGATGTTAATATAAGATCGAGGATGGTACTTGTCAAATTCAAATCTATTAATTTTTGTGATTAACTCTCTCTGCTTACAAATCTTTTAACATATACAACACCCTCACCCATGAAGAAGTATAATCAAAACTGATTAAAATTGCTTTTGATCGCGAGTGGAAAACATTTTAGGTGTACATCTGATACGAATGATTTCTTCTTACAATGTAGCTGAGGAGTACGATGCATACAAATTTATATACTTATATACTAATGACATCGTTATGTTCAAGTTAGTGACACTTCATACTGGCAAAATATTGTAATTCCTATGGGTACTACCTATGCATCTCTATTTGTGGATGTGATCAAAAGAGAATTAGATACGCAAATTTCTGAAAAAAAAACATTGTGTCATATCAGTGTCCAGTTTCATAAAATTTTCATAACTTTCGCCCTTCAATAAAAGGTTCTAAATGTTTTCTCGTTAGATTGTTTTATGTTTTCATATTGCATTTCCACATACTAAATATGAATTAAAAAACAAAACTTCTCATCAAAGTAAGTCTGTAGAACTGAACAATTATAAGTTACGAAAATTCCTAAAATTGGTCGTAAGCATTTTTGTGAAATATGCTGCAGCTCTGTATATGTACATGTAATTCTTTCATTATCATAATGACCTATGGCATATTTTAAATATCAAAACATTTAAACATGCATTATGACTATATTCATAATGCATGTTTAAATGTTTTAATATTTCTAATATGTCATAGGACAACAAGATATACTTATTCTTGTAAAAAAAAACTTCAGGAAATTTAACAGTGAATAATTTGAACTCCTATCCAATTGTGATAATTCCAGCATCAGAGAATGTATTATTCGGACTAAATTTGTCTTTATTTCATAATGGCTTGATAAACAAAATAAGCAAGTTAAGTTAAGATTATTCAACTGTGTGTATTAAGCAGAATCAGTTACTTTGTGCTTCGGCCAAAAAGATAATGAAATCACCAAAAGAAATTTATGCTTAAGACAACATGCAGAACATTTATATAACTATAATAAAATTCTCAACCGTTGAAGTTTACTCTCTAGGTTTTTGATCAGGGACCAAAAATGTTACTAGAACTAAAAAAAAAAGTCTAGGTTAGTTATCGTGATTGTAACACAATCTATGATTTATGTTCTTCAAATAATTCTATACTTCGTTTGACATGTATTCTATACAACTCCTAACTCTTCCTCTCCCTCTGAATAGAAATTTTCTAAAGGTGTTTTTGACCAAATAAAAAGATATACTAGTGTTGTAACTTAAAATAGTAATATGGCGTATTTTAAAGTAGTTTCTTGTGTAACTAAGTTACGATAAGAATTTACGCATCTGATAACATGAAAGGATTTTACATGACAAAGGCTGCAGACAGGAGATGCTTACTCCACTCGGCTACTTGATCTGGCTCCTTTTGTAGGTTCATTCACGTCTCATCTTGTTTTTTCATTCGATTTATTTGTTCTTTGATTTTGGCGGTTTATTTGTATGCTCGGTTGAATTTGTCAATATTGAAATATATGTTCTTTAATGAGTTCCAATTTTGTTGTACTAGACACGTGTTTCGGATACTTTAATCCTCGAATGAATGATTCATGAGCCTCTGATTTCCATTTCTTTATGATCACATCAAATGTTTGAATTTTAATATTCTGAAATGCCAAAACTAAAATGTATCTGAAATTCGACTCGGAGGTGGTCGGACTCATCATTCATATACTGTCAAGTTAAAGATGGTGCTCTCCATGTCTTGCACGATGATGACGTCATTCGACGAAGGGGGCATGGAATGATGGTTCAAAATGTAGGACAATATAAAACATGGCAGAAATGGATACTAGAATGATTCTGGGGATGCGGACGCAACGTCGTTTATAGCAAAGGTTTCTGTTAGCAAAAAATATAGTTTGAATTTTAATGGATAAGTTATAATTATTTTCAACCTTTGCCAGCAGCATCGCGTGTAATTTGTTGATTCTAACAAAATTCACTCTTTTTAACATTGAAATTTAAGGATTTACCCACCCGACAGAGTGTGGGAGTCAAATATTTGTCTTCCACGGCTACTTGCGTAAGATAGGAAAGTAATGGCACTCTGTCTCCTTTTGACAAAAAGAAAGCAAATAAAGGTCTTTTGGTTGAAGGGTTCTAGAGTGTAGCAAATGTGCAAAATCACCCGCAAATCTGACTCCGTGAAACTGGGAAATGGTATGAATGAATCACTCGATACTAAATCAACAAAGAATTAGATCGACTGTATAAAAAGATTTTAAAAGATAATGATTGAAAATATGAATAATTTGTTTTCTTTCCTGTTACAAGATACCTTCAGTTCAGATCTGGAGATGATTTTTGTCAATAGTGCCATGTAGCAAAGAGTTTACACTTAGCATTGTTTAAACTGTCACTGACGATGTGTGCGGCGGTCTGGCTCCTTAATTCTACGGTGTATACGTATGTTATAGATCCGATCTCCTTCAGGTCCGTTTGCAGAGTATCATTTTAATGGTTGTCAAAATGATGGGTGTATCATACGATACATGGCGATCCGATCTTTAGTATGTACTCTTAGCTTGTACATGTACATGTAAGTAAACTTTCGATATTCATTAGATACGGTATGAAGATAAATGAGGGGATCTCCAACAAGACTAGGTTGCAACAACCACAGCAAAACACAGAAACACCCCCCCCCCCATGTGGAATCATAGTCTGAAAGTAGAGTAGGCAGCAAGAGACGCAAAAGAGACCAGGGACACAAAATACGACATCAAAACACTAAACACACCAAAAAAAAAAAAAAAAAAAAGAAAAAAAAAAAAAGAAAAGAAAATAAATAAATGAAACCATAAGCCAACGAGACCAATGTGTAATCGATGTCAACTTTGCACGGCGGCCATTTGCCATGTAAATAGCAAATGGTATACGCGCGCACAACCATCCGACTTTCCTGCTTACCCAGGTGTTTCGAAGAACGCCCAATTGTTGCACATTGTAAGATGACCACACAAACAAGACAGCAAAAAGCAATAAAGATGAATATATGAATGGATAAAACAATGCGTACGAAAAACAGCCCTTGCTCTGTCGGCTGGAGCGAGCTACATTCAGATTCAGAGAGGACAGCAGGTCAGGGTCCTGTCTTCCCCAAAGAGGTTTAGACAAGTATTTCCGCGCTAAATCAATGACAGACAAAGCCTTGAACAAAAGTGAAACCCCACAAGGAGAGATGCTTGAGACACTGAGCATCTCCTGCTTGCGAAATCCTTAACTTATCTTGCTGAAGACCTTTTCCATATCCTTACTTCTCTATAAAAAGTCAAATGTGAAATATCCAAAATCCAAATACAGCAAACGTCGAATTCGAAGACTATTCTACGTCAGAATAAATTATCATTCAACAATCTGAAGAGGAAATGTCGAAACCGTGTATTCCTTTCCTTGTAAGAATAAGGAAAAAAATCTTCGGTTTCGTTTCAAAGCAATTTGTATCTTAAAGTTGCTTAATTCAAAAATTGCCATCTCGAACAATATACTGGTTCGATATAAATTCTGATTTTTTAAAACCTGTATCGATCTACATGTATATTTTACGTTCATCATATTTTGAACATTATCGATTGTCCGTTTTATCTTCAATCTTGTTCATCTTAATCCTTTAATCTTGTTCATTATACGTGTGATATTTTCAGTTTTGTTCTGTTGTCATTTTGAATGCATTTTTCTTGTATATATTTTATTTTTCTTCATTCAAGTTAAACACTTCTCAATTTAGTCTTCAAGATGATAAAGTGCTGACGTGACATTTTTTCGACATTGATTGTAAAGACGATGACCGAGTTTTAACATCCATAAATGCGCAAAAATTGGTACTAATATGACACCATTCGTCTGTCAAAGAGACGTGTGTTCATTGCAGATGACTATTGAATTTCTCTTGGAATAAATCATAATTTCTCCTAACAATCCATGGAAGTGTTTCTCTGACCCAAAGGGACCGGTGTCATTCCGAATTGATATCGACATCAAGCCCAGAAATTCTGTATCAATTTCAATTTTTTTCTCACCCCTTAAATGTGCAAATAAAGAGATAAATAAATAAATAAATAAATAACTAAATAAATAAATAAATAGATGAAAAAAAAAGATAAAAAGACCAAACAAACAAATAAACACACAAACAAACAAAAATTAAAGAAGAGACAACACAACAAGAATACATGGCACTTTTTGATTCCTAATGAATATTACATAAAATGTTGAAGCTTGATCTAGAAGTATCTAAAAGAAAAAAAAAATGAAAACGAGAATTTTAAGTGTAAATAAATGAAGTCTAAATTATAAAATGATTTTCTCTCGATAAGAAAAAAAAAAAAAAAAAAAAAAAAAAACTCAACACAGAACGAAAACATGAATAACTCTTTAAGTATGATATACAATGTACATGTAGTAATAAATTTGAAAACAAAGCTAAGATATAAGAATTAAATAATTTATTAGAAAGGAGAAGAATAGCTATTAATATACATGTATGAGCAAATGGAGCAAACAATATTGCGTGAAGAATTCGAAGAAATTTATGATGAATTGCATTTTAAGAACAGGTTCACACAAGTTTCAGATGGTAATTATTCAATGTCCCTTTCTTTCACAGAGTCTTCCCAAGAATCTGACGCATGCTCAGAGTCTGAGATAGGTGTCCGCTCCGGAACTTTCTCAGGCGACTTCCGGTAACAAGGTAAGTCACTTAAATTATGTCTATAGGCGACCGGAAACGGATTACTAATAAAACCAGGAAGCGGAGCGGAAGTTAAGGCGCCGAGCCTCGGATATGGCAAATGAGAGGTTCCTTGGAAAATATCTCCTCCGCGAAGCGCACCGGGAAATACATGTTGTCGAAGCGGATCACTTGAAAGTCCGGGGAAATTCGGAGTAAACGCTGAATGTATGGCGCTCTGTGGCAGAACAGTAGACGATGTGAATGGGGTGAAGGCCGATCCCATTGACCCGTGGTGACCTTTGTGCATGCTGCTTATCGCTTTTAAGGAGGAGCCGTATGAAAGATTTCCGAAGTACGGATGTGGTCGGTAGTCCGTCTTCGTCGGTCCATGTTGACCCAGGATAGATTCTTGACTAGATAGAAATTGTTCTATTGCTTTCACCAGATCACCATTGCACCCTTGCAATACAAGTTCAAGCACTGATTTCCTCTGAAAGGGGAAGATTCTTTCTAATATTTCCAAATTGCTGAGTCTCCCGGGAAGAAATGCCGACTGTGGTATCAATGCTTGTGCGCGTGCGTAGAGACTGGGCTGTTTCATAGTTTGCTTTTCTAACGTCTGGAGAGGAGACGATTCTACAGGTTCCGGACTAGGAGTTTCAGATCTTGTGTTCTCATTCAAAGGTTTTCCGCCTTCTGATATATTATCTAGAAGTAGAAAAAGGATAAAGTGATGTAGATTTTTGTTTGAATTATCTCCTGGCAATACATTTTAATGAGTGAACGGATATATTTTTATTTAGATAATCAAAAGTATTTCCGCTGAATATTTATTTGTATTTATTTCGCCTGAATATTTATTTGTTTTTCCAAAAAGAAACCAGTCAAAAAATATTCAATTTAAATTGAAATATTGCATTCCAGTCCTTGTTTCAGGATTTTTTTCCAAGAAAAGAATAGTCATCTATAAGTTAACAGATGTGCAAAGAACAAAATTAACATGAAATGAATATAAATGGATAGTTAAAACATAATTTATGAATAATAAAAGACAAGTTTAAAACTAAAATTAAATTACTGGTGTTACATGTATATATACATGTACATGTACTCGTAAATTCTACGATTCAAAATTATGAATTTTTCTTTAGTCAAATTTGCCCAATTTCTATATTCTTATTTTTAATCTTAGTTCTCGTTTAACTGAAAAAAAAGGGGAAAAAATGTTACTGATGTTACTAAGGCTAATTTCTCACGAATTTGCATTCAATTTAAGGCATTCAAGAGTGATTGGTGTCTGAACATTTTTCTCAAGATATCGATAATGCTTCACACTGGACTTTATAATTGTATCAAAATAAACATTTTTATTGACACTTGAAGTGTTTGCAGCTCTACAGGAATGTTTACGAACTTCACATGAGAAAAACGTGATAGTCATTTAGAGTTCATTTATGAAATTCAATTATCTTGTCATAATTTCTCGAGAATGAGTTAAATATTTTTTTTTTGATAGATTAATAAATAAAAGTAATCGTCGCTCAAATCATGAATCGACAAAGATGAAGATGCTCGTCAACATTTATTTTGAATATGCTTATTTTAGATTTCCTGGATGAAAACTATATCTATACTTGTAGTTACTTAGTTTTCTTGTAATTTTTTTTCTTCTTAGGTTTCCTATCATTATATATATTTCATTTTCTTTTATAATTTATCTAGTTCTGATTCAGTTGTTTATGAGCGCTCAATAATTACAGCACATAATTTTTTCTTCAAATGTTTCTTGGAAAAGGTATGAATAGAAAACAAATTTCATAGATAAATAAAATACCAATATGTCTTTTCTTTCAAATTTTATAATGTAACATTATTCATATACATAATCATAATTATTATACATATAGGCTATACAAGAATAGATGATAACATTCATTGTGTCATTATTATCAATGTACGTGTATCATAAATATGTAAATAAAAAGAAAATGATAGAATAGACCAGAAATTCATCCACACAATCATGGCAAATGTTATGTATAATTGAATGTATGATATTTCGATTCTCAACATGTCTTTACTTTGAATTCTTTTTTTTTCTTTTCTACTTACTTAGTCGTAATTATATTGGTTAACACATTACAATGATGGTACAATAGGAACATTTTGCTCATTAATGAACTTCCGTGTCTACAACTTGATGTGATTTTCAAATGCAATTTTGAAGTTAAGTGCTTCCACATTAGAAAGTATGTATTCAACCTGGTCATCCTTTTCAACACATGCAAATTTACATATTTTAGATCATTTTCATAACGGATGATGCAAAAGATAAAAATAGAATTTAAAATAATTATTTTCTAAAAGGAAATTACCTTGATCATCACTGGAATCTACATCTATATCAACATCAGTCTGGTCGTCTTGGGTTTTCTCTGGTGGTGACACGGTCCCTGGCCCCCACAACGGTCCCTGTGTCATGATAGGGATGTTACCCTCGGACGCACATCTTAGTCCTAACGCAATGGCGTCTTCAGCGGCTTGCTGGCGTTTCAAGGCAACTTGTGCCGCCATCACGCGCTGTCTCTCTGCGATCAGATTGCATTTTGGACAAGTGCAGTCTTTGAATTTACAATGTCTCTTATGTCCTTTAAGCCATGATACCATTCCGTGATTTCTGCACCGTGCACATTTGGGTTTTCTTGTACCCTTTTCCGTAACCGGGTATAAAGCTGTTACTGGGTTCATTTTGATTGTGATCACCTTTTGGTCTCTTGCAGTGTAAGTGATAAGATTTTGGTACTTGAATTCTATATATCATCCGAAATTAAAGATACTGGAATCAGAAGCACCGCCCTCTAGTGCCACTTTGCAACGGTTAACGATTCAGCTTGATCGACGCTAATTGGTTCTCGAGATAAAATTTAGAATACATTTTGCACGAACTGATTGTTCATTGGTCAATAACTCAAGCAAACGGCACTAAGATTGCTTGCTATTGTCGAACTCTTCAAGAAGGAAAGTATTTACTTTTGCCCGATGGAAATTATATTGGAGTTAACTATCCGTGTTTATCTTCTGCCGTCGAATAATAGAATTAGCAAACACAAAATTTATTTACATACCTAATGCGACAATTTCACAAACATTTGAGATTGTTCTTTTTTTCCTAAGTATAAATTCAGTGATTATATGCTTTCAGATTTGAGGCATTTTATTAAATAAAATGAATTTTGAAAGCACGAGGCAGTGAAAGTGGGTTGATATTTGAAATGAATTAAATTTAAAAGGTATTGTCATTTGGTTAAATGCTACTCTGAAATTTGAAGGAAATTAAACGATTTGCCTTGAGTTAATGAAATTATGTGGCCTTAATATAGAAATTTTTGAAACGATAATTCGGAATTTAATTACACACGCTTCTTTGAATGATGGAATTGCACTCGACAGATGAGCTTTTCTTTCGAATCATCTCTGATTAAAAAAAAAGAAGAATTTTCCTAAGAATTCGAGCTCGAGAGTACGTGGGAAACGGCTGATGACGTGATAAAGCTAATTAGAAAGATACGCTTTTTATAGTGATTTCTTTTGTGAATCAATGTAAACTTATGTACTGATTCAATATCTTTGATCTGTTCAAGAGAATTTTATATCATATTGAATATATGTGATTCATCAATTTCTTTAATAAATTTGTATGAATACGTAAAGAGAAGAAATGACAATTAAATTAGCATGTCCACGAAGACAAAAAAAAAAAAAAAAAAAAAAAAAAAAAAAAAAAAAATCAGTAATTTATAAAATCTTGTTTGTGCTTCAAGCTAACATAAAGATGGTTTTTAAATTATGAAATTAATATTTGTAATTTGTGTTTTATTTTCTGAAATATTGTTGAAATATTTATTAAAAGTATTTTGGTCAAACTTCTTCAATGGAAATAAAAGAGCTTGACATTTTGTGTCCCTTGTTAGAAACACATGGATTTTTGTCTTTCTCTCCTTCTTACATTGTATTCAACAGTTCTCGATGTGTTTTATTTTATTTTTCATCCGTCGTATATCCGTGCGCGCCAGATTATTAGTACCATGTATTTATTTCATGTATATGTATTTTGTTGAATCGCAATGTGAAATCATCTGAAAATTATTTCTCTGAAAAAAGGTTTCGCAATTAGGTACAAGAGGCTGAAAATTCTTGAATTTTTACATGAGATTATAATTTTTAATTTAGAACCAAGGACAAATCTTGCCAACACAGAAAAATTTCTTTCCAAAAATAATCTTTGATAGAATGAAGAGGCGAATTCCTGTTTATTTTCAAAATATTTTCCTTGTATCGATGTTGACCTTGAAATACTGAAAAAGATTTTTTTTTCATTTTTTTCCATACTGCATACATTTTTGAATGAAAAGGGACATTCACCGTCGCTCTTTTAGGGGTAAAGAAGTATTCGGCAATAGATTGATACGAAGGGTAACAATTAAGTAGGTGTTCCAGGGCGTGGTAGACCAAATGAATCCTTGATTGAGAAGAAAATCCTTAATTATTCTGAATAATGTACCTTTCTCAATACTCCAGGGGGTATTTTGCATTTAAAGTACACTAAATGTCATTTTGAAACATTTTTATGTTTAATTACACTGTAGCGACAAAAAAGAAATAAAAAATGAAATAGTTTTGAAAGATGTAATTTATGCTTCCTCAAATTAAACTGAAATAGCAATGAATCTCAAATTTTGATGAAAATTGAAATGGATTGAAATTATAAATTAGACCTGTTGAATAGATTTTCTGAGCAGGTGCAACTCGTTTAAACTATCACTTAAAAAGAAAAGAACATTTGAAAGGACGTAATAGGAAAATTTCTTTTTCATGTAGAATTTTAGTTGGGAATTTATTGAAAAAAACTTCATTCTAAATTTTGAATTCATTTTTAATTATTTAATACAAGTATTCTTTTTATCGTTATTTTTTTTAGACAAAATAGAAATTAAAGTTAATGACATGATTAACATTTTCAATATTGCTTTGAATTCATACTTAATGAGTGGACAATGATTGATAAGACTTTTGAATATAAGTATTAGAAAGAAAAATGAAATTCATTTTATTATGTAATTATGAAATTATGATTTCAGTGAAAATAATACAAATTGAATCCGAAATGGAAACTGAAACTCAAATAAATCATTACTTCAGTTTTGAAGAAAACCTGATCGAGATGATGGTACATATTTTAAAACTGCTGACCCTTCTTCCCCTTTTATGTTTTAATTTTGAAAACGAAATATTTTCAGAAGATTGAAATATTTCTTCCAGAGGGAAGGGATGATACAAATAAAAACACAAACACTCGAATTCACAAATTTTCGGCCCCTTGGCCTTTATCAAGTGTAAAAAACGACCATGTACATTTGTATATTAAGACATTATTGATTTTACTTAGACTTTATATACATTGTCGTTTTTACACTTGATAAAGGCCAAGGGGCCGAAAATTTGTGCATTCGAGTGTTTGTGTTTTTATGTGAAATAATTTCATGTTTGTTTTTTTTAATGCTGAAATAGAGAACTTAGTTCGGTAAGATTGAAAAAAAAAACAGAAAAGGGAAGTCTCTATAATTTCTCAAATTAAGTCTATAAACGTGGAAATTTTCGCGCGGGGGTAATTTTCGCGTTTTCGCGAATCAAGGGACTCCGCGAAATTCCCCCCGCGCGAAAATAACCCCGCTGCATTCTTACATTGTGAAAGACATTTTTATCGCGAATATTTCCTCCACGCGTAACGTCTAGTTGTAATAATCACGAAATATCCCCAGGCGAATATAACCACGTTTGCAGTATTGCCAATCGGGATTCAATACTTTGATAATGTTTGAACTGTGACACAGAAATTAATTATGAAACTGTAATTGCATGTTGGTGATGTCACAAAGAAGTTAAATCTTAAATCCCTTACTAGATTAGTCAATTATCAATAATTTTTAATTGAATATGAAAGTAACGTGATAAAATTCTTGGAGATACTCAAGTCCCTGTGCAATTACATGTATTGCAGAAGAATCGTTTGACTATGCATGAAAATAAAGTGTACAATGTTCATGTCGAGGCTAGAAAATAAAAATGAAAAAAAAGTTTTATCCAGGAAAACCAGTCGCCATATATTTGTTTGTTGGTGGCCCTTTTCGCGTAGATCAACTTTACAAAAAATCTGAGAAAAGATTATTGATTGTAAAATGAATTCCAGATTTGAAATGTATATATTTTCTGTCCCGTCTTTCACAGTATGTTACGTTGGAAACGACGATGGACCAATCAAAAGCTTCGTTGTTTGATTGACAACCTGGCCTACGCGAACATCTTATCCCAAACTAAAATGTGGTTTCTTTTTGTATACTCTCTGCTCACACTGTATATTGTCATTTTGCAAAGAAAATTTGGAAAAAGTGCTATTCCCTCTAAACATTGGCAAAAGTGTGTAAACGTTTTAATTAGGCACAAATGGGATATTTACAGTAATAAAAAGGTGTTTATTGGGTAGAGGTGCATTTTGTATAAACACCAAAGAAATCACGCAATCTTTCTGAAACTAGACATCTCACACTTTAGCATGATTACATTTGCACCTCTGTTTTGCAGAAAAAGAGATTCAAAATGAAATTTCTTTGAACACAACCCATTAATAAAGAGGAGAGGTCCATATTTATATAAACGATTCAGTAAATGTTTTCCAATATTGCTTCAAATGTATTGTTAAGATACAGAAGATAAACTGAACAATAATTTTTTTTCATAAAACAAAGTTTTGAAATTCCACAAAAGATTTCAAATTGAGCACAAATTTCTTTTACATACTTTAAAAGGAATCTATCTGGAAAGGAACAAAACAATTTTCAGCATTTTTCAATGTTGCATCGAAGATCAATTGGATGATAAATTGAATACCAACAATAAATACAGAAGCTGTATCAGATGATTCTGTTTTGGAATTCGTTACATGAACCTGGATATGGATGTTCGATGTACTGCTCAGTACTGTCTTTTTCTAACTTAAGTTATGTGCAATATTGTGCTCATCTTTAAAAGTTAGAAAAAAAAAGACAGAACTCGACTACATGTATGACTTTGTATGACTGTGTATCTTGCTCCTTTAAATTTTGTCTTTGGTGTTTCTGTGTTTTCACGAGTGTTTGCGCGAGTGATCCCGGAGACAACGCTGTTTTGTTGAATCATTTTCTCCTTCATTGACTATTAATTCTATTAATCTAATCTATTACATTGTTTCTCCGGTAATACAACATCAATGATGCAATTTTTCTCAAATATAGGTACTCCAGACACCTCCCTCTCTTTCATTCATACATTCTTTGTATGTATACACCTTTATCGAAAATATCAGAGACAAGTGTCAAAATTCAGATCACATATGTAGACGATATAGCCAAAAATGTACATTTTGTATCTGACACATCTTTTGTTTATTAATGTTTGAAGGCCTTTGTCCGATCATAGCATATGGTCCTTGTCAGCTCTGCGGAAATGTTTTTATTTCAGTATCTGCAAACGTGTTACTGACAAATCCATGGGATAGTGTTCAATTGTTATCAAACAATTTACATCTTGGAGTCACTAAATAGACCACCTCGATGATTGATGAAGAGTTTTGAGGAACTTGAGCGCTTGGAAATGAAACTAAAGGGAACAGATTAAAATTTTGTGTGGAAGAGTTCTACGATTATGTTCATGTAATTCAATGTTGTATCAGTCTATTGAAATCTTTAATATATGCAAGGACGAGAATATGTGGCACGAATTTCGTTGAAAATATTTCTCCATACAATGTATGTTTAAAAAAATGTTTTTTTTTCCTTTCAGGAGAATTTCACCCCCCCCCCCCCCGTAAAAAAACATACAGGGGGACGAAAACAAAGTTCTTTCGGAACAAAACTTAACACACAATATACTTCGACTATCAATAGGACGTATTCCTTGTGTGGCTACATATGTCGGATTCAATTGCATTACCTACATAGGAACCCATAGTAAAACAGGGTAGTTTTAAAATGAATTTGTTGTCCATACCTGTATACAATTTGTACCTCTACCATTGAAACAATCTTTAAAACTACCAATTCAAATCACATGTAACATCAGGACTCCTCAATTATCGACATCAAAGAAACTTGATTAAGATTTGTTATAAAGCGTTTCCAAGACCCTGAGGGATACTTTTTGCTGTTCTTTCAGTGATAGATAGACATCTTCGTCATTCGCCAATAGATATTTAGAAACTCTATCAACATTTTCTGATACACATTCTGTTATGTTTCATCTAAAATTGTGATATTTAAGCTAAAAGCAAATTGTAGCTAGGGGAAAGCATATGTTTCTCTCTGTAATACAAACAATCGTCTTTTGATTACACATATGTTAATCAGCTCTAACTGACTGAAGTATAAGAAAGCTAGATACAACTAAAAGATATAATGATTAATGGATATATCCATTCATATCAATATGCAACTGAATAGATCTAAATAGATTTTAATTTGCAAGGTTTTCATTTTTGTGTTATTTTACACACGGCATTACGTTTTCTAGTCTGAACTGATTTTTAACATTAATCCTCAACAATTTTCATATCTTTATCGTCAACAGTTTTCTTTTTTTTTTCCAAAAACTGTTCTAACTATCAGAAAAACAACAACAACATAAAACAAAAAAAAAAAAAAAAAATAATGATATCAAATAAAGAAAGACAAGACCCCCCCCCCAAAAAAAAGAGAAAGAGAAAAAAAATTCGAACAAAAAGGAGGGTATCCCCAAAAGGACAAAACACCAAAACACAAAAACACCCACATGCGAAAACATAGAGTTGACAAGCACAACAAGAGTCTCAAAGTGATAATAAGAAATATCAGACACCAAAGATGAAATCAAGAAGACATCAACCAACAAGACCAGAGGACAATCTGTGCCGACTTAGGACGGCCATCTAACATCGTCTACAATAATGTCGTACACTAGTAGGAATTTTAAGACACAATGGAAATGGGAAGTTATGGTATCCAACAAGAAATTACACAAAAGCTATGGGTGGAAACGTTGAATTTCAGACTAAAATATACATGAATTCGCTACATCTGAGGAGACAACAAAATACCACTCCTCCGTTACAGCTTTCAGACATACATGTATGCGCAGCGTATATATTCGTGCCGAATTGACAATGGGAATATATAAAACATAATCGTTTGTATAATGCAAGAAAATCTAAAACATTTTGCACAATTCAGAAAATCACTGAAAATCAGCTTGTACGATTTATTGGATCGTTTGTGTCGTTAAAAAATCATTTGTACGATTTTTACATTGTTTAAGTGTATATATGTAATAATATGTAAAAAAGTTAAAGCACCACAAAAAGGCGATGTTAAATTAATATAATATTATAATAATATATTAATATAATATAATAATGTATGCTTATGGGGATACTTTTTGTGTCGCCTGCGAAGCATAGCGACACATAGGGATCACTCTGTCATTTGTCTGTCTGTCTGTCACACTTGGATGCCACACCCTATATAACAGTGATTCATAAGTGTGGCTATGTTTCGCAGGCGACACACGCATTCATTTGAATGATTTTTTTTTCAAATTGTAATGTCTCTAGGCTTATGTTCTGACCTTGGCCTTTAGCTCCTACGGAATTATCATCAAATGGTCAATACTTCAGAAAAAATATCACTTCGCAGTTTGCAATTTCTTTTCAATCGCCCGTCCTGCTCAAACGCAAAGTGCTACATAACGATTCATATTTGGTCAGACTATCTTTTACAGAAACCATGCACTTTTACCTTCAGTCAGGTTAATTACTAACACGAACGTTTCTAGCTGTTACAAGCACGGCTTCCTCTCGCTATTTCATAAAGCTAATTCTTACACTACATTATCACTATGATTGACACGAGTAATACAAAAGTATCTTAAGCAACTTCTGTGACGTTTTGCTGAGCCCCCTTCACCACGATACACTCTTTAGTTACATTGGAATCCGACCATTTCAGTGGAAATATTAATGGAAAAGATTTGTTAAGTGAAGATCTTATAAAAGATTAATGTCACTTACGTTAATACAAAATATTACGATTGACCTCTTAGAACGAGTTGAAAACAAAGATGTTTTTCTAAAATGAAGTATCTGTCAAATTTACCAATGTCATTCCTGTTTAAGCAGCGCATTATAGAGAATTTTATCGATGAATCATGCGACCCATGTGGAGTAGAGAAATTTAGCGCATATGCAGATTTGCATTGTAAAGTTTTAGGAGAAATAAGGAAAAACATAATTTAAGAAACAATGATGAAGAAAAAATTGATAAATTAGTAAGTGCAATGTAGTTTTTTTTAAATAGATATACAAATAGATGAATAAATATAAAAAAAGAATAAAAAAGGCACATATACAAAAATTAATATATCCCAGTATGCATTTTAAAAATACACGCATGAATATTAGATAGAAACTGAATGAAGGTATTTATAGACACAAATCTAGGAAGAATTAGAAACAAATTCATAATGTAAAATAGAAGTTTTTTTCGTTGTACTAGTCTAGTACATTTGTACACACACGAGAAATGTATACGAGAAGAAATGGACGAACCGATGCAACGAAAGAATAACTTTTGTTAACAGTACGGATAATTTTCAAATATTACAAAATTTTAACGAATGAAGAAAAAAATACTGATCATATTAATGTACGTGAAAGTTTCCACTACATCTGACTGTATGCCTGTCTGTCTGTCTGTCTGTCTGTCGGTCACACTTTAGTTTTACATACTTTTCTCCCATATTTGTGGAGATTTTGGGATGGAATTTGGCGAGTTCAACGTCTTCAAATACAGACTGATCAAGTTCAAATTTCGTCCATATTGAAGCATAATAGACAGAGTTATGGAATTAAGTCGTGTTGTAAAACACATAGAATACACCAATGACAGTATATTTCATATCTGCTTATCATTCATTTTTCTTGTTATATTTTTGGTTCAGAGCATAAGAATATCATTTGCGAAGCAAACAGACAACCGCAGATTTCTTTGTACAGGGCGCATTCAAAACTTGTTTTCTTATTCGAGACAAAGGCTTTCTCTAAGGAATCGTCATTTTGTAATCTTTAGTTCCGGTCACGAAGCTCCCTGACTTGCAACCAGTCACAGTTTGTAACATGTACACATTTTGTTGATATAACAAACAAGGTTTTCCCGTGCGAATATGGTATCTTATAGCATAAGTTATTGAACAGATTGATATACTAAAAATTGATAATGTTCCATGGGGGTTCAATATTGACTATCTATTAGGCTACTTTAAACAGGAGAAATATAAAACAAATGAAATAAGCCCTTATTCACACGCAAAGACACGCTTCCGGGCAGTATAGATAATATCACCGGGTGCCGTGGAGTCTGATTAAGGCTATGGCGGTTTGAACTCTCATTTACATTTGAAACAATCAACAGGACCGAATATCACTTTCAAGTACCTTTATACATCTTTCATGGGGACATGGTTCTCCAAAGTTTATTTTTCAATCAAGTCTATTCCGTCTCATCCCTAAAGTAAAGAAAAAGCTTGTGAACTTTGGGATTTGTGTTTAGATACAACATCTCGTAAGAAACGAGATCTCGCGAGGTTAATGTGATTTTTTCTATAATCCAACATCGATGTGTGACTTTCAGATTAAGGAGTCTTTTACAAGACCTTTGATGTCGATTTTTCACAAAATTGATATAACAAGATTAAGTTTTGTATTGCCGTCTTAACTGGTGAAAGACAATTCGTGTATTGTTATATCGCTCTTCGCCGTCTGCTATTCACGACAAAATAAATATTTAGGGAAAGTTCAATGAGACTTCAAAACTGGTAATATTGAACTGTGCGAATCTTTTTTTATCTGACTTTGTACATAAAGAGCTCTTCAATAGCAGAAAATATGGTCTCAGTACAATTGAATTAATAAAAAAAAAAAAAAAAAAAAAATTAATGATTTTGTAATATTAATTAAAATGATACTTGAATCGTTTTCTGAGGCATCTTTAAATTCATTTAAAGGAATATATTTTAGATCTCTTCAGAAATGCATTATAATGGAAAATAAATCAAAACTTGATATACATTTAGCTGAATTTCAGCTATTAATGTAATCGACCAGTGTCTTATATTCAATAAATTGTAAGGGAATTTCTAGGTTTCATTATGTCAATCACATCCCTTGAATTTTTAAAGACCAAAAAATTGTAAGAAGAATTCTTACTGAATATGAAATTTCTAGATTTCATTATGTCAATCACATCCCTTCAATTTTTAAAGAATAACTGAAAAAAAAAAAATAGAAAGAAAAAATTGTTTAGAAAAGTTTCAAAGTATCAGTTCTCAAATAAATGAGTTTAGGTTCTAGCTAAGATTGTTTCATTATCTTCTTTCAGAAGATAACTTTAGGATCGAATCGTAAGAAAAAAAAAAAAAAAAAAATAAAAATATGAAAATAAATAAATTCTGGAGTTCAAATGCATAAATACGTACAAGGTAAATCATTATACACGCATGTACATGTAGCCAATATTTACATTTTCAGTCTTTTACGAGGACATGCAGTGCAAATCTTCACCGAACCTTCGAATTCCTGATTTATCAAGTTCAGCTTTCTTCTCTTTCACACTCCTACATAAAAAACGAAGACCTCCCTGTATCCGTATAGGTTATATGTCTGTAATAGATAACTAACCTTCTCAATATGATGTCAATTTGGCACGTGTGATTGATGGCACGGAAATAAACATTGTTAAACATCTAAATTATACTTCGATGAACGTTTTAGTAGCATGTTTATCAAAGGAAACTCGGTAGATCACTTACCTATAAATTAATTGACTTTTTGTGTTTCAAAACATTATGCTTGAAGGATAAACATTTGAATTAATATCAGATGTGGATTTCGGTTAAAATTCGATATGTAGGTGAGAAGAGATTATGAATTTAACGTTTTTGATCGTCAAAGAAGATCAACTTTTAAAATCCGTAAAAGCGATACATGTGACATTTTTGAGACAGTTGTTTGCTGTTGTTCAATGTATCATATTTATATTTATCATAAAATTATATTTCAAATAAATTGATCATCTTAATACGGTTCACTTTTCACGGAAAATTCTAACTCTAAGGACCCCCTTACGCCAACCACAGGGATCTACAATCGCATCCTCCTTCTCTAATCTATATTTCAAGGATTTTCACTCCATTTTTTACGAAAATCCAACAGACACGCTTGGTCAGCGTATTCCATGAAGCAAAATTGTAATGTCATATTTTTGGGGCTGTCTCATATTTAGATATCTTAAAACTAACCAAACATATACATAACTTTCAAATAAACTGATGCAAACCGCCTTAAATAAGCCGAGAAACATGTTTTACTCGTTCGATCCTTCTCTCTACGTATACGACAAACCGTTCCGGAAGTGTATAAAATTAAACAAGGACAGTGAAAGCCCCTCTCTGATTGGTTAATCATTATGAGTACAGCGGTAAATTTGAATACATGTGATGAAGTTTTGCGACGCGTCAGACTCTCAACCAATGATATTTGAGATTGGGGGAACTCCTAGCGTCTATTTGTAAATTTCAGGTCCACTTTGACGTTGTACGAAGGATAACATTTTATTATAACTCGAATGAATGATGTTTCTAAGCTAGTTTTAGACGTTATGTTTGTGATTTATGTTTATTTCAGGTTAGTTTAAAGATAAGTAGAGATTCACAAATCATAATTTTTTGTATAATAGATTAATTCCGAGAAATTTGCTGTTCAAGCGGGTCTATCAACATTTAAAAAATGGACCGTGATTCTCCTTGAAGGAAAGTGAAAGCACTGTAGAGAGGGGGCGTATATAATTTAGGGTTGTTTGCGTCGAGTTCCTGTGACGCTAACATATGAGAAGTTGTACTATAAATAATGCTTATTCATTTCACTGTGGCGTATCACGTGATACACAAATGATATGTTCCACGGGAATCCCCTTTGATTAAACCAAGTAAATACTGTTTAAATCTTCTTTTTATGATTTTACTTTAGGCCTATCATATGGCCATTAATTATCATCAATGATATGATGATTATCTATTCTGGTCAAGAATAGACGTGTATTCGGAGCACACTTTAAAAACAGAAATATTTCATTGCTAACCACATGTTATGATATGGTGCACGGACAGATACAAAATTTTCTGTTTAAGTGTTCTCCAAATATACGTCTATTCTTGACCAGATTAAATTACCATCATATTATCAATAATAATGACCATATGATAGGCCTAAAATAAATTCATATAAAGTAGATCATGATATAGACAGTTTTTACTTGGCATTTGGTCGGAGCAAACTCCGAGAGGTTCAGCCTATTTTAAGATATAAGGTACTCGAGCATTCATCTGTCTTCTAAAATGTTGTTAGTGTATGTACATGTATCGATGGTTTTTAAATGTATGAAATCGTACATAAAGTCATTGAAAAGATCAAATTATGGAACTCTTCTGCTAAAAAGATCGATTCCTTAAAATAATTGAATAAGATATTTAGATATTTTGGGGTTTTTATTTTAAATATATTGTTTTCAGATATCATAATTGAAACTTCAATAGCTAATAGAATTTATAAAGCGTTTTTGATTTCACAAATTTTGCAAGTGACAGGTTCCAAAACTCCAAATTTCTAAATACAATTCAAGATACACGTAAAAAGAAGTAAATTGTGATTTTTTGAATTATCACACATGTAATTTACTTTAATTTAAAGTACGTAAATGCATATTCTCATGTAGATGATAAGTTCGCTTTCAGCATGAACAGACCTCCATAAGGAGCAGACAAGTTTTCCCAGGGTTTACAGGTTTCAATTCCTTTCAGTGTCATAATACGTGTTAGTGATAATGCGATATCAGACCTAAGAACTTCACACAATTTTGCTACAAGTATCTGTTGCCCAATAATACAGATATTTCAATAACCATCGATATGGATATATATGATTAAAGTCTATGCCCACCCCGGAGTTGTATCATTTTAGACGTCAAGTCAACACTACCGCTGGCGCCACGGTTTTTAGTCCGTCTCGTTGTCGCGTTATTTGAACTCCTCCAAAAATGGCTGCAGAGATTTGAATGCACGCTGGAGGAGATTTTGGTCACACGTCAAGACCTCTGACATCTGTCATCTCAGGGGTCTTGCATTTTTCCATAATCTTTCTCGACAACGCAGATTTGTTATAATCAGAAAGATGATATTTATTCAAAACACATTACACTCCATAGGTAAACACTCTTGTCCACGAGTGTGCTCGATGTCAGTTCTTTCACTTGCTAGATTTGTGACCGTCTACTGTTCAAAGTCATATAGGATTTATACCAAATAAATGTACATGTAAGACGCCTTCGCTGTCTTTGAAGTCACAATGAATATTTTCTATTCTATATATTTTATTAGAGATTCTTTAATTTGAATTGAATATTCTAACATGAAATATCACCTAAATATGATACTTAAAATATCTATGATTAATGTACAGTGCATTGATTCTGTATATACATGTACTCTGCTGTATTGATATAAATTTCAGAAGAAAATAAGACAGAGTAGTAAAAATTTCGGAAGTTTGAGCAAGCCACAACAAATACAGGTACAAATACTGTGCAAAATGAAGGTTTCATATTCTTCAAATATAAGTATTCGAAAAAGATAAATTGAGAACAAATATAAGTGTAGAAGCCATTTTCAAAGTACAGTAGTGGAAATCGACAATGGAAAAATTTGCTTGTTTTTATGGATCTGTTGCGACGGGTGTAGCATGTAGACAGGAGAAGCTGGCTCTCCCCGGGCACCTGGTCTCGTTTTTAGATGTAAGTTATTGTTTATTCCAGGGATCGCAACTGTTTCAATGGAAATTCTTATGATTTGCCTTATATTCTCGACTTTGAGACTGGATAACTGATTGGTACTTTTTCGATGTTTATTACTTACTTGAAATGTATTCCATTACACAATTCTTTTTAATGTTTCATATTTGTCTACTGTTTTTTTTTTGATGAATAAAATGCAAAACACAATATGTAACTATTTATGATTTAACAATCAGTTCTAGATAACCCATTGGTTCTTTACACAAAATCGGCATAGTTGCTGTACAGACGTTCCATGTTGGCGGCCATCTTGTCAAATTTAGGTCTCTGTGAGGGCACCTCCAGCCAGCATTCACTCATGGTCTCCCCCAACCTGTGCGAAGAACGATTAATAAATATTGGGAATAGAACGATTAATAGATATCGGGAATAGAATAATCAATAAATATCAGATATTCCTGCAAGATATAGAATACGAATAGCTAGAAATATTTTGTCTTACGATTCTGGGCAGTACTCTGGTCGTTTCATTCTGTACCCGCCTTTAACCTTACTGACAACTTGCTTGTTCCTTATTCCAGGATAGGGCTCATCACCTTGTATTTAAAAGTTATTTTCATTATACATAGTAATATAGATACCATCTGAAATGGACAAAAGTAGCTAACTATGAAGGCGAATTTGAATATATATTAAAGGAATTTCAAGCACGTTTTTATCTCACCAATTGAAAACATTTCCCAGATCAAGATTCCAAATGACCAAACATCAGAGGCTGAAGTTGCATTCTCTGGATCAACAAGGCATTCAATGGCTGTCCATTTTACAGGTATTCTTTCCTATGCAGTTTAGAATTTATTTGATAGAAAAATGGATGCGTGTATATTGATTAAAACGATTTCAGGGTGGCAGAGCTTTGCTCAAATTTTGTTTCAATTTAAAAGTTGTTTACTATTTCATATGATATATCTTCATAGGTTTCTAAATTATTACTTTAAAGATGAACCGGAAATGCAATCATTCTTCAGATTCTTTCTTAATTTCTAGAATAGAGCAGAGAATGTTTAAAAAATTAAATATTTCGAAACTTAATAAGTATCTTTGAGTCAGTTAATACAATGTCATGTATATTCTGCACGTCGTTTTATTCGTACTTTTCCTGTACTATTTGGGTCTTCATTTTCTTGCAGTTGTGGCGTCGGTCCGAATCCAGCCACTTTTGGTTCTAGGTCGGACATCAGGTAAATATTCCTTGCGCCCAGACGTTTGTGTACTACCTAGAATGTATATTAGATATGACATTTAAAATGTCAAGAAAGGAAATTAATTCACATGAAATAATGTTAAAAATCAGTCATTGTCTCTAGACAAAAATATTTGATGTAACCCAAAGTTTACATGTACGTATAAAGTGTAGAAAAGAACATTTTAACCGAGATTCACTTAACATATTTAGTGTACTTTTCATTGCTCTGATTTAACGACAAAATTTTCACAGAAAAAATGTCCTAAAACAAAATACTATTTCCTTATTAATTTCAATTCTACTTAAGTTCAAATATTGTAAGAATCCTGAGTACATCTTTAGATTCCAAATAAGCCATTCCCTTGGCTATACCGAAGCACATATTGCACATTTTCTCAATGAGGTCTTCATTAACTTTGCCTCGGTGTTTCTTCAGCCATCTGAGAAGAGAACCTTCCTCACAATATTCCAAGAGAAGATAAGCACCAACTACAAATAACATAAGGGAAGATAAAGCGGTGATACTGCTTATACATTTACAGATTTTTAAATCAACTGTAGAATGATTAAATTTGCCATTTTTCATAAAAAAAATGTTCATCAGGAAACTGACATCATATTTCTGATCCATCATTGCATAAATCATTTGATATTAAAAACTAAACTTAAAGATTACGTTTTCGAGATACTTTTCGTATAAATTTTGCTACTTCGATGATTTCATGTAAAGAAGAGCAAAGAAAAAAAACCATCTAAATAAATTGTTCTTGTGAACCGCTGGATGCGCATTTCAGTTTGTTTGTGTGCATTGTGTCAATTTGAAAGAAAAAAAAATCGATTTTGATTGTTTCTTAGCTAATTTTGAAAAAAAAATGTATGATTTTTTCACAAAGGTTAAAGTAATATCTAGTTTCACAAGTTGACTTAGATGGTCTTACATTGTGGATGATTTAGAACTGCTCCGAAGAAGGCGAGAACATTTTCGTGTTCCAATTGTTCCTGGGCAAAGAAATTAATTTTAGCCCTCATCACCACAGAATCCTGTTCACTATATCCACCTGCAAACGATAATGAAAGACATTAAAATTTTAAACTTTATTGAAAAAAAAATGTAAAAAAGGTATTTAAAAAGTGTAGAAAAAGTGTTAAAAATAAAATACCCTCGATAAAGGCAAGAAATTGTAAGTACATGTAATTAATCTAAAATATTACTATATTCTTTCTTTTTCTTACATTACATTACAAGATAAAAGACACAAATTCAAATTGTATGTATTGTTCTTTATTTATTCTGAGAAATGTACACTAAATCTGAGATCTAAGATAATATTATTTATTATATTTTCATTTCCATTTGCAAAAGGAAGTTTTGAAATCGTTGAAATTGGAAGTTAGGTGGATTTTACAGAGTACGTCTTACTTTTTAAAAGCTTCGCCACGACTGTCTTGTTTTCGAATTTTGCTGTGTAAATATCAGCAAAATGACCAATCTTTATCTTCTCCTGGAGTGCTACGTCATCAAAGCTGACCAAATACGTCTCATCGTTCTCCAGTATAATGTTACCGAGAGCGTATATATCATCATCTAAAGAACCACTGTACACACCTGTCTATAAATAGTTCAGAGAAGCAACATTCAGTACAGGTACAGTGTATTACATGTACACGCGTATCGTACATTCAGCAGCTTGTTTCACAAAAATATTTACGAAAAAAAAAAAAAAAAACAAAAAAAAAAAACAGGATTTTCGTAACTTTTGATTGCTTAATACTTTTTATAAACCAAAAATCGCAATGTTTATTATGAATTTGGTTTCCAAATTTATATTTGATATGTAGAAAGGATATTAAGGTGCACAATAAAATCTGAATTCAAAAATGTTTTAATCTTTTATTTGATGATGAAATTTACGAAAAATCGTGATTTTTTTTCGAAAGAATTTCTGTGAACCAGGGCACAGTTACTTAACGCAAAATAAAGATAATATTAAACATAATTTTTCCAGATGCATGTGTCGTCAAAAAATTTTACAATATTAAGTCAAAATCTATTTGAATTGATTTGTTTTAACATTGTCAATGCTTTTGATATAATATAAGATCTTACAGTAAGATTCATTAAGAGAATACTATCTCATTCTCATCCCAGTTACATGTACAGTTACTTGACGAAAAGCCACACATGTGACCCTCAAAACAGTAAAGCGCCCGTTGTTCACTTCTTTAAAAAAGAATATCAACTTGGTAATGAATTTACCCTTCTGTTGAAGCGCATGTTATAGGTGGTTATTGGTCTGACTATGTATTGCGTAAGACGTTTCTTCGCTTTCTGCTTGGCTTCATTCATCCGTCCTGTCCTCATGAGGATTATGACAACTACCAATATCACGACTAGAACTACCATTGCTGCTGTACAAATGTACAAGAAATGTCATAACTCTTTATTCAACACGTTGAAAGTTATCCTCCATCGAGTCCTATCCCAACCATTTAATGAATATAAACGGTTAAGGATTCCTTGTCTTGGTTGTGGCATCTTCTTGTAGACAACAACAAGTAATGCCTACACCTCATGAGACAATATTTTCCATTTTAAGGGCTATATCATATGTATTTGATGAAAATTCTTCGAAGTCTGTAAATTTGTAGGTTTGTATTTCTTTGATATACTTGCCACATGTAAAGATTCGAGAAAAAGTTTTTAATTCATCTACATTATGTGCTAATCTTGTAAATACCAAAATAGAGCAGTCTAGTATACAAAGGAAGATAAATCTTACAGAACCATACCGGAAACGCATCTACTTACATCCAGAGGCTCCGGCTACCAAAGCAATTGGGATAGCACCATCATCTGTTTCTGTTTTAGCGGAAATGACGTAACGCTCTGATCTTCCCGAATCATACAGAGAAAATATCTCAATGGTATAATTACTTCCAGATTCCAGCCCATGAATGGTATACGAATCAAATTCTAGTGGTATTGTAACAGATTTTGATTGACCATTACTTGAGCGATACACAAGTGTCATTCCCGTGACCTCGTAGCAGGAAGGTTCTATATCCCAGGTGAGACCGATTGTTGTTGATGTTCTTGCCACAATCTGAATGTTGGTCACACCCGTGTCTGAAAATACATTGAAGTTCTCACATCCTGTTGATTTAAATTTACGAAATCGAAAGTATCATCTTAAATTGGTGTTCTTATTAGGAAAATTAATGCATATTCTAAAGCGATATTGATTTTACGATGTTTACTTTGAGAGATGTTAGATATAAAATGTAACTATTAAAATAAATTGATATTTGAAGAATTAAAATGAATATCAGAATCAAACTTACATTCTTGAATTCCATTGAATTCTAGTAAATCAACAACCTGTAGATAGAAAAGTAAATTATTTTCATGACATTATTATATGCTGTAGAATATATAGAAAGCACAGCAGTATTCTCATTTGAATCACTATTGAATTTTAGAAATTATAACGAGCTAATAAATATCATATATTAATTGAACTTAAAATATATATAGTTACCTGTTGTTCAAATGTATCAAACAGCATGGCCCTGTTATAAACATCAAGTTCCAGAACAAGATGTTCATTCGATATGTTCGTTTTATCAATAGCTAGAAAACAGTTATTGAATTGGAAAGAGTTATTCCTCTTGTAGCACATTCCCATTGGTGTACAGCTGCAATCCATGACTGAAGAATTGGTACAATTCTTTAAAAAAACAAAAAAAAAAAAAACAAAAAAACGATATCAACAAATCTGTCCGTAACATGAAAGATAAAAAACTAAATTATTTAAAAAATCAGTTCTTGCTGGTGAAAAAATTATTTATCGCATTTTAACCGGATTTCTCTCTGTATTTAAATGAGTGAAAAATTGAGTGATTTAGTTATTTACGAAAAATATTTTTTCCCATTTGTACAGAGATAAATCATAATTATAGCATGATAATTAATTACAATTTAATATGATCGTTTCCTCAGTTGACGCATTCGAAAATTTCTGTAATCAAAATTTCTTGAAATCTCTAAAACGGGGGTCCTGTAGCGTCATATCCCATCTGCAGTTGTGGACATAACTTCCACACTCTGGTTATATTACAGTGTTTAGATTGAGGATCACAGACGAGGATTAAGACCCGAAACATTTATGTCTGGTCCATGCTGCAAATTTATCTGTTATCAATGATGCTATTGAATTTAAAGAGTTTAACAATGAAACCCGTACTTTTTCCTCTAGAATGAGTGTTTCTCCTGTATGTAATATGCTGTCATTAGAGGCAATAACTCTCCATGCAACTTTATGTATACCACTGTGTTCATCAAAAGCATCAACGTTGATTCTGAAAATTGAAAAAAAGAATGAATTTCATGATTCAGTAAATACATGGTAGTTGTTGAAAAATTATAAATATCAGTATTAATTAAAATTGTTATATTTCATTTTGCAGATATTTCAAGAAAGTTCTGCATTACAATTAAATTCATAATCAGTACCTGCTTGAGAAAGGAAAAGTTCCATTTTCCTGGTTTCTGTCTAGCGTTACGTTGTTCACAGTAGGAGGTGATGAGTCAAAGTGTAATATCATGTCATCCATGTTCTCGTTTCCCATTATATCTCGTGCTTTAACCCAAATATGCATAGTGTCACCGTCTTTTCTTGTCGCATTGATAGAATGATGATCTAATAAAGGATCAGTAATTTCCAAAAACTCATTGTCATCTGGAGGGATTTGGATTGAGATCCCTCCTTCATTGTCTATTTTAAAAGCAACGTTAAACTGAACAATACCATTGTTATTTTGGACTTTATCTATCGTTCTCAGACTGTTTTTATCGTCAAATTCTTGAGCGACCGATTTTACAACTCTTGTAGGTCTTGATGAATAACCAGTTTCTAAAACTGCTTGTGGGTAGGTATTTACTTTGTTCAAAAACTTATTCTCCTTATGCATTCTGTTTTCGAAATGGTTCTTCCAAGTCACTACAACAGGGGCACCAGTGCTGTTCTCTTCTTGTATATTATTCTGCCACAAATAATCAGTCCTTGGATTGGCACTAGATATAACCATTTTTGTATCGACATTTATGCTTACATTAGACTCTGGATCAAAGATGAAGATCTGTCTGGCAAAGACTGAATTGTTTGCCTTGTCGGCAACTTCCAAAATAAGAGAATAAACACCTGGTTCTGGTGGAGTGTACGAGATAAATGACCCATCTGCATAATACTCAGCCAAAATTTCTGTGTGGTTGATAGGTCTCATGGGCTCAGGCTCTACAAGATTTTGATCACTTGTTCTATCAGGTTCCAACTTGTGGACTTCCCAAGTATAACGATATACGTATGACAGATCATCTTTCCAACCACTCCAACGGAACTGTAACATTCCCTATAAGACAAAATACTAGCATTTCAATTTGAAACAAAAGAAGGGATCTCCAACAACACTAGGTTGCAGCACCCACAGCAAAACCCCAAAACACCAAATGCAAAAACACAGCAGACAAGCACAAAAAGAGACACAAAAAGGACAAGGAACGTCAACGCACAACACAGAAACATCAAACACGGAGGACTACATATAAACCAACGAGACCAATGGGCAACAGGTGCCGACTTAGGACATTTTTGGTAGGAAGTATGTAAATAAGGGCGATTGCCATTCAGTAAGAGTGTGAAGATTGGTTGACGAAATACATAATTTTAACATTTGTACACATCGAACACTCAAGTATCAATGCCCTTGACTGTTCGAATAAAATTTCTTTTATAATATATTCATTGACAATAAACATAAGCTGAATCTCTGGTGAAACTTGTGTATGGTATGCAACATCTTAAATATGAGATGGAATTCTCAACAATGATAAACAACGTTGCCTTTAATTGTTACATGTAGCTTGAAAAAAGGTTATATATAACAAAGCTAAATTTGTAGATTTCATGCCAGAAGTCTCAAAATCCTTTTCTCTCACTAATTGTAGGGGTACACGTACAAAAGCACACAACAAACACTTTGCACAATTTCCCTACAAAGTAACACAAAATACTGCAATTAAGGATTGTTTTTCAGCTTTTGCGCTTTATCGGTGTGTATTGGCAGTAGGGAACGGAAACAAAATATGTAAAGCACGAAGTGCTTTTCATGAATTTGGTTTCCATTCCCTACTGCCAATACACACCGATAAAGCGCAAAAGCTGAAAAACAATCCTTATATTTACATTTTACGTGTTATTTAAGTTATTTCTGCCAATTTTTCAGCCAGTTTCTTTACATTTGAAATATCATTGCGGAGGGAGAACGCCATTTGACGTAAGAGCAAACGAACGTTCGACGTTTTCGCTTGATTCGAAGTAGTACCTTCTGTACGGAAACGTTGACAAATGAGAAACTGAATTTTGTCCTCTTGCTGTATTTTGAGCATTTCCATTAAAACTGAAGAAAATTGAATCGTGAAAATTCGTGACTTTTGTCCAACATAATTCAGACATGGCGGAGAGTTAAACTGGAGAAATTTCACAGAACTGAAGAGAAAACTTTTGAAAACTCTTTTTAACACACTGTTATAACTTAAACTGCTTACTAGACATATGAAATCAATCGGTATCATTGTATACAAACTTCTGTAAATACCCTATATTTCATCTGGAAGTAATTAGAATAATGCAAAAGTCGAGTACAGCCGTCGAAAACGCGAAAACTTTCGGTATTTTCATGACTTACCTCAACATCATGGCTAAAGATTCGCTGATACTCGAAGTATTTCTGATATTATGAATCCATAAGAAGCAAAGATAAATTCACTGTTGATAATGACACAAGTGAATCAAATCCTCATCCTAAATACTGAATATTTGATCCACTTAAGCCTGAATATTCGCTCATCCAAACACGGCATCTTTCTGCAAACAACAATGCAGTTTGCCCTTGAACTTCATCTACTGACGCGTGATCGACTTACTACGTCACACTTCTTGGAAGTGTACATGTGGGTGACCTAGATTTTGACACATTTAAAATCACTGGGGGTAGACGGCGTCGTTTGATAATGGATACATGTTTTGAATCTGTATTAAAGAAATAAATAAAATAGGCATTTTATTATAAATTAATCCGCGTAAGTTCTAAAGTCACGTGATAGGCTCTTGCGATTATCGAGAAATAAAGCAGCAGTTGGTTTGGTACCTTTATATAAGGGAAACGCAGTAGGAATGTAAATATTCTGAATTGGAAACCTTCCATACAGAAGACGAAGGAACAAGACCAGCAAAAATACGATTTAAAAACAACAGTACAACATCCATTGATACCTTTGTTACGTCGTTGGCTATTTCTAGTGGTAAATCAGCACACGTGCCGTTCTGTTTACAATGATAAGGCTTCCTAAAGTCAAATTGGAACAGCAATGTCTTTGATGTTGTAAGACCTTCATAATACTGCCGACTATGGTAGCTATCGTCATTCCTGTTTATTAGATCCCTAAATCCACCACTCTTCAGTGTTGCTGTCACGGTGAAACTGTTAAATTCAAAACTTTTTATTTATCAAATATCATCTACATTTTGATAGAAAAAAAAATGTTATACTAGTACATGTAATGTAAGGTCTTGCAAATCATAAGCCTCAATAATTGTTTATACTTTGTAATTTGTCTTTTTTTTTGTTCTTGACTTATTAAACAGGGGTCCACAGGGTCAAGTTGTATATGATCACGCTGCTACCTTCCATACATGCATCATTGTGTATTTTATTGCAAAAGCTTGAATTGTGATTCTTGCAAATTCCCAACCCCAACCCATGAAATAGACAAAGCAGATATCACTGACGAGGGTTAAATACCCGAAACGTCCATGTCTGGTCCATGCTGTAAATATATTTGCTTTTAAATTATGCTTATGAATTCGAAGACGTTTAACATTGACAGAAAGTAATGAATCTGGATATAGAACATACAAAAATGTACTGTAATAACACTTCGATCAACTTCGGTTGATCGTCTGTCTCTTCAACCCATTTGAAATTTTCTGTTACAAAAAAATTCTTGAAATTTCTAAAACGTGGGTCCTGTGGCATCATATCCCACCCATTCTGCTACGTCTTTTGGTACATTTTTGGACATACTGATTTTCATACTTTTTGGCCATATTACATTGTTTAGACTGAGGATCACTGACGAGGGTTTAGTACCCGAAACGTGCATGTCTGGTCCATGCTGTAAATTTATCCGGTTTTAAATGATGCTATTGAATTTAAAGACGTTTAACATTGAACTACTTGGTGAGTGTCACTGCTGGTGGACCAAGAGTCCCCGAGGGCACATGTAGCCAAGTTCGATCAACTTCGGTTGATCGTCTGTCTCTTCAACGCATTTAAAATTTTCTGTTACAAAAAATTCTTGAAATTTCTTAAACGTGGGTCCTGTGGCATCATATCCCACCCATTCTGCTACGTCTTTTGGTGCATTTTTGGACATAATAATTTTCATACTTTTTGGCCATATTACATTGTTTAGACTGAGGATCAGTGACGAGGGTTTAGTACCCGAAACGTGCATGTCTGGTCCATGCTGTAAATTTATCCGGTTTTAAATGATGCTATTGAATTTAAAGACGTTTAACATTTAGGAACTGAAGAATAAAGATCAAATTAACAAACCCTACCGTCACCCTCCTACTCTTAAATAGATCTTGTTAAAGTTAAAGGAACTACTTTCACATTAATTACTAGGAAATGTAAAGTGTCCATACTTGTCGCCATGGTTTATTAGCGTAGAAAACTCTGGGTTGGTGATGGAACATTTCAGTACCCCAGTGACTGGGTAATTAATGGACACTGCCGTTGAGGAATAGTCTTTGTTAGAACAGTTGTATGATTCATCCAATGCAGTAACTGTAGGGTCTCCGTCTAAAATAAAGTCAGAAAAAGGTATTCATATGTGAAGTACTTTAATAAGTATTTTTCATCTTTTTCATGCCTGTCTGTTATTTACGAATCTTATTCTGCTTGAATTTCTAGATTCGTGTCATTCAGATGTTTGGAAACCTTTGTTTTGCTTCATTACTTTTTGTTCTCAAGTAGGGTCAGAAATAGTTACTAATTAAGGGTATTTGTAAGCATAAGATGGAGCGTTGGTTTGGCTTTTCGTGACTTTGAAGTGGAAGTTTTGATACTTTTCTCTCATGCTTGTGTCGTCTTGCAGTAGATCAAAACCGTGGTTCTTTTTTTGAATGATGATTTACAATAAATACCTTGGCGTGGAGTTTTGGTCAACAAAAGATTTACGGTGGCTGACACAACGCCAAAAGAAAAGTTGCCCACATAACTAGGAAAGTCTTCAACCTGTGGTTCCTCAAACAGTCCTTCCAATTCAATGTTGAAGTAGTTGTAGTCTTTCTCCTTCGACCATACCTCACCAAAAGATGTCCCGTTCTGTTCAAAAGCATCCGTACTATACTTGTATAATTCTTTGTCATCATCCCGGCGTATATTGTACAAGGCAGTGGTAAAAGTTGACATGTCTGGGGCTTCCAGCGACAACACTAAAAAAACCATATCTGTTAATATAAGTGGTTTGGGACATGCATGACTCATTTTCTGCTTGGCTACAAATGAAAGTGTAGTGGAGGGTTTGTCATACATGTAAATGCGCTAGAGTAACATAAATTGTGCATTTCAAGAATTTACAGACCAAGTATGACAAAATTCGGTAACATACATTTCAAGTTTAAAAATTTACAACAATGTACTGCATATGTACATATATGAAATGTTCTACAACATATTTTGAAAGAATGCATTAATTTATATGATAAAACAGGGCGTGGAAAATTGTGCCAACTTGCAATTTTATCTTTTTTAAAATTTTGATATAAATGAAATGAGGAATTTAAGACAATGAAGTTTCTATACTCGAACAACCCATTTTACTGCTATTGGGGATTCATAATTTGTACTTACTTTGAAGACAAGAAGTGCCATTGAATCCATCCTGACAATGACACTGAGAATCCGATGTACAATTTCCCGGAAAACAGGGATTCAGATGGGAACACGTTTCTGCACAATTTGAAAGAAACAAATTATATACTTTTGTTTGAATAATGAATTTTTGAGTGCCTCGCATAGAATAGTTGAGCGGGAAAAAAACGCTTCTACCTATCGCTACAAAGAATTTATTGCATATTTCGACCTTTGCCTATCAAAGATAATTGAAAAGGACATTCTTGAGTGTATAACGTCTTCAAATTCATCAGCATCATTTCAGAGCAAATAAATTTACAGCATGGACCAGACATGCACGTTTCGCGGGTATTTAACCCTGGTCAGTGATCCTAAATCTGAACAATGCAATATGGCCAAAATCTGTGAAAATTATGTCCTAAATATACCGAAAGACGTCGCAAGATGGCTGTGATGTGATGCTACAGGACCCAGGTTTTAGAAATTTGAGAAAATTTGTAAACAGACATTTTCAAATGCGTTTGAAGAAACTACGAACCGAACTTGGCTACATGTGCCCTCGGGAACTCCTGGTCCACCAGCAGTTACACTCAACAAGTGGTACAAATGTTTAACGTCTTCAAATTCATTAGCATCATTTTAGAGTAGATTAATTGCACAGCATGGACCAGTACTACCTTTCTATTTGACCGTCTTTTACCGATTTGGACATTACCGGATTAGATACGTTTCTATTTGGCATTCAAGATGGTTGTTGCATGCAGTAAGAGGACACTCACTCGTCCCGGGCACCTGGTCTTGCCTCTATTCGGGGGTTCGCGATTGTCTTGTAAATGATGATTTACACAATAGACCCTTCCGAATGCAGGAAAAATATGCAAAATTTCGTGACGTAACAATGCTTTAATCTCGGTCAAACAAGCTTCGAACCTCGGTCAAACAAGCTTCGAACCTAGGTCAAACGTCCAAACTGCATTGTGACGTCATGGAATTTCTCAAATTTTTCTCGCGTTCGGAAGGGTCAATTATGCCATACTCCCCTGAAACTTCGATACGATTGGTACTTCTTCTCCGGTATACTTAATACATAGACTGAGTATCACTGACGAGGGTTGATTAGCCGAAACGTGCATGTCTGGTCCATGCTGAAAATGTATCTGCTCTTAAATGCTGTTATTGAATTTAAAGACGACGTTTAACATTGCCCAGTATGCAAGATTATTGCCTAGGCCTTGTTTCCCTAACGATAATTAATTAGAAGATACTCAATATTCTTGAATATATAAAATCAATTCTACATCTATAAAGTATCTTACTTTGTTGACACGCATTTCCCTGGGCTTCTACAGGACATTCACATACATTTGGAGACACACATTTCCCTCCTTGTTGGCATGGTGGATTGCAAATTGCTGTAAGAAGATCAAAATGTATCCCTTGTATAATAAT
Source organism: Pinctada fucata (assembly GCA_028142955.1). Classification (NCBI taxonomy): domain Eukaryota; kingdom Metazoa; phylum Mollusca; class Bivalvia; order Pterioida; family Pteriidae; genus Pinctada; species Pinctada fucata. The sequence goes on along the minus strand of AP027103.1, from coordinate 50,887,715 downwards.
GCGTTTCTATGCCCTTTTAAAGGTACTATAAATTATACCGTATAACCAGAATTTTTCGCGAGATACTAATTTTCGCTATATTCGCGAGACATTTTGAATCGCGAAAAATTATATTCGCGAAAAATTGTGTTTGATAAAGTTGATCATAAATTGGTTATTCCGTCTCATTTGTTCATTTTTACTGATTAGACGTAAAGAGATGTGAATTGAGTGTGTTCTCATTATAGAAATAACTAATACTTCAATAATAAAAGGTACAAAACAGTACCATTATATGTACATATTCGTTTCTAATTTAGGAATCGCGAAAATTTGTACTCGCGAAAATAAAGACACCATATTTTACTATTAAATCGCGAAATTTGGTACTCACGAAAATTTCTGGTTATACGGTACATGTTCTGAACGAGAACCAGAGTTACTTACCATTTGAGACGATATCTGACGTAGACTGATTATGACGATTATTATTGTGTTTTACTTCCATTTACTGATCTCAATGATAGGGAATTGGTTAAAATAAATGAATTCAGCATTAAAAATGATTGTTACCAGTTTTGCAGTCTGCTCCTTTATACCCTGGACAGCAGTAGTTTATTTTGTGATATCTCGCAGACGATGAATAAGAGTCACCGATGCTGGAAAAATAGAAATTGTGCATTATCAGGAACCTAAGTTATGCTATCTTATGTTAGAATCCCATTCATTCTAAAATGATTTTACTTTTGATAAGTTTTCGTAATAATAAGATTTTTATTTATTTGACAGGGTAAATTTAAAGTACATACGCAGATATATCGTTACTTAGTATCAAGTTACACGAAACAGTACTTTCTTATGGAATGAAATGTAGACTAAAATGTTTCTGTAATTTTTTTTTTCAAAAAGAGCACTTATTGTTAATATAATATTCTGATGCAAAAACAACTGCTGTGTCAATGGGAGAGGGCGACAAAGTTGTATAATAAAGCTTTCACAGGACAGGTTTTACCATTTGTCACTGGAGTAAAAGTCGTACAGAAATTTCATTTCTTGAAGATGCGGACACGTTGTTTGAAACAATTCAATTTCTTTTCCTTTTGGTTAAACTGCTTAGTGGGAATGTTTATTGATGAATAGCTTTCAAAACAGTCTGGTCTTTCATTGTTTTAACATTTTTCTACTTGCGAAATTTCTTAATGGTCCACTGATAGTGAAACAATGTTAGAATATCTACTGTGTACATGTTTTTTGAACATTGTACATGTATTATATTTAAGAATATTGAGTGCTTAGTACAGTGCAGACAATAATATTAAGATGATACATTCGTATATAGATTATTCTCAGTTTCAAGACTTCTGTATTTACAATGAAGTTATGAAAAATCTTTTGTGATTTAAGTCAAGTATAAAATTGAACGTAAAAGTTGCAAATCTCAAACTTTAAGGCTTGAATTCCGCATTTGGATCGTTCATACATGTACCTTTTCCAATGGCATCAAAATAGAAACTCTCAAGATTCTTCGTAATTTTGACTATTATTATTTTCAAAGTCAAAACAGATCATACTTCAGCTTGTTTTGTCCTACTTTGAACAGCTTGTTTTATCCTTACTGCAGAATCGGCAAACGACACTTTACTATTTGGATAGATTAGTTGTGTTGGCCGCAGTCAGTGTGCTAAATATGTGATAAAAAAGAAATGAATACTCGGGATTTGTCCGGCACGAATCGGCCGTTTCTATGGCTAGTTGTGTCCAAACTTAACAAGTACCTATAATGTAAGTGGGTCAGGGGGAAGGTTAATTCCTCTCCACACACTTTTGAACCACCAACGAGTCCTGCTTGAAATTTGCCTGCACAATGCCTCCCAGTGCATATGGATGTACATTTACTTACCACCATCCCCACGCGTTGACCCAACAGTGTCTTACTCGGACATAATACACACTGACTTTATAGCAAAACTTCCCCTCTCTGAAAAAGGAATATAACAATGGAATGCAAGTACAACTAAAATATTTCATTTGTGATTTTTTCGTGATACATTTTTTGAAAGTAATTACACCAAATCCTTCTCTTGAAAGATGAAAGGAAATCGCATTCAGATCGCATAGTAAAATTCTATCTATAGAATGAATGATTGTAAAGTATGTAACTAATGAAGACATAAAAGGAAGGTCAAACACGTAAGCATAATATAGGAAAATCCCTCCTGGTGCAGTAGAGGAAATCGGCTCCGTATCAGACTAATTCAGGCGTCTTAAACTTCCGTTGTGCATCGATATCAACAAATATAAGCCGTAAGCTGATTAAATTATGTTTTTCCTTCACTCCAGAGTTTTAAATAGCATATAAATGATAGGAGTATCGGTAGAATATTAAACAGTAGAAGAACGTTTGACTTTGAATTATGAATGACAGTTCTCTTTTCTCGAACAAATTCAAAAGTTTGCAGAATGTTCAAAATGTTCTCCTTTAATGTGTAATGTTGTTTTCTGACAAGTTTGGTGTAGCAGGAGTTGATATGAAACAAAAAAGGTTGTTCAGACAGACAGGCAGACAGACGGACGCACAGACGATGAGGAAAACTTCATTCCCTCCTTTCTAGTTTCACCGGTATAGTGGCGCACCAGTGCATACACTGTATCTAGCACCTGTAAGTACGTTCATGCAAGTATTCTTTAGACAGGAAGTTTTTTTTTAAATTAGTTGGAAATGAGTTTAAATAACTTCCTTGTTCAAGTAGGCGTAATTCATCAAAACACCGGTATTCAAAACCAAATCTTAACTACCCCTTCTCTTCTAAGAACCGGCAACAGACAATGTCAAGTCGTATTTTCATTAAATTGCATGATATTTTTATTAGTTCTTATGATTTGTATATGGAATATACATAATGGCTAATTTTACATTCCATACAAGTTCCAACAAAATTCATTATTATAGATTAGAGTACTTATTTTGCGGATGCAAAGGACTTAAGGAGGGGGGGGGGGGGGTTACAAACCCAATTTAAATTGCCAAATTCAGGGGTTAACATGTTGACTTCTTCTCGACTCCCACCCCTTCGACCTCTTACCAAGTGGATCATTCACCTCTCGGTCAATAAACACCCGCACCTTTTCCTTGACAAAGAAACCCTGCATCCACCCCTTGATTACATATTTGAACGTAGCTTGCATGTCAGGGGGCAGTTAAATTCAAACTTTTCATTAAGGTATATCTTTCCATCTTAAAAGATTTGTAGCTTCATATTGTTTAAGGCTACGTTTATGTTTCTTAAGGAGTGTCAAGAACGTTTTACATATTAACCAAAACATGCATAGCGATATACTGAAAATTAAAACCCATGTAGGATAATTGGGCAAATAATAATAGATCGGCATATTGTCGAATGTCTAGCTGTTCATTCCAAAATTCAGTCAGATTGGTATTAAATTTGAGATCTTATCAAATTCAGATGAATACCTTCTAATAAGAATAAAAATCCCAAACGTTCAAAAAAGTTTTCCCATAATAAGTTTCTGTATAGTAATAAGAACAACATAAAAGAGTAAACATGGAGTGGATATTAAGGACAATCTTAGGTCTGATAGCCAAAATTAGACGTAAAATTATCAAGTGAACTTATGAAATACACAACGTACTGCTTTCTCTTATCGAATATACATATATACCAAAATAAATCACTCAATACACATGTGATTTCGAGATTAATTCAAACAGAAGAAAAAGACATCTACATATTGTTACACTGATACGGTACATGAGAAAGAAAGGTTCTTACGTTCAGTAAATAAATGATGGCTTTAAGAGACATGTACAGTCACTATATGATCATAATTATCAGCCTGCAAATTGATATAATCTTGATAGAAAAACCCCACTATGAGTCATAATTTCTCCGACTCGTGTTTTCTCAAACGTATTAAACATGAACAGGAAAAGTAGAAGTGAAATTCATGTGGAATGTATAAAGAACCCACATTGAATAAGAGCGAAATACAAGAACATGAGACAAAAAATACAACGAGCACTCCAACAGTCTAGAAAATAAAACAAAGACTTTTCACTGATACACGACACACAACACATTGAAGGAATGGGACCAATATGCATTTATAGGACAAAGGAATAAGGTCCAGTCTACCCTGAAAAGATTCAAACCCGACGTGTTGCATCATCAGTGTGCATTGTTCCGTCTCGAAGTCGCATCATCACAGTTGGTAAGTAAGTAATGTTGAAAAAAAAACATGCGGTACAAAAATGAAGATAGGCCTGTACGATCATTACAATGTATATTGTCAGTAACTTTATCTTTGTTATACAACTATTAGACCTTAGATTTTTTCAAGTCATAGTTATATTCCGTTGGTTTGTCCAAATAGTTGATGACTTGCCTCTTTGTCTCAGACTTCAATATATAAATTAATTCTTAATTTTCGACCGCTCGATGAACCAAAAAAAAAGTATATATATATCCGTGAGGCATTGCCGCAAGTGTAAAAAAGGTCTTATTTCCATCTTATTTTGAATAATTCTTTTAAATGTAAAACTTACCCTTCATAAATGAATATGAAGCAAAGCAGTCCCATGAGGAGCAGATAAGATTTTGAACTCATTTCCGTTGTGTGCACTCTTTGAGAAAACTTTCGAAAATACTTTCTTACGAAATATGAACATAGATTTATCTTTTAAAAGGATATAAGGAAGTTATTTAGGGGGTTCTTGCATAAAAATTATCTTTTGAAAAGGATTACATAGATAGACTTGTTCAATGCTATGGTTCACATCAACTTTTCAATGGCGTCAATAACGTTCATTGTATATAGGAACAAATGTACATTTAACGTTAAGACGAGCAGATAAGATGACTGGAATGGTAATCATATTTTCTTCCTCATGAACCCCTCATTAAATTTCCGCAAGATCAAAGAAGACTTAAACCATTCAGTTGGTACGTTGGGGGTTATTCTAATTTGGTTTTTACGTTGATGTTATTTTTGTAATTTGGATGTCAAATTTTAAGCTTTCCGATAAAATGTCGGAATGGCTTCTAGTCCTTCCCTCTCATAAATTAGGCGCGAAAGTTATTATAAAAGAATAACAAAAAGTAATGATTGAGTATTTTCCCTACATTATGTAAAATAATTTATAATTGCTGTTATGAACCAGACCTTTACAAAGGTTTGGCATTTGTCTGTGTCAAAAGGTAAAATGAAATCAAAACACAAAAAAGAAAGAAAACTGATAAAGATAGAAAACTGATAAAGAAAGATTTTATCAAAGCATAGAACACCAGGTTTACTTGTAATAATCTTTATCGAGAAATAATGTAATATATACCGTTATTACACTTTAAGATATCAAATATGGTGAATCACACACGATTCAAAAGAAATATTCATACGAGTATCTTTTCTTTTAAAATGGTAGCGTCACACTATATGGATAGCGCGAACGGACGTCTAACGGATGAAAAAACTTACAAAATCCTTTAGTAGTCCTTTGGTCGTCCGTTTGTAAAATATCAGAGCAACGACTACCGCGACTAGTTAAGAACGGATACGTACCGTACGAGTACCGGAGATCCATCGGAAAAATGGACTTCACCGTACGAGTAACGGAAAAGCAACGGATAACACGGAAATGCAACGTACATGTATAAGAACCGTTATCCGTTACATCTCCGTTTCATCCCTTTCACGACCGGTAGATGTCCGTACGTGCCTCGAGTCTACCGAAATCAACACTTATGGTAACGGACGAGTATCGGATACCAACAGACACGCAACGTATAAGTAACGGACGACTTAGCCCCTTCTGTCCGTTGGCAAGTTTTGCCAACGGGCACAATGGATATCACCGGACGAGTAACGGATAAAATGGAGTGTGACGGACGACTAACGGATGCGAACGGAGACCAAGGGATTGAAAATTTTGTTATCCGTTACTCGTCCGTTCGCCTTATCCGGCTAGGTGTGACTGAGGTATATAGTAGGTTAGGCACGTTCCGTTTGAACCTGCGGGGGGGGGATTAGTTCTTTTTTTCGAAAGAATTTTTTTGCTCTGAATATTGATGAAAAATGGAATGAATTTTTGCCTATGATATGACAGAAAAAAAATCTTTCTCATAATTGTCAATGTATATGATTTGAAGAATTTCACCGAATACAACAAATATATATTGAATTTCCTGAAAATTTTCCCGCGGTCGCTTCGCTCGCCGCAGTTTGGGGAATCGCTTGACTAGCCATTAGTTTTAATCTATGCATGACTATTTTGATTGCAAAGTTATCAATAATATACCATGCATATACATATACATGTATAATGAAATGGCATCTTCAAAGGCTCAGTCCCCCTTACATTTACCTTACATAAAAGTTTACAGATTAATAAAGTTAAACATCAAAGGACTGAAAGTCCTGAGAGATACTTCTTTTCAAAATTTATAGTCAGCAGATGAATGTTGAATCATTTTATTGTGTAGGTATTTAAATGATGATGATTTTTTTTTACATAGGATTCGAAGCTTTAAATAAGAATAAATTATTCATTTCTATGTGCTCAATGTGTTCTATAAACAGCACAAACTGTTTATTTTTACTAGAAGTGGTATACTTTAAATTACAATTTTTCTCATGACTTAAACCTGGAGCAGAGTCTTTAATTAATCAACCCGTTTGGTTCTATAGAAACTAAAAAGACCATGCACGCATGTCTAAATTACTGACAGTCTACCATATATTTGATAGAAGAGCGGTTGCATGTACTTGTAGTTCCAGCGTAACTTTAAGTCTATTATCGCTGGTAATTTCCAAATATTCTCATTTCAATTACCAGGATTTCCTATTTCTTTCAACAAGATCGTGCTTTGTTTCTACTTTCGTTTTTCATCGTTTCGTCATAATATAAGGAAGACAACTCTTATAAGTTACTCTTATCAAAATTAATATATTATTACGCCACCAACGTGCAGTGAAAGTAAGAAATATATCGTTGGTTTTTTGTGATGCATTTACTTTATATGAAATTGATTTTTTTTTCAAGAAGGACAATATCCTTGTTCTTGCATTTTGCATGTGTCAGACAGCAAATTCTAAAATTAGAAAAAGCACTATATTTTAAGGTAGGTTGCAAAGCGGCGGTATCTCAATTGAAGCAGTTACCGTAACAGTAAGAGACTTAATTCCTGAAAGGAAGTATCTTAAAAATCTTACTCCTTAAAATAGCCCAAGTTTATATCAAATGGACCGTGCTTTATAAGGTTACAAATAAAAAACTTCTGTTATATAAAAAAGATGACATACAGGTGATCTATCGTGATCAACTCCCTCCCCATCCCCCATTTCCATTGTGATCTTGCGTCGACATAAATTGTAGACCTGACTTTGAGCGGATGTCAAGCATAAATCTATTGATCGTAGTTGCTTAAAATCAGCAATCAAAGATAGCAACACTTCCCAGAACATACTGATTTCGCAACGAATTTATGTACCCTCTAGCCATTATTGAATATTGTTGATGAATGCGACTGGTGTACATGGCATTTTACTTTTCATCTGTTTGCTCCCTTTATAGCGAAGCTCAAGTGAGCTATTGTCATAGCGTGTCGTCAGTCCGTCCTAAGCTTTCTTTTTACATTTCAACTCCTCCTCTGCAACCGCTGCACAAAATTTCATGAAACCTTACAGGAAGCAAGTACTCATGGTCCTCTTCCAAGTTTGTGCTTTTCGTACTGATCGGTCAACAAATTCTATATCCTTATTTCAATCTCATAGGTAATCAAGACTTAAATTTTCCTAAATTGTATACAATATATCTTTATCTTTAGAATAGGTCTATAATTATGTAATGGTATTTCTTTTCTTATTAATGCAACAAATCATATAGTAACGTCAAAGAAAGAAATTTTTGCTCTGAATGTCACATTAATTGTTACAGTATACATTTGTATTACGGTACCGCATTTCTTTTCATTTTTCCAAAATTACGAAATATAGAATTCAAAAAGCCTTTCACATCTCTTTTTAATCAATATTATAAAAACATAAACAAAAATACATGTATATGTGCTAAGGAATGTTTAAAGAAGAAAGTCCAGATGAATATTATTCAAATCCTTTCTTCCAAAAACAAAATACATTTTTTAGTTCTTTTCCACTTTTCCAAAATCTTTATATTTTATTAACAATTAACACACTCTCTTTTCACAAAAATAGAGATAGTATACCAGTCGTCGGTATTCACCCCTATTGTAAATGTTCGTAAAAGGAACGTACATTCAGTATATTGAAAGTTAAGGTAACATCTTGAAATTTCTAAAACGTGGGTTCTGTAGCATCATATCCCACCCATTCTGCTACGTCCTTTGGTACATTTTTGGACAGAACAATTTTCATACTTTTTGGCCATATGACATTGTTTAGACTGAGGATCACTGACGAGGGTTTAGTACCCGAAACGTGCATGTCTGGTCCATGCTGTAAATTTATCAGGTTTTAAATGATGCTATTGAATTTAAAGACGTTTAACATGATATACATACTACGTACATGTATGTGTTGTAACACCAGCTAAAATAACAATTGAAGTTAGAAAGTTATCAAATACTCATTCAACTTTGATACTAGGGGAACTACCAGGACAAACATATCAGAATTATATATACATGTATTTAAGACCAATTCGCTGTTACCACCAAAATTCTGGTGTCACGGCATGTCATGGATTTTCATGATTTTCTGCATATAGGGTATATATCATGTCCTAATTGCAAAAGTTAAGGTTTCTGGTCAACGTGAGTTCCGGTTGCCATGGCAACGAGATCAGTCTTTTCGTGCTACTTTAAAGACTGTGAAGTAACCTACATTTAGATACCATTGAAGCAGATATTTCATTTTTGTACCTTTTGGGCATCGTTACCTCCCTTTTTTGCAGAATGCATTCAGATTTATGATAGATATTACAGGACGCTTACTGTGCCCAGCCAAAATAAGTCAAATTCAAATCAAAAATGAAGGCTTTGAGCTCTTTATCTCAATTTTGACGTCAAAACCGTTGCTATGGCAGCTTTAAGCATTGAGGCTTGAATATAGTACATGTACCTTTTAGAATTGATTTAACTCCTAATAAATACTACTAACGACCGTGAAAATGTAAAAATGAACTGATAAGGCTCTTTTATTTGATTTTATATCATTGAAAATTTCCAAGGTCATTGACTTGAAATTCAAGGTCACTTTTTAACTTAGACTAAAATAAAAATCGATATTCATATGATTTTTCAAATTGTTGTCATTAATTTGCAATATTTTCTTTTTGAATTTTCCAATAACTCAAATATATTTTGAAAAATGATTGAATTAAAAAGAAATTCCCTGATTTTGTTAACTTTTTATTCAAGTGTAATATTTTTGTTAAGGCGAAAAAACTAAGAGTTTTAAATTTCATGCTTTCTATTTTTGATATCCACCTCAATTTCAGAAGGTCAAAGAGTTGATGAACTTTTAAAGTTATCCAAAGAAATAATTATAATACCCATTATTTTGTTAAATATAGCCGTTTAATTTGTCTCAAAAGGCTTATTCTAATTTTGATCCTTTATTTCTACGAAAAATAACATTTTTGGTAAAATCTGCAATTACAATTCAATGACCTTGAAAATACAATGCATGACCTTGAACAATTATCAAGGTCATCTCTACATTGATTTGTCTCCAGTAGATATATGAACGAAGTTTTGTTTTCATATCATAAATGGACAGTTCAAAATAGACTCATAACATACCCATCATAGGAAAACGTTGTCCTAAATATTGCCATGGTTACCATATTAAATGCAGTTTCCAGCAAAAAAGATACAAGATCCCAGCCAACTTTTTACATTTTCTTGTAGTTAAGGTACTATGCATAATGAATATAAAAGAAAAAAATCCAAAATCTTCTGCTTTTACGAAATTTTACACCGTAAAAATACCCCAAAACAAGCAAAATAGGGGCTCTTTTGAGTCACAAGATGAAGAGTTTAAAACCTTATTTAGGCTTTTTGACTCCTTATACAAGTGGCATAGCAATAAAGTGTTAAAGACATTTCAGATATTCATAACAAAGAGGATTGAAAGAAAAAAAAATTGTGGTTATTGCAATTCATAAATGTAACCGTTTCCATGGCAACAAAGGTCACAATCACGCTAAGTCTTATGAAATTTCTTAATGCTTCAATTTTTGGAGATGGTAACCATGGCAACGACAGCCTTTGTCTACATATAAAAGATTATTCTCATCTTAGCACTCCATATTGAACTTCCAAACAAAAATCGCTAGAATCTATGACATGCCGTTCCAACGTGCCATTGATTTTTTTTTTGGTTCTTACAGAGAATTGCTCTTAATTATTAAAATAATTGTTGATATAATCACATAATTTGTATATGAATTTAGAGTGAATAAAAAATAAGATTCAAATTTTGCATCAGCTAAAAAAACTGTATTTATCAATCTGGTGTTGAATGTAAATACCCTATCCCCCCAAATCTGGACAAACAATATATATAAGGTATGTCTCTTTTACGTCTCTTTTCGTGCTTGTCTACTTTGTGTTTCACATAAGGTGGTTTTGTGCTTTGTTGTAGGTACTGCTACCAAGTCTGGTGTGAGATCCCTTCCTTTCTTTTTGATTCGACATAATAGATTTTCCCTGACTTGACGGGGATGACCCAAGGCTACCGTCATACGGTATTATATCTCAACTCGTACGTGTAGAACGTGTACTAATGTTTTGTATTTTCATGATACATATTTACGGATTGCCAAAGAAAGGAGGGGATATCCACGCCAATACACAGAGTAGACAAACACAGCATTAGACGTAAAAGTGACATACGACATAGAAACAATATACACAAAAGACTACGCATGGTCACAAAAGACTACGCATGGTCACAAAAGACTACGCATGGTCACAAAAGACTACGCATGGTCACAAAAGACTACGTTTGGCAATTGGTAGACCAATGGTCAATAAATTGCCCCTAAGGACAGCCATCGGCCACGCCTGTAGCAAATGGTGTGGTTTCCCGGACTACGTACTCATAACTCTTTCATTTTTCGCAGACTTGGTACTTGACCAATCTACAGCCTTGTTCCAGCGCATTCTGTAGACTTGCTCTCTGACTGACTTTGACAACGGGACTCCACGTCGGGCCTTGTCCAATTCTCTTTAGAGAAGACAGGTTGCCGATCATCTGTCAGAGTTGCAAGCTTTAGATTGGTCATGTACAATGCAGAGTGTCCGTCTTGTGACAGTAGGATCATATCCTAGGTATATCCTAGGTATAAAAGGCGTTTGATAGTTCGGATGCATTTTCGATGGTTATTCTGTCTACCTTTGATTCTTCTAGTTTTTTTTACTAAGAAACATTTAGGTTACGGTTTCCGCTTTCATAAAAATAGTAATTTAAAAGACTTTCTGGAAATTTTACACTTTTGAAATTTGGACCTATACATCCAACGCTGTATACATGTTCTACTTTTTTTAGCTCACCTGAGCCATAGGCTCAAGTGAGCTATTGTCATAGTGTTGCGTCTGTCGTCCGTCGTCGTCGTCGTCGTCGTCGTCGTCGTAAACTTTTCACTTTTTAAACTTCTTCTCCAGAACGGCTGAAGGGATTTTGATGAAACTTGGTAGGTATGAAGTACTCATGGTCCCCTACAAGTGTTGTTATTTTTCGTCCAGATCTGTCAACAGGTGGCGCCACCACAGCCAAAAGTAGGTCACGGGGGGTACCCTCCTTTGACAAACTTCTTCTTCAGAACCGAAGCATGTATCGACAAACCGAAAGCATCAGGATGATCTAGAGAGATGTCGTAAGAAGTGTTGTTATTTTTGGTTCCACTTCGAAGTCAAATTTTTGACGCGTTTTTGACGTCTTTTCGGACTTAGTCAGAAATGCACATTTTTGCACTATTTCTTTAAATAACTCAATAAGTGTATGATTTTACACACTCATTTACTACATATTTATCATATTTAACTTACTTAATGCTTTGATATGTATTTTATGCTTAAATTTTATTTTTTTGATTTTTTATGAATTTTTTCTTATGTAAAAAGGAAGGGGGGGGGGGGGGTGATTTTCATACATTTTCTGCTTCTTTTCTATTACCACTCTTCAGATTGTCATGACAATTTGTAGGTATGAGGTACTCATGCATGGTACCCTACAAGTGAAAGAATTTTTCTCAAGATATCCACTTTTGGATGTTTAAGGAATATTTTTTAAGATTGTACATAGGTATCATGTATGTTTTCCATGCCCAATGGACCCATTGGGAGTGGCTTCAAACCCCGGTGGGACCCCAACAGATTTTTTTTCCCTTTTTAGCTCACCTGAGCCATAAGCTCAAGTGAGCTATTGTCATACTGTTGCGTCTGTCGTCCGTCGTCCGTCGTCGTCGTCGTCGTCCGTCGTCGTCGTAAACTTTTCACATTTTAAACTTCTTCTCCAGAACGGCTGAAGGGATTTTGATGAAACTTGGTAGGTATGAAGTACTCATGGTCCCCTACAAGTGTTGTTGTTTTTCGTCCGGATCTGTCAACAGATGGCGCCACCACAGCCAAAAGTAGGTCACGGGGTTACCCTCCTTTGACAAACTTCTTCTTCAGAACCGAAGCATGTATCGACAAACCGAAAGCATCAGGATGATCTAGAGAGATGTCGTAAGAAGTGTTGTTATTTTTGGTTCCACTTCGAAGTCAAATTTTTGACGCGTTTTTGACGTCTTTTCGGACTTAGTCAGAAATGCACATTTTTGCACTATTTCTTTAAATAACTCAATAAGTGTATGATTTTACACACTCATTTACTACATATTTATAGGTATAATGTATGTTTTCCATGCCCAATGTTACAGGTGCAACTACAGGAAAAAAACCTTCTTTGTATGATTAATCATTTTTAGATCGACCTTTCATCCATAGTTACAGCTGATAATCCAACAAGTGACACATGCTTCAATGTCTTATTGATTGACCTTGTATGTGATATGATTCAATTATTTAAATTCTTTATACTTATGTAGAATTTTATTTTTAAAGTCGGGAACAAGATTTCAAAAGCGGCCATGTTTTGCCGTGTACCCAAAGGGGATTCCCCATGTAGATATGTGATACCTTTAGTACTGCGATACATTTCAGGAGATACAGTGCAAACGGAATAGATTTTTATTTAATGTGCATTATACTTGGAACACTTTCATAATGGTAATTTACGGACTGATTTCTTGAAGAAACGTCTAATGAGTAATCTCTTCCTCTGGATTTTGAGAATGCATAGGACATTTAATATCTGAAATTCTTTAAATAAATAATTCAGTTCAGAGTTCCTGAAATCTTCCTATGAAATGTTGGACCACAGAAAGCTGTTGTTTAAATAGAGAAAATAAATTATTATTTACAACCATAAGCCACTGTGTTCGACATCTTGTATGTATAATATTTCTAAGAGGAACACAGAGGCCTGAGGTTGTGAATAATAAAACATTTTCTCTCATAAAATGACAGGTTCCTGTGATAAGACATTTGGGAATTTTTATCTGTTCAAATAATAGATACATGATGAGTTTTTATCGGACCAAATAACTTTTTGTTGGCAAATCCTATGCAACCGATACATTTCATGAACTCTCTCCGCTAACAACTTTTCCGTGTAACAGACCTTTGATGAGGTGAAACAATTTGTTAACAGTAAATAACGATGTCGTAGGTCTGCTAGTTGGACAAGCTTAACAATTTCATGGGCCTTTTAATTTGTTTCAAACTACGAAATCTAGAGAAACCACTTGAGTTGTTGAACAGCGTATGCTGAAATGCGACGCTCCTTCTCGCCTGTTGAAATATGCATACAGGGTTTTTTCCCTTGTTTTGGGGCCGAATTCCGGCCCCTTCCCAATGCCAAATTTCCTCTATTTTTCCCAAAAAATCACCCTGAAATTCCCAAAGAGGAATTATGAAAAAATCACCCTAGAAAATAAGACCCAAAACATGAAAGTCAACACAAAATGTCCTATTTCTAAGTGCATTTTTTAAAGTTTTTTATTCATCCCATGTTCAGTTCAAGCAAATCAATGGATTATCAGTGTTAATAAATGATACTTTAAGGTTATACTTTGGTGAGAATTTGTACAAAAATTTTCCCAATTTTAGCAAAATGTCGCAAATTTTCCCAAATGGGACAGGCACAGGCACCTCCCCCCCCCCCAAAAAAAAACCCCTGGCATAGGCAAGAAGCGCCGCATTTCAGCATATTTACTGAAAATTATTTGTTCAAGTGGCTTCACTGGGTCATGAGGTTTGATACACCATACACTGCTTTTTGGAAAACAAACTGGCCCAATTTCTGCACAACTCACTTGAATTGATAAATATTGGATTAAACGATTTTAAAACGATTTTAACTGTACGTTTCATGTATTTGAGATGAAATCAATACTATTCAAAAGCATTCATAGATTTCAGTATACTTTAATATGAATAAAGGCAAAACCGAAATTTAAAAATCTTTGTTTTTTATGCCCTTGGAATAAAAGATTCGGGAGCATATAGTTTTTGGCCTGTCCGTCTGTCTGTCTGTTTTCCGAAAAACTTTAACATTGGACATAACTTTTAAATGGAAGCTGGTGATAGAGGTTTCATATTTCACATGTGTATTCCTTGTGACAATACCTTTCCATTGATACCAAAATTTTTGACCTTGTGACCATAACCTTGACCTTTGACGTACTTCTCAAAAACTTTAACATTGGGCATAACTTTTGAATGGTTAGTGATAGAGGTTTCAATTTTTACATGTGTATTCCTTGTGACAAGATCTTTCCATTGATACCAATATTACGCTGACCCTGACCTCTCACATACTTAACAGAAAATGGCCTTTATACTAACAAAGATGCCGCCGGGGGCATTCTCGTTTCACAAACACAGGCTTTATAATTTCTGGCATGCTAGCTATCAATAATGAAAGGTTTTTTGTTCAATTTTAAATGAACTTAATTTATGAAATCATTTCATTGTTTTATTCTTTTTCTGCTGCACATTAATGTACAATATGATTTTATTTTTGATGTTGCATAATTGAACTATATTAGCTGGGCATATGACGTTGGACCACTTTATCCGTCTTTTCAAATCAGTAAAAAAGTTATTGTTTTGAAATGTGACTATTTTTTTCTTTTTTGTACTTTAAAAGGTTGTCTAAAAAAACTTCTTTGCATCCGGCAAAAATCTTTTTAGAAAGGTTGTGGGCTAAAATCCTGGTACTGGCACTATCAGTATTCAATGTCAGTATGTCAATTAGAGCGTGCATGGGTATCAGGTGAGCGTTGTGCCCCCTGGAGCTCTTGTTTTATAATTTTACAACCTGCGTTTATAGTGACTTAAGGTATTAGGAGCATAATAACAAAATCGTCGAAAAGCTAGAAATTAAATGTACTCCCACATCTTACATATCTTTAAATATTTGATATCTTTTAATGTTTCATTAAGCAATGAAAATTTATGTTCCCGAACCTTGCCGACGTCGTGCGTCTTCGGCCGACTTTGTGGTGTTTAATTTTTCTGTTATTAAATCATTTCTTTAAAAAATGCGTAAGAGTCATCAAACGCCTTTTTGTACCCTGGATATATTAACAGAAGGACAGTCGACATGGTACTTGATCATTCTACAGCCTTGTACTAGCGTTTTCTTATGAATTGCATTCTGACAGACCGTGACAAAGGGAATCTATGGTGGACCCTGTCCAAAACTCTAGTGAAGGCACTGAGGGCCCCGACCAGCTGTCCTGTTTGAATGTCGGTCATACCATTTTGTTCCTCGACTAGTCCGACTACATGCAATTTAAAGGGGTCCGTCGATGCTCAGTTTGGTGCTCATTTGTGAGTGCTGTTGAGATTGTCGTCAGGATCTTCTTTATCTCATGCAAGAGCTCGCTCAAGCCGGCTTTTAATACGCCCTTTGTTTTTTTACATTCAATTACAAATTGATCTGTGTGCTGTTTCCCCCCCCCCCTTGCATTTTTCTGTCATGTTTGTGTAGTCACCGTACATTGAGGAGGTTATTATACATTACAATTGTGCGTTCTTCATGACCTCTGGATAAGCTGAAAAAATAGCTGGAAGCATTTAATCCGGATAATCACGCCATTTGCTACTAAAGTGGCAGATGGTTGTCCTTAGTCGGCACCGATCACATATTGGTGTCGTAGGTTTATGAAGTCTTTTGTGTTTTGATGTCGAGTTTGGTGTTCTTTGTACCTTTGCATGACGTGTTGTGTGTATAATATTACGCTGTGTTTCAATTTTGGTATTTCGATGTTTTGCTGTGGGTACTGCAACCGAGTCTCGTTGGAGATCCCCTCCTTTCTTCAGTTCAAAATCCAATACTCCGCATTAATTCCTTTTTAGTTCATTCTTTCAAATACCTCGGACAATATTTCATTTACGTGTACATATGTACATGTATTACATTTATTTGAATATTCCACAGCATGACAACATTTCCCTCTCCTACTCTAACTTGAGGGAGGGCGACAATCAGAATCCAAAAATTATAATCAATGAGCATGCATAACCATCAAAATGCAAAATCAAACCAAAAGATTCTGCACCCCCCCCAGAAAAAGTGAATCCCGACTGGAGATGAAATCATGTACCCGAAGAGATATCCTGCTTGCTACGAGGGCTGATTGGTATGTTGTGAGTCTCGTATTGAACGATTTGAAATTTATCAGACATTTTGCATTATTTTTCTACATAATCCCCTTCAGTATCTATACACTTTTGCCACCTTAGATTGTGCTTAGATGTTAATCTCATTTAATATCGATGATATTTTTTGATTAAATGACAAGTTTCCGAAATAGCAGAATAATACATATGATGTCAAATTGATAAAGGGCCAAAACAAAGCTTATTTCAGGCAACCTAGTTGGAAAGAAGTAATTAATACACTTCAAAACATCAAGTCACGGGGAACGATTTTAACTGCTCAACACTGCAACAAGAAATGTGTTTATTATAATAATACGGAATTGTTCCAACTCTATACCTTCTTGAAGAACATTTCAAACCAATTTTTATGCACCAGACACGTGTTTCGAATATTAAATCCTCCTCAGTGATGCATCCAGGCAAAGTGATTTTGCAGGAGCCGCCAAAATTCAACACTCACATATGTAAGAGAGGGGGCGGGATCTCCAACGGGACACCCGATACGAAAACACAGAGAAGACGAACACAACAAGAGACGAAAAAATACATAGGACATTGAAACATCAAACACAAGATACTACACATAAACGAAAGAGACCGATGGGTAACCGGTGCTGACTAAGAACGGAGGTAGTACCGTTTGACTAAAGCTGTAGGTGTTGCTACAACGCAGATCTCCCTGGGCATACAAGATAATTATGTCTCATTTGCATGTTGACATAAATATGTTGCTTGTTGACATAAATATGTTACATAATTATCTTGCGTGTCAACATAATTATCTTGCATCTTAACATAATCTGTACTAAAATATTTCGCATGTAGGAGACAGAAGTATGCCACCATACTTTCCTTTAGTTTCGCACTAAACAGGGACCAATGATTTGTACAAATGTACCAAATTGCACCACACATAACATAAATGTCTCGCTATAGATAAGTAACAAATCCTAAGACAGCAATAATTTGATCTATATGGAGGGGGAAGGGAGGAAGACTTTTGCTTGCCGTAACATTTGTTAAGCATTTTATTCAGCAGGCTTTTTTCGCGGCTTTCAGGGCCGGATTATTCTAAATGTTTTGCACAGCGAAAAAGTGATCTGGCATTTTTTTTTCACTGGCAATTTGGGCCGGAGGAGTTTTCGTTAAAACTTCGAAATAAATTTTTTTGCAGAGTCTTCCTGTCCCCCTCCCTTCCAATAAAAATCAATTAGTTGCACCCTAACTTTAAGATATTATGAAAATCGAACACTGGGTATTTTAAAAGATGAGTTAAATCTAGTAATTTTTGTATGACTTCGCAAGTATCTTCCCCTATGACTTTTTTATCATTTTCAAAGGGAATATGAAAAGCCTTCAAGAGACAGTTGGTATATTGGCTTACGTCCTAATGTAAGTGAAGGAAAACGAGACATTGGTGTCAATTTCAGGATGTAAAAGGATAGCTTTAAATTGATCGCATTTTAATAAGCTCGACTTACTATGATATATAATAAGTTATACAGGATGTAGTCCTAGAGTTTAAAATTCTGTATTATTGTAGCTGAACATGCTGAAGAACGACATACATGTATATTTCTGATAACCTTCAATGCTATAATGATGAAGTCTTTATGAATCTGCGTGGCAAATCACGAGAGCAAGTAAGTTACATAATGTTTAATCGAACATTTTGTTTCTAATCGGAAAGCTTCGTGTGGTTAAACTGTTTATTGGGTTCATACACGGTTATAAATCTTGACTGGTAAATATACCTCGCCATCTTATTTTCTCTTGAGGTCAGTTTTAATGAACAAAATAGCAAAATATACTTTGTAACCTTATCAAAGTAATAGAATTGATTCTTGGGCCAAGAGAACTGATTTCTAAAAATAAATCTTCATAACTCACAGATAACTTTAATCATTACAAATCTATTCCAAACGTTAGTTATATGGACTTCTAATTTATTTACACCAGATCTGTTTCTGAAAGAGGATTTGAAATATTGCTACAATTTTATTTTCGAAATTGCAGAAATTGTACAATTTCAATTATCAATTTCATGCATAGAACAGGGTTAATACTTTTCAACCTACTTATAAATTCGGTACTACCCCTTTCAGCACTAGTCTATATTCAGTTTTTGAAATGTGATTTTTCTCTTGAAAGCAGATAGATTTACAGCATAGCATGGGCCAGATATAAATGATGATACATACGTTACAAGAAATACAGAAACAATTACTTAAAGATACAGAGAAGCATGCATATTAAACAAAATACAATGATTATTATTCTTTCAGTTCTATAATGATGGTGATACAAGCAGCAATCGCATGTTTTCTATTATTTCATTTTGCCGAATCAGCTACCTGTAAGTATGATACATGGTCTTGATATTTTTGCAGTTCACTATTTTATAATAATGTAAATGATACATTTCGAGAATATTGCCTATAAAAGGGCACAAGATTACTTAGATACTTCTCTATTGGGCATATTTTAAAATTTAGTTGTAAGACCTACTTATGCGAAGGACTCAATTTGGTCCCGAAATTCGATTTACACATTTCATCTATACTACATGTATATTATGCTTTGGATATATAAGAAGGACATGGTTGCAGTACAAACAACAAAATAGCAAAAAATCAGAAGCGTCAACACAGAGAAGACGAGTACAGTAAGAGACGAAAAAGAGACAAATGACATAGAAACAATAAACCAACGAAACCAATGGGCAACAGGTGCCGACTCAGGGCGGCCATCTGCTACGCAGGTAACAAATGGTGTGGTTATCCTGGATTACGTGCGCACAACCCTCCCACTTTTCCGATTTCCCAGAGGACTCGAAGAAAGTACAATTGTGATGCAAAACAACCTCCTCACTGTGGTGATAACATACATGCAGAGCATGTACGTACGCCCTCTTTTTATATCCATTTACATATTCACCTGTGATGCTTGGGACCCTGCGTTTTGCGATCTTGTTTGTGTGCGGTCATCTGACAGTGAGGAGGTTGTTTTACACCACAATTGTACGTTCTTCGAGACCTCTGAGAAATCGGTAAGGGTGGGAGGGTTGTGCGCACGTAATCCAGGATAACTACACCTTCTGCTTTTTTCGTGGCAGATGACCATCCTAAGTCGGCACCGGTTGCCCATTGGTCTCGTTGGTTTATGTGTAGTAATTTGTGTTTCATGTTTCTATGTTGTGCGTTGAAGTTCCTTGTCCCTTGCGCGTCTCTTTCTGTGCTTGTCTACTCTGTGTTTTTGCATTGGGTGTTTCGGGTTTTAGCTGTGGGTGCTACAACCTGGTGTTGTTGGAGATATCCTCGTTTGTTATGCATTTTCTTATATTGTTTGTGTGATAATCTTTCAATGAGAAGGTTTTTCTACACATCAATTGTGCGTTCTTTTTTAAATAACCGGAAAATTATGAGGGTTGTGCGTACGTAATGCGGATTTGCTGCAAATGTGACAAAAGGCCGCCTTAAGTCGACACCGATTGCCCATAGTTCCCCTTTGTTTTATGTGTAGTGTTTCGTGTTTTGATGTTTTAAGTGGTGTTGTTTGTCACTTTGTGTCTCTTTCTGTGCTTGTCTACTGTGTACTTTCATACAGCGGTGTTTCGATGTTTTGCTTTTGGTGCTGCAATCGAGTCTTCATGGATATCCTCTCCTATCATTAATGATCCTTTAAGTAAAGAATTCTAAGAGGTCTTTGAGATTAAATTGGCTTAGATATCATATACCTTTAAAACGTGAAATGTGCCTTATTTTAACTCCTTATTCATTCGTTTTATGAACAATAAAACTCTAATGACCGATTGGCACAAAAAATACAAACTTGGTGGAGGATTTTAAGAACTTGTTTCATGTAAGGCTTGAGTTCGTGAAATTCTATGCAGCGGCTGAAGAGGAGAAGTCGAAAATGTGTTAGCAAGTCAGAGCCCTCGGCGGCCATATTTGTTGACCGATCGGCACGAAAAACACAAAAAATGGTAGAGGATCTTGAGTACTTGCTTCCAGTAAGGTTTCGTAAAATTCTGTGCAGCGGTGACAGACGATATGTCGAAAATGTAAAACGTTTACGCCGGACGGACGACGGACGGCGCGCTATGACAATAGCTCACTTGAGCTTCGTTCAGGTGAGATAAAAGCATACCAGATCACCCTTTCCAGAATGTTCAGTGACATTCTGGATTGTGATTGAATGTCTGTCATCAATACTAACCTGATGTGTACGTACATCGAGACAATCGCCGAATTAGACAAGTTTCCATAGGCTGTTTCATTGGGTGTTGCATGCAATCAGGAGACGCTGATTCTCCTCGTGCACCTGGTCTCACTTCGGAATGTTATTTATTCCGAGGTTCGCATCCGTTAAGAATTCGAATGATTTTGACTTGCTCTCTCGACTTTGAGACCGAATAACTGATAGGTACCTCTTTAATATTTATTGGACGAAACCATGAAACTAATAATAATTATAACAACACGTTGTTTTCCATGCTGGAATACATTTTAGATCAGAACCACCCAAAACATCGAATTTAACAAATTTATTGGATGTTCCTTTATTCTGCACGGTCTAAGTGACATTTGTTGCTAGCAAACTGGAGATACTTACTCTCCAATGGCAATTGGTTTCTCCATCAGGGTTTACTTTTAGATTTTGTTTTTGTAGAACGTGAAGTTTAATTGTATATATATGCACAACCAATGTAATTCCCTGAGATGTAACTATTGAAAGAAACGTGCTGCAATTCGTGTATTAACACTCGTGACGTCACAATGCATAAGATCTAAAGAAACATGCCGCGACGGCTGTTCTAACCTGCAAACTGAGTCCGCGGTGACCTGAATCTTAACGTCACCCTTTTACCTAGAAAACGCGATTTCAGAAAACAAGAATGAAATAGACAACTATTGTGCATATATATAGAATAAATGTCATAATTTGTGTTTTGTTACGGGTATACAACACACAGCAAGTGCATTTATCGCATGAAATGCGCTAACGCGCATTACATGTACGATAAATGCACTTGCTGTGTGTTGTATACCCGTAACAAAACACAAATTAAGACACTTATTCTCTATTCTTTGCTGTGTTTAGTGTATTTGTCTCTAGTGTTCACTGTATTTCTATTTTGTAATAGCAAAATTCCGCAAGTAATTTATATGTTTGACAGGTTTTAGGATCAATGGAATCGCATTTTGAATTATAGTTTACATTATCATTTGATTAAATTGTTCAAGTTGGTCCAACTCACAATGGATATTGATAATTAGGTCTTCCGACTTCCGTCGGAAGACCTATTGTTTTCGTAACCGTGGAAAATTGGATCAGCGATTTCTCAAGAACCCTGTAAGCTAGGACAATGAAAGTTCTCCAACGTTACGTTTGGAGTAAAAGCTAGATTGGTCTTTTTTATTTTTGGTCTCTGTTATTTTTTTATCATGTTTTTTAGTAGATTCAAATATTTGACGGGAGCGTCGAATTACTCAAAAGGACCGAAAATTTCATGTTTTGCTATTTGTAAGCTTAAATATCTCGTATTTTGCTATCTACAATTTCCATTCTTTTTGAAAGTCGACAGCGATGCAAGATATGAAATGCTAGATGCACACTGTAACGATTTATTACGATGACGTCCTTCACCGTCCTTCAAATTTCCAAATTCAGAAGTTCATAGGAGGAAGACACTTTTTTGCTTATAATAGTAAACAAAAATTAAGCTTATGAAGTTTCCTAAAAATTTCAATATTATTATTTTTTATCCATATATCTGTCTTATTTAGTCTTTCTGATTTTTCCTATCTCTTACTGTTGAAAAGATATGAGCATCGAAATTTTGAGTTGGGTATTTCGATACACCTTCACGCCAACAGATCGGGCGCACACCAAAATTGGTAGTCCGAGTCCGACTCGAGAAAAGCAGTGTTGAGATTTTCAAATTCCGATTTCACGGCAATGATGTCATCAAAACTTCTTGGAATTTCTAAAACGTGGGTCCTGTAGCATCATTTCCCACCCATTCTGCTACGTCTTTCGGTACGCTTTTTCGACATAGTAACTTTCATACTTTTTGGCATATTACATTGTTTAGATTTGAGGATCACTGACGAGGGTTTAGTACCCGAAACGTGCATGTCTGGTCCATGTTGCCAATTAATCTGTTCTTAAATGATGCTATTCAATATGAAGACGTTTACATTTATTCCACTTGGTGAGTGTCACTGCTGGTGGACCAGGAGTCCCCGAGGGCACATGTAGCCAAGTTCGATCAATTTTGGTTGATCGTTTCTTCAACGCATTCTAAAATTTCTGTCATCAAAACTTCTTGGAATTTCTAAAACGTGGGTCCTGTAGCATCATTTCCCACCCATTCTGCTACGTCTTTCGGTACGCTTTTTCGACATAGTAACTTTCATACTTTTTGGCATATTACATTGTTTAGATTTGAGGATCACTGACGAGGGTTTAGTACCCGAAACGTGCATGTCTGGTCCATGTTGCCAATTAATCTGTTCTTAAATGATGCTATTCAATATGAAGACGTTTACATTTATTCCACTTGGTGAGTGTCACTGCTGGTGGACCAGGAGTCCCCGAGGGCACATGTAGCCAAGTTCGATCAATTTTGGTTGATCGTTTCTTCAACGCATTCTAAAATTTCTGTCATCAAAACTTCTTGGAATTTCTAAAACGTGGGTCCTGTAGCATCATTTCCCACCCATTCTGCTACGTCTTTCGGTACGCTTTTTCGACATAGTAACTTTCATACTTTTTGGCATATTACATTGTTTAGATTTGAGGATCACTGACGAGGGTTTAGTACCCGAAACGTGCATGTCTGGTCCATGTTGCCAATTAATCTGTTCTTAAATGATGCTATTCAATATGAAGACGTTTACATTTATTCCACTTGGTGAGTGTCACTGCTGGTGGACCAGGAGTCCCCGAGGGCACATGTAGCCAAGTTCGATCAATTTTGGTTGATCGTTTCTTCAACGCATTCTAAAATTTCTGTCATCAAAACTTCTTGGAATTTCTAAAACGTGGGTCCTGTAGCATCATTTCCCACCCATTCTGCTACGTCTTTCGGTACGCTTTTTCGACATAGTAACTTTCATACTTTTTGGCATATTACATTGTTTAGATTTGAGGATCACTGACGAGGGTTTAGTACCCGAAACGTGCATGTCTGGTCCATGTTGCCAATTAATCTGTTCTTAAATGATGCTATTCAATATGAAGACGTTTACATTTATTCCACTTGGTGAGTGTCACTGCTGGTGGACCAGGAGTCCCCGAGGGCACATGTAGCCAAGTTCGATCAATTTTGGTTGATCGTTTCTTCAACGCATTCTAAAATTTCTGTCATCAAAACTTCTTGGAATTTCTAAAACGTGGGTCCTGTAGCATCATTTCCCACCCATTCTGCTACGTCTTTCGGTACGCTTTTTCGACATAGTAACTTTCATACTTTTTGGCATATTACATTGTTTAGATTTGAGGATCACTGACGAGGGTTTAGTACCCGAAACGTGCATGTCTGGTCCATGTTGCCAATTAATCTGTTCTTAAATGATGCTATTCAATATGAAGACGTTTACATGCATTTCATAAATACATTTCGATATACACAATTTGATTTTAAAACAGTTGATTAATTTAGAAGAGATCAGCTACAAACCAGAATTTACACACAAAAAGTGGTAGTTTGATTCCGATTTCTAACCTACAAACCTGTTTCTAAACTTCAATAACTATATTTTGAACATCAAGTTTAATTTCTAATTCTAGCAAACGTTCGAACATAATTTTCGGTTGGTTTATTTACAAATTGATGAACAATTTCTCCAACATTCTTCCCTCTCCTCGTTTTTTGAAAACAGTTCTGTTTATATTGAACGATGTCGCCATGATGGAAATTCAAAATAAACTTTGAAAAAAGGGAAGGGGGGGTCCAAATTTGAACCTGCACAGCGAGAACCTCATGGTATTTATATATATATATTGAACGTAACTTGTTATTACCATTTCTCTTCTCAAGAAAATTGGTTCTACAGCTACGAGCTCGCCTTTTTTATGGGGGAAGGGGGCAGGAAGAATTTGCAAAAAAAAATCCCGGCTCTGAAAAATGCTGAAAAAAATATTCCGGCCCAAAGGGCCGGCAATTTTTTTTTTCCCAGACCATGCAAAAGTAAGGATACATTACATGATATGGAAATTTTTGCTGGCCCTTTGTGCCAGACAATTTAAAGTCAAAAAATTAATTAATATAAATACAAACTGTTGACATAGCTGTATCTACCAGAGACCTAATACGCATAGGCACAAAAATCTAGAAAAGGTTCTATTTAAACATCATACAATCTGTCTGAAATTCGCTAATTGCAAAAAGACATCTGAAGGAACGGTTATTAACTCATACTCTGTAACAGCGGGGAGTTTAACTTACACAGACATTCACAACATTTGACAATTTGTTTAAATCCGGCCCGAAGAACCGGCGAAAATTTTTCTCTGACTCTGGTAATGGCTGAAAAAAATGGCCTGCTCAGAAAATTGCTGAAAAAATTTTACCGGCTGGCAATAGAATTCCTAACCCCCCCCCCCAAATCAAATGGTTGCTCACCAACAATTATCGGTTTGAAAATTTAATGTTACTGCTATTTGAAAACTTAAATATATAATATAAATACATGTAATGTGACGTCCTTCATATTTCCAAACCAAAAATTGTATAGGAGGAAGACACTCTTGTTGCAACCGCAACAAGAAACCTTTCTAGTTTTCTTATCCTGATTCTGATACCGGACCCATATCGACCCTCTTGGTTTTAGATAATACAGCGAAGTGGTTCCTTTTCAATCAGATTACTTTAGATAATATTACTTTCATGACATGTATATAATAATGTTATTCGTGTGATGTTTATATTCAGACTTTGCTCGTTGATGCAGCCTGTTGTTTAGGGGTGCCACTAACAATATATTCCTTACTTGCACTTTGGATAAAAATTTATGGTGTTGAGTATTTGTCACAGTGTATTTGTCTATGAGACAGTTTTTCCCCTAGAATATGTAAGTTTTCTGATTGTTATTTTCGGATTCGGATTTAGGATTTTGTGTTTGACGATCTCACTTCGGAATGTTGTTCGTTCTGAGGTTCGCTATCGTTCCATGGAAATTCTAAAGATTTTGCCTTGCCTTTCCGACTCTGAGACTGAATAACTGATAGGTACTCCTTTGATGTTCATTTTATTCACTGATTCGACTTTATGATTCATTACACTAAATAACATATCAGCGTATCTTTTCCGTCAACTTCAGACGTCCTTTGACGTTTTCGTTCGCAAAACACATCGCAGATCTAATGGGAAAGGGAGCAGGACATCCAAAAATCCTTGTTTCTCTAGTCTCAGCATACATGTAACGCGATATTTATCCACACTCATTAAGGGGATCCAGAACAGTATCCGAAAGAACCCCATCGGAAAGCTCTAGATCAATTATGATGAGTTAAAGAAGATCCTGACAACAATCTCAACAGCACTCACAAAAGAGCGCAAAAATGAGTACCGACGGACCCCCATCAACCTAGGACCAAGTGCCCGGGAGGAGCAAGCATCCCCTGACGTCAAAATCGAAACGGCGACATTGGAGCGTTTTTGCAAGAATTTCAGCATTAGATAACGTAAAAATAAGGAGGAAGGGGGGGGGGGGGGTAAGCAAAAATCACCGTAACTTAAAAGCTGACGGTCAATTTTCAATAGGAACTTATCGGTGTTTAACTTGACATATGAACAAAATAATATCAAGTTTTTACGGAAAATAAATGAAAGGGTTTCAGATAAACGAAATTTATTAATAAAAATTAACAACTCAAAGATGTTCTGAAAATAGACGTTAATTTATCTCCTTTTTACAATTTCTTTTAAAAGTTTTTGTGATCATTTATAATTCTGTATACATCCGACTGCCTACATCATACCTAAATGAAAAATACAATACTTGTTAATTTTGTGCATCTGCAGAAGATTTGTAACCGTTTTTTTATGTGTGTTTGTTTTGTTTATTTTAAGTGTGTTTATTTTAACGTCACATTTACGGCCAATTTTGGGGCTTTAAAGGTACAAATAGTCTAACAGGGATTAAACTGTCAATAATGAAGTTTTACCGTAAATAGCTTTTAAGTACTACCGTTGAACATCTATATTTTACTTACATAAAATATCTCTCACATTTTTGTTTAATAGACGTTTTTACTCTCTGGTACACACGATTTCGGTAAACTTCGGAAACTGTTTTTTGCATATACAGTATGTAGAAATATGTCACGTTTACTTGGTCAAAGCGAACACGCTACCACGATTAGCCAATTGCTTGAATGAACTTCACATCGTGGGATTACTATGAAACATGTAGTAAAACACATATTATACAGTCTTTTTAAAATTCTCCCTAAAAAACTAACTCACTTATATTTCATTAATTGCAAATACAAGGTTGATATCATGTATAGACATCATGTTCCATTCAAATCACCATTTTGAACGTGGAAAATCGAGCACTTTCAAATGATTAACAACGTGTAATAGTGTATGACGGCTTGAATGGGAGGCAGGTGTAGTCTGCTATACACATGTGCGTCTATTTACCAAATCCTGAATGAAAATTAACCTTTACTTAGTTATGATTTTTTGTTCGTTTTTTAATATTTAGACTGTGAATTTATATATTATATATAAACATATCAAAATTACTGTGGATATATACACGTCAATCTTATATATATATACTTCTCATAGATAAAAATAAACGAGAACTATACATGTACATGTACACTGTAGATCTCTTTAGCTAATTTTCCCTCAGACTTGTCAGAGTTTTAATTTCACGGTCGTCCTCTAAGCTAGATCTTTTATAACTTTCCAATACCAAGCCAATACTATTTGTTCATTACATTCGATTGTCGATTCATTTTCGTCCCACGTGTTTTCCGTCAGCCATGTTGTTTTGTTTTGATACAGTACTAGCCTTATGCAAATAAGTGCTTACACGTGTTCGCAATCGGTCTTCTACGGAGAAAAGTAGGTTATATTAGCGTACCCATTTTATAAGCAATAAATGATCATAGCTCGCTAGTGAGGTCATATGTGACTATTGTAACCAGCCAGAGTCTAATTTCTAAGCATGATAGACTCGTTTGCGTTAAAATTTTGACAAAAATAGTTGATTCATGGTTTGATCTTGACGAGACCTTTTGTACCTTTAAAGGGGTATATACGTACGTCCGTAAGTTCAAAACTGATCGTAAAAATGTTGAACTTTGCATATAGAAAAATGTTTCAACTATTTACATATATGATTGTTAGGAAATTAAATTATGGGATCGTTTTTAATGTATGGAATAGAAAGCGACAGATCCGCTTCGTACTTATATATACTTCTATCTTTCGACGCAAACGGCCATTTAAATTGAACACCTCACTGAATGACAAGCGTGACGATTTTAGCTTCTACATAACTAACTTCCCTTTCATGAGTAGCAACATTCCGTCTTCTCCTGCTTATGGCGTTATTTTTTCTCAGCTGATACGGTACACCAGGGCATGTTCCAAATATGAAGATTTCATAATTAGAGCCAGACGGCTTGCACGTAAGCTACTTGTTTAGGGTTATATCACACAACGGCTGAAATCATCATTGCGGAAGTTCTTCGGTCGCTACGGGGATATTATAAAAGCATATCAGATCCCCCTTTCCAGAATGATCAGTGACATTCTACATTGTGGTTGAATGGCTGTCGTCATCACCAAACAAATGAGTTAAAAATGACATTCTCAAACAAGACTTACTTACCTGATCTGTACATCAAAATGTACATCGAGACAATTACCGAATTTGACAGGTGTCCATGGTGCTGGTGCGACGAGTGTTGCATGCAATCAGGAGACGTTGACTGTCCTCGGGTACCTGGTCTCACTTTGGAATGTTGTTCATTCCGGGGTTCGCAACCGTTTCGATGAGAATTCTCACGATTTTGTCTTGCGTTCTCGACTTTGAGACTGAATAACGGTTAGGCATTTCTTTGATGTTCATTTTAAGTTTGCCTGTTCTTGACCTCCTTCAGTGATCGTCCAGACCACTTGGATAATAAAGGACATTATGTGCATAAGATTTATATATAATCATACTTAATGTCCTGGTTTTTCTAAGGACGATATCTAACCTATTAGATTAATTAAAAGAGAATTATAATAAATTAAAGATATTAATTCCATTCACATGTATTCTTTTTCTGTAGTTGAAAATTGCGAAGGCCTAAACTGTACGTCATGTCAGATTGGTTGGTATGGAGACGAATGTGAGCTCGCTTGTGGTAACTGTGGAGATGATCGTAGATGTGATAGAGACTCTGGTTACTGCAACAGTAGTTCCTGTCAGCCTGGGTACTTTGGAAGAAATTGCACAAGGCAATGTCCTACAAACTGTCATGAACGAAAATGCGACTTCAATACAGGCGAATGCATGGAGTGCATGAATTCTTATTATGGGGAATTTTGCGACACAAAGTGTCCAAATAATTGCCTTTCTTGTACAAATGCCACATATTGCACTTCGTGTAAGATTGGGTGGTATGGAGAAGAATGTGAGCTCACTTGTGGTAACTGTGGAGATGATCGTAGATGTGATAGAGACTCTGGTTACTGCAACAGTAGTTCCTGTCAGCCTGGTTATTTTGGAAGAAATTGCACGAGGCAATGTCCTACAAACTGTCATGAACGAAAATGCGACTTCAATACAGGCGAATGCATGGAGTGCACAAATTCTTATTATGGGGAATTTTGCGACACAAAGTGTCCAAATAATTGCATTTCTTGTACAAATGCTACATATTGCTCTTCGTGTGAGATTGGTTGGTACAGTTCGTATTGCTCTTTGAATTGTTCACACTGTGGAGGTACCGGAAAATGCAACAAAGCTGATGGTCGATGCATCAGTAATTCATGTCAGAACAGATATTATGGGTCGAAGTGTAATCAAAGGTGTTCAGATCAATGCAAAGGTGATCGTTCTTGTGACTTTTCTACGGGTAAATGTAAGCAATGTCCGCTTGCTAAATATGGAATCTCTTGTGACAGAAATTGCCCTATTAACTGTGACAAGTGTGAAAATGATCAGGTATGCAATACATGTGCGGAGGGATTTTATGGAGATACTTGTAATAAAAAATGTACTGGATGCGGAGGAAATGGCCGTTGCAGAAGATCTAGTGGTATATGCGATATGTCGTCATGTAAACCAAAATATTACGGAAAGCAAAATAATGATGTAAAATGTGATAAGGACTGTCCTACTCAGTGTAGCGGTAATGGGTCATGTCATATATTTTTTGGTACATGCAATGGATGCAAAAATAAATATTGGGGATTACATTGTGATCAACGGTGTTCTCAAAATTGTGGTGGTGATGGTTCATGTAAGATGCTTTCTGGTACTTGCATTAATGCATGCAACATAAAATATTGGGGATCTTTGTGTGATAAAGACTGCCCTTCTAATTGTGGTGGTAATGGTTTGTGTGATATCTTAAGTGGAACCTGCAAATTTGGCTGCAAACCTCGATTTTGGG
Source organism: Pinctada fucata (assembly GCA_028142955.1). Classification (NCBI taxonomy): domain Eukaryota; kingdom Metazoa; phylum Mollusca; class Bivalvia; order Pterioida; family Pteriidae; genus Pinctada; species Pinctada fucata. The sequence continues at coordinate 50,857,326 of AP027103.1, read as the reverse complement.
ATTTGAAATGCGATCGAGACTGCCCTTCAAACTGTGGCGGTGATGGTTCCTGTAATATCTCTTATAGTACCTGCAAGTCTGGTTGCAAACCAGGACATTGGGGAAGTCGATGTGATCAAACCTGTTCTTTAAAATGTGGCGGTGATGGTTCATGTACATTTCGTAGTGGTTCCTGCAGTTCAGGATGTAAACCTGGATATTGGGGGCTGAGATGCGATCGGGCCTGCCATGCAAAATGTGGCGGTGATGGCTCGTGTAATATCTCTAATGGTGATTGCATGTCTGGCTGCGAATCAGGATATTGGACGAGTAAATGCGATCAAATCTGTCCAAGAAACTGTGGTGTTGATCGTTCATGTAATATTCGTAATGGTTCCTGTAGTAAAGGATGTAAACCTAGTTTTTGGGGGCAGAAATGTGATCAGTCTTGTCCTTTAAAGTGCGGAGGTGATGGTTCATGTAAACAGCATTCCAAAATGTGCGAGGAAGGATGTAGGCCCGGTTACATGGGATCATTTTGTAATGAATCCTGTTCATCAAACTGTAAAAATAAATCATGTAATAGAAATACTGGTTATTGCTTACATAATTGTACTGACGGATGGTTTGGTTCGCAATGTAAGAAAGCTTGCCCAATCTATTGTGGCAAAGAGAGATCATGTGACAGAGCAAGCGGCGAATGCTCAAATGATTGTAAAGAGGAATGGTTCGGCATGTATTGTAATAAAAGTTGTCCAGTGAATTGTGCTGATAGCAAATGTAACAGATTAAGCGGTGAATGCCCAAATGATTGTAAAGAGAAATGGTTCGGCATGTATTGTAATACAAGTTGTCCAATGAATTGTGCTGATAAAAAATGTAACAGATCAAGCGGTGAGTGTATTAATGAATGTAAGGATGGTTGGTTTGGACAGCACTGCAACAAATCATGTCCTGGTAACTGTGCAGATGGCTCGTGCAAAAAACTTGACGGTACATGTATAAAAGAATGTACAACATCATTTTATGGCGCTCAATGTACACTTGATTGCCCACTAAACTGTTACGGAGACAGGTCTTGTCATAGAGAAAGTGGGATATGTAATTATGGATGTACTCCAGGATGGACTGGATCACATTGTAAATCAGGTAGTGTATGTGTTATATCCTAGCTTAAAAATCATTCTTCTGTGTAGTACAGTGGCGGATTTAGAGGGGGGGCCCAGGGGGCCCGGGCCCCCCTTTTTCACCCAAAGTTATTGATTCAGAGTACTCTTTTTATGCTTATTCTCTTTACTTTTGGGGAAATTTTCGGCTCGCTTCGCTCGCCGCACTAGATTTTTCATTAGTTGTTAATTTTTTCGTCTTCACTTTGTCTTCAACTTTCTTTGTCATCGTGTTTGAACGGATCCATTTGTCATAAACAAAATATATACAAAATTCAAAATCAAATTGACACTTGAATAATTACCAAATGCTTCATTTTCATGGGTCGATCTAACCAGGTTGTGGAGTTGTAATGCCCTAATCCTCCGAACCTTCCCAAATTGGTCAAACAAAAATGGAGCATGGAAAATGAGAGAGAGATTGTATTCTTATGACAAAATGTAACCGTCTATTCAAAAATTTTACGGCTCGCTCCGCTCGCCAATATAGAATAAAGTTGTTTATATACATGTACGGATGACTTAATTTAAAAACAAATGAAAACTTCATATCTTAAAAAAATTTTCTGGCTCGCTACGCTCGCCAGTTTACCTATAAACTAAAGTAAATGAATCAACTCCCCTCCCCACCCCATTTCTTAATTAGATCAGTAGTCTTGAGGTTCACGTTTTTCGTCTCGACCTTTTTTTTTTTTTGGCTTGTCAGTTTTTCCGTGAACAATTTTCTTCGAGCTGAAACCTTGGGCCCCCCCTTTTATGAAATCCTAGATCCGCCACTGTAGTACCAGAACATTTCATTTTCAGTTACAATAATACGGAAGTATTTCAACTCTTTACATTTTGGAAGAAAATTACAAACCGATTGTTATGCACCATGCATGTGTTTCGAACGGATAGTAAATTCTTAAGAGTGGTACTTAATTTAAATGCCGAAAAGATTTTCAGAGACAGCTAAATGTATTTTAGTAGAGCCCCATACTATTTTTTTTTATTAGAATTTCAATTTATTTAATATACATTTTGCAAAGAGAGCGCGGCTAAAACATTCCTGTAGGGTCGATCCAGTAGCACAGTTGAATAAAAGCAATTTCCAAAATAATATTGGGGGGATAGTGCTAGTATATTAGCTTCCTTTAGATTTTAGATTATTTCGATGATACAAATATATTTTTGGATGACATGTAACGTAAAGGATAATTTCGCAGCGCAGAACACAACTGTTCGCGTAAGATAGTTTACTATAATAAAATGGAAACGTTATGCAGTGTAAGTATCTATGCGTTGTGACCAAAAATAAGAGGAATAATATCCTGTATAAAACATAAGTTTTTATACACCCGTCATTTGACGGGACGTATAATGGTATGGCGATGTCCATCCGTCTATCTGTCCGTCCGCTTATGGAACGCAATAACTTGAATATACATAAAAAGATTTTCATGATATTTATACATTGGGATCATACTATGGAGAGGAAGCCGCCTTTCGATTTTCAGGTTCATCCATTTTTTTCCTCCGATTTGTTGGATGATAGATATGTACTTCTTTAATGTTTATTGTTACATAGTTTCAGGACTTAGATTTTTTTCAAATACTGTGAAAATATATATTTGGGTTAAATGTTTTGAAAATTTTTATACTTTAAGAAGAAAGTATATTCTTATGCGTATGTAAGAGGCTTTTAATTTTTTTGTTGCATAATTGAGAAATTATGTGTAATAGGAGAGGGGTTATATGAAAATGAATTTGAAGACGTTTGACATGCACATACATGTTACATGTAAGCTAAGGGCAAAGCATAGGCCGATGGAACGCAATAATTTGAATATGCGCAAAAGAATTTTCAAAATATTTGTACATTGTGATCAGACTTTGGAGAGGAAGACGCCTTTTTATTTTCAGTTCATCCGATTTGTCCCTACAGAGTTATGGGACTTCGATTTTTTAAAAAATACAGTTAAAATATACTTTAATAGTTAAACATTATTTAAGATGACATATATGGATAATGACCATATCCCTGTATACAGCACAAAATTTATAATTCAGAAAATCAGAAACCGAAGGCATACAAAATCAGGATAAAACAGGAACCAAAGCAAATAAACAACAACAAAAAAAAAAAACTCCACCACATAAAGGAAGCGAACTCCCGATATGGGTGAAATGTTTAGAAAATTTATATCCTTCAAGAAGAAATGATCTTTTACATAAGTAATGGTTTTTAATTTATGTGTCGCATGATTGAGAAATAATGCGTAATTGGAGAAGGGGTGTTATATTGTATATGCGAATACATGTTAGGCTAAGGGCAAAGTATGAGGCACATGGAACGCAATGACTTGAATATGCGTCAACAGATTTGCATGATATTTATACTTTGTGAGCTAATTACGGAGAGGAAGCTGCCTTTAGGTTTTCATTTTCACGTGTAAACTTGTAATTTGTCGTTACAGAGTTATAGTACTTAGATATTTTGGTGTCCTGCAAATAAATTTTCAACGGGCGTATCTTGCTGCGTGAACGTAGGCTTTTTATGCATTATATTCAACACAACCGCCCCCCCCCCCCCCCCCCCTATTGCTGGTTACAATCATAGCTAAAGCATTCCTCCAGTGCACCAAATTCCATTTTTATCACAAATGACCCATATTACTTGATTAAGAAAAAGCGAATGCTTTGCGCTGCTGAATTACTCAACGTGATTAACAGATATTTGTTAAGGTACTTGCGATCTACTTGAATAAATAGGGAAATTTGACATCTACAAAAGGTGTGGTTGTCCGGGCAATAAAAGGAAATATATCAGAGAAAGATAAGCAGCTGACAAATTTTCGACTCCTCAAACATGAAACAAAATTTGACAAACAATAGAGGCAGAAAGTACAGTATGTCTTTAACCATGTCTGTGCTGCTTAAAAGGATATGCCCTGTCATATGATTTCTCTGATATACTGAAGCAATTTAGGCTCATTCTCCTAAACAACTATCTTGATTGATGAACCATGGAATTTTTAACCTGTTTCTTATTTATTGTCTCAATATTGTCAAAGTATCACATAATGTCTATGGTGTTCTCTATGGATAAGTAAATCAAAGTTTACTAATGAAGATATCGTTGTTATTTAAAAATAAGGGAAAAAAAAATTATGTGTAAAAAAAAAATACTCTTTGTGAAAGAATATTCATACTCCTTACAAATTCTTTGCTATCTTGCTTTCATTTTGTGCAGAGTGCGAGTTTCCAAAATTTGGTAATTTCTGTATGGAGAATTGTGGAAAATGCAGAGATCAATCATGCCACCACATTAATGGTACGTGCATGCAGGGATGTGAAGACGAGTGGTTGACCCAGTACTGTAATGTTGGTAAGTATCAAGAGTGGCAATGTTTAATAGCCATTCTCTGTAAGGACCAAAATCGTTCGGCACGGCATGTCATGGATTTTGATGATTTTCGGTATAATGGGTATATATCAAGTACTGACCATGAAAATAACACTTTTCAGCCAATGTGACCTCTGGTTGCCATGGTAACGAGGTCATTCTATTAATAGCACTTTTGGGACCATGATATAAGCCAGCTCCGGAGACTTCGTTGCCATGGATACCACTGTAACAGCTTGTTCATCTTTATATAATCTATTCTTCCTTACTTCCATTCTTACTTAGTACACTTAGATATGTGATATTTATTACAGGAAGCTTATTGTATTAAGCCAAAATAAGTCAAAATGAAGCGAAAAATAGAGGTGAAAATAAGGGCTAATTTAATGTGTTTTTGACCATTTTCAATCTTAAATATCACAAAAGGCACCAATAGGAGACTAGTGATTTTCATCAATGGAAATGTATATTTATTGACAAATAAAATGAACGAAAAATTGGAGTGGGTATTTAAGAGTTTTACCTGAATTCTGTCGTCAAAGACAGTTGCCATGGCAACATTAGACCTTTTTGCTTGTTTCATATTATCTTTGAAATTGATTTTATTCCTCTTTAGAGTTACATAAGATTGTCAAAATGTATGCATTTATAGATATGACTTATATCTTTTACATAAGAGCAATTAAAATGTTCAAGGTCATTGGCTTGATGTTCAAGGTCATTTATACTTTGAGACTCAAATTTTGCATAAAATATTGATTTTTTAATTTTTTTGTTACCGATTTTAGTGATTTTTTTATTTAAATATTTTAATAGGTCATATATATTATGAAAGCACATGAATTTAAGAAAGACAAATCTTAGAATTTATTGAATTGTAGCGATTCAGTAGGAAAATATTTTTCCGTCAAAAAACAAGAAAAATACAGATTTCGTCCCTTTTTTATCAAAATACTCACCAAGAATTTAGATATTCGAAGATGTGAAGAAACGTAATCAATAGTTCTAAGAAATAAGTGATATATTTATGATTTTATGGCAAATAACTGTTAAGTTCAATATTTCAAGGTTTCTAAAATATTGACACCTTCATTTTATGAAAAATCAGGATTTGTCGTCAAATCTGGTCACTTAAAGTTTAATGACCTTGAAAATTCAGTGGGTGACCTTGAAATATTTTCAAGGTCATTTTTATGTCAAAACGTCTCTGATAGATGTATACATGAACTTCTGTTCCAATATCATGCGTAGATAGTTTGATTGAGGTTGTGTTTAAATTCATCGTGTTGAAACCTTTTAGCCGATTGTTGCCATAGCAACTAAATTTGATGCTGCTTTGCATATAAAAGGACAAGTTAGCCCAATTAATTTTTTATATTCATGTATAGTTCAAAGATGATACCAATTGGATAACTAGAATTTGGACTTCAAAAATTGGTGCTTTTATGAAATTTTCAACCTTGTAAAACAGTAAAAACATGCAAAAAAGGGTCTTTGAGTGCCCAAAACAAAGCCTTTTGATACCCTGTTTTGGCCCAATTTTTCATTTTGTATACATAAGGCATCCGAGATGAATGTAAAAAACTTTACAAATATGCATAACAAAAAGGATTAAACGAAAGTAATCAAAGCAATTTAAGATTTAAAATGTACTTGTTTCCATGGTAACAAAGCCTACAAATATGCCTTGTCCTATAGATTTTCCCGATTTTTGAAACTTCAGACACGGTTACCATGGCAACGACAACCTTTTTGAAAAAACTGGGATTAATTTACATACTAGTACTTCATATTGAACTTCCATACCAAAAATCTCAAAAATCCATGACATGCCGTGCCAAAATGTTTTGAAATTCTTTGGTTCTTACAGAGAATTGCTGTTAACTTCTTCAAATTCATAAGCATCATTTTAGAGCAGATAAATTCACAGCATGGACCAGACATGCTCATTTCGGGTATTTAATCCTCGTCAGTGATCCTCAATCTAAACAATGAAATATGGCCTGAATCTGTAAAATTATTTCCGAAATATACCGAAAGGCGTAGCAAGATGGCTGGGCTATGATGCTACAGGACCCAGGTTTCAGAAATTTGGGAGATTTTTGTTAAGAGAATTTTTTTTTTAATCGTTTGGAGAAACGACCAACCGAAATTGATCATACTTGGCTAAATGTGCCCTCGGGGCCTCCTGGTCCACAAATAGTGACACTCATGCCTCGTTTACACGAAGAGTTTATTGCGCAATAAACGTAAATTTGTTGCGCAATAAATTTGTTTTGCGTTCACACGACAAAATTTATTGCGCAATAAATTTTCGATTTGTTTCGCAATAACTTTATTGCGCAGCAAATTCTGCCGTGTAAACGCTAAGCGAAACTGTTGCGCAATAAATCTGACGCATGCGCATCAACATGACAAGGGAAAGAGATTGTTATACTTACGAATATAACTACTCGACGTGTTTATTTTTACGATTCTTTTGAGAGATTCCGATTTTTCGTATATATAAGAACGCTTTTCTTTAAGTATGGGCCCCTTGTGGAGAATTGCGTCACAATTGAATGACGTCATGCTCTAGACTGAAATGACAAATAAATGATTGAACTACCTCCCAAGATAGTCTTAAATTAGACTTTACGAAAATTATTCGAAAAATTTTTCCTTAAGGTTTTCGTTGTACTCTTTTATTCATGATTCTTGTGCATGCTCATTGGCATTTTATTGCGCAATAGTTTAGGTCTCGTGTGAACGCAAAAAAGCTTATTGCGAAACAAATTTGTTGCGCAATAAAGTTATTGCGAAATAAATTTATTGCGCAACCGTGTGAACGAGGCATCACCAAATGGTACACATGTTTAACGTCTTCAAATTCATTAGCATCATTTTAGAACATATAAATTTACAGCATGGACCAGACATGCACTTCGGGTATTTGACCCTCGTCATTATTTTAGAAGAAAGTCACATAATTATATTTTAATCTTATTTCCATAATAAACTAATTCATTCTGTTGTTGAATTTACAAACGTCAATTTGTTTAAATTTGAAAGAAAGTGTTCAATTATTTGTTTTAACTATAAACTGTGCTGCAAGTGTACCTATCCTCTTCTTATCTATATCATTTTCATATCGATTTAGAAAACAAGGCGGATGTTATGGATTCCATTGCAGTGGTCCTTATTGTCGTGGCAGTTATTATTCTGATTATTACTATTGTTATTGTGCTGGTCTTGATCAGAAAAAGGTAAAAATACATATCACCAAATATATATGTGACGTTTTCGTCATTTTGTTTTGTTCTTTTTTAAAATTATTTCAGACATGAAATCCATTATTCTATAAGACAAGAAACAGACAAATTTGATGATTTTAGACAGTGCATTTCGTAAACAACAACACAATCATTTCGAAATCTGTGATAGCTAGTTTAATTCGGAAAAAATATCATTAAATAAATCTGTATCAGTAAACATCTTTCTATATATTAATGATACATCATCGATGTATTAATACATTATCGATATATTACGATATTCTACACAGATACATTATCGATATATAACGATATTCTACATTAATACATTGTAGATATATTTTGATATTCTACATTAATACATTATCCATATATTACGATATTCTACATTAATACATTATCCATATATTACGATATTCTACATAAATACATTATATATATATATTTCGATATTCTACATTAATACATTACCCATATATTACGATTTTCTACATTTATTCAATACATTATAGATATATTTAGATATTCTACATTAACACATAATCCATATATTACGATATTCTACATTAATTTAATACATTATAGATATATTACAATATTCTACGAATTGTATGTTTTATCAAATGTAATTGTACAGAAAATGTTTTTATGTTGAATAGAGATTACAGTAAAGAGAAGGCGAATAAGGCATCGGGTGCTGATGGTGTTGAACTCATTGCAGGATCAGATATAGGTACAGTATTAAATGTTGCCGCAGGTAAACTGGATATCTCCAAGTATTTGTTATAATTGCTTGTGATATTGAATATATTATTTTAAACGAAATCGATTTAATACTCGACTTCATTCAAATTACTGGCTTGCAAATTCAATATTCGTTGCTCTATAAACACATGATAAAAGAACATGTGAACATGTGAATTGAAATGAATTGCACATAAGTATCATCGAGTATATTGTCAGTCGAAGATGAACTTGGAACTCTAAGCCAAACTGGAGATGCTGCAGAACAGGGAACTTCTCAGCTTGGGACTATCGATGATCTTGAAAAGATATACTGTAACACCGATGAAACTACGAAAGGCATTCCAGTATCTCAGCTAAAAGCCTATTTCACTGAGAATCGACATAACAAGAAATTCGAAGAGGAATTTAAGGTAAAGTATATCTGTTCATGACCTATGTTTCACCGCAAATTATATTCCGATTCATATCAGATTCCTATGATAACATTTTATGTTATTTACGTTTTGAAAAGTTCTTTTCAGTTGAAATACTTAATATTATGATAATTGATGAAGTCCTGTATCGTTTTTATAAGGCACTTCCACATGGACCAATCCATCCAACTACAGTTGCAGAGTTACCAAAGAATATGAAAAAGAACCGATATAAAAACACATTACCATGTAAGATATTAGACCAGTGGCATGATTTTCGCAAACCTATTTGTACATGAAAAGGAGAAAGTCCTGTACGTACGATTTCATAACTATAAGATATCGTCAGACCGCACCATTTGCCAATGGCGTGTCAGATGGCCGTCCGTAGTCGACATCGATGACGCTTTGGTCTTGTTGGTTTATGCATAGTCTTTTATGTTTAATGTTTATATGTCGTATTTTTCTTTTACGTCTCTTGATGTACTTGCCTACTCTTTGTTTTCGCATGGGGTGTTTTGCTAATGATGCTGCAACTGGGTACAGATCAAAATTAACGCATATCTAGGTCATTGTACTGTCAAATAGGTCTTATTTTTTACTTAATCTTTTAAAACAATTGGTGGAAAATGCATATAATGTTTATGAAAGTACTTGAAAAATAATTGGAATTTGGATCAAAGAAGCGCGGTTTGAAAGAGCATTGCATGTCAAACGGTTCTAGGTATGACAGACTTTATCTACATCATATATCATAAAGAACCGTACAGTTTTTTTGGAAATTCTGACAGTTTAGTGTACGCAAATAGTATATGATAATAAATATGCAAAAAACTAAATACTAGTATCTATAACGCTAATTTATCTTTATTGTATATGGATTCTCTGTAAAAACCTATACCAGCTGGTCACGGCATGTCATGAATTCTGATGAATGTAAACGTCTTCATATTGAATAGCATCATTTCAGAACAGATAAATTGGCAACATGGACCAGACATGCACGTTTCGGGTACTTAACCCTCGTCAGTGATCCTCAAATCCAAACAATGTAATATGCCAAAAAAGTTTGAAAGTTACTATGTCGAAAAAGCGTACCGAAAGACGTAGCAGAATGGGTGGGATATGATGCTACAGGACCCACGTTTTAGAAATTTCAAGAAATTTTGATAACAGAAATTTTAGAATGCGTTGAAGAAACGATCAACCGAAATTGATCGAACTAGGCTACATGTGCCCTCGGGGACTCCTAGTCCACCAGCAGTGACACTCACCAAGTGGTATAAATGTAAACGTCTTCATATTGAATAGCATCATTTCAGAACAGATAAATTGGCAACATGGACCAGACATGCACGTTTCGGGTACTTAACCCTCGTCAGTGATCCTCAAATCCAAACAATGTAATATGCCAAAAAAGTATGAAAGTTACTATGTCGAAAAAGCGTACTGAAAGACGTAGCAGAATGGGTGGGATATGATGCTACAGGACCCACCTTTTAGAAATTTCAAGAAATTTTGATAGCAGAAATTTTAGGATGCGTTGAAGAAACGATCAACCGAAATTGATCGAACTTGGCTACATGTGCCCTCGGGGACTCCTAGTCCACCAGCAGTGACACTCACCAAGTGGTATAAATGTAAACGTCTTCATATTGAATAGCATCATTTCAGAACAGATAAATTGGCAACATGGACCAGACATGCACGTTTCGGGTACTTAACCCTCGTCAGTGATCCTCAAATCCAAACAATGTAATATGCCAAAAAAGTTTGAAAGTTACTATGTCGAAAAAGCGTACCGAAAGACGTAGCAGAATGGGTGGGATATGATGCTACAGGACCCACGTTTTAGAAATTTCAAGAAATTTTGATAACAGAAATTTTAGAATGCGTTGAAGAAACGATCAACCGAAATTGATCGAACTTGGCTACATGTGCCCTCGGGGACTCCTAGTCCACCAGCAGTGACACTCACCAAGTGGTATAAATGTAAACGTCTTCATATTGAATAGCATCATTTCAGAACAGATAAATTGGCAACATGGACCAGACATGCACGTTTCGGGTACTTAATAACCACACCGTCTGCTATTTACGTGGCAGATGGCCGTCCTAAGTCGGCACCGGTTGCCCATTGGTCTCGTTGGTTTATGTGTAGTCTTTTGTGTTTCATGTTTCTATGTTGTGAGTTGGTGTTCCTTGTCCCTTTTGCGTCTCTTTCTGTGGGTATCTGTTCTGTGTTTTTTGCATGGGTGTTTTGGGATTTTGCTGTGGGTGCTGCAACCTAGTGTTGTTGGAGATCCCCTCCTTTCTTTTAACCCTCGTCAGTGATCCACAAATCCAAACAATGTAATATGCCAAAAAAGTATGAAAGTTACTATGTCGAAAAAGCGTACCGAAAGACGTAGCAGAATGGGTGGGATATGATGCTACAGGACCCACGTTTTAGAAATTTCAAGAAATTTTGATAACAGAAATTTTAGAATGCGTTGAAGAAACGATCAACCGAAATTGATCGAACTTGGCTACATGTGCCCTCGGGGACTCCTAGTCCACCAGCAGTGACACTTTCTGTAAATATCATACATTATATATGATAATGTGAAAACAATGACAACAAACCATATACATTTGTACCGTGGTAACAGGGTCCATTTATTTGACACCCTCATATATATATGAGACATAAGACATATTGTGACATTCTGTTGCCATGGAAACCCTGATCAAAACTTACTTTATGAACACAAAAAAATTTTGTTTTGTAAGTACAACTCTAACATGAATAACTTTTGGTGGAAGGGATTATAAGGTAGTTGTTGATATTAAGTCAATTAAAAAAAAATTAGCAAAAATAAGGTATATTTTTGGGGTCTTTTTTGCCTATTTTTGACTATTTCGAAGGTTGAAAACAATAATTCGGCGCTATATAACACGTTATAGGCATTTGATGTCACCTTGACAAAATTAATGTTCATAGCTGAAAAAAAATCAAGAAATAGAATTTATGGTGAAAGTCACTATTTTGTCATGAATACCCATCAAAAACCGTTGCTTAAGTGTCTTGGAATCAATATTTCCGTATACCTCATATTTTAAAACATTGTTTTTCTCCTTTTTTGAGTCCTATGATAATTATGAAACAGCATACCTGTATACAAATTACATTTATTATTATCACTTGACCTTTAAATCATTTCAAGGTCATCTGTCCAAATTTCAAGGTCACAATTTACACAAAAATCAGGATTTCCAATTCTTTTTAAGTTATTTCACTAACTTAGTTAATTAGATATTTTGGTTTTAAATATTTACAGTATAACAACCGATCAGGAGAAGTAGAATTAATTACAAATTCGTAAATTGTATTTCACTTCTATTTACGTGTATGACGTAAAATGTACTTTCAATGAGAGCATAAAATTGAGATTTTCTAAATTTTTCTCGTAAAATATTTGACATTTATCATGTTTATTCGGGTCTTCAGTAGGCTATAATGATTATGGTACTCATACCAACAAATAATGTATTTATCATACTTTCACATCTAATAGATTTTTTTCATCAAAATCCATACCGTTTACTGATAATCATGTCTCTTTCTGGTGAAAAAATCACAAAATGTGGCCAGAAAATAGCCAATATTTATCAATGACCTTGAAAATTAAGCAGATGACCTTGACATTTCCTCAAAGTCATGATAGCATCAAATTGTCCTTAAAACATCTAAATACCAAGATTTGTAACGATAGAAGGCATACATCTTTTGAAATCAGATTTTTACTTATGACAGGTATTTAAAATTTTGTATCAAATGTTGCCATGGTAACCTATTTCAAAGGCATGTAAACAGAAAAATCTCATTTCTACATAAATTTCCTTCGATCCCCATGAAGTCCTAGGATAATAATATTCAGGAAATAGGTAACTGTAATTAAAATATTTTGCAACTGCATTATTTCTCATGTCAAAAGTAAGTGAAATATAGGTAATATCAGTCCTAAAGGCCCCTTCACATATAGACGAACTCATAGAACGAAGCCTTGCAAATTTGTTAAACTTGACGAATTTTGAACGAAAACGGTGTTGAAAAATATTATCATAACGAAATGCAAACGCAATGGAACTGCTTATTGCGAATAAGAAACGAAGCACTGCGAATTGTTACGACTTCGCGCTATGATACGTTAGAATGAGAATTGTGTATTTGTTTTTTCATTTGCGATTAGGAGCGTAAATATGCGAAATTTTACGCAACGTTGCACATTGATACGAACGCGTCCGAAGCTAGCCGCACCTGCGTTTAACAGACATGACATTTTCTGTAGACTAACAGACGTTAGTACAATCATACAAAGAGGAAAGGGAAAGGTATGTGTAGAGGATCGGGAAGGAAGCAGCCAGAAAATCGGCCTAGTAGTCCTAATCCATAAGAACTATGTGGCTGTTTTTGTAATATACACTAAACGTGAAAATGGATTTCATGAACTATTTGTTCAAAGCAAATTATTGATGTTTTTATGATCACCGATAAAAGCTGGTTTTTGAGTCCATCATTTACTCCACCTCTCTATCTGTCCGTCTGAGCTCATACATGTGCATCCTTATATAATATGTATATACATCAGAATTGGATTTTTTTCAGAAGTTTGTTCATTTGGATAACGCCACAGAGGGTCAAATGTCACTTAATGTCGTTCAGAAGTCAAGGTCACTTTATAGCTAAATTATAGCATTTACTTCATAAAATATTTCAAACATTCATTAAAATGTATTTCTTGCCCAAATGATATGAAAGAAATATATATATACAATGTTAGAAAAATACATCGATGTGTTCAATAATTATATAAGAGTTATAATTATATCAAGGAGGATTACACTCAACTTCTTATGTATAGGCTGTTCATATTAACATCATACATCGACAAATTGTTTTTGATTGTGAGCTTTTTGACATGTCTTTAAAATGGGCAATTTCTTAAAGATCAAGGTCATTTGTTAACCAATGATAATATAGGATATAAAAATACTAATTCAGCAGACTTCACAAAATATTTTGCATGATCTGAGCTTTCCATCAAAGGTATTCAAGGTAATTTTAGGATTAAAGGTCAAGGTTATAGATATGAACTTGTCGTTTCAGGTTATTAATATGAAAAAGAAATTAACAAAGACATAAAATTCTTATTAATCTCTTAAAGATCAAGGCCACTCAGAAAACAGAAGTTCATTAAGATTGAATTGTTTTGGGGGTATAGTTTTCTTTATCAATTCTATTTTTTTTTGTTCAGAAGCAATGATATGCAGCCAAAAAGTCTAATTTCTTGAAGGTTCTAGAATTTTCTCTCCTGAGCTCAACCATGAGTTGATCATTAATTCCAAATTGGCGCCACATGTCGTAATGCAGCCATGGTCCTCTCAAGATACGACCTGCTCTGGCTTCTCTTCTCCATCTGATACGGCATCTGATATACTGATAGATGTTGAGTTGTTGCCGTAGCACTTCCTAACAGGCTATTGCAGTCGTACACTGAAGAACCTGACGTTGTGTATCTTCCTTTTGAACAAGTAATTTCCAGATAATTCCCTTTTCACAAAAAAATAAATAAATTTGTAAGATGTTTCGAATAGCTTTCGTTGCTATTCGTATGCAGTGGTAACCCTTCGTAATGATTATTACTAAAACGTTTTCTGTTCGTTTTGTATCGTCAACCTATCGCAATCATTCGTTTTTATTCGTCGATTGAATTATTTACGCATCGTCGCTATTCGTTACAGGTCGCACCAATAAGTAAAATATCGAAAAGGTGCGCTTTCAATCGCATGGAATGCAAATTCGTTGTGTAATATGCAAAACAGTAGGTCACATTCTAGTCCCTTGCGAACGTCAACGAAGATATAACGAATGCATACCGAATGATTAACGCATTATAACGCATTATAACGAATACTTACGAATGATGGACGAAAATTTTATTTGCTGAGAAATTTTGAACATGTTCAAAATTTAACGACGAACAGAACTAACCGGAACGAATCAAGACGCTCACAAACGAATCCGCGCGAAGTCGACAACGAAGTATAACGTTGATATGCAAACGGAAACGAATTTTGCAAAAACCTTATTCGCCAGTTTGCGCAAGTTGACGTCGGAGGGCTTTCGTCCATATGTGAAGGGGCCTTAAAGGACTTGGTGCGCTAACCCCTCATATCGGCCCTATAATTTCGACGAAAAATGTATTTGATAAGCGAACTATTGATTATCAGATTTTGCAATATTTAATGTTTGAGAAAATACGGCGTCATAATTTTGAGCCCTCATAACGTCACGCGCATAATGTATGACGTCATGATCTGACTTCATTTGCCCTGAATGACGCAAAACAAGGGAAAATCATCGTAATTTACACACAAATCTTCAAAATTCATCTACGATCCAGGCCTCGCCCATACATTTTTTATGCAAATTAAAAGGCCGATCAGAAATCCATCAAATTGGTACAAAATTTATCATGGACAAGGCCTGGAAAGATAATTTGTATCGAAATTTTGCTCATTTGTTGATACAGTCAAACCTGTTTTATGTGACTTTGCAAGGGCCGACAGAAAATAGGTCACATAAGACAGGTGGTCACTGAATACAGGTTCAAGCTTATCTGACTTTGACCAACAAAATTTTCGTAACTATTAAATGAATCACTGCAAAAATCAATTTGTGCATTTATTAATCGTATTACACATATAAAATCACATTATATTTCACTTATCACAGAAGATTTAATTACGAAAAACACTGATGAAGAGATTTAATTTAAAATATTATGTTGTTTGGTCCTTTGCAACACTAAAAGTCGTAATATTCAGGTTCGGAATTCGGTACGGGACACAAAAATCTCGGTCGTTGTCGCGTTAGACAGGTTGTCCTTATATACAGGTTAATTTGATAGGAAAATTGCTCGGGAGGAATTAAAAAGGTCACATAAAGCAGGAAGTCGCTAAAAAGAGGGTCACTTTAAGACAGTTTTGACTGTATTTCCAATGATTTCAACGTTTAAATTTTAGACCTTTTGAGCGACGTATTATTCTGTATAGGACTGTGGAATCAAACAGGCTTTCCTGATTTGGATTCACCATAAATTTGACCTTTTATAAACTAGAATATTATGGATATATGTTAAACGTCTTCAAACTCAATGGCATCATTTAAGACCTGATAAATTTACAGCATGGACCAGACATGCACGTTTCGGGTACTAAACCCTAGTCAGTGATCCTCAGTCTAAACAATGTAAAATGGCCGAAAAGTATGAAAATTATTATGACCAAAAATGTACCAAAAGACGTAGCAGAATGGGTGGGGTATGATGCTACAGGACCCACGTTTTAGAAATTTCAAGAAATTTCGTAACAGAAAATGTCAAATGCGTTAAAGAGACAGACGATCAACCGAAGTTGATCGAACTTGGCTATATGTGCCCTTCGGGACTCTTGGTCCACCAGCAGTGACATTCACCAAGTAGTTCAAATGTTAAACGTCTTCAAACTCATGATCAACTTTGAAAATAGGGCCAATATGGCAGGTTACCGCACCTACTCCTTTGCACAAAATGGCATATCTTGAATAAGCATTTTTTTTTTATTGAAGCAAATTTACATGACATACAGATAGATGGAGATTGAATAAACAAACTATATAAACTGAAGAGGATTTAAAAAATCTGTTTAGAAAATTATATATACATTCAACATTCGTTTCCAGGGTAACGGGATGCATAAAAATGCCTTGTTTAAAGGGTTTTTTTTTAAACAAAATCTTGGTAACCATGGCAAAGAAACATAAGAGAAAAAAATTGAAGGTCTTTTCGTTCTTAGGACATCATATACACCTTGTACACCAAATAAAATCAAAATCGTGGCCAAACATGTCTGATTTTGTTTTAGGTTTTTACAGAGAATCCATATTAAATCATGTCCATGAACTTCAGGGACAACCCTCGTACATTCGGAGACATATAATGGTAATATTTGAATTAAAACGTATCACAAACACTATGTACATTGCATTGTTATTTCAGCCTGACGTCGAATTTAGCGATCAAGAGTTAGTATTCACGAATAAACATACTTTGTTTATTCGTGAGACCACTGGGTTATTGGAGAAGGGAGAGGGTTATGCGCACATAATCCAGGATAACCACACCATTTGCTACTTGCGTGGCAAATGGTCGTCCAAAGTCGGCACCGATAGCCCATTGGTCTCGTCGGTTTATTTGTAGTCTTTTGTGTTTGATGTTTACATGTCGTATATCTCTTTTCCGTCTCATACTATGCTCGTCTTTTGTGTTTTTGCAATGGGTGTCTTGGTGTTTTGCTGTTGGTGCTGCAACAGGGTCTTGTTGGAGATCACCTCCCTTCTTTTGTATCATAAAATTATATATAGAAACGATGTAATATTGTTATTATTTCATGAAAGAAGGCTGATACTGGTACAGAATGTGATTTTGATGGGTTTGACATCTATTTGACGTGTACATGTGTACATATTACACTCCCATTAAAATTAAGGTGCGGAGCCCACCCCCCCTTTTTTTTCTTAAAGACGTCAATCTACCCCTCCCTTAGATTATACAAACTTTTTTCTAACCATATGTGATAAGAAAATTATAAACTGATGATGAAGTTCAGCATATATATAGAAATGCTGAAATTTTCGAACCCTCTCCCCGTCATTTCTTTTTTTTTTTTGGAATTCATCGTTATTAATAGCAATTCTCTGTAAGGACCAAAATAATTTCAATATCACGTGGAAATAGCATGTCTCCAATTTTGGAGATTTTTGGTATGGAAGGTGCATATGATGCACTGAGACAAAAATAAATTTCCTTTTTACAAATTAAGTTTTCGTTGCTATGGAAACCATGTCTGAAATTTTACACATCAATAGAATACTTGTTACATGTCATTTCACAAGGCTCGTTTCCATGGTAACAGCTATTATAGTCAACTGAAATTTCCTTAATTTTTCTCTTTATATCTTTCATTATATAAATACTACACAAGAAGTATGCTTCCGCCCACTATTCTTATTTTCAGTATGCCCAAAATGTAGGCAAAAACCTGTTTTGAAGAGGCCCTTTTTTTAAAAGACCGAAAAAGCTCCTAATTTAACATGATTTTGCTCAATTTTAAGGGCAAATAATCTGAAATGTCAGGCTAACTTGATTTCTACTGCCAATTATCTTTTAAGTTTAATCCTCAATTTTTAAGAAAATGTTAAAATTTGAGTGGGACCTCTTCACAATTTTATTCAAAAGGGTGTAAAAAATGGTTACCATGGTGACATTCTGTTCAGTGCTATAACACATAGAGTAATTTACTGGTAAATATTTAGCTGTCCGTTATATATTTTTAAGCAATTTTTTATCAGTGCATATAAAAGAGCATTATTGATTTAAAAATGACCTTAAAAGTTTTCAAGGTCACAGGACCCAATGTCAAGGTCATCTTGAATGCAATTCACAAAATTTGGCAAAATTTTGTGATTTTTAAAAAGTATGAGAGGCAGTTACTCATATACCATGTTGTATTGGGTAAAAGAAACACATACATAGTGATTTGGGATATATCCCCTACTTATTGACCTAAGTCGCAAAAATATCAAAATCAATGACATCCTTGATTTGTAGCTAATATTCCATGCATACATATAAAAAATGTGAGATTATCATGATTTATGTCTGGGGCCTTTTTTCTTACGAGAAATGTTCTGAACTAAAAATTGTTATGTTTTTCCACCTATCGGTCCTTATTTTAGAAAGAAGTACTTTGGATACAAATATGTGACAGTCAAGCCTAAAATAAGTAACAATAAATAACAACAAAAATGCAAATTTTATTGAAATTGGAACCTATATTTTGAATTGACCTTGAACTTAGATTCAATGACCTTGACAAATTTTGGAAGTGCTCAAATAAAGAATAATTTCTTCTGTTGTCCCTACATGAAGCTTAAGCAATATAAGTTATTTAAACCATGATATTAATCAATTTGAAAAGATATAGTCATCATGTGTCAAAATGAAAAGTTGCCATGGCAACCATTTTTGACCTCAAAATGTAGGAAAACAAAACAAGGTCCCACTTATTTTATTCAGTGATTATATTTGTCACATGAAATCTATTTTGTTCTGACAACAGTGATGTTGTTATCAGCCTGTCATTTTTTGTTATTTTTGCTTAAAAAATGGTAAAACTTTGACAAAAATAGGCCTTAATTTTAACCTTATTTTATGGCAATTTTTGACTGATTTTGATTTGAAAGGATTCGGCTAATTGACAGAAAGTTTAAAAAATGGTTATTTTTTTCTAAAAATAGAAGTTTTAAAGATCGTAAGTTGTTAATACCAATTAACTCTTACAATGGTTTCCATGGCAACATAATAACCAAAGATGACTTATTTGACCATTTTTTGTAGTGCTATAAATAGACAGACCTCGTTTCCATGGCAACCGGAATATTTATTTTCAAAAAATTGCTATTTTTGTATTCAGGGCATTATACATACCATTTATAGAGAAAATCATAAAAATCCATGACATGCTGTTTCCAAAATAGTTTGGTCCTTACAGAGAATTGATATTAATTGCTATGAAAACGAATCATTTATTTAGAAAATGGTTTTTCATTTGATGTATAAGTTATTTACATGTGGAAACTAGCAAAGAAGCTAATAAGTTAAGGCATAAAATCTGCCCTGAAAAAGTGGAATTTTCAAAATGGGACTTCAAGAAAATTCTTTCACAAAATTGATGCCAGTTCTTTTTTTTTTCATCACAATCAGCAGTTGCATAGGATTTATTATGCATCAATTTCCTAAAGTTTTGGGCAAAATATGTCTTTTTTCTATAAAAATTAATGGAAAGTGGAAACGTTTTCTAAGACATTGTCCCCCCTATCTACAGAACGCCATTTATACAGAAAGTTTGTATCATCAATACACATCTTTTGACAAAGTGGGGTTCTGTAGCTTGGGGGAACAATGCCCCAGGGACGAAAAACTGAAAAGGGGAGGGTGGGCGCTTTTTACGAATCTGTATTTTAGACCATAGTACAAGTAAAGTTTCATTTTTCCCTTTAAAGTAATTCATTCCTTTCTTCTAAACATGTTCTTGTGAAATGCACATTCAAGATTTTGGAATGAAATAATCAAGAGCGTGATGTTTATTTCTTCACATTGTGTATTTCACGGTAAAATGCCTACTTTATAGTCAATTCATACAAAATACAACCGTATTTTTCAAATCCAAGATTTTAAAATTTTTGATTAAGTTGAGATCAGTCTTTTAAATTTGATTTCTAGTATCTTGTTTAGATTATAAATATGTTTTGAGATTTATAGATATCCATATCAGCCAGATAGTTTTTAATTTCCAACGTTTTTTGGTCGATATAAGCTTCTTTTCAACATGGCTACCCCCTCCCTACTCTTTGGACTGTAATTTAAGTATCTAGCTATATAGAAATAAGCTTATCCAAATTAAAGTTGTATGAGGAATCTCAAAATACATTACATTTTAGTTAGATCAAGTTTTCATGTGTATAAGAAATAAACATAACGTTTATCTTATTGTCTTCCCGTCAATGTTAAATAGATACTAGATGAAATAAATATAGTTTAAAGAGTGTGAGGAAGCTACATGTGTGGAAGAATACGTGTGAAAATGGGTCCTCAGAACAGTAAAATTCGAATAATTCCGGTCCGGGACCAGGTGTATGACTGAAAAAATATTTCAAAAGTCGTGTGCTTTTAATCTTTACGACATTTATTCCATGCGATTCAAATGAAATTTCTAATCATTTAAAAGTAGTGTCAATGTGTTTAAGCCGGTGCTATTTAAGAATTTTTCTCCAATTTTTGGTAAGAAAGTACTGGATCCAACTCCTTTCTTTTACCAAAACAAGACTATATCGGTCATGTTGGTGATCGT
The DNA here is from genome assembly GCA_028142955.1 of Pinctada fucata. Classification (NCBI taxonomy): domain Eukaryota; kingdom Metazoa; phylum Mollusca; class Bivalvia; order Pterioida; family Pteriidae; genus Pinctada; species Pinctada fucata. Next base: position 50,836,388 of record AP027103.1, on the reverse strand, counting down.
CTTTGTTCGCTATGTTTGTATTTTGTAATAGCAGATTCAGATAGTAGTTATCATGTTTGACAGGCAAATGAGAGCGGAACAAAAAATGGCACCGATAATGTTTTAATGGGATACCTGTATCTACGGGAATCGGATCCATTTCTAAGTTTTATTAAATTTGATCTATCATGTAAACGTCTTCGAATTGAATAGGATCATTTAAGAACAGATAAATTGGCACCGTGGACCAGACATGCACGTTCCTTTCGTGAATTATCATTACGTGGACGTTACTCTCGTGAATTATCATTACGTGGACCAGACATGCATGTTACTTTCGTGAATTATCATTACAGATATTATGAAAAGATAGATAAATTTGTGAAATTCATAGAGGTAAATTTTGAAGTGATTCTGAAATTTGTTTTAGATTTGTCGCATTGCACATGTATTTCAATATTTACACCGAGAACATAAAGGTTTGTCCAACTATATTTCAGATGATCATTCAAGAGTTCGTCTGCAAGGCAAAATGGATTTCATTAATGCAAATTTTATAGAGGTATTTAATTTAAAGTTCTTTATCTTTATGAAAAGAACAATTTTTCTAAATTCACTGTCTGAAATTTCAGAATTTTAAAAAAATTCTGCAAGATTAATATTTCTTTAAATGTCTTCATTGCTACTCTCAGGATGCGAGTGGAATCAAAAAGTACATTGCAGCACAAGGTAAGACAATAAGTTGATGACGTCTGAAAAAGTTTATCCAGAAATAATCAATTTTGATACCGATATGAAATGGCTGAATTCATAAGGCGTTATTCTTGTACATTCCCAGGTCCAATTCAAACAACCATTGAGGATTTTTGGCAGATGATATGGGAAAGCAACATTGATAAAATAGTGATGTTGACGAACCTTGTGGAAGGAGGAAAGGTATTCATTTAAGAAATAACAACTAGCTAGCCGTGGTTTATCGTCCAGTTATTCCACGAGTCGCATGAACCAATCAAAGTATCACCGAACCGGGAAGCGGATAATTTTTCGTAGATAAATACATAAGTCTTAGATCACTTTTGCTTATATCTATTTTTTTATACCATTATAATAGAACAAAGTTTTATTAGTTTTCTGAAATGGATTGACGTGTTCATCAACAGAAAAAGTGTGAACAATACTGGCCAAATCCAAATGAGAAAACTACACATGGAAAATTTGGATTGACATTGAAGGATGAGAGAATATTCTCATATTACACTCTACGAGAGGTGGAAATTATTGACAATAAGGTAATTTATTTATTTAATGGATACATGTATAAGTTACTTTTTGTCCCCCGCTTTCGCGAAAGCGCGGGGACATTAAAACCGGTTCGTCTGTCCGTCCGTCCGTCCGTCTGTCCGTCTGTCCGTCAGTCACAAAAACTTTAACCTTGTGCATAACTTTTGAATGGTAAGTGATAGGGCTTTGATATTTCACATGTGTATTTCTTGTGACAAGACCTTTCCATGGATACCAAAATTTTTGACCTTGTGACCTTGACCTTGGACTTTGACCTACTTATTAAAAACTTTAACCTTGACCATAACTTTTGAATGGAAAGTGATAGGGCTTTGATATCTCACACGTGTATTCCTTGTGATAAGACCTTTCCATGGATACCAAAATTTTTGACCTTGTGACCTTAACCTTGGACTTTGACCTACTTATTAAATACTATAACCTTGACCATAACTTTTGAATGGAAAGTGATAGGGCTTTGATATTTCACATGTGTATTCCTTGTGACAAGACCTTTCCATGGATACCAAAATTTTTGACCTTGTGACCTTGACCTTGGACTTTGACCTACTTATTAAAACTTTAACCTTGACCATAACTTATGAATAGAAAGTGATAGGGCTTTGATTTTTCACATGTGTATTCCTTGTGACAAGACCTTTCCATGGATACCAAATCTTTTTACCTTGTGATCTTGACCTTTGAGTTCGACCTGCTTTTCAAAAAACTATAACCTTGTCCATAACTTTTTAATGGAAAATGATAGGGCTTTCACATTTCACATGTGTATTCCTTGTGATGAGACCTTTTTGTTGGTAACAACATTCTGACCTTGTGACCTTGTCCATGGAGGTTGACCCACATTTAAAAACTTCAACCTCGACCATAAGTTTTTGATGGTAATTTAAATCATAGGTCTTAAATATTTCACATGTGCATACCTTTTCATAAGCCCTGTCCCTTGGAAACAAAACAAAAGTTTTGACCTTTTTACCTTTTCTTGGAGTTAATCTTTCATATTTAGAATGTTGATATTATATGAAATATATTATTAAAACTTAAGAATGGGAGGATGTTTGTAAGCATTTCTTTAAAGACAAACACCCAAAAGCGGGGGACCACAATTCCTTGAATTTGATTTTTTTGCATGGTTATATGTGAATATGATGGTAACAAATGAACAATTGATTCTTTGAAATAATTTGATCAAAATATAATTTCTAAAATACAGATAATTATTTTGAATTGGGACTGTGTGCGGGAGTTTTTTTTTCATAAAAAAGACAATTTCTACCTGAATAAGTGTTTATACTCAAAGTTTCTTAGACTGTAATATATATCGAAATAAAATATACACGTTAACAAAGAAAGTTTTTCTGAAATAAAATTCACCTGTATAAAGCAGCAACTTAAATAAACGAGCATATAATAGGATGTAAATATTTACGACGCCCAACTGTAGATAGGGTGATAAGTTAAGGTGATTTATTGATTTATTTACTATACACAAAGTTCTCATGCCATATGATATATTTTGTTTTTGCTTATACGTCTCTCAGAAGTTTGTTTGAAATGTCATATTTCGCCAATCACATTTTAGATCAGATTTTTAAAGAGTCTTTTCTGGTATTATGTCATTGGACTCTGAACATTTTTTTAAATACATTATCTTCTTCATTTCGACGGATGAACAATACATTTTTCTTCAATATTTAATACTTTAAAGACATACAGTCTACTATGTAAATACATTTATTCTCATTATTCAGGAACCTCGCAAAGTTCTACAATGAGACAAACATCGGTTTGTGAAAGAATTATTTCATTTCAGTCGAAACAAAAAAGAGAAATTCTCCATTACCATTTCACAACATGGCCTGACCACGGTACACCAGATCCTCTACTCCTCATTCTTTTTCATAAACGTGTTATCGCTACTAAGGCAAAGTACGATGGACCTATTCTCATACATTGCAGGTATGTTTAATCGAAGATGATTTTGAACAGTTGTTTTATTTAATGTGTTTAATCCTTTTTTTTATTTATTATTATTTGAACGGTTTTAAATAGAACTATCATGATAGAAGTTTTCAATATCTTTTGAACATCAGTTCTTCGACTAAGCGGATGCTCTTATAAAACAAATATAATTTTCTATCGTAGTGCCGGTATCGGTCGAACAGGAACATTTATTGCATTGGATGCTTTAGACAGCCAAGGAGCAAACACTGGTATCGTGGACATTGAGAACTATGTGAGAATTATGAGAAAAGACAGATTGAATATGATACAGACCTCAGTAAGTACATGTGTTTGCTTCGACGTAGATCGTATTCTGTCATCCTATTATTCATATCAAAGGAAAATATTAAAAGTATTTCATTTATTTTTATTTTTAAAAATCTTTGTGGGTTAAAAATTCTCATATTGATTTCGACTTTGTAATTTCGAATCGTTTATTATTATTCACCTGCTGTTATTAATGTCTATTCGATGTCATGACAAATATGGATAATGACCATATCCCTGTATACAGCACAAAATCGATAATTCAAAAATCAGAAACCGAAGGCATACAAAATCAGGACAAAACAGGAACCAAAGCAAACAAACAAAAACCTCCACCATATGAAAAGAAGCGAACTCCCGATATGGGAGTGAGACCAGGTGCCCAGGAAGAGTAAGCATCTCCTGCTTGCATGCAACACCCGTCGCTTACATTCGGTAGAACTGTCACATCCGGTTACTTCCATTTTGGAAGATATAGAGTACAATCTTTGGTTGGATGGTTCAAATGGTCTATGACAGAATATCATCCACCATTCTTGAGAGTGGAACATCATAGTGTATGACGAGTTCCCCATATCGACCGTAGAACTTCCTCAGTGACGATGTTAGTCGGTCACAAACATATCCCTGACTGAGAAGCTTATCTGAAAGACGCCTAGCTCTCAGAACAAAATCCGTATATTTGGTACTTGCTCTGGCATAGCGTATCAACTGAGATATGAACACGCCATAAGCAGGCGATGAAGGGATGTTGCTACTCAGAAAAGGAAAGTTTGTAATGCTGAAATTGAAGTCGTCACGTTTGTCATAGAGTGAGGTGTTCATGTGACCATCAGTGTCGTAGGACAACATTATGTCCAAATAGGATGCTGAATTGTTTGTCTCTGTGGTTTCTTTGACTTCAAGCTCCGAAGGATAGATACTGCTCAGGTAATCCGCGAATTTTGGATTATTGATGGACAACACATCGTCTATGTATCTGTAAGTGAAGTTAAAGTCAGAAGCTAAGTATCTTTTCCCTTCAGAGACCAAAGATTGAATGAATTTGTGTTTTGATAATCATCAGATGTTTCAACTTAATTGCTTAAAGTCCAAAATAATATGTTTTTATACCTACTTAACGTCAATATGTTCGTATTGTTATATAAAGAATTATTTAATGACTTTCACCCTCATTAACCATACTTAATTGTTTAGATTGAGGATAAGTTCCCGAAACGTGCATGTCTGGTCCATACTGTTAATTTATCTCTTCTTAAATGATGGTGTTCAATTTGAAGACGTTAAACATGTATGATGAATTTCCTTTTTAATAGATCTAGTGAATTTTAACATATAAGAAATACTGTATGTGCACTTATTTTAGCGGGATTCATATTTTAACAATGTTAGCGCTGCCAAGACTGCGCTAATTCATGAATCTCTTATAGATTAATGGGGAAAATTAGTCAAATAGCTTATTTATGATTACGCTTATATATCATTCACCCAATTCTGTTCTGTTTCCGCTAAAATTTGGTTACGCTAAAATAAGTACACGTACAGTATCTATCTAGTAATTCAGTCTCAACGTCGAGAAGGCAAAGCAAAATCATAAGCATAAGGGTCTGAACCTCAGTATGAATAACATTCCGAAGTGAGACCAGGTGCCCGGGGGTGGTCAGCGTCACCTGATTGCATGCAGCAGGATGACTGACTCTGTTACTTTAATCTTGTAAAGAATCAATCCATAATTCTCGATATGCCTGACAAAAAAGTCGCTATAATAAGGGAAAGAGAGTGATATCCAGCATGAGCATCCTGCACTCACCCAGCGAAACAAACACACAAGAAAGTGACACACAAATAACATCACACAAAACTACAAATTGCAAAAAGACATAACAGTATTCACTAGAATTTCATACAAAACAATCGTAATGAGTTAAAGAAGATCCTGACGATAATCTCAACAGCACTCACAATAGAGCAACAAATAGAGCATCGATGGACCTCTAGCAAGCTAGAGGTGGGATCAGGTGCCCGGGAGGCGCAAGCATCCCTCTGCTGGCCAGCCGTAAGAAACGTACAGAAACATCAAACATTGATGACAACACATAACAGGAAGGAGAGCAATGTGCACCCGGTGCAGACTTTAAAAGGCCATCCATCTGCAGGTTATAAAATAAATAAATATAATAAAATTTTCGCTACAGAATACAAATAAAACTTATAATAATTATTGACATTATTAGTGAAATGCCTTCTCATTCATATCGGACAAAATAAATGCTAGATTTGGCGAGAAATTTCTACAAACATGTGGTAGAGATCCCTATGGATACTAATTGTGTATAATTTACGGCATGGACCAGACATGTACGTTCCGGGTATTTAACCCTCGTCAGTGATCCTCAGTGTAAAAAATGTAAAATGGCCAAAAAGTATGAAAATTACTATGTCCAAAAATATACCAAAATACGTAGCAGAATGGGTGGGATATGATGCTACAGGACCCACGTTTTAGAAATTTCAAGAAATTTTGTAACAGAAAATTTCAAATGAGTTAAAGAAACAGACGAACAACCGAAGTTGATCGAACTTGGCTACATGTGCCCTCGGGGACTCTTGGTCCACCAGCAGTATATCACGCGCAGGCAGGTATTCTCTTAAAACATTCCAATTTCTTTACGGTCACATAAACTGACGAAAATGCAAAATAACAAATCAAATAATCAAAGTGAATCCCAATGGAGATTTTATCAGGTGTATGTAAAAGGCAAGCGTTTTCTGAATGGTTGGCTTTCCGTTTATGAAGACCAAGGATATCTGTATTTGCAAAACCCTTTGAATACTTGAAAGAAGGGAGGAGATCTCCAACAAGACCCCGTTGCAGCATCAACAGTAAAACACCAAAACACCCGATGCAAAAATACAAAAGACGAGTACAGCACGAGACGGAAAAGAGACACACGACATTTAAACATCAAGCACAAAAGACTACACATAAACCGACGAGACCAATGGGTAACCGGTGCCGACTTTGGACGGCCATCTGTCACGCAAGTAGCAAATGGTGTGGTTATTCTGGATTACGTGCGCACAACCCTCTCACTTCTCCAATTACCCAGAGGTCTCGAAGAACGTACAATTGTGGTGTAAAACAACCTCCTCATTGTAAGATGACATCACACAAACAAGACCGCGAAACGCAGAGGCCCCAGAAACACAGATGAATATGTAAGTGGATATAAAAAGAGGGCATGCGTAATACAGTCCGTGCTCTGCCGGCTGTAGCGAGCTCATGTATGTAATCACCCGAGGAGTCCGACTGACATTCAGAGAGGACAGGTGGTCGGGGCCCTGTCTTCTCTAAAGAGGTTTGAACAGGTCGCGTCATTGAGTCCCGTCGTCACAGTCAGTCAGAGTGCAAGTCTCAAGGATGCGCTTGTACAAGACTGTAGATTGGTCAAAAAGAAGGGAGGAGATCTCCAACAAGACCTCGTTGCAGCATCAACAGTAAAACACCAAAACACCCGATGCAAAAACACAAAAGACGAGTACAGCACGAGACGGAAAAGAGACACACGACATGTAAACATCAAACACAAAAGACTACACATAAACCGACGAGACCAATGGGTAACCGGTGCCGACTTTGGACGGCCATCTGTCACGCAAGTAGCAAATGGTGTGGTTATCCTGGATTACGTGCGCACAACCCTCTCACTTCTCCAATTACCCAGAGGTCTTGAAGAACGTACAATTGTGGTGTAAAACAACCTCCTCACTGTAAGATGACATCACACAAACAAGACCGCAAAGCGCAGTGGCCCCAGAGACACAGATGAATATGTAAATGGATATAAAAAGAGGGCATGCGTTATACAGTCCGTGCTCTGCCTGCTGTAGCGAGCTCATGTATGCAATCACCCGAGGAGTCCGACTGACATTCAGAGAGGACAGGTGGTCGGGGCCCTGTCTTCTCTAAAGAGGTTTGGACAGGGCCCGTCATGGAGTCCCCTCGTCACAGTCAGTCAGAGTGCAAGTCTCAAGGATGCGCTTGTACAAGACTGTAGATTGGTCAAGTACCAAGCCTAGTGTCCGTCTGGTGACATTAGGATCATATCCACGGTATAAAAGGCGTTTGATGATTCTGACGCATTTTCGATGGTTATGCTGCCTACCTTTGATCCTCTTTATTTTGTTTATCATATCACCATAAAAGACAGGTTGTGTAATACCCATAGTAATGTACTCTGTTGCATGTATAGATCCGAATTTTAAAAGAAGTTGACTGTAATTTTTGTAAAATTTCCAGAAAGTCTTAACTAGTTTATGAAAGCGGAAACCTTGACCTAAAATTTTTTTGGTAATTTGTAAATTTCTACTGTGAAAATCCAAAATATCAGTACATGCTCTAGCGTACCGGATGAGCTGTGATATGTAAATGCCGTATGACGGTAATCTTGGAACATCACCGTCAAGCCAAGGGAAATTTACTATGTTGAATCCAAAATCATCCCTTTTGTCATATACACTTGTATGAATCTTTCCGTTTACAATTTTGATATTTAGGTCCAAAAAGGGTGTTTCTGTATTTGAAAGGTTTGCCTTGTTAAGGGTTAATTCTTGTGGATAAATTTCATTCTTATATAATTCAAAAGCAGGATTGTCAATGGTTAGAATATCATCCAGATACCTAGAAGTATTATTGAAACATTTCAGCTCATCAAATTTTCTTTGCTTTTGAAGATTTTGGATAAATTCTTTTTCATAAGTGTATAAAAATAAATCTGCAACAAGAGGCGCACAGTTAGTACCCATAGGAATTCCTACAACCTGCTTGTATAGATCCTCACCAAATCTAACATAAATATTGTCCAAGAGGAAGGACAAGGCATTACACAGGTCACTACATGTCCATGATTTGTATGATTTGTAGTCTGTCGAGGAAAAGAAACCCTTCGATTCAGATGTACAAATGTAAGTTTTTCGCTCTCGATCAAAACACCATTTAATGAGATTAGATAATCGATCATTAATTTTGTCATGAGGAAGTGTGGTGTACATATTAGAGAAGTCGTATGAAGAAATCGTATTGGCTTGGAAATTTCCAGATTTCATTTTTTCAAGTACCAAGCCTAGTGTCCGTCTGGTGACATTAGGATCATATCCACGGTATAAAAGGCGTTTGATGATTCTGACGCATTTTCGATGGTTATGCTGCCTACCTTTGATCCTTTTTATTTTGTTTATCATATCACCATAAAAGACAGGTTGTGTAATACCCATAGTAATGTACTCTGTTGCATGTATAGATCCGAATTTCAAAAGAAGTTGACTGTAATTTTTGTAAAACTTCCAGAAAGTCTTAACTAGTTTATGAAAGCGGAAACCCTGACCTAAAAGTTTTTTGGTAATTTGTAAATTTCTACTGTGAAAATCCAAAATATCAGTACATGCTCTAGCGTACCGGATGAGCTGTGATGTGTAAATGCTGTATGACGGTAATCTTGGAACATCACCGTCAAGCCAAGGGAAATTTACTATGTTGAATCCAAAATCATCCCTTTTGTCATATACACTTGTATGAATCTTTCCGTTTACAATTTTGATATTTAGGTCCAAAAAGGGTGTTTCTGTATTTGAAAGGTTTGCCTTGTTAAGGGTTAATTCTTGTGGATAAATTTCATTCTTATATAATTCAAAAGCAGGATTGTCAATGGTTAGAATATCATCCAGATACCTAGAAGTATTATTGAAACATTTCAGCTCATCAAATTTTCTTTGCTTTTGAAGATTTTGGATAAATTCTTTTTCAAAAGTGTATAAAAATAAATCTGCAACAAGAGGCGCACAGTTAGTACCCATAGGAATTCCTACAAATTCCTTTGAGTATAGTACCAATAGGAATTCCTACAATTCCTTTGAGTATAGATGATAAAGCCTATTTATTCTTGCTTTTATTATTTGTTTCTTTTTTCTAGGAACAATATAAAGTGTTGCACGAGGCTTTAGTCGAGGCGTTCCAGTGGCATGACACCTCTATATCAATGGACGAATTTCCATCTGTGTGGAAATCCATAGACTCCGACAACAGCCCGATAAATCAACAACATCTGAAAAAAGAATATGACGTATGATCTTTAATTATATAATTATGTTATATGCATGCTTTTCTCATATTTTCTTATCATTTATTGAGAAACCCATATTTATATACATGCTCTTATGCAAAATTTCAGTGCACCATATGTGCATTTCAACAAGTTATTGATAATCAGTGATGCTCGAGGCCGATAGATAGAAAATCCAAATAATATATCAAGATATGAAGAACGAAAGTCTTAAAGACCTAACATTTCTGCCAAAATACCTTGTACATTTTGTACTAAGGACAGACCTATGCCACCAGGAAGATACTGATTAGTTTTTAGACATTAACATTTTTTTCTGCAAATATAATTCAAGTGCCGAAACACTGTGAAACAAGTCAGTGACACATGATCTGAAAATTTGAGGAGAATTATGAGAAACCCGTATTTTCATGTATTTTCAGAAACTACTTGAAATGAAAACCCTGCGTGGAGAAGAGACGTCTATAACAGCTTTGAAAGAAGAAAACAAATTAAAGAACAGAACAGTCAACATATTGCCTTGTTTGTGTTACACCTCATTACAGACTACGTCACTTGCTTATTTCAATCAAAATAATTTTATATTTACAACTTTATGCATACATTGTGCCTATTTGCACAATCTTTTTTTTTTGCAGAGGAATTACCTAAATATTTTCAAAAGTCCACTTATTTTATTTCAGTGGACAAATATCGTCCCTACTTGACTTCACATCTAAGTGGGGCAAATGACTACATTAATTCTGTGATCATTCCGGTAAGTAGCATTCAATATAGCATTTACTCAAATAACCAGAAAAGGAGGCTTTTTCCGTTTTGTATAATATTAACCAAGCTTTCTTCAAAATAATTTCATTGCGGAAGAGAAAATTAATAGTATTTTATGATAACTTTCAATGACAAATATGGACAATGACCATATTCCGATACGCAGTACAAATATTAAACGTCTTCAAATTTGATAGCATCATTTAAGAGCAGATAACTTGACAGCATGGACCAGACATGCACGTTTCGGGTACTTAAACCTCGTCAGTGATCCTCAATCTAAACAATGTAATATGGCCAAAGAGTGGAAAAACATTATGTCAAAATATGTACCGAAAAACGTGGCCGGATTGGTGGGATATGATGCTGCAGGACCCACGTTTAGGAAATTTTAAGGTTTTTTTTATAAGAGAATTTTTTTAGTGCGTTGAAGGGACAGACGATCAACCGAAGTTGATCGAACTTGGCTACATGTGCCCTCGGGAACTCCTGGTCCACCAGTAGTGACACTCACCAAGTGGCTCAAATGTTTAACGTCTTCAAATTTGCTAGCATCATTTAAGAACAGATAGAATTGTGAGCATGGACCAGACATGCACGTACTTAGCCCGACAAAATCTATAATTCAGAAAATTATTACCGTAGGAATAAGAAATCAGGATAGAACAGGAACCAAAGGAAACAAACAGAAACTTCCACCATATGAGAAGAAGCGAACTCCAAATACTGTAAACGTGAATATTTTCGCGTGGGGGTAATTTTCGCGTTTTTCGCGAGTCAAATGACTTTTCATCGTGCATTAACATCGACGGCGGGTGCGGCTAGCCAACAGGGGATGCTTACTCCTCCCGGGCACCTGATCCCACCTCTAGCTTGCTAGGGGTCCGTCGATGCTCAATATACTGCTCTATTGTGAGTGCTGTTGAGATTATCGTCAGGATCTTCTTTAACTCATTTGCAAAAATTTCACCAACGCGAAAATATCCCCGCTGCATTCTTACAATGGGAAAGACATCTTCATTGTGAACATTTTCCCCACGTGTATTGTCTTGATGTTATAATCGCGAAATTCCCCCTGCGAAAATAATCACGTTTACAGTATGGGCCGGGGGTGAGACCAGGTGCCCAGGAAGAGTCAATATATCATTCTTACATGTTACCCCCGTCGCTTCAATTCGGCAGAAATATCACATCCGGTTACTTCCATTTCGGAAGATACCAGTATAGTTAGTTATAGTTTTCAATGCTATGACTGCTTTAACAGAATTAATTATTCAAGATTATACACGTACTTCATTGGCTGCTAATGATGGTTCCTTATTCTAAACACTTGATCTTATAATCATTCCATTAGTCCCCTACCGGCAACGCCGAATGGGACTCTTAGTTTCCTCTCGGTTTGTCCGTCTGTCAGTCACATTTTCAGTTTTCCGGACTTTTTTTCGCTGTTGTTGCATAAATTGAATGAATTTTTGGTATATGGATATATCTCAATGTGATACAGGTCAAGATTGAGTTTGGTTTTGACCTATTTTTACAAGAGTTACATGACCCTTGGGCTTAGCAAATTTCATGAAATCTCAGTTTTCCTGGTTTTCCTTCGGTTCTACTGCAGATAATGAACTGATTTTGTTATATGAATACATCTTAAAGTGATAAAAAACAACTTTGATTTTGGTTTCCATTGACCTTATTTTACAAGAGTTATGGCCCTTGGACAAAGCAAATTATATATTTTTTCAGTTTTCCGGGCATGTTTTGGCTGTTATTGCAGAATGAGTTGACTTTTAGTATGTGAATATATTATAGTGTGGTACAGATCAAGTTCGAGTTTACGATTGACCAGGATTTATGGCCCTTGGATTAAGCAAATATTATGAAAAATCCGTTCTCCGAACTTTGCTTGGCAGTTATTGCAGATAATGAACTGATGAATATAGTTGCAGGACATAAATTTATGCCGGTAGGAGACTTATATCGCTCAGCGATCATTACATTTTTTTGATTGCATCATATTTAATACATTGACTATTTTTCGTATTGATTCTTCATTCCCCTGGCTAGTATTATCTCAAATTACAGATTATGAATAAATTCATAAATCCTCTTATTTATAATAAATTCCTTTAATTTCATTTACACATTGAAGACTCAGATGTCTATAGAAGCTTTCATGGTGACACAACTACCACTTCAGGGGACTATTGTAGACTTCTGGAGGCTAATTTCTGATCAAGACTCTCACTGTATTGTTTACTTCGCATCATCGTCAGATGAAGAGGTAAAATTAAAATAGATACTGAAAATGATAAAGTGTATGATCATTCATTATGAAGCTTATGTAATTTTCTCATGATCAAATTTCTCCGGATAGAATTTTTTCCCTTACGTTTTTTTTTCTGGTAAACAATTGTCCGCAAGTGATGTATATAAGCTTATAGTAACTGTAGTAAAATTCTTGGGAGAATACATACGTCAATGTTAAACAATTTCAAATTGAATAGCATAATTTAAAACCAGATAAATTTGAAGCATGGACCAGGCATGCACGTTTCGGGTACGTTACCCTCGTCAGTGATTCTCAATCTGAATAATTAAATATAGCCAAAGAGTGTGAAGTTATAACGTCTAAAATGTAACAAAAGACGTAGATCTAGCAGGATAATAGGGACATAATGCTATATAAACGACTGATAAACGTCTTCAAATTCAATAGCATCGATCATTTGAGAAGAGATAAATTTGCAGGCTGGACCAGACATGCATTTCGAGAACTTAACCCTCGTCAGTGTTCCTCAATCTATACAATGTAATAAGGCCAAAGAGTGTGAAAGTTGCTATGTCCAAACATGAACCGCGAAACGTAGGAGGATGGGTGGGATATGATGTTAAACGTCTTCAAATTCAATAGCATCATATTGTCATTTAAGAGCAGATACATTTCCAGCCTGGACCAGACATGCACGTTTCGGGTACTTAACCCTCGTCAGTAGCCCTCAATCTAAACGATGAATGTGGCCAAAGAATGTGAAAACTATTATGTCCAAAATGTACCGAAAAACGTAGCATTATGGTTGGGATATGATGCAATAGGACCAACATTTTAGAAATTTAAAGAAATTTTGATACCAGCAATTTTTGAATGCGTGGAAGAGATGATCAACATGGGTATTCCTGGTCCACCAACAGTGACATTAACCATACAAATGGTACAAATGTTAAACGTCTTTAAATTCAATAGCATAATTTCAAACCAGATAAAGCAGCATGGTACAAACATGTAAATGTTTAATAGAGAGGTTGAGCAAACCCAACTTGTACGTGTTCGAGAACTAGTACGTGTATTTACACGTTAACTGTTTTCACGTTGACGTTATGCGGTTGAGCAGATGTCTCAACGCGTACTGGTACGTGTAAATAATATCGTGGAACGCAAAATGTGATGACGTCATAAACAACTTTTTGACGTACGCGTACACGTACATGTATTTACACGAACAAGTTCGGTTTGCTCAACCTCTCTAATATTATTATACAGTAAAATGTACACAGTGTTACAATGTTTTTTTTTCTGAAAATTAATTTTTTTTATGAAAGTTAAAATAAAAATTGTAATTTAATACAGAAAAATAAAATTATATGGATTAGAATCATTATATATAAGTCGAAAACGTCTCCTAGCTTTATCCATCCTGAACGACACGCCTACAAAAGTTAAGGGAGCAAGGTATCTACTCTCATTTATAAGATATTTTAAGATACTTATTCTATGTAAAGAACAAATATAGATAATTTAATTGTTATTACATACTTTTTTGTTTCTATATCGATCAGATGAACCGTTAAACATGATTAGTTACGATCTGATAAACTTACAGATTCCAAATGATATTTTATTCTTTGTACGATTATATCACATATTATGCAAAAAAAAAACCAACAACAACTTTTAGTTTTCTGAGTAGCGTATGTTCCAGGCGACCACTACAGCCAAAAATGTAGGACGCCTTAGAATTAAATACATTTATATTTCAGTATTCGAGTTCTCTTAGGTCTCGTTGTGTTTTCATTTTCATGGTTTATCGAGGCATCCCTGACAAATAATGGACACAAACTTGTTGATGAACCCCTAAGACCTTACGGCGCCAAACGTTTTAACCAACAGCCACGTTCTGATGGGACCCAGGATCTTCTTAAACTCATCTGTCATTTTTTGTTATGTTTTAATCTAGGTTTAGCACGACAATCAACTTCTGTCAAGGCCTATTAAGGTTCACCGGGACTGCAGGGAAGGGAGGTAAAACCTGCATGAAAATGCTTCAAAAGCCAATGTTTTCTGAACTTTCGGTAGAAAACAAATGTCCATGACGAAGATGATTTGTATTTGCATGTTTGCTGGGCGCATTCATTCAGTATACATGTACATATGTACATGTATAAGTAATATATGAACATTCAGTCATATACGAGGACTGATTGATATGTTGTGAGCCTTGGTATTCTGGGATGCAGATGGTATTCTGCTGATAGATTATCTTCAAAAATGACAAACAATCAATAGCACATATTATGCTTCACAGACATAGTTACGGAAAATGATTAAACTTAAGGCATTACATGTAGATGTATAATGAGGGATAATTGGTTGACCTTTTTTTTGGGCTCAGATTTTGGCTCAATACCTGGAATTCTAAACTTATGACATAGTTATAATATAAAAAAATATTGAAAATGTTTCACCAATGAGTTTTTGAAAAAAAAATCTTCCTATAAGAGTTATAAGAGTTATCGGCGCTCAAAGTTGACATTGAAGTCTATGGAAAAACTAATATTTCAGTCATATCTTCCAAGAGAATGATGGGGCTCAGCAATGGTTGGATGAAAAAAATTGAAAATTAATATTTATCAAATTTCACAGGAAAATTTCAAATTCACCGTTTAGATCTTTCGGAAGTTATTTTTAAAGTTGTTTCTATCAAGCGGAGATAAATCCTAAAACCTTTTTCTGTTACCTACCATCATAATTTAAAAGTTAAAATAATAAAAAAAAAAACGATTGAGCAATATGAAATAATTCATTTACATAATTTCAAGATTTCGGATATGATTTCGTTCATAATACATCCAATACCTTAAGGGCCGCGGAAAGCTCAATCGTTCAACGTATGTTGATCCATCATGACAATGTTTCTGTTCACAAGTATGTCATTGCCATGGCTGCCAGTCATGGTTGTGGCTTTAATTTCATTGAGCATCCGCCTTATTCAAATGAGTTTCGTATTTCGTAAACAGGAAACAGCTATTTCTGGCACCCAATTTCAGTCCAATGATGACGTCATATTTGCAGTTGATGGGTTTCTGACCAGTCAAGATTTGGAGTTCTCTAAAAAATGTACCGAAGCTCTTTAACACCGATGGCGAAAGTGTAAAGATACTGATGGGAATTATTTAGAAATATAATGCAAAATGCCTGATAAAAATCAAATCTCAACATATCAATCAGCCCTCGTATTATATGACATTACCAAACTATAATACTGTTATCCGCACTCTTCAATGTTTTCAACTCTAATGAATCTGTTCTGCCTGTATTGGCGCCTTAAACTTCTTGTGCAACCGCAAACACCATGCTTGACCGAAGTAGAACTTAAAACAAACACAGTGAACCGGGAAGTACCTTTATTGAGCGTGAGACAACGCCTTATATGCTCCTCAGCTAGCCAAATAAATCGTGGCAAACCGGAATAAAACGCACAGCTACACTAAAGCAGTCGAAGCTCATATGGAATTTAACGTGACAGACAGTAACGCAACCTCATAGAATCATACGAATCCGATTCATGCTGTACCTTCTCGTCCTATCACACATGTTGTCCATTTTTTGTTACGGTATGCATCATATTGTCACATTTCGGTCTATGAAGTAGGCCATTTCGACCAGCACAGAAGTTTCAAAATTCACAATTCAAAAATTTGCAACTTGGCAATTATAGCTAAGTGAGTTAAAGAAGATCCTGACGATAATCTCAACAGCACTCACAATAGAGCACAAATAAAGCATCGACGGACCCCTAGCAAGCTAGAGGTGGGACCAGGTGCCCGGGAGGAGTAAGCATCCCCTGTTGGCTAGCCGCACCCGCCGTCGATGTTTAAGCACGAAAATGAAAACAATATATAAACTTCATGCACTGTCTGACGTTATGTCTATATAGAAAGTGCTACAGTGTCAGGGAAATATATTCAAAACACTTACTGTCAAACCCCTCGCGGGGAACTTTTTTTACGAGCTCCACATGGCAAAGGGCATAAGTGTGACACAAATGAGTTATGGTTGTCAATTCCATTTTCCTAAGTTGTCCCAAAATCACCCAAATTCGTCCACGAAAGCTTGAAATATGGCAGCCGTGAACATAGTATAAACAGGAGGTTTAAGTAAAATGCGCTTTTGTCTACATTGCTTTAAACGGTTGCAATGACCTTAATTTGATTTATTCACATGGTTGACTTTTCAGATTAGTTTCTTTCCTGCAAATGACGATTCTTTAGAAACAAAAATGCATCTTATACAAAAGGAGTCAATGACATCCATACAAGAAGGAGTGGAAGAAATAAACTTAATTGTGAAAAACAAGGTAACCCAGCACAGTATTCAGTGCTGCAACATTTTCGAAAGATTTTATCAGATAGTTTTTGTACAATATGGGAACACTAATTAATATCATTCAGAAATGCAATATTTTGTAAAAGTAGTTTAAAGTTGTTTCTAAAAAACGTACGTTTCTGAATATTTCACAATTATCTTATGCAACATATTCTAGGAAAATAACCAAACTGCAGATGTTCTGATGCTGAAAATGAAAATGGACGACATAAGTTTCCCATCAGCCTCACATATTTTCAGAGCGGCAGAAGTGGTTGAACTGCAGAGGAGAAGATTTAAGAACTCGCCATGTACAATAGTTTCGCTGTTAGTTACACATATTATCCATTATCAAACACTTAACGTCAAATAGATATGTTTAACAGTAATGGTTAAATGACCTGAAGGTTTCGACATTGTGCTAAACCTTAATGCATTATGGAATCCTGTTCTATTGCAAATTATTGATAAAACGACAACACTCAAAATTACAATGTATCAATTAACGTTACGGTAGCATTCATTGATTAAATAAGAAGTTAATTAAGTTCCACCAGTGAAAGGATCGTTGAGGAGAAAGCAACCTTTATAGACATTCGTTTTCTTTAATCCATAAATTCCCAGCAAAATTTTGTTTTATTTGTAGATATATGTCAGTATAAACACAAATTTATTTTCAAACGATTAATCATATATTTACGAAGCTATTATTCAAAGTCTTTCATATAACTGAAAACAGAGACGGATGTACACCCTGTGAAGTGTTCTGCGCATTCAGCGATGTAACGGAATACATGAAGGTAGATAACAAAATAGATGTCTTCCAAACAGCAAGGCAACTACAAATTAGAAGACCAGAGTTCTTCGGCAAATTTGTAAGTGATTGGAATCTTCACGTGTATATAATCATCTCTTGCTTGTTAATAATGAAACATTTATATCATGTTCATATAATTTTCTGAACAGGTCATTTCTTTACTAACAGACTAAATTTGCACCACAAGTGTTCCCCGTGACTTGATGTTAAGAAGTGTCTTAATAACATCTTTCAAGCTCTGTCGTCAGAAAGAAGCTTCCTTTTTGGTCCCTTATCGATTTGACATCACATAAATTATTTTGCTATTTCGGAAACATGTCATTCTATTAAAAATTATCATCGAAATTTAAGGACGTCATCAGCTTAGCACCATCCCTCCAATGCTATTTCGAACATATGTTTATTTGGATATGCTACTGAATCGACCCTACAGGAACTTCGGAGCAGCGTACTCTCTGTAAAGCAAAATGCACAAATTTAAATTCAAAAAATGAAACAAGAGGGTGCTACTAAAATGAATAATGGCGGCTCCGCTTGCAGCATCACTGATGATAATTTAATTTTCGAAACACGTGTCTGGTGCAGAAAAATTGCTTTGGAATTTTCTTCAAGAATGTATACAGTTGGAACACTTCCGTATTATTAATTGTTTTCAATAAGTCAAGTTGTGTACTCATATTACATGTATATAACAAATGATCATAAATATCTATGGTATTTTCAACAAAAGGTTCTTATGGGAATTTTAATGATTTTGCCGAATTGAATAACTGATGGTTTAGTTTTCCATGTTTATTCATTGATTTTAGGAAAACTGCTTATTTTCACGATGTTAATTTCTTTCAAATGAAGTGAAGTTTCACTAAAATGTTGACGAGATAGAGCTATCAGCTGAGTAGACCCCGAATCCTAACTCATGGGAAATGTTTTAAAAGTTTAACTCAAGTCATGCTAGTTGTGATCTTCATATATTCGACGTTTGCTATCTTTATGATAATTGTGTTGCTTTTCCGCCGTCTATATTCATGACTTATTTTTTTTATTAACTAGGAAACGTATCGATATTGTTACCAAATCATCAACGAGTACCTTATGACACAGAACGTTTATTGCAACAATTAGTGCACAAAACTGGAACTCGTAGATTTACTGATTTGCAAACAGACCCGGGAGATTGACATTTTTATTTGAATTTTCTCTTAAATATTTTTGTTTGATTTTTAAATTATTCAATGCATACACCATTTCCAAAAAATAGTATATGTCACACATAATGTCAAATATCTCTCTCTCTCTCTCTCTCTCTCCTTCAAAGCTAGTCATGTAATCAGTGAATGGATATCAAATACAAAACTTATCCAGAAATCACAGAAAAGGCTTACACATTCTTCAAATAAACAGGAAAGAAGTACCCATAAGTTATTCAGTCTAAAAGTCGAATTATATAATACGGAATTTTCTCACGAGAAAAGAAAAACCGGAAAAACAAACAGAGACAACAACACAGCTCGACAGAAACGAAGGACAACTTACAAATGTAATCCAATGAACAATATTCAGAGTCCTGCAGTGCAAGTACAGAATCTTGTGGTCGGCGTTGTAAGATAATGCGTTTTTATTATTAAAGATCATTTCCTGTTGTATATCAATGTAGGTGATGTCACCATGAGTGACTTCAATAAAGAAATAAGATATACACGATAATTCACAAATGCAATAGTTGATCCTTAAGCCTACCAAACACAAGAATTTTGTGTTGAATTTGCTGTGATAAACTGCAATACCGACAAACAATAAGAATCATAGAAAATGATTCCAAAACAAATGACTATTAAGCAATAGAAAAAGGAAAAAAAATCCGAGTCCCTTATTTTGAATGTTTATGAGGTCTTCCGCCGGAAGACATATTGTTTTCGTGACCGTGGGAACATTCGCAAAAAATTGCTAAAGAACCCTTTGAGTTAGCGCCCCCTATATCATGTAAACACGTTATCTCCCACAGATTCTTCGTGAAAATCATCCGATTTTGATGTACTGTACCAATGGAGAAGTAATTATCGGCTATTTTTAAAGCGTGTTTTGTTCCATTTCCTTTAATTTTCAAAACTTGCACATAACATTTGGACAGCACGAACTAAAACCTCTTACTTCTTCTTCCAAAAATATGTGATAATGTCTAATGTAATAATGTCTCATCACTGGTTATCGATGTATAAGCAATTAAAATGCGTGAGTGTAAAGCCCTCTTAAAAAGAGGTTGGAGAAGCAATTATCGCCGCATGTGCTCATTCTTGTCCAAAGTTCACAATACTTCGACAAAAATTATACCCACCGATTCCTCTATTCTTCTTCTAATCAGTAACAGTATCAGTGATAAAAAATTATTGAAAATAGTTTAAATAGCATCACTGATTTAGAGAGAAGAGGGCAAGGTGAACCACTCTTGCTCCCCGGGGAGTTTAGGAAACGTCCTCCATTTTTTTTTTAATTTTGTCGCTAAAATCTAAGTTTTTGTAGCATGGATTCATCTGAAATTTCAGATACAATTTGATAAATATAAGAAGTACTAATGTTGAAAGAATCAAGTCTCTGTCATTGGTAGAACCAAAGATAAGGACAGTCGGCGATAATTACTGCTCGGTGATAACTACCTCCAAACAAGTAACTCGGCTCATTTGAAAGCAGAGGCGATTCTTTTCGCCTCAGACCTTTAATTTTTTCCTATCGGTAGCCGTTAAAGAGACATGTGCACGTAAATATTGCGTAATTCAAATAAAACGTTTTATCGGATTAACCCATCTTTTTATTCTTTGATCTAAATGATCTAGGTGTCGATGATAACTCCTGGTAAGACGTTTTTGATCAAGTTAAAATTTCAAAGTTTAAAATACGTATTATTTAATTCTTTCGATAGTCAAAATTCACTCAGCACTTTCGTTTTTCTATGTAGCATACGTTAAGTTGTAGCAAAAGTCAACAGAAGCATTGCAACCCTATATCACTGATAGTCTTTAAATCCACTTTTTGTACAACTACTACAAAGGGAAGGGAATGATCTCCAGCATGGGTCTTGTTTTATCCTGATTTTGTATGCCTTTGGTTTATGATTTTCTGAATTATCGATTTTGTACTGTGTATCGGGATATGGTCATTATCCATATGTGTCACTCACGCCAATATGCGCCCGGTGCCAACGTTGGACGGCCATCTGCTATTAGCAAATGGTGTGACCATAATCTCAACAGCACTCGCAATAGAGCACAACATCGACGGACCCCTAGCAAGCTAGAGGTGGGACCAGGTGCCCGGGAGGAGTAAGCTTCCCCTTTTTGGCTAGCCGCACCCGCCGTCGATGTCCACGCACGAAATGGAAACAATATCTATAACACATGCACTGTCTGAGGCTATGTCCATGTAGAAAGTGCTATGGCGACCATGTCAGGGAAAATATTCAAAACACTGACTGTCAAACCCCTCGCGGGGAACTTTTGTACGAGCTCCACACGGCAAAGGGCATAAGTGTGACACAAATGAGTTAAAGAAGATCCTGATGATAATCTCAATAGCACTCACAATAGAGCACACAATTGAGCATGTAAGATGACATTTAGTCTTAAGTAACTTAGGGAACAAGTTAAACGCAGCAGCCGATTGTAACAAAGATTATATTGCATGCGAATAGCAGTCTGTGCTCTGCTGGCTGAAGCGAGCTCAAGATCAACCACCCAAGAAGACTGACCGACTTTCAGATAGGACAGAGAATCATGACCCAGTCTTCTCTGACGAGATTTCAACAAGGCCCATCATGGAGTCCCGTCGTCACGGTTGACCAGTGTGCAAGGCTGGGAAAGACACTGGTACATAACTGTAGATTGTCCAGTACCATGCCCAGTGTGATGACTTTAGGATCATATCCTCGGTAAAGCAGGCGACTGACTATTTCATTACATTTGTCGTTGAAGTTTGATCTGCCTTTGATCCTTCTGATTTTGTTGATGAGGTCGCCGTAAAATGAATTCCCAATGATACTCTCTTGTCTTAAAGAATTTAAAGGTGAAATATTGAAGCCGAAGAATTAAAGTTTAAAGATTTTGCAAAGGTCAAACTTCATGGTCTATGAGACTAGGTGAAAGGTCCAGGTTTTCATTGAATTATCATGTCACAAGGAATTCCGGTGAGAAACGTATATCCCATGTCCTAAGTCGGCACCGGTTGCCCATTGGTCTCGTTGGTTTATGTGTAGTCTTTTATGTTTAATGTTTCTATGGTGTGAGTTGGTGTTCCTTGTCCCTTTTGCGTCTCTTTCTATGGGTGTCTGTTCTGTGTTTTTTACACGGGTGTTTTGGGATTTTGCTGTAGGTGCTGCAACCTAGTGTTGTTGGAGATCCCCTCCTTTCCCATATCCCTTCAACAAATTGAATGAAGATGTAAGTTTTGAAAGAACTTCAAGATCACGGTCACTAGTTCAAAGATAGGACAAAAACATAGTAGCACACAGGGTCCATTCTCGCATTGTTTATCTCCATGTAAGTTAGTTTTCAATGTTCCTTATCGCTATTGACTAAAACACAAATGTATTGTCTATCTCAAGGTCATATTGATGCGTTAGATTTGTCTCAGTGTGGTCTTTTTAATAAAGCTGATCAAATCAGTTTTCATTCAGCAGAATATAAAGGGGCGGACAGGGCCCTACCTTACCTCCCGCCTCCGGGCCCTCCTCCCTCCCTCTCCTTTCTACTCTTCACTTACATTATTGTCCCGGCCCCCTTCCGTCCTCCCCCTCTCTCCATTTTCTCACTCCTCTTTTCTTGCCCCTTCCTCCCCTTCCCTTTTCTTTCATCCTGTCTACCCCTTCATATGACATAAAAGCTTCCCCAAAAACATTGAAGCACAAAAGGCGGACGGAGGGCTGGCGGACGGACAGAAAGACGCGGACTTCGCCATTTCATAAACTGGATTTTGCTTCGCCACCCGATAAGAGTATATGAAAAACCAAAAATTTTCACAATTACATATATATGTAGGATATACTTCAGAGTCAAGGTCGCAGTGCTAAAAATTTAGGATCCACGCAAGATCTTGCCAAAGAGACTACATACGTGAAAGTTGTTTGTTTTGATTTTTTTGTTATCAGGAAAAAAGATACATGTCTTCGTGAAGAATTTCTGACATGTATCCCCCCAATTCTGCCACGTCTTTCGGTACATTTTTGGACATAATAATTTTCACATTTTGGCCATATTACATTGTCTAGACTGAGAATCACTTGGGAGGGTTACGTTAAGGTGCTCCACGCTGACGTCGCGCTAAAAATATTTCAATTTTACGGTGCCTGGCATTCAACCCTCAATTACAGCTTAAACGTTCTTTCTTTAGTTCAAAGCTGTATTTTTTAATATCTGGTAGGTGTCTGGTAGCTTAGAAAAAAAAAAATTCACCGGGGGGATTCCCCTGTGTCACGTGACAGCCCTAAATATAACTCTACAGTGTTGTCTCGCTTTTAAATTGAATTTTGCAAGTGGTAAATAAGGTAAAAATAATATAAATGTTATATCGTTTTCTTCAGTAAATCCTGTAGATTTAGAAATGTGCTGGGCATTGTGACATTTAAAACGATTAAGAGGAGAAAAGATACCGAGAAGGAAAACAAGTGGTAAAAACACTTCAAAACTCGACTTTACATCCACATTTTACACAACTACTAAAATTTCTATTAAATGCGCAGCAAAATCTTGGTAAATTGAAGTGTCCTCTATAGATTCTGTATAAAAATATCGAAATCGTACAAGGGTAATCACCTGCAAATTACATTTTTTATCAACTACCCTATATCAGTCTATTTTCAGATGGGACCTAAACGTACAGATGATCAGGACTACGTCATAGAAATTTAGCGGGAAAGCATTAATTAACATGCAACATATACGTGTGTACATAATAACACGGGTTTTTAATATCTGATACGATGTAAAGTGTTTTTTTAGTAGTATTTTTACAACGATGAGAATGTAATATACGTATATGTAGAAGGCAGGCCCCGCCGGGGGGGGGGGGGGGGGCTGACCCGGGAGGGTAAGCCTCGTCCGGGCATCCGCTTTTAGTATATATGTTTTTCAAGTTAAAGCATTATATATTTTCTTTGTGGGAAAGTTTGTGTTTGTGGTAGGGAATAACTCTGGTGATAAAGGTTGCCGCTAGACAATAAAACTTCTGCTGATCAAATATTGAAATCTATGAATCAATGCAATATTTTCTCGTACTGAATCCAACTCGGCGGACTATTGAAACCGCCATACTGACCGTCTTCTAATTTTGTATTTAACAAAATTGATTGTAAACGTGCTTTCGTGATCAGAGCTCTATCAGTGACAAAATAATCATAATAAAAAAAAAGGTACATATAACTTGAATAAATAAAAGAGAGAGAGAGAGGGGGGAGGGGTCTTTCTCGGTTTTAGTCTAATTATAACCCTCCCGATCTCTTGCTGAATACAATTTGTTTTATTATTATTTTTATTTGTTCTTAGATTTAGTCTAATACAAGTTGACCGTATCTGAAGTAGCAATATTGTTCTGTTGTACCGGCTATGTATACGGTGACCGCCATATAGCCATTAATTGACACCTGTATTTTAGCACCGTATTCGTAATGCTATATATTATATATATTTTTGAAAATAATGCTTGAGAATAAACTGTATTAATGTGTATGAGCTGGCACCCTCGCCCCCCCCCTCCCCCCCCCCCCCAAAAAAAAAACCCGGCAGCAACAACAACTAAATGAATATAAAAATGAATAAGAAATTATTATTTTAAAGCCGGTAAATCAGTAAAACTCCATTAATTAACTAAATATGGACAATATCTAACAAATAATCTAAATAAAAATTGTGCTCCTTTATGAGGATACCATTATCAATTCCTTATATTGATTTACTAATTGAAAATCAGCGATTCCTCTGTGAATTAAAAGCGGTTTCTCATCCAAAGCTTCCCTTTAACCCTGAACTCAGACTGCGCATGCTTGACCTACAATGACCCAATGTGCAATACTGTGGAAAAACACGCATTCTTTCATTAATTCTCGTGAATATGATACTGGGAACATTTAGAGTTGATGTAAGGAATAGGATGAAAGCTCAATAATATTGAAAATCGATACAGTACAATTTATCCCTTGAAATATCCCTAGCATACGATAACTGATGTGACGTCATTTATAACGTCACACAATGTTTTCGCGGAATGTTCTCTAACGTCATTGCGTGGAGCACCTTAACGTAGCTGCGTAAGTACTCGAAAAGTGCATATCTGGTCCATGCTGCAAAATTATCTGGTCTTAAATGATGCTATTATATTTAAAGACGTTTAACATTTGTACTACTTGGTACACGTATCCAAAATCTTCAAAAGCATAGAAAAAATGATTATGTGAAATGTTTTATTGGTACTTCTAGGTACCTGGGTGATATTCTTACTATCGACAATCCTGTTTTTGAAAAGTATGAAAATGTTATTTATCCACAAGAATGGATTCTAAACAAGGCAAATGTTTCAAACACAGAAACACCATTTTTGGACCTAAATATCAAAACTGTTAATGGAGAGATCCATACACATGTTTGTATGACAAAAGAGATGACTTTGGACTTAACATAGTAAATTTCCCCTGACGTGACGGTGATGTTCCTAGATTACCGTCCTATGGTATCTATATTTCACAGCTAATCCGGTATACTAGAGAATGTACTGATGTTTTGGATTTTCATAGTAGAAATTTACAAATTACCAAGAAACTTTTGGGACAAGATATTCGCTTTCACAAACTAGTAAAGACCTTTGGAAATTTGACAAAAATTATTGTCTACTTCTTCTGAAATTCGGACCAATACAGACAACAGAGTATATTACTTTGGGTATTTCACAACCTGCATTTTATGGTGACATAATTAACAAGATAAGAAGGATCAAAGATAGGCAACATCACTATCGAAAATGCGTCAGAATCATCAAACGCCTTTTATACCGTGGATATGATCCTAATGTCACCAGACGGACACTGGGCTTGGTAGTTGACCGATCTACAATCTTGTACCAGCGCTTCTTAAAACTTGCACTCTGACTGTGGCGACGGTACTCCATGACGGGTCCTTCACAAAACTCTTTCGAGAATACGGGGTCCCGACCTCCTGTCCTCTCTGAATGTCAGTCGAACTCCTCGGATTATAACATACATGAGCTCCCTACAGCCGACAGAGCACGGACTGTATTTCGTACACCCTCTTTTGATATCCATTTACATATTCATCTGTGTTGCTCGGGCCCCTGCGTTTTGCGGTCTTTTTTGTGTGTGGTCATCTGACAGTGAAGAAGTTTGTTGTTTTACACCAGAATTATACGTTCTTCGACACCTCTGGGTAATCGGAAAAGTATGAGGGTTGTGCGCACGTACTCCAGGATAACAACACCTTCTGCTATTTCCGTGGCAGATGGCCGTCCTAAGTCGGCAACGTTTGCCCATTCGTCTCGTTGGTTTGTGTGTACTCCTTTGCATTTGATGTTTCTGCGTTGTGCATTGACGTTCCTTGTCCCTTATGCGTCTCTTTCTGTGACTGTCCGCTTTGTGTTTTTACATTTTGTGTTTTTGGATGTTGCTGTGGGTGCTGCAACCTGGTGTTGTTGGATATCACCTCCTTTGTTTTAAAGCAGTACGTTCCGACGTCGGGTTGTAAAGGGGGTATTACTTGTAATACATTTATCTTATCTTAGTTTTTTCCATGTTATGGTCATTCATCGGTGTACCAAATATTATATCCGATACCTCCTCCGTTCGAAATTTTAGCTGTAGCCGCGCCTTCTCATTAATATTAATGAGAAGCAGAGCTCCGAGGAAAAAACGATTTGATACATATACCGATTAAGTAGGTTTTTTCGATTATTTTTCTAAACAATAAGAGGTGAAATAGACATCGTATGTTTCTCTCACACAGCATTTCAATCAGTAACGATAAAACAGTATGTATCAAACAATTAAGGACCGATTATATCAATCTAAGTTACTTGTCCAGCAAAATATCAGCGACTTCGTGGTGTGTGGCGAGATTTAGCTCATTTTCTACCTCATTTTATATATCCATTTCGTCTCTAATATATACTTTAGATATCGCTCTTTCACACTCTGTCTTCTGTCTTCTTTTTTCTCTATCCAAATCTGAGTATCAGTACGTTTTCCCTCTTTTCCGTTGAGAGTGTACGCTTTTTTTCATGCTTGTTTTGATTTGTACAACACGACGAGCCGTATCGCACACGCGTAAGGGCTGATCTATCCCAAACATGGCCAATTTTTGAGGCGCCACAAAAAATCGTTTTTTATTTCATTTATTATGATAACTTTAAGGACCTTTGGTTCACAATTTTGGTATCAACGGAAATTCTATAACATCTTCCATCCAGGAAAATTAGAGATTTGCCCTATATCTATCTTATGAAGCATATTTTCGCTTGAAGGCGGAACGTGCTGCTTTAACATCAGCGTACATTTAAGTGAGATATAGGTCCTAATCACCCACATGTCTCACCGAATCCACTGGTATAATACTACAATCTAAATAGTATTACTGCTTACAGTAATATAAAGAGATAAATTTCCAAGAAAGATAACTCCAATGTGAGTAATGTTGCCATTTTTAGTAGTACATGTAGTTTGTGGATTGTTTATGTTGAAAATTCAGGGAACGTGGTGTCGAGAAGGAGTTTTATTCCTAGAAAATGATAGACGATTTAAACATACTGTGTATCAATTACATGTACATGTATCATGAAATATTAACAAGTATTTTAATTTGATATGCACAATGTTCGGTTTTATTTGATGTTTTAATTTCTTTTCCATGTATCCATTTCAATAAGAACGGGTTTTTTCCATTGGAAAAAAGACTCTAAATTCTTCAGCAATGAGAACGATATTAGTGGATCATAAACAGATTATTATGACATGTTCAGTGCTTTCCGTTTTTGACCTAGAGATTGGTGATTAGATAAAGTTGTCCTTCATGTAATAAATAAAAAGCTGTGTTATTGTCTCCGTATGTCTCCGGACTCCTCGAGTGATAACATACATGAGCTCTCACAGCCGGCAGAGTACGGATTGTATTATGCACTCCCTCTTTTTATATCCATTTACATATTCATCTGTGTTGCTTGGACCCCTACGTTTTGCGGTCTTGTTTGAGTGTGGTTATCTGACAGTGAGGAGGTTGTTTTACACCACAATCGTATACTCTTCGACACCTCTGGGTAATCGGAAAAATTTGAGGGTTCTGCGCACGTAATCCAGGATAACCACACCTTCTGCTATTTTCGTAGCAGATGGCGGTCCTTAGTCGGCACCGGTTGGAAATTGGTCTCGTTGGTTTTATGTGTAGTCTTTTTGTTTGATGTTTCTGTGTTGTGCGTTGACGTTCCTTGCCCTTTGAAGTCTCTTTCTGTTTTTGTCTGCTATATGTTTTTGCATTGTGTGTTTTGGGGTTTTGCAGTGTCTGCTTATACCTGGTGTTGTTTGAGATCCCTTCTTTTGTTTTGTCATATTTTCTTTTCTGGTGAAAAAGTTATGTTCTATACTTGTAAGGCTTTTGATTCAATCGTGATTTTTGGAGTCTGATTTCGGGCTTTGTGTATGACTTCCATTTACTGATCTTTATGATAGGGAATTGATTAATTTAAATGAATTCCTTATTCAAATGATTGTTATTAGTCTTGCAGTCTGTTCCGTTTTATCCTGGGCAGCAGTAGTTTATTTTGTGATAATTTGCAGACGATGAATAAGAGTCACCAATGCTAGAGTAGCAGAAATCAAAATGTCATCATGGTGCATTATCAGGAACCTTAGCCATGCTATCTTCTGCTGGATTCCCATTATTTACTTTTGGTCTTTTGTGTTTAGTAAGTTTGTTTTAGTTAATTTACAGAACATATATAGTGTTTACCTCAGATATAGCGTTACGTGATTGATTCATTTGGATTGATTGATTTGGAATTCAATTTGGAATTTTTCCAGAAGGTATAGAATTGGCATAATAGGCCACTTGCCAAAATTCATAATTGCTGACAAAATGACGAAAATTGTTCGAGGTAGGCAATTTTTGCGCACTTTTCATTGTTACGTCACAATGCAATAGCGTCTTTGAACAGTGACGTCATAATGTAAAACAACGCCAATTTATATTAACTCGGACATTTTGAGATCCTTAACAAGATCGGAAAATGGTCTATTACGTATTATCAATGATAACACTTATTTAGTTTAGTTTAAGATTTATTTATCAAATACAAGCAAGTGTAACGTGATACAAAATATGAAAGATCTTGAACAAAAGCAAATTCAAGAAATTGTGGTTCCCCGCTTTTAGGTGTTTGTCTTTAAAGAGATGCCCCCATTCTTAAGTTTCCTTAATATATCTCATATATTATCAACATTCTAAATATGAAAGATTAAACTCCAAGAAAAGGTCAAAGGGTCCAAACTTTTGTTTTGTTACCAAGGGACAAGGCTTATAAAAAGGTATGCACATGTGAAATATTAATTTTCATTTCATTCAAATTACCATCCAAACTTAAGGTCGAGGTTGAAGTTTTTAAATGTGGGTCAACCTCAAAGGACGAGGTTATAAATTAGTTAAAGGAGATCCTGACGATAATCTCAACAACACTCACAATAAAGCACTATGTTGAGCATCGACGGACCCCTAGCAAGCTAGAGGTAAGATCAGGTGCACGGGAGGAGTAAGCATCTCCTGTTGGCTAGCCGCACCCGCCGTCGATGTTAATGCACGATGAAGAACGCAGTATATAAAATGCATGCACTGTCTGACGTTATGTCCATATAGAAAGTGCTATGGCGACTATGTCAGGGAAATATATTCAAAACACTGTCAAACCCCTCGCGGGATAAGTTCAGAATGTTGTTACCAACAGAAAGGATTTGTCACGTGACATAAGTTTGTGAAACCATGAACACAAAATGGAGGCATACCGCTTGTTTGGAGGAAATAAAACAGGTACTGTGATGATTGTTTGAATTCAATTTTATATTTTCATAGCCGATGTCCGTGTAGAAAAAATTATATTTTAATGATTCTCTATTTGTCAATCAAGTAATCCATATATAGTAGTTTTTACAAACATTCTGACAAAAGGAACATCGTGATAGAAATAGGTTTAACACAATGTTGTGGTGGTTTCCACGCATATATCTACAGCTTTTGTCACAATATTTGTAAAATCAACGGCATTTTACTTACTAACGAGTCCATGATTGTTAAAGTATAGGATATAGGCTATGAAAAGATAACATTTACTCAAAGCAATACTTGCAGTTCTTATTTTCTTTCCTCCAACTTAGCTTTTTATTTATTCGTGGTTTCACCGACTTAAGTCAAGTGATGGTAAACAGTGAAGGAATACACATGTGAAATGTGAGAAAGTCCTATCACTTTTCGTTCTAAAGTTATGGTCAAAGTTAAAGTTTTTGAAAAGTACATCAAACTCCAAGGTCAAGGTCACAAGGTCAAAATTTTGGTATTCATGGAAATATCTTTTCACAAGGGATACATATGTGAATTATGAAAGCCCTATCACTTTCAATTAGAAATTCAAGTGTTTTGAAACGAAGGTCTAACTCAAAGGTCAAGGTCACGAGGTCTATTTTTCTTATTAAAAAGTCCTTCCACTTTTCATTCAAAAGTTATGGTGAAGGTTAAAGTTTTTGATAAGTAGGTCAAAATCGAAAGTCAAGGTCAGAATGTAAAAAAAAATAATATCCATGGAAAGGTCTTGCCACAAGGAATACACATGTGTAATATGAAAGCCCTATCACTTTCAATTCAAAAGTAATGGTCAATGTTAAAGTTTTTGATAAGTAGGTCAAAGTATAAGGTTAAGATCACAAGGTCAAAAATAAGGTTATCCATGGAAAGGTCTTGTCACAAGGAATACACATGTGAAATATCAAATCCCTAGCACTTACCATTCAAAAGTTATACACAAGGTTCAAGTTTTTGTGACTCATGACGGACAGACGGACGGACGGATAGACGAACCGGTTTTAATGTCCCCACGCTTTCGAGCAAGCGTAGGACAAAACAGCTACTAGCTTATGTAAATCCATTTCCTAAATACTTATTTCTATGACTTGTTGCAGTGTGGAGCAGTAAAATTGTTCCCCGTGACTTATTGTTTGTTAAGTGTATTAATTATTTCTTTCCTGCTTTGTCGCCTGAAAGAAGTTTTGTTTTCGCCCTTTATCAATTTGACGTCATATATACCTTTTTGCTAATTCGGAAACTTGCTTTTTCATCGAAAAACATCATCGAAATAAAAGGAGGTTAACATCTCAGCACCATTCCTCCAATGCTATTTTGAACATAGATTTGGATATGCTACCGAATCGATCCTACAGGCAATTTGAAGCCGCGCACTCTATGTAAAGTAAATGCACAAATTTATATTAAAAAAAACCAGAGTGTGCTAGTGAATTGAATTTGGATGGCTATGAAAAGCACTTTGGCTGGAAGCATCACTGTTAAGAATTTAATATTCGAAACACCTGTCTGAGGTATTGATTTGGAATTTTCCTCAAGCAGGTATAGAGTATAGTTGGGACACTTACGTATTCTTGGTACCAAGTTATTCCAGACAGTATCTTCTTAAGGACAACATGTTGTATAAAACATTCACATTTTACTGTCAATTATATATTTTTTACAAATTTGACTTCCCTTTACCTGTTTCATCAATTTCCCAAAAGTAAAATGTTAAACGTCTTCAAATTGAATAGCATCATCTAAAAAAAGATAAATTGGCAGTATGAACCAGACATGCACGTTTCGGGTGCTTGACCCTATTCAGTGATCCTCAAATCTAAACAATGTAATATGCCAAAAAAGTATGAAAGTTACTATGCCGAAAATGCGTACCGAAAGACGTATCAGGATGGGTGGGATATGATGCTACAGGACCCACATTTTAAAAATTTCAAGAAATTTGGATAACGAAAATTTTAGAATGCGTTGTCGTCAGGATATTCTTTATATCATTGAAGAAACGATCAACCGAAGTTGTTGGAACTTGGCTGCATGTGTCCTCAGGGACTCCTGGTCCACCAACAGTGACACTCACCAAGTGGTATAAATGTTAAACGTCTTCAAATGACGTCGTACAGAAATATAATTTCTTAACGATGCTGAAACTTAAACGTCACCGAGATGGTGAACTAGGTAATACAATTCCCCGTGACCCGATGTTTGAAGTGTTTTAATTCCATTTCGTTCTCTAACTTGACTTTGTTGTAGTGTCTTCCATGCATGATCTCTACTCACCCTTCTTTGATCATCTCACTATGGCATTTTTAAGGTCGCCTCGTATTAAACTTACTCCTTTGAGATTACCCTCTATCACTACAGTAACTTTCCCATCATCGACTTTTAACAGTAATAAACTTTTTTCCTCACCCAGAGTACTTCTTTCACCTCTTAAATTGAATTCCCGTAGACGTATTACACCTACTTCTCCATCTGCAGGCTCTACATTTAACAACAAACATAGAGGGTTCTCAGCAGTTTCTACGTGCAAAGGGAAAAGATGCGGTATGTGTCCGCTCATCAATTGCAATTCCACAATTAAATCAAGTGTTAACGGGCAGACTTTTAAAATTGAGATTGAAAACGACATCGATTGATCGTACCAAGATGTCATTTATGTTATAACATGAAACGCTAGGGGATGTGGCGCCCAATATGTTGGAGAAACAGGTCAGGCCTTAAAATCTCGTTTTAGAAGTCATTCGTATCAGATAAGAAACTCACATCACAAAAAACAAAGAAATTTCCTTTATAATCACTTCGTTAAATACAATCATTCCATTTCGGATATAACTATTACACCGGTTCAGTCTTTTTCTAAACTTAAAAATCTTAGTAAAACAGAAATTAAAAAACGCCGACTACAAGCTGAACTTGCCTGGATCACAAAACTCCAAACTGCGTACCCCCTTGGTCTAAACGATCAAATTTATGGACAAGGAAACATTTCCTCGACGTCAACTAATATTAATGTATTTTCAATCCGCCCAAACACTAAACGGAAGCATAGGTCTCACGGAAGACGACGAAACCGAAAACTCAGAATAAGATCTAGATTACACCGTACCCTCAACGATCTTCTGATCATTGCTCGCAACGGCGGCAGACATGAACTGCTTCATGCTCTCTCATCAGTTCCAGCAGTTCAACTGAAATCTATCTTGGATGAAGCACTGGTTGCATTCTTAAGAAATATGGATTGATTCAGACTTAATATCATTGTTGCATTCGCACAGAATAAACTTTATCCAGTTGTTAAAAACATCCCACCAAAAAAACGATTCTTAAAAATTCCATTTATTAACAAAGGATTCGATCTTCTTAACATCTCTAATATTTTTCGGGATCATCGTGTACAAAGTGCTATTCCTCAATATTTTGAAAATTTAGAACCTCCTCTTATTTGTTACAAATATAAGAGACCTATTCGAAATTTCGTTTTTAACTACAACAAAGTTACATCAGATCCTAAAATACTTGAATCATGTCCTGCTTCTTGAGAATGTGCAACATCTGAATATCTATATAAACCAGCTGGTCATATTATTACAGGTGACTTTTCAATTATCCAAGACAGGCAGCTCCGTAGTCTTCTCAAAAAAGGACCTAAGTATAGAATCCCGTCCAAGATAGATTTTATTAAATGTCGCGAAGTACTAAAGGAAGCCTTAGATAACTATACCAAACGATGGTGTAAATCGGAAGGAGTCGAATCGCATTCTCTGAATGACTGGAAAACCTCATTTTGGACATTACTGACATTCGAATAGACAACTTCCACAAAAATCCTCATCTTTTTGAAAATCCAAGTTCTAGATCTGAAAGATATTTTAAATCCAAATTACGTAATTTACATGAAAAATTTGTTTTCGCTCCTGCAGATAAAGCAGCCAACAACACCATAATTATATGAAAACTTTACTATATATCAACTTTAGTTTCGGAACTTTCGTCTACAAATACTTATATCAAAAGCAATGAAAGTGTCCCTAACATTTTGAGCAAACATAGCAGTGAAATTTCTTCATTCAACATCCCTATTTCTAAATTGGATCTTCCTACAATATACTGCATACCAAAACTGCACAAATCTCCTTACAAATTTAGATACATTGCTAATTCTAGCAACTGCTCAACTAAAAGTTTGTCTAGACATCTGACGTCAGCCCTCACGGCGGTAAAGGAACACGTTGCAAAATATTGTGAAACTGTTCTTAACAGGAATGATGTAAATTTATTTTGGTCTATAAAAAATTCCGGGGATATGATTGACAAGATAAAATCTAGAAATTTTCAAGCCAATACGATTGCTTCATACGATTTTTCAAATATGTACACCACGCTTCCTCACGACAAGATCAATTGTCCAAACTCATTAAATGGTGCTATAATCGAGAGGGGAAAATTTATATTTGTACATCTGAATCAAAGGGTTTCTTTTCCGCTACAGAATACAAATCATACAAATCATGGACATGTAGCGACCTGTGTAGTGCCTTGTCCTTCCTCTTGGACAACATTTATGTAAGATTTGGTGAGAATCTCTACAAGCAGGTTGAAGGGATTCCTATGGGTACAAATTGTGCGCCTCTTGTTGCAGATTTATTTTTATACACATATGAAAAGGAATTTATTCAAAATCTTCAAAAGCAAAGAAAACATGATGATGTGAAATGCTTCATTAGTACTTCTAGGTACCTGGATGATATTCTTACTATCGATAATCCTGTTTTTGAAAAGTATAAAGAAGTTATTTATCCACAAGAATTGACTCTAAACAAGGCAAACTTTACAGACACTGAAACACCATTTTTGGACCTAAATATCAAAATTGTCAATGGAGAAATTCATACAAGTGTATATGACAAACGAGATGATTTTGGCTTCAACATAGTAGATTTCCCCCTGGCTTGACGGTGATGTCCCTAGATTACCGTCATACGGTATCTACATTTCACAGCTCATTCGGTATGCTAGAGCATGTACTGATGTTTTGGATTTTCACAATAGAAATCTACAAATTACAAAGAAACTTTTAGGTCGAGGTTTTCGCTTTCGCAAACTAGTAAAGACTTTCTGGAAATTTTACAAAAATTATGATCAACTTCTTTTGAAATTCGGACCCAAAAAAGCAACGGAGTATATTACTTTAGGTATTTCACAACCTGCATTTTATGGTGACATAATTAACAAAATAAGAAGGATCAAAGGTAGACAGCATATGTATCGAAAATGCGTCAGAGTCATCAAACGCCTTTTATACCGTGGATATGATCCTAATGTCACCAGACGGACACTAAGCTTGGTACTTGACCAATATAAAGTCTTGTACGAGCGCATTCTTAAGACTTGCACTCTGACTGACTGTGAAGACGGGACTCCATGACGGGCCCTGTCCAAACCTCTTTAGAGAAGACAGGGCCCCGACCATCTGTCCTCTCTGAATGTCAGTCGGACTCCTCGGGTGATTACATACATGAGCTCGCTACAGCCGGCAGAGCACGGACTGTATTACGCATGCCCTCTTTTTATATCCATTTACATATTCATCTGTGTCTCTGGGGCCTCTGCGTTTCGCGGTCTTGTTTGTGTGACGTCATCTTACAGTGAGGAGGTTGTTTTACACCTCATTTGTACGTTCTTCGAGACCTCTAGGTAACTGGAGAAGTGAGAGGGCTGTGCGCACGTAATCCAGGATAACCACACCGTCTGCTATTTACTTGGCAGATGGCCGTCCTAAGTCGGCACCGGTTGCCCATTGGTCTCGTTGGTTTATGTGTAGTCTTTTATGTTTCTATGTTGTGAGTTGGTGTTCCTTGTCCCTTTTGCGTCTCTTTCTGTGGGTATGTGTTCTGTGTTTTTTGCATGGGTGTTTTGGGATTTTGCTGTGGGTGCTGCAACCTAGTGTTGTTGGAGATCCCCTCCTTTCTTTTATAATCGCAAGTAAATATTGCAAATATCAAACGCTTCGACACAGCATCCATTTTGATTGTTGATACCTGTTCTAATGACATCAAAAATAGAAACTCTGAAGCTACCTCATAATTTTTACCATTGTCATTTTGTATTCCAAAAGCTTTTCTACCCTAACGTTCAATGTGTATTTATAGCAAATAGGCGTCCGGGGGAAAGGGCACTGCCCGTCCCTACCTTTTGAACAACCATTGATTCCTTTTGAATTTTTGCCTTCACGATGCTTCCTAGTGCATATATATATACATGTACTTACCACAATCCTCAAGCGTTGACCCAACAGTGTTTTACTCTGACAAAATACACACTGACTTAATAGCAATGTTAAAAGTCTTTAAATTCAATAGCATAATTTAAAACCTGATAAATTTACAGCATGGACCAGACATGCACGTTTCGGGTACTAAACCCTCGTCAGTGATCCTCAGTCTAAACAATGTAATACGTCCAAATAGTATGAAAATTATTATGTGTGGGATATTATGCTACAGGACCCACGTTTTAGGAATTTCGAGAAATTTTGTAACAGAAAATTTCAAATGCGTTAAAGAGACAGACGATCAACCGAAGTTGATAGAACTTGGCTACATGTACCCTCGGGGACTCCTGGTCCACCAGCAGTGACACTCACCAAATAGTTCAAATGTCAAACGTCTTTAAATTCAATAGCATCATTTAAAACCTAATAAATTTACAGCATGGACCAGACATGCACGTTTCGGGTACTAAACCCTCGTCTGAAAAAGGAATATAATAACGGTATACGTCCCTCTCTAAAAAAGGAATATAATAACGGTATACAAAGACAACAAAAAGATTTTAGTCGTTTAAGCTATACAAATGTCTTGAAAGTATTTATACTAGATTCTTCTATAATAATTCCTTAACGATCAGAGGAAATCACATTTCTTATCGCATAATGAAATTTTATCTATAGAATGTTAAACGTCTTCAAATTGAATAGCATCATATAAGAACAGATAAATTGGCAGCATCGACCAGACATGCACGTTTCGGGTACTTAACCGAATTGATGGGTACTTAACCGAAATGATTACTTAATCATTTCGGGTACTTAACCGAAATGATTGATATACAAATTTATGAACCTTAGCCATAAGAGGACAGCCACACACGTAATATGGGAAAATCGCCCCTGGTGCAGTAGAAGAAATCGGCTCCGTATCAGACTAAATCAGGCGTCTAAACTTCCGTTTTGCATCGATATCAACAAACATAAGCTTTAAGCGGATTCAATTATGTATTTCCTTCCTTCAGGGTTTTAAATAGCTAATACATCATACGAATATCGTTGGATATATAACAGTTGAAGAAAATTAATTTTGACTTTGAATTATGAATGACAGTTCCCTTTTCTTGAACAACAAAATGATGTTGTCCCTTAAAGTGTAATGTTCTAATTTCTGACAAGTTAGGTGTAGCAGTAGAAAAAAGGTTGTTCAGACAGACAGACGAATGGACGTACTTTTAGACAGGAAGTTTTGAAACTTCCATTGGAATGACAAATATGGATAATGACCATACCCCAATACAAATGAGTTAAAGAAGATCCTGACGATAATCTCAACAGCACTCACAATAGAGCACAAAATTAAACATCGACGAACCCCTAGCAAGCTGGAGGTGGGACCAGGTGCCCGGGAGGAGTACTAATTCTTTTAAAATCGATTTTTCAGAAAATCATAAACCGAGGGCATACAAAATCAGGATAAAAAAAGCAATCAAAGAAAAACCTCCACAATCTTTGGTTTGACTGTACGAATGGTCTATGACAGAATACCATCTTCCATTCTGATAAGTGGCACGTCATAGTGTATTACGAGTTCCCCATATCGGCCGTAGAACTTCCGCAGTGACGGGGTTAGTCGGCCAAAAACGTATTCTTGACTGAGAAGCTAACCCGAAGGACGCCTAGCTATTAGAACAGAATCTGTATATTTGGTGCTTGCTCAGGCATACAATATCAACACTTAGATATGAATACGCTATACGCTGCCGATGAAGGGATGTTGCTACTCAGAAAAGAAAATTTGTGATGTTGAAATTGAAATCGTCACGTTTGTCATAGAGTGAGGTGTTCATGTGACCATCAGTGTCGTAGGACAACATTATGTCCACATAGGATGCTGAATTATTTGTCTCCTTAGTTTCCTTAACTTCAAGCTCCGAAGGTTAGATTCTGCTGAGGTAATCTGTGAATTTTGGATTATTGGTGGACCGCAATTAGTTTAGGGTTTAAATAACATCCTTGTTCAAGTAGGCTTGCTTAATCAAAACACCGATATTCAAAAATAAATCTTTACTACCTGTTCTTCTTGGAACCGGTTATTCCATTAAATTTCATAATGATTTTGGGCTAGAAACCCAGTCTTAAGCCCCCGCTCCACTGCAATCCCACTGTATGTACCTACGCTCGTTCCCGACCCGAAAATTGTAAGGTCGGAGGAGGGCGGCTCTTTTTCGTATCTTGGTCTGGTACAGCGTTTGTTGGTCCAACGCCGATCAGTATGAGAGCATGCATTCCCTAGAGGCCGAGAAACGTTTCCCGTATTTTTCAACAGGTTGAAAGAATACGGGAAAATTTTCTTTTTTCTTTGTGGTCGTCATATGATCGGGGATTGGTCGGGATACTCGAGGGTAAAGTCTATGTTAATCATGTCCTGGTCGTTATAGAGCTAGAATTGAGTGTAGTCTGATCGGCACTTAACTAAACCCCGCTCTCTTCAAGGATAAAATAACGCCCTGTTCCCAATCTTTCCCGGTCTTTTCAAAGCTGATCTTACCAAGACGTTTCCATGATCATCTTTGGACCTATCCACGCTCTATATGACCACGTTACGACCAAACGCCGCTTGAAATAGGATCTGTGTATATTTCATTCATTTTCTCGCACTGATTGATTTGAAATACTTATTCAGACAAAGATATACGACAAAAGAGAAGACTTTGGCTTCAACATAGTTTATTTTCTTTGGCTTGATGTCGATGTTCCAAGATTGCCATCATATGACGTTTACATCTCTCAGCTAATCAGATACGCTAGAGCTTGCTCCCATGTTTCGTACTTCCATGAGAAAAATATACAAATTACTAAAAAACTTATCAGTGAAGGATTAAGATTTCATAAAGTTGAAAAAACTTATTCAAATTGGAAATTTTTAAATTACCTTTCTGAACATCTTTCAAAGTTTGGGAAGACTCAAGCATCAGAGTATGTATCATTGGGAAGTTCATTACCTTCATTACGGTGACCTAATAAGCAAAAGCAGAAAGATCAGAGGCAGTTGATCGAACTTTTATCCAAAATCTTCAAAATCAAAGAAAGTTTGATTATCTGAAATGTTTCAATAATACTTCTAGGTATCTGGATGATACTCGAACTATTGACACTCCTGCTTTTAAATTATATAAGGATGAAAGAAGTATGGATATGGTCATTATCCATATTTGTCATGTATGGTTAATATAGCTAAGTGGCCCCCTAAAATCGACTTCTTGAAAATTAAATTTTGTTGTCAGTTTTAGAGAATTAAATATCCATATTATGAGAAATCTAGTTACATAAACTACTTGTGGTTTCTAAGACATTGTAAATTTTGCCTCAATATCATGACAATCGGTGGGTTTGTCTTTTATTTATTTATTTATTTATTTATTTTTTGATTATTTTCATTGAGATAACATCGAATGGGATATTGAACAACTTCTTTCTTTGGCATGCACTTGCAAAGGAAAACAACATATCAAAATATAAAAGTTGTTCAGAAGCCCGTTCGTACTAAATCATAGGAAGATTGTTGAAAATTAAAGGACTATACATGTATATGATTTATATAGTAAAGTGGCCCCCTTTCAGGGAAAAATCTGAAGTTTTCACGAAGTAATGAATTTGTACCAATATTTGATGTATAATGTAGACTGCTTATGAAATAATGCATATTCTGTAATTTCCTTTCTCACTTCATAGAATTTGGGCTTTAAAAATGGCATATTTTGCCAAATTTCTGGATAAACGTCATTTTGGCGCTCATTTTCGACAAACTTCCTATTAGTTTGTATCGAGCGGGCTTCTGAACAACTTTCATATTTTGATATGTTGTTACTTTTGTACGTTTCTAAGTGTATGCGAAAGGAACAAGTTGTTCACGATCCCGCTCGATGTTATCTCAATGAAAATAATCAAGAATTATACTATTTTTCGTAAAAAAATGACAAAATCGCCGATTTTCATGATATTTATGCAAAATTACCAATGTCTTACAAATCGAGGAACAGTTTTTGTAACTAGATTTCTCAAAATATAGATATTTAACTTTCTAGAAATGACAACAAAATTTAATTTAGAGAAGTCAATTGTAGGGGGCCACTTTACTATATAAACCATGCATACTCCTTTGGCAAAATATAACATTTTCGAAACCGAAATCGAGAAAGGAAATTAACGGATATGTATAGTTTCATAAGTAGTCTACATTGTAGAATAAATATTTTTACAATTTCGATACTTAATGAAAATTTAAGAATTTGTCATGAAAAGGGGCCACTTCAGTATGTAATCCATATATAGTCCTTTATCCACAAGAATTAACACTAAACAAAGCAAACGTTTTCAGTATAGAAATAACTTTATTGGACCTTAAAATCAAAATTTTAAACAGAAAGATTCATAGAACTGTATATGACAAAAGAGATGATTTTGGATTCAACATAGTAATTTTTCCTTGGCTTGACGGTGATGTTCCAAGACTACCGGTCATACGGCATTTACATATCAAAGCTCATCCGGTACGCTAGAGCATGTACTGATATTATGGATTTTCACAGTAGAAATGTTTAACGTCTTAAAATTCATTATGATCTTTTTAGAGCAGATAAATTTACAGCATGGACCAGACACGTTTCGGGTCATAAACCCTCATCAGTGATCCTCATTCTAAACAATGTATTAATATGACTAAAATCTGAAAATTAAGTCCTAAATATACTGAAAGACATAGCACAATGGCTGGGAAATAATACTACAGTACCCAGGGTTTAGAAATGTGAGAAAATTTGTAAACAGAAATTTTCAAAAGCTTTTGAAGAAACGACCAACCGAAATTGATCAAACTTGGCTTCATGTGCTCTCGAGGACCCTTGGTCCACCAGTAGTGACACTCACCAAGTGGTACAAATGTTTAACGTCTTCAAATTCGTTAGCATCATTTCAGAGCAGATAAATTTACAGCATGGACTAGACATGCACGTTTCGGGTAATAAATCCTCATCACTGATCCTCAATTTAAAGAATGGAATAAGACCAAAATCTGAAAATTAAATCCTAAATATATTTACAAATCACCGAGAAACATTTAGGTGACGGTTTCCGCTTTCATAAACTAGTTAAGACTTTCTGGAAATTGTACTAAAATTACAGTCAACTTCTTTTAAAATTCGGATCTATACACACAACAGAGTACATTACTTTGGATATCATACAACCTGCCTTTTATTGTGGAACGGTAACCATTTAGAAGGATCAAAGGTAGACTGCATAACCATCGAAAATGCGTCAGAATCATCAAACGTCTTTTATACCGTGGATATGATCCTAATGTCACAAGACGGACACTAGGTCTGGTACTTGACGAATCTACAGTCTTCTACCAGCGAATTCTTGAGACTTGCACTCTGACTGACGGTGACTACGGGACTCCATGATGGACCCTGTCCAAACATTTTTAGAGAAGACAATGCCCATGAAGAGTCAGCATTTCCTGCTTGCATGCAACACCCGTTGCTTCAATTAGGTAGAATTGTATTAAGGTATGTTATATTTTGCTCTAGTATGCAATCTTCTGTTCAGATTTATATTGGTTGGCAATGATTTGAAAAATGAACCCAGTATATGCAGTGGCGGATTTAAGGGTTGGGAAGCCCCTCCCCCCGGCATTGACCCCACATTTTCTCAAAATGGGTATATTGTTGCCCATTTCCAGTAAAAATCGGCAAATTTCGCCCCTTGACCCCTCGAGAAAGGAGATGCAGGATCCGCCACCGATAATATAATTTTCTTTGTCACCGGTAAGAGGATGACCGTAATCATTTACGGGCATCTTAATATTTTAGTATTATTAACGACTAAGCAAAATCTATTGATGTTTTTATAATATATTTTTGAATTCTAAAGTGGTTAAAATTGCATTTAATGATTCACTAGTATGGAGGGGGATTAGGGTCACAATGCTATTTTACTTGCTTACATGCTTCATGCTATGTTGCTTCATTCAATGTTTGATTATACCATGTTCATTTGTCTTGCTTTCATTTCAAATTTCATTCAAATCTTTCTTCTTTGTGTAATTTTGCTTCCGTGCTCTTTACATTTGTCCTTCGTCAATGCATAATTGTCGTTATACCATGCGTTATGACATCTTTCATTGTGCCATCATTCTTTCGTCCTAATGCTATGATTGCTTCGTCAATGCTAACTTCAATTTTGATACCAGGTGGCGCTTCGCCTGACCGCAAGTGCCCCTTCCTTGAACGAACTTTGAAACATCCCCTGTAGTTGGAAATCTCTTTTACATTCTACTACAGTATCGTTCGAAAAATAAGTTATATTATAGCACGAGAGGACAGAAGTAGATAGATGACGCTGTATAAATATTTGAAAAATATGCTATTATGAATAAGTAATTATTTTCTTTTGTATGCATCAGATTTTTTTAACTTTTAACTCTATGAAATAAGCATGCAATTGAGAAATATCCATGGTGTAATGGTTTACACGTTTGCCTTGTATACTTACTTTTACATCTTTCCGTGTGGGTTCGAATCCCGGACGCGGAAACCTTTTTATTCATTTTATCTTATAAAAAGAAGGGAGGAGATCTCCAACAAGACCCCGTTGCAGCATCAACAGTAAAACACCAAAACACCCGATGCAAAAACACAAAAGACGAGTACAGCACGATAAAAAGAAAGGAGGGGATAATGTAAACGGTTGTAACCATATGGCCTTTCCCCACAATAGCGGGCAACTGTACATTATCACTATTCAGTTGAAATAAAAAATCATTTTTTTTATTACTAAACTTTCCAAAAGCTTCGTTGGCTCGCCGTCGTCGCTTGCAAGTCATCTATGAAAAAGTTTAAAGTCATAATTTTAAATATTCAATTAAAGATATGCCCGTCAATGTCGTTTCTGTACCATAAATCGGGTGATTCTTTGATTATACTGATATTTTGGATTTTCACAGTAGAAATTTACAAATTACCAAAAAACTTTTAGGTCAAGGTTTCCGCTTTCATAAACTAGTTAAGACTTTCTGGAAATTTTACAAGAATTACAGTCAACTTCTTTTAAAATTCGGATCTATACATGCAACAGAGTACATTACTATGGGTATTACACAACCTGTCTTTTATGGTGATATGATAAACAAAATAAAAAGGATCAAAGGTAGGCAGCATAACCATCGAAAATGCGTCAGAATCATCAAACGCCTTTTATACCGTGGGTATGAACCTAATGTCACCAGACGGACACTAGGCTTGGTACTTGACCAATTTACAGTCTTGTACAAGCGCATCCTTGAGACTTGCACTCTGACTGACTGTGACGACGGGACTCCATGACGGGCCCTGTCCAAACCTCTTTAGAGAAGACAGGGCCCCGACCACCTGTCCTCTCTGAATGTCAGTCGGACTCCTCGGGTGATTACATACATGAGCTCGCTACAGCCGGCAGAGCACGGACTGTATTACGCATGCCCTCTTTTATATCCATTTACATGTTCATCTGTGTCTATGGGGCCTCTGCGTTTCGCGGTCTTGTTTGTGTGATGTCATCTTACAGTGAGGAGGTTGTTTTACACCACAATTGTACGTTCTTCGAGACCTCTGGGTAATTGGAGAAGTGAGAGGGTTGTGCGCACGTAATCCAGGATAACCACACCATTTGCTACTTGCGTGACAGATGGCCGTCCAAAGTCGGCACCGGTTATCCATTGGTCTCGTCGGTTTATGTGTAGTCTTTTGTGTTTGATGTTTACATGTCGTGTGTCTCTTTTCCGTCTCATGCTGTACTAGTCTTTTGTGTTTTTGCATCGGGTGTTTTGGTGTTTTACTGTTGATGCTGCAACGGGGTCTTGTTGGAGATCTCCTCCCTTCTT
The DNA here is from genome assembly GCA_028142955.1 of Pinctada fucata. NCBI lineage: Eukaryota > Metazoa > Mollusca > Bivalvia > Pterioida > Pteriidae > Pinctada > Pinctada fucata. Next base: position 50,792,208 of record AP027103.1, on the reverse strand, counting down.
TGCATATAATAATTGACTTTGGAGTATGGACCTAAGCAGGTCAGTGTTCAAGGTCAATCCTTGCAAGCATCAAAAGCTTGCATTTCAATCTTAACCTTGATCTCGGGTCGAACAACAATGGTGGATTAAGGGGCACCCTCCCCTCCTGCACAGACCCAATATTTTTCCGGTAAAAACAGGTACATATATTTTGGTCCATTTTCAGTAAAATCGGCAAAATTCGCCCCTTGACCCCTGCCAAAAGGGGCGCTGGATCCGCCACTGAACAAGACGAGTCTGACATGTTTGCCATAGTGCAATCTAATCAAAATTTGTCCTTCCTTGCGCTCCTAACACGGGCCACAATAAAGGTCTTAATTTTGGCCATTGTTGAAAAGGATGTGAATGACATGTTTTGTGCCACGTTCCTGGGCATGCGTAGCCCTGAACAACAGCTTGAAGAAATTTTGGCATACAGAGATGTCAAAAGGTAAATGTTCAAGATTAAAATTATGAAAGGAGACTACAAACTGTATTATTGACTGAATCAATTGGACCGGGGGATGTTGATATCTAGGCTCAGTGTAGGACGCACGGCAGTTTAAATTTATCTAGAAGTTTTCGATATGATATATCGCCTTTCCCACGATATCTCAGAAAAAAAACCCTGTCTTTTCCCACTCACATCTCAGATGAAATGTCCTGAAAAAATTATGCTGCCGATGGGATTCGAACCCAAGCGGGAAAAAAGATGATGTACTGACAGTCCAGCATGCTTACCACTGAGACACGAAATCTTTAGTCTCGCCGACGAAAAATTAGAGCTTATAAACCCCAAATGGCTTTTACTGTATAAATATTAAAAAAAATAAAAATAAAAAACCTAACAAATAGAAAAGGCCCAAATATTTATCATTTAATTAATTAATACTTTTTTGTTCAAATATATTTCAATCGGATCTTGCTTTTTCGAGCTATTTATAACTCATTATTCCAAATAATGCAGCAGGGGACGTCTCAAAGTTCATTTCAAGGGACGGACACAAACGAAACGCCACCTGGTATCAAAATTGAAGTTAGCATTGACGAAGCAATCATAGCATTAGGACGAAAGAATGATGGCACAATGAAAGATGTCATAACGCATGGTATAACGACAATTATGCATTGACGAAGGACAAATGTAAAGAGCACGGAAGCAAAATTACACAAAGAAGAAAGATTTGAATGAAATTTGAAATGAAAGCAAGACAAATGAGCATGGAATAATCAAACATTGAATGAAGCAACATAGCATGGAGCATGTAAGCAAGTAAAATAGCATTGTGACCCTAATCCCCCTCCGTACACTAGGTTTCCAAAGTGGATTTAAGGAACTTCAAAGTCAACGAAGTTGACTTAAAAGTTCAGTCTTCTTTTAAAAGTTGAAAAGTAGTCATTAACGCTTTCCTTCGTTAGCATTTTATAAGAATGTAAGGGTCATAACACATAACTTGTTTACAAAGGTGTGAAAAAAATATGTAAGAAAGTGTCCACATCTGAGATTGACTTTGATTAAATAGAAAACGTCATTGGACAAATTAGCATGGGAAAATACATAGGGTATTTAAAAAGAAATACGTATTTCATACTACCTGTATTAGTGTTGTTGGTGGTCTAACCAGACCGTTCTAGTTCCCTCCGAGCGAAAGAACAGTCGGGGGCGAGACAATAAATCATCTCTGATAAACATCAAAGAGGTACCTAACCGTTATTCAGTCTCAAAGTCGAGAAGGCAAGGCAAAATCGTGAGAATTTCCATCGAAACGGTTGCGAACCCCGGAATGAACAACATTCTGAAGTGAGACCAGGTGCCCGGGGAGAGTCAGCGTCTCCTGATTGCACGCAACACCCTTCGCAACAGCTCCATGGAAACCTGTCAAATTCGGTGATTGTCTCGATGTGCATTTTGATGTACATACATGTATCAGGTTAGTATGTCTTGTTTGGTCATGATGACAGCCATTCAATCACAATGTAGAATGCCACTGATCATTCTGGAAAGGGGGATCTCATATGCATTTATAACATCCCCATAGCGACCGAAGAACTTCCTCAATGATGATTTCAGTCGTTGTGTAATATAACCCTGAACAAGTAGCTTACTTGCAAGCTGTCTGGCTCTAATGATGAAATCTTCATATTTGGAACATACCCTGGCGTACCGTATCAGGTGAGAAACAAAAACACCATTTGCTGGAGAAGACGGAATGTTGCTACTCATGAAAGGGAAGTCTGAGAAAGTTCTCCCACGACGGGATTCGAACCCAGACTCTTGAGATAGGAAAATCGGTGTCCGGCGCTCTACCAACTGAGCTATGAAACCCCTTTCTCGAATATTCTCTGGTTTGTGGTTAGAGCCCGATCCCGGTTTGAATTTTTAGAATTTCAAAGCCATAATTAATGAAGAAATAAGAAATAATTCCTTCTAAACAAATATCAAATTCACATTGTCATATCATATGCTATACCTTCCTATCAATTTATCTCTGATCTCCACGTTTCCACGGAGAATCGGCTAATTCGTTCCTTTAGTAGTATAGAACGTAGGTTTTGTCAAAGTTAACAACAATAAATTTGTATTTGCAATTGCCGTTCTTGCTTGTAAACGTATCACTTATAATGTTTGCTAATCTTCCTTTCAATTTAGAATATGAGATTGTTGTGAAAAGTGTCTAAAATCATCGATTTTGTGCGATTTTGAATAATTATCGATTTTGTGCTGTATATAGGGATATAGTCATTATCCATATTTGTCATTTCATAAAATGACCGAGAATTGCTTTTTCCGCTTGAGTGATATTACTTTTAAAAGCCGATATTGAGAAAAGTATAAGTGCTACATGTTCCTAACTTACATGGAGGATGGATCTTTAGTCAAACTTTCATAAAATGACCGTGACCTACTTTTTCCGCTTGATTGATTTTGCCATTAAAAGCCAATATTGAGCAAAGTATAAGTGATATATGTTCCAAACTGTGATCAAACTTTCATAAAATGACCTTGACCTACTTCTTCCGCTTAGGTGGTTTTTCCTTTAAAAGCTCATATTGAGCAAAGCTTTTAAAAGTGCTACATGTTCCATATTAATATGATCAAACTTTCATAAAATGACCTTGATTTACTTTTTCCGCTTGAGTAGTGACTTTGCTTTAAAAGCCAATATTGAGCAAAGAATAAGTGATTCATGATCAAAACTTACATGTTTGATGTATCTTTGGTTATTCCTTCATAAAATGACCTTAACGTTCTTTTTCCTCTCGAGTGATTTGACTTTTAAAGCAAATATTGAGCAACGTATAAGTTCTACATGTTCCAGACTGACACGTTGGATTCATCTTTAATCAAACTTCCATAAAACGACCTTGACCTACTTTTTCAGCTTCAGGGATGTTGCGTTTAGAAGTCAATATTGAGCAAATTTTAGGTGTGAAGTGTTTTGAATATTTTCCCTGACATTGTCGCCATAGCACTTCCTATATAAACTTAACCTCAGACAGTGCATGCATTTTATATAGTTTTCATTTTTTTGTGCGTGAACATCGACGGCGGGTGGGCTAGCCAACAGGGGATGCTTACTCCTCCCGGGCACCTGATTCCACCTCTAGCTTGCCAGGGGTCCGTCGATATTCAGTTTGGTACTCTATTGTGAGTGCTGTTGAGATTATCGTCAGGATCTTCTTTAGCTCATGGTGTTTTGAATATTTTTCCCTGACATGGTCACCATAGCACTTTCTCTATAGACATTACCTCAGACAGTGCATGCATTTTATATATTGTTTTCAATTTCGTGCGTGAACATCGACGGCGGGTGCGGCTAGCCACCAGGGGATGCTTACTCCTCCCGGGCACCTGGTCCCACCTCTAGCTTGATAGGGGCCCGTCGATGCTCAATTTGGTGCTCTATTGTGATCGCTGTTTAGATTATCGTCAGGATCTTCTTTAACTTAGAGTATACACTGTGTATAGTTATATAAATTGGAGAAACAAGTGTGCTTACGAAATTGACTGTCATTAATGATACAATGCTATGGAGTAGAGAATTAGGTGACTCTGGCAACTATTTTTGTAGATGGCGCAGGAAAAATTTGACATTAAGTACTACTTTTGAAATACGTGTCTAGTACAATAAAATTGGTACCATAGAACATATAGTTCAAATTAGGTGACTCTGGCAACTATTTTTGTAGCTGGCGCAGGAAAAATTTGACATTAAGTACTACTTTTGAAATACGTGTCTAGTATAATAAAATTGGTACCATAGAACATATAGTTCAAATTAGGTAAATATACATGTTTAACAAATATTATTCAACACACATTTCGAGATTAATTCAAAAAGGGGAAAAAAGACATCAATATATTGTTACATCGATACAGTGCATGAGAATGAAAGGTTATTTTATAATAAATATATGCTGGTTTACGAGACATGTACAGTAACTATATGATCATAATTATCAGCCTGCAAATTGATATAAACTTCAAAGATATTTTGAAATCTGGAAATTTTACAAAAAATATTGTCAACTTCTAATGAAATTCGGAACAATACAGGCAATAGAGTATATTGCTTTGGGTATTTCACAACCAGCATTTTATGGTGACATATTTATATTTAATATCGGTATATTTAGGACAAAAATTTCACAGAGTTTGGCCATATTTCATTGTTTAGATTTAGAAACTTTTAGGACAAGGTTTTCGTTTTCACAAACTAGTAAAGACTTTCTGGAAAATTTACAAAAATTATTGTCAACTTCTTTTGAAATTCGGAACAATACAGGCAACAGAGTATATTGCTTTGGGTATTTCACAACCAGCATTTTATGGTGACATATTTATATATAATATCGGTATATTTAGGACATTAATTTCAAAGAGTTTGGCCATATTTCATTGTTTAGATTTAGATTGAGTATCACTGACGAGGGTTTAATACCCGAAACGTGCATGTCTGGTCCATGCTGTCAATGTATCTGCTCTAAAATGATGCTTATAAATTGGAAGGCGTCAAACGTTTGTACCACTTGGTGAGTGTCACTGCTGGTGGACCAAGAGTCCCCGAGGGCACATGTAGCCAAGTTTGATGAATTTCGGTTGATCGTTTCTTCAAACGTATTTGAAAATTTCTTTTAACAAAATTTACTCATTTCTGAAACCTGGGTCCTGTAGCATCATATCCAAGCCATCTTGTTACGTCTTTCGGTATATTTAGGACATAATTTTCAAAGATTTTGGCCATAATTCATTGTTTAGATTTAGGATCACTGACGAGGGTTAAATACCCGAAACGTGCATGTCTGGTCCATGATGTCAATTTATCTGCTTTTAAATGATGCTAATGAATTCGACGACGTTAAACATAAGAAGGATCCAAGATAGTCAACATAACTATCGAAAATGCGTCAGAATCATCATGAGGAGGAGTAAGCATTCCCTGTTGTCACAAGCGGACACTAGTCTTGGTACTTGACCAATCTAAAGTCTTGCACTCTACTGACTGTGCTGACAAGACTCCATGACGGGCACTGTCTAAACCTCTTTAGAGAAGACAGGGCCCCGACCACCTGTCTTTTCTGAATGTTAGTCGGATTCTACGGGTGATTGCATACATGAGCTCGCGGCGGCAGAGCACGGATAGTATTACGTACGCTCTCTTTTTATATCGATTTACATATTCATCTGTGTTGCTTGGGCCCCTGCATTTTGCGATCTTGTTTGTGTGGTCATCTGACAGTGAGGTGTTTGTTGTACATCACAATTATACGTTCTTCGAAAGCTGTGGGTAATCGAAAAAGTTGGAGGGTTGTGCTCATATAATCAAGGATAACCACACCTTCTCCTATTTCCATGGCTGATGGCCATCCTAAGTCGGCACCGGTTGCCCATTGGTGTCGTTGATTTATGTGCAGTCCTTTGTGTTTGATGTTTCTGTGTTGTGCGTTGGCGTTACTTTCTGTGCTTGTCTGCTTTGTGTTTTTGCATTGGGTGTTGGGGGTTTTTCCTGTTGATGCTGCAACCTGGTGTTGTTGGAGATCCCCTCCTTTGTTTTAGACAGTTATTAAATACTCATTCAACTTTGACGTTTTAGGAAAATGCTGGCACAAACATTTTAGAATTTCATACTAAAATCAATAGATATTTTTTGATATAATCACATAATTTGCATATAACTTAGAGTGAATATTATACAAGAGTCAAATTTCGCATCAGTTTAAAAGAGAGATTTATCAATCTGGTGTTGAATGTAAACTGCAACCCCCCAAATTTGAACATACTTTGTTTTGATTTCGTATGTCTCTTTTGCGTCACTACTGTGATTGTCTTCTCTTTGTTTTCGCATCAGCTGGTTGGAGATTCCCTCCTTTTTTTGAATTTAATATAATAATTCTCTCTTGCTTGACGGAATTGTCCCAGTGTTACCGTCATACGTTAAAGATATCTCAACTCATCCTGCGGTACGCTAGAACGTGTAATTATGTTATGTATTTCCATGGTAGAGAATTACAAATATCAAAAGAATCCTAATCTCAGCTAAACACCCTACTCGAAGACACAGAGCAGACAAACACAGCATCAGACGTTATAGGAAAAGACCACACATAAACCAACGAGACCAATTGTTTATCCGTGCCGACTTAGGACGTCCATCTGCCACGGCCGTATCAAATTATAAGGACTACGTGCGCATGTCTCTTACATTTTTATGGTCTCGAAGACATGGTACTTGAGACATCGGATGTTTTGCTGTTGATGCTGCAACGGGGTCTTGTTGGAGATCTCCTCCCTTCTTTGACCAATATACAGCCTTGTACCAGCGCATTCTTAAGACTATCACTCTGCCTGACTGTGCTAATGTTAGTGAGGAAAATCAGACATTTGCGTCGATTTCAGGATGTAAAAGGAAAGTTTTAAATTGATCGCATTTTTAATAAGCTCGGCTTACTATGATAAATAATAAGTTATATAGGATGTAGTTCTAGATTTTAGAATTCTGAATTACTTTAGTTGAAGTACGACATGCATGTAAAAGTCTGATAACCTTCATGAATGTCTATTTGAATCTGCATGGCAAGTCATCAGAACAAGTAAGTTACATAACATTTTATAGAATATTTAGTTTCTGCCATTGCACTATCTAATCCGGAAAAGTTTGCGTGTGGTTAAAATGTCTAATCGATGTCCTGTGCTAATTCGGCTCCTTCACGATTATTAGAACCTCGCATTCTTATTATCTCTTGAGCTTATTTTTAATTAACAAAAAAGGACAATGTACTGTGTAACATTATCAACGTGAAAAAGATTATGTTCTTGTTTTAGACAATAATTAAGTAGGTGACAACGTTTCAAAGAGATTGTGAACACTGTTTGAATATAATGATACGGAGGTGTTACAACTGTATATCTTCTTGAAGATAATTTCAAACCAATTTCTATTGACCAAACATGCAGACGAACTGTATTTTAATAATATATGCATATGAAAACAGTTTCCTTTCCAGGGAATTAGTATTGATTATTTGGCCAAAAACCTTCAGGGAAAATGTCAGAACTGAAGACAGTTTTGTAAAATATTCACAAGCAAACGTTTCACTTTCAGCGCGATCAGTGACTTCCCGAACTATTCTTTCCCATTTCATTCTGATTCTCAATAAATAATTTACAGCTAATATTCCAATGCCTTCATTTTAATAATGTGGTTTCTCGTCAAAATTTTTCACAAAGATCTACATTTACAAGAAGTGTTGTCCGAAAATAAATCCGATATAAATCCCAACACAAACTGCTTCATGTTGTGCTTTCAACTGTCATGTCTACTGCCCTCGATAAACAACGCGGTTTTACACAATTTGTGATACGACAACTGACATTTCATATTCCAATAAAATGGCAAAAATTTTCAATTTGATATATCTATGTGATTCTTTCAGTTCCATAATGGTAGTGATCCAAGCAGCAATCTCCTGTTTTCTATTATTTCATTTTGCCGAATCAGCTAACTGTAAGTATGCTTCTATGGAGAGATCCGTAAATACACGGTATTGTTATTTTCGATGGTAATGAATTTGAAGACGTTTAACATTTTAATAGATTCCGCGACCAAATGTGTTAATTTTTCATGGTGATTCGTAAAAGAAATTGGCCGTCGAACGCTCTTGTTTTCATTATACGGATTTCCGACTTCTAAACGGCTGCACCTTCAAAACATAAGATAACATTTCTTACTTTTACAGAAACAGCCGAAGCATGGACTGTTTATAGCACGCCCTATGTTGTTTAACTTTGGTCACAACGTCTTGTTATCTTGTTTGTGTATTCATCTTTAAGTGAGGAATTTTTTTTTACAAATCAATCGTGCGTTCAGAGGTAGAAAGAAAATTGAGATGGTTGTGCGTACGTTATGCGCTTAATGACAAGATAGTGCTGCAACAGGGTCTTGTTGGAGATCCCCTCCCTTTTTTGCTACTAATGTCACAGAAGGCCGTCTTAGTTGTCGTTGGTTTACTTGTAGTATTTTGTGTTTCAAGGTTTGCTGTTTTAAGTGGTGCTATTTGTCTCTATGTGTGCTTGTCTAATCTGGGTTTTCTAATAGGGGTGTCCCGATGTTTTGCTTTGGGTGCTGCAATCGAGTCTTCATTGATATCCTCTCCTATCATTAATTAGCCTAAATGTAGACATAGGCAGTTAGCCAAACAGGGGATGCTTACTCCTCTCGGGCACATTGTACCATCTCTAGCTTGCTAGGGGTCCGTCAATGCTCAATTTGGTTCTCTTTTGTGAGTTCTGATGAGATTATCGTAAGGATATTCTTTTACTCATTCAAGTACAGAATTCGAAAAGGTTCCCCATCTTAAAATGACAAATATGGATATTATTTAATGACCATATCCCTGTATACAGCACAAAATCGATAATTCAGAAAATCAGAAACCGAAGGCATACAAAATCAGGATAAAACAGGAACCAAAGCAAAGAAACGAAAACCTCCACCATATGAAAAGAAGCGAACTCCCGATATGGGAGTGAGACCAGGTGCCAAGGAAGAGTAAGCATCTCCTGCTTGCATGCAACACCCACCGCTTCAATTCGGTAGAAATGTCACATCCGGTTACTTCCATTTCGGAAGACATAGAGTACAATCTTTGGTTGGATTGTGCAAATGGTCTATGACAGAATATCATCCACCATTCTGGAGATTGGGATATCATAGTGTATGACGAGTTCCCCATATCGACCGTAGAACTTCCTCAGTGACGATTTTAGTCGGTCACAAACATATCCCTGACTGAGAAGCTTATCTGAAAGACGCCTAGCCCTCAGAACAAAATCCGTATATTTGGTACTTGCTCTGGCATAGCGTATCAACTGAGATACGACATGCCATAAGCTGGAGATGAAGGGATGTTGCTACTCAGAAAGGGAAAGTTTGTAATGTTGAAATTGAAGTCGTCACGTTTGTCATAGAGTGAGGTGTTCATGTGACCATCAGTGTCGTAGGACAACATTATGTCCAAATAGGATGCTGAATTATTTGTCTCTGTAGTTTCTTTGACTTCAAGCTCTGAAGGATAGATACTGCTCAGATAATCCGCGAATTTTGGATTATTGATGGACAACACATCGTCTATGTATCTGTAAGTGAAGTTGAAGTCAGAAGCTAAGTATCTTTTAATCTTTTACCTTCAGAGACCAAAGATTGAATGAATTCAGCTTCGTACGAGTAAAGGAAAATGTCGGCAAGGAGTGGGGCAAACACCACAAAAATGTTGTCGATCAAAAAGTTTAATAGCCATTCTCTGTAAGGACCAAAATCGTTCGGCACGGCATGTCATGGATTTTGATGATTTTCGGTATAATGGGTATATATTAAGTACTGACCATGAAAATAACACTTTTCAGCCAATGTGACCTCTGGTTGCCAACGAGGTCATTCTATTTATAGCACTTTTGGGACCATGAAATAAGCCAGCTCCGGAGACTTCGTTGCCATGATTACCACTGTAACAGCTTGTTCATCTTTATATAATATATTCTTCCTTACTTCCATTCTTACTTAGTGCACTTAGATATGTGATATTTATTACAGGAAGTTTATTGTATTAAGCCAATTTAAGAGTTTTACCTCAATTCTGTCGTCAAAGACCGTTGCCATGGCAACATAAGACCTTTTTGCTTGTTTCATATTATCTTTGAAATTGATTTTATTCCTCTTTAGAGTTACATAAGATTGTCAAAATGTATGCATGTATAGATATGACATATCTTTCACATAAGAACAATTAAAATGTTCAAGGTCATTGGCTTGATGTTCAAGGTCTTTGAGACTCAAATTTTGCATAAAATATTGATTTTTCATTTTTTTTTTGTTACCGATTTCAGTTATTTTTTTATTTAAATATTTTCATAGGTCATATATATTATGAAAGCACATGAATACAAGAAAGACAAATCTTAGAATTTATTGAATTGTAGCAATTCAATAGGAAAATATTTTTCCGTCAAAAAACAAGAAAAATACAGATTTCGTCCCTTTTTTATCAAAATACTCACCAAGAATTTACATGTAGATATTCGAAGATGTGAAGAAACGTAATCAATATTTCTAAGAAATAAGTGATACATTTATCATTTCATGGCAAATAACTGTCAAGTTCATTATTTCAAGGTTTCTAAAATATTGACACCTTCATTTTATGAAAAATCAGGATTTTTCGTTTAATCTGGTCACTTAAAGTTTAATGACCTTGAAAATTCAGTGGGTGACCTTGAAATATTTTCGAGGTCATTTTTATATCAAAACGCTCTGATAGATGTATACATGAACTTCTGTTCCAATATCATGCGTAGATAGTTTGATAGAGGTTGTGTTTAAATTCATCGTATTGAAACCTTTCAGCCGATTGTTGCCATAGCAACTAAATTTGATGCTTACTCCTCCCGGGCACCTGGTCCCACCTCTAGCTTGCTAGGGGTCCGTCGATGTTTCATTTTTTGCTCTATTGTGAGTGCTGTTGAGATTATCGTCAGGATCTTCTTTAACTCATTTGTGTCACACTTATGCCCTTTGCCGTGTGGAGCTCGTAAAAAAGTTCCCCGCGAGGGGTTTGACAGTAAGTGTTTTGAATATACTTCCCTGACATTGTCGCCATAGCACTTTCTATATAGACATAACGTCAGACAGTGCATGACTTTTATATATTTTCATTTCCATGCTTTATTAACATCGACGGCGGGTGCGGCTAGCCAACAGGGGATGCTTACTCCTCCCGGGCACCTGGTCCCACCTCTAGCTTGCTAGGTGTCCGTCGATGTTTCATTTTTTGCTCTATTGTGAGTGCTGTTGAGATTATCGTCAGGATCTTCTTTAACTCATTTGCATATAAAGGACAAATTAGCCCAATTAATTTTTTATATTCATGTAGAGTTGAAAGATGATACTAATTGGATAACTAGAATTTGGACTTCAAAAATTGGTGCTTTTATGAAATTTTCAACCTTGTAAAACAGTAAAAACATGCAAAAAAGGGTCTTCGAGGGGTTTGACAGTAAGTGTTTTGAATATACTTCCCTGACATTGTCGCCATAGCACTTTCTATATAGACATAATGTCAGACAGTGCATGAAGTTTTTATATTTTCATTTCCATGCTTCATAAACATTGACGACGGGTGCGGCTAGCCAACAGGGGATGCTTACTCCTCCCGGGCACCTGGTCCCACCTCTAGCTTCCTAGGGGTCCGTCGATGTCTAATTTTGCGCTCTATTGTTAGTGCTGTTGAGATTATCGTCAGGATCTTCTTTAACTCATTTGTGTCACACTTATGCCCTTTGCCGTGTGGAGCTCGTAAAAAGTTCCCCGCGAAGGGTTTGACAGCAAGTGTTTTGAATATACTTCCCTGACATTGTCGCCATAGCACTTTCTATATAGACATAATGTCAGACAGTGCATGAAAGTTCTATATTTTCATTTCCATGCTTCATAAACATTGACGGCGGGTGCGGCTAGCCAACAGGGGATGCTTACTCCTCCCGGGCACCTGGTCCCACCTCTAGCTTGCTAGGGGTCCGTCGATGTCTAATTTTGCGCTCTATTGTTAGTGCTGTTGAGATTATCGTCAGGATCTTCTTTAGCTCATTTGAGTGCCCAAAACAAAGCCTTTTGATACCCTATTTTGGCCCAATTTTTCATCTTGTATACATAAGGCATCCGAGATGAATGTAAAAAACTTTACAAATATGCATAATAATAAGGATTAAAAGAAAGTAATCAAAGCAATTTAAGATTTAAAATGTACCTGTTTCCATGGTAACGAAGCCTACAAATATGCCTTGTCCTATAGATTTTCCCGATTTTTGAAACTTCAGACACGGTTACCATGGCAACGACAACCTTTTTGAAAAAACTGGGGTTGATTTACATACTAGTACTTCATATTGAACTTCCATACCAAAAATCTCAAAAATCCATGACATGCCGTGCCAACATGTTTTGAAATTCTTTGGTTCTTACAGAGAATTGCTGTTAACATCTGAATGATATCTGTTTCAGTGTACTTATTTTCAGAATCGGATTTTTCTTTTACAAAGTAGGTTTTGTCAAAGTTCACAACTATAAATTTGTATATGCGATAACCGTTCTTACTTGTAAACGCATTACTTATAATTTTTGCGAGTCTTTCTTTCAATTTAGAATGTGGAATTGTAGTGTAAAGTGTCGAAAAATCAAAGGCTTTGATCGAATGGACTTTACTAAAATGAGTGGATTTCAGATGTTCTAAAAGTTCCCTCGAATTCTTTAAAATCCACATCTGGTTGATACCACTGCGAGAATATACTGTGGAATAATATTTCTGAAACCCAGATTTGATTTCAGATAAAACTTTGGTGAGTAAGATCGATACAGATTTGGTAGAACATTTTGAGGAACCAGCGATGAAACGTTGTTTGTACCGATTCTTATGCATTTTAGGTATGCAGTATAAGTATGGTAAATCTAAATCTAAATTGTTAGTACGGAAGCCAAAGGAAGCAAGAGCTGATTTGTGGTTATCTATGATTTCAATAGATATGAAATTACAAATGATGAAATACAAACAAATGTATATTTATATGATACGACAAGAAGTAAGGTTTATGAGTTTAAATTTGGCTTCAATATCGTTTTTAACCTTGCCTTGACAGCCATACCATGATAGGTGCATTATCTGAACTCTTTAGCATGTTATTATTTTATTTATAATAACACAAAGTATATTTATTAAATATAAAAAGAAATACTAGAAATTTTAAGGTTTTTTTAAATTAGATAGAAATTCCGCTAGACTCCTCACAAAATTTTGGACAATTCCATCATCAGTTTTTTTTTCTTTCTTCATTAAACTTATTCTTGATTAGCGAAATGAGAGGTATAAACGGTATAACGAAACAGTAAAAGTTTCAGCCATAGCCTTCTTAAATGTGAATATGAGAACAGAAGAAATAGTACTGGAAAAATCTCGAGGATTTACACACATGCATGGTATGGATAGATTTGAGGTTGTTTCGTAGCAAATCCGGATATTTATTTATAGAGCAGGTGGACTTCCATCATAGTCTTCTCAAGGGAATTGTATTATGAATATACATCTTACATTTGTCTGTATATTCTCGTATCTATAAGAAAATTCAAACTTCTTGTCACAAAGCACCAATCTATCCTTGGATTTTACAATGAACATTACCCTGTCAAAGTGGAAATATCGTATAGATTTTCTGATCAAAGTGTCAATATCACTGAACAAAAATAAAATAAAATAAAATGTATTCATATCACAAAACGCTTTTCCAGAATTACATCGACTTCGCTATGAAGGAAGGAGACTAACCGAAAAACGACTAATGTGAGCGACTATTTTGTTTTTATAAACAATTTTTGGACGAAACCATGAAACTAATAAAAAATATAACAACTTCCATGCTGGAAGATATTTAAGGTCAGAACTACCCCAAACACCTAGTTGAATACATGTAATAACTTGAAAAGACTTTTCTCTGCACCGCCTCATTGATATCAGGATCCTCTTTTACTCATTGTTGCTGGCGAACTGGAAATTCTGGAATTCGAATCAACGGCGTAGCTCTGCCTGAAAAAGTAGACAGGCAAAACATCCAAAATTTCTTACAAGCAAACAAAAAAAAAAGGGGGAGATATACAGTATGGGGGTTTCGTGTTCGGCATGTACAAATTTAGATATATCTGGTGCAGTTCTAAATTGTGGATCTGTTTTTAGAATTACACGAATAAATGTCTGGCGAGCGGTTTCGAGCCAGGATATTTTTGGTCAAAATATAGACTTATCAGAATATACTTTCTATGTCCTCTATCATTAATAAATACATGTAATAACATTCTATATAGTTTGAGTTGAATATCTTCCAGTACATTGATAAAGTAATATAGATAGAGGATGGGTCGAAATAGCTTAATTATTCAGAAAGTTTATGAAGAGCTGGCGAGCGTTAGCGAGCCAACGACAGATTTTGAAAAATGACCGAAAAAAAATTTATGGTACAAAATGTCGCTATTTTAAACGATGTTAATGAATCATAAAATATTGTGATTGAAAAAAAGGGGGATGTGCCCGGCTGCCCCCGCCCCCCTCTCCTGCGCCATTGCAAATAGCATTTTGAATTACACTTTACATTAATTTTTTCATTTGATTTAATTATTCAAGGTGGTCCTTTCACAATGAATTTTGGTAATTTCTCATCCTAATTCTGATATCGGGTTCATGTGCGACCCTCCTGTTTTTAGATACACGTCGAATTTGCTTTTCAATCCGTCTAATTTAGAGTATATGAATTGCATTATATATGGAACATGATTCATGTGATGTTTATATTCAGACTTTGCTTGTTGATGTAGACTGTTGTCTAGCGGCGTCGCTTACAATATATTCACTGGGACTGTCACAGTTTATTTGCCCATAAGACATTTTCCCCAAGAATTCCGTCTTTTCGATTTTGCCGTCTTGCGTTCGATTTGTGCAGGTATCTGACGTAAAATCATTGTGGCGTCATTAAATTCCTTTGAAAACGTCATATATGTAGCCCTGTTTCCCTAAATTTCATGCTGGTTTCCATAGATTTTGATTACGTCACAATGCGTTGACGTCAGATAACTGCACAAATGGGAAGTAACTCTCTTTTTCGAAAAGACCGAATTTGTAAGTCTTTTGATTGTGAGTTTTGGATTCTGATTTAGGATTTTGTGCTTGACTTTCATTCACTGATTCAATTTTAAGTTTTATTACACTATATTACAGAGGAGAGGAGAGTACCTTTTCCGTCAACTTCTGACACCATTGACGGTTTCGTGCGAAAAACAGATCGCAGATTCTTTAACTCATCTAATTAACGGGAAGGGAGCAGGACATAACAAAATCTTGTTTCTCTGGTCTCAGCATGCATGTAACCCGATGTTTGACCAAACTCCTTCAGTGATCATCAAGACCACTCGGATCACACGATAAAGGACATTATGTGCATATGATTGATATAAAAACATACTTCATGTCCTGTTTTTCAATAATCTAAATAAGGATGATTTCTAACCTTTTACTCTCTAAGTTACGTGCGACTACGAAAATTCATATTCTGCGGTAATTGCAACTATTTGTTTTTTACGATGAATATTTCATTTCATTGAGAAATTGGAGAATTAAATACAGATTCCGTCCTTTTTCTTTTATGACTATCAAATGCTTGCATATTAAGCAGTCTTATTCGCGTTTCTAACGACGAAACCGCCAAAAACCTGTCGATAATTTAATATTCGCCGTTAATTTGGAGTCGAATGATATTCTCTGAATGACTGGAAAACCCTCATGTCGGATATACGTGTAACTGATATACGAATCAATGATATTATCAAAATTCCTCATCTTTTTGAAAATCCAAGTTCTAAAACTGAACGATATTTCAAATTTGAATTACGCAATTTACATGAAGAGTATGTCTTCGCTCCAGCAGATAAAGCAGTCAACAATATCATAATTATTTGAAGACGTTACTACCTATAAACTTAAGTTTCGAAAACGTTCGTCTACAAACACTTATATCAAAAGCAATGAAAGTGTCTTTAACATTTTGAGGAATTACAACTGTGAAATTTCTTCATTCAACATCGGATTCCCTATTTCTAAATTGGATCTTCTTACAAAATACTGCATACCGAAACTGCAGTTCCTAGCAAGTTTCGATACACAGCTAATTATAGAAACCTCACGAATACAATTTTATCTAAAAAACTGACTTCAGCAGTCTCGACGATAAAGGAATACTTACCACAATTTTGTAAAACTGTTCTTAACAGGAATAATGTAAACTTATTTTGGTCTATCTTTAAAAAAAAGTCAGGGGATGTGATTGAGAAAATGAAATCGAGATTTTCAAGCCAATACGATTTCTTCATACGACTTTTCAAATAAATTCACCACACTTCCTCACTGCAAAATTAATGTTCAAATCTCCAAGCTCATTAAAGGGTGCCTTAATCAAGAGGGGGAAACGTTTGTTTGTAAATCTGAATCAAAGTGTTTCTTTTCCG
This sequence comes from Pinctada fucata, assembly GCA_028142955.1. Taxonomy (NCBI): domain Eukaryota; kingdom Metazoa; phylum Mollusca; class Bivalvia; order Pterioida; family Pteriidae; genus Pinctada; species Pinctada fucata. Next base: position 50,775,598 of record AP027103.1, on the reverse strand, counting down.
GTACAGAATACATCATAATCATTAATTCATGGACTTGTAGTAACCTTTGTATTGCCTTGTCCTTCCTCTTGGACAACATTTATATAACATTTGGTAAGAGTCTTTACCAGCAGGTGGAAGGGATCCCTATCGGCACTAATTATGCGCCTCCTAATGCTGATTTTTTTTATACACGCATGAAAAGAAATTTATCCAAAATCTTCAGAAGCAAAGAAAAGATGATGATGTGAAATGTTTCATTGGCACATCTAGGTACCATGATGATTTTCTTACTATCGACAATTCTGTTTTTGAATAATATATCAAATGTTATTTATCCACAAGAATTGATTCTAAACAAGGCAAACGTTACAAACACAGATACCCAATTTTTAGACCTTAATATCAAAATTGTTAATGGTGCGATTCATACAAGTGTGTATGACAAATGAAATGATTTTGGATTGAAGATCATAGTAAATTTTCCCTGACTTGACGGTGATGTTCTTAGATAACCGTCATATGGTATCTACATTTAGCAGCTCATCACGTATGCTAGAGCATGTGCTGATGTTTTGGATTCCCATGGTATAAATTTACAAATTAGCAAGAAACTTTAAGGTCAATGTTTTCGCTTTCATAAAACGAGATAAGACTTTCTGGAAAACAGAGTATATTACTTTGGGTATTTCGCAACCTGCATTATATGTTGACATGATCAGCAAAATAAGAAAGATCAAAGGTAGACAGAACTACCATCGAAATTGTGTTAGAATCACCAAACGCCTTTTATATCGTGGATATAATCCTTCTGACACCAGTACTAGCCCAATCTACATCCTTGTACCAGCACATTCTTAAGAATTGCACCCTGTATGACTATGGCGACAGGACTCAATGACGGGCCCTGCCGAAATGTCTTTATAAGAGACAGGGTTCCGACCATCTGTCCTCTCTGAATGTCGGTCGAACTCCTCGGGTGATCACATGCATGATGCTAATGAATTTGAAGACGTTAAACATCTGTACCACTTGGTGAGTGTCACTGCTGGTGGACCAAGAGTCCCCGGCGGCACATGGACCCAAGTTCGATCAATTTCGCTTGGTCATTTCTTCAAACGCATTCTAAAATTTCAGTTTTTAAAATATTCTCAAATTTCTAATATCTAGGTCCTGTAGCATCATATTCCAGCCATTTTGCCTCGTCTTTTTAGTATATTTAGGACATAATTTTCACAGAGTTTGGTCAGATTACATTGTTTAGATTGAGGATCACCGACGAGGGTTTATTACCCGAAACGTGCATGTCTGGTCCATGCTGTAAATTTATCTGCTCTAAAATGATGCTTATGAATTTGAAGACAATAAACATCGCTACAGTTGGCAGAGAACGGACTGTATTTCGAATGCCTTTTTATATACATGTACATTTACATGTGTTTCTTGGACCCCTTCGTCATGCTGTCTACTTGTATTACAAATATGGATAAAGCCATATCCCAACACATAGTACAGCATCGATAATTCAGGAAATCACAAACAAAAGGCATACGAAATAAGGACAAAACAGGAACCAAAGCACACAAACATAAACCTCAACCACATTAAAAGAAAGGAACTCCCAATTAGGAGTGAGACCAGGTGCCCAGGAAGAGTCAGCATCTCCTGCTTGCATGTAACACCCTTTGCTTCAATTCGGTAGAAATATCACATCCGATAACTTCCATTTCGGAAGATATAAGTATAGCCTGTAGTTGGATGGTACAAATGGTCTAAGACTGAATGTTAAACGTCACAAACATATCCCTGACTGAGAGGCTTATCTGAAAGACGCCTAGCTCTCAGAACAAAATCCGTATAGTTCATACTTGCTCTGGCATAGCGTATCAACTGAGATATGAACACGCCATAAGCAGGCGATGAAGTGATGTTGCTACTTAGAAAAGGAAAGTTTGTAATGCTGAAATTGAAGTCGTCACCTTTGTCATAGAGTGTGGTGTTCATGTGAACACCAGTGTCGTAGGACAACATTATGTCCAAAAAGGATGCTGAATTATTTGTCTCTGTAGTTTCTTTGACTTCAAGCTCCGAAGGATAGATACTGCTCAGGTAGTCTGTGAATTTTGGATTATTGATGGACAACACATCGTCTATGTATCTGTAAGTGAAGTTGAAGTCAGAAGCTAAGTATCTTTTCCTTTCAGTGACCAAAGATTGAATGAATTCAGCTTCGTACGAGTAAAGGAAAATGTCGGCAAGGAGTGGGGCACAATTGGTCCCCATTGGAATTCCGACAATTTGCTGGAAGACCTTTCCTCCAAACATCACAAAACTGATGTCGATCAGAAAGTTTAACATCTGAATAATATCTGTTTCAGTGTACTTATTTTCAGAATCGGACTTTCTTTTACAAAGTAGGTTTTGTCATAGTTAACAACAATAAATTTGCATTCGCGATAACCGTTCTAACTTGTAAACGCATTAGTTATAATTTTTGCGAGTCTTTCTTTCAATTTAGAATGTGGAATTGTAGTGTAAAGTGTCGAAAAATCAAAGGCTTTGATCGAATGGAGTGGATTTCAGATGTTAAAAAAATTCCTTCGAATTTTTTTAAAATCCACATCAGCTTGATACTACTGCGAGAATATACTGTCGAGCAATATGTTTGAAGCCCAGATTTGATTTCAGATAAAACTTGTGAGTAGGATCGATACAGATTTGGTAGAAGATTTTGAGGAACCAGCGATGAAACGTTGTTTGTACGGATTCTTTATGCATTTTTTAGGTATGCAGTATAAGTATGGTAATTCTAAATCTAAATTGTTAGTGTCGAAGCCAAAGGAAGCAAGAGCTGATTTGTGGTTATCTATTATTTCAGAGGCCATAAGCAGGCGATGAAGTGATGTTGCTACTTAGAAAAGGAAAGTTTGTAATGCTGAAATTGAAGTCGTCACCTTTGTCATAGAGTGTGGTGTTCATGTGAACACCAGTGTCGTAGGACAACATTATGTCCAAAAAGGATGCTGAATTATTTGTCTCTGTAGTTTCTTTGACTTCAAGCTCCGAAGGATAGATACTGCTCAGGTAATCTGTGAATTTTGGATTATTGATGGACAACACATCGTCTATGTATCTGTAAGTGAAGTTGAAGTCAGAAGCTAAGTATCTTTTCCTTTCAGTGACCAAAGATTGAATGAATTCAGCTTCGTACGAGTAAAGGAAAATGTCGGCAAGGAGTGGGGCACAATTGGTCTCCATTGGAATTCCGACAATTTGCTGGAAGACCTTTCCTCCAAACATCACAAAACTGATGTCGATCAGAAAGTTTAACATCTGAATAATATCTGTTTCAGTGTACTTACTTTCAGAATCGGACTTTCTTTTACAAAGTAGGTTTTGTCATAGTTAACAACAATAAATTTGCATTCGCGATAACCGTTCTAACTTGTAAACGCATTAGTTATAATTTTTGCGAGTCTTTCTTTCAATTTAGAATGTGGAATGTGGAATTGTAGTGTAAAGTGTCGAAAAATCAAAGGCTTTGATCGAATGGAGTGGATTTCAGATGTTAAAAAAATTCCTTCGAATTTTTTTAAAATCCACATCAGCTTGATACTACTGCGAGAATATACTGTCGAGCAATATGTTTGAAGCCCAGATTTGATTTCAGATAAAACTTGTGAGTAGGATCGATACAGATTTGGTAGAAGATTTTGAGGAACCAGCGATGAAACGTTGTTTGTACGGATTCTTTATGCATTTTTTAGGTATGCAGTATAAGTATGGTAATTCTAAATCTAAATTGTTAGTGTCGAAGCCAAAGGAAGCAAGAGCTGATTTGTGGTTATCTATTATTTCAGAGGCAGAAAGGTTTGTTGGGGTGTAAGTGGGATTTCCAGGTATCGAATTTAAACCCAACTCTTTAACTAGACTGTCGAAATAGTACTTTTTGCAAGTAAATGTGTAATTATTCGAGGCTTTGTCCGCTGGTGTGATGACATAAAGTTCTTGGAGGTTGGTAAGCTCTGTGAACATATAGATAAGACAATAAACCCAATATTATTATAACTTAACTTGAATGAGCAATGATAGGGTACTGATAATTCATCAGTGTTTGTTTTAGATTATGCTGTATAAATGATGTATGTGACTTCAAAAATACATTTTTTCAATATTCAAAGTCCGTTTCCATGGCAACCGGATGTGATATTAAGAAATTTTTAAACAAATTTGTACTTTTGGGTCAGACTCAACCTTATGTACAAATTTTATCAAAATCTGAGACATGCCGTGCCATGCGTCCTTCATAAAAGTGCAAATGCTTAAAAAGAATTGCTATTAAATCATTGAGAATAAAATCTTAGTAGTCCAGTCATGAAATGCAAAAATATGGGCTGAAATCGAAGTAATTGAAAAAGAATTTTTTAGATTTGATTTAATGTCTAAACACACGTAAAAAACACATATTAAAAGTCCTTACTCGACACTTCACGGGAAGTGCAGTATTTAGACCTCCCTTCATTTTTAGTCGAAATGCAAAAAGACTAAATGTGGCATATTTAGTTGATCAGAACAACAAGAGAAAGATTCAGTTTTAGCATACAATTATTTTCATGACATCTTAAGTAACGATATAAGACGACATTTAATAAAATTCAAGCTTGTAGTTGTAAGCAAAACAGAAACCGGACCAATCAAAAACGGTAAAAATGGCAATTTTCAGCCAGCAAAACCTTAAGCAAGTGTTTGTGGCATTTGTTGGGAATCAAGATAAACATTTTAAAGCTTTATTTTCTATTAATTGAACGTTTGTACTACATATTTTATACTTCATCAAAATAAGTGAAATGAAATCTATGATGTCGGGGCTATTCATCTCAGAATTCGGTCGAGACCATACTTTTTAAGAAATTATTTCATGAGAATGAATATTTTGTCAATTTGATTCAGAAAATTGTCTAAAATGGAATGGGAAAGTGTAGATTTTTTATTTGATTTCATAATCATGCTCAATATACTTTTTGAATATTATAAAAGAAAAAAGTTAATTTCTAAGTAGTGTAGGAAAAAATTAAGTATGAAATTGAATCAGAATCATGATATTTTGACTTAAAGTGAGAAAATTGACTAAGTCCTGCCTTTTTAAACACATTTTTGAGAAGGACTTTTTATTTCAAGACTATGCATGGTCATTTAAGTTTTTATATGTGCCTTATACCAACCGAAAGATCTTCAAAAATGTCCTTTTGAATTTTCTAATCTAGAAAAAAAAATATGAGGAATTTAAAGTCAGTTTCCTATACCCCCATTATGAAAATTAAACAATGATTGATTTTTAAAATATAATACTCCGGAAGAAATATGAAATTCTACCTTCAGGTAGCTTTTTTCACTAATGACTGTCATGCAAAATTTAGAGCAAATTGGTCAACATATTTTTGAAATATTAGGATTTTTTTACCGAAAAAACCTTTGACTTAGCCATTTTTTCAACAATTCTCAATAAAGATCAAAATTGTTTACTTTGATACTAGAATTTGACAAAGTCAGCAATCAAAACAGTACAAAATCACATTTATTTATTCTGAAAATAGGGGATACGCTCATTTTATCAAATTTCGACACCACTTTTGGCAATTTCACACCAATAAAAATGTTCAATTATATTCATAATCATCCTAAAGGGTTAGGGCCACGAAGTCCAATATTGGCCCTAAGTTTGAAAAATTTTGAACATCGTACTTCATAGAATTTTTAACTGTTTTGATTTTTGAATTTTGAAACGTTCTCTACTGAATCACGAATCTACTTTTTGTAAACTTTGCTTTTATCAACACCTTTTAGGCTTATGAAAACACCAAAATAGGTCATATTCGGCGAAATTATTGCAAAAACTCAATATTTCTATTAAATTAGCAATGGCCGCATGCATTAACTATGATGGAAAATTTGTATGTGAAAGATTATCATTATATCCTTTTTGTCATAAACGTTTTATCTCAGTTAACGCATGCGGCCACACTGAATTCTATGACAAAAGACAAAATTCCCAGCAATTTTCGCCATATTTTGTCAATAACGTCAAAATGACGTCACTTCATGACATCATTACAGTTAAATGGTACATTGTTTGGTGATATTATTCTTTTCATGAAAAGCGGTAAACATTCTTGTATTTTCATGAGAGATATCAAGTATTCCTCATGAAATTTATTTTAAGAGAAAAATAAAGGGCCGATTTAGGGGTCTCGTGGCTCTACCCCTTTGGCTTCAGCCAGTCTTTCCAAGGAAGAAAAATGGTATGCTATGAGTCATTATTTATGCAGAAATTATCCACCAAATATGACAATTTCTCTAATTTGCGCAAAAAATCGTATTTTTGTCAGGCCAAAAAAATCATATTTCCACAAAGAGGATTTTGAAGGACTTTTTATATATTGTTCCAAGTGTCTCAACGTACAGCATAACACTAAAAACATTTCTTTTGCAATTAGTTCAATTTCAAATCGTAATATGACTAGACTATAGGGACTTGATCACTAAATAATGGGAATTTTACGTTTCAATGAAAAGATTAGTTTAATTGTCTTATATTTATTTTTGACTGAATTTGTTCTCGTTCTAACTTATAATTTTATAACAACCATACCATGTAGGTTGGACACCCCCTCCCCCTTTGAGGAAAAAAAAATCTAGATCCGTCCTTGTAGAGAGACTGAAAAACATTTTCAAAGGATGAGATTTTTAAATAAAAATGAAATTGATATATCATGTGATTGTCTTCAATTTACAGTAATACATTATACAGGAACGATAATTCTAGCAACTTTTGTACTTGAATCTTTAAAGCTGATCAGTTGTGCCGAGCTATAGCATAAAAGTATTGATTGTTGACAAATATGGATAATGACCATATCCCTGTATACAGCACAAAATCGGCAATTCAGAAAATCACAAACCGAAGGCATACAAAATCAGGATGAAAATGAAACCAAAGCAAACAAACAAAAACATCCACCTTAGTGTACCTTAGTGTTTTTTTTTTTTTTGTTTTTGTTTTTTGTTTTTTCTTCTTTTTATGTCTCAGTACATGAAAATTACATAAGTTACATTCCTCAATAAATATTCTGCAGCAATGACTTCAAAAACTTCCTATTGGGTGTACGTATCTTGTACATTGTCTCATAATCTTTAACATCAGTTTCTGGTGAAGAAATGATGGAAAGGTGTTTCAAAATTACTGTCATATGCTTCAAAATCACTCAATTGTTCAGTAGAAAACAATAAATTACTGAAAAAAAATATTTAGATTTTTAATTCCTTCTATCATTTATACGAGCAGACACTCGTTCTACTTTAATTACCCAAAATGAATCAAACACAAGAAGCAATTAGTCGCGATTACCGTAAAAAAAAAAACATCGCAGTTAACGTTTAAAACAGTGTATAAGATAAGTTAGAGAGATCTTTAATGGATTAAAGAGAAATTAATCCTATTTACATGTGTTTTTATTTTGTAGTTGAAAATTGCAAAGACCGAAGATGTACGTCATGTAAAACTGGATGGTATGGAGAAAAATGTAAGTTCATGTGCGGTAACTGTGAAGATGATCGTAGATGTAATAAAGACTCTGGTTACTGCAACAGTAATTCCTGTCAGCCTGGGTATTTTGGAAGAAATTGCACAAGTCAATGTCATAGAAACTGTTATGAGAAAAAATGCGACTTCAATACAGGCAAATGCATGAAGTGCACGGATTCTTATTATGGGGAATTTTGCAACACAAAGTGTCCAAATAATTGCCTTTCTTGTACAACAGCTACAAATTGCTCTTCGTGCGAGATTGGTTGGTACGGATCGTATTGCTCGTTTAATTGTTCACATTGTGGAGGTTCCGGAATGTGCAACAAAGCTGATGGTCGGTGTATCAGTCATCCATGTCAGATCAGATATTTTGGGTCGCGTTGTAATAAAAGGTGTTCAGATAAATGTGGCGGTAATGGCTCGTGTAATACCCCTGATGGTACCTGTAAGTCGGGCTGCAAACCAGGACATTGGAAGAGTAAATGTGATCAAACCTGTTCTTCAAATTGTGGTGGTGATGGATCATGTAGTTTTCGTAATGGTTCCTGCAACACAGGATGTAAACCTGGATTTTGGGGGCAGAAATGTTATGAGCCTTGTTCTATAAATTGTGGCAGTGATAAATCATGTAATATCTATAATGCCACCTGCAGTAAAGGATGTAAACCTGGACATTGGGGGCAGACATGCTATGAACCTTGTCATTCAAACTGTGGCGGTGATGGTTCATGTAGTTTTCGTAATGGTTCCTGCAGTAAAGGATGTAAACCTGGATTTTGGGGGCTTAACTGCTATCAGCGATGTCTTTCAAATTGTGGCGGTGATGGATCGTGTAATTTCCATAATGCCACCTGCAGTAAAGGATGTAAACCTGGACATTATGGACAAAAATGTGATCAGACATGTTCTTTAAACTGTGGTGTTGATCGTTCATGTAATTTTCTAAATGGTTCCTGCAGTAAAGGGTGCAAACCTCGATCCTGGGGGCAGAAATGTGATCAGTCTTGTCCTTTAAAGTGCGGAGGTGATGGTTCATGTAAACAGCATTCCAAAATATGCAAAGAAGGATGTAGGGTCGGTTACATGGGATCATTTTGTAATGAATCCTGTCCATCAAACTGTAAAAATAAATCATGTAATAGAAATACTGGTTATTGTTCACATAATTGTACTGACGGATGGTTTGGTTTGCAATGTAGGAAAGCTTGCCCAATCCATTGTGGCAAAGACAGATCATGTGAAAGATCAAGCGGTAAATGCTCAAATGATTGTAAAGAGGAGTGGTTCGGCATGTATTGTAATAAAAGTTGTCCAGTGAATTGTGCTGATAGAAAATGTAACAGATTAAGTGGTGAATGCCAAAATAATTGCAAAGAGAAGTGGTTTGGCATGTATTGTAATAAAATGTGTCCAGTGAATTGTGCTGATAGCAAATGTAACAGATTAAGCGGCAAATGCTCAAATGATTGTAAAGAGGAATGGTTCGGCATGTATTGTAATAAAAGTTGTCCAGTGAATTGTGCTGATAGAAAATGTAACAGATTAAGCGGCAAATGCTCAAATGATTGTAAAGAGGAATGGTTCGGCATGTATTGCAATCAAAGTTGTCCAGTGAATTGTGCTGATAGAAAATGTAACAGATTAAGCGGTGAATGCCCAAATGATTGTAAAGAGGAATGGTTCGGAATGTATTGCAATAAAAGTTGTCCAGTGAATTGTGCTGACAGAAAATGTAACAGATTAAGCGGCGAATGCCCAAATGATTGTAAAGAGAAATGGTTCGGCATGTATTGTAATACAAGTTGTCCAATGAATTGTGCTGATAGAATATGTAACAGATCAAGCGGTGAGTGTTATAATGAATGTAAGGAGGGTTGGTTTGGACAGCACTGCAACAAATCATGTCCTGGTAACTGTGCAGATGGCTCGTGCAAAAAACTAGACGGTACATGTATAAAAGAATGCACAACAGCATTTTATGGGGTTCAATGTACACTTGATTGCCCACTAAACTGTTACGGAGACAGATCTTGTCATAAAGAAAGTGGAATATGTAATTATGGATGCACTCCAGGATGGAATGGATCACATTGTAGATCAGGTAGTGTATGTGTTATATCCTAGCTTAAAAATCATTCGTCTAGTTCCAGAACATTTCATTTTCAATTAAAATAATACGGAAGCGTTTCAATTCTTTACCCTCTGGAAGAAAATTGCAACATACATGTATTTCGAATGAATAGTAAATCCTCATGAATGGTACTTAATTTTTAATAGTCATTCTCTGTAAGGACCAAAATCGATTGGCACGGCATGTTATGGATTTGGATTATTTTCGGTATAATGGGTATATATTAGGAACTGACCATGAAAATAGCACTTCTCGGCCAATGTGACCTCTGGTCACCATGGTATTGAGGTCATTCTATTTATAGCACTTTTGGGACTATGAAATAAGCCAGCTCCGAGCGGAGACTTCGTTGCCATGATTACCACTGTAACAGCTTGTTCATCTTTATAAAATCTATTCTTCCTTACTTCCATTCTTACTTAGTACACTTAGTTATGTGATATTTATTACAGGAAGCTTATTGTATTAAGCCAAAATAAGTCAAAATGACGCGAAAAATAGAGGTGAAAATAAGGGCGAATTTAGTGTGTTTTTGACCATTTTCAATCTTAAATATCACAAAAGGCACCAATTGGAGACCAGTGATTTTCATCATAAGAAATAAATGTTTATTGACAAATAAAATGTGCGAAAAAATGGAGTGGGCTATTTTTAAAAGAGTTTTACCTAAATTCTGTCGTCAAAGACCGTTGCCATTTAACATTTTTGCTTGTTTCATTTTATCTTTGAAATTGATTTTATTCCTCTTTAGAGTTACACAAGATTGTCAAAATGTATGCATGTATAGATATGACTTTAGTCTTTTACATAAGAACAATTAAAATTTTCAAGGTCATTAGCTTGATGTTCAAGGTCATTTATACTTTGAGACTCAAATTTTGCATAAAATATTGATTTTTTGTATTTTTGCTACCGATTTTAATGATTTTTTTATTTGAATATTTTCATACGTCATATTTATTATGAAAGCACATGAATATAAGAAAGAAAAATCTTAGAATTTATTGAACTGGAGCAATTTAAAAGGAAAATATTTTTTCGTCAAAAAAGAAAATACAGATTTCGTCCCTTTTTATCCAAATACTCACCAAGAATTTAGATGTTCGAAGATGTGAAGAAACGTTATCAATTGTTCTAAGAAATTAGTGATACATTTATCATTTTATAGCAAATAACAGTTAAGTTCAATAATTCAAGGTTTCTAAAATATTGGCACCTTCAATTTATGAAAAATAAGGATTTTACGTCAAATCTGGTCATTTAAAATTTAATGACCTTGGAAATTCAGTGGGTGACCTTGAAATATTTTTGAAGGGCATTTTTATATTAAAACGCCTCTGAAAGATGTATACATGAACTTCTGTTCCAATATCATGCGTAGATAGTTTGATAGAGGTTGTATTTAAATTCACCGTATGGAAACTTTCAGCCAATTGCTGCCATAGCAACTAAATTTGATGCTGCTTTGCATATAAAAGGACAAATAAGCCCAATTAATTTTTTATATTAATGTATAGTTCAAAGATGATACTAATTGGATAACTAGAATTTGGACTTCAAAAATTGGTGCTTTTATGAAATTTTCAACCTTATAAAACAGTAAAAACATGCAAAAAACGTCTTTAAGTGCCCAAAACAGAGCCTTTTGATACCCTGTTTTGGTCCAATTTTTCATCTTGTATACAAAAGGCATCTGAGATGAATGTAAAAAACTTTACAAATATGCATAATAATAAGGATTAAAAGAAAATAATCAAAGAAATTTCAGATCTAAAATGTACCTGTTCCCATGGTAACGAAGCTTACAAATATGCCTGGTCCTATAGATTTACCCGATTTTTGGAACTTCAGACACGGTTATCATGGCAACGACAACCTTTTTGAAAAAAAAACTGGGGTTGATTTACATAGAAGTACTTCATATTGAACTTCCATACCAAAAATCTCAAAAATCCATGACATGCCGTGCTAACATATCTTGAAATTCTTTGGTTCTTACAGAGAATTGCTGTTAAAATGCCAAAACTATTTTCAGACACGGCCAAATGTATTTAAGTAGTTCCCCATTGTTTTATTTTTAGAATTTCAATTTATTTAATATACATTTTGCACAGAGAGCGCGGCTAAAACTTTCCTGTAGGGTCGATTTAGTAGCACAGTTGAATAAAATCAATGTCCAAAATAATATTGGAGGGGTAGTGCTAGGATATTAACTTCCTTTAGATTCTAGATGATCTCGATGGTACAAATATTTTTTTGGATGAAATGTAACATTAAGTGTAATCTCACAGCGCATAACACAAATGTTCGCGTAAAATAGATTAACCATCACAAAATGTGAACGTTATGCAGTGTAAGTATCTATGCGTTCTGACAGAAGAAAATATCGGCGTGTTTCGATTGTATTGATGTATTATAGTATGGTGATGTCTGTCCGTCTGTCTGTTTGTCTGTCTGTCCATCCGCTTATGGAACGCAATTACTTGCCTCTATGTTAAAGGATGTTCATGATAGTTGTACATTATGATCAGATTGTGAAGAGGAAGCCGCCTTTCGACTTTCAGGTTCTGTCATCCGATTCGTTGTTATAGAGTTATTGAACTTAGATTTTTTAAATACCGGAAAATTATACTTAAATAGTTAAAAAATCTATTTTTGGGTGAAATGTTTTGAAAATTTGTGTACTTTATGAAGAAAGATTATTCTTCTACATATGTAACGGGTTTTTTTATTTATTTTTTTGTCGCTTAATTGAGAAATTGTGTAATGGGAGGGGATTATAAGCACATATATGTTAATGTAAGGGCATAGTATAGGCGGATGGAACGCATTAACTTGAATATACGTCAAAGGATTTTCATGATATTTGTACGTTGTGATCAGACTTTGGAAAGGAATCCACCTGTTGATTTTCAGTTCATCCGATTTGTCGTTACAGAGTTATGGGACTTACATTTTTAGAATACTGTGAAAATATACTAAAATGTTTAAACTTATTTAAAAGTCTATATTTTGGCGAAATGTTTTGAAAACGTGTATACTTCAAGAAGAAATTATCTTCTTTTACATATGTAATTTTTTGTCTCATAATTGAAACAAGATTGTGTAATGGGAGGAGGAGGTGTTTGATTGTATATGCACATACATGTTAAGCTAAGGGCAAAGTATGAGGCACATGGTACGCAATGACTTGAATATGCGTCACTAGACTTGCATGATATTTATACTTTGTGATCTAATTATGGACAGAAAGCTGCTTTTCAGTTTTCATGTTATTTGTCGTCACAGAGTTATAGTACATAGCTATTTTGTGTGTGAAAATAAATCCTGACGGGCGTATTTTGCTGCGTGAGCGTAGGCTTTTTATGCATTATATTCAACACCCCCCCCCTTTATTTCTGGTTACAATCATAGCTAAAGCAATCCTAGAGTGCATCGAATTCCACTTTTTATTACAAATGACCCATATTACTTGATTTGGAAGAAGCGGATGTTTTACGTTGCTAAATTACTCAACGTGATAAACAAATATTTGCGATTTACTTGAATAAATAGGGAAATATGAAATCTACAAAGGGTGTGTTTGTCCAGGCAATTCAAAAGGAAATACATCGGATTAAGACTCTAAGTAGCTGACAAATTTTCGACTTCTCATACATAAAACAAAATTTAATAATACAATTGAGGCAGAAAGTATTAAGTGTCCTTAACCATGTCTGCGCTGTCAAAGTATATATATCACATAATATCTATTATGTTCTCTATGGATAAGTAAATCAAGTTATGCTACTGAAGATATTGTTCTTATAGGGATGTTCGCCGTGACGTCACGAGTCTCGCGAAAACGAGGCTGGTTGGCAAAAACGGTTGGCAGTGAAGGGAAATATACGTGATACCCGGGGATAAATCGACAATTGATGCTCTAATATGCGCTACTTCCCTATTATTATTTTATTGATAAGTCCTGCTGTGACACTGAACATTCTAATCACAACAATAAAGAGATCCCGCTGAGTTTATTAGTATATCAGACTGCCGTTCGATTGGGGGGAGGGGGGGGGACAAGAATCAATAAACTGCCGATATTTTTTTTCTTCAAATTTTGCTTTTTTGAAAGAAGCCGGTGTAATTCATAGTGTTTCATTTTCATGCTCCTGTATTAGGTGTAACATACCCGACTAATTACCTGTTGTTTTGACAAGTACACACCTATCCCTCAAACATGCATATCAACAGGGACGTATATATATATACGTTTATATACGTCCCTGATATCAGTTGTGATTTAATTATAGGCGGAGCATTTGAATGGGATGGAAAGAGGGAAATAGTTTGACCAAAAATAATGTCGAACTGTAAAAACAGTTTGAAAACGGGAAAAAAATAATTTAACTCACAGACAACGTTTATACTCATTTTCTTAGCTTTTTTTCGGGGGGGGGTTGTTTTTGTTTTGTTTTTTTCTCACGACTGTCTCCAATTCATAGATAAAGCCGGTCATTACTTTGGATATGGAAATTTTTTTTAATTGACATGCCTTATCTAACTTTTTGCTTGCTAGAGAAAGGGGGGGGGGGGGGTTGCGGCTCAAAATTAGAATTTTAGAATGCCTAAAGAAGTATATATTTTTCAACTTCCATGTAAGTTTGAATTGAAAATCGTTGGGATATAAAGAGACATTCATGATTTTAAAATGAAAGATAAGATTTAAATACACAATAAAAATAAATGATCAATCTTAATATGAATTAAAGAGAGGGATCTCGGGCCATATAAAATCCTAGCATTCTATTTCCATCTTTTGCACCTCGACTGTTAAAACATCCAATATTTGAAAAAGATGTTCGGACTTCCATCTTTCTAATTTTCGGAATTATTTAAACAATTATCCCGTTGAAATAAATAAATAAATAAATAAATAAATAAATAAATCTTGAGATATATATGAGAAATAAATAAATAAATAAATAAATAAATAAATAAATAAATAAATAATTAAATCTTGAGATATATATGAGAAATATTGATTGACAAATATGGAAAATGACCATATCCCTGTCTACAGTACAAAATCGATAATTCAGAAAATCAGAAACCGAAGGCATACAAAATCAGGATAAAACAGGAACCAAAGCAAACAAAAACAAAAACCTCCACCATATGAAAAGAAGCGAACTCCCGATATGAGAGTGAGACCAGGTGCCCAGGAAGAGTAAGCATCTCCTGCTTGCATGCAACACCCGTCGCTTCAATTCGGTAGAACTGTCACATCCGGTTACTTCCATTTTGGAAGATATAGAGTACAATCTTTGGTTGGATGGTTCAAATGGTCTATGACAGAATATCATCCACCATTCTGGATAGTGGGATATCATAGTGTATGACGAGTTCCCCATATCGACCGTAGAACTTCCTCAGTGACGATGTTAGTCGGTCACAAACATATCCCTGACTGAGAAGCTTATCTGAAAGACGCCTAGCTCTCAGAACAAAATCCGTATATTTGGTACTTGCTCTGGCATAGCGTATCAACTGAGATATGAACACGCCATAAGCAGGCGATGAAGGGATGTTGCTACTCAGAAAAGGAAAGTTCGTAATGCTGAAATTGAAGTCGTCACGTTTGTCATAGAGTGAGGTGTTCATGTGACCATCAGTGTCGTAGG
The DNA here is from genome assembly GCA_028142955.1 of Pinctada fucata. Classification (NCBI taxonomy): domain Eukaryota; kingdom Metazoa; phylum Mollusca; class Bivalvia; order Pterioida; family Pteriidae; genus Pinctada; species Pinctada fucata. The sequence goes on along the minus strand of AP027103.1, from coordinate 50,760,237 downwards.
ACAACATTATGTCCAAATAGGATGCTGAATTATTTGTCTCTGTAGTTTCTTTGACTTCAAGCTCCGAAGGATAGATACTGCTCAGGTAATCCGCGAATTTTGGATTATTGATGGACAACACATCGTCTATGTATCTGTAAGTGAAGTTGAAGTCAGAAGCTAAGTATCTTTTCCCATCAGAGACCAAAGATTGAATGAATTCAGCTTCGTACGAGTAAAGGAAAATGTCGGCAAGAAGTGGGGCACAATTGGTCCCCATTGGAATTCCGACAATTTGCTGGAAGACCTTTCCTCCAAACACCACAAAAATGTTGTCGATCAGAAAGTTTAACATCTGAATAATATCTGTTTCAGTGTACTTATTTTCAGAATCTGACTTTTCTTTTACAAAGTAGGTTTTGTCATAGTTAACAACAATAAATTTGTATTTGCGATTACCGTTCTTACTTGTAAACGCATTACTTATAATTTTTGCGAGTCTTTCTTTCAATTTAGAATGTGGAATTGTAGTGTAAAGTGTCGAAAAATCAAAGGCTTTGATCGAATGGACTCTACTAAAATGAGTGGATTTCAGATGTTCTAAAAGTTCCTTCGAATTCTTTAAAATCCACATCTGGTTGATACCACTGCGAGAATATACTGTCGAACAATATTTTTGTAGCCCAGATTTGATTTCAGATAAAACTTTGGTGAGTAAGATCGATACAGATTTGGTAGAACATTTTGAGGAACCAGCGATGAAACGTTGTTTGTACGGATTCTTATGCATTTTAGGTATGCAGTATAAGTATGGTAAATCTAAATCTAAATTGGTAGTGTCGAAGCCAAAGGAAGCAAGAGCTGATTTGTGGTTATCTATTATTTCAGAGGCAGAAAGGTTTGTTGTATGATCCACTGTTCCAACTTTTTTATGATTATGATAGATATATAAATGGGTTGTATTTCCTTTTCGTTTCTTTCAACTAGAAGACAAATATAATGTATTCCCCCCCCCCCCCCCCCCCCCAAATGGTTTAGATGTTTCATCCGTGTAAACATATCAAAACTGAAATATGAAATGGATAGATCACATGCAGTGGCTTTCTCTCCTTTGCGGATCATTGGTTCCGCCGCGGCGCCTGGGTGAAAAATCTACCTGGACAGCCGACAAAAATCAAGGTAAATGGCAGGTGTCAGATTATTGTCTTGTGTATACGAGGTACACGGTATAGGTTGGACTTGATAAATTGATGAATGGTATAAGATGTTCGCATTCACGACTTTAAAAATTAAATCAACCCACAGAGAGACTAAATGCTATTTATACATACCGGTGATTAACAGAGAAAAATTAAATTAAAAAAATTATCAGAAGCAATTAAAACGATCGATTAATATTATAACAACTTTGAAGTTATCTTAACTAAATTATATCTGTCGATAAACTGTACCGATAAAGATTATAAACGTGAAAAGCAGTGGACATTGCTATACATATATATATAAGAGAACCACTTTTTGCCAACCAATTTTCATGCGCATGCGCAGTGTGACGTCACTTTTTCGTCACTCGAACATCCCTTTTAAAAAAGAAAATATTATGTGTAGAAAAAACTCTTTGTCATAGAATATCCTCCTTAAAAAATATTGTTTGCCTTCTTGCTTTCATTTTGTGCAGAGTGTGAGTTTCCAAAATTTGGCAATTTTTGTATGGAGAATTGTGGAAAATGCAGAGATCAATCATGCCACCACATAAATGGTACGTGCATGCAGGGATGTGAAGCCGGTTGGTTGAACATGTATTGTGATGTTGGTTAGTATGAAGAGTAGCAATTAAAATTTTAGAAGAAAGTCACAGATATTTTAATCTTATTTCCTCAATATACTAATCCAGTCTGTTGATTTTTTACAATCGTCAGGCTCTTCTTTAACTCATTAATGTCACACTTATGCCCTTTGCTTTTTCGAGTTCATAAAAAAATTCCCCGCGAGCTCGAGGGGTTTGACTGTAAGTGTTTTGAATATTTTCCCCTGACATGGTCGCCATAGCTCTTTCTATATGGACATAACCTCAAACATTGCAATGTATTTAGAAATTGTGAAAATCAGCGGCGTGTGCGGATAGCCAAACAGGGGATGCTTACTCCTCTCGGTCACCTGGTCCCACCTCTAGCTTGCTAGGGGTCCGTCGATGCTCAATTTTGTGCTCTATTGTGATTATTTTGTTAAGATCTTCTTTAGCTCATTTGACATCGAAAGTGTTCAATTAATTTTTGAACTATAGATGCACTGCTGATGTATCTAGTACCCTCTTCTTATCTGTTTCATTTTCATATCGATTTAGAAAACACGGTGGATGTTATGGATTCAAGTGCAGTGGTCCTTATTGTCCTGGCAGTTATTATTCTGATTTTTACTATTCTTATTGTGCTGGTCTTTCTCAGAAAAAGGTAAAGATATAGATCACCTAATATATATATGTGACGTCTTAAAAATTATTTCAGACATAAATTATTTTATATGCCAAGAAACAAACAGATTTGATGATTTAAGATTGTGCATTTTGTAAACAACAACACAATGATTTCGAAATCTGTGATAGTTTCTTTTAAGGCCGATGGGAACTTTCGCGCATTCGGTTCAGATTTTACAATGCGTCGCCGGTTTCCTAAGTAGCAATAACAGGTGGTCGCAGGTACAGAAAGTGAGACTATTTTAGACAAATATGGTGATATTTCACAGTTCAAAGGGGCATTTTGCCAAATTTGTCTATTTTGCGACATCAAGAAGCCATCTTAAAGCGTAATTTAACCGCAAAATCGTAAGTTCTAAAAATTTCTGTCATTTAAGTTACACGAGGAAATTCGGAGTTGTGTTTGACGGACTTTTGGTTTAATTCCATTAAAATTTCTCTCAGCATGTTGGTTGAGGAGATACATCCTGGCTTAGATGATCGGAAATGTATGACAGTCAGAATTTGAGCTGTGCATGGTCCATGTCAAACACTTCAACAGGCTGGGTAACTTGGGAAGGGGTTAAGTTAACATGGATAATTATTCCAGCATGTCAGCTCTTGAACTGTGGGCTGCTCTCAGCATCTCTGTCCTTGACAGGGCCAAAATTTCAATGTGTTAAATTAAATATAAAGTGCATGTTTCATATATTGTTCTGGATTTGTTATGAATATTATGATTATTTACTTATAGTTGTACATTCAAATTATTTGATAAACATGTTTGAGTATCTTATAGTAACATGTATAAGGACTGAATGATCCTATCATTACTGGTAAAGACTGTGTAACTCTGTGTCTATATAAAGACAAATGTACTGACTTGATTGGCACAATTGGACCCACAGTGAATTTATAGTGAGGCAGTTGGAGACTCTAAGATACAAAGATTGATAGAATCCCTAAATGCATGTAAAAAACAACAACAACACCAAAAAAAAGTTAAATAAATAAATAAACAAACTAAGAATGTTGCTCAGCATCTAAACTCTTGAACGTATGGAGTTTATGAATGTTTCATATTATGTTCATGAAGTCCTCTGTCATGAATTTTCATGAAACGTATGGAAATTTCATTTTCGTGGCAATGTTCCTATTCAAGAAGTACATTGATTTACTAGTCATACATTATATTTGAGGAAAGGCTTCATCTATTATAGGTTTTGAAAAAAAAACATTACTATTTATAAGAATTAACTATTCATAATTACACATGAGATTTCAAGAAATTTTGCATGAACATGATTGAAGTAAGTGTTATAACAAAATTATTGATGTTTCAAATGAGGGGTATATATATTCAAGATGCAGTCATACAGAATTGGTGAGGGTAGGTTTCTTCTTTACTAAATAAAGAGTTTAGTGACTTTTTATAAACTTAATATATGTTTGTTTTTATTTATGAGATAAAAATAGCATATTTACAGATTTGAGTCTACAAAATTTTGCATGAAAGTGAACATATTTACTACAAAATTGATGTTTTATATAAGGGGGTATATGTATTCAAGGTGCAATTAGATACAATAAGTGAGGGGTGGCTTCTATTATTGCGACTTCTTTAAAACTTAATATATCATTTCTATTATTTATGAAATAAAGTTTACATCATAACACATAGATTTGAAAAAAAATTTTCATGAAAGTGAAAATTTCTACGACAAAATTGATGCTCAAAATATGGGGGTATACATATGCAATATACAATTGCACACAAATACTGTGGAAAGGCTTCTTCTAATAAGTCTTTTTATAGACCTAAGATACAGTTCTTAATATTTATGCAAGTTAAAGTATGTCTTAACTCCCTTGGTTTTGAGAAATTGTAATGAAAGTGAACATATTTACTAATTAAAATAAATTGATGTTTTAATTAAGGGGGTATATGTATTCAAGGTGCAGCCATATACAATAGGTGAGGGGAGGCTTCTTCTATTGCTACTTTTTTGAAACATAATATATGATTTCTATTATTTATGAAATAAAGTATACATCATTACACATAGTTTAAAAGAATTTTGCATGAAAGTGAAATTTTTACAACAAAATTGATGTTTGAAATAAGATGGTATACATATTCAATATACAATTGTACACAAATACTCTGGGTGGGCTTCTTCTAATAAGTCTTTTTATAGACCTAAGATATAGTTCTTGATATTATGGCAAATAAAAGTATACCTTAACACCTTAGATTTTGAGAAATTGGCAAGAAAGTGAACATATTTACTAAATGAATTGACGTTTTAATTAAGGGGGTATATGTATTCTTTATGCAGTCATATACGATAGGTGAGGGGAGGCTTCTTCTTTTGCTACTTTTTTTTAAACATAATATATAATTCCTATTATTTATGAAATAAAGTTTACATTATTACACATAGATTTAAGGAAATTTTGCATGAAATTGAAAAATTTTACAACAAAATTGATGTTTGAAATAAGGGGGTATACATATTCAATATACAATTGTACACAAATATTCTGGGTAGGCTTCTTCTAGTAATTTTTTTATAGACCTTAGATATAGTTCTTAATATTAATGCAAATAAAAGTATACCTTAACAACTTAGATTTTGAGAAATTGGCAATAAAGTGAAAAATCATTACTTTTTTTCAATGAACGTTATGGTTTAAAAATACCAAAATTTCATATTAGCATGAGAAATTCCTACAATTTTTCTATTAAGAATGTATACTGAATTACTTTCCATAAAACTGATGTAAAAGAAAATGTTTCAGAACATTCATCAATAAATAAGTGTACATGTTATAACTATATTATGTATTTGTTGAAAATAGCCATTTTGTATTTTCAATGGGTGGCCTTGAACTGTATTTTTTAAGAAAATATGTGGTTGATCTCTTAGATTAAGGTTTCAATTGCAAGATATTAAGTTGTTCTTTCAATTTTATCCAAAAAAATACAGGGTAAACAGGCTAATTTCAAAAGTATCCATCGGCCTTAAAACGGAAAAAATATCATAAAAACGAATATGTATCGGTCAATAACTTTTGATATATTAATAATACACTATCGATACATTACGATATTCTATATTGATACATTATCGATATAATCCGATATTATATATTGTTGTGGGTCATGTATTATTTTAGTTTTACTTTATGTGTAGGTACATATGTACTTAGTCATAATATTTATTGATTTCATAATAATTCTTTCTAGATTTTACTATGTCATGTTTATCTCATTAGAGAATATTCCAGTATGTTCTTTGTTACATCATTATCCTCACATGACTGTGATTTCTAGAATTTACTCTATTGTTAATCATGTGTAATGAGTCATTGTTCTAGAAGCTTCTGGTAAATTCATTGGTATTAAGTATAAATACCTCCGAGGAACTGTGTTGAGGGAACATTCGTACACATTCGTAGACACGATTCATTCATCTATTCGGATATACTGGGACACTTTATTTGTTGAGACTTTAATCCATTTAACAACGTTTGGACACCGATCTTTCGAGAACGTTTGTGATTACCGGAAACCATACCTTCGATAGACTTTGTGGACCGTAACGGACACTTTGATCCGGACATTGTATTGTAAGTTGTAATCATTTCAAATATATATATTTTGTACATAATTAAACTTGTAAATTTATATTCTGTCTTTGTCTGATTTTTGCTGGCGTTTTGGGGTATTCTGACCCATAACAGAATTGGGGGCTCGTCCGGGATAGTAATCTCTGCATATTTGCATTTTTACGTAAAGATCGTTTAAAAAAAAAAAAAGGAAATTTTTTTTTAGTAAAACTTTTGCCAGCAGAAATCAATCATGGTATTTTCGGTCACTGACTTTTTGAAATCGCCGACTGTAGATGAGTTCGAATCATTGAAAAAAGATGATTTGATTGGTTTAGGTCTTCACTTGAAGTTAGATGTAAAATCTTCTATGAGAAAACAAGAAATTAGAAATATTGTGGCTAAAGAGCTTTTAGCTAAGGAAATCTTTTCGTCATACGATTTTCCTGTTGAACCTGTTTCAAGCGAAACCAAAATGTCAAAATTTGAGTTTGAATTAGAGAAAATGAAAATACAGTTACAATTTGAAAAAGAAGAAAAAGAAAGACAATTTCAAATTGAAAAAGAAGAAAAAGAAAGACAATTTCAAATTGAAAAAGAAGAAAAAGAAAGACAATTTGAAAGAGAAAAGGAAGAAAGAGAGAAACAGGAACGTATGCACGAGAAAGAACTCCAGTTTGAGTTAGAAAAGTTAAAATTAGAGAAAAGCGCTAAGGAAAATCCTGTTCCTTTGCCTGTCAAGTCTGAATTCGACGCCGCCAAAAACATCAGATTAGTACCAAAATTTCAAGAAAAGTCCGTGGACAAATATTTTCCACATTTTGAGAAAATCGCGGCCAATCTGAAGTGGCCACGCGATTTTTGGCCAACTTTATTACAAAGCGTACTTATTGGCAAAGCGGCTGAAGTGTACTCGGCGCTCAGTATTGCTGAGAGTTCAGACTATGACAAGGTCAAGGACACGATTTTGAGAGCATATCAGTTAGTACCTGAGGCGTACAGACAAAAGTTTAGAAAGTACAAAAAGTTTGAAAATCAAACATATGTTGAATTTGCTCGAGAAAAAGAAGATTTATTTGATCAGTGGTTTCGATCTAAGAAAATTCCCAATTCATTTGACAATTTGCGTCAAATAATTCTGATAGAAGAGTTCAAAGAGTGTGTACATCAAGATTTAAGAACTCATTTGGAAGACAAAAATGTTAAAACTCTTGAAGAAGCCGCTGTTTTGTCTGATACGTACGCTCTCACTCATAAGAAAAATTTTGTGTCAAAAACTCAATCTAGTGATAGCGCAAAAACTTCAGATGTTCCAAAGAAAAATTTACAAGAGTCTCAGTCGTCCATTAGTTCCCAGTCACCATCTCAAGGTGGTTCTACGTCCGGTCCTAGGTCCGAACGTTCTGAGGCATCCCCAGGGGTGGGGTCGCTTCCTACATGCAATTATTGTAAGAAAAAAGGTCATGTTATTGGTGAGTGTTTGAAGCTTAAGAAGAAAAAAGAACTTAAGTCACAGGCCTGTGCGTCTGTTAGAAATGACAGGAAAGCCTTAGATTCGATTTGTTCTGACACTCCTGAGATTCAGGGTTCTAAGTCCAGTTCTGATGATTTTGTGGAGGATCATTATAAGCCCTTTTTGTCACAGGGATTTGTTTCACTCAGTGATTCTAGCGAAGCGTTGCCTGTTCAGATTTTGAGAGATACTGGTGCTGCCCAGACTTTATTGTTAGAGGGTTCATTGCCTTTGTCTGAGCACACTTTTACTGGTAGGTCAGTTTTATTACAGGGTGTGGAGCTAGGCGTCATTGATGTTCCCCTTCATGAAATTTATTTGAAGTCAGACTTAATTACTGGACCTGTTATCGTAGGTGTTCGACCTACTCTTCCCGTTCAAGGCGTTTCCTTGTTGCTTGGCAACGATTTAGCTGGCGGCAAAGTTGTAGCCGATCCGATTGTTTGTGAGAAAATCACGTCCGATGTCGTGTCCGATGATGAAGACGACGACTTGTACCCAGCCTGCGCTGTTACCAGGGCGATGGCCAGGAACAGACTGAAAGAGGCTGAGCATATTCCTGCACTTAACGAGGACCATCCCTCCAAAAATATAGACCTTTCTGACACATTCATGTCTACCATTGATGACAGCGTACCTGAGACGTCAGTACCACTTCATGTTGACAAGTCTCCGACAGTACCTTGTGATGATTCCTATCCGCCATTAGACAGAGATACAGATGCCTTAAGCCGTGAGCAGCTCCTCTCCGAGCAAACGAAAGATCCGGAGATCATCCGACTAAGTAAGAGGGCCCTTCCCCGAGAAGAAGCGGACAAAGTCGGAGAGTGCTTCTACATACAAGATGGCATCCTCATGCGGAAATGGAGACCACCCGATGCACCCCCTAATGAAGTGTGGCGGGTCGTTCACCAGATAGTGGTTCCAGTAGCGTATCGCGGGGACATCATGAGTTTAGCTCACGACACACCCATGGCAGGTCATTTAGGTGTCAATAAGACTTATAATAGGATTTTAAGTCACTTTTACTGGCCTAAGTTGAGAAAAGATGTGTCTGAGTTTTGTAAGTCTTGTCATAGTTGTCAGATGGTAGGTAAACCCAATCAAGTTATACCACCTGCTCCCCTCCAACCCATTCCAGCCTTTGAGGAACCTTTTAGTAGGGTGTTAGTTGATTGTGTAGGTCCTTTGCCTAGGACTAGGTCAGGTAATCAGTACTTACTGACAATTATGTGTACTTCGACTAGGTTTCCTGAAGCCATACCTCTTAGGAATATTAAGGCAAAGACCATAGTCAAGGCCCTTACAAAGTTTTTCAGTTTTGTAGGTGCTCCCAAGGCTATTCAGTCAGATCAGGGTTCGAATTTTATGTCAGGATTGTTTCAGCAGGTTATGCATGAGCTGGGTATCAGGCAGTATAAGTCTTCTGCGTACCATCCTGAGTCCCAGGGGGCACTTGAACGCTTTCATCAAACCCTTAAAACTATGATGAAAACATATTGTCACCAGTATGAAAAAGACTGGGATGAAGGGGTTCACCTCGTGTTGTTTGCGGCACGAGAAGCGGTTCAGGAGTCCCTGGGGTTCAGTCCCTTCGAGTTAGTTTTTGGGCATACAGTCAGGGGGCCATTGAAGTTATTGAAGGAAAAATGGTTGACTGAGACTAGCGATTTGAATCTCTTAGACTATGTGTCTAATTTCAAAGAGAAATTATATAATGCTTGCAAATTGGCTCAAGAAAATCTCAAAACCTCACAAATGAAAATGAAAACATGGTATGACAAAGATGCTAGAAACAGAGTTTTTAAACCAGGCGATAAAGTTCTTGTATTTTTGCCTATCCCTGGTCATCCTTTGCAAGCTAGATATTTCGGTCCTTATGAGATTGAGAGTAAAATTAGTGATGTTAACTACGTAGTTAAGACACCAGGTCGGCGAAAAGAAAAAAGAGTGTGTCATGTTAACATGTTGAAAGAGTATTTTGATAGAAGTGACCGAAATTTTGTAAAACCAGTTTCCACTTTGGCCAATGTAAATACATTAGAAAATTGTGTTGAACCTGAATGTAATGAAGAGACTGTCGAAAAAGACTTCACTCAAAGTGTCCGTTTGAAGAATTCTGAAATTCTAACAAATCCGGAAGTGAAACTCGGACATCTGACTGTGCATCAAAAAGAGGAAGTGCACCAATTAATGCGGGAATATACGACCATCTTTCCGGACGTTCCAAAAAAGACGAATGCATCTCATCATGACGTCATTGTGGGTGATGCGTCACCTATCAAACAGCATCCCTATCGGTTAAACCCGATAAAACTTCAATACATGCGGAAAGAAATTCAATACATGCTCGAAAATGACATTATTGAACCCAGCAATAGTGATTGGAGTTCCCCATGTATTCTGGTTCCGAAGCCAGACGGAACTTACCGATTGTGTACGGACTTTAGAAAAGTCAATTCAGTCACCAAAACTGACTCTTATCCGATCCCACGAATCGATGACTGTATCAATAAAATTGGCAGTGCAAAATTTGTCAGCAAATTTGACTTGCTTAAAGGCTATTGGCAGGTCCCGCTTACCGAGAGAGCCAGAGAAATATCGGCATTTGCGACTCCAGATGGGCTATACCAATATAAAGTAATGCCCTTTGGTATGAAAAACGCACCAGCCACATTCCAGAGGATGATTCATTCGCTCCTAAATCATCTCGAAGGATGCGAGGCGTACATCGATGACGTCATCATCTACAGCGACACCTGGGATGATCATCTCCGAATCATGCGTACCTTCTTCGACATACTGGCGAAAGCAAACCTCACAGTGAACCTTGCGAAAAGTGAATTTTGTCATGCGACTGTAGAATATTTGGGTCACAAAGTAGGTCAAGGTTTTGTTACTCCTATCATGGCCAAAGTTGAAGCTATTTCAAAGTTCCCGATTCCTACCAATAAGAAAGAAATAATGAGATTTTTGGGAATGGCAGGATTTTACAGAAAATTTTGTCCAAATTTCTCGTCAGTTGTTGGTCCACTTACCAATCTGTTACAAAAGAAAGTGAATTTTGCATGGACCAATGACTGTGACGAATCTTTTAAGAAAATCAAATGTGTTCTTATGAATAGTCCTGTCCTGTCAGCTCCAAATTTTGATAAGCAATTTAAGCTTACTGTTGATGCTAGTGACGTAGGAATCGGGGCTGCTTTGTTTCAAGAAAATGATGATGGTGTAGATAGAGTTGTTTGTTATTTTTCAAAGAAATTGACAAAATGTCAAAAGAATTACTCTACTATTGAAAAAGAGTGTCTTGCATTATTGTTAGCTTTACAACATTTTGATGTTTATTTGAATGTTACTCTACATCCCATTCTTGTGTATACTGACCACAACCCTCTCACATTTTTGCACAAAATGTCAAACAAGAATCAAAGACTTACAAGGTGGAGTTTATTGTTGCAAGAGTACAATATCATTATTAACCATATCAAGGGCAAAGACAATGTGATTGCAGATGCACTATCGAGAGTTTCATGATTTTTGCAGAATTTACCACCTAAGTTTTCATTGACATTCAAACTTTTTTTAAGGGGGGAGGTGTTGTGGGTCATGTATTATTTTAGTTTTACTTTATGTGTAGGTACATATGTACTTAGTCATAATATTTATTGATTTCATAATAATTCTTTCTAGATTTTACTATGTCATGTTTATCTCATTAGAGAATATTCCAGTATGTTCTTTGTTACATCATTATCCTCACATGACTGTGATTTCTAGAATTTACTCTATTGTTAATCATGTGTAATGAGTCATTGTTCTAGAAGCTTCTGGTAAATTCATTGGTATTAAGTATAAATACCTCCGAGGAACTGTGTTGAGGGAACATTCGTACACATTCGTAGACACGATTCATTCATCTATTCGGATATACTGGGACACTTTATTTGTTGAGACTTTAATCCATTTAACAACGTTTGGACACCGATCTTTCGAGAACGTTTGTGATTACCGGAAACCATACCTTCGATAGACTTTGTGGACCGTAACGGACACTTTGATCCGGACATTGTATTGTAAGTTGTAATCATTTCAAATATATATATTTTGTACATAATTAAACTTGTAAATTTATATTCTGTCTTTGTCTGATTTTTGCTGGCGTTTTGGGGTATTCTGACCCATAACAATATTAATACATTATGGATATTATACGATATTTTATATTAATGCATTATCGATATATTGCGATATTCTGTATTGGATATACGCCGAAAACAATTCATTCTTAAAGATATTGGACAGTTTGAGGCCCGCAGGGCTGAAAACTGTCCAATATCTTTCAGAATGAATTGTTTGAGGCGTATATCGTACTTAAAACATTGATCACTATTCAAAGTGGCATGACCTTATGTTGTAACGAAATGTAATCACTACAGGTTCTAACATTCTTGTTACTAGCAGTAGGGAGTCGTTTTTAAAAGAAGATAACGGAGGTGAAATTTTCAATTTAAAAAAAAATTGTGACAAATTTCCGTAAACCAAGACGAAATTGGATGCAATTTTTTTTTTACGAAATAAATCAACGGGAATACTTTGCGTGCTGTCGATTTAGTTGAAGCTTCTTTGGAAATATAGAATAAAAGTGCGTGTCTCTAAAAATGTCGTTTTCCGGACAAGCAAGAAAAGATTTAGTGCTTTTAAATACCGAAAAGAAATAATTGGGACGTTCAACTTAAGTACTATATGTGCAAGGTTAAAAGAAAGAAACAATTCAGAAGATATTTTGAAGGAGTCAAGTTCGAAAACCCTGACCTAAAGCCAGCCTTTGACGGTTATTTACACCGGTGGGGGGTGGGGAGGGCTGGGTCAAAATAACCGTCAAAGGCTGGATTTAGGTAAGGTTTTTCGGACTAGAAGTAAAATTAAAAGGATGGAAAAAAATTAAGACCGAAAAAAAAAAATGGACTGAACTATAGTGCAGGCCTTTTACATTATCATTCCCGGCACAACGGCCGATTCATTCTTCAGATATATAAGTGTCAACTCCTCAAGAAAAAAGAAAAAAAAAGCAAAAATTGGAATAGTCGGTACCACGACACATGGAATTCTTGTCACGTGATTTCTAAATAAGGATTGTAACGGTTGTCTTGTAAATGTCAAAGTACATTTACCTATGGCTGTCCAATATTTAATCTAGGTCGCGTATATTTTTTCTAATAAACGCGACCTAGATTTGATATTGGACGGTCAAAGGTAAATTTCGGACTGTTCGAACAAAGGAATGACGTCACATCAATGTTTTAAATAATAATACATTATAGATATATTATGATATTCTTTATTAATACATTATCGATATATTACGATATTCTACATAAATGCAACACCGAAACATTACGATATTCTACATAAATATATTATCGATATATTACGATATTCTATTCTTATACATTATCGATATATTACGACGTTCTATATCAATACAATATCGATATATAACGATATTCTATATTGATTCATTATAGATATATTACGATAATTTATATTAATACATTATCGATATATTACCGTATTCTACATTTATATATAATATGTGTATTACGATATTTTATATCAATATATAACGATATTCTTCAGGAATACTCTATCGATATATTACGATATTCTACATTAATACATTATCGATGTATTACGATATTCTCCATTAATACATTGTCAATACATTACGATATTCTAAACTAATACATAATCGATATATTACGATACTCTACATTAATACATTATCTATATATTACGATATTCTACGAATTATTTTTTTTATTTATTTAATGTGATTGTGCAAAAAATGTTTTTATGTTGTAAAGAGATTACAGCAAAGAAAAGGCTAATAAGGCATCGGAAACTGATGGTGTTGAACTCATTGCAGGATCAGATACAGGTACAGTATTAAATGTTGCCGAGGTAAACTGGATATCTGCAAGTATTGGTTATAATGATTATAATATTTAATATCATACTCATTGTAATATTTAATAAATTATTTTTATGCAATATCGATTTAATACTCGACTTAATTTAAATTACTGGCTTGCAAATTTAGTATTCGTAGTTCTGTAAATATATGATAAAAGAACGTGTGAATGGAAATCATTTGCACATAAGTATCATCAAGCATATTGTCATTCGAAGATGACCTCGGAGCTCTGAGTCAAACTGGGGATACTGCAGAACAGGGAACTGCTTACCTTGTGACTATCGATGACCATGAAAGGATATATTGTAACACCGATGACACTATGAATGGCATACCAGTATCTCAGCTAAAAGCTTATTTCACTGCGAATCGACAAAAAAAGAAATTCGAAGATGAATTTAAGGTAAAGTATACCTGTTCATCAACTATGTTTCACTGCAAATCTTATACAGATTCCTTTGATGAAAATTATCGCTATTTACTTTTGTAAAGATCTTTTAAGTTGAATGCATAAATATTATGATAATTCATGAAGTCCTGTATCGTTATTTATAAGGCACTCCCACACGGATCTGTCCATCCAACTACAGTTGCAGAGTTACCGAAGAATATGAAAAAGAACAGATATAAAAACACATTACCATGTAAGATGTTTGACAAGTTACATGATTTACCCACATGTATTTGTACATAAAACATGAAAAGGAGAAAGTCCTGTACGTTTGATTTCATACTAATAAGATATCGTCAGACCACATCAATTGCTAATGGCGTGCAAGATGGCCGTCCTAAGTCAGCATCGATGGCCCTTTGGTCTTATTGATTTATTAACTGTATTCTTTCATGTTTAATTTTCATATGTCGTATTTCTCTTTTACATATCTTGATGTACTTGTTTATTCCTTGATTTCGGATAGGGTGTTTAGCTGATGGCACTGCAACTCTTTTCTTTTAGAGCAACAAGGAAGATGTATTCGACAATACTATATTGGTGGTCATCTCTGTTCACTATGTTTGTATTTTGTAATAGCAAATTCAAATAGTAATTAGCATGGTTGACAGGCTTGCTTTGGGAACAATAGAATAACAATTTTGAATTATTGTGGTCATCTAACTTCTTCATTAAATTTTTAAGATGGCGCCGAACAATAATTTTTGGTAATTTTTCTTATTCTAAACTGTGATACCGGTGGCATTGAGCAAAAATCCCCTCCCCTTGTTCTTTTTAATGATCAATCGAAGGTTAGTCGAATTACACATATATTTAATTATTGACAATAAGAATACCGGTATAAAGGTTTCAACACATTTAAAAGTCTCAAAATCCTAACTTTTGTCTACGTTTCAGATGACCATTCAAGAGTTCGTCTGCAAGGGAAAATGGATTTCATAAATGCAAATTTTATAGAGGTATATGAATAATTGGTTTTATTCAATTTCAAGATTGTATTTCATGATCTAATGGAAAAATTGTCTAAATTCACAGACTGAAATTTCAGAAGATTTTTTGTTTAATTCTGTAAAATTAATATTGTTTTAAAAGCCGTAATTGCTACTTCCAGGATGCAAGTGGCATCAAAAAGTACATCGCAGCACAAGGTAAGGCACTAAATTTATAACTTTAAAAAAGTTTAACCAGAGATGATTCAATTTTGATACCGATATGAAAGGGCTGAATTCATAAGGCTTTATTATATATTTTGAGGTCCAATTCAAACAACCATTGAGGATTTTTGGCAGATGATATGGGAAAGCAACATTGATAAAATAGTGATGTTGACGAACCTTGTGGAAGGAGGAAAGGTATTCATTATTGGGTATTACGTACATTTAGTTTAATCTGTTATTTTGTAAATATTTAAGGATTGTTTTTCAGCTTTTGCGCTTTATCGGTGTGTATTGGCAGTAGGGAATGGAAACAAAATATGTAAAGCACGAAGTGCTTTAAATTTCATGAATTTTATTTCCATTCCCTACTGCCAATACACACCGATAAAGCGCAAAAGCTAAAAAACAATCCTTATATTTACATTTTACGTGTTAACTAAGTTATTTCTGCCAATTTTTCAGCCAGTTTCTTTACATTTGAAATATCATTGCGGAGGGAGAACGCCATTTGACGCAAGAGCGTACGACGTTTTTCGTTAGATTCGAAGTAGTACCTTCTGTACGGAAACGTTGTTGACAAATGAGAAACTGAATTTTGTCCACTTGCTGTATTTTGAACATTTCAATTAAAACTGAAGAAAATTGAATTGTGAAAATTCGTGACTTTTGTCCAACATAATTCAGACATGGTGGAGAGTTAAACTGGAGAAATTTCACAGAAATGAAGGGAAAACTTTTAAAAACTCTTTTTAACACACTTTTAAACTGCTAAGACATATAAAATCAATCGGTATTATTGTATACAAACTTCTGTAAATACCCTATTTCATCTGGAAGTAATTAGAATAATGCAAAAGTCGAGTACAGCCGTCGAAAACGCGAAAACTTTCGGTATTTTCATGACTTACCTCAACATCATGGCTAAAATTTGCTGATACTCGAAGTATTTCTGATATTATGAATCCATAAGAAGCAAAGATAAATTCACTGTTGATAATGACACAAGTGAATCAAATCCTCATCCTAAATACTGAATATTTGATCCACTTATGCCTGAATATTCACTCATCCAAACACGGCATCTTTCTGCAAACAACAATGCAGTTCGTCCTTGAACTTCGTCTACTGACGCGTGATCGACTTACTACGTCACACTTCTTGGAAGTGTACATGTGGGTGACCTAGATTTTGACACATTTAATCACTGGGGGTAGACGGCGTCGTTTGATAATGGATACATGTTTTGAATCTGTATTAAAGCAATAAATAAAATGGGAATTTTATCAGAAATTAATCCGCGTAAGTTCTAAAGTCACGTGATAGGCTCTTGCGATTATCGAGAAATAAAGCAACAGTTGGTTTGGTACATTTATATAAGGGAAACGCAGTAGGAATGTAAATATTAAAATATATGTTCCATAGTACATGTACCAATTTTATTCTACTAGACGCGTTTTTCGGATATTAAATTCTCATAAGTGGTATTAAAGGTATTCATTAGGTTATGAGAGGTTATTGGGGCACACATTTATGGAATTCTAAGACTTAAAATCACGACATAAGTATAATGTAAAACTTAATTGAACATTTTTGATCAATTCAGATATTGAAAACATTTGGTTACTTTCAGAGTTACGGACCCTTTCAGTTTACATTGAACTCTATGGGAAAAGGTTAAGTTTCCTAAGATTTTCAACAAAACTATGGGGCATCAAATATTGATTGGTCAAAAACTTCAAAAAAATTCATCAAATTTCGCTGATAAATCAAAAGTTCACCAATTAGTTTTTCTGCAATTAATTTTTTTTTTCAAAATATAGGCTAGTACAAAATTTATGATTATGAATTGACTTAATTTCAATGTTTTTGGCAAATTTTCATCATTACCCATCGAATACCTTAATGTCAAACAGGTTGAATAAAGCCAAAGTGAATTTTCCTGGCGCCATCTACAATATAGACTGTTAATTTTCTCTTGCCAAGAAAAAAGTGAGCGGCTCCAAATTTCGTGTACATGTTCACTACAATATATGCCTCCTTGTATATCAAATAATATCAAAATGGATAATTATTCGTAAATATATACAATACCAGACAGAGTATAGATAGAACATTACTTTTATTCCCAGAGCGCGCACTGAATATTTTAGACGATCATTTGTTATATCTTGCAGTGCACTTTGGAATGATTTAACACCAAATCTTAGAAATTGTACAACATTAGACAATTTTAAAAAGATATATCTAGAAGAGTATTTTAATAGATAATTTAATTGTTTTAATACATGGACATTGTCTGTGATGCATAGTTTTAATACAAGGACATTTCACTACATATTGTTTTTGTTTTAGATACAGTATTCAACATCTCAAATTAATGAAAAATTACTATGCATTGATATGTTTTAATTTATGTTAACTTTCTTATTATTTATTTGTACATATGTATATAATACAGGACCACAATGTAAACTAGTCCCAAGACTAATTGTATTTATCCTGTTAAAATAAAGGAGATTATTATTGTTATAATTATCATTATTATTATTATTATACATAAGATCATATTTGCATATATTAAGGTATTTTACTATGGAACAAAAATGTTCTACATTCTTCATTCAGTTCATAACAATTTTCATTAGTTTTCTGAAATGGATTATTCATCTACAGAAAAAGTGTGAACAGTACTGGCCAAATCCAAATGAGAAAATGACACTTGGAAAATTTGGATTGACATTGAAGGATGAGAGAATATTCTCATATTACACTCTAAGAGAGGTGGAAATCGTTGATAATAAGGTAAATTAAACCTTAATATAATTACTTTTTTGCATGGTTTATATGAGTATGACAAATATGGATAATGACCATATCCCTATATACAACATCAAATCGTCTTCGAATTCATTAGCATCATTTTAGAACGACTACATTTACAGCATGGATCAGACATGCACGTTTCGGGTAATAAACCCTCGTCAGTGATCCTCAATCTAAACAATGTAATATGGCAAAAAATCTGTGACAATTATGTCCTAAATATACCGACAGACGTAGCAAGATGGTTCAAATGGTCCATGACATAATATCATGCACCATTCTGGAGAGTGGGACATCATAGTGTATGACGAGATCTCCATATCGACCGTACAACTTCCTCAGTGACGATGTTAGATGATGATAACGTATCCCTTACTGAGAAGCTTATCTGAAAGACATCTCAGCTCTCAGAATAAAATCTGTAAACTGAGATATGAACACGCCATACGCAGGCGACGATGGGATGTTGCTACTCGGGAAAGAACATTTGTGATGCTGAAATTGAGGTCGTCACGTTTGTCATAGAGTGAGGTGTTCATGTGACCATCAGTGTCGTAGGACAACATTATGTACAAATAGGATGCTGAATTATTTGTCTCTATAACTTCTTTGACGTCAATATCCGAAAGATAGATTCTGCTGAGATAATCCGCGAATTTTGGATTAATGATGGACAATAATTATTAATGGACAAAAATGATGATTATTTTAAAGAATCATTTGAACATTTGTATGTTGGTAATAAAAGTTCATATGATTCTTTGAAATAATTGGATCAAAATAGACTTTCTTAAATACAGATAATCATTTTGAATCTGGACTGTCTTTGTTGATTCTACGGTTGATATTAAAAGAAAGACAATTTCTACCTTGATACATGGTGTAAGTGTAAATACTCAAAGTTTCTTTTTCAATTTGGTGCTCTATTGTGAGTGCTGTTGAGATTATCGTCAGGATCTTCTTTAACTCATTTAACTGGAAGATATATTGAAATAAAATGTTCGCGTTAAAAAAGAAAGGTTTTCTCAAATAAATTTCACCTGTATAAAGCAGCAACTTAAATAGTCGAGCATATAAGATAATTATATTATGAATATTTAAGACGCCCGGCTGTAGATAGGTTGGGAAGTCAAAGTAATTCATTAATTTATTTAGTAAACTTTAAACTTGGTTATTTTCACTGGGGGAAATTTCGCGATTATAACGTCAAGACGTTAAGCGTAGGGGAAATATTCGCGATATGAAGTCTTGTCCACTGTAAGAAAGCAGCGGCGATATTTTCGCGTGCGGAAGTTTTCGCAAAGTCACATGACTCGCGAAAAACGCGAAATAACCCCAACACATAAATATCCACGTTAACTTTACAGTACATAAACTTATCATGCCATATTGTATATTGAGTGTCTTTTCCTTTAACGCCTTTCTGAAAGTTTTCTTTTTTGTATTTTACAAATCATATTTTATATCAAATTTTAAGAGAGACTTTTCAGTTATTTATTGGTAAGATTCTGAACAATTTTTGTTTCTAGATCCTAAACGTTAAACGACAAAAATAGTCAGGAATATATTCTGCCTTCATTTCGAAGAGTAACAAAATTAATGGTATTCCCTCAATTATTCCATAATTGAAATCCAAACATTTTTACATTTGAAGACACATATTCAGGAACCTCAGAGAGTTCTGCAATGAGGTAAACATAGATTTTGAAATGAATATTTCATTTCAGTCGAAAGAAAAAAGAGATATTCTACACAACCATTTCACAACATGGCCTGACCACGGAACACCAGATCCTCTACTTCTCATTCTTTTTCATAAACGTGTTATCGCTTCTAAACCAAAATACGATGGACCTATTCTCGTACATTGCAGGTATCTATAATCGAAAATGATACAGTTAGTTTTATTAAATGTGTTTAAAGCTTTTTTATTCATATGGTTAAAATGTTTTAAAGAAAGAAAGGAGTATTTCATTATCTTTTGAACATCAATTCTTCGGATAAGCGGATGCTCCAATAAAAGAGATATACTATCTTATTTTAGTGCCGGTATAGGTCGAACAGGAACTTTTATTGCATTGGATGCACTAGAAAGCCAAGGAGCGAACACTGGTATCGTGGACATTGAGAACTACGTGAGAATTATGAGAAAAGATAGACTGAATATGATACAGACCTCAGTAAGTACATGTATCTGCTTTGACGTACATCTAATTGACAGATTCCTGTCAAGGGAAAATATTCAAATTATTTCGTTTTAATCTTTACGGTTTTACAATTTTCATATTGATTTCGACTTAGTGGTTTCGAATCGTTCATTATTATTCTCCCGCTGTTATTAATGTCAATTCGATGTTACTTTGAAATTAAAGAGGGCGCTACTAAAATGATTTTTGGTGACTCCACAAGAAGCATCACTGTTGAGAATGTAATATTCGAAACATGTGTCTGTTGCATGGAAATTATTTTGGAATTTTCTTTAAGGAGGTATAGACTTGGAACCCTTCGACATTATCAATATAAACACTTATTTCACGTTGCAATGTGGAGCAGTTAAAATCGTTCCCCGTGACCTGATGTTTGTCAAGTGTATTAATTACATCTCTCCAGCTCTGTCACCTGAAAGAAGCTTTGTTTTGGCCTTTTATAAATGTGACATCATATATATATTTTTTTGCAATTTCGGAAACTTGCCATTTCACCCATAAATATAATCGACATTAAGGGAGTTTAACATCTTAGCACCATCCCTCCAATGCTATTTTGAAAATAGATTTTATTTGGATGTGAATCAACCCTACAGGAAATTTGGAGCTGCGCACTCTCTATAATGTAAATGTACACATCTAAATTCAAAAAATTAAAAAGTGTGCTACTGAAATGATTTTTGGTGGCTCCGCAAGAAGCATCACTGATGAGAATTTAATATTCGAAACACGTGTCTGGTGCATGGAAAATTAGTTTGGAATTTTCTTCAAGAAGGTATAGAGTTGGAACCCTTCGACATTATTGATAACCATAAGATGTTTCAACTTAATTGCTGAAAGTCGAAAAGAATATGTTTGTATTGTTATATAAAGTAATACTTACTAAGCAATACGTTCGTACGTCAATATCGAGAAGAAAGGTTCCCCACGAGGGGTTTGACAGGAAGGGACTTAATTGCTTTCCTTGACATCGTCACCAAAGCGTTTTCTGTATAGACATAACCTCAGGCAGATCATGCTTTGTATATATTGTTTTATTTTCATTTTCGTGCGTGAACATCGTCGGCGGATGCGGCTAGCCAAACAGTGGATGCTTACTCCTCGTGGGCACCTGGACCCAACTCTAGCGTACTAGGGTCCGTCGATGCTCAATTTGGTGATCTATTGTGAGCGATGATGAGATTGTCCTAAGGACTTTCTTTATCGCATGAATAACTTTGAATTTACATTTTTTGGCCATATTACATTGTATAGATTGAAGATCACTGACGAGAGTTAAGACTCCGAAACGTGCACGTCTTGTCGATGCTGCAAATCTATTTGTTCTTAGATAATGCTATTGAATTTGAAGGCGTTTAATATGTATGTTGGATATGTTTATTTCGTTGATTCCAGCACTTACACTGTTTTCTAGTGAATTTTAAAATCTAAGAAATACTGTATGTTTACTTATTCTACTGGGATTCATATTTTTAACGAGTAGCGCGGCTAGGACAACGCTTTTTCAAGAATGCGCGAAATCATGAATCTTTTATAGATGAGTCAAATCGCTTATTACTAGTTACTCATTCACCCCTGTCCGCTCTGTTTCCGCTAAAATGTGGTTGCGCTAAAAATAAGTACACGTACAGTACATTTAATGTTGTTAACTATGACAAAACCTACTTTGTAAAAGAAAAGTCCGATTCTGAAAATAAGTACACTGAAACTGATATTATTCAGATGTTAAACTTTCTGATTTTGTGGTGTTTGGAGGAAATGTCTTCCAGCAAATTGTCGGAATTCCAATGGGGACCAATTGTGCCCCACTCCTTGCCGACATTTTCCTTTACTCGTACGAAGCTGAATTCATTCAATCATTGGTCTTTGAAGGGAAAAGATACTTAGCTTCTGACTTCAACTTCACTTACAGATACATAGACGATGTGTTGTCCATCAATAATCCAAATTTCGCGGATTACCTGAGCAGTGTCTATCCTTCGGAGCTTGAAGTCAAAGAAACTACAGAGACAAATAATGCAGCATCCTATTTGGACATAATGTTGTCCTACGACACTGATGGTCACATGAACACCTCACTCTATGACAAACGTATCGACTTCAGTTTCAGCATTACAAACTTTCCTTTTCTGAGTAGCAACATCCCATCATCGCCTTCTTATGGCGTGTTCATATCTCAGTTGATACGCTATGCCAGAGCAAGTACCAAATATACGGATTGAGCTAGGCGTCTTTCACATTAGCTTCTCATTCAGGATATGTTTGTGACCGACTAACATCGCCACTAAGGAATGTTAAACGTCTTCAAATTCAATAGCATCACTTAAGAACAGGTAAATTTTCAGCATGGACCAGACATGCAGGTTTCGGGTACATAACCCTCTACGGTCGATATGGGGAACTCGTCATACACTATGATGTACAACACTCCAGAATGATGTATGATATTCTGTCATAGATCATTTGAACCATCAAACCAAAGATTGTACTCTATGTCTTCCGAAATGGAAGTTACCGGATGTGACAGTTCTACCGAATTGAAGCGGCGGGTGTTGCATGCAAGCAGGGGATGCTTACTCTTCCTGGGCACCTGGTCTCACTTCCATATCGGGAGTCCGCTTCTTTTCATGTGGTGGAGGTTTTTGTTTGTTTGCTTTGGCTTCTGTTTTATCCTGATTGTTATGCCTTCTGAATTATCGATTTTGTGTTGTATTCGGGGATATAATCATTATCCATATTTATCACATATCAATATCTCAATCTCAAAGTCGAGAAGGTAAGGCGAAATCAATAGAAATCTTTTGAATGGATGTGAACCGTGGTATGAATAACATTCTGAAGTCAGACCAAGTGTCCGGGGAAAGTTAGCGTCTCCTGATTGCATGAAGCATGATGAATGTCTCTGTAATTTAATTTTATAAAGGACCAATCCATAATTATCGATATGCCTGACAGAAAAGATTTCATGTTTCTTTTCCGCTACAGAATACAATTCTAACGAATCATGGACATGTAGTGGCATGTGAAATGTTTTGACAATCCTGTTTTTGAAAGATATAAAAATGACATATATCCAAAAAATTGAGGTTTAAGACGGCAAACTTTACATACACAGAAACGCCATTTTGGACCCAAATGTGAAAATTGTTAGCGGAGAGATTGATACAAGTGTGTATGACATAAGACTTAGGATTCAACTTTGTAAATTTCCCCTCTCTCTGTGCCCTGACTGAATGTGACGACAGGACTCCATACAGAAACAAGTCCAAACATCTATAGAGAAGACAGGGCCCTGGCAACCTGTCCTCTGAGAATCTCCTTGGCTGTTTAAAACATGAATGAGCTCGCTACAGCCGGCAGAGCACGGACTATTGTTCTTTTGCCTTTTGTTTTTATATCCATTTTCATATTCATCTGTGTGTTTCTTGGCCTCTGCATCATGCTCTCTATTTGTATGGTCATCTTACAGTGAGGTAGTTATTTTTCACCCCAAATGTGTGTTCTTCGATACCTCTAGGTAATCGGAAAAGTGGGAGGGTTGTGCGCACGTAATCCGGATAACTACACCGTCTGCTACAGGCTTGGCAGATGGCCGACCTAAGTCGGCATCGATTGCCCCTTGGTCTCGCATGTTTATGTGCAGTTATTTGTCTTTGCTGTTTCTATGTGATTTGGGTTTACTTGTACCGTTTGCCTCTCCTCTTTTTCTGTGCGTGTCTGCTCTGTGTTTTTGCTTGGAGTGTTTTGAGGTTTTGCTGTCAATGCTGCTGCCAAGTGTTGTTAGAGATTCCTTATTTCTTTCTTTTATCGTGTCCGGAGAAAATTTCAAAATTAACATCCTCGAACTTAAATCATCTGTTTCTTAAGGAAGAATACGCCACAAGTAAACGAGCGAATTAAGTGGTTTGATGATAGTAATTATGTAAGGAAGACTATGCTTCAGTTATTTGTTGTTCGAGAAAAAATACTTGAGAATGTGATAGAATGACACAGTTAAAAAGAATGAAAAAGTTCCAACTCTTTACCTTCTTGAATAAAATTTCAATTCAATTCTAATGAATCAGACACGTGTTTCGGAGGGTTAATCCTCATCACTGATACTTATTCAATGAAGAAACTATTTTCTGACACAGCCAATTATATTGCATTAGCGCCCCCTGCTTTTTTTTTTTTTTTTAGTTTGTGCATTTACTTTACAGAAATTGCACGACTTAAATAGAACATCATACAAAAGAATAGTATGATAGCTATCTATGACAAAATAGCATTGGAGTAATGGTGCTAACCTCCATTCATTTCGATGATATATTTGGTTGAGTTTACAAGTTTCCGAAAGAGCAAAAAATATATATATGATGTCAAATTGATAAAGGGCCAATGCAAAACAATGCTTCTTTCAAGGGACAAAGCAGAAACACATTTAGATTCAAACACAGAATTTCGGTAAACATGAAAATTTCACGACCTTGAATCACAAATATGGATAATGACCATATCCCTGTTTACAGCACAAAATCGATAAACCAGAAAATCAGAAACCGAAGGCATACAAAATTAGGATAAAACATGAACCAAAGCAAACAACGAAAAACCTCCATCATATGAAAAGAAGCAAACTCCCGATATGGGAGTTAGACCATGGGCCAAGGAAGAGTAAGCACCTGCTGCTTGCATGCAACACCCGCCGCTTCATTTCGGTAGAAATGTCACATTCGGTTACTTCCATTCGGAAGGTTGGATGGTTTAAATGGTCTATGACAGAATATCATCCACCATTCCGGAGAGTGGAATATCATAGTGTATGACCAGTTTCCAATATCGACCGTAGAACTTCCTCAGTGACGATGTTAGTCGGTCACAAACATATCCCTGACTGAGAAGCTTATCTGGAAGACGCCTAGCTCTCAGGACAATATCTGTATATTTGGTACTTGCTCTGGCATAGCGTAACATCTGAGATTGAACACGTCATAAGCAGGCGATGAAGGGACGTTGCTACTCAGAAAAGGAAAGTTTGTAATGCTGAAATTGAGGTCGTCACGTTTGTCATAGAGTAAGGTGTCCATGTGACCATCAGTGTCGTCCAAATGTCCAAATAGGATGCTGAATTATTTGTCTCTGTAGTTTTTTTTACCTCAAGCTCCGAAGGATAGATACTGTTGAGAATCCGCAAATTTTGGATTATTGATTGACAACACATGGTCTATGTATAAGTGAAGTTGAAGTCAGAAGCTAAGTATCTTTTCCCTTCAGAGACCAATGATTAAAAGAATTCAGCTTCGTACGAGTAACGGAAAATGTTGGCAAGGAGTTGGGTACAATTGGTCCCCATGAGAATTCCGACAATTTGTTGGAAGACCTTTCCTCCAAACACCACAAAAATGTAGTCGATCAGAAAGTTTAACAGAAAACGTGCTGAAAATACTTTTAAATTTCCAATCATGAATGCTATTTGTATATTGTTTAATTGTAAATTTTCAATACTGATACATTTTCTAAGACACCCCTATCATCCATAGATCTGTCTTTAGTCGACTTTTGGCACATATTTTAGGTAATGTTAGAATTTTGCTCTTCTTCTATTCACTATTTGGATTTCCTCTCTTTTGGCCTCTAGTATTACTGATTATACAGTATTTATTAGACAGCGCATATGGTAGCACTAAATAATAACGATATAACTAATATTTTCATGTGATAATGGTAACGCCGTGTAGATATCACGCTAAGGCATGTATTCTCTTCAAAGATTTCAATTCCTTTACGGTCACATAAACTGACGAAATTGTTAAATAA
Organism: Pinctada fucata; assembly: GCA_028142955.1. Lineage (NCBI taxonomy): Eukaryota > Metazoa > Mollusca > Bivalvia > Pterioida > Pteriidae > Pinctada > Pinctada fucata. Next base: position 50,734,273 of record AP027103.1, on the reverse strand, counting down.
CAAGAATCAAAGTGAAATGATATCAAGTGTATATGAAGTGTAAGCTTCTCCTAAGTGTTTGGTTATCCTTTTATGAAGATCAAGGATATCAACGATATAACAGACTGTTATATGCATGCCATATATACACCCAGACAAAAGTTAAGCAACACCCCAATATTTCGGAGTTCTTATACTTTACGATAGCACCGAGAAGTTTTCGTTAAATATATCAGATACCAATTCTTTTGTAAATGACTTTACATCTTTTGGTATCATATAACACTAAAATGATATCGAAATTGAAACAATTACCTTGGATAGAGCCTCAAATGAAAATAATGTACTTTTGAGGGAAAATAATGTAAAGTTTAAGAGAAGTATTGAAAAAATAAGGTAACACGTACTTGAAAAAGAGATAAACCACATTAGGCTCAAGATTCACAAATCTAATACGGTTTTCATTCAAAAATTTAGTAATATATTCTTTCAGTGGACTTCCGGTTGAGGTTTATTCAAACTACCCTCTTTCATTCGCTCGTGTTAATAAATTGTCAATAATTCCCGTTAAAGACAATGGTTGTTCAAAATTGCTTTATATTCCATGTTCACTGATGTGCATGATGACTTTCAGCGAAATTATGCCGCAATTTGGTCGAACGGGACGCACATCCGGTTTTTAATTTTGTCATTAAAAGAGAAATTTTACGATTCGACGGATTAATCTTTTAACCGGAAGTGACATTTTGCCAGGTGGTTGTCCCACATGAAGATTGATATTGGTCGAACCCGGTTTGATTATAAAATTCAAGAAAATAGTGGTCACGAAGGTGTTATTTTAAAGAAAATACAGAAAAAACACCCAAAAAGATATCGTAGTCAAACTTTATTTCTTTGATAAAAACGATAGTTATAAAAATGCAACATCAAAATATCTTATTCAGGGTCTAAATGTGTGGCTGATAATAAGTTTAGTTCTACCGGTACGTAGGTGCTTAACTTCACTTCCGGTTTCATAAACGCGCTTTTTGACACGATATATTTTTCAAAAACAATTACTCCCAATTCTTAAGAGATAATTCACATTATCTCATATTTTTAATACATATTCAGTTTTGAATTTCATCAGATTAACTATTTGATTCATTGCAACCATACTGAACAGCGAATTTTACGAGATAAATCAACTCCATAAACTTGATGTCTAACTTGAATTGTTTAAAATCATATCCGTCCCCATTTCGACACCGATTTAAAATAAGTTGCATAATGCAATTATGTTAAATAAAGTAATATTATCGTCGTCAAAGGTAAGATCTATATCATGATATATGATTTTCAAATATTTTTTAATCAAACCAGCATTTTGCTTCAAAAACAATTTCACTGTTGCTTAACTTTTGTCTGGGTGTATATTTTTTGTAGATCATTTTACATAGAATCCGCTGCGTTTAACTGTATTGTTTGTGACGTCACCTTACAAAACTATTGTGCGTCTATGGAGACCTCTGTATATCTGGATAAATGGTAGTGTTGTGCGCTCATTATCCGGTAAACCACATCGTTCTTTTATAGCAGATGGCCGTCAAAAGTCGGCGCCGGATGCACATTGGTCTCCTTCCTTTAATGTGTTGTCATTAATGTTTGATGTTACTGTACGTCTCTTTCCATTGTCTTGTATGATGTTCTATCATTATTATCGTGGGGTATTTTTAGTTCACCTGAGCAAAGCTCAAGTGATAGATTGTCATAGCGCGGCGTCCGTCGTCTGTCGTCTGTCCGTCGTCCGTCGTAAACTTTTCAACATTTTCGACTTCTTCTCCAGAACCACTGAACAGATTTTCATGAAACTTGGTAGGAATGAAGTACTCATGGTCCCCTACAAGTGTTGTTGTTTTTCGTCCGGATCCATCAATAGGTGGCGCCACCACAGGCAAAAGTAGGTCACAGGGGGTACCCTCCTTTGACAAACTTCTTCTTCAGAACGGAAGCACGTATCGACAAACCGAAAGCATCAGGATAATCTTGAGAGATGTCGTAAGAAGTGTTGTTTTTTTTGGTTCCACTCCGAAGTCAAATTTTTGACTCGTTTTTAACGCCTTTTCGGACTTTGTCAGAAATGCACATTTTTGCTCTATTTCTTTAAATAACTCAATAAGTGTATGATTTTACACGTTCATTTACTGCATATCTATCATATTTAAGTTACTAAATGCTTTGATAAGTATTTTATTCTAAAATTTTAATTTTTTGATTTTTAAGAAAAAAAATTTCTTATGTGAAAAGGAAGGGGAGGGGGTGATTTTCATACATATTCAACATCTTCTCCAGAACCACTGTACAAATTTGCATGAAACTTGGTAGGAACGAAGTACTCATGGTTCCCTACAAGTGTTGTTGTTTTTCGTACGGATCCATCATTAGGTGGCGCCACCAGAGGCAAAAGTAGGTTACGGGGGTACCCTCCTTTGACAAACTTCTTCTTCAGAATGGAAGCACGTATCAACAAACCGAAAGCATCAAGATGATCTAGAGAGATGTCTTAAGAAGTGTTGTTATTTTTGGTTCCACTCGGAACTCAAATTTTTGACGCGTTTTTGACGTCTTTTCGGACTTAGTCAGAAATGCACATTTTTGCACTATTTCTTTAAATAACTCAATATGTGTATGATTTTACACATTCATTTTCTGCATATTGATCACATTTAAGTTACTAAATGCTTTGATAAGTATTTTATATTAAAATTTTAATTTTTTTTATTTTTTATGATTGTTTTTTCTTATGTGAAAAGGAAAGGGGGGGGGGGGGGTGTGATTTTCATACATATTTAACTTCTTCTCCAGAACTGCTGAACAGATTTTTATGAGTAATTTTTCAATCATGAATAGATATGTTTACTGTGCACATGGACCCAAGGCTTGTGGCTTTAAGTTCTGGTACTTCTTTTATCTATATCAGGAATTTTAAACCCTGGTAACTTTAGTTTCGTATAAGAGGCAGCAGAACTCATGTATGCAAGAGTTGTTTTTCTTTAATATAGATATATGTTTTTGAGGTTTCAATTCATGGATTATCGATTCATTTGAATCTTGTATATTTTAAATTATTAAATGAGTATGCAAAAGGAAATTAAATAATTCAAAAAAGATGAATAAGTATTTTCAAATTCATCCTGTGAAGACTTAGATATATAACTTTGAAATTAAAATATTGAGAGCAGCTCAAAATATTAATGTAAAAACAGAACTTCACATTTACATAACGTAGTGAAAGGAGGGGGAGAAGGCTGTGATTTATTAGCAGGATTTTGTTTTACATTTTTTGTAGCTTCTGTATAACTGTCTGTCTCGGGTTACTTAGATTACTTAAGAAGAAGGGGGGAGATGATTTTCATACATATTCAACTTCTTCACCAGAACCGCTGAACAGATTTTCATGAAACTTTGTAGGAATGAAGTAATCATGGTCCCCTACAAGTAATGTTGTTTTTTTGTCCGGATCTGCCAACAGGTGGCACCACCACAGGCAAAAATAGGTCTTGGGAAGTACCCTCATTTGACAAACTTCTTCTTCAGAACAGAAGCTCGTATCGACATACCGAAAGCATCAGGATTATCTAGAGAGATGTCTTAAGAAGTGTTGTTAATTTTTGTTCCACTCTGGAGTCTGGTTATTTTCCTCTTACAAACTTCTTTTTGTTTGATATGCATAGTTTACGTAGTTTTCAGGTGAGCGTTGTGGCCCCTGGGCCTCTTGTTTGGTTTGTAGTTTGGTCTGATGTCATTTACGTATCACTTTCATGTGGGGGGTTTTCCCTGGGTGAGTGCAGGACGGTTATACTGGATATCATCCCCTTTTCTTTATTTGTAAACCCTTTGAATTAAGAGTTAAGATGATAAAGCCATTTTATTATTTGTTTATACATTCTAGGAACAATATAAAGTGTTGCACGAGGCTTTAGTCGAGGTGTTCCAGTGGCATGACACGTCTATATCAATGGACGAATTTCCATCTGTGTGGAAATCCATAGACTCCGACAACAGCCCGATAAATCAACAACATCTGAAAAAAGAATATGACGTATGATTTATTATTATATATTTTTATGCACATGCTTTTCTCATATTTTCCTGTCGTTTATTTAGAAATTCATTTAACTTGTGAATATTGAAATACATGATCTATTATTAAATTTCAGTGCACCATATGCGCATTTTAACAAGTTATTTATCATCAGTGATGTTCGAGGCCAATAAATAGGAAATACAAATAATACGAAACATGAAGAGTAAAAGTCTGAATTTGACCTTACATTTCTGTCAAAGTACCTATAGTTCTAAGTCTAAGGAAAGAGTCGTGCTATAAGAGAGATACTCCTTAGTTTTTTTTTTTTTTTAGAATTTTCATCTATTTTTTTTTTCTGGTTGAAAATTTACAAATATAGTTCAAGTGCCGAACCACAGCGAGACTAGGCACATGGTATGAAAATTTGAGGAGAATTATGAAAAGCCCATACATGTATTTTCAGAAGCTACTTGAAATGAAAACCCTTCGTGGAGAAGAGACGTCTATAACAGCTTTGAAAGAAGAGAACAAATTAAAGAACAGAACAGTCAATATATTACCTTGTATGTGTTACACCTCAATACAGACTACGTCACTTTAGTACTACTTGTTTATTTCAATCAAAATAATTTTACATTTACAACTTTATGCATACATGTATGTATAAATGCTGAATCTGTTTTGCAGACATTACTTTTTTTTTTTCAAAAATCCAATCATTTTGTTTCAGTGGACAAATATCGTCCCTACTTGACTTCACATCTAAGAGGGAAAAATGACTACATTAATTCTGTGATCATTCCGGTAAGCAACATTCTATATATCATTTGCTCAAATTACTAAAAACGGAAGCTTCAGCCCTTTCATATAATATTAATCAAGCTTTCTTCACAATTTTGTTTATCAAAAATAGTTGCATTTCGGAAGAGAAAATTAATAGTATAACTTTCGATGACAAATATGGACCATGACCATATCCCAATACACAGTACACAATCGATAATTCAGAAAATCAAAAACCGAAGGCACACGAAATCAGGATAAAGCAGGAACCAAATCAAACAAACAAAGACCTCCACCACATGAGAAGAAGCGAACTCTCAATATTGGAGTGAGACCAGGTGTCCAGGATGAGTCAGCATCTCCTTCTTACGTGTAACACCCGTTGCTTCAATTCGGCAGAAATATCACATCCGGTTACGGTATAGTTTTATAGTTTTCAATGACAAATATGGATAATGACCATATCCCTGTATACAGCACAAAATCGATAATTCAGAAAATCAGAAACCGAAGGCATACAAAATCAGGATAAAACAGAAACCAAAGCAAACAAACAAAAACCTTCACCACGGGAAAAGAAGCGGACTCCCGATATGAGAGTGAGACCAGGTGCCCAGGAAGGGTAAGTATCTCCTGCTTTTAACAGAATGATTTAAAAGAACTAAAGATGCAAGATTACACTTTATTGGCTGCTAATGATGGTATTCTATCCTAGGCGCTTATCTTATAAATACTTATGTTGGGTTACATCATGTTCAATACATTGATTTTTTTTCGTACTGATTATGTATTCCCCCGGCTAGAATTATCTCAAATTACCGATTCTAAATAAATTCATACATCCTCTAATTTATGATCAATTAATTTAATTTCTTTTACACATTGAAGACTCAGATTTCTATAGAGGCTTTCATGGTGACACAAGTACCATTACAAGGGACTATTGTAGACTTCTGGAGGCTAATTTCTGATACTGATTCACGCTGTATTGTTTACTTTGCATCATCGTCAGATGAAGAGGTAAGAATAATGTTAGGTACTTCTTTGATGTTTATTTTTATTAAAATTAAAATAGATACTGAAAATGATAAAGTGTATGATCGTTGATTACATGTATTACGCAATGTATAATGTAATTTTGTCATGATTAAATTGCTCCGGATAGAAAATTTCCCTTGCGTTTTTTTTTTTTTTGGCTCATTAAAAATTGTTCGCGAGTGATGTATATAAGCTTATAGTAACTGTAGTATAATTCTTTAGCGAATGTATAGTTACGTCAACTTTTCTTAAATGTTAAATCTCAATTAACAGTAACATGTGCATATTTGAAGAAAAAAACTTGACATATTGCAAACTCAACTGCTACATCTTTCGGTACATATTTTTGGACATAATACTTTTTAACCCTATTTGGCCATATCACATTGTTTTTAACCCTATTTGGCCATATCACATTGTTTTGATTGAGGATCACTGATGAGGGTTGAGTACCGAAACGTGCATGTCTGGTCCATGCAGCAAATCTTTCTGTTTATAAATGATGCTACGCGGTGAATATATGTAAGTTGAAAAACTTCAGTATCTCCGAGCTTTATCCATCGTCAACTACACGTAAAAATTAAGGGAGCAAGGTATCTTCTTTCATTTATAAGGTACTTGAAAATGCTTATTCTATTGAAATAAGAAAAATAGACATACTTAATTGTTATTTCATACTTTCTTGTGACAGTATCGATCATATGAGCCATTTAACATGATAAAATATGATTAGATACCCTACAGCTTGCTGATCCCAAATAATATATCATTCTTTGTACGATTATATTACATATTATGTAAAAAAAACCTCTTAATTTGTTTAGTAGCGTTTGTTCCCGGTGACAACGAAATCCAAACAAGTAGGACGCCGTAGGATTAAAGACATTTATCTCTGAGTATTCAAGATCTCTAAGGTCTCGTTGTGATTTTACTTTCATGGCTTATTAAGGCATCAGTGACAAAAAATGGATACAAACATATTGCTAAACTCCGAATACCTTACGGCACAAAACGTTTTAACCCACAGCAAGTTTCAGACGTATGTATGTTTCCTTTTGTCAGCCACGTTCTGATGGGACTTTTCATTTTACGTTTTAATCTACGTTTAATACGTCTATCAACCTATGTTAAGGCTCATTTGGGGTAACAGTGACAGCCGGGAAGGGATGTAAAACCTGCATGAAAATATTTCAACTATCAATTGTTCTGAACTTTCGGTGAGAAAACAAAAGTCCATGACGAAAATATGTTGTATTTGCATGTTTGCTTGGCACATTTAGTAATATATTATATGACATTACCAAACCAAAGTAATGTTGTCTGCACTCTTCAATGTTTTCAACTCAAATGAATCTTTTCTGCCTGGATTAGCACTTTATGCTTCTCGTGCAGCCGCAAGCAACGTGCTTGGCCGAAGTAGAACTCAGGAAACCGGGACGTAACTTTATTGAGCGTGACGCAACGGCTTATTTACTCCTCAGTTTGCCAAAAGAAAACGTGGCAAACGGGAATAAAACTCTCGGCTACATTAAAACAGTCGAAGCTAAAATGGAATTTAACGTGACAGACCGTAACGCAACCTCATAGGATCAGACATTTGTAGTTACATATCCGTTTAATGCTGTTGCTTCCCGTCCTACGAAGCATGTTGTCCATGTTTTGTCGCGGTATGCACCGTATTGTCACATTTCCGTCTATAAATATGGCCATTTCGGCCATGACAGAAGTTTTAAAAATTCACAATTCAAATATTTGAAACTCTGCAATCATAGCTAGTATGGTTGTCAATCCTGCTTTCCTACGTTGTGTTTTCTCAAACCACTCAAGCGTAGAATATGGCAGCCGTGAACATAGTGTGAACAAGAGGAGGTTTAAAAAATCTATATTGATTTAAACGGTTAAAATGACCATGATTTGTTTTATAGGTTTATTCACATAATGGACTTTTCAGATTATTTTCTTTCCTGCAAGTGACAATTCTACAGAAACAGAAATGCATCTTATACAAAAGGAATCAATAACATCCATACTGGAGGGTGTAGAAGAAATAAAGTTAATTGTGAAAAACAAGGTAACACAGAACAGTGTTCAGTGCTGCAACATTTTCTAAAGATTTTGTCAGATAGTTTTTTACAATATGGGAACACTAATTAATATAATTCGGAAATGCAATTTTTTGTCCAGGTAGTTTCAATTTGTTTCTATGTTATGTATAAACTTATGTTTGTAAATATTTCACAATTATCTTATTATTTTGTAACATATTCTAGGAAAATAACCAAACTGCAGATGTTCTGATGCTGAAAATGAACATGGCTGGCAGAAGTTTCCCATCAGCCTCACAAATTTTCAGAGCGGCAGAAGTTGTTGAACTGCAGAGGAGAAGATTTAAAAACTCGCCATGTACAATCGTTTCGCTGTTAGTTAGACATTTTATACATTATAAAACATTTAACAAATAGATATGTTTAACGGTAATAGTTAAATGACCCGAAGGTTTGACATTGTGCTGAACCTTAACGCATTATGTCCTGAATCCTGTTCTACTGCAAATTATTGATAAGACAACACTCAAAATTGCAATTAACGTAGCATTAATTCATTGAATAAGAGAAGGGAGGTGATCTCCAACCGGACCTTGTTGCAGCACCAGCAGCAAAACACCAAAACACCCGATTCGAAAACACAAAGACGAGCATGGAAGAAAGGTGAATGAGAGTCCTACGTAAAAGACAATAAAACATGGCAAAGTAAGAGAACTTAATGGGATCAAAACACTTCAAACATCGGGCCGCGAGGAAATGCTTTACCAAACAAAGGAGGGGATCTTCAAAACACCAGGTTGCAGTACCCACAGCAAAACCCCAAAGTCCCAGTGCAAAAACACAGTGCAGACACACACAGAAAGAGACGCAAAAAGACAAGAAACGTCAACGCACAAACACAAACATCAAACAAAAAGGACTACATTTAAACCAACGACACTAATGGGCAGCCGGTGCCTATTTATATGATTATGCACATTATATAAGGCTGGCAATAAACATTTAGTTGGAGGCCTAGGGAAATTCAAATAAGCCATTCTTGGCTTTCTTTTCAATCCTATTTATTGTCATTACATGTAATGCAATTTTAATAATATGTAGATTTTGGAAATAAAATATGATTAAACTAACCGGTGCCGACTTAGGACGGTCATCTGTCACAAAAATAGCAAAAAGTGTGGTTATCCTGGATAACGTGCGCACCACCCTGAAGCTCACACTTTTCCGATAACCCAGAGGTCTCGAAGAACGAACAATTTTGGTGTAAATTAACCTCCTCACTGTCAGATGACCGCACACAAACAAGACCGCAAAACGCAGGGGCCCAAGCAACACAGATGAGATATCTTAATGGATATAAAAACAACTCCACACTGCAACACGAAATAAGTGTAGATAAAAAAGAAGGCATGAAGTTAATTTAGTTCAACCAGTGAAAGGACAGTGGAGGAGAAAGCAACGTCTATAGACATTCGTTTTCTTTAATCCATAAATTCCCAGCAAGATTTTGTTTTATTAGTAGTTATAAGTCATTATAAACACAAAGGACCAGAGCCACGAACGGCGATATCGGCCTAAAGTTTTCGTATATTTTCAAACGTAGACAATGTTTCTAAATTATCAATAAAAGGAAAGGAGAACATTTTGCCTTTCGAAAACGTGCGAAGTTGTGAGATTCCGGACATGTCTTAAGAAGATATAGAGCCCAAAACCAAGCCAGGATTTGCATTTCCGGTATTTTTGTGAGATATCATGAAATTTGATCGATAATTTCGCATAGGGCCGGACATTCTACCAAAAAAATAATTGTATTGAAATATTCTTTGATTATACCTGTGATTATTTCGATAAAGATTTTTTTGGTAGAAGGTCCGGTCGTAGTCGAAAATTAAACTTTTATGAGTTCTCTGTTGGCACATTTCTTGGCAAATTGTTCATCAAAGATGGTTAGAACGTCATGAAAAAGACTTCCCAGACGATGAAAATGAGAAGTTGTATTTCAAGATAGGTAGTAGATAATCTGAAAGCTTTTAAAACTATGTAAAATTTTATAAATTTGGCGGTTCATTACTTTTACACGTATTTCAAATTATTCCAATCCTTCAGAAAACTGCTCCATAGAAGATAATATTTGTGACGTCATTTATACCAATGACGTCATCAAAATTGACGTTTATGAATTTCCTAAAATGTCAAGTTGTGCACTCGAGTAGTTACGATACATATTTTCGTTATACTTAAATCTTTTGAACCACTCTATGTCTTCCCTGTATATATCGGCATGTATACACGTGATGCTACAAGGAAAAAATAAGAGAATAATTCAAAAATCTTTCAAAGAAGGCATATATAATGTTTGTTGGATTTTGGGGGTTTCGGTTCATTTGTTTGTTATATATATGTATGTTATTTCCTAAAATGTTCCTAAAACGGGAATAAAATATGTAAACAAAAAAATGCATCGGCTTTCTACAATTATCCTATACGATAGTAAGAGAAATTGGAAGATAAGGGCTAGAAAACGAAATAATGAGAATTCGAAACATAAAAGAAAGACGTTATATGAATGCAGCATAAAGAAGCAAAATAGATCACCCAGGAAGAAACATTTATGATCTAATAATTCTTTTAAAGAGGAGGTGGGGATATTTGAAGACAAAAAAAAAATAAAAAAGATAGAAAACTTGAAATCAAATTATTAATTTGAAATAGATGATTGGCGAACGATATCGAACCAGCGAATTTTGATTGAAGTTCAGACTGTGCTGGATCAATTCTCTGTCCGTTTATTTTGATGTAATATAAAGTCCAGCGCCCGATATAATGGATAACAGGGGATAGAAGACCGTGATATAATAATTTTATTCAAAGATACCATTTTTCCTGAAAATAAATTTTATTGAAAACGTAAAATTTATTCCGACGGGTCTGGGTTGAGGAAAAAAAAGAGACATAAAAAGTTTTATTTGAAAATATGCAGTAACGACCATAATATTGTCGAATTTGTAAAATTAAATCTCCATATAAAAAAACACAATATATTGTAGGTGGCGACAGCGAAATAAATTAGAGCTGCGCACTCCAAATTAAAAATTACGTTTTCAAACGGTTATAGCAGCGAATGTATGCGTTAGATTCGCCTGAAAAATTAAATTTATACAAATGAGAACGTAAACTTTCATATGAAAAGAAAGATTTTGCATTTAAAAATTTTGTAAAATTAAATAATTTTCAAGGACACCGTACTGTTATAAAAGCTTTATCATCAAGTTCTGAAAACAAAAATCACATCTTTAAAAAATGTTGACCGCAAAAAGGGGAGAGTCTAGAACATGCGCCCCTTCTCGCCCAGGCCTCATCCCTCCCTTTATATTCGCCAATCATCCGATATTGCAAATATGTGAGAAAAAAATTTTGATTCTTAAAAAGTACGCGAACGCTGCAATTCATAACATTCGAACATTAATCATCTTTGCTACAGTCCATCGATCCAGAAATTAATAATGTTGTGCATCTATGAGATCGTTTTGTCACATTCATGGTACTGTTCTGGCAGATTTGGATCAGTGGTTTTCTTATTCGTGTAACGTACGTAAGTTTTCTTTCCTCTAAGCGCGAATCATTACGTACATGTATTCGTATTCCATACTTCGATCTCCATCTTGTTCACATTAATACACGCTGTATTATTGTAACGATAGTCGCAGCCATCGTCGCTATCGTCTCTAAAATATCCAACTCGCCGACTATCGATTCTATCTCTGAGAATCGATTAATCGGAGTAAATAGATCTACACCTCTTTAAAAAATGTTCTCTCTTCACACAAAATGACACTAAAAATGTATCAGAATGGGAGTCATGGCAATGGATTCTAGTGTAGTTATGGAATGATTATCGCTGACGATCGATTTTCGGTCGTTGAATGGCCAGCGATGAACATTTCTAATCGATGTTGAAAATCAAACGCGATTGTCGCCGACATCACTGATTACCGGATTGTCCGATTTAGTATCTTGGTTTTGATAAATTCGTGTATTTCCCTTTTATACTATTATTTTTTCCCTTGTACTGTACTTCAAAGTACATACTAGTGTATGACATTTTCTGTTGCATGGTATTCAAGAAAAAGAAGCTTGAACGAATTGATAGGGTATTCATAGTAGTTGTGATCGAAAGTGCTTTACTCGATAAAGCAATTTTATTCAAAGAAATAATGATTTGGTGTTTATTTCAATTCATTGTTGGTTGCAAAATGAAGAAAAGAAATGTTTTAAATTTTCCGATTATAATAATAATGGGTTATGCCCATCCGATTATTTCCGCTTATCGATTATGATTTAACTTCCGATTGCATAACACTTATACTAGTACTAGCACATACATGTGAGAAGAGTCACAGTATTTCTCTAATCAATAATTATATATGTCATGATAAGAACGGGAGCATGAAAAGTAATTTAAAATACGAAATATTCAAAATGCAACCATCGTTTTTTCTCTATGTTCAAAGTCCGCTACCATTGACCCGAATGGGATCCTTCGCTTTTATGTTAGAAATATTCCGCCCCCTTATTCCTGTATCCGCCTCAGCCTCTGCAAATCGGTATTACACACTGATTTTAGAAGGAAAATCATGCAATGAATTAAGACATTATTTTTCTCATTTTTCAGCTCGAGTTTTATCTGTACTTATTCATATTGAGTCATTGACTCATATGCACCGAAGTGTACGGAAGGGGTTTTCATTATCTCTTGTTTAGTCCAGCAACTGACCGCGAAATTGGATTAAAAACTGATGCGTGTAATTTGAGCTTACTAGTTTATAGGACAAATTTGAAGTACTTATATATGTCAAATTGAGTCACATCAATGTTCATCTTCATACATCGCTGACAGTGGTGTATCTACGGCAAAATTAAGTGGATGCTTTAATTATCTAGATCTGCAGCAGATGTAGAACCGTGTTTTGATATTGTACAGGGGTATTCACTTTTGACTGGAGATGTTCTGACAACTTTATCAAGAGAAAATCTTTGAATTTAACGGTATTTCAGAAATTTTCGGAAAAAATGAAGAAGCATACATGGTATTCCTTTGTCTGATCTTATACAGCCGAACACTCTTCTAGGACAGTTTGAACGTATCGGATCCGTGATTCATGAAGATGGTAAACATGAAGTCTTTCTTTGATTTTTATTTTCATATAATCATAAATAATGACTTCAATTTCTTGTGGATCGATGCAGCTTACATCTTACGCGATTTAAACGAATACAAAAATTAAAATTATTACATTGAAGACATGCATACTGTAGTTCCAGGACGAACATTTTCAGCCTGTGATTTCGAGCAAAGGCAAAACAAACACGGATTGTACATAATAGATTGTACACATATTTTATTTATAGGAATTTTTAAAATATGTTTTCTTTAAATTAATATTTCACACATGTTCTCAATGTAGAAATATCTCTTATCATTTCTAATACTTAGTAATGCATGGTACTGGTCCTGATATTATGCGACGTCATATGTGAAAATGACGTCAAATGACGTCGCAAACGATATACCATACCCTCAATTCACATTAAAATATTTTGCTTCAGCAAGGCCTAAAATCACAAAGTTGGCCAGTTCTGAAGTGCTGAAATATGGTATTATCAAAATATAAAAGATGAACGTTGTGGCAAATTAGGCCGATTTTGCCGTTCGTGGCTCTGGTCCTTTATATTCAAACAATTAAGCACATATTTACGTAGCCATTATTCAAAGTATTTCGTATTATTGAAAACAGAGACGGATGTTCACCCTGTGAAGTGTTCTGTGCATTCAGCGATGTAATTGAATACATGAAGGTAGATAACAGAATAGATGTTTTCCAAACAGCAAGGCAACTTCAAATTAGAAGACCAGAGTTCTTCGGCAAATTTGTAAGTGAATCGAATCATTCTTCATATGTATATAATCGTCTCAGCTCATGTAGACCATGTTTATATAATTATCAGAACAGGTCTTATTTGTTTTTAACAAATCCAGTCGTGTACTATTGTAATATCAAAAATGATTATAGATATCTGAGGTATTTTCCAGCAACTGTTCCAATAGAAATTTTAATGATTTTGCCTTAACTTCTAAACTTTGAAACTGAATAACTGGTGGGTAATTCTTCCATTTTTATTCATTGATTTTAGCAAAACTGCTCATTTTTCCGTGTAAATTTTCAAATGAAATGACTAAATTTGCACAAAATATTGACAAGATCTTATGGAATAATCAGCTGAATAAACCCCTAATCCTCACTTGTGGAAAATTGTGATAAAAGTTTGATTCAAGTCATGTCAGATGTTATCTTCATATACTAGATATGATAACTGTGTTGCTTTTCCGTCGTCTTTATTCATGACTTAATTGTTTTTGTATTATAATCTATTTACTAGGAAACGTATCGATATTGTTACCAAATCATCAACGAGTACCTAATGACACAGAGCGTTTATTGCAACACTTAGTGCACAAAACTGGAACTCGTAGAATTGCTGATCAGTAAACAGACCAGGGAGATAGAACTTTTTATTTGAATTGTTCTTCTAAATGTTTTTGTTTATTTAATCAATGCATACAACATTTACACAAAATATTTATATGTCACAATTAATGTCAAACAACTCTCTCTCTCTCTCTCTCTCTCTCTCTCTCTCTCTCTCTCTCGCTCACCCAACTTCAGAGCCAGTAATGTTATCAGTGAATGAAAATCAAATACAAAACTCGAAATCATAATCTAGAAATAACAAATACACGGGTTACACATTCTTGAAATAAACATGAAAGACGTACTCATAAGTTATTCACTCTAAAAGTTGAAATATATAATGCAGAATTTCCTCACGAGAAAAGAAAAACTGGAAAAAACAAACGGAGATAACAACACAGCTCCAAAGAAACGAAGGACAACTTAATCCTATGAACAATATCCAAAGTCTCAATACAAGAAAATAATTCATTGTAAGTGGCGCTGTTGAATGCGTTGCAAAAAATATCACGTGTAAAGTTCAAACATATTCAAATACCACATTTAAAGTTCAAACATATTCAAGTATCGCACGAATCATTTCTTACTGTATATAAGCGAAAAGGATCAAAAAGGAGCTTACAGTCTATATTAATTTTGTCTCTCTGTATTATTAAAAGAACAGGGGTTGGGGTTTCGCCTCTTGGCTCTATATATATATATATACATAGTCCTGTTCACTAAATCCAGTGCACCTGTGTTTTGGCGAATCAACCTGTCGTCTGAATTTTCCTATTACTTGCTGTTTCTAAGAATTGAACTTGTTTTTGTCGTAACTGGAAATTAACTTCAACCTACCCTATCAACTGTCATCGAACTACAATATGAAAAGTAAAATATCTAAGGGAAATTTCCACTGTCGCCATATTCTTCGCCGTCTCAATAGTAAACAGTGACGTTAAAGCGTCCGACGTCCCGCATTTTCAGTGATTTTACAATAAAAAATCCCCGTCCTTTTTCTAGCTTCTTTGATGTACAACCAAAACAAAGGTATTTTCTTTTATGACTAAGAGAGTACATACATGTATAAGAAGATAATAATTATAAAATATTTTAGAGAAAATCGGAAAACATGTTGCTCTGGATTTAGTGGACAGGTCAGCAGGAGGAACAAATGTAAGTTATGCCACCTTGAGTGAATGCAATGTAGAAATATGATATACAATATAATTCACTAATGCAATACTTTATCCCAAAGCTTTCCAAACATAATAATTATTTGTGAAATGTTATAACAAACTACTACACCGTCATTGATAAGGATCTTAGAAAATGATTTTAAAACAAGGAACTATTATAGGAAAGGGAAATCAGAGTTTTTTCTTTTGTGTGTTAGTATTAATATGTTACTAGCGAATTATTCTTCTCTTTGCAACTGGTATCCCTTTAAGGCTATTCTGTTCCATTTACCGTGTTTACTAATTCATGAATATATAAATTATTCTATCACAAACTTTTTACTCAGTAATCTGAAATTATTTTGTCAATTTACATTTACCTTTTTTATATATTTTTTTCTTTTACGATATGCAAATAACCTTTAAGGCATGCTAGATATGCTTTTGAGAATCTTTGAATGACCTTAATATTTAATATGGATTCTCTGTAAAAACCTAAAACAGCTGGCCACGGCATGTCATGGATTTTGATGAAACTTTCTGTAATTATCATACTTAATGTAAAAACAATGAAAACAAACCATATTGTTATATTTGAACAACGGTTGCCATGGAAACGGGGTCAATCTATTTGACACCCCCATAAATATGAGAGATAAGACATATTGTGGCATTCTGTTGCCATGGAAACAATGGTCAAAATCTACTTTATGAACACAAAAACTTTTCTTTGTAAGTTTAACTCTGACAAGAATAACTTTTTCGGGGGAGGGGGTTATCAGGTAGTTGTTGATATTCAGTCAAATTATGTGAAAATTTAGCAAAAATAAGGTCTAATTTTAGGGTAATTTTTGGCCTGTTTTTGATTATTTTGAAGGTTGAAAACCATTATTCGGTGATTGTAATGGGTATTTAACATCACCTTGCCAAAATAAATGTCTATAGATGGAAAAAATCAAGAAATAAAATCTATGGTGAAACTCACCATTTTGTCATGAATGCCAATCAAAAGCCGTTGCTATAGCAACTTGGAATCCATATTACCATATACCGCATATTTAAAAACATTGTTTTTCCTCATGTTTGAGTCCTATGATTATGAAATAGCATACCAGTATACAAATTATATTTATCATTATCAATTGACCTTCAAATCATTTCAAGGTCATCTGTCCAAATCTCAAGGTCATTTCTAACTTTAGACTAAAATTAAGACAAAAATCAGGATTTCCAATTAATTTAAATTGATTTCTCTAACTTATTTCATTCGATATTTTGATTTTAAATATTTACAGTTGAACAACCGATCAAAAGAAGTATAATTCATCACAATTTTGTTAAATTGTATTTCACTTCTATGTATGACATACTTTCAAAAGAGCATAAAATTGCGATTTTCTAAAATTTTCCCGTAAAATATGTGACATTTTTTGGGGTCTTCATTGGACTCTGATAAATGTGATACTCATCCCAACAAATAATACATTTATCATACTTTTACCGATAATTGATTGTTTTGCCAAGGTTCCATACTGTTTACTGTTAATCATGTCTCTTTTTAGTGAAAAACCACAAAATTTGGCATGAAAATAGCATATATTTTTAAATGACCTTGAAAATTGAGCAAATGACCTTGACATTTTCTCAAGGTCATGATAGCATCAAATGGCCTTTAATACATCTACATACCAAGTTTTGTAACAATAGCAGGCATACATCTGTAGAAATTAGCTTTTTACTTATGACAGGTATTTACACCTTCGTACCAAATGTTGCCATGGTAACCTATTTCAAAGGCATGTAAACAGGAAAATCTCACTTCTAGATAAATTTCCTTCGATTCCCATGAAGTCCTAGGATAATACTCTTCGGGAAATAGTCAACTGTATTTCAAATCTTGTGCAGCTGCATTATTACTCTTGTCAAAAGTAAGTAAAATATAGGTAAAATAAGACCTAAATTGACCGAAAATGGCTCATTTTTAATAAGCAATTTTTCTTGAAATTGAAGCAAATTTACATGACACACAGAAAGAAGGAGTATCGAAAAATCAAATTGTATCAACTTAAGAGGATTTAAATAATCTTTTCGGAAAGTTACATATACATTCAACATTTGTTTCCATGGTAACGGGATGCATAAACATGCCTTGTTTAAAGGTGTTTTATACAAATCTTGGTTACCATGGCAACGGAACGTCGAAGAAAAAAATAGAAGGTCAATTCGTTCTGAGGACATCATATTTACCTTATACACAAAAGATATCCAAAATCTGAGACATGTCGTGGCCAAACATGTCTGATTTTTTAGGTTTTTACATAGAATCCATATTAAATTATTGGTTTCATTTGATGTTTTAATATTCATTTCAATTGGTACGAATTTATTCCATGTTGAAATAAAAGATTCTAAATTCTTCAGTTATATATTTAATAAGCTCAAAATGCATCGAAGATGCAAAATGCCGAGTTGCAAAACTGGAATGTAAGTATGAATATGCAGACTAACATGAAATGTGTATGGTTTGTAACAACATTTTGTGGTCCTAAAGGAAAATTTCTGGATCAAGAAATGGTCTTCTCTTTATTCTATATCAGCGTGTAATATATTTTCAAGGATACAGATTTTCAATCTCATCATACAGAATACTTTATGTCCTAATTTTTCTTGTTTACATGGTACCATTTGTAAACTCATGCTATTATGTACGAACATTTGCGATGATAAAATCATCGGTACTTGTTGGAAATGGCGAAATGTTGTGAAAATTTTAACCGAAAGTTGTCTATTAGGGTGCAGGAACCTTAAGCAAAAGAGAACTACTATAAAACAAAGAACAAAGAACTTTTATGTAGAATTGGATTTAAATATTGAACTGTATTTGTATGTACAATATGATTTAACAAAGCATACTCTAAAGATACAGAATAAGGTACAATTCATATCTTAAATATTCATTGAGAACAGGATAGACTGGCAGAAAAATGACAAAAAACACGCAAATATCTGGGAAAGCGCGAGAAATTTATTTCTACTTAAATCACGGGAAATATTTCTGGCAAGTTTCATGATTATAGGTGCAATACAGGCTCAAATATGGTTTGGAAAACATTTTCAATCATCTGAGTCCTGTGACCTTGATCTTTGACCTTTTGACCCAAAAATTAATGGCAAGTTTCATGATTATAGGTGCAATACAGGCTCAAAAATGGTCTGGAAACCATTTTCAATTACCTAAGTCCTGTGACCTTGATCTTTGACCCTTTGACCCCTAAATCAAAAGAGGTCATTTTCTATTCACTGGAAACATTTCTGGCAAGTTACATGATTATAAGTGCAATACAGGCTCAAATTCAGTCGGGAAACCATTTTTAATCATCTTAGTCCTGTGACCTTGACCTTTGACCTTTTAACCCCAAAATTGACAGTGGTCATCCTTGATCGATGGGAAACATTTCTGGCAAGCTTCATGATTATAATTGCAATACAGGCTGAAATATGGTCTGGAAACCACTTTCAATCATCGGAGTCCTGTGACCTTGACCTTTGACCTTTTGACCCCAAAATCAATAGGGGTCATTCTTGATTCATGGGAATCATTATTGGCAAGTTTCATGACTTTAGGTGCAATACAGGCTAAAATATGGCCAGGAAACCATTTTCAATCATCAGAGTCCTGTGACCTTGACCTTTGGACCCCAAAATCAAAAGTTGTCATTTTCTATTCACTTGAAACATTTCTGGCAAGTTACATGATTATAGGTGCAATACAGGCTCAAATTCAGTCGGGAAACCATTTTTAATCATCTTAGTCCTGTGACCTTGACCTTTGACCTTTTAATCCCAAAATTGATAGTGGTCATCCTTGATCGATGGGAAACATTTCTGGCAAGCTTCATGATTATAATTGCAATACAGGCTGAAATATGGTCCGGAAACCACTTTCAATCATCGGAGTCCTGTGACCTTGACCTTTGACCTTTTGACCCCAAAATCAATAGGGGTCATTCTTGATTCATGGGAATCATTATTGGCAAGTTTCATGACTTTAGGTGCAATACAGGCTAAAATATGGCCAGGAAACCATTTTCAATCATCAGAGTCCTGTGACCTTGACCTCTGACCTTTACACCCCAAAATCAAAAGTAGTCATTTTCTATTCACTCGAAACATTTCTGGCAAGTTACATGATTATAGGTGCAATACAGGCTGAAATATGGTCCGAAAACCAATTTCAATCAACAGAGTCCTGTGACCTTGACCTTTGACCTTTTGACACCAAAATCAATAGGCATCATCCTTGATTCAAGGGAAACATTTCTGGCAAGTTTCATGATTATAGGTGCTATACAGACTGAAATATGGTCCGGAAACCATTTTCAATCATCTGAGTCCTGTGACCTTGACCTTTTGACCCCAAAATCAATAGGCATCATCCTTGATTCAAGGGAAACATTTCTGGAAAGTTTCATGATTATAGGTGCAATACAGGCTGAAATATGGTCCGGAAACCATTTTCAATCATCTGAGTCCTGTGACCTTGACCTTTGACCTTTTGACCCCAAAATCAATAGGGCTCATCCTTGACTAATGGTGAGTAAGTGTATGAAGTTTCATTGTTATAGCCTCTTTCGTAGTTGACTTATAGTCCGGAAACCAATTGTTGACGCCCTCCCGCCCGTCCGCCCAACCGCCCGCCCGCCCGCCCGTCTCACATCAAATTAAGAGCCGAGTTTTGCAACTCGGCTAATAAATAAAGTCAAACGTTGCTAACCGAAACAATATCATCGGAAGCTACAAACCTTTTCCGTATGAAGTGACTAAAATTACATACAAGAAAAACATCTGGAGTGTTTATTAAGTGAATTATTTTTTTTTGAAGATACATGAAATTTATTGGATATATTTACATAAAAAAGTATGCAAGTAAGAGGGATGATAAATTCTTTCTTCACTAGTCTAAAAGCCCGCTTAGAGGGTTATTTTTCACAGAGACAAGTAGAAAGATGATTCAAAGAATGATCAAGAACATGTGCAGATGAAAACTAAAAATAAGATTTCCAGTAAGACCACTTTGCACCACCTACAACGACACACATTTCGGAAATGTAACAAACTATTGACATGAGACAAAACAATGTCAAGAAGCAATAGTGGGGGAAAAGGCATACACAAGAGGACTCACACCAAATGGCCAAACTAAATATCAAAGCATACATATCAAAAACAGAACGTGAGTGACAATACATAAGTTTAATGAGATTATTGAGCGGCTGGCTTCTACTTTGAACGGCCGTTTGCTTTATAATGGCGAATTGTGTGGTGTTCAGGACAGTTCAAGATAGAAAAGTATTAGTCGAGGGTGGGACGTTTATCTCCCCACCCGAGACATATATTTTCCATCCTGACTCAAAGTCCTTTGCTCATCAGAATGACTGAAGGTCATGCTAAATGTATGTCCATGTGAAGTTGATCTTAGACGTCATAAAGGAACAATCAGGGATGCCGAATCAAATTCTTCAGCACTACTGAAAAGGGGAATCAGCTTAGTATCCAATGTGCGAGAAAATAATACCTCTACAACTCTCCCTTATCAATCCAGAAATGTAATGCAAAAAGTACCGCTCAGTTGAGACTATCTTTCGTTAACTGGGAAGCTAACTGAACAGCTGGAGTCGAATCACTGGTATGGGGAGAATGATCTATTTGGGTTTGTGTTTGGCTTTCATAAACCGATAAATTGTACTGATTTTTCATTTGTTAGCATAAATGTTTAACGTCTTTAAATTCAATAGTATCATTCAAGAACAGATAAATTTGCAGCATGGATCAGACATGCACGATTCGGATACTTAACCCTCGTCAGTGATCCAAAATTTTATCAATGTACTTTAGCTGCACATGCAAGTACAGACTGAAAACAGTGCGATTTATCGACGCTGCCCCTCTTATCCCTCTTATGACTCCGAAGTTGTTAAAGGTAAGTCTTTTTAGCTACCCTTAGCGAAGCTCAAGCGAGCTTTGTTTTCATAGCGTGTTGTCAGTGGTACGTCATAAACTTTTCAACTTCATCCTCAGAACAAATGGCAAAAGTATGCCACGAGGAGTACTATCCTTTGATATACTTCTTCAGAACCAACGCACATATTGACAAACGGAAAGCATCAGGATGATCAAGAATGACATCTTAAGGAATGCCATTTCTGAACCATGGAATTTCAACGATTTTATGAAAACTATATTAATTTATAGGATTCATGTCAGTTAATCATATTATGAAAACAAAATATAAGGTCAATGATGAAAATCAAGACTGTTTCTTCTTTTGAAAACAGGGTAAAAATGGTGAAAATTTGTTGCTAGAAAAAGCAAACGAGAATGCACAGAGTGCTAAAATGCACTCATTTGATTCTGGTTTTAGTTTTCTTTGTAACCGTACAATAAAACAGGTTAGAAACTTTCTATCAATGTTAAATATCTTCAAATTCGATATCATCATAAAAGAACAGATCAATATGCATCATGGACAGGACATGCACGTTTCTGGTACTTAACCCTCGTCACATCGTGTGAACCTCCGGGGTAAATCGTTCATATACTTGAATATAGCTAATGCGTTTGTTCTTGAAATAATAACTGTGGGTGCGGCTAGCCAAACAGGGGGTGCTTACTCCTCCCGGGCACCTGGTCCCACCTCTAGCTTGCTAGCTCCGTCAATGATTCATTTGGTGCTCTATTGTGAGTGCGGCTAGCCAACAGGGGATGCTTACTAGATATTGTTTTCATTTTTCGTGCATGAGCATCGACGGCGGGTCCGCCTAGCTAAACAGGGGATGCTTACTCCTCCTGGGCACCTGGTCCCACCTCTAGCTTGCTAGGGGTCCGTCCATGCTCAATTTGGTGCTCAACTGTGAGTGCTGTTGAGATTATCGTCAGGATATTCTTTATCTCATATGTTAAATGTCTTCAAATTAGAACAGATAAACTTGCAGCATGAAGATTGCAGCATGTTTCGGGTACTAAATCTCTCCAGTTATCCTCAATCTATACAATTAACATCAAAGAAGAATCTAACACTTATTTAGTTTCAAAGTCGAGAAGGCAAGGCAAAATCGTGAGAATTCCCATCGGAACGGTTGCGAACCCCGGAATTAACAACATTTCGAAGTGAGACCAGGTGCCCGGGGAGAGTCAGCGTCTCCTGATTGCTTGCAACACCTGTCGTGTAACAACTCTATGAAACCCGTCAAATTCGGTGATTGTCTCGATGTACATTTTGATGTACAGATCAGGTAAGTATATCTTGTTTGGTGATGACGACAGCCATTCAATCACAAAGTAGAACGTCACTGATAATTCTGGAAAGGGGGATCTGATATGCTTTTGTAATATCCCCGTAGCGACCGAAGAACTTCCGCAATGATGGTTTCAGCCGTTGTGTAATATAATTTCTGAACAATTACAATGTAGCAATCCGTCAGGCTCTAATGATAAAATCTTCATATTAGGAACATGCCCTAGCGTACCGTATCAACTGAGAAACAAAATCGCCATAAGCAGGAGAAGACGGATTGTTGCTACTCATGAAATTTAATATTGCCGAAGAGTATGGAAGGTACAATTTCCAAAACTGTACCGAAAGACGAAGCAGGTTGGGTTGGAAATGATATTGACATTAACTAAGACAGTGCATGTGTTTTAGATATTCTTTTTATCTTCGTTTGTGAACATCGACGGCGGGGGCGGCTAGTGTAATAGGGGATGCTTACTCCTTCCGGGCACCTGGTCCAACCACTAGCTGCTGATAGACCAGGAGTCCCCGATGGCACAAAGATATACTACAAAAGAGAAGATTTTGGCTTCAATATAGTTAATTTTCCTTGGCTTGATGGTGATATTCCAAGATTGCCATCCTACGGCATTTACATCTCTCAGCTCATCAGATACACAAGAGCTTGCTCCCATGTTTTGGACTTCCATGGCAAAAACAGACAAACTACAAAGAAACATATCAATCAAGGATAAACCATAAACTTGTAAAATCTTTTTGGAAAATTTAACAATAACTATTCTGAACTTCCCTCAAAATTTGGGAACAACTCCAACATCAGAGTATGTATCATTGGGAATTTCATTATCTTCATTTTACGGTGACTTAGTAAACAAAATCAGAAGGATTAAAAGAAGATCGAACTTCATCCACAATTGTAAGAAAATTGTCGGTCGCCTGCTCTAACGAGGATATGATCCAACTTCATCAAATGAACACTGAGCATGGTACTGGACCAATCAACAGTTTTATACCAGTGTCCTTCCCAACGCTGCACACTGGCCAACCGTGACGGCATGAATCCATGACGGGTCTTGTTTAAATCTCGCTAGGGCTAGAGAAGACTGGGTCCTGATTCTCTGTCCTGTCTGAAGGTTGGTCAGACTTCTCGGGTGATTGATCATTAGCTCGCTTCAGTCAGAAGAGCACAGACTGTTATACGCAAGCCATATTTAGATCATTTTACATAGAATGTGTGTTACAAAAGACCGCTGCGTTGAACTGTCTTGTTTATGACGTCACCTTACAGTGAGAAAATTATGTTTATACAACTATTGTGCGTCTATGGAGACCAAGTTCGATCAATTTCGGTTGGTCGTTTACTCAAAGGCATCTAAACATTTCTGTTTACAAAACTGTGTCAATTTCTAAAACCTGGATCCTGAAGCATCGTATTCCAGCAATTTTGCTATGTCTTTTGGTATATTCATGATATAATTTTCACAGATTTTGGCCATATTGCATTGTTTAAATAGATGATCACTGATACCGGTTAAATACCCGAAACGTGCATGTCTGGTCAATGACGTTAAAGACGTTAAACATTTCTACCAGTTGGTGAGTGTCACTTCTGGTAGACCAGGAGTCCCCGAGGGCGCATGTACCCAAGATCGATCAATTTCGGTTGGTCGTTTCTTCAAACGCATTTGAAAATATCTGTTTACAAACTTTTGTCAAATTTCTAAAACCTGGGTCCGGTAGCATCATATCCCAGCCATCTTGCTACGTGTTTCGATATATTTAGGACACAATTTTTACAGATTTTGGCCATATTACATTGTTTTAAATGAGGATCTCTGACGAGAGTTAAATAACCGAAACGTGCATACTGTATCTGATCCATGCTGAAAAATGTTCTGCTCTAAAATGATGCTAATGAATTTGAAGACGTTAAACATTGCTAGGGGTCCGTCGATGCTCAATATTGTGCTCTATTGTGAGTGCTGTTGCGATTATCGTAAGGGTCGTCTTTAACGTTCTAGAAATTTCAAGAAATTTTGATAACAGAAATTTTGAATGCGTTGAAGAAACGATCAATCGATCGCAAAATTGATTGAACTTGACCACATGTGCCCTCAGTGACTCCTGGAACACCAGTTGTCACACTCAGCAAGTGGTACAAATGTTAAACGTCTTCAAATTCGACTTGCTCGATATTATGAATTATAACAAGACTGTTTTTTTTTAACCAGTAATGGAGTGAAACTTATCCACATAAATTTACTCTTGCAAAAAAGAAGGATCCGTCGTTCTGAACAAAGTATACAAGAGAAAAAGTACCAATCGTAGTTCAAGAGTCGATGATCAATCGGGAACATGTCATAATTATAGTCTCCTTCGACAAGGTTATCGCAACCCTTCGGAAGGAGGCAGGACAAGGTGCCCAGGAAGAGTGATTATAATATGAACACAAAAACCG
Source organism: Pinctada fucata (assembly GCA_028142955.1). Classification (NCBI taxonomy): domain Eukaryota; kingdom Metazoa; phylum Mollusca; class Bivalvia; order Pterioida; family Pteriidae; genus Pinctada; species Pinctada fucata. The sequence goes on along the minus strand of AP027103.1, from coordinate 50,708,926 downwards.
CTGCAAATGCCAAATATAAAAGTGTCAAATCCAGTAATGTCTAAATAGGTAAAATATCGTCAAATTGAAATGACGTACTGAAGAGTGTCCTGAGTCCTTCTTGATAGGCAAATGTCGAAATGTGCCATCAGTTCTTTGTACCGACCACAAAAAAACTTTTCAGTTACAACTGAAACGGTTTCTATAAATAACCTTGAGCAAGCAGCCTACTTGTGAGCCCTCAACATGAATTTTTCGTACAAAGAACATGCTCTTGGATAGCATGTTAAACGTCTTCAAATTCAATAGTATCATTTAAGAGCAGATAAATTTTCAGCATGGACCAGACATATTAGTTGTGGAATTAATACGCCATTGGCAGAAAAAGAGGGAATGTTGCTGCACATGGAGGGGAATTTCAAGCCAATTCTAATACAACAAAATGAATGTGTATTTCGAAAAGTCCTCATCAGAGCCACATTGATTTATAAAGACAAGAAAATTTATTTCAGTAGCGCGATTTATTTGATTTTTTAAAATTTTATCTGCTTTGCAACATGTGCAAAGAGAGAATTACTTCAAATTAACTGTAGGACAGATTCAGAAGCACAGTTAAGTAATATCTATGACCAAAATAGTATTGGGGGGATGGTGCTAGGATGTCGACTCCATTTATTTCGATGATATCTTTGAATGAAATAATAAGTATACAAAATAGCAAATTAATACATGATGTCAAATTGATAAAAGGCCAAAACTTTTTTCAGGCTACAGAGCTAGAAATTAACTAGTTAATACACTTTTTTTTTAAATCTGATGAAGGAAAGTTAAAAATGTCTTAAAAAGAAACCAAAAAAAAATTAATAATAATAAGAAGAAGAAATAAAAAAAAATTGGAAATTCCATATTGTCGTAGAAAGGATGTTGACTCCATATCAGACTAGTTCATTGATTAAGAATTACCGTTTTGCATCAAGGATCAACATAAATCAGCCTAAAGCACATTAACTTATTTCTTTCCGTCAGTTAAATATTTTAAGCAGCTTATAAATATATATCGTGGGAAAATGGTACTGACGTTTTAACAAATGACTCTATCTGTACTGAAGAGTGTCCCCCTTTGAGAAAAACAGCTCAAGAAGCTAACAGAAAAAAGTTTTCCTTTCATTCATACCTTTATTTCTTCATTTCTTTAAACTCATCTTCGTTCCTGATACTCGCAAAGTTTGACATGGACGGTTGAGGAGGCCCTTAAAGTCTAACATTTCTTCCGATGAAACGTTTCGTAATTGTTCTCAAAATCATAGACTGGGTATCTCCACGACGATGGTCTCGACTCCGCATGGAAAGCATATTTAGTTCCGCGCTTAATTGACATAGGCAGAATTTCAATGTCAGTAGAAAGACAGACAGACGGACGATAAGACGATGAGGAATTTTACCGTTCACCCTTTTCGGTTCAAAGGGTAGGGAGGCGAACATTTTGTAACTAATACGTGTAGACCTGTACGTTCATGAAAACATTTTAAGAAAAAAGTTTTAAAATTGCCAATGGCATACATTCTGTGATTTGAATGACAAATATGGATAATGACCATATCCATATTACACAGTACAAAATAGATAATTCAGAAAATCATAAACAGAAGGCATACAAAATCAGGATAAAACAAGAACAAAAGCAAACAAAGAAAAACCTCCACCATATGAAAAGAAGTGAACTCCCAAAATGAGAGTGAGACCAGATGCCCAGAAAAAGTAGGGCTTTATTAAGCCTATCATATGAGCATCACTATCATCTATAATATGCTGGTAATCATTTCTGGTCAAGAATAGAGGTATATTCAGAGAACACTTCAACATGTTTTTTTTTATTTTGTTTACATCTTATGATATGGTGAACGTAAATAAACAAACTTTCTGTTGAAGTGTTCTCTGAAAATGAATCTAATCTTGACCAGAATAGATTACCATCATGTACATGATGATGATATTCATATGATAGACCTAAAATAAATTCACACAAAGTAGATTTAGACAGTATTTACCTTGTTTAATCAGAGGGAATTCCCGGTCTAGAGATTATTTGTCTATCATGTGATATGCTACAGTGATATTAAAGCTCTGAATTGAAGATGTCGTAAGGAAAATTCACTTTGGCTTTATTTAAACTGTTTGGCATGAAGTACTACTGACGAGGATTAAAATATCCGAAACTCGTGTCCAGTACAACAAAATTGGTACTAAAAAACATTTATTTCAATATCGACAACTTTATACAAATTTAGTATTTGTCTATATTGAAAATAAAAACAAACGAACAAAAACAAAATTCAATACAAAAAGAAGGAAACTAAAAAGAGAAAGAAGTAGAGTATATAAACGCATACAACACAACTTCATGTAGGTATAAACTCGTGCTACAAACACTTAAAATAACTATAAAATATCAAATACTAAATGATGGAGATCTTTATCATGACCGCACATGTACTTTACCACCTCCTTTCGGACGACACAACTTACAGATCGGAATTGCTTTAGATCAAGAAAATGTGTAATGAAAACAAATACATTCTTCACGCAGAGTACTCTAAGTTCATTGGAATAGAATTTGCGTGTGTGACAAAGTCCCTTCGAAATGCGATGTCCGAAGTCCGAGAGCATGAAAAATGTCTAATGATAGAAATTATGGCAAATATTTACATCAGACGTAGGTCAGTCCGCCCTTTTGTGGCCATGTCATTTACAAGTAAGCAGATTGTTCTTATTCTTCTGCATCATACCTGATTTCATTAATGATGGATACTGCTCCTATGTTTATTTGCGCAATTTATTTTGATCCTATAAGTACTCAAAACTTAAAACAGAACATCTTATAGATTTCCCTAGTTTGCATACAGAATATCTTAAAATATAAAGTTTCTTTAGTTTTATCGTGCAACTTTTTAAAGTCACCTGTACGCTTTAAGTCGCATAAATGATCTGGAAGTTACTATATACATGTTAACATTAATTTACTAAAAATTCAAAAAAGATCATCTTTTTTGTATGGTCAAAAATCATTAATGTACAAAGCAATGTTTAAAAAAGAGAAAGATGTTTCATGTACATGTATGTATCGAATGTGCATCATATCCTCTTATTAAAATGTATGTATTCATAAAAACAAAATACGATTATCTAGTCCACATCTTCTTATTTTGATCCTCTTTTCTGTGCTGTGCTCACGGCGCATCCGTCTCAAAAACTATTAATTCGCACTTGTTATTTACAAATACAGAGATTTAAGTATGCTTTTCTTCCGCATTCGCCCCGATTGTATCTGTAGATAAGTTTCGGAAGCAAACTGCATTTTTGTATATAAACAAACTAATTATATGTATTTTTACCCACGCTTGACTTACTTTTACACCTTTACAGATCGAGCGGATATCGTCCCGACTTTGCTACGACTAATTGCTACTACTCGCCTACGGATAGATACGAATTGTTACGACACGCGTACATATAGATCCGGAGTGCTACAGAAAACCGACGGATTGCAACAACCCAAGCACGGATAGCCACAATTCGTGCACGAATAACTACGAGTACCTAACAGTTATTCAGTCTAATTTAAGTCAAGAATGTGAAATAATCGTTCAAATATTAAACAATCACCATTAAGATTCTTGAGTGCCAAGATACGTATCCAAGTTCGATTAACTTTGGCTGATCGTCTGTCTTTTCGACCCAATAAAATATTTATGTTACATTAATTCTTAAAGTTTCCAAAAACGTGGGTCCTGAAGCATCATATCCCACCGAGCCTGCTGCCTCTTTCGATACATTTTTGGACATAATTTTCACACTCTTTGGCCATATTACATTGTTTAGATTGAAGATCACGGACGAACGTTAAGTACCCGTAACGTGCATGTCTGGTCCATGCTAAGAATTTATCTGTTCTTAAAATGATGCTTCTGAATTGAAGACTTCTAATAACAAATAGAAAAAAATAAAATGGTAAAGAAAACTGTTGAAGGGATATTGATCATGAAGAGAAGCGAACCTTTGACCATTTACGTCGGACTCTATATTTAAAACAGGACGAATGGTTGTCAAAGCAAATAATCTTGATAAAATTGATTGAAGGGAAATACATTTTAGTGTATCAACGAGCATTTATTTGACAGAAGATGACTCACAACAATACTCAGTTGCTGATCCCAGAGCACAAACAGTAACAACAGAATGAAAACATATCACTGAGAGACGTGAACATGAACCAACGAATCCGACAAGTAAACCGTACCGATTCAGAAATTTATTATGGACTAAACGGACAGATATTGCTTTGCAGTTTGCTTACAAACAACTCGGCTGCTTGTCTTGACTCGAAAGGTCTAATAACACTTCTTGTAAAAATGCTATTAAATCGACACCAAACTTTGTAAAGGGCTGAGTATCACAAATGTACAAATGTTAGTCATCAAATAGATCGCATTATTTTTCAAAACAGGTCAAATTTGCAGAATGGACCAAATTAAAATGTCCCGGATATGGAACCCTCGTCAGTAATAATAAAGCCAAAACTATGAGTATCCAAACAGTGAAAACATATGTAAAAGATTACAAAAATGTCGATGAAGGATAAATTATGATACTTAAGGACCTATTCTTTTGAAATATCATGTAATTTAATGATCAGAGAATTTTGGATGCTAATGAATAGCACGATCAAGTATATTAATCAGAACTTTACTACACTAGCAGTGACACTCATCAAGTGGTGTAAGTTGACTCAAATAACATAAAGCTCACAAAAATAACTGTTTTGCAAATTGAAACAAACTAAGCCTAAGTGTGTGTTCTTCAACCGATCAAGTCAACCATATTTCAGTAAGGCCATTTCGTGAGGACCAACGTTATAGTCGTATTTTTCAAAAATTTATTTGGATATGCTACTGAATCGACCCTACAGCAAATTCAGAGCCACGCACTCTTAATTGTTTAGCAATTGTACAAATTAAAATTCAAAAAATGAAACAGGAGGTTGCTACTTAAATGAACTATCGCGGCTCCGCTGGAAACATCAGTGGTGATAATTTAATATTCGAAACACGTGTCTGGTGCAGAAAATTGGTTTGAAATTTTCGAATGCATTTGAAGAAACGACCAAACGAAATTGATCGACCTTGGCTACATTTGCCCTAGGGGACTCTTGGTGCACCAGCAATGACACTCACCAAGTGGTAAAAATCTCATTTTTGAGCGCTTTTAGACAATGGGAGAAAAATAATCAACCCCCAGATGAGATCAGGGACACAAAAATATAACCCTCGTGTCCAGGATTCGGCAAGGCTTGCCATGGTACAAGCAAATCCTGACGATCGAAACTACTCGTATACATGTTTACCTTGATATGAAAAACAAAAGGAAGCTTAAAGTTTCTAACATGTTTCCAAGGGGTTTTCATTATGGAATCTAGCTCATATACAAGTTAACAAGATGGTTATACCCCTATATTTTCAAAGAAATATTGCATGCAAGCAGGATATGCTGATTCTTCCTGGGTACCTGGTCTCACTACGATATTGGGAATTCGCTTCTCTCCATGTGGTGGAGGTTTTGAAATTTCTTTGCTTTTGTTCCTGTTTTATCCTGATTTTGTATGCCTACGGTTTATGATTTTCTGAATTATCGATTTTGTATTATTTATTGGGATATGTTCATTATCCATATTTTTCATTCCAATGGGAGAAAAAATATCATGGGTGCAATAAATTTACCAATTGAAAACAAACTTTCCTGCCAAGCACTTTCCTGAGTTTAAGTTTGTTTTCATGCATGTTACGATTGAATCGATGCCCGTTTTTTGTCTAAATTGATTCTGATATGGTAATAAGAAAATATCGGTGTTTGAAAGCATCAATAGATGAGGAAAAAATTGCGACTAGGTTGCTCATTGTTAATGCAAATGTGTGATGTACATTACATTATGCCACATAAGTATCAAGCAATTAGATTTTGCTTTAATATGAGTAAGAATAGATAAACTGAGGCCATGCATCAGGTTCTGAGAATAGAGGATTACTTTGATATGTTACGGAAGGAGGATCGAAGTGTGTTTAATACTCATCTAAATATAATAGTTGTAACAAAATAACAAGCCTTTTGTTTTGTTTAAGAACATGACGAAGGCCGATTGAAATGGATAAATGATTGAGTGTTTCTTTTAGTATCACAATGACTGTTGTTCGATTAATAATTCACTGTCTCCTTGTTCATTTAGTGAAATTGGCTTTCGGTAAGTAGGAATGATTTCTTGAAATATATTTTTTTTTCTACAATATGTTGCTTCAATAATGCAACTTTGAAAAGTCCTAACTAAAATAGATGCTATCAACAATATGGAAATTTAAAGAGACCAAAATAGATTAATTGCAATCGTTTGAATTTGGTAAACAGATATCGCGGTTCCAGTACTGGAGAACCATTAAAACATGATTTAGACATTATGATTGTATCAAATTCAGCGCAACGTTTTGGTTGATTAGTCAATGTGTTAATCTGAAGGAAGCATTGGTTGCAATTTTGTTTGACTAACAAAGTCGAATCAAGACATTTAAGATAGGTAATGGGGGTGTTGAGTACATGCAAGTGTTAGGCTACGTGGAATTTTGTGCAGAAAGAAGTCTGATTTCTCTAATTTTATTAGATTTCGTTTGACAGGTCAGGTAAAGAAATATTAATAGACATTTTTTTTTCACCGTGACGGACTTCGAACTTTGTACTTCGCACTTCGAACGTCGAAGAATCAGTGGCGTAGCTGCCGTACACGTATAAACTCATAAGCGTAGTCATCTACATTTTGATTGGTTTACTCAATGGAATCAGTGGTTCGACGATATAACCATAAAGTACGATAAAGTCGATATTTTCTAAGTTCTACTATTTATATAATTATTTACACTATTTACATGTTATGTATATATTGTGACTGTCCGATACAAAATACGAAAACTAACTGACAAAATTATGCTGTGAGAAAGTATGCTGACCTGTCAAAACATAATCTTACGTTTTATCACTGAACACATTAACTCTTGCCTAACAATGAAACATCAACATCTGGTTATTATTAAAATAGAACGTTGCATGGAGAAAGGAAATTCTTATCTAAAATCAGTAAATAAACATTTTATATCTTTTAAAAATAGCTGTAGTAAGCATTTTTTCATGAGAGTAAAGTCACTACGATTTTCTTAAAGTACATTTGAACTGTATAAAAATCAAACTGAACGAATAAGAATTATTTAACTAACAAAGCATCTCTGAAAAGTATATATACTAATAATCGATGAAGAAAATTAGAAAATACATTGTCTTTTCACCATTCTCCCCTTCTTTGATTGTTCTACACATCAAACATCTACTAAGTCTACGTATATTATAAGACTCTTTCATGGTCTTCTATGAAAGATACATCGGTTCCACCCGAGGGGTCTCAAAATTATGTAAAACCCGAGGCTTGCCGAGGGTTTTGCAAAATTTTGAGACCCCGAGGGTGGAAAAGATGTATCTTTCATAGAAGAACATGAAAGAGTATTTTTCTCTCATATCTAAGGGTCAAAACAAAACTGAAAGAAAAGGGACAAAATTTGAAAAAATGTGAAGTTGATCTAATCGCAAAAATTTTGCGATATTCGAATTCAGCGCCCCCGAAAATGGTTTATTCTATAAGAATGAACTACGAATATTAGGCTTTTCAAAATAAAACGCAAGAGTACATTGAAAAACGATCTTAAAATCGAAGTTTTATGGCGACGTCGCCGCTAGCTTGCTTGTTTTGCGGGCTGAAATCATGACGTCACAATAGCGTAAACAATCGAAACAATAGCGTCACGTGATATGTGATACAGCTGTCACGTGATATGTGATACAGAAGTAGCTCACATAGCTGTATTTCATGGGCCTACTCTGTAACACATACGCGGGTATGAGAGAAATAAACATATTACAGTGATCAAACTATCTACTAAGTATTTATACACGTTCTCCATGACTAGAATATGATTCTTAGTTCAAATCAAATTCTAAGGGAGACAGTTTATTTATAGGTCTAAAGCCCGGTACACACGGTAAGACTAGTCTTATAAGACTTGTATTATAAGATTTTATGTCTCATAAGATTCTACCGTACACACGGTAATACAAATCTTATAAGACTGTAAACAAATGGTCTACTTCACGTGGTTTTCTCCCGCTAATATATTCCATTAATTGAAGACAAGTTAATTGCATCAACATGTTTTACAAGCGTGAAAGAAATTGACTCAAAAAGGAAAAGATTAAAAGTAGATACTGGACAATGCCATGCACGGAGTGGAGAGAAGCATTTAGTGTCCATCATGGACTCCTAACGAAAGCACCCCTAAAAGTAACAGAAAATCTAACCAGAGCCCTACCACTTGAATATTTTTGGTGAAACACTTCCCGCGAAGGATTCCATAATTCCCTTTCCACTTCCGAAAATGTAAAATCAGTCAAATTTAATTTTTCTATGTCTAATTTGGGAATTTGACCACCATGGAAGCACAGGTATTCGAGGTTTTCCAAGTATAAATTTTTAAAGTACTAACAGCAAGTTAAGAAAACGGAAATTTTGATTTTACGTGAAAACGCTTTAAGATGGATACATATGAATATCGAGGAAAATGTTCGACTGTTAGAGCACTGTTTGAAAATGAAATTTTTAAAAATCATTGCTTTTGCGTTTTCGCTGCACACATAGGAAATTAACACGTTAAATCATCTTTATCGTGCACGAAGTCCATAAAACATACACTGGTCAAGTTTGAATGACACAATAGCCATAATCTAAATGCGACACAATAGGTTTATGCCTCAATAATCAGTGAATATCTACCTATATGAAAAAGGAATCGCTGTTACTTTTAACATACGCGACCCTTGTTAAGACAAAATGACGGTCAATTTGTAAGCGTAAAATACTGCTATATTCCAATGAGTACACCAAAAATGATGTCTTGTAAGGTTTAAAAAGCTAGGTTTTTGAGTAGTGCTTTTCCTTCTGTATTACCAGTTATATTGTCGAACGATTATATTTTACCGTTTGCAAATAGAGGGAAATTTTCCGTTTCCTTAAAAACCTGTTAGTACTTTAGTAACAAATGTTGATGAATAATGAGGACAGAACAATTTCTTTGGCCAGAGATACAAAAAATCTTATAAGACTTGTATTAAGGATAGAGCAGTGCTCTATCGCTAATACAGTCTTATATGTTTTTGAAAATCTTATAATACAGTGTTTAAAGGGTGTACACACAGTAAGATTCTATATTATAATACAAGTCTTATAAGACAAATCTTACCGTGTGTACCGGGCTTAACGATAGTATTTTTTCCGACCTTTAATTTCACGACGCGAACATGTCCAATTTTCCTGGGGTATACTTCCTCTACTCGTCCTAACGGCCAGTGTCCTCTCGGTTCATTCGGATTCATTACGATAACAACGTCATTTTGTTTGCATGTCCTTATGAGGATGCACCCATTTGTTGCGTGACTTCAGTCCTGGTATCCATTCTCGCATCCATCTGTGCCAAAAGTGACGTACTATTTCCTGTATTCTACGCCACCTTTTTCGCGGATTAAATTCTGTTTCATCGACAGACTGTGGCGCAAATTGACCCCCGACTTGACCATGCAAGAAATGATTCGGTGTAAGAGGCACAATATCATCTGCTTAAGCCGATTGAAACGTAAGTGGTCGAGAATTTACTAACGCTTCTGCGCCAGTGAACGCCGTTATCAATTCCTCATCTGAAACATCCGCTTTCTGTAGTATAGCATGTATCGCTCTTTTTGCAGCTTTTATCATCGTTTCATGAACCCCTCCAAAATGCGATGCGAGAGGTGGATTAAAATGCCATTAAATTCCTCGATTCGATGTCTGTTGAGCGATTTTATCTCCGTCCAGTTGTTTTACGAGATCTCGTAATTCTTTATTAGCGCCAACAAAATTGGTGCCATTGTCCGACATTATTTCTAACGGAAGACCTCTTCTATTGACCATCCTAAAAAGGCGTTTAGAAACGAATCTGTGTCCAATCCAAATGCGACTTCCAAATGCACAGCCCTTGTGGTTAAGCATGTAAACAAACACAAATAACGTTTTTCTCTCCGTTTACCTCTTCCTTAAACTGTCACAAATGGCCCACCATAATCGACCGCACATCTTGCGAATGCTCGCAAAGGCTCTTTAAATCTTATTTCCGGAAGTGGAGCCATGATTTGTTCTGCTGCCTTTGCTTTTCTACGTTTACATTCATTGCGTTGTTTCTCCCAAGCTCGAATTTCCTCCCGCGCAGATATTATCCAAAATCGTGCGGATGAACTTGCTAACGTTTGATTTGTCCCCGATATGTGCTTTCCTTCTTCATGATAATGTTTTACAATGAGTTTTGTTATCCATGCGCCTCTTGGTAAAATGATGGGATATCTAGTATCATATGGTAAGAATTCCATTTCGTAAAATGCCGTTTTGATCTATTCTCGGCTGCAACAGCAATAATTTGTTTTTCTCGATACTGACTGGTTGTTTGTCAACGCTTTGATCTCGTCCGAAAATGCTTCTTTTTGCAACTGCCTAAGTAAATGATTTTCAGAATCGTTTATTTCGTCTACTGACAGCTCTATGCTCTTTCTTTCACTCTTTGCTTTTTTACAGTTTTCAATAAATCGGAACATCAATGCATTCGTGCGTAAAAGTTTTCTCCATGTCGAGAATCGTTTTGGATCGATAACGGTTTCCGGCTGAAATGGCGAAAATGTCGCAACTAATGTGATGTCAGGTATTGTCTTTCCTTTTTTGATTTCATTTTGCGCGGAATCGGATTTTTCTATTTTGTTTTTCGGCCAAGTTTGTTCGGGTTCACAGAGGAAACTCGGCCCGTACCACCATTTTATTTCTTCGACAAGTTTCTCCATGGTTGTTCCCCTTGATGCAAGATCCGCCGGATTTTCTTCTGTCGGTACGTACCTCCATTGTACTGGTTCTGAATGATCGTGGATTTCGCTTACACGATTTGCAACAAATGTCTTGTACGAACGACTGCATCCTCTGATCCAATATAAAACGTTCATACTGTCGGACCAGTATCATGAGTATGTCACATGCTTCATATCAATTTCTAATGCTTTCGATATCGCGCATGTCAATCGCAATCCCAATATCGCCCCGAGTAGTTCCATCCTCGGAATACTTATCGACTTAAGAGGCGCTACACGTCCTTTTGCTGCTATCATTCGAGTTGAAACAGACGAATCCGAGTACTCATATCTTGCATACACTACTGCTCCGTATGCGTCTTGAGATGCATCTACAAATATATGAAACGATTCCGATACAACAAAGTTAGATTCTCTCTCCCGAATACAACGATCCACAGCGACTTTTCTAAGATCGTTAAGTTCTTTGAACCAAGTATGCGCCTTCAGTTTTAACTCATTCGATAATGTCGCATCCCAGTCATAGCCACATGCCCACATTTCCTGAAGCAAGAACTTTGCGCGTATCGTATAGGGTGTCACAAATCCAAGAGGATCAAAAAGCATTGCGATTTTCTTCAAAAAGTTACGCTTAGTTATTTCGAGATTCTCATCCACAGGATTTGCGTTGAATGAAAATTGATCCGGGTCAGCTGACCAAACTAATCCTAAGGTTTTCACTGACGGCAAATATCCTCGATCCAGGTCGACTTCTGATGCACGATCAGTTTCCGGTACTTCCTTTAAAACTGATTTTGAATTTGATAGCCATTTTCGCGCATACATTCCAGCTCTTCTTTAAAGATCCGATAGTTGATTATAGAGTGTTATACCATCTGCTTCCGTTTCAACAGAGTCGAGGCTGTCATCCATATAAGTTGACTTTAACACGGTTTCAACTGCTCTAGGTAGTTCATTTTCATGTTTTCTTGTGTGTTCCTGTGATACAAATTGTGCTTGAAACGGCGATGAATTTACTCCAAATACAACACTTTGAAATTCGTAAAATTCAGGTTTCTTATCTTGATTTAAATCCCGCCATAGAAATCTTTGACACGAGCGATCCTTTGGAGCCACGTTGATTCGCAAATACATGTCGGCTATGTCGCAAGCTATCGCTACCGGTCTTTTCCTAAATCTGAGTAATACATCAAACAGCTCACGCTGGAGTTTTGGTCCCTGATGAATGACGTCATTTAGTGATATTCCCGCAAATTTCGCCGACGCATCGAAGACAATTCTTGTTTTCGTGGTTGATCTATCTGGCTTTACGACAGCAAAGTGTGGTAGAAACCATTCCTCGTTTGGTTTCTCCTCAATTTCCGGTACCTTTCTTACATATCCTTTCTCGATGTATTTTTGGATACATTCTGTGTATCCTTTGGCGATTTCCGGGTTTCTTTGAAGTCGTCTTTCCGCACTTTCTAGTCGCTTGAATGCCATGTCAAAATTTCTAGGAAGGATCCGTCTATCCTCGCTCCATGGAATCTCGACTTCATAACGACCATCGCTGAAATTCATAGACTTTCTTACTTTACTTACGGCTATATGTTCATCAGGTGAGAGGTTTGTACAGTTGCTATCATCTTTGATCTCCTCGATCTCCCAAAACTTTCGCACCAAATCGTCGATGTCAGAATGTGCATCTGTCTTGATTGTAAAATACGTCCGAATGTAGTGTGTGGAGTTTCCTGTTCCCATCATAATATTTGGACTCCCGATACATGTCCATCCCAACGGCGTCAGCCTAGCGATAGGTTCATTTGACTTTCCTCGTATATCTCTGATCGAGTAATGTAAGTCTGCGTAGTCGATTACAAGGAGCATGTCAACATTCGGGCATTTTCCTTGTATAGGAAATTTAATGTCGCTCAGAGGGCTCCATTGTTCTTTGTGTTTATTCCAATTAATTGCGCAAATGTTTCCTGTGACGCGATTGGTTGTAAATGCGTTGATTCTTGACCTTGTTTTGCCGTCTGTGCTTTCAAGATCAAATTCAACGGGCATTGTTTCGAAAGTTTCCGTTTTGTTGTTCAAAACATTCACTTTGACTTTTTGAACAGCCCCCGTAAGTCCTAATTGAGAAGCAACATCTTGATTGATGTATGTTTTCGTACTCGCATCATCTAAAAGCGCATTTATTTGTAATTTTCTCGCTCCGTTTCTTAAAATAACTGGAATCGTTCGCATGGTAACGTACTCTTTCGCTTTAGGATTAATTCGATTCGCTACGAAAGTGGCATCTGTATGCTCCCCTTCCGTGGGAAGACTCTTATTTTCGACATCTTCCGTTAAAGGCGATTTTTCCTTTTCGATTTTTTCGTGTAATAGGCGATTACGAATAGCCCTGCAATTCTGGAGACCACAAACTCGACTCCTTTGACAATGTCTTCCGATATGGTCGTCCGCAAGACATCTGTAGCATAGATTCAATTCCTGTGCGCGTTGCCATCGATCTTTTATTGATAAACTTTTTAATTTTTCGCAGTTCCATATTTTATGCGAACCTTTACAATGCGAACATTTCTTTTCCGATTTCATGGAATTCTCATTGCTCTGTTTGCCAAAAAATGTCCTTTGATTCCCGTATTTCCGGCCATGATCCTCCTTGTTTTCTAAAGATAAACCCCGAATCGTTTCCGCGGCGATTGTACGGAATTCGGCTTCTTGAATAATGTATTCTCGTAGTTCTTCAACAGATTCCCTTTTCTCATTTTCAAAAATCCATCTATGATATTCTGTTAATATAGCCTCTGGAAGTTTTCTTTGTAGTTGGTTGTAAAGCGATCCGTTGCCGAGTTCGTCGTATCGTCCCGCTTCTTTCAAATTTATGACCGCAATGTCAAGGAGATCTGCGAATTTTTCAAATTCCTTCGGATGCCCAGATCTAATCGGACGAAATCTCTCTAGATCTTCTATGTATCTTGCTATTTGCCTCCGATGCCCTCCATACTTTCGTTCTAATCTCTCCTTCGCAGCGGCATACGCATCCGCAGAGTGACCGAGATTTTCAAGGGCTTTGAGAGCTTCTCCTGCCAAACTTAGACGTAACTGTGATAATTTGTATTCTGCGGTCGCCGGTGCTTTGTCGATACATGCAACGAACGCTGCCTTCCAGTTTTCATAATTCCTTTTATCTCCAGAAAATATTGGTACTGACACTCTTTTCAATTGTCTCCATAAATCCTGACCAATTTCACTTTGTTGTTCGATAATTTTCACTTTTTGTTTTCTTTTCATCGATTCATTTAACGCTTCCAAATATTCCTTTTCTAACGTTTCGATCTCATCGTCCGTCTTTCTCATCGCAGATTTATCACCGATTTTAATATACAAGTCTGATAAATAGAGCATCACATTTAAGACATCTGCTTGAATTGACGTTAGTCTATCACTCGTAGATTTAATTTCTGCAACGTTTTGTTCGTCTTCATCCAGGTATTGTAATAACTAATGTCTCGTTTTCGTAAAACTTGATTTTAATTTTGGTTTCTCTCTCTTCAACTCGAAGATTATCTCATCGTTTTTCTGTTCCGGTTCCGTTGTCATTTTTGATTCTGATTAAAATCCGATCAAGTCAATAAACCACGCTCTGCTACCAACTTTTATGGTGCAACGATATAACCATAAAGTACGATAAAGTCGATATTTTCTAAGTTCTAATATTTATTTACACTATTTACATGTTATGTATATATTGTGACTGTCCGATATAAAATACGAAAACTAACTGACAAAATTATGCTGTGAGAAAGTATGCTGACCTGTCAAAACATAATCTTACGTTTTATCACTGAACACATCAACTCTTGCCTAACAATGAAACATCAACATCTGGTTATAATTAAAATAGAACGTTGCACGGAGAAAGAAAATTCTTATCTAAAATCAGTAAATAAACATTTTATATCTTTTAGTAATAGCTGTAGTAAGCCTTTTTTCATGAGAGTAAAGTCACTATGATTTTCTTAAAGTACATTTGAACTGTATAAAAATCAAACTGAACGAATAGGAATTATTTAACTAACAAAGCATCTCTGAAAAGTATATATACTAATAATCGATGAAGAAAATTAGAAAATACATTGTCTTTTCACCAAACAGTATATCGGACTTCCTGTACTACTGGTAACCCACTTATAAAACTCTCTATCATAATTAAGTGCGAAGTTCAAAGTACGGAGTGCGAAGTTCGTCACGCTGAAAAATGTCTATAATAGGATAAATGACCCTGAATCTTCCTTAATAAAAGAGATAGGAAGTACACAAGCTGTTAGCTTACATGAAATAAACTGATATGGATTTAAGTATGAATAAAATGCGCTAGTAAGGTGACTCAGATCCATAATCGATAGTTTAACGAATAAGGTCTTAAATACATGATCTAGCGACACTAAATAAAGAAATAATAATAAAAACATCCGTTGTGTTCATACTCTGTTGCCAGTTGACAGCCACCTCGGTCTCTCTATTTAAAATTTGATATCGAGGTCCTTATACGGTTTTTTCAAGCCATCAATAATACATGTATTATCATTTTTCTGTGAGTAAAGCTATCAAATTCCTTTTGTTATTGACGATTTTGCATACATTTTCTTAATCGTAATCTTTAAACAGACTACATGTAACAGGTAGAATAAATTGAATTTCTAACAGTTTTTCTGTACCCATGCTAAAAGAATAATACTTTTAAAAGAAATTTGAATTACTTTCCCTATTTCAGTCAATGTTGCTATTGATAAACCATCATGGCAAAGTTCTACCGACTTCAAATGGAATGCTACAAGGGCAAATGATGGAAATAAATCTAATGGTATTAGTATGGACGGAAACAGTTGTTCTTATACTGCTGGCTCTGGAGAAAACGAATCTTGGTGGATGGTTAATCTCATGGAATCATATGACATTACGCATGTCTTACTAACAGCGAGAGACTGGGGTATGTCGGTTTTAAAGAACATATTCCATCCTTTTTGTTCAACTTTGTAGTCGAGAAGACATACATGTCTTAACGCAAATGTTATGCATGAATGTTTGCAGAACCGTGCAAACTTAAGCTTGTAGACAAACTAAATGTAACGATTTACTAGTACATGCACTTTGTATTATCATCATCGAACATTGATTACTAGTTGGCAATAATGAATGATGACAGCTGTTTTTGTTTTAAGCCAGGTAGGAAAGAATAAACTTAAACTGTGTAAAAAAAAAAAGACAAAACAACCCAAAACAACCCCACCCCCCCCCCCCAAAAAAAAAAACCCCAAACAAACAAACAAATATCGGACAACCCAGAAATATTATCTAGATTTCAATCTTAATTTAAAACTACGAACTTTAAAGGTAAAGAGTAAAAATGGCAAAACAAGAAAATGATTATATAGTGGCAGCAAATCCATGTCACAGATGACAAAAACAAAAAAAAAAACGAGTATGACTACCATTGAGATAAGACTATATATACGTAACTATGATCTTACAACTTGCATGCGAGCTCTCTCGGATGAGCTGTCGAAGATGTGAGGTCATCAAGGTTAAGGACTACCCAGGCACCTGGTCTCACTTTAAAATTTAGTTCATTCCGAGGTTCGCAACCGTTCCTGTGGATGATTTTGCCTTGCTTTTTCGACTATGCGACTGAATAACTGATTGGTACTTCTGTAATGTTTATATTAAAGGTCAATAGCCCGTTTTTCTGTACTAACAATATTTTAAAACAATCTAGAGGTCACTCTTTACTTTAGATAAGTATCAAAATTGAATTGAAGGGTAGATTCTGTACACTATGTCAAAGTCAAATTAACAGTTGAAGATTGAGCATTTTAGACACTCAAGCAGCAACTGTTACCTATCTACCATCGGATTTCTTATTATTATGCCCCCCTTCGAAGAAGAGGGGACATAAAGGTTTGTCGCTGTCGGTCAGTCGGTCGGTCGGTCTGTCGGTCGGTCCGCGACATCAGTTTCCGTTCAATATCTCTGAAATGGATTCACATATTGAAATGAAATTTTGTATACAGACACATCAAACAAAAATCTAGGTCAAGTTCATATTTGGGTCCGATCAAAAAAAGTTTGACAGAGTTATGCCCCTTGCATTTCGAAAAATACCAAAATTTCAGGGTTTCCGTTCAATATCTCTTGAATGGAGTTACATATTGAAATGAAATTTTGAATACAGACACATCAAATGAAAATCCAGGTCAAGTTCGTATTAAGGTCCGATCGAAAAGATATTGACAGAGTTATGCCCATTGCACTTCGAAAAATACCAAAGTTTCAGGGTTTCTGTTCAATATCTCTTGAGTGGAATTACATATTGAAATGAAATTTTGTATACAGACACATCAAATGAAAATCTAGGTCAAGTGTATATTTGGGTCCGATCATAAAAATTTGGACAGAGTTATGCCCCTTGCACTTCGAAAAAAACAAAAATTTCAGGGTTTCCGTTCAATATCTCTTGAGTGGAATTACATATTGAAATGAAATTTTGTATACGGATACATCAAATGACAATTTAGGTCAAGTTCTTATTTGGGTCCAATTAACAAAAATTTGACAGAGTAATGCCCCTTGCACTTCGAAAAATACAAAAATTTCAGGGTTTCCGTTCAATATCTCTTGAGTGGAGTTACATATAGAAATGAAATTTTGTATACAGACACATCAAATGAAAATCTAGGTCAAGTTTATATTTAGGTCCGATGAAAAAAATTTGGACAGAGTTATGCCCCTTGCACTTTGAAAAATACCAAAACTTCAGGGTTTCTGTTCAATATTTCTTGAGTGGAGTTACATATTGAAATGAAACTGTTACTTTATACCCCAATAGGTTGTATCAATGCAAGTATAAAGTTGTGACGGACTTTAATCACAGAAGGGGTAGGGGGGCATTAATGTTTTATAAACATAACTTTTAACTTGTTAATGGAAACGTATGGCTTGTCAAAAGACAGTATCTTTCATCATGTAGATTTGTGATGGAAATATAAGCACTGCAGATATTTGATACGGATCATTAGAAAATATTCAAGAAGGAATTGAACATCAAAATCGTGGTGGTATTATTTGTTTTTCTTTCTTCTTACAGTCGAGATAATAAACATTACAGAAGTACCCATCAGTTATTCAGTCTCATAGTCGAGAAGGCCTGACAAAATCATTAGATTTTCCAAAGGAACGATGCGAACCTCGGAATGAGACCAAGTGCCCGGGGAGAGACTATACTAAGGTCATCAGTAGTAGTGTGTCCACAAAGAGAGTAGTTGAAATCCGATGACGAACATGACTACTTAAATCAATACACTGCAAGCATCGTTTGTAATTGTAAATTTTAGATACAACTGTTGGTGTGTAGCTATAGGAAATACAAGTTTCTTTTCTTTTGAAACATGTTGGGATTTTTTCTGTGACAGTTTTGTGATTCACAATTTGACTAAGATTCAATTTATCAATACCTTTGTTTGCAAATCTTACCTTAATGAAAGGACGGTTTAACAAATCCTGAACAAATTGACATATGAGGAAATCCTTAATAAATTGACATATGAGGAAAGGGGGCGTCACTTTGTTAAAATTTACGATCCTAGAATAAAGCATATATACATTTGTATATAAAAAGCCTTATGATATTATGATCACAAAATTTATTCATTTTAACATTTATCCATGACATCATCTTTGGACATTGTTTATGTTTTTGTTTGTTTTGAACATAGATTCAACCACAAAAATCTTAATAATGACCAATCAACTACCGTCAAGAGACTCACTATTTGCATTTTCCTGCGACAGTACTAGTTCCGTCTTTTCAAAATCCTGCCTTTGTTTTTCATTTTTTTAAATGTTAGTGTAATGCATTTATGAAGATTGTGGAAGGAAATGAATATTAATATCCAATAGCTATACGAGGACCAGAATTTGGTTCCTGATTTGTCCTGATTTTGTATGCCTTCGGTTTCTGATTTTCTGAATTATCGATTTTGTGCTGTGGACAGGGATATGGTCATTATCCATATTTGTCATTATACTTTTAATGATCTGACGTTTTCGAGACATCAACGCATACGTTGAAAAAGGCATATTTCAATCCTCATAGGCAATTTTCATATGGATAGAAGTAGTCTGGAAATTGTATAACTTAGGGGAGACAAAAAATAAATAATTTCAATTATTTTGAAAAAAAAATACATTGTCACGTAAAGCCCTTAATATCAATTCTCTGTAAGGACCAAAATATTTTGGAAACAGCATGTCATGGATTTTCATGATTTTCTCTATAAATGGTATGTATAATGCCCTGAATACAAAAAATAAAAAAAATTTGAAAATAAATATTCCGGTTGCCATGGAAACGAGGTCTGTCTATTTATAGCACTAAAAAAATGGTCAAATAAGTCATCTTTGGTTATTATGTTGCCATGGAAACCATTGTCAGAGTTAATTTGTATTAACAACTTATAATCTTTAAACCTCTATTTTTAGAAAAAAATAACAAATTTTTGACATTTCTTTTAATTAGCCGGATCTTATCAAATCTATATCAGTCAAAAATTGCCATAAAATAAGGTCAAAATCAAGGCCTATTTTTGTCCAATTTTTACCATTTTTAAGCAAAAATAACACAAAATGTCAGGCTGATAACACCATCACTGTTGTCAGAACAAAATAGATTTCATGTGACAAATATAATCACTGAAAAAAGTAAGTGGGACCTTGTTTTGTTTTCCTACATTTTGAGATCAAAAATGGTTGCCATGGCAACTTTTGATTTGACACATGATGACTATATCTTTTCAAATTGATTTTTAGCTTGGTTTAAATAACTTATGTTGCTTAAGCTTTATGTAGTGACAACAGTAGAAATAATTCTTTATTTGAGCACTTCCAAAATTTTTCAAGGTCATTGACTCTAAGATCAAGGTCACTTCAAAATATAGGTTCCAATTTCAATAAAATTTGCATTTTTGTTGTTATTTATTGTTACTAAATTTAGGCTTGACTGTCATATATATGTATCAATAATACTTCTTTCTAAAATTAGGACCGATAGATGGAAAACATTACAATTTTTAGTTCAGAACATTTCTCCTAAAAAAATAAGCCCCAGACAAAAATCATGATAATCTCACATTTTTTTTTATGTATGTATGAAATACTAGCTAAAAATCAAGGATGTCATTGATTTTGAAATTTTTTGCAACTTTGGTCAATAAATAGGGGATATATCCAAAATCACTATGTATGTGTTTGTTTTACTCAATACCGCATGATATATGAGTAACTGCCTCTCATATTTTTGAAAAATCACTGAGTTTTGCCAAATTTTGTGAATTGCATTCAAGATGACCTTGAAATAGGGTCCTGTGACCTTGAAAACTTTTAAGGTGATTTTTTATCAATAATGCTCTTTTATATGCACTGATAAAAAAATGATTAAAAATATATAACGGACAGCTGAAAAATTACCAGTAAGTTACTCTATGTGTCATAGCACTGAACAGAATGTTACCATGGTAACCATTACTTTATACCCTTTCGAATAAAATTTTGAAGAGGTCTCACTCAAATTTTAACATTTTTCTTAAAGATCGAGGATTAAACTTTAAAGATAATTGGCAGTAGAAATCAAGTTAGCCTGACATTTCAGATTATTTGCCCTTAAATTTGAGCAAAATCAAGTGAAATTAGGAGCTTTTTCGGTCTTAAAAGGGCCTCTTCAAAACAGGTTTTTGCCTACATTTTGAGCATATAGACAAAGAGAATAGCGGGCAGAAACATACTTCTTTTGTAATATTTATACTATTAAACATATAAAGAGAAACATTAAGGAAATTTCAGTTGACTACGATAGCTGTTACCATGGAAACGAGCCTTGTGAAAATGCTATGTTACACGTATTCTACAGATGCGTAAAATTTCAAACATGGTTTCCATGGCAACGAAAACTAAATTTGTAAAAAGAAAGTTTATTTTTGTCTCAGTACATCATATACACCTTCCACACCAAAAATCTTCAAAATTGGAGATATGCTGTTTCCACGTGCTATTGAAATTATTTTGGTCCTTACAGAGAACTGCTATTAAATCGTACGTTGCTACGCGAGGGGATGATATGCTTTAATTTAACATGTTCACTGACCTCGCGTTCGCGTCTCGTCTATCCGTGTCATTAACTTTGTCAGAAATATCAATCTTGAATAAATCTTGCACAAAACTTTTTAATGCTGAGTGATGGAGTTTTTCAAAATTACACGAGATTGGCGAGCAACACCTTTCTAATCGTACTTTAATAAGAAGGGAGGAGATCTCCAACAAGACCCCGTTGCAGCATCAACAGTAAAACACCCGATGCAAAAACACAAAAGACGAGTACAGCACGAGACGGAAAAGAGACACACGACATGTAAACATCAAACACAAAAGACTACACATAAACCGACGAGACCATTGGGTAACCGGTGCCGACTTTGTAGAAATTTTTTTTGACTTTGTGAAATTGACCTTAGATAGAATTATTTTTCTAAGACACATGAGGCCACAATTTTAGACTTTGCTTGTCTTTGATATACAAACATATCATTCCCATTATCATTGAAATTAAAATTTTTTACTTCAGGAAAAGGTGTAATAAATTTTGGACGCACACAATAAAGGACTAAATGTATGATTTTATTACAACCCATTAAACTGAAATAAGATAAATGAACATTTTTTGTGGAAATTTTTAGGAAATTCAATTTATTTTCTTTATAGAAAAAGGACCAGGGAGGCTGGCTGGATTTTCAATATACATATCGAAAGATAAAGATTGGAATAAGGATGATCTTTGCTTTTACGACGCGAACCCACAATGTGAAATTGCGAATGAAAGAAGGATCGATTGTACGTCAGTTAAGACAGGGCAATATTTAGTTGTCTTCAACGAAAGACCATTATTAAACGCAGCACAGGGATTCACATATAGCAATTTTTCAATTCTTGAATTATGTGAAGTCGAAGTCCCTATAGACGGTGAGAAAATTCCATTGTTTTATTTTGTTGAAATATTTGCATTATTTTACACCCTTTTTTATATATTAATAATTAGTAAATAGTAAGTATCACCGTTTTTAAAAGATAACTTTAATTTCAGTCATTTAGACATTACATGCATGAACAGAGGTCAGAAGTAGATAGGAAATACCGGTATGAATCGTCCTTTTTAAAGTAGGGTGTAATTCTCCTCTTCATTGTTATAAATAATAACTATGTTGAATGTTCTGTTCACAATTAGAGATAATTATAGATTTCTTATTCAGTTGGAAAATGCACAGATATTGAATGTACTTCATGTGAGATTGGATGGTATGGAAAAGGATGTGAAAACACATGTGGTCAATGTGGAGGCATTGGTGGATGTAACAAAGAAACTGGTATTTGTGACAGTGGATCATGTCTGTCGGGATCTCATGGCCAAAAATGCGCAGAATCATGTCCAACAAACTGTCGTCCTGGCTCCATGTCATGTGACTTCAACACACTAACTTGTAGATGGTGTGATGATGGCTACTATGGTTCTATCTGCGAAAAAAGATGTCCAATGAATTGTTTTAGGAATAGCTGTGATAAAGACACAGGGCACTGTGGTAAATGCAAAACTAGTTTCTACGGTCAAGCATGCAATATTCCCTGTCGAAACTGTGCTGGTGACGGTTCATGTAATATTACAACAGGTAACTGCGATCAATGTCGGCAAGGTAGATATGGAGGCTCTTGTGAATATAATTGTCCTGTAAATTGCAAAACATGTGAAAATAATCAGAAATGTAATACGTGTGATAAAGGACGATACGGAAATACATGTAAAGGAGCATGTCCAGGTTGTGGTGGAGACGGTAATTGTAACAAATCCAATGGAATATGCCTTTCTAACTCGTGTAAAGCAACGTATTACGGTAAAGATATTACTGGCACAAAGTGTAACATAAAGTGCTCTCCTCAATGTAGAGGCGATGGTTCATGTTCTACTTATTCTGGTAGCTGCTTATCAGGGTGCAAAGATAGATATTTTGGAATAAAATGTGATAAGTCTTGTCCGTCAAAATGTGGCGGTAATTTGTCTTGTAATAGGTATAGCGGAAAATGTAAAGGCGAATGCAAGCTGAATTTTACGGGGCAGTTTTGTAATGAAACCTGCCCACAAAATTGCGGCGGTGATAATTCATGTAATAAATCTAGCGGTGCATGCAAACATGATTGTAATACTGGATGGTTTGGTAAGCAATGTGAAAAACGTTGTCCAACACATTGTACTGGAGGAAGATGTTATAGATCACGTGGCGAGTGTGCAAATTCTTGTAATAAGGGATGGCATGGCTGGTACTGCAATATCTCATGCCCAACAAATTGTGGCTCAGAGAAATCATGTAATCGTTTCAGCGGAGAATGCGTAACCGACTGCATTAAAGGATGGTTCGGCCAGCTATGTAACAATACTTGTCCAACCCATTGTGCTGGCGATAAATCTTGTGAAAGGTTAAGCGGTGAATGTTTAAATCTATGTGATAATGGATGGTTTGGTCATCATTGCAACAAAACTTGTCCAGGTAACTGCAGAGATGGATTATGTAACAAATTTGATGGTGCCTGCATGGGGGGATGTACAAAAACATATTATGGTAAAAAATGTTCTCTTGATTGTCCAATTAATTGTAATGGAGACAGATCTTGCCATATAGAAACCGGTAGATGTAAAGAAGGATGTACTCCAGGATGGAATGGATCACAATGTGAATCAGGTACTGCTTGGTTTTATATAATACATGGGTTTAAAATATTCTTCTTACTATCATATAATTACTGTGTATAAATATCACGTATATATTTAAGTCCTGGTGAGCTATTTAAGGGGGTCCAGAACAGAATCCGAAAGATCCGCATCGGAAAGCCCTTGATCAATTATACCGTTATAATAGGAACGGCGACATTGGCGCTGCGTTTTTCGCAAGATCATAAGCACTAGGTAATGCGAAAATAAGGGGGAGGGGTAACAATATAACACTAAAACTTAAAAACTGACGGTCAAATTTCAATAGGAACTTAACGGCGTTTCAGTTTCTGATATATGAAAAAGATAGTATCAATTTTTACGTAAAATAAGTGATAGGGTTTCAGATAAACGGACTTTATTATTAAAAATTAAAAACTCAAAGATTTTTTTTTAAATATAACTCCTTTCGACAATTTCTTTTAAAAGTCTTAGTGATCATTAATAATTCTATACATATCCGATTGCCCACGTCATATCTAAATGAAAAATACAGAACGGAAGATTTGTAACTGTTTTCTATTACATGAAATGTGTTAATTTAACGTCATATTTACGGCCCATTCTGGGGATTTCAATGGGTATATACACTGCCATCCATAAATTAGTATACACCATTTATGTTTATGTTGCTGTTAGGAAACTAACGGTTTCGAATCCTTTGCTGTATAATTCTGAAGATGTACCTTATAGAAATCATTTGTAACAAATTTGATCAAAATATTAGCATTTTTTGAATTTTTATTCTTTTTATATAAAAATTACAATTTTTGGGAAAAAATTGTGCGAATGAAAAAAGTCTCTATTTACATTTTTTCCAACAATTCGTAATTTGAATTATGTAAAGCAAAATTATTATGGATCTTTCAAGTTCAGAATTGAAAAAAACTAAGACTCTTCTGAGGAATATGCAAGACTTTGGGCAAAGAAAGAGGATGTACAGCTCGACACCCTTTCCGAATGGATAAAATTCATCAGATGGTTACTTTGATATAGAATTAACCGATTAAAATCAACTGTGAACACCAGATTCGAGTCTATATGTAAAGACCCTGATGTTATCACAGAGCTTACCTTCCTCCAAGAACAGTATGTCATCACACAACGTTTCATCGCTGGTTCCTCAAAATGTTCTACCAAATCTGTATCGATCTTACTCACCAAAGTTTGATCTGAAATCAAATCTGGGCTTCAAAAATATTGTTCGACAGTATATTCTCGCAGTGGTATCAACCAGATGTGGATTTTAAAGAATTCGAAGGAACTTTTAGAACATCTGAAATCCACTCATTTTAGAAGAGTCCATTCGATCAAAGCCTTTGATTTTTCGACACTTTTCACTACAATTCCACATTCTAAATTGAAAGAAAGACTCGCAAAAATTATAAGTAATGCGTTTACAAGTACAGTACTGCAACCCACTTGTTTGACAATTCTATCCTATCCTATCCACCATCCTACATCCTACATCCACCTCCTATCCACTCTCCTATCCTATCCTATCCCATCCTATCCTATCCTATCCAATCCACCTTATTCAAATTTATTTCTATCTAATCCTATCCTAAATCCTATCCTACATCCTATCCTACACTATCCTATCCACCTCTATCTACTTCATCACTTTTAGCGATATTATGATTAAAACTAAATGACTTGATACAAAGTCATGCATAAGTAGTAAATTATCTGTAATTATTGGGTTTTTTTTTGGATTTTATAAAAATGAAAATTATTTAGATGGTTGAACACCATTTTTGCATTTGCTGTGAAAGAAACAAAAATATAACATTAAAACCTCCAAGTCTTTTTTTTTTATTGAAATAAAATTTATTTTACCCATTAAGTCAAGTGAAATTTTTCAATGGAAATTTTCGAATTTAATCAATTGTCTTCTTATAACTTAAAAATTAAAAAAGAAAGATTAGATTGAAGAACGAGGTGGATAGGATGTAGGAGAGGATAAGATGTAGGATAGGATAGGATGTAGGGTAGGATAGGATGTAGGGTAGGATAGGATGTAGGATAGGATGAAGGATAGGATGTAGGATAGGATAGGATGTAGGATAGGATGGGATGGGATATAAATGGTAAGGATTGAGGTGGATAGGATTGAGGTGGATAGGATAGGATATGATGAGATAGGATAGGATAGGATGGGATAGGATAAGATAGGATTCTATCCACTTTCTATCCTACATCTTGCATCCTACATCCTATTCTATCCACATTTTTGTCAGACAAGTGGGTTGCAGGACTGTAAGAACGGTAATCGCAAATACAAATTTATTGTTGTTAATTATGACAAAACCTACTTTGTAAAAGAAAAGTCCGATTCTGAAAATAAGTACTACACTGAAACAGATATTATTCAGATGTTAAACTTTTTGATCGACAACATTTTTGTGGTGTTTTGAGGAAAGGTCTTCCAACAAATTGTCGGAACTCCAATGGGGACCAATCGTGCCCCACTCCTTGCCGACATTTTCCTTTACTCGTACGAAGCTGAATTCATTCAATCTTTGGTCTCTGATGGGAAAAGATACTTAGCTTCTGGCTTCAACTTCACTTACAGATACATAGACGATGTGTTGTCCATCAATAATCCAAAATTCACGGATTACCTGAGCAGTATCTATCCTTCAGAGCTTGAAGTCAAAGAAACTACAGAGACAAATAATTCAGCATCCTATTTGGACATAATGTTGTCCTACGACACAAAAGTTCACATGAACACCACACTCTATGACAAACGTGACGACTTCAATTTCAGCATTACAAACTTTCCTTTTCTGAGTAGCAACATCCCTTCATCGCCAGCTTATGGCGTGTTCATATCTCACTTGATACGCTATGCAAGAGCAAGTACCAAATATACGGATTTTGTTCTGAGAGCTATGCGTCTTTCAGATAAGCCTCTCAGTCAGGGATATGTTTGTGACCGACTAACATCGTCACTGAGGAAGTTTTACGGTTGACATTGGAGACTCGTCGTACACTATGATGTCCAACTCTGCAGAATGGTGGATGATATTCTGTCATAGACCATTTGAACCATCTGACCAAAGCTTGTACTCTATGTCTTCCGAAATGGAAGTAACCGGATGTGACAGTTCTACCGAATTGAAGCGGCGGGTGTTGCATGCAAACAGGAGATGCTTACTCTTCCTGGGCACCTGGTCTCACTCCCATATCGGGAGTTCACTTCTTTTCATATGGTGGAGGTTTCTGTTTGTTTGCTTTGGTTCCTGTTTTATCCTGATTTTGTATGCCTTCGGTTTCTTATTTTCTGAATTATTGATTTTGTGCTGTATACAGGGATATGGTCATTATCCATATTTGTCATAAAGTCATAATGAATTTAGAGTGATTTCCTTGTTTGTATGGTAATCTATGGATAGCATTGTATGTACGCTCGTAGCTTCAAAACTAACCGTAAAAATTAATGAAACTTTGCATGTAGAAAAAGAATGTTTCAATTATTTTAAAACATTTATAATTTTTTAGGAAAATTAAATGATACATGTAGGATTTTTGGCTGTCCTGGACCTTCCTAAAAATATTCGGGAACATTAAGTCTGAGGCCAATGTTATGTTTACTCTTGATGTTGTTACAAGTAAAGAATTTTAAGAAGTTGTCTATCTTGTCACACTAAAATCATTCTTCGGAACACTCCCGTACTAGCTTTTGATATACTTTCAATTTGAGGATACCAGAGATATTGATATTCAGTATTTTCAAAATGAAAACTATTTTTTGTATTTCATAAATAACAACACAAAATTTGCGATTAAGTACTTACCATCTGTTAGGTTTAGTGAATTTCTTCGCAGATGTAGAGGAAAAGTCAAAGTGTGTCTTTTACACGAACAGACTGACGCTGGGCAAAGCTCTCTGACAAAATCTCACTTGAGACATTGGCTCAGATGAGCTAAACAGTATGTTGCACCTCCTTGTTTAATTTCTTAATTCCTTATATCCTTTTTTCTAATACCGTATAACCAGAAATTTTCGCGAGTATCAATTTTCGCGAATTTATGGTAAAATAGAGTGTCTTTATTTTCGCGAGTACAATTTTTCGCGATTCCTAAATTACAAACAAATATGAACACATGATGTTACTGTTTTGTACCTTTCGTTTTTGAATTTTTACTTTGTTCTATTATGAAAATACGCTCAATTCACTTTTCTGTACGTCTAATTAGAGAAAAGTGAAGAATGGTACATGTACACGAACCTAAGAACAAAAGAGAACTCAGAATTATTCAAGTTTATGATATACCTTGTCGAACACATTTTTTCGCGGGAACATATTTTCGCGATTCCAAATTACTCGCGAATATAGCGAAAATTAATATCTCGCGAAAATTTCTGCTTATATACGGTACATGTAGTAAGTGGGTTATAATTCTCTGATGGGCAAATTCAATGATAGGGTACTGTCTTTCTGGATATTTATATTTATTACAAAAATTTGCCATTATAACTATAATAAATAAAAATATCAAGAAATACAGTAGGGTCCTGTTGAATCTATTCATATTCTATGATTAAGTATTATTCTTGTATGAATAATTTTGTATCTATGTAAATTAAATCTTTTAACGCAGATGAGAAAGTTGATTCACTGATGTAGATAATATATATGACCTTTATTTTCGATTTAAAGATAATAAGGATTCATCAGAAGCATCATCATCACCATTTGAGTGTTGTTTGAGACCCCCTTCCTTCTTGAATGCATTTGATATGGAATTATATGGCAATAGGCTGGCAACGATTATCAGAGGGAATAATCGCCGCGGATTATAAAGTATGCCCAGCCTCAAGCCATATTACATCTCAATTAGTTGGAAAATTGTTAAAGTTAATCCTTGTAATTTATCAAATACCTGAAAATTTTTGAATATCTTCTGTTCAATTTTAAACTACAAACAAAATTGTAACAACAAGAGCGGTGGAAAGTATCTGCTCATTTGGTTGCTTTTAGCAACCGCCCACAGCAGTGTCCTGGTCAGAAAAAAATGACGATTAGGGAAAAAATTCCTTCCTTAGTCCTATTTCTATATCCAACTGTCTTGCGTCGCAGACCCTCCGAAAAGAGATGTTTCTTTAATATAATAGGGAAAATATGGTTTGTACACAGCAATTAAACGGAAACAGGTCACAATTTTGTTATGAATTTGACCGTCATTTGGCGCGAAGATATTGACATCACAATGGATTTCGCGTCACATAAACGTCAGTTTGTATGGGAAATAAGTGCAGCTTCAACTACCACACGATTATATCGTTATGGTCGAAAGTAGTTTTGGCAAGCATTTTCTGAAGTGGGCGTGTCCAATTAAAGCTAATCAATTTATGGAGGCATAATTACTTTCACCCAATCCTTGATACAAGTAAAATTAAATTATTTTATAAAGTCAGTAAACTCCGTACGGCGACTTCGCCTAGCATACGAAGCAGACCGCCAATACCGCAACAACACGACGACAACCCTTAAAAGAGTTGTTCCTATGACGTCCATATGAATACGGCCTACTCAGCACACACCGGAAGAGAAGAATTTGTTCTTATTTGAATCTAATTGCACTTGGGCTCATCCGAGGCAGCGGACTCTGTCCTTTTTCGACCAGCGGACTCCAAAATAAGACTTAGTGCAGATGTTATATATAAAGTCGGTAAACTCCGTACGACGGCTTCGCCTAGCATACAAAGCAGACCACTCAAACCGCAACGCCACGGTGACAACCCTAAAAAGAGTTGTTTCTATGACATCCGTATGAATACGGCCTACTCAGCACACACCGGAAGTGGAGAATTCGTTGTTATTTGAATTTGATTGCATTTGGGCTCATTCGAGGCAGCGGATCCTGTCCTTTATTGACCAGCGGACTCGAAAATAGGTGCAAATGTCATATACAACAAGTATAAAATTGGTAAACTCTGTGCGGCGGCTTCGCCTGGCATACAAAGCAGACCGTCCATACCGCAACGCCACGGTGACAAGCAGCCGTACGTACGGAGGTTACCGACTTCATATGTAACATAATACTGATAATGCAACCTTACGTTAAGTGTTTGCAAATTGTATTAAGTTGAAATCATATTAATTTGAAGATGTTTTAGATTTGAGCTACTTGGTTAGTGTAACTGCTGGTGGACCACGAGTCCTCGAGGCACATGTATTCAAGTTCGATCAACTTCGGTTGATCGTCGGTCTCTTCAACACATTCGAAAATTTCTGTTGCAAATTTCTTGAAATATTTAAAATGGGGGTCCTGTAGCATAATATCCCACCCATCCTGCTACGTCTTTCGGTACATTTTTGGACATCATAATTTTTGTTTTTGTTTGTTTGCTTTGGTTCCTGTTTTATTTTATTCCTGATTTTGTATGCCTTCGGTTTCTGATTTTCTTTATGTCTGATGTCTTTCGGTACATTTTTGGACAACCTAATTTTTGTTTTTGTTTGTTTGCTTTGGTTCCTGTTTTATCCTTATTTTGTATACTTCGGTTTCTTATTTTCTTATGTCTTTGGGTACATTTTTGGACATCATAATTTTTGTTTTTTGTTTGTTCGTTTCGGTTCCTGTTTTATCCTGATTTTGTATGCCTTCGGTTTCTGATTTTCTGAATTAACGATTTTATGCTGTATACGGGGATATGGTCATTATCAATATTTGTCACTTTCATACTCTTTGGCCATATTACATTGTTCAGATTGATTATCACTGACGAGGGTTAAGAACCTGAAACCGGCATGTCTGGTCCATGCTGCTACTTTATCTGTTCTTAATTAATGCTACTGAATTTGAAGATTTTTAACATTTGAACAATTTGGTTGGTGTCCTTGCAGGTGGACCAAGAGTCCCCGAGGGTACATGTAGCCAAGTTCGACCAACTGCAGTTAATCGTCTGTCTCTTCAACACATTCGAAAACTTCTGTTAGCAGAATTCTTGAAATTTTTAAAACGTTGGTCCTATAACATCATATTCCACCCATCCTGCTACTTCTTTCGGTACTTTTTTGGACACCATAATTTTCATACTATTTGGCCATATTACATTGTTCAGATTAGGGAAACGTGCGTATCTGATGCATGCTGTTAATTTATCTGTTCTTAAATGATGATATTGAATTTGAAGACTTTTAACATTGTTCTTATCGTAGACGTTTCTTATTTGTTAGTTTACTCTCGTAATAAAATTACATTCCATGTATGAAACTCTCTATTGACCAGCAAAATCTAGTTTTCTAACTAATTTCATTATGGTTAATAATATTATAAATAAAGAAAATATACTTGGAAAAGGAAAATTCTCGTTTATTATTTTCTATTTTTCATGTTTTATTTCTTACTATTTTCTATCCTTATAAGAGCAATTTTTATCTTGCATTGACTTCTTGCAGTGTGCGAGTTTCCAAAGTTTGGTAATTACTGTTTGGAAGATTGTGGAAATTGCAGAAATAAATCTTGCCATCACATAAATGGTACATGCATGCTAGGATGTGAAGATGGTTGGTTGTCACAACACTGCGACATTGGTGAGTATCGATCAGCCAAAATCGCTCACTGTCTTCATTATATAACAAACTGTGTAAGAAGTCTTGATCTTGTTGTTGTAGTGACAAAACAATTCATACTAAACATTTTCAATTTCACTCATTTGGCGAATCAATATGTGTTGATTATACATTAAGATTTTCTTGTCTATGTCATTTTTCTATTAATTTAGAAAGCAATGCTGCTGGTGTTATGAGTTTCATTGTAATGGTCGGATCTGGCGGGGCAGTCTTTATCTTGGCTGTTTCTATCGTTGTGATTCTGGTCTTGCTCAGAAAACGGTAATGGGATATATCTACATGTACATATATCGAGCTGATATTTCGCTCAATCTTTTTTAAAGTTAAAAATCCAATTAATTTTTTAATAATTAATAATATTTGATATGACAAGGAGGATAATTTATTTCAGGCAATACATTTTTATCAAATAAAACAACGATTTCGAAGGTCGAAATAGCGATGTTTAAGTCAGACGAAATATCACTAGACAAAGCTGTATCAAGCAACACGTGTCGATATCTTAGGATATTCTGCGATTTTGCTTTTCACATTTGATGATAAAGATTATATTTTATTTGTTGACAAGAGGTAACAGTAAAGAAACAACGAGTGATGTATCAAAAACTGTTGGTGGTGGGCTTAATGCAGGATCAGATAAAGGTATAATAGCAGATACACTTAATATTGTATTGATTATGGTTTCTTGGGATATTGAATATATCTATTGTTTATTATGAATCTAAAACTCAGCTTTATTTAAATGAGTTAAAAAAAAGATCCTGAAGTACATTTATCGCAGTTTTGATAATCGTGCATCTGTAAATACAATTGTATATCTAACAAACCCGCACATCTACATGTGTAAATAGAAAACTTTTACCTAAAGCTTTAAGACTTGCGTAATTGTTTCAATTGAGATATTGTTTATGCCAACCTTTCATGTCGACCATAGCGTCCTTAACGTTTAAGATGAGTACTTTATGAAATTACATATCAAAAGCAAAAACAAAAACTAAGTATAATATTGACAGATGAAGGTAGTAATTTCAAGTACTGAACATTCTTAATGAGTCCTCGAAAGCTTGTCAGTACCACGCTACATGTACTTAATTAGTTCTGCAGAGTTTGTCGGTCTTAAGATTGCTCAGAATTTGTTACATTTATATTGAAAAAATCAATTACAGAATGAAAATTATATATCTCTCTTATTGTTTAAGTAATGCATAATGCGACATATGCTAGTATCTTGCCTGTCGGAGAGAATTTTGGAGCATTTAGTCCCATAATCGATGGTGCTATGCCTGATATTACTCAGTTTGAGACTATCGAAGATCTTGAAAGGACATACTACAACACTGATGAAATTCCAAAAGGAATAAAAATGTCTGAACTTAAAGGCTACTTCATAGAGAAACGACAGACTAAGAAGTTGGAAGCTGAATTTCGGGTACTTTTTAACAATTGTTCTTCTGCTTTTTTCATTGAAATATCAAATGTGCAATTCCTATATATTTTTTTGTCATCATCACATTAATTAACTGTTGTACTACTTTTAATGTTTATAATTCTTTGAGTTCTGTATCGTTTTTATTTAGGCACTTCCAAACGGATCCATACATCCAACTATATTTGCGGAGCTACCAAAGAATATGAAAAAGAACAGATTTAAAAACACATTACCATGTAAGATCTCAGACAAGTGAAATTACTTACATCTAAACATAAAATAGACATAAAAAGGATAGTATTTTGTTCATACGATTTCATAATCATATTTAGGCAGATCTTCCAGCTACAAGGATGATATCTTTGACAAGACCACAATGAATCATCCATATAAGAACACCCTCCACCACAAGATATCGACACACAAAGAACACTTCTGCAAGTTGACATTAATATTGATTTAGAAAGTTTATATTACATGAAGAAAGTTAGAATTCGAGGGATATAAGAAAGATGGCTAGAATTACCTATATGCCTCAACACAACAATACTAAGCCCTATGAGTGAAAAAGTTAGTGGTAAATGACAAAACAATTTCAAGAAAAGGGAAGGATCCCCGTTATGACAACCCTGCAATCACACTGCGAAACAAACCACAAGAAACGACAAATAGATGACATCAGACTAAACTACAAACTGTAAAAGGACACAACAATATTCACTAGAATATCATGCAAAACAATCGAAACAAACGTACAGAAACATCAAAGATGAGCGAGGTTTAGTTACAAGTGCTTTGAAAACAAAGGAGGGGATCTCCAACAACATCAGGTTGTAGCACCCACAACAAAACCCCAAAACACCTAATGCAAAAACACAGAGCAGACAAGCACAGAAAGAGACGCGTAAGGGACAAGGAACGTCAACGCACAACACAGAAACATCAAACACAAAGGACTAAACATAAACCGACGAGACCATTGGGCAACCGGTGCCGACTTAGGACGGCCATCTGCCGCAGAAATAACAGACGGTATGGTTATCCTGGATTACGTGCGCACAACCCTCCCACTTTTCCGATTACCCAGAGGTCTCGAAGAACGTACAATTGTGGTATAAAACAACCTCCTTACTGTCAGATGACCACACACAAACAAAACCGCAAAACGCAGGGGCCCAACGTATATGTGTGACACACATGCACACGTAACCGTTTGACGTCAAAATCCAAAGACGTCGTTTAGTAATACGTACGAACCGGAAAGTATAGCTATGTAGGATGGTGTGCGTGTAGCAAGCGTATTTTCAATCAGTTAAATCTGCGAGAAATGTAAATCGAGATTCGTAAAACATCGACGCAAGGAAAGTAAGAATCATAAATGTGCTTATTGACACCGAAAACTGGAAGTTCGATCAATGATAACTGTTGAAATTTTCAAAGAAGTTACCTGTTAAGTTGTTACGTGTAAAGCATCGTTTACACGTTCATAACTTGTAGCTATACGTCACCTCATGGCGTCATTTGATCAAAGATTTAAGAAGTGATGACGTTAAAGGTACAGGTCTTGCTAAAACTTGTAACGTAACTACATGTAAAGTTCTCTATTAATAACACAACATATAAAAGGAAGGAGACCAATGTGCATCCGGTACCGACTTTGGACGGCCATCTGCTATTAGCAAATGGTGTAGTTATCCGGACTATGTGCGCACAAGAAACGATACGGAACGAGACATATAACAATAACTACAAGAAATTGATCTACAGACAATCAAAGCAGACAAAAAGAGACATGAATAAAACATGAATTCGAATGATGGGAGAACCCTGAGCAATAGAAGTTGATTTTATTTGAAGACATTAAACATTTGTACCACTTGGTGAGGGTCACTGCTGGTGGACCAGCAGTTCCCGAGGGCACATGTAGCCAAGTTCGATCAATTTCGCTTGATCGTTTCTTCAAACGCATTTGTAAATTTCTGTTTACAAAATTTTCTCAAATTTCTAAAACCTGGGTCCTGTAGCATCATATCCCAGCCATCTTGCTACGTCTTTCGGTATATTAAGGCATTATTTTGCACGGATTCTGTCCATATTAAATTGTTTAGATTGAGGATCACTGACGAGGGTTAAATACCCGAAACGTGCATGACTGGTATATGCTGTAAATTTATCTACTCTAAAATGATGCTACTGAGTTTGAAGATATTAAATATTTGTACAACTTGGTGAGTGTCACTGCTGGTAAACCAGGAGTCCCCGAGGGCACATGTAGCCAAGTTCGATCAATTTCGGTTGATCGTTTCTTCAAACTGTATACAGTCCTTCCAACTTATCCTTATACACAGATATCTTTCAAAACGCGCGGCAGTTCTATAGGTTGTGTTACTTCTCACAGTAAGATTTCTTCAAAAGCATGGCAGTAACATACAGGGGACCTAGGTACAATGTATTACAAAAACTATGTAAATTGTTAGGAAAAGAATATGACATACGTAAAGTATACCACCCTACTTTCAAAAAGTTAGTCCTGCTTTAAATTTATATCAACACTCCGGGTATCTTGATAATTCCTTTGGCATCTTGACGGCATAAGCTTGTAATGGCTTATAACCTTCCTTATTCTGGTGTATAAACGTAAATTCACATCGTGTGTGTCATTTCCTTGTAACATTTAAAATCTCTCACTTTGATCACTTCTTTTATGTTTATTTTATCTTCATACCTTTATATAATTGTAATAACTATGAAAGAAAAAATGATTCTATTACATGTAAGTTATGTAAAAGAATATTTTTAATTTAACCTTTTTCTTCAATATGAAGTGAATAAAATGCACAAAAGAAGTTTTTGAAAATAATCCAATGGTAACAAAAAAAAAAAAAAAAAAAAAAAAAAAAAAAAAAAAAAACCAATGACCTCAGCCGAGAACACATACACACGAGAATTTGCGTCTAATTGAGTACTTGTATTCATGGAACTCGATTCCAGTCTATCCGGTTTAATCAATTTAAACATTAAAACTTTATTTATGATACGTAAAATAAACAAAGATATCAAAGTTGCGCAATTGTCCATGTATTCTCTAGTGTGATTTCGAAACATTTTCAGATTTGTCGACTTGGAAGAGAACTATATAGATTAAGACCGCTTAATTTCCTAAATTCTTAATTTTGACCAATCATATTTCAGACGATCATTCAAGAGTTCGTCTACAAGGGAAGATGGATTTTATCAATGCAAATTTTATAGAGGTAATCAACTATTTGGTTTTTTAATTCATTTTTTTTGTTCACATCTTAAAAGAAAATCGTATAGATATCTCTGTCTGAAATATCAGAAGTACATCAGGGTGTTTTGGTGTTTTACTGTTGATGCTGCAACGGGGTCTTGTTGGAGATCTCCTCCCTTCTTCATGTAATTAATTGAATTTGGGACAATTGATTATTCAATTAATCATTATGTCTGAATTAATACTTTCAGGATGCAAGCGGAATCAAAAAGTACATCGCAACACAAGGTACTTATAAAAAGCTAAACGCACGGATTTTTGAAAATGTTTATTAAAATATATTTAATTCTTGATAATTGATATATATCTCAAATGGCTGAATTTATATGACATCATATACATTTTAAGGTCCAATTCAAAATACGATCGAGGATTTTTGGCAGATGATATGGGAAAACAACATTGATAAAATAGTGATGCTGACTAACCTTCTGGAAGGGGGAAAGGTATTCATCATGAGATATTAAGTACTATTGTCTATGATATTTGTTGTATGCATCCTCGTATATCTGCAATAATTACAAAAAGAATAAAGATACACAAGAGCATTATTGCCTGAATAAATATTCCTTTACGATGAAATAAAAATTATTTAATAATTTTCAGAAAGTTTAAAAAATGACAAATATGGGTAATGACCATATCCCTGTATACAGCACAAAATCGATAATTCAAAAATCAGAAACCGAAGGCATACAAAATCAGGACAAAACAGGAACCAAAGCAAACAAACAAAAACCTCCACCATATGAAAAGAAGCGAACTCCCGATATGGGAGTGAGACCAGGTGCCCAGGAAGAGTAAGCATCTCCTGCTTGCATGCAACACCCGCCGCTTCAATTCGGTAGAACTGTCACATCCGGTAAGTTCCATTTCGGAAGACATATGTACAATCTTTGGTTGGATGGTTCAAATGGTCTATGACAGAATATCACCCACCATTCTGGAGAGTGGGACATCATAGTGAATGACGAGTTCCCCGTATCGACCGTAGAACTTCCTCAGTGACGATATTAGTCGGTCACAAACATGTCCCTGACTGAGAAGTTTATCTGAAAGACGCCTAGCTCTCAGAACAAAATCCGTATATTTGGTACTTGCTCTGGCATAGCGAATCAACTGAGATATGAATACGCCATAAGCAGGCGATGAAGGGATGTTGCTACTCAGAAAAGGAAAGTTTGTAATGCTGAAATTGAAGTCGTCACGTTTGTCATAGAGTGAGGTGTTCATGTGACCATCAGTGTCGTAGGACAACATTATGTCCAAATAGGATGCTGAATTATTTGTCTCTGTAGTTTCTTTGACTTCAAGCTCTGAAGGATAGATACTGTTCAGGTAATCCGCGAATTTTGGATTATTGATGGACAACACATCGTCTATGTATCTGTAAGTGAAGTTGAATTCAGAAGCTAAGTATCTTTTCCCTTCAGAGACCAGAGATTGAATGAATTCAGCTTCGTACGAGTAAAGAAAAATGTCGGCAAGGAGTGGGGCACAATTGAAAAGATATTTTTAAGGTCTTATAAAATGAATCACTTATCTACAGAAAAAGTGTGAACAATACTGGCCAAATCCAAATGAGAAAATGACAGGTGGACAATATGGATTGACCTTGAAGGATGAAAGAATATTCTCATATTACACTCTAAGAGAGTTGCAAATTGTTGACAACAAGGTAAATTCCTGTTTGGTTTACATGAGTATGGTGGAAGTAACTGACAATTCTT
Organism: Pinctada fucata; assembly: GCA_028142955.1. Taxonomy (NCBI): domain Eukaryota; kingdom Metazoa; phylum Mollusca; class Bivalvia; order Pterioida; family Pteriidae; genus Pinctada; species Pinctada fucata. Next base: position 50,671,038 of record AP027103.1, on the reverse strand, counting down.
TAAAGATTATCTTATGGATATAACAAGTATTAGATCATATCTCCAATGGCCCTGGCACACCTTCACTTTTTTGGCCAACGCACGAGTAACGACATTCAACACACTGGCGAACGTCGAGATTTTATTTGAAATTTTATTAAGAAGCAATGTTCTCAACGCGCTCATAGCGACCTAGTAACGCACGGGGAGCGTTCTCCCAACGACCACGGCATGTTCCCAACGCATATAATAGTTTCCGATTTACCTTTTAACGTTCTATAATGCGTGCTCAAAGACCTCGCAACGTTCGTCTAACGACTTGTCGGCGGGTTTGTGCATGCACAATTTTTCTCGACGACCACATAACGACCTCTAGCGACCACACAACGACCAGCCAGCGATATTAACGTTTTTCGAAGTGTTGGGAATTTATTTGGTTGTTACTCGTGCGTTGGCCAAAAAAAGTGAAGGTGTAACAGGGCCATAAGGGTGAAGATTTTTTATAAATTGAAAAAAACATTTTCTACCTTGATAAGTATTAAAACGTTTTTTTTTTTTTTAACTGAGAAACATTTAATACATTCCAATGAAATCATGGTTTAAAAAAACAGGGTTATCCAGAATCAATAAAACTGTCATTTTATAAATTCCACCTAAAACAGTAATTTCAGTCGAAGAAATTTCTCATAATCACATATAAGTTTTAAGAATTCGAAGGTACTCAATAAATCAAAAATCATGTCAGAAAAGTATATTTGATAAAAATTTCAGTCCAAAGAAAAAAGGGATATTTTACAATACCATTTCACAACATGGCCTGACCACGGTACACCAGATCCTCTGTTACTAATTCTTTTCCATAAACGTGTTACATCTACTGCGCCAAAATATGATGGACCTATTCTCGTGCATTGTAGGTAAGTATTATCGAGTGTTATACAGTTCAATTTATTGTACATGTACCTGCTTATAATACCCTTTTCCTTATCGCCGTTCCTTTGCTAGTGCTATTTTCGATCAATTCTCATGAAAGGTACATATAGGAGATTGTCATATTTTAAATTTGCTCATTACTGGTCTCACTTCATAATGATGTTTTTTCCGGGGTTCGCAACTGTTCGAATGAAAATTCTAATAATTTTGAGTTACCTTATCCACTTTGAGACTGAATAACTGATGGACACTTCTTGTTAATTATCAAAATTATTAGATACTCACATCAACATAAACTATATATAACAGCGCTGGTATTGGTCGAACGGGAACATTTATTGCATTGGATGCATTAGAAAGCCAAGGAGCAAACACTGGGGTGGTAGACATTGAAAACTACGTGAGAATTATGAGAAAAGATAGGATGAATATGATACAGACCTCTGTGAGTACATACATGATGATCATAGTGTCTGCTTCCAATTGCTTTTCATCACTGTCTGTCCTTCTATAAACAAATTTCAGACGATTCGAATGTCACCTGCATGTATTAATAATTACAAATTTCACAATCCAGTGTTGTATTGATCATTGTTAAATGGCTCCGTAACCTTGCTTCCGAGATTTTGTTAGCACTGTCATATACTTCAACTATTAATTAAAGAAATTGTTACTAAAAATCCAGAAAGGATGAGTAAAGAGAAAGCAACATCCTAGAGTCTACGTGTATTTCCTCAATGTTGAATGATTTGTCTCTTCAGCTTTTTATGCACTTTGTGTATTTGCAATTATCAGGCTACTCAGAACTTTAACTTATCATTATATAAAGGTGTGTATCTCGGGCAAAATCTGTGTGAAAAATTTTCTTTTCGAAAGTATTGTTTCCAAATGGATTATATATTGATGGTACATGCAAAGAAGTAAATAAAATTGTCTTGAAACTGTATGAATATTTCATATTTTCTTCAATGAACACTTTCGTCAAAATCAATGAATTGTAGCCTCATGCAGAAATATGTTCTTGTACATACTCCCATTTGTGATCACTAACGAGGGTTGAGTACCAGAAACGTGCATGTTTGATCAATGCTGCAAATTCATCTGTTTATAAATGATGCTAATGAATTTGAAGACGTTTAACATTCGATGTTTTTTTTATCGCCTCCTTTGTATTCTATCTTGTCATGATTCATCAATACATTACCAAGCACAACTCTTTTAAAATCGCAATATTTTGATATACTAGATCAATACCAACGAAAAGAACGAAAATATTGTTCCAAGAAGTGAAAGAGAATCTTAATTAGAGATGATACTGACTGTTTGACGGTCAAAATTACAAGAACCATGGGAAAATTGGGCTACGATGATTATTCTAGTTTCATTCTTGCTTTTCTGTTTTATTCTTAATTTGCATAGGAACAATATAAAGTGTTGCACGAGGCTTTGATCGAGGCGTTTCAATGGAAGGATACATCGATTGCAATGGACGAATTCCCCTCTATTTGGCGGTCTATGGATTCTTACAAAAGTCCGTTGAATCAACAACTTCTGAAGAAAGAGTATGACGTAAGGCCATTTATCGAATCATTTGCTCAAAGTTGTCCTTTTCATCGTATTTAACATAGAATTTAAGGAAAACTGTTAAAAGCTCTAATCCTTTTTTCCAGATGCTACGAGAAATGAACATTGTGAGGGAAGATGAGATGTCACTCACTGCTTTGAAAGAAGAAAACAAAATAAAGAACAGATCAGTCAACATTTTACCTCGTACGTTTATCATAATAGTTTAAAACTCAACATAATATTTTCAATTTAAAGATTTTAAAATATATCACTAAATACACACTTCATTTATGTGTGGTCGTATGTGTTTCATGTTTCTATGGTGTGGGTTGGTCTCGTTAATTTATTTGTGGTGTGTTGTGTTTCATGTTTCTATGGTGTGAGTTTGTGGTCCTTGTGCCTTTTGTGTCTCTTTCTGTTGGTATCTGCTCTGTGTTTTTGCTTTGGGTATTTTGCAGTTTTCCTGCTGGTGTGTCGTTGAAGATATGCCCTCCTTTCTTTTCAGATTATATAACAACCTTTTGTTTTAATATTTCATTTTAGAAAATTAAACAGTTCAGCATAAGATCAAATATCAGAATTCTTTTCAAAATATGCATTTTGTTTCATTTAGTGGATAAGCATCGACCGTTCTTGACTTCATATTGTAGTGGACGAAATGACTATATCAATGCAGTTATCATACCGGTCAGTATATATATCATATTAAAGTCAAAAATAAAACAAAATGATAAGAGAAGGATTTTCATTTGTTTCCAATAGCATTAATATAGCAATTCTTATACGCCCGTCATTTGATGGGACGTATCATGGTATGGCGAAGTCTGTCCATCTGTCTGTCCGTCCGCTTATGGAGCACAATAACTTGAATATGCGTCAACGGATTTTCACGGTATTCATACATTATGATTGGACTGTGGAGAGGAAGCCGCCTTTCGATTTTCAGGTATCGATTTGTCGTTACAGAGATATATGACTTAGATTTTTAAAACACAGTGAAAATACACCAAAATGGTTAAAAATTATTTGAAAATCTATTTCTGGTAGAAATGTTTTGAAATTGTTTATTCATCAAGTAGAAAGGATGTTCTTTGACATATGTAACGTGTTTTTATTTTTTTTTTTTTTTTCGTCGCATAACCGAGATATTTTTTGTAATGGGAGGGGAGGGGTTACATGTATATGCACATACATGTTTAGCTAAGGGCAAAATACAGACGCATGAAACGCAATAACTCGAATATGCGTCAACGGATTTACATGATAGTTCTAACTAATTCTAATTCTAAGTTCTAATCTAACTTCAAAAAATTAAAGAGGGCGCTACTTAAATGATTTTTGGAGGCTCCGCTGAAAGCATCACTGATGAGAATTTAATATTCGAAACACGTGTCTGGTGCATGTAAACTGGTTTGGAATTTTCTTCAAGAAGGTAGAGAGTTGGAACCCTTCGACATTATTCTACATTGTTATCAAACTTTAAAGAGAAAGTCGCATTTCGATTTTCAGGTTCATCCGATTTGTCGTTACGGAATTTTGGGACTTAGATATCTTAAATACAATGAAAATATACTAAGATAGTTATATGTAAAAATTCTTTTAAAATCTATTTTTGGTCGAAATGTTTTGATTTTTTGTATACTACAAGTAGAATGAGTTAAAGAAGATCCTGACGATAATCTCAACAGCACTCACAATAGAGTACAAAATTAAGCATCGACAGACCCCTAGCAAGCTAAAGGTGGGACCAGGTGCCCGGGAGGAGTAAGCATCCCCTGTTGGCTAGCCGCACCCGCCGTCGATGTTTAAGCACGAAAATGAAAACAATATATAAACTTCATGCACTGTCTGACGTGATGTCTATATAGAAAGTGCTATGGCGACAATGTCAGGGAAATAAAGGATGTTCTTTCACATATAAAACGGGTTTTTAATTTTTCTTGTCACATAATCCAGACATTATGTGTAATGCGGGTGTTAAATACTGGGAAAATATACTAAAATAGTTATAAATTCTTTAAAAATCTATTTTTGGGTGAAATGTGTTGAAAATTTGTATACTTTAAGAAGGAAGGATGTTCTTTGACATATGAAACGGATTTTTGGTCTTGAATTCTTTTGTCGCATAATCGAGAAATTGTGTGTAATGGGAGGGGGGGGGGGGTATACATGTATACAAATACATGTTAAGCTAAGGGTAAAATATAGGTGCATGGAACGCAATAACTTGAATATGCGTCAACGGATTTTCATGATATTTGTACATTGTGATCAGACTTTAAAGAGGAAGCCGCCTTTCTATTTTCAGGTTTATCTTATTCGTCGTTACAGAGTTATGGGACTTAGAATTTTAAAATACTGTGAAAATATACTAAAATAGTTAAACATTCTTTAAAAATCTATGTTTGGGTGAAATGTTTTGAAAATTTGTATACTTTAAGAAGTAAGAATTTTCTTTGACATATGTGACGGATTTTTAATTTTCTTTGGTCGCATAATCCAGAAATGATCTGTAATGGGGATTTTATATACTGTGTACATTTTCGTGCATTTACACCGACGGCGGGTGCGGCTAGCCAACAGGGGATGCTTATTTCTCCCGGGCACTTGATCCCACCTCTAGCTTGCTAAGGGTCCGTCGATGCTCAACATGGTGTTTTATTATGAGTGCTGTTGTGATTATCGTCAGGATCTTCTTTAACTCATTTATGTCACACTTATGCCCTTTGCCGTGTGGAGCTCGTAAAAAAGTTCCCCGCGAGGGGTTTGACAGTAAGTGTTTTGAATATATTTCCCTGACATGGTCGCCATAGCTCTTTCTATATAGACATAACCTCAGACAGTGCATGTATTTTATATACTGTGTACATTTTCGTGCATTTACACCGACGGCGTGTGCGGCTAGCCAACAGGGGATGCTTTCTCCTCCCGGGCACCTGATCCCACCTCTAGCTTGCTACATGTAAGGGTCCGTCGATGCTCAACATGGTGTTTTATTGTGAGTGCTGTTGTGATTATCGTCAGGATCTTCTTTAACTCTGTAATGGGGAAGGGGGGTTATATGCACATACATGTTAAGCTAAGGGAAAATATAGGTGCATGGGACGCAATAACTTGAACATGCGTCAAGAGATTTTCATGATATTTGTACATTGTGATCAGACTTCAAAGAGAAAGCCGCCTTTCGATTTTCAGATTCATCTGATTTGTCGTTACAGAGTTATGGGACTTAAGTGTTTTGAATATTTTCCCTGACATTGTCGCCATAGCACTTTCTATATAGATAGAACATTTTACACATAATTTCAATAATTTACACATTATTTCATTATACATTTAAAACCTCAAAAAGAATAGAGAATAAGTGTCTTAATTTCTGTTTTGTTTCGGGTATGTAACACACAGCGAATACATTTCTCGTACATGTAACGTGTGACATTTATTCTATATGTATGCACCACACTTGTCTGTTTCATTCTTCTATTCTGAAATCACTGTTTTCTAGGTACATGTAAGAAGGTGACATTAACATTCAGGTCACCGCGGGTTCAGTTTGTATTTTAGAACAGCCTTCGCGGCATGTTTTTGTAGATCTTATGCATAGTAGCTTCAAGAGCGTTTTAATACGAAAGGTATAATACATGTCCCTTTCAATAGTTTCATCTTAGGCAATTACATTGGTTGTGCATATATATACCTATGAGGAATCTTCTAATACATTATATTCTTATCCAAGTAAACTTTTTTTCCTTTAAAGGATGGACATCGCACGAGAAATAATCAAACTGTTTCAGGGCTAAGCACAGCCCTTATTCTTGACAGCTCCTTTTCAATAAATAGATAGGAAGTACCAATCCGTAATTCAGTTATCAGAATTTGCAAACCTCGGACAAGGTGCCCGGGAAAAGTCAGCGACTTCTTATTGCAAGCAACACCCGTCGCAACAGTGCTTTGAAAACCTGCTGAATTTGTTGATTGTCTTAATGTTCATATTGATGTACATATCATTTAAAGCTGTCTTAATTGTTGATGTTGAAAGCCCTTAGAACAATCGCAGTCTAAAATGTATCTTAACTTTGGAAAGAGGGATTTCTGTAGCGACCGAAGAACTTCCTCATTGTTTATTTCAGCCGTAGTATAATATAACCCTGAACGAGTAGATTACATGCAAGCGCGCCTGGTTCTAACGATGAAACCGTCATATCTGGAACATACCCTGTCGTACCGAATAAGCTGAGAAACAAAAACGCCATAAGCAGGAGAAAACGCACTTTTGCTACTCATGGGAAGTTTGCTATGTGGAAATTGAAATCATCACACTTGCCATACAATGTGGTACAAATTCGCTGATTATTGATAAATATTTTATTTTCTTATACATATGTAGTCTCACATTTCAAAAGAGGCCTTTATGGTTACCCAAGTACCTCTACCAGGGACCATCGTGGACTTCTGGAGGCTGATTACTGATAACGATTCACGATGTATTATTTACTTTGCATCATCGTCTGATGAAGAGGTGAACTTAATTAATCTTAAACAGTAAATAACATTCCTAATAGTTCATTCTGATTCAATGCAATTCCTCATTTTGTCACAGAATGAAATGTTAACATTTAGGGTTTTTTAATAATTAATCATGGTTTGTTATAGCTTAGATGTTGCTAACTGCTTCTAACCGTAAAGTTGCGCTGTATTCTTCTAGAAATATGAAAGATTACATACGTCAATGTAATGACAAAGAAAGGAGGGGATCTTTGATATCAGATCTCAATTCATTTTGACATGTAATCATTTGAAAATAATAGTCATTCCAAAAACTTCATATCAGTTGTCAATATTGAAATATAGGAAATTAAGAAAAATATATTTCAATGCAGTGCCTGAACCCTAGAACTAGGTGAGCGATATCCTCGGGGACATACAGTCCACCAGCAGCGATACCAGCCTAGTGGTTGAAATTGTCAATATTGATATATATGTTCTATATTGTACAAATTTTGTTGTACTAGACGGCATAGTGTAAAATCTGGATTGGATTGGATTGGACTGGACGATTGGATTTGACTGACAAATTGGACTGGATTATTGGATTGGACACCATTTAAAAAACTTTGCTCATTCAATTATATTGCTTTTGAATGTTATCTAACAAAGAACAAATGATTTTTTAAGCTGAGTCAGCTTATGCTATACCCCGATGTCCGAGTCTGATGAAGTTTGGTAGATCAGTATAGGATAAAGTACTGATGTAATAGTGACCAAACTTGCACAAGTGATCCATTATGGGATTTGGTCTTTGATCTTTGGTCAATTTTTTATGATTTGTCCTTGATCTTCTTTTTCCATTCTGATTCTGCATGAAATGGCCATTCAGCATTACTGCGCACTACACTTGCATGTTAGATGCATCTCTGTCATACTTTATCAATATTCATTATTTAATCTAGACCCACATTTTCCGTTTCAGGGATCTGCAAAGTACAAATGGTATATAAACCAAACTTGCATTTTTGATGAACGTTTTGAATTATGACTTTGACCTACTTCCTCCGCTTCAAATATTTTGTTTCTTATCGCCAATATTGGACACATTACACATGGTACATGTTGCGAAATCTCACGGTACTATACATGTTATACCGTCATTAATTATTTTGATCTGTAGGTTGTAAATGTATACAATAAGCCTGTTTTCAGATTCTATATTTTAGAGAGGAGTTAACGTTAGGACCTCTTCTCAATTACTTTAATGCTGACGCAGAAAAGTAACTAATGTAATTGTGCTGCCATTAGGTGAACTTATAACTTTTAAATACCACATATTTTACTGTATTTTTAATTTGTATCATGTAAGAAGTCGATCGACAAAAGAAATTTAACTTTCTATGACACTCCGTCTTACCATTAATACATACATGTATAAAGACCTCCTTGCACTGACTCAGCAATAAAACACTTGTTGATGGCGAAAAAATAGTTTATAGAGTACACATCAATTTATTTTGAAATGTCGTTTATTATGTTTTGTCACATTGAGCATACAGTAATTCCATGGAATTGTTTTTACAAATTACATGAATTTCCTAGACAACCTTAACTAACAAACAGGAAGCGAGCTAGCAGCTGTCTTGATCTATTTTAATTACGTCCCTCAAATAGATAGAATTACGACAATGGCGAATCCAGGATGTAAGAAGGGACGCAGAGGATATTTTGGTGAAAATATTTTTTTTCAGTCGTACATGACATATGTATATATGCGTTGTTGATATCGTGACGAGACATAGGCAAAAATACAGTAACGATCTACCAAACTTCTTAACCAGACTCATTACGTCGGGGATATATAGCATTAGCTCACTCAGCTTCGAAAAAAAAAAAAATCATTTGTTCTCAATTAGATAACATTCAAAAGCAAGATTATTGCATTTGCAAAGTTTTTAAAATGGTCGTCCAATCCAATTTGTCAGTCCAATCCAATCGTCCAGTCCAATCGTCAAATCCAATCAAGAGTTTACACCATGCCGTACTAGACACGTGTTTCGGAAATTTTAATCCTTGTCAGTAGCACTTCATGCCAAACAGTTTAAATAAAGCCGAAGTGAATTTTCCTGGCGCCATCTACAATATAGAGCATTAATTTCCTGTTGCCAAATTGAGCGGCTCCAAATTTTGTGTAGGTTTTATTCAGAAGCGTATTTAAGTGAAAAATATGGCCAAAATAGTCGGAGGGTAGGCGCAAGGAGCTTAAATCTAAACATGACCGAAAAAAAATTATGCCGAAACCTAGCTAAGGACAGAGCTATGCAATAAGGGAGATACCCCTTAGTTTAAGAAATTCATGTTAAGATTAAAATCAAAATTAAATTACGAAAAAATAAATTCTTTAAAAACCCAAATATATTTACTTAAAGAAGACTAACGATAGTTCTGAGTTTTAGATAAGTAAATAGACTTCCGTTTACAATGCTAAATTAAACGAAAGGGCAGCTAGTACTTATGTTTTGATAATTGTAATGCGATGCAACCTTTGGTGCACTAATATCCCTAACCACCGTAGCATTATTAATCAACTTTTCAGACTGACTTCTTTCCCGCAAGGGTAAATTCTACAGAGACAGAATCGCACCTTATACAAAAAGAGGCGATGACTTTCCTACAACAAAGTGTAGAAGAGACAAAGATGACAGTGCAGAACAAGGTATGCATATGTAACATAATATTGTAACAGGACGGCCTCCCTTTCTTCCCCTCGCCAGTCTCTGTATAATCTGTATCATATCCAGCCCTTGCTATTTCACTTTCTTAGAGTACCGGATTTGACAAGTCGTTGTATAACAGTTCAAATCTTTATTTCAAGCATTGTAACATTGTAAACAAATAACAGCATGGCAGTGTGAGACGTATCTGATGGCACCGTACACTCTTCAATCACGATAAGGGGGGTGGGGGGGTCGAAAGGGGTGTTTCTTGCGTGGTGGGAGATAGCGATAATCAAATCATGTTCAAAACTCTAAATTTGCTTAAGAAAAATATACTTGTATTATTAGAAAATTACTTGTCAGGATTTAATTGTCAGGAAAGACTAATTGCCAGGAAAATGTTCTTGTCAGTAAATTAATTTCTCATTTATCTCTACGTTTGCTCTATAATTGGTATGCATTAAAATTCCTGACGCTTATAAAAGTTTTCATCATCGTTTTCTGAGTCCATTTTAGTACCTAGTTCAGTTTTAGATTTCCTGACAGGACGTGTTGCCTCTACGAGCTATGTGCCGAAACTGAGTTCTTGCATTCCTTATATAGCCTAAAAATCCTGTCAACCAATCAGAATGCAGAAATTTCCTGACATCCTGACAGCCTGACAGGGGGTCCTGACAATGCATTTATAAGTGCTTTATCAACAATAACTGTGTAATATATTAGCAGAAATCATTTCTATAGATATTTATAGATATTATTCTACAAATTATGATCATGGGTCACTTAATTTGGGACTTACATCATAGAAAATAAACAAGCAAAATGTTGACTACTACAGGCCGCTTTGCGAACAAGGATGTAACAATTCACTGACACAAAGTAGCGCAAAGCCTGACAATACAAAAATGCATTAAATAAACAAAGTTTGACCATTATAATTGTTACTAAAATAAAGTTTGAGACATTCTGTAAGAAATACAATAATAAAAATACTGAAAAGTTATCATAGGTAAAGTGGTTACACAAATTTAAATTAGTGCGCCAGGCAATATATCGGTGCGTGATCAAAATGGCGGTGATCGAACAAAAACAGTGGAAACACAGTGAAATAATTTGGATTTACATCAATACATGTGCTTCTTATGAAAAATTACAATAATGCTGAATGATGCCGAAACATGAATTCTCAGGTAAGAATAATTACTTGGTCGAATCAACCTGTGTTCTATTTATACATGTCAACACACGAGAAAATGAAAGCAGATGCCCGGCGAAATTTGACAGTGAAAAAGCTATTTTCTTGACAGAATCGATGTAAAATGGAATAAATCAGGTTTGGTTATCATCTAGAAACATTATTTCAAGTTATCTAATTCATGAACTTGCTGTAAACATGGTTCATTACTAGAAAATACAAAATCAAAACATAGTGATACTCGCACTGCCTGTTCGTGCGCTAACAACATGTAAACAAATACTCTTGCCATCAGATACTCGTGAAATATTACATCTTGACAAACATTATGAATGGTTATAACAACATAAAATACTTATATTAATTATGAAGAGTTGACTAGCTAGTAAATCTCAATCAGATGATACATGGTAAAATCTACCCCCTGCCCTAAGTAATACTTGTATACATGTTATTACACACCCCCAACTTAAAAATGAAAATTCTCCTGAATTTAGAATGTTCATAAACGAACTGGAACCCTAGAACTGTCCAGAATGTCCAGGAGGTGGTCTACACTGGTGTCCCTGAAGGCGGCAGCTGCCCTTATCTGTTTAATGAAATCCTGGGAAGATTGGCCCTTGCGGATAGTTTCGTAAACATAGTATCTGGCTTTCCTCTCTGGGATGTCAATGGGTGGAACTTGTGTTCCAGGCAGGGCCAGGAAGTTGAACTTATCCAACAGGTCACCCCTGGACAATGGCACCTGTATGCTGTTGGGTGAATGAAACCTTATGGCTGTATATTCCCATGCCAATAGCTTCTGGTCTGGCTTGAAGTTGGTCCAACCTTCAGGTGGCCAAGTTATGGTCTCACTTCCGGATACTGGCAGCTGGACACTCCATCCCCAGTTACGCCTTGCTGGAGGAAACAAGGGCATAGCTCCTCTTCTCAATAAGTCTTGTATATCTCCATCAACGGGCACTGCAAGACTTGAACATGTACTCCTCAGGGGGGTTGATCTGTAGGACTCTGGAATTTCCCTTGGGGCGCTGTGTGCTTCAAGGTCCTCCACTTCACTGTTTTCATCATCTGGATCTTCCGACGATAGTCTTGATATTGGTATATCAGTAGATGTACTGGGGAGAACTCTGGTAAGACAGTGTGGCTCTTCTCTAGAGCGCAATCCTCTAATTTATCATGGTAAAGTTCCTGCTGTTCAGTCTGCAGTACACTGTTGGGACCTGGATCAGCCTCTTCTTTTTCTGTGACCATGTTTCCACTTATAGATGAGGGACTGAAGACATCGCTGGACTTCTCAGACTGACTAGCACTGTTTTCTGGTGGGTCATCAGCGGATGGTACATTTTTAAGAGAGGTTGAATGCTCCTGCTCCTTCTGTGGTAATGTAGGAGTGGATTTATCAGAGGACTTCTCAGGCTGAGGACTCTTACTAACTTCTGGTGGAGCATCAGCAGATGGAACATCTTTCAGAGTGGTAGGATTTTCCTGGTCCTTCTGTGGATTGGTGACCTCAATGTCCATCCCTGACTGAAGACTCTGGCTGACTTTTGGTTGATTGTCAGTTGAAGGCGTTACTTTCAAAGAGGTAGGAGTATTCCCTTGGCCATCCATAACTGTCCCATCACTGCTCTTGGTATCATCACCCACTAAGACTGGCATGGAGTAGCTTGGTTGGAATGGACTGCCCTTTGTTGTTGTATCTTCTCTGCTCTTGTCAGATGGTACACTAAGAGTTGTTGGCTCTCTCTTTGTCCTTTTAACTGGCCTAGCTAGCTGGTCAATTGTGGCAAATTTGGCAGATCGTATAAGAGATGACGATACTCCCAGGCCTTTTGACAGTGTCTTCGCTAAAGATTGGCTTATGGTGGCATGTCTCCAGGATTCCGGTTTTGAACATGGAAGTGGTGCTCTGAGTCGTCTGAAGACGCTAGCTATCTCTCTCTCCATGCTACAAACCGCTTTGGAAAGAAACACCTTGTACCATACCGCTTCATCTTCCGACACCAATATAGCCTCTAAACCACCCTCCACGCTAGTAAGTTCTCCAAGGCAGAATTCAGCATCACTCTTTGGCTTCGATGGAGAATAGCCATGTTCCTCGTAGTCAGGCTGGAAATTTGACTCTGGTTCCATAGATGGGTCCCTGGTTCGTTTCATCTGGCTTACAAGTGGCTCCATGGATGGCTCCCTGCTTCGTTTCGTCTGGTTCACAAGTGCCCATCCAGCCTCCCAAGCTTCCAACTCCTTCGATCCACTATGGAACTTCCCTCTAATAAGTTCCCTGGCCTTGACTGCTTGTATGTCTGTCTTGCCAGTCGGCTCCACCAGTTGCATGTAGTCTCTGGGGTGTCTCGACAGCCAGAACCCATTAGCCTCCGCAAAGAATCCTTTCGGTAAACTGATTACCTCCCTCTTGTGCTGTTTGGTACAATGGTCCAATAACTCAGGATTGGATCTCCGGAGGAACTTCTCCCTTGGACAAAATGGGCAGATGACTCTCAGGCAGTTGTGCTCCTTGTTAGCCATATGGTTTTTCCTCTCCCTCAAACTTGGAAAAGACTTGTCACACTTCCAACAGACTGCTCTAACCATGGAAGACGCCATTCTGAAACAAGCAAACGGTTTGATACTAAATGTGACAGAAAAGCAATGACATACTGTCAATGCTACCTCCAACCACGCACGAACCTACTTTAAGGTGACAGAGGAGTAAGGGGAGGGGGAGACTGTACAATGCCATCTCTTTCACGTCATATGACACAAACTGGATCATGAGTTTATCAAAACAATAGGCAACAGAACACAATGGATGATCATTTTCCACAGCGCGTTCAACACTTAGAACACAGTATCACGTCTTCTCCGCGTCAGTGACCTCTTTAGTCCCACAACATACCCGGCGGCCACGACCCAATAGGCATTTCCGGGTGATCAGTCCGTACATGTCCTATTAAAAAAAATAAACGTCGGTTAACCATTCTCTTCACGTAAGTCCTCTCCTCACGTATACTCCAAATTCACTAAAATCAAAACCGATCATCACTAATCTGTGCTCCGTTTCATCCAGTCTGGTAGTCTCCTTCCCCTGTACTCCATCAGTCTGTCAATGTGGTAAACTCTAGGATGCAGATGCTTCTTTCTTTTCACCAAATAGTGAATGCCATCCACTCGTCGTATAATCACATAGGGTCCCTTCCATGATGATGTAAGCTTTGAGCATACCCCAACTTTTCTCTGTGGTTCATATATCCAAACTGGCTGTCCAGATGGAAGTGCTCTCTTCTTTGATCTCAGGTCGTAATGTCTTTTCTGGTAAGCAACTGATCTTTTTAAACTTTTTCTGGCCAACTCATGGACTTTGACAAGGTTTTCCTGTAGCTTTTCAACGTATTCAGCAACATCAACTTCTGATTCGTTCTCTGCTCGAGGGAGTCGTGTAACTGCTCGCAACGGCATATTGATTTCCCTTCCCAGTGGCATCTTATTTGGGGTTTGTTGTGTACTTTGATGAACAGATGATCTATATGCCATCATCACTTGAGGCAAAAATGTGTCCCAAAGCTTTTGGTTTTCTTCACAATACATTCTTAACATGTTTGTCAGTGTTCGATGGAATCTTTCAATATTCCCGTTTGATTGAGGTCTCATCGCTGTTGTTCTGGTCTTATCTATCTGTAAAAGTTCACACATCCCCTTAAATACAGACGACTCGAAATTTGTTCCTCTATCACTGTGCAACTGTAATGGTGTTCCGAATCTGCAGACAAAGTGGTCAACAAAGGCTTGGGCAATGGTGGTAGACTCTTGATTTGGTATTGGTATGGCCTCTGTCCATTTTGTGAAGCAATCACACATTGTCAGGATGTACTTGTTGCCTTTTGTAGTAATTGGTAGGGGTCCATAGATGTCTATTTCTACTCTTTCAAATGGCTCTCCCATTATGTAAGTTTTCATTGGTGCTTTGGAGGAACTCTGAATCTGCCTCTTTGAAATGCATTTTGGACATTCGTTACAGTAGGTATCCACATATTCCTTCATCCCTGGCCAGTAATATCCCGTTTTCAGTCGTTCATATGTCTTGTCAACGCCTAGATGTCCAGCAGATGGAATGTCGTGATGGCTTTTCAGCACTTCCTCTTTCATAGAATTGGGAACTACCAGTTGTAAAATTTCGTCGTCTGTATCTGTGAACCAAATTCTGTGCATAACACCATCGATTATCTTTAGCCTGTCCCATTGTCTCCAAAGAACTTTAAGGTGACTTTTACCGCTTGATAAGTCCTCCCAGCCAGGTCGCTCTTGCTGAGATTCCTTTGACAGAAGAAGTTGTCTGATGTTCTCGTCGGCCATTTGATGTTCTCTTGCCTCATTACAAAATGAATTTTTATCAGTCAGGTTTTGACGAGCTTCTGTTGATGGTTCACCTGTTTCTTGTACTTTGGTGATGGCCCTTACTTGTCCTTCTTCTTTCAGTTCCTTACAGGATGTCTTTTGTTCCTCATCGTCTTTACTCTTTATGTCATTTTGATGTTTGCAAGCTTTACAAGGATTCCTGCTCAGCGCATCAGCATTCCTATGTTGATAACCTGGCCTGTGAGTCACCACGATGCTGTAAGTACCCAACTGTTCCAACCAGCGTGCAACTTGTCCAGTAGGATTCTTTAGGCTCTTCATCCACGACACAGCTGCATTGTCTGTCCTAAGGAGTATTTCTTGGCCGTAGAGGTAGCAGTGGAAATTCTTCAAAGCTACAATGACTGCCAAAAGTTCTTTCCTGGTCACACAGTACGCCACTTCATGTTTGTTTAAGGCTTTACTCATATAGGCTATAACTTTCTCTTTGCCATCCTCAATCTGTGAAAGTACAGCGCCTAGGGCGTAGTTACTTGCATCCGTGTCCAGAACGAACTGTAGGCTTGGTTTTGGATAGGCTAGGACTGGAGACGTTGTTAGAGCTTCTTTTAATCTGCAGAAAGATTCTTCACATTCAGGGGTCCAAACAAATTTTGTGCTCTTTTCACACAGTCGATGTAATGGTCTGGCAATTTCAGCAAAATTCTTGACAAACCTACGGTAGTATGATGCCAGTCCTAAAAAGCTTTTCATCTGTTTTGGTGTCTTTGGTTGGGTCCAGTTTTTAACTGCACTGATCTTGTCAGGATCGGTTTGTATGCCCTCTTCAGATATAATATGCCCTAAAAACTTTACGCTGGTTTGAAAAAGGATGCATTTGCTTGGCTTCAGTTTAAGGTTGGCCTCTTTAAGACGCAATATAACTCTCTCCAATCTGTCTAAAGTCTGCTTGAAAGAACTCCCTGGAACTATTATGTCGTCGATGTAGAGTAAGCATTCCTCCCACTGTAAATTTCTTAGTACATCCTCCATAAGTCTTTGGAATGTGGAGGGCGAGTTGGTCAGTCCGAATGGCATCACACGAAATTGGTAAAGGCCCATGGTTGTTGAAAATGCCGTCTTCTCTTTGTCCTTTGGGTCCATTTTAATCTGCCAAAATCCCGAATTCAAATCTAAGCAACAGAACCATTTCATTCCACAAAGCGAGTCCAAGCATTCATCGATCATTGGTAGTGGGTAGGCATCTTTTACAGTGACATCATTTAGTTGGCGATAGTCTACACAAAATCTGAAGTTGCCGTCTTTCTTTTTCACCAATACGATGTTTGAACTCCAGGGACTGCGTGATGGTTCTATGATGTCGTTAGCAAGCATTTTCTCGACTTCTTCTTTTTCTGTTTCTCTCTTTCCAAAAGCAAGTCTTCTATGTGGCTGTCTAAACGGCATGGCTGTACCAGTGTTTATCTGATGTTTCACTCTGTCTGTATGTCCTATGTCTTCTTTTGTCTTTGAAAATACGTCTGCATACTTCGTAAGAAGGACTAATAGTTGCTGCCTTTCATTTTCATCAAGATGTTCACAACTTCTTTCAAATAGATCAGCTATGTGAGATGGTGGATGACTAACTGGGGTTGTACTATCCTTTACAATTGTTCTGCATTTTCCCTCGTTTGTCTTCAGATAGACTGATTCACATGATGCCAGACGCATATTAGGCTGAAGTTTGATGTCATCTTCTCCATGGTTTGTGATTTGGACCAAAATGTCTTTATCTTTGAGGTTAACTATCCCGGGTGTGATTAATATCCGTTTCTCATTGCCATCAAAATTGTCCACCATTGCAGTTTGATTAAGATGTTCTGCATTAGGAATCGTCACTGGTACAAACATTGCTGTCTTTTGAGGTATAACAGTCGTTTCCTTTGGAAATACAGCACACATCATCTTAGCCTCTCCTCCTATCCAGCATTTCAACTTTGTTTGATTCATAGTTGCTTCTAACTTTCCAAAGTCTACCTTTACTTTATTTTTCAACAGGAAATCTTGACCAAGTATTCCATCCATTTGGATTTCACAAACTAATGTTGGTACTGTACATTTCTCTCTACTAAGTTCGATGTTAGTGTAGACCAAACCATATGTGTGGAGTTCATTTCCTTTCACGTCCAAAAGAACAATGTCTGTGGGCTGCAAATTGGTGCCAGGTGTGTGAGTTCTTTGAAATGTTTTCATAGAAATAATTGTTGAAGTTGATCCACTATCAAGGAGAAAATCTACAGGTACACCATTGATCTTACAGGAAAGGTAAAGGCCATTGTCACATGTCTTCTCTCCATCGAAGCAAGTTCCCAAACGATATTTCGAAACGTCATTGTCATGTATCCATTCTTCAGGCCCTTGCAATCCCGGCATCCCCTGGCCTAATGAGATGACGGGTTGGAGTTTCCCTGATTTTGCTGTCTTTGCCTGTTGCCAGATTGCTCATTGTTTTGTCGTCTCGTGTTTGGACAGTTTCGCACCAGATGATCCTCACTGTTGCAGTTGAAACAACGGAGTGGTTGTCGTCTTCGTTGATTGTTCATGTCTTGAAACCCTCTTGGTCTTGCCTGAGGCCTCTGTAGATTTTCCAGAGCAAACACTATTTCACTAAGTGTTTTCTGTATGGAACCGTCGGACTGATTGCCTTGATCATTCTGCCCGTTGCTATTCGTCACCACCCTTACAGGTTTCTTCTTCTCCTGCACGTCACCCAATATTGCCTCATATCTTTCTATTATGTCTACTGCTTGTGCTATACTACTGCAATTCCTGTCGATGCAGCGAGCCTTCATCTCTAAACTGATCGATTTGTACAGCTGGTTCAATGCCAAACGTTCTTGTGCTTGGACATCTAAATTTGGATACGCCCTTTGTGACATTTGTCTCAAGTCATCTCCCAATGATGCTATGCCCTCATCTTGGCCACGGCGTCGACTCTCTAGTCTGGACAACCATCTATTCTGCTGTCTTGTACTACCAAATCTCTTTCCAAGTTGCTCCACTAATTTCCTGTATGAGCCTTTTTCTTCTGCAGTCAAACTTATGTAAAATGTTCTAGCTGGGCCCCTCAAACTGGCAGCTAAAGCTTACATCTTATCCAATTCTGTCCATCTCCCTAGTGTAGCACATAGCTGGAAGTGTGAAATGTATTCCTCCCAGTCCTCTTTTCCGTTGTATGGCTCTGGTTTCATTGGAAGCCCCTTGATTCCGCCAATAAAATGTCCACCAATACCAGGAAGTCCATCACCCAGTCCAATGGCCCCAAATGGTCTCCCTATACTACTAATCTCATTTGCTTCCACGTCTTCTGGTTGCTCAACCGTTTCATCTTGATTGATATCCCCCTGACCAATTTCTTCATGCTCTCTATCTTCGCCCATGTCATTCTCCCTAAAGGTTACTTCCGGATCAGGTGATTCTGCCATCTTTTATCAAAGTCTATAAAATATATGTACAAGTATTTACAGGAAATTGGTCCACCATACAAGAAAGACATAAGGTTCGTATCCTGGATGCCAAATGTTGATAGGCATCCCACTTCTGACACCATTTGTAACAGGACGGCCTCCCTTTCTTCCCCTCGCCAGTCTCTGTATAATCTGTATCATATCCAGCCCTTGCTATTTCACTTTCTTAGAGTACCGGAATTGACAAGTCGTTGTATAACAGTTCAAATCTTTATTTCAAGCATTGTAACATTGTAAACAAATAACAGCATGGCAGTGTGAGACGTATCTGATGGCACCGTACACTCTTCAATCACGATAAGGGGGGTGGGGGGGGGGGGGTCGAAAGGGGTGTTTCTTGCGTGGTGGGAGATAGCGATAATCAAATCATGTTCAAAACTCTAAATTTGCTTAAGAAAAATATACTTGTATTATTAGAAAATTACTTGTCAGGATTTAATTGTCAGGAAAGACTAATTGTCAGGAAAATATTCTTGTCAGTAAATTAATTTCTCATTTATCTCTACGTTTGCTCTATAATTGGTATGCATTAAAATTCCTGACGCTTATAAAAGTTTTCATCATCGTTTTCTGAGTCCATTTTAGTACCTAGTTCAGTTTTAGATTTCCTGACAGGACGTGTTGCCTCTACGAGCTATGTGCCGAAACTGAGTTCTTGCATTCCTTATATAAACTAAAAATCTTGTCAACCAATCAGAATGCAGAAATTTCCTGACATCCTGACAGCCTGACAGGGGGTCCTGACAATGCATTTATAAG
The DNA here is from genome assembly GCA_028142955.1 of Pinctada fucata. Classification (NCBI taxonomy): domain Eukaryota; kingdom Metazoa; phylum Mollusca; class Bivalvia; order Pterioida; family Pteriidae; genus Pinctada; species Pinctada fucata. The sequence goes on along the minus strand of AP027103.1, from coordinate 50,651,539 downwards.
TGCTTTATCAACAATAACTGTGTAATATATTAGCAGAAATCATTTCTATAGATATTTATAGATATTATTCTACAAATTATGATTATGGGTCACTTAATTTGGGACTTACATCATAGAAAATAAACAAGCAAAATGTTGACTATTACAGGCCGCTTTGCGAACAAGGATGTAACAATTCACTGACACAAAGTAGCGCAAAGCCTGACAATACAAAAATGCATTAAATAAACAAAGTTTGACCATTATAATTGTTACTAAAATAAAGTTTGAGACATTCTGTAAGAAATACAATAATAAAAATACTGAAAAGTTATCATAGGTAAAGTGGTTACACAAATTTAAATTAGTGCGCCAGGCAACTTATCGGTGCGTGATCAAAATGGCGGTGATCGAACAAAAACAGTGGAAACACAGTGAAATAATTTGGATTTACATCAATACATGTGCTTCTTATGAAAAATTACAATAATGCTGAATGATGCCGAAACATGAATTCTCAGGTAAGAATAATTACTTGGTCGAATCTACCTGTGTTCTATTTATACATGTCAACACACGAGAAAATGAAAGCAGATGCCCGGCGAAATTTGACAGTGAAAAAGCTATTTTCTTGACAGAATCGATGTAAAATGGAATAAATCAGGTTTGGTTATCATCTAGAAACATTATTTCAAGTTATCTAATTCATGAACTTGCTGTAAACATGGTTCATTACTAGAAAATACAAAATCAAAACATAGTGATACTCGCACTGCCTGTTCGTGCGCTAACAACATGTAAACAAATACTCTTGCCATCAGATACTCGTGAAATATTACATCTTGACAAACATTATGAATGGTTATAACAACATAAAATACTTATATTAATTATGAAGAGTTGACTAGTTAGTAAATCTCAATCAGATGATACATGGTAAAATCTACCCCCTGCCCTAAGTAATACTTGTATACATGTTATTACAATATACTATCAGTGCTCTGGGTATGACATTTCGAAAGGTTTCTATAGGAACTGAGCACAGTAACCAATCCATAACAGAAATATGATTATTTTAAAAGATATAGAGTTGAAGCACTGCCTTCTACTGTTTCCATGGCAGATGGCCGTCCTATGTCGGCACCGGTTGCCCATTGGTCTCGTTGGTTTATGTGTAGTCCTTTGTGTTTGATGTGTCTGTGTTGTGCCTTGACGTTCCTTGTCCCTTTTGCTTGTCTGCTCTGCGTTTTTGCATTGGGTGTTTTGAGGTTTTGCTGTGGATGATGCTACCTGGTGTTGTTGGAGATCCCCTCTTTATTCCGTATTATTATACTTAAAGTTGGCGTTGGAACACTTTCATTATTAAAGGCATACTGTAAACGTGGAATTTTTCGGGTGAGGGTAATTTCATCGAGCTTTTCTCGATTGTATTCTTAACTACCCCCGCGTGAAAATAACAGCCAGCATAAAAGTCTAAAGGGAATACTCTCGATGTCACCAAGATTACCCTCATGCAAACTGTTCCAATAGATATTTTGCCAAAATTTCTCCCAGCAAAAATAACCACGTTTACGTATCTAAGATTTCTTGGTGCGCTTTTGCTTCATATTTATTCTAGTGTAACATGTTTTAGAAAAGTAACCAAACTACAGAGGTTCTGATGCTGAAGATTGACATGGCTGACAGAAGTTTTCCATCAGCCACACAGATTTTTAGAGCAGCAGAAGTTGTTGAACTGCAGAGGAGAAGATACAAGCAATCGCCATGCACAGTTATTGCCTTGTAGGTTTGAGATTTATACACAATCAACGTATGAAACAAAGTTTGATAGCAGATCGCATATAATATGCAATTCAAGGATTTGAAAGATCTTGGTTTCTACGTCAAAGAATCCTGCTCCATTATTAAGAAATTCATGCATTTCAAGTAGTCGCATATAACTGAAAAACAAAAACAGAAAAGCATATAATACCAAGTAAGAAATTGATAATCAACGAAGCAGTCATCTGCTATAATTAAAGATGACTGTCTTTCTTTTGGTGTTCATGGGTGTATAATTCTGGTTCATCACGTGCAATTTCACGATTCTCGGAAAATGTGTACGTTTGCTAACTCATAAACACCAAAAGTAAGACAGTCATTTCTTATATTCAAATGTTTGCTAAATATTAAACACCCTATTTTAGCACGAATATCGTTTATACATCGAATTACAATTTCAAATTTTATAATAAGGTCAGTAAATTCTCCTTACTTTCAAAACAATGACGTGACGTCACAAAAGGCAACTCGATTTATTGGAATATAATTTGCATAATACGAGTTCAACATCGGAAATCTACTAGTAATGTATATATTTTAAGTGAACTCCAAGAGAGTGTAGTGAGACAAAGTACCTAGGAGGAGAAGACATCCCATGTTTTGACTAATAATTGCTGGTCGATATATTTAAGTCTATGATTGGAGACAAGAAAGAATCAAATCTAGATTTAGTTTCACAAAGATTGCATTGCATGAATTAAAAAAGTTCATTTAACTTAAAACAGTTATGGATGTACACCCTGTGAAGTGTTTTGTGCATTCAGCAATATTTTGGAATACATGAAGGTAGATAACAGAATAGACGTGTTCCAGACAGCAAGACAACTACAAATCAGGAGACCAGAATTCTTCAGCAAATTTGTAAGTAAAACGGCTGACTTCAAATGTTCCTTGATACGTACAAATGTACGTCATAACTTCTTCATCACGAGTCATGCAGAACATTGTAAACATATTTGACACCTTAACTGCATGAACAAGCTTTACTTGTCAAGTCAAGTTGAGTCGAGCTTCCATATCTGAGGTATTCTTTCATATAGTGTATCAGACCTCCTCATTCATATAATGTAAAAATGGGTTTTCCATTGGTATTATTAAATTTGCATCGAAATATTGATAAGATTTGACTTTTGGGGAAATTTGATTCAAGTCATGCCAGAGGTGACATCCATATCGTCAAATTCCTCGATAAGTATAATGATTATGATGCCGTTCTATCGTATATGTTCAAGACTTATTAATAAGGTTGTGTTTGATCTAGATTTCTTGTGTCATTATTCATTTTTCCAGGAAACGTATCGATATTGTTATCAAATCATCAACGAGTACCTTTTGACACAAAGTGTTTATTGCAACAATTAGTGCACAAAACTGGAACTCGCAGAATTGCTGCTTTGCTAACAGATCTTGGAGATGCAACTTTTCATTTGACTTTTTTTTTATCTTTAACGTTTTTGTTTACTAAATCATTATTTAATGTAATCATCGTTTCTAACAAGTTTTTTTACAAGTTACGTATAATATTCAACAGTCAGCACAGTGCACATCATTATCTACAAAGTGTTTGTTTTCAATTTTCAAAAAAAAAAGGAAAAAAACGTCTTGATTGTTCTTCACTACAAAGAAATATGACTCGTATTGCTATTATAACCACTCGCTTCGATGTTTGGGATTTTTAATTCGATGAAATCATTCTTCTATCTAAGGGAAATTCCCCTTCCCCTTTCCATTCAATCAGCTTCAGCGATTTTCTGCCGATTCAGTTCAACTCTATCAATTATACTTCATATTGAAAACCAAGGTGCAAGCATGAGTATAACAATCTATCTTTCACTTAATCAGTTAATGAAGCTCATTAAAAATCAAATTCAGAATGAATGCAAAAACTGTTTTCTATAGGAATGCAAATTCTTAAAAAAAAAAAACCATAAAACAAAGCAAAAATAGGTAGGGAATATCCATTACTATAAGCAGCGGAACGCAACCAAAGGAGAAGAGAATAAGCGGATAATTAAGTAGGTCACGTGCAAATACCGTGAAGCTATTCTCGGAAAATTTGCACGTTTTCGACCAGAATTATACCTCCATGAACACCCAAAGTAAGGCAGTCATTCGCGATTCACGGAATTTGCACGTGACCAACCAGAATTTTACTACCAAGAACACCCATAATAAGACAGCCATTACTTATATTTCCTTTTGAACTAAATATCAGACAACCCATTTAGCATTAATAGCGTATTACATGTGATAGCGTCAAAAGTATCTGACCACTGGTAAATTCTCCGTACTGTCAAAACTAAAGCGTGACGTCATAGTAGGCAACCAGAATTATAGTTGATAAACCCCTTTGCCTAACGGGCGCACATGAGGATTCTTCTAAAATTAAAATATAAAGACGCAGACATGAAACACAACACTATCTTCCTGCAAAAAAACAACTCTACAGAGTCCAGCGTAAGGCGAAATTTGATTAAGGATTCACCATTCAATGAACTCGCTATATCAATTGTTTAACCTCTTCAAATTTAATTGAATTAACAAAAATGAAAAAGCCGTTGTACTTCGACCTGGGATCGGGAAAAAAATTAGGCGTACATATTTATGAATAGTTTTAGATGACCAAAAAAAAGGAATCTTTTGTTCACGCTTCCTGTATATGTTTACTCATTTAAATTCATTGAATTATCCCTTTGTTGAAAATTGTCAATGAGAGACTGAATAAATTTCGAAAGTTGGCGATTCAGTGTACAATATTTCTTGAAGTTTTTTGTATCATATTCCTAGTTCAATTTCCAAAGTTCATAAGGAAGCAAGATTGCAAAACAGAAATTCATGTATTTGTTTATTTATCAAGAAAATAATTTTTGGTTTGGATTTTGATTTTTCATTTAAAAATGTATAAGGGTTATCAAAAATCTGTAATTAATCTTACATTTGTAATAATACATGTTTTGGTATTTAATAATTATATGCATCATTATTCCACGGAATCAAAGGTAAGGATGCATACAGTTTGTAGACTGTCCGTCTGTTTGTCTATCTGTCTGTTTGTCTGTGGCAAAAGCTTTATCATTGGGCATAACTTTCAAATGGTACATTGTAAATGATAGGACTTTTCACATGTGTATTCCTTGTGACAAGACCTTTCCATTGATACCAACATGTTTGACCTGGTGACCCTGACCTTTTACCCTCTTTTCAAACACTGGGCATAATGTTTGAATGGCTAGTGATAGGGCTTTGATATTTCACATATTTATTCCTTGTGACATAAAATTACCATTGATTATAACATGTTTGACCTTTGATCTACTTATAAAAGCTTTAACATTGTCATAACTTCAAAATGGTAAGTGATAGGGCTTTGATATTTCACATGTTTATTCTTTGTGACAAGTTATTTCCATTGATACCAAAATATTTTGATCTTGTGTCCTTGACCATTGACCTCTTTTTCAAAAATTTTATCATTGGGCACAACTTTTGAATGATGAGTTATAGGGATTTGATATTTCACATGACTGTGTATTCCTCGTTACCTGTCCATTGATCCCAACATTTTTATGCCCCTGGAATCAAAGATTCGGGGGCATATAGTTTTTGGCTTGTCCGTCTGTTTGTCTGACTGTTTGTCCGAAAAACTTTACCATTGGACATAACTTTTGAATGGTAAGTGATAGGGCTTTCATATTTCACATGTTTATTCCTTGTGATAAGACCTTTCCATTGATACCAAACTTTTTGACCTCGAGACCTTGACCTTGACCTTTGACCTACTTTTCAAAAACTTTAACATTGGGCATAACTTTTGAATGGTTAGTGATAGGGCTTTGATATTTCACATGTGTATTCCTTGTGACAAGACCTTTCCATTGATACCAAAGTTTTTTTACCTTGTGACCTTGACCTTTGACCTACTTTTCAAAAACTTTACCATTGGGCATATCTTTTGAATGGTAAGTGATAGGGCTTTGATATTTCACATGTGTATTCCTTGTGACAAGATCTTTCCATCGATACCATTTTTTTTTACTTCGTGACCTTGACCTTGGACCTACTTTTCAGAAACTTTAACATTGGGCATAATTTTTGAATGGTAAGTGATAGGTCTTTCATATTTCACATGTGTATTCCTTGTGACAAGATTTTACCAATGTTACCAAAATTTTTGACCTCGTGCCCTGGACCTTGACCTTTGACCTACATTACAAAAACATTGGGAATAACTTTTGAATGGTAAGTGATAGGGCTTTGATATTTCACATGTGTATTCCTTGTCACAAGATTTTTCCATCAATACCAAAATTGTATAACCAAGTAACCCTGACCTTGACCTTTCACATACATGTACTTAACAGAAAAAAGTGTTTATACTAACAAAGATGCCACCGGGGGCATTCGTGTTTCACAAACACAAGCTTTATCTACCTTCTGATCTTGACCTTTCACCTATTGAACAGAAAATCGTGTTAATACTAACAAAGATACCGACGGGGCATTCGTTTTTAACAAACACAGGTTTTATTTTCAACATGCTCCATGAATTTACAACATTGTTTACCTTATCCATTAAAAAGGGATCTTGTCCGACAGGAAAACGATAAATAAAAATTTAGAGAAAAACTGGGAAAATGATTATAATTAAACCTTTTTACATACAAAACTGCTACGGAAAAGCTTAAGGAAAGGGAAATCTGAAAATGTTATTTTGATATGAAATATGTATAACTTTCGAATTCTTATCCTCTTTGTGTCCTTTTGATGCTATTATGCGCTGATGACCATGTTTGTTATTTTTCAGAAATTTCCTTATTTTCTCAATTATCTGAATATGTTCAAATGTTTATTTCCGTTAAATAGATTAACTAAGTTTTATACATTGTTTTTCTTTCACAGCTATCTGCATGCAATGTACCTTTGTAGTGTGTTAAAATTTATTTTATTTTACAACGTTTAATAAACAAGTTATCACTTATATTAATGTCTCATGTTGGTCCAGATGTTGCCGTGAGGGGGTCCTTTGATCTGCAGGAGCAAACCGGAATACCCGGGAAAAAAATGTATGTTAGATATGTATTTGATCATCTTTGATAATTATTAAATTTTACATACATGTTATTTAAGACTCGCAAAAAGCAAGAAGAGAAGTAATTAGAGTTTATCCTTCAAGAGCGTTGTTAGACATCTTACCTTTATGTTATGTACACGTGCATAGAAAGTACATGTACCACTCCCAGCTTAGTATGTTGTAGAAACTGTTTCTGTCAAAATCATTTGATAATCATCACAAGGCCGGGAAAACCAGAAAAGATTCGTAAGAGATAAACATATTTTAGAAACTTGTATCATATTAAATTTCTGTTGAAAATCCAGTAAGCGTGCATGGTTTCAAAGAGGCTTAACATTCCTAGAAAATTAAATATGCCTAGTACTATTTATTATGTTTAAAAAAGTAGTGTTTTGAATTTTGAATTAACCGACATGTATATGAATCATTTTTTGTTTCAATTTTTGTCACGGAAATTTTCATTTCTCTCAATCAGTTTTGATTAATTCCATTTCGAAATAAAGTAATATTCTTTATCCTTCAATAATGAGTCTCTCTTGTTTATTGCAACTTATTAACACATTTTTATGTGAATTTGAGTGTCGCTGTTGTGGTTGTTGTTGTTGTTGTTGAGTTCAGTCATTATATATTATATCCTTTGTGGGATATTAGAACATTACTTGACTGAGTTACGAAAAACGAAAGCAACAGAATTGAATCAGCGACGTTTTGTTACTTGACCACAGCAAGAAAGAGGAAATAATATGGTCAAAAGTACAAATTGACAGGTGAAACCTTCTCCGATATTTAAAACTTTATACGTTATGATCAGACTAAGCAATCGGTACCGACTTAGGACAGCCCTCTGCCACGTTAGTAGCAAATCGTATGGTTACTTGGATTACGTGCGTGTTACCCATAATAGGTATATGTATATCAAAAACATAGGGAGTACGAAGAAAAATATCCGTGTTCTGCCGACTGTAGCGAGCAATCATCCGAGATATCCGACTAACATCCAGGGAGGAAAGGTGGTCAGGGGGCTCTGTATTTACGAACGAGGTTTGACAAGACCAGTCATGGAGTCTCACCGTACGAGGCTGCAGATTGGTCGAGTACTGTACACTGACCTTCTGGAAACACGAGGATCATATGGTTCTGACGCATTTTCGATACATATACTGCTATTCGATCATGAAGTCACCTTAAAAGGTATAGGCTGTGACATTCCAAAAGTAACAATTATATGATGTTGCATGTAAACATCCGATGCTGAGAGTTGTATTTACCTCTGTGTTCTTGAGAATTTCTTGGTCGTTTGTTAATATATTCATTGTGAATTAACATTCAAACCACTACATTTTGTAACTAGTACATCCTAGATATATTAATACGGTACCATACGACGGAAGTCTTGGAGCATCACCGTCAAGCAATGGTTAATTCACTATGTAGAATCAAAAAGTATCTCCTTTATAAAAAAGCCACTCGTATATATAGAGAGAATGGGTGTCTTAATTTGTGTTTTGTTACGGGTATGCAACACACAGCAAGTGCATTTATCGTACATGTAATGCACGTGCTTATCGTACATTTAATGCGCGTTAGCGCATTTCATGCGATAAATGCACTTTCTATGTGTTGCATACCCGTAACAAAACACACACTATGACATTTATTCTATATATATATATGTATGCGCCACAGTTGTCTGTTTCATTCTTGTTTTCTGAAATCGCATTTTCCTAAGTAAAAAGGTGAAGTTAAACTGCAAGTCGCCGTGGGTTGAGTTTGCAGATTGGAACAGCCGTCGCGGCATGTTGTTTCTTTAGATCTGATGCATTGTGACGTCACGAGCGTTAACATGCAGAAATGGACACGTTCGTATCAAAAGTTGCATCTAAGGGGATTACCTTGGTTTTGCATATGTATGTATATGTAAGTTATGGGTTAAATGTATCTCTAGACAGAACAACCTAAAGAAGAGGCCCAAGGGGGGCCATCGCTCACCTGAGTTGCAAACAAAGAATGATAGTGGACAATTTGGTAGAGGACCTTGAGTACTTCCTTCCAGTAAGGTTTCGTTTAATTCTGTGTTGCAGTTTCGGAGGAGATGTCAAAAATGTGTAATCGAATCAGAGACCTTGGCGGCCATATTTTTGACCGGTCGGCATGAAAAAACACAAACTTGGTAGAGGACCTTGAGTACTTGCCAAGTCCTGTAAGGTTTTATGAAATTCTGTGCAGCGGTTGCAGAGGAGAATCCAAAAATATGTCGGCCAATCACAGCCCTCGGCGGCCATATTTGTTAAACGATCGGCACGAAAAACACAAACTTGGTGGAAGACCTCGAGTACTTGCTTCCTGTAAGATTTCATGAAATTCTGTGCAGCAGTTGCAGAGGAGATGTCGAAAATGTGTCAACAAATCAGAGCCCTTGGGGGCCATATTTTTTAACCGATCAGCACGAAAAACTTGGTAGAGGACCTTGAGTACTTGCTACCAGTAAGGTTTTATGACATTCGAATATATTCCGTGCAGCGGTTGCAGGGGAGATGTCGAAAATGTGTCGGCCAATCAGAGCCCTCGGGGGCCATATTTGTTGATTGATCGATCGGCACGAAAAATACAAACTTGGTAGAGGACCTTGGGTACTTGCTTCCTGTAAGAATTCGTCGAATTCTGTGCACCGGTTGCAAAGGAGATGTCGAAAATGTGTCAGTCAATCAGAGTCCTCGGCGGCCATATTTGTTGACCGATCGGCACGAAAAACACATACTTGGTAGAGGACCTTGAGTACTTGCTTCCTGTCAGGTTTTATGAAATTCTGTGAAGCGGTTTCAGAGGAGAAGTCAAATATGTGTCAGCAAATCAGAGCCCTCGGCGGCCGTATTTGTTGACCGATCGTCATGAAAAATACCAACTTTGTAGAGGACCTAAATTCTTGCTTCCTGTAAGGTTTCGTGAAATTCCATGCAGAGGAGACATCGAAAATGTTAAAAGTCGGACGACGGATCCGGACGGCGCGCTATGACAATAGCTCACTTGAGCTTCGCTCAGGTGAGCTAAAACATATCTCTGTCTTGCTCTCGACTTGCTCGCAAATATCGTGTGAAAAATGATATACGAGGAAGAAAAAAATATGTTCTTCCGTGATTAGCCGAAGATAAAGGTAAATGTAGGGGTTATAGTCTCGTTCGCTTTAGCCTCATGCGACTTCTACAATTTACCCCCCCCCCCCCCCCTCCGACGAGACCTGTACATTCCAGTGCATTCTCAACTCCCATGGGAGTATACAAGCAGAGCTGCCGTTCAGGCGCTAATGCTTTTCATTCACATTGCCAACTCGTCTCATGTGCCAGGTACCCGCTTTTCTTCTGGGTCGAGAGAGTACAACGTAGGGTAAAGTAACTTGCCCAAGGTTCCAATGGTTTTGTAATGACCGGCGATGGTGAGATTCGAACCCACGACCTATGGGTTCGTAATTCATCTCGCGAACCACCACGCTACCAACACTGCATAAAACAGAAACGATAGCTTGCTTATCGAGAACTCGTCATGAAATCGTGTTTGTTCCGACCATAAGCTATGTATTGATAATATCAGCCGTAAATTTTGTTCTACAACAATTTCAACCTCGTGGTGTCAACTGTGTGAAAATTAGAAATACATGGACTACGTGTACTTCATGATTTAAGTCCGAGCAGTAAATCACTGTCTACCCTGATTTAAAAATGCGAAAATTGATCCTTATTCCAAATAAAACATAGTTGGCTTTAAAAATATTTGTATCTTACAAACTCAGTGAATAGGTTTTGATTTATCGTAAATAGGCTTAGATATATATAAGAACTGTCAATATTGAAATATATGTTCTATGATACACAATCCAAAGGCGTCCTTTAGTTATACGTACGAATCGGAGTCGGTTTATATTTAGCTATGTAGTAAGCTGTACGTGTAGCTTGCTTCTTTCCAACCAGATTAATCTGCGGGAAATGGATGTCGAAATTCGTAAAACCTCGACGAAAGGAAAGTTAGAATCCTAAACGTGCTTAACAATAGCGAAAACTGGAAATTCGATCCATGAGAAGTATGGAAATTATCAGAGACGTTACCCGTTTTGTCGTTACGTGGAGAGCACCGTTTACACGTCCATACGTAGCTATACATCATGTCAAGACGTCATTTGATCAAAGATTGCTGGAAGTGATGATGCAAATTGTACAAGTTGCTCTAAATCTTGTAACTGAAACCTATCTATTGTCTCGACATGACCCTTTTCATCCTAAAGTTTATCTGTAAGCTCCCCCCCCCCCCTCCCTTCCCCTCATAATTTCACGGATCGGGCCACGGATAGCTACGAATCGAGAAAAAAAATTACATACGTAGCTATCCTTGGCATTTCGTACCAATCCGTAGCTCGATCTGGCAATAAACTTGACAAGTCGTAGCTATCCTTGGCAATCCGTAGCTATCCGGGATGAGACAGATTTTTTTTAAAGATTTTCAAAATTTTCTAAGACTCCGCTACGGATAAACTTGTCGTGGCGGAGTCGTAGAGGAACCTGAGCAACCAACAGTGGAGTCGTAGCTATCCGTAGGGGAACCGTAGCAACCTTTAGCGCATCCGTAGCAATTTGGAACAAGTTTTGTGGTACAAAAGGCCTGCGACTCTTCTACGGATTGCTACGACTCTTCTACGGATTGCTACCGTAACGACTCTTCTACGTTTCGCTATGACTCACCTACGGGTTCGATAAGGTGTGGATAGCCATGGATTGTGTCATTAATTAACTTCAAATCTATCAGTATTCTGTGCGTTTTGTTTTTGTTCAAAGCTGAGTTAATATTACAACAATTCAATTTCAGGTACATGTAATGATATAGATAAGGCACGGTCCATTTGATATTCGGGGGGGGGGAGGCTTGGATTTTTTGTCAGAGCAAGAATTTTTTTTTTCACCTAGGACCGGAGCAACATTATTTTTTCTTGCAAAGTTGGAGCAAGAAAATGTGTTTTCTAACAAGTGAAAAATATGTGCAATATATGGTCATATATTAAGCATGTTTGTGTTTTATCAATATGTCAGAGATAAGAGAATTTTACGATATAATCCGCAATGAACAAAATTAATATCAGGTACAAGTAAGAAGGTCTGAGGGGCTCGAGGGTCTTCTAGACAAATTTTCAAATTTAAAATTATTATAGTAAATTTGGGAAAAAAATTATCATGCACCAGTCACGTGTTTCGAATATTTAATCATCATCAGTGATGATTCTAGCCAAAGTACCTTTCATAAGCCACCCACCTGCATTTCACTAGTGCCCTCTGGTTTTATTTTTAGAATTTAAATTTGTGTACTAGTATTTACTTTACAGAGAGTACGTGGTTTCCTAAATTTCCTGTAAGGTCGATGCAGTAGCATATCCAAAGAAAAGCTATGTTCAAAATACCATTGGAGGGATGGTACTAAGATGTTAACCTCCTTTAATTTCGATAATATTTTTGGATGAAATGACAAGTTTCCGAAATAGCCAAATAAAAATTATGATGTCAAATTAATTAAGGGGTAACGAGTGGCTGGTAAGCGAGCTAACTCGCATAGTCAATTCCTTCGTTTCAATCCATGTTTAACCGTTTTCCTGTTATTAAAGTTCGAGTAAAATTTTACAATTATCGGAACTCTTTCTATTGTTGATGGAGAGGTGTATCAAAATTACTGCATACTTCAAATTTCAGTAAACTGTAAAAATCCTATTCAGATTTTTTATTTCTTCTGTCATTTATATGAGCAGACACTCGTTACCCCTTAAATGACAAAACAAAGACATGCATAAAACCCCAATATTCTTATTAAACAAGTGAGACCGTCTCAACTTGAAAAAAATTAAATGTTTTAGTAATAATTACATGTATGATTAAAAGTACATACGAATTTCAAGCCAGTCCTACTATTCCGTACTGAAACTGAAAATCAATGATTAATTGTCCAAACTAGATAAAACACCATTTGATGAGTATGGACAATCGATCATTAATTTTGCCGTGAGGAAGCGTGATATATACACACACATGTATATATATTAGAAAAGTCGTATGAAGAAATCATGTTTGCTTGTACATTTCTTGATTTCATTTTGTCAATCACATCCTCGGAATTTTTAATTGACCAAAAGAAGTTTACACCATTCCTGTTTAGATCACTTAAGGCCGATGAATACTTTTGAAATTAGCCTGTTTACCCTGTATTTTTTTGGATAAAATTGAAAGAACAACTTAATATCTTGCAATTGAAACCTTAATCTAAGAGATCATCCAGGCACATATTTTCTTAAAAATACAGTTCAAGGCCACCCATTGAAAATACAAAATGGCTATTTTCAAGAAATACAGGATATAGTTATAACATGTACACTTATTTATTGATGAATGTTCTGAAACATATTCTTTTACATCAGTTTACTGGAAAATAATTCAGTATACATTCTTAATAGAAAAAAATGTAGGAATTTCTCATGATAATATGAAATTTTGGTATTTTTAAACCTTAACGTTCATTGAAAAAAGTAATGATTTCTCACTTACTGCCAATTTCTCAAAATCTAAAGGTTAAGGTATACTTTTATTTGCATTAATATTAAGAACTATATCTTAGGTCTATAAAAAGACTTACTAGAAGAAACCTACCCAGAGTATTTGTGTACAATTGTATATTGAATATGTATACCCCCTTATTTCAAACATCAATTTTGTTGTAAATTTTCACTTTCATGCAAAATTCTTTAAATCTATGTGTAATGATGTATACTTTATTTCATAAATAAAAGGAATAATATATTATGTTTCAAAAAAGTAGCAATAGAAGAAGCCTCCCCTCACCTATTGTATATGACTGCACCTTGAATACATATATCCCCTTAATTAAAACGTTAATTTATTTAGTAAATATGTTCACTTTCATGCCAATTTCTCAAAACCTAAGGAGTTAAGACATACTTTAACTTGCATACATATTAAGAACTATATCTTAGGTCTATAGAAATACTTACTAGAAGAAGCCTTCCCACAGTATCTGTGTGCAATTGTATATTGCATATGTATACCCCCTTATTTTGAGCATCAATTTTGTCGTAAAATTTTTCACTTTCATGCAAATTTTTTTTTCAAATCTATGTGTTATGATGTAAACTTTATTTCATAAATAATAGGAATGATATATTATGTTTCAAAAAAGTAGCAATAGAAGAAGCCTCCCCTCACCTATTGGATATGACTGCACCTTGAATACATATATCCCCTTTATTAAAACGTTAATTTATTTAGTAAATATGTTCACTTTCATGCCAATTTCTCAAAACCTAAGGAGTTAAGACATACTTTAACTTGCATACATATTAAGAACTATATCTTAGGTCTATAGAAATACTTACTAGAAGAAGCCTTCCCACAGTACGAGGGTCGTTCCAAAAGTTCGTGGACACATGCCTTAAAAATCACATTTGAAGTCATATGCGAATGAAATTTTCTTGAAATGAAAGGGATACATTCAGAAAGAGAAAACAAAAAATATCAGGTTAAAATAATTAGTTAAAAGGGCATAATTGTCACCTTTATACATGAAGGGTAGAGGTTACGGAGCAGTAAAATTTGAGTTGTTGAAATAAACCTACTCCTTTCATTAAATTGCTGAATAAAATTAGAAAAAAAATATGTGACTATCAATTAAACTTTCTATATCAATATTACTATTATTTTTTATGAAAACTGCAAATTTTTAACAAAATTGGACCCGATTTACGACTTTTATGATGAGTTATGCATGATATTGTTGAACAATTCAACCAAAAATTTATGACGTCAGCGCACTTTACGGAGCACCAGACAGTCATTCAGTTTTGACTTTCGGTTGAATAAAACAAACGGATATACTTAATAGCTGATGGATGCATCTTGATATGGACAAAATACATAAAAACTAATGCTGCTAGAATGGGAGGAATAAGTTTTTATGATGATTAGATACATAAGCACACGATTTTGGTTGGAGGAAAAAAAGTTAAGTGATGCCGTTTTCTCCCTTAATGGTGACCTGACTTTGAATGATTCAAAGATGAAAGCACAATAGGATACAGAAGTAGAAATGCACATGAAAATAGGACATATCTTCCTAATCAAAATACACGAAAAGACATTTAAATTTTATACAGATGAGAGGTGTTGTTATTTTTTTTAAACTGTCAAATTTATAGTGGACATCTGACGACGTCGTTACTTTTTATTAGCTTCTCCGTTACCTAGAACCTTTCATTGTTCAAAAGGGCATTTAGAAGGTTATTATTGACCAATCGTATTGAAAATTCGTATATGTATTCAAAATTATCCATATTATAAGGAAATCAACATGGCTTTCATCAAATTCTACAGATCTTTCCTTAAATGGTGTTGTCCATGAACTTTCGGAACAGCCCACGTATCTGTGTGCAATTGTATATTGCATATGTATACCCCCTTATTTTGAGCATCAATTTTGTCGTAAAATTTTTCACTTTCATGCAAATTTTTTTCAAATCTATGTGTTATGATGTAAACTTTATTTCATAAATAATAGGAATGATATATTAAGTTTTAAAAAGTCACAATAATTGAATCCACCCCTCACTTATTGTATTTAATTGCACCTTGAATACATATACCCCCTTACATGTATATAAAACATCAATTTTGTAGTAAATATGTTCACTTTCATGCAAAATTTTGTAGAATCAAATCTGTAAAGATGCTATTTTTATCTCATAAAAATGAAAATAAACATATATTAAGTTTATAAAAAGTCACTAAACTCTTTATTTAGTAAAGAAGAAGCCTAACCTCACCAATTATGTATGACTGCTTTGAAACATCAATAATTTTGTTATAACACTTACATTTTGTACTTCAATCATGTTCATGCAAAATTTCTTGAAATCTCATGTGTAATTATGAATAGTTAATTCTTATAGTTATGTTTTTTTCGAAACCTATAATAGATTAAGCCTTTCCTCAAATATAATGTATGATTAGTAAATCAATGTACTTCTTGAATAGGAACATTGCCACGAAAATGAAATTTCCATACGTTTCATGAAAATACATGACAGAAGACTGCATGAACATAATATGAATCATTTATAAACTCCATACGTTCAAGAGTTTAGATGCTGAGCAACATTCTTAGTTTGTTTATTTATTTATTTACTTTTTTTTGTGTTGTTGTTGTTTTTTACATGCATTTAGGGATTCTATCAATCTTTGTATCTTAGAGTCTCCAACTGCCTCACTATAAAGGAGCTGTTAAGATAAGGGCTTGATTTAGCCCTGAAATCACTCAATTATTTCTCGTGCGCTGTCCTTCTTTTTCCGGTAAAAAGTGGTCGGGATTAAAATATAAAGTATTAGAAGATTCTTAGTAGGTATTTTATTTAAATAGATTTGGTGAAAGATGTTATAATTACGGATTGAAAAGGTAGGGGTACTGATGAGAGAAAACGTCAAATATCGAGCGAAAATTCTTTAAAAATGCATTAGTTTACACAAATTTGATGTTTATTATACTTCTCTACCTTTTAATGTCAAACTTCAATAAGAGAAATTAACCTTGATATTATTATATCAATATAATCGGCAAAAATCGCAATCCGGAAACTGAGAAACGGTTATATTTCGTATTTATCAGCAACATATGTAGCTTTCAGGCGCGAAATACGCACAGTGTAGAAATGGACAACTTTTTCGTTCATTTCCTTCCTAACGGTTAATCATTTGATCGGAACACACTCTGAATAGATTGTTACATGATATTAAAAGAAAAAATGGCAATTCTAATCTATTTTACCGCTCTAAATACTGATTCTAAAATAGTCATCCATCCCCCCTTTTTTTCGTTTTTCGCCTGTGGGACATTGTTCCCCCCCTCGGTTCAGAACCCCACTTGGTCAGAAAATTTGTTTTATTAATATACATCTTTGGTGAAAGTGGCATTCTGAACCGAGGGGGGGAACAATGTTGTAGAAAAACTTTTCCGTTTTCCATTGATTTCTATAGGAAAAACGCTTATTTTGACCAAAAAATCGGTCTTATTTTGAATAATTTATCCAACCTGATAGAAGATTCATATCTGTACCAAGTAACTACTTATTTTTACCGAAAAAAATTCTCAATTTTTTCATTTTGAAATTTCGACTTTTCAGGGCAGATTTTACGCCTTATCTTAACAGCTCTTTCACTGTGGATCCAATTGTGCCAATCAAGTCAGACTCAGTACATTTGTGAATTTCTTTATATATACACAGAGTTACACAGTCTTTACCAGTAATGATAGGATCATTCAGTCCTTATACATGTTACTATAAGATACTCAAACCATGTTTATCAAATAATTTGAAATTACAACTATAAGTTTAACCATGAGGAAAACAACAGAAATACAGAAAATAATCATAATATTTATAACAAATCCAGAACAATATATATGCAACATGCACTTTAATTAAACACATTGAAATCTTGGCCCTGTCAAGGACAGAGCTGCTAAGAGCAGCCCACAGTTCAAGAGCTGACATGCTGGAATAATTATCCATGTTAACTTAACCCCTTCCCAACCCCTTCACAAGTTACCATGCCTGGCCTGTTGAAGTGTTTGACATGGACCATGCACAGCTCAAATTCTGACTGTCATACATTTCCGATCATCTAAGCCAGGATGTATCTCCTCAACCAACATGCTGAGAGAAACTTTAATGGAATTTAACCAAAAGCCCGTCAAACACAACTCCGAATTTCCTCGTGTTACTTAAGGTGATATCACACGTTTCGTGTTATACAACACTTATTTTCAGAAAAAAGGCATAATTCTGATTTCCTAATTAAACTAAATGTAAAGGACAATATTAGGAGGTCACTATCCAAAATTTTGAGATTTTGAAATTGATCAGACTTTTTAGCCATCCATTGATTGTAATGGAAATGCTCATTTTTTGGCTATATTATTTTTTCAGCTCAAGATTTTCAACTGAAACTTCACATATGATTCCCTCAACATATTGTGCAATTCTTACAGAAAGAAATCATTCAATGACCACGTCATATGTTGCAAAATCTGACTGAATGTGTAAATTATCATGTAAAAAATTAAAAAAAACCCAAACAATTCGAGTTATCTTTCTTTACCATGTGACCAAAGACAAAAGCATCCGAATCTATATAATCATCTTTTTGAAACATCACAGCAGTGTTCCTTCACTCACAAAGATGTCATTATGTAGATGAATAGAGCCGAATACAGATTTTGTGTGATAACACGACAGTATGTGCACGTGTAATGATATTTACCATATATGGGTAACTATATTATAAGTTTCTCTACATTACACTTTACTGACACCTGACTTATTTCTGAATAGATACGACATATGTATGTAGGTAAAAAAGTCTTAACAAAATTTTCAAATGCATTTATAAGTTCAATTTCAGCAAAAATTTGACTATTGTTGGTCACTCTAGGATTACCTTTACTTTGCAAAGAAAACAAAAACATTCGTATTTACATACGAATATCAATCTAACTATTTGCCCTGCGCACGATCAGGCTCGAACCGCGGTCTTCCCGCATGGTGGACAAGAGCTCTACCTCTGAGCTATAGGATCGACCTGCCGATTGAGCGATTATAACAAAGCCAGAACATCAACACATTTTAAGTTACGAAAATCGGAAATCTTCAGCATGGAGATTTCTTAAAAATTCTCGTCTAAGGGAGGCTACTGAAACGCGTGTGATATCTCGTTAAATGACAGAAATTTTTAGAACTTACGATTTTGTGGTTTATAACGCTTTAAGATGGCTTCTTGATGTCGCAAAATAGACAAATTTGGCAAAATGCCCCTTTGAACTGTGAAATATCACCATATTTGTCTAAAATAATCTCATTTTCTGTACCTGCGACCACCTGTTATTGCTACTTAGGAAACCGGCGACGCATTGTAAAATCTGAACCGGATGCGCGAAAATTCCCATCGGCCTTGAATAATCTTGGCAGGATTCTTGCTTCCTGAAAGGTGCTTCGATTTGAAATGTCGAAATGCTTAAGAAAGAAGGGCATGCATAGGCACTTTCGTTGACGGATCTGCTCGAAGAACACAAACGGATGACAAAACCTAGAGTACATGTCTCCAGTAAAGTATCGTGAAATTCTACGCGGGCTGATGATATGTTGTGATCCTCGATTTTCTGGGATGCAGAAGGTATTCTGCTGATAGATTATCTCCTAAAATGACGAACAATGAATGGCACATACTATGCTTCACTTCTGAAACAGTTACGGGAAGATATTAAATCTAAGCGCCGCGGAAAGCTCACTAGTTAAAGGTGTGTTGTTCCATGATCCATGTTCCAGAAAGGGCAATGTTTCTATTCACATGTATGACACTGCCATGGCTGTCGTTCATGATTGTGGCTTTAATTTGATTGATCATCCGCCTTATTCATCTGATCTTGCTCCATCAGACTTTCATCTATTCAAAAAACTGAAAGCAACTATTTCTGGCACCCACTTTCATTTCGATGATGACGTCATACTTGCAGTGGATGGCTTTTTGACCAGTCAAGAAGATAAGGAGTTTTTTAGAAATAGTATTGAGGCCCTTTTACACCGATGGCAAAAATGTATAAATACTGAGGGGGATTATGTAGAATAATTATACAAAATGTCTGATAAAATTCAAATTCTTCAATACGAGGCTTACGGCATATCAATCAGCCCTCGTATGTCCTTGTTATGATGGGAAGTCTACGATGAGTAAGGATGCAAAGCCCTTGGTAGCTCCAAAATAAAAATGTCGTGAGAATTTGGTTTTAAAAAGAAAAATACATGAAAAGATGTTCGGGCAGACGGCAGTCAAAGCGCTCTGAAATAAATCGGCTCAAGCTGAAGGGGGACTATGGAAGTACATGTAAAACTGAAGTCCCTTTTTAGCTGTGTAACTCTTACAATAATAAGAAATGGAAGGAAATATGACCTTTTACATGTAGATAATGAAATAAAGTGGTTCTAGCATGCATATACAAATTTGGTCCTGATAATATAAAGTGGGATCTTGACCTAAGATATATTGATCTCAAACTCAGAAAGAACTTGGTGTCTAAAACCTTATCGTTATACTTCCTGTTTAATACATGCAATCGTATAAGTTATCTTGTTTATAGGATCAGTGTTAAGCGTTAAGTACCATGTCACTGCTGGTGGAACAGAGGTGCCCACGCGATTGATCGTTTCATTAACGCATTCGAAAATTTCTGTTATCAAAATCAATTTTTTGAAATTTCTTAAACGTGGGTCCTAGAGCATCATATCCCACCAATCCTGCGACGACAATCGGTACATTTGGGACATAACTTTCACACTTTTTGGCCATATTACATTGTTTAGATTGATGATCACTGACGAGGGTCAAGTAACCGAAACGTGCATGTTTGGTCCATGTTGCAAATTTATCTGTTCTTAAATGATGCTATTGAATTTGACGATGTTTAACATTTGGATAGAAAATAAAATTCTGCATTTGAAAAATAGGCACACGATGTTCTCGGGAAGTAACATTTAGATCATTGTTATAGGGGTAAAAGAGGAAGGAACACGATTGAAGGAATGAAACAGTAAAGTACTTCGTGTAATCATTATACATGTAATAAAGTTTACTCTAGTAGTTATTATGTAACAGACACTATAATTTTAGATAAAACGTATTTCCTTCCTTATTTGTCTGCCTGAGAGTCCTAAGTAAGATTGTTTAGGATCTACAACTAGAATTACAGTCTCAAATACATTCGAATACAGCAATGAGTCTATCTGGTTGACTTATTATTCCGTTTTATGAGGAAACATACAGCATTCTGAGACAAATATAGGAGGGAACTTTTTCTTAGGTGGTAAGTTCCTAATTTATTCAAAACCAAGTTTCAAGCTTCAGTCTATAATTTTGCATATTCAATTTGGTGTTTCGTGTTTTGCCGTTGATGCTGAAACGAAGTCCTGTTGGGGATTCCCCCTTTAATATTTTATGGTTTTGTCTATACACAAGTCTCTGGATACTTCTTCCAGAAAAATCATGTCACGTCTGACAGGGATTTAAGTGATGTTGCGTAATTTGTCCTCTCCCTGTAAAAATAAGTAGACATGAAATGCAAACTTTAAGCCAAGAAAGCCAAGAAAAAAATATATATAAAAAACAAAGAAGAAAGAAAAAAATTCACAACACGCAAAGCATTGTGGTGTTTCGGCGAAAAAAGAGAAACTATCCATTGGCAAATGAATCTTTGCTTGCATGTATAGATTTCAAATGCCTTACTGTTCCATGTGGTATTTATAATAGGAGTTGTGTGATTGCCTTGGCGACGGAATTAAAATGATACAAACAAGATTCATAAACACACGTACATGTATAAAATAGAAACATCAGTGTTGATTCTTTTTTATCACTTGGCACACGCCGTATTTGCTTTAAATTATGTCAAAATGTTTCAAGACTCGATTATATCTTGCGAATAAAGTGTCATCGCCGCTTCTGTTGTAATTATAAATTTATAATCTTTAATTCAAATTGCAGTGGCGGATCCAGCGCCCCCTTTGCCGATTTTTACTGAAAATGGACAAAAATATACCAGTTCTGTTTTTGGAAAATTTGGGGTCAGTGTCGGGGGGGGGGGGGGAGGGGGGGGGGCGGCGGACGCCCCCTCCGCACCGCACCCCCCTTGAATCCGCCACTGAATTGTTTTACCAAATGACAAATAATCGAAATTGTTATTTAAAGTGTGTCATTATTATATCTCAAAAAGTATTAAATTGCGTTATGTCGTCAAATATAGGGAGTATAATTTATGTGATACATGTAATATAATCTAACATCATTGGATGAATCATCCAGAATACTTGGTGTGCAAAAAACCAAACCAAACTCCGAAGGGCAGACAAAGGAAAAAGTCCACTAGTCTTATAACTTAGATATATATGCACAGCCATTGTAAGTCCCTGGGATGTTACTATTGAAAGGAACGTGCTGCAACTCATGTATTAACACCCCTGACGTCACAATGCATAAGATCTAATTTAAAAGAAACATGCCGCGACGGCTGTTCTAGCCTGCAAACTGAACCCGCGGCGAGATGAAGTTTGACGTCATCCCTATAGGGACGGTCCATTTGATATTCTGGGGGAGGGGGGGGGGGTTTCGAAAAAAATTATTTTGCTCTCAATTTTTATGAAAAAAAAATTTATTTGCTTGTTATGTGACAGAAAAAAAAATCTTGTTCTTACAAATAATCTGAATTTGAAGAATTAATAGCAATTCTCTGTAACCATTTTAACAATTTCGACACGCATGGTCTCCGATTTTCATGAAATTTCACACATAAGTAGGGACCAATGAAAAAAAGAAAATTGGACAAAAAATTTAATTCTAGGTCATCTGGTTACCATGGCAACGGCCTTTAAAGTTGAGAAATTGGCAAAATTGAGCTAATTTTAAGCTCTATAATTTGGTCTATATGTGACATCAATGGAAGATTTTTTATGCATCCTAAAGATTAGGATATAAAATTTTAGATCAGCTCATTAGTAGTGTCTGATATTGTGAAAATGGCTGGTTACCATGACAACATGATTAGCTTATTTTGAGATATTGATTTCAAAATGCTGTTTGTATTTTCCAATTTTCCTTCTCTCTTTATTGGTATATGATAAGGAAATAGGATTTATTTTATAAAATGATCAAATTCAAGATAAACCCTCTAGTTGCTATGTACTTAAGTTACCTTGGCAACGGTAACTATGATTTTTGATATTACTTATTTTGCAACTTCAGAGTCATTTAAAAAAAATTTGCATCATGATGAATAGATAAAAATTGTTGGGAAATATCCAACATGAGGAGCTCTTTCAAAAACCGCGAAAAAGCTATGGGGAACATATGTTACCATGACAACCATTTTTTATTACTTTCATGAAACAGTAATTATTATTCCGAGGAAGTTCAAATTCAATAACAATTAAGACCAAGTAAGCCTCTATCAAAATACGATAAAAAAGTTTCAAATAATTAATGGTTGCTATAGTAATTTGGCCATACATTATAAAAATAAGCATTTTTTGTTGTTTTTCGGAGTCTTTTCCTCAAAAAACGAAAGAGGCTTACACAACCTTTTTTACATATACGATAAAGCAAAGTCTAAACTTTATATTAGATTTAAAAAAATTCAGATTACTTAACTTTTGATGCCAGTATCCAAGGACCCAAAGTGGGCCTATGTGCAAATTTAAACAATCGTTCTCAAAGCAACGGGCTATTTCCTGAATATTTTTCAAAATTTTTCTTTTGTCTATTGAAAGATCTACTTGAATACATTAATTAATTTTCATCACTTTGAATTAAAATTCAATGATCTAGTTAAAAAAGGACTCTAAATATTGTCCAAAATTGCTTTCATTTTTGCGATTTGAGGTCATGTTGCCATAGCAACGAACAGATACTTTGTCCCAATGTGAATGCTTATGTTTTATTTGCATAAAAAACTCAAACATTTAAGTAATTTATCGTTGAATTTTGAAAAAATGCCAAAAATACTTTTTGATAGGGTACCTGTGTTGTTGCTATGGAAACATATAGATAAGACCATAAACCCAACATTATTTTTACTTAACTTGAAAGAGCAATGATAGGGTACTGATAATTCAGCCGTGATTGTTTTAGATTATGCTATTTAAATTATGTATGTGACTTCAAAAACGCCAAAAAATGCATTTTTTCAATATTCAAAGTCCGTTTCCATGGCAACCGGATGTGATATTAAGAAAAAATTTTATCAAATTTTTACTTTTGGGTCAGACCCAACCTTATGTAAAAATTTTATCAAAATCTGAGACATTCCGTGCCATGCGTCCTTCATAAAAGTGCAAATGCTTACAGAGAATAACTATTAATCTACTATGAAATTTCGCTAAAATTCTTTAAAATTTTCCGGCTCGCTTTGTTCGCCGCAGTTTTCAATTTGTATCAAAACTTCGCTCGCCATTGTTACTTTTTATCAAAACATTATTTACTTATGTCTATGTTCATATATTTGAAGATATGGGCTTCTTAAAACCTTGAATATATTATCAAATTATCAATATTGCTATTAATACATGTTGCATGTATCCCATAGAGTCTTATTTTATGTTCTTGTAAGCTTTGAAGGAGAACTTCAGTTATTCACCAATTAACAATTCTACACTTAAAAATTTGTCTAGGAGACCTTCAATCCCCTCTGACCCACTTATACATGTCATATTACATGTATCTTATATAAAATATTGAGAATTGTACTGTAAAAATCTTTTATCTCTCTTTTTTAAAAGTGAATTGAATACTTGCATGAAAATAAACTAATATTATATTAATATTTAGAGTTTTGAGTAAAAATATAAATTATTTCTATTGATAAAAGACATTCTTAATAAGCGAATCACTTTGTTAAAAAAATGTCCTTGCTCAGACTTTGCAAGAAAAAAATAATTTTGCACCGGTTCGGGGCGAAAAAAATAATCTTGCTCCGACAAAAAAAACCCAAGCCCCCCCCGCCCCCCCCCCCCCCCCCCCCCCCGAATATCAAATGGACCGTGCCTTACCTAGAAAAAGAAGAATGAATCAGACAACTATGGTGCATGTATATAGAATAAATGTCATAATTTGTGTTTTGTTGCTGGTATGCAACACACATCAAGAGCATTTATCGCATGAAATGCGCTAACGCGCATAGCATGTACGATAAATGCACTTGCTGTGTGTTGCATACCCGTAACAAAACACAAATTAAGACACTTATTCAGAATATCTACTTATAAGGCGTTGCATGTATCAAACTTTGTTTCGCCTTCGGTTATCACTTTTCAATCGTTTCTCCTCAATGTAAGTATTATTCTTATCCTCAATGATATCGAACAAAGCCTCTTCATGTAGGGAACTTAATAATATACATTTACAATAAGATAATCTCCAGCTTATCTATCATATACTACAATGTACGTCCCACATTCAATTGACGAACTCAATACCTATTCCATAGTTTTTGTAAGTATGTCGTATGAAAGACACTTTTGATAATTGATCATAGGCTCGATCAAGATTGATTGTGTAAGGGAGAAGGACCGAGAACGATCCAATATTCACACGAAAGAACAATGAGAGGCGCGAACGTTAGCGATACTGGATCGCTTTCCGCCCTATGAATATTGGATCGCTTCGAATTCGAGGCCTTCCTTCGACTTAAACATGACTAATCAATCAAATAATCATTGACAAACAACAAACTAATCATCGAACCTTCAATGGTCAACTGAATATTTACACGTGACATTGCAGCTGAGTAAATGTTAATTCAAAGCATTCGACGTTGCGATAATTGCCATGTCGTTTTTCTTTTTTTCTACATTTTTTTCTGCTTTATTTTATACAGGTATGAATATCATGCTTGTTGTACCTAACTTTTGTGATGAATATG
The DNA here is from genome assembly GCA_028142955.1 of Pinctada fucata. Taxonomy (NCBI): domain Eukaryota; kingdom Metazoa; phylum Mollusca; class Bivalvia; order Pterioida; family Pteriidae; genus Pinctada; species Pinctada fucata. The sequence goes on along the minus strand of AP027103.1, from coordinate 50,626,119 downwards.
AAAAGTATAATCGTGGAAAAATATAGATTTACCGACTGTATATCATGGTTGTTTTATGTTGAAGTTATACGAAAAGGAGTATGGTTTACATAGTAAAGTGGGTGCTCCTAAAATCGACTTCTCCAAAATTAAATTTTGTTGTCAGTTTTAGAGAGTTAATACTAAGACTTTGCACATTTTGCCTAAATATCATGAAAACCGGATTTTCTTTTTTTTTTTCACTGAAGAAATATGATCAACAACAAATGTATCAAAGAAGACAAATCGATCAAAACCAGAATAATTAGTGTCTTAATTTTATAAGGAAAAGATAAACGGATAGATTACAAGATTTTGGAAATTTAACATGTTTAAATTTTTTTATCGTAGACATACTGATATATTCCTTATATTTCGTGGGATTCTTTAAAATGGTGTGTACTGATGCTGCTGGCTGTTATCCTCTTCGAGTCGTGGTCACTCGTGTGGAACAAACAATTCACTCGTCGTTTTGCGGTTCTGTGATAACTTTATTGGCTCATCCGACTCGCGACATCACTGAACAATAAACTACGGCTATGGTCTTCCCTCTTCTCAATAATAAACACAAACACACAAATATCAATTTGCCGACCAGCCCGATATAATGGTTGGGGAGCCGGAATATTATTCAGTATTACATAAACATGTATCATAATATACAAATTAAATGACATGCATTGATATCAAAAACATAAGACATATCTGATTCAGCTGAGAACATGTAAAGAAAATCTAGATCAGTTCTGACTTTAAAAAACATTCATTTGTCAAATATCAATTATTTGAAATACTGAGGTACTATATATATAGCTTAAATGGAAAACGATCTCTCATGGGTATTCATGACCGGTCAGGAAAAACCATAGATAAAATTTGAAATTCACTATGGAAACCTGTGTCTGTAGCCAATGTGTCATGTCACCAAGATCGAGAAACGACAGACCTCGTTCTTCCTATTTTTTTTTTAAGATATATCTAAGCTACATTCATAAATTTAAAATTTAAATGAAAATTAGATGTTAACTGCTTGGCGGCTGGACTAGAACTGACCACGCTTACAATAAGCGCCAAAACCAGCGAACCATACATCACGTGATATCAAATACGAAACAGTAAGACAATTATTTTCCGCTATTCTACGAACCGCGGAAAATATGAAGTCTTCCCTCTTCTCAATAATAAACACAAACACACTAATATCAATTTGCCGACCAGCCCGATATAATGCTAGAAAATTTTACCAAAGTAAGGGTGCGTGAAAGTGTACACAAAACTAAACAAATGTCATATCAAATACTGTTAAAAATGAGTTCAAACAAGTTATAAATTCAAAGATGCAGAGACTGACAGCCTACTTTTCACAGAATCTTGTACATATCTATCTTTGCTGCCTTCGCATTTCCAACGCCGATGTCGCATAATGCATCTCTCACTAGCTCTACCTGCGACTGCCGCTGTGGCACCACCTGATCTCAATGAGTGCAAACCTAAATTCATGTTTGGGCGCAAGCTCCTGAGTCTGGACAAAATGCTTTCTCTAGCAGCCGTATAACTTAAAGGCTTATTCTTATAAATCAGCCTGGCAACACCTTTAGACCTAAACATTGGTTTAAAAAGATAATCTCGTGACAAGGTCAATGCCAGCCAAGGTTATGTATCTGATCAAAGCCTGGACAGGGCATGCGCAAGTTGAACCCTTCGAGACAAGTACCTCATCACCCTGTCTAAATCTATCTGTCTTGCTTCTCTCAATGTGAATAGAAATATAAGAATCATGAATAGATAAATCGGAACATTTCAAACTCATCGTAACGTAAAAAAGTAGAAAAAGAAATCAAAATCATAGCTATGTCTCTGACAATTAAGAGATCATTACAGTCACTGTAAAATTTGCAAAGTTCTGTCAACATCTCTGGCGTCACGGGATCTTTCTTGACGGCGACGGGAGTAGCGATACGTTTTGCAGCATCTTGTAACGATTTAACGTAAGATTTTTCAGTCGGATCAGCTAACCCGTTGATAGAATGCACCCACTTAATCGCATACACCACCCTATTTACGACGTGAGACGATGATCCCGAATCTAACAAAAATGTTAGATATAATGCGACCTGGATAGGCTGTGCAGGTAATGATTTACCTCCTTTTCTTTCGATGAAAGTTTTCCATCTCTTGAAATAGTTGTGATATGATAAAATCGTGTTGTATCAGATACTCTGGCATGCGCTCAGCTAAATCAACGAGAATATGATTCCTGCTCCCATCACCGCTGTTCTAGAAGTCTCTCCTAACGGTAATTCTTAAGTTGATCCCTAAGAAAATAAAGTCAATGATAAGCCACACTCAAATTAATAAAATATTCCCGCGTTTCGTCAGTAAAGCGGGAATTATTTTTCTGATAGGTTCAAAATAACCAATGAGAAAGCGTATCGTACTCACGTGACTTGAGTATCGATGTCATGTGATACCAAAGGTTTGGTCATTCTAGGCCCGAACTCCGTGCAGTCAAGTTGGATTGCACGACTGGCCGGCCATTTTAACATGTCGCGTTCGTTCGACAGTGAACCTGATGCCTTTAGAGTCATGCATACCGATTCTAGCGACACGAACGCATCCCAGAAAAATCTCCTGCAGCATTTAGATACTCTTATTACAGCCAGGCTGTCTGACTTTGAAACCAGATTTTCTGAACAACAGAAAGAGATGAGTTCCGTCCATCTAGCAAAAATGGAAGGTTTGACTGCTAAATCTGCGTATCAATTCAAACGTAAGGGCAACGAGCAGCAGTATAAACACTCAGTAGATGTATGTGAGAAGCTACAGGCGGCTAACACAGCCCTTAGTTCCCAACCCGTTTCTTCCTCCTCACTTGAATGCGCACGGTCAAAAATATCGGAAGGTATAGACTTGCTAACTCATCGTCAAAAGTTAATAAAGTTAGCCGATTCATCCAAGCATGGATGGAAAGTTGTTGAACAATATGAAACCTACCAGCTAGCCTCAGATAGTGATGACGAGAAGCGTATACACAAAGCCGAGGCGAGATGTGAGAAAATCGCCAAGGAGGAACGTGTCCAGAGAAGTCGTAAAGCTAACAGATGGACACCTTACCCTACCCAACAACAGTCGTCGGCTAAACAGTCATCATACAAGGGTTCTGATACACCAAAACCTGGAGTTTGTTTCTCCTGCGGGGTACCTGGTCACTGGAGAAAGGAGTGTCAGGCTGCTAAGAATGCTACTTCGCAGAAGATAAGTACAAATTCTTTATCATTTTTTTGTTCAGACAAGTCTCTGAATATATCTAATGACAGTCCAGTAGGTAGACTTAAAAATCACATCGATCAATGGGTTTCTATAGGTGCACATACTTATGTCTTGAACGTTATTAGGTCGGGTTATATGATGCCATTTTTTCAATTACCAAAGTCGGTCGTACTGAGGAATAATAGATCCGCCAGAATCAGTCCTACTATTGTTGAACGGGAAATTCAAAAGCTCCTTGATAATGCTTGTATCACGGAGGTTTGTAGTGTCCCTACAGTGGTGAATCCATTGACTGTTGCTTTCAACAGTTCAGGTAAGGCCAGGCTTGTTTTAGACAGCAGACATATCAATCTCTGCTTGTTCAAGTTCAAATTTAGATTAGAAGATGGGTCTGTCGCCCGTCACATGTTTAGTCAAGGAGACTGGTTATTTTCGTTTGACCTAAAGTCTGCTTACCATCATATTGAGATTAACGAGCATCATAGACAATACCTAGGATTTTCCTGGGAATTCAGCGGCAAGACAAGATACTTTGTCTTCAACGTTTTACCTTTTGGGGTAAGTAGTGCGGCACACATATTTACCAAGGTCTCTAGATCACTTATCAAATACTGGAAAGAAAACGAAGTCAAGATCATAATGTATTTGGACGATGGTTTAGCAGGTGCAGGTAATCTAGTTGAAGCATGTACTCTCAGTGAGCGTATTAGATCTGATTTACTGAGACTTGGTTTCCTCATAGCTGAGGACAAGTGCACATGGACACCTACGCAAATTATATCCTGGTTAGGTTGCTGTTGGTACATGAATACAGGTAGAGTAGAAATCCGTCACGAACGAGTGGTTCGATTGATAAACTCACTTGATCGGGTGATCAATCAGGTGTGTCATTCAAAGGTATGTATTAGTGCTCGAACACTCGCTGCGGTAGCGGGTCAGATTGTTTCAATGCAAATCGCATTTGGCACTATTGTTCGTCTTAGAACTAGATCAATTTTTCATTCTTTACTGACAAGAGCTAGTTGGGATGCTCCAGTTTTAGTTGATAAAAACGCTCTTGATGAGTTGGTTTTCTGGTGTGAAAACGTAACTTCTCTGAACGGTAGGTCATTGTTACCTGAAAATGTTGATACTTTTGACAGTATCGTCTACAGTGACGCCTCAGACACCGGTTTTGGTGGTTATATTGAGGGTTGCTGTGGTTCGGAGGTTGTAGGTAGTTGGTCACCCCCCGAGGCAACAGAGAGCTCTACTTGGAGGGAGCTGGTTGCAGTTAATCGAGTTTTAAACTCGTTGAGTTCAAGCCTGGAAGGGCAAACCATAAAGTGGTTTTCTGACAACAAAAATGTTGCTCATATCTTAGAAGTAGGTAGTAAGAAACCTGATTTGCAAAAGATTGCACTTGATATTCATACCAAATGTAAGTCAGATGACATAGACATGAATTTATTTTGGATTTCAAGGGATCAAAATGTTCATTCCGATTTTTTAAGTCGGTGTTGCGATAGCGATGACTGGCAAATTGCCCCTTTGATATTTAACATGTTAGACAATATTTGGGGTACTCACTCTTTCGACAGATTTGCAACTGACTATAACTGTAAGTGCCAAAAGTTTAACTCTCGCTGGTGGTGTACTGGTACAAGTGGTGTAGACACCTTTAATGTTTCTTGGGCAAATGAGAACAACTGGTTAGTACCACCCCCTAGACTCATATGCAAGGTTTTGTCTAAAGTGAAGACTGATCAAAGTAGTGGCACATTGGTTGTTCCGCGTTGGTTTTCAGCGCCATATTGGCCTTTACTTCACACTGATTCAAGTAAAATACAAAATGTATCTAGACCTTTGAATTTAGGGCGTTTCTGTACGTTTCCGGGTAGAGGCAAAAATGGGGTTTTCGGCAAGCCTCTTGAATTCGAAATGGTAGCATTTAGATTGAATTTTGCTTAATATGCATTTTTAACACGTGCTTATTCCATTCTCAGGTCAAAGATTAAAGGACACCATTCAGAAGTCTTTTCGACTAAGTGGCGGTGATCCGGAGTCCAACGACAGTTTGTGCAGTGATATGTGTAAATATTTGTTAATATGTCGAAGTGATAATACAACAGCGAAATATTTCAGCTTTTTTCGTAAATGGGAAGAGTTCTGCCACAGTAAAAGTTTCGTTTCGATGCCAGCGATTCCGATTCAAGTTGCCTTATACTTTACTCAGCTGTTAGATGCCTCATCCTCGTTTAGCGTGATTTCATCTACGAAGTATGCTATCAAGTTTCTACATGAACTTCACGGTCACCCGGATCCGACTCAGAATTCTTTCGTGAACAATCTCGTTGAAACTGCGAAAAGACATGCATCGAAGCGAATTTCGAAGAAAGAACCAGTCACCGTTGACCATTTAATTCGTTTATGTGACATGTACCGTCATTCAGACGACTTGTTGATCACACGAGATTTCACAATGATTCTTATTGCCTTTGCAGCTTTTTTAAGATTTGATGAGCTCATTTCATTGAAATGTAACGATGTTACTTTTTCTGATGATCATTTTTCTCTTTGTATTAGGAAAAGCAAAACCGATCGCGATCAATATAGATTAGGGGATTCTGTTGTTGTAGCTAAGGGTGCTTCATCGGCTTGTCCTTATATCGTGTTATGTAAATATTTTGACATGGCACACATTGATAATTCTTCTGATCTGTATTTATTTCGTCCCATATTCAAATCCAAACAAAAATGTAGTTTGATAGATAAGAACAAGCCATTAAGCTATACCAGATGTAGAGAGTGTCTGATCGGCCGTTTACGGCCTGTTGTTGGTAATTTAGATATAGGCCTGCATTCACTGCGGGCAGGTGGGGCCACGGCGGCCGCAAATGCTCAAGTGAACGAGCGTTGTTGGAAGCGTCACGGCAGATGGAGATCAGAGTCTGCGAAAGATGGCTATATTGCCGACTCTCTGACATCTAGGCTGTCTGTAACAAGGTCATTAAAATTGTAGGCTCATTGTTTATGTATTTTGGCTTATTTTAAGAAGGTCGATAAAACTGAGGATTTAATGTTTATTCGAATGATTTTATTTTCCCGCATATGACTAAATTCATTTGTGAAAAATATTATTCATCACTTTTCCCTATCTTTTTGATATATCTAGAACACACGTCGGGCAATTGCATATATTGTATTTGTTTGTTTGTTTGTTATGAAGTATAGAGAAGAATAAAATATTCCCCCGTTTCGTCAGTAAAGCGGGAATTATTTTTCTGATAGGTTCAAAATAACCAATGAGAAAGCGTATCGTACTCACGTGACGTGAGTATCGATGTCATGTGATACCAAAGGTTTGGTCATTCTAGGCCCGAACTCCGTGCAGTCAAGTTTTAATTTCCATTTATTAAATTTTCACACGTTGTTATATATATATATATATATATATATATATATTATTTGCATATGTCATAGTGAGGTCTGTCACTTAAGTGATCTTGATGACATGACACCGTGCTAAATCGCACAGGCAACAGATACAGGTTTCCATAGTGAATTTACTTTGGCTTTATCTATGGTTTTTCCTGGCCGGTCATGAATACTCCTAAAAGATTACTGGCATTTAATCATGCTTATGATATTTAGAAATTTATGAAAAAACTAAGCATGTGTGTTGATAAAGTTATATTAACTTTAATACATAGAATATGAACAAATCTATTATACAGCCCCGACCAGTCGAAAGTTTAACGCCGAGCTGACGAAATTTTGAAAGCTAAATTCGAAAGTTTCGTTAACTATTCGTCAGCGATTTTTTGAAAGCTACTGAGATGACGAGATTTTGAAAGCTCTAAAAAGCTTTCGAAAAATCGCTGACGAAAATTTCGTTAACTAATCTTAGTTAACGAAAGATTTGAAAGCTATGAGCTTTCAAATTTTCGTCATCTCGGAGCTTTCAAAATATTTGAAAGCAATCGCTGACGAAATTTTGAAAGCAATCGCTGACGAAAATTTTGAAAGCAATCGCTGACGAAAATTTTGAAAGCTATCGCTGACGAAAGTTTTGAAAGCTATCGCTGACGAAAATTTTGAAAGCTATCGCTGACGAAAATTTTGAAAGCTTTTTGAACGCTCGGGTGCCATATTGTTTTTGCAATGGCTGCAGCACGCCTCGGGCGAATTCCTCTGCACAGTTTAGAGGATGAAAGAAGCCGTCTCTTTATCGGCATGGTACTTTAAAAATTCACCGATTGTGAAATATCTTAGTTTCAAAGCTTCCGACAGTCACAGAGAAGCCAGGGTTTCACTGGATATAAATTCCCCTCATTTAGTCAGAATTTGGCCGGTCAGATGTAAATTTTCCGGTACATATATACATTTAGATTTAAGATGAAATGGAAGTTGTTCATATATACACTTAAAGATGGATTACCTTTACAGGTAATACAAATACAGGTAAATTCAGGTAACTAATTAGTGCAAAGCATACCCTTTTGATGGCCCCATTATTTTAACCAGGTAGGTGTATGGGGAACACACCGATCTGGGAAACACGGAATCTTCAAATAAACTTATAAAAATAAACAAGATACAATACAAAATGTATTTCATTTAATCCAGGAATATATATTTTCATAATTCAATCTGAATAAACATCATAATTAATACTATTTATCGAGCAAATTATGAAGATGATTGCTTTGATTTCGGCCATCTTGGTTTTCTCGACACAAAATAGCTTATAACGAGAAAAGCTTTCAAAAATTTTGAAAGCTAGTTAACGAAATTTTCGTCAGCGATTAGCTTTCAAAAATTTTGAAAGCTATAGTTAACGAAATTTTCGTCAGCGATTAGCTTTCAAAAATTTTGAAAGCTACAAAAATGTATAGCTGACGAAATTTCGTTAACTATAGCTCTCAAATTTTTTGAAAGCTAATCGCTGACAAAATTTCGTTAACTATAGCTTTCAAAATTTTTGAAAGCTATCGCTGACGAAAATTTTGAAAGCTAGGGAATCGCTGACGAAAATTAGTTAACGAAAAATCGCTGACGAAATTTCGTCATCTCTTGAGTATTCAAATTTTGAAAGCAATCGCTGACGAAATTTTGAAAGCTAAGCTTTCAAAAAGCTTTCAATTCGTTTACGAATTGAATGCGAATATTAAACTTTCGACTGGTCGGGGCTGTATGTGTGAATGAATAGATTGTTATTTGTATATTAAATGTACATGTATATGTTTTTGAATATAGCAATATAATATACTGTAAAACGAGAATATTTAGCGCTCGATTTATTTTAGCGCTATTAGCGCAATGGCATGGTTGCGCTAAATTAAGTAGTGCGTTAAAATTTTCAGATGCAACATTAAATTTCAATAAGAAAAAAATCGACATTTCGACATTTTATTCAAAGTGCATTACACCGTGTCCAAGACATGGTCTATCTGACAACGCTGGTTGTTTTTATAGCTAATTGGATAATTTGATTAACATGATTAACGCTAGCGCTTGGGTAGATAATGATTGTACACGCGCCGTGATTAAAATGTACATTTGTAATGGGTAGATCATTGTCTACGTATCGTAATAACCAATCATGAAATATAAATAAGAGTCGGACGAGATTATTCTCTACCAAAAAAGTAATAATAATAATAATGAAGTTGTATTTAATCGGAACAAATTTTCATTCCAACCAATCAGATTAAAAAATTGTAGTCGTACCTGAATGCAGAAATAGACGTTCATATGTATTATTTCTAACGAGAAGACTTCTCTCTCGCTTATGTTTAGATGGCGTAACATTTGTGTGAAAACACAGTACTTTATAACACAAGTTACATAAACGGTAAAAAAGGAGATCTATAAAGAAAAACTTGCAAACATTAATACAAGCATACGAATAGGTCATTCAACTGTCCAAGACACGTGCCGGCATGTAGTCAACACCTTTATATGTTTATCGCTGTGAACATGTACATTAGATGCGCAGTCTTTAAAAGGATTTATTTACACAACGTGAATAAAATCGGGATGTTAGCGCCGTTGCCGTAAAACGATTCGTTACGCCAAGTTGAAAAATTGGGACGATATATATTCATCCATGTTACAGAACAGCGTTATTTTCTTTCATCACTTTGAATAGAATTGATATTATTTCGTATTACCAACGATCGTCCGAACATGAGACGCGACGGATATTTGGATATTTTTTTTTTGTCTGACGTTACAAAAACATTACGATTCATCGACGGCAATTTGCTAACGGCGATGTCTGAGAAACAAAGTCCTAAAGTCACTGTGCGCTAATTTTATTGACCAGATGGTGTCAATGCGCTAAATTAAGTTTGCGCCAAAAGGTTTCATCCCTCATTGCGCTAAAATATGTTTGCGCTAAATATTCTCGTTTTACAGTATGGCCGGCAAAGAACACACGTCGGGCAATTGCATATATTGTGTTTGTTTGTTTGTTTGTTATGAAGTATAGAGAAGAAGAGAAATTATAATGCATTGCAATCATCTTAAAGCTAAGTGGCCTTTTGCTGAAAATTCTTCTCTTGTGTCGGCCGCACACTATTGCATCATTCGACGAGAAAGAGAGGGTATCTATAAGAAATTTTCTAAACTGACAAACTATTGGCCAAAAAGGAGCTGAAACCCAGAAAGGCATTACAAAAGTTGTTTCTGTTTTATCATTATGACATTTGTTTAAAGCTCGTGCAATCAACTTGGGAGGAGGGACTATCCATAACTTAGCATTACTCCATGAAAAATTGAAAGCGTTTATACCGCTCGTTCCTGGACACCACACCTTACTATAAAATATTGCGCATTTCTTATTGTAATGTGTAGCAAATACGTCTACCTCATAAGGTCCAAATAAAGCATTACATTTCTGGAAATATTCATCATTTATGGACCAATCGTCCTTGTCTGGATACCTACTAAGCATGTCAGCTGTTTGATTCTGATCCCTTCTTACCCATATAGGAACAATGTCTATCTCATTTCTGGTACATACATGTTTCACTACCTCAGATATGTCATGTAAATCTTCTTTCTTACTCCCTACTTTCAAAATGCGACTCACATTTTTATTGTCGCTGACTACACTGATTCTCTTTCCTGCGAGAGAATCTACATTGTTCTGAATAACCCTGTTTAGAGCATCAAGTTCTCTCCATGTAGAACTTTTCGCGCTCTCGTGATCACTCCATGATCCACTGATTACAGATCTATTAATAGTTCCCTGACCCTGTTGTCTGAGTAGATCTAACTGTGCCATATCTATCTCTGTCACGACTGACTGATTTTCAATGTAATTTACCTGTGTGCCATGCGTAACATAACCACCGTAACCGATCTCTGATGCATCACTAAACAATGCCAAATCGGTAGGTGCGTTATCACTAATAACGCTGAAATCTGTCCCTACTGCATTCAAAGCATCAAAATTTGCTATCCAAAACCTTATTTCCTTCACAACCCCGTATGTCACCTTGACCTTAGCGTTCCAGCTTGCCCTTGACTGAATGCAGAAAAACATGTGCCTACTGTTAAACTGAACTTCGTCTGCTATAACGCACTTACAGCTTATTATCTGACCAGCTATGCATGCTAAAAGTTTGATACTTACCAAAGATTGACCTTGACATACTCGATGTAACAAATCTCTCATCAAGGTGAGAACTCTGCCTATTCTATCCTCTGATATTCTAACTTTACCTGTTTTAAAATCCCAACACAAACCTAGCCACAATGCTTGTTAAGAAGGCGACCAGCAACATTTTTCAATGGCTATCAGAAATCCGAATTCCTTAAGCTCTGTTCGAATTACTTCGCTCAACTTACTAGCTTCTGATTCTGAAGATGCTCCAGCTAACCCATCATCTAGATACATAACTAGTTTGTGACCTTTCTCTCTAATATATTTCACAAAGTGCTTGGCTACTTTGGTAAAAATGAATCCTGCTGTGGCTAAACCAAAAGGCAGTACTCTGTAAACAAAATATCTAGTCTTACCGCAAATTACCCAGCTAAAACCTAGGTAAGTTTTATGTTCAGGGAAAATCTGAATATGATGATAGGCAGATTTAAGGTCAAAGGTAATAACATAATCACCTTGAGAAAACATATCTCTTGCCGTAGTAGCATCCTCATATTTATGTTTGAATTTGAAAAGGTACAAATTTATTAGTCCGGATTATCAGGACTCTTAACATATGAATATGTAGAGTCCTGACTGGGTCCATTGTCTCAAAGTATATCTGCGCAAAAAAATGAAGACGATAGTAATTAAAATAATTTGAGAGCTTTCATGGAAAATTCTTCGGTCCATATCTATTCAAGAGGCTACCAGCTCTTACTTTGCATGGATAATTTATCCCAACTAAGTCCACATACTTTAATACACACTTTTCTCACTGGCCTCTCCAAATTCCCTCTATTTTTTATGTTGGGACAACTCGACCAAATTACTAAGTCAATCCATCCTTGTTTCCGGTTGCCCAACCAATGTAGACCGTTTTTCAGATTTTCTTTGTGCAATCTGTGTGATACTGGCCAATTTTCAATCCATCCTTTGGATAAAATGGTATATATTTCCTCCAGACATCGCCATCTATTCGTTTGGAACATTATTTCGACATTTTATAGCCATATCTTAAGGCTTTGTCGGACTACAGTATCTGGTCAGAGGAAATCGGGAACTAGTGTACCATATGTGTTGCATCGGCTGACATTCGGTCAGGTGACAGTGCAACTGGGTGGTCCAAACAGACTGCCCAGGTGTTTTTGGTCATTCCCCTAGGATCAGTGGCTGTTTTACTCTGAGTGCTTCGGTTTCTTCCACCAAAAACAGCTGGGTTACTGACATTCCACCGGAAACAAGAATGGAGTGACTTAGACATTTGGTCAAGTTGTCTCAACATAAAAAATGGAGGAAATTTCATACAAAAGAGGAGAGGCCAGTGAGAAAAGTGTTTATTAAAGTATGTGGACTTATTTGGAATAAATTATCCATGCAAAGTAAGAGCTGAGAGCCTTTTGAATAGATTTGTACCAAAGAATTGTCCATGACAGTGCTTGAAGTATTTTTATTTACTTCGCAAATTTGACACGACTTGGACTGCACTTTGAGACAAGGGACCCAGTCAGGACTCTACATATTCATATGTTAAGAGTCCTGATAATCCGGACTACAAATTTATATGCCTGCAATCAAGTACCATTCTAGCTTTTCCAGACCTAACGTATGCTACAGTCAAAGGATTTACTACATGTACTTTTGGTTTTTGTCTGACCTCTGCTATGCAACCTTTTTCAAGTATTTTTTGAATTTCTTCTTCTACAAAATCTTTGTTGTCTAAAGAGGACTTATTGTTCCTCAGCTCTACGTCGGGTGGTAAGTCTCTGAAAGGAAGCTTATATCCTACCTTAAAGCTGGACTATTACAATTTAAACTAAGAAGTTCTGTTAAATTTTTTTTAGGGAACGGAGATTGTTAAAACAAACTTTAACAATCCCCATTCCCTACGAGAAATGAACTATAGCTCTGTGACGTAGTTTGCATACTAATGAAGGTACGACCCAAAATCCAGGCACATCGCTCTACCGCGGGTATATAAAGCGACTCCTGACTAGGAACCGTGACATCTTATGATTATCATTTCATGCGAGCAGACCACCTGAAAGAGAGAAAATGGACGAAGTAATGAATGTATATAATCATTTTGCTAATATTTTTGCTAAGATATGCTGATTTTCACATGTTTAGAGCTTTTTCTGCAATCTTATTTCATTTTTCTTTCCATGCCGCATTGGTATGCATTGGTCATCCACGACAATGTACATCAAAACCCCTTCCCTCTCGATAAACACGACGCACATGATTTTATAATATTTCAAATCACGATCAATGTATGTATATTTTTCTATGTTTGTGAGCATTTTTATGTCCAATACCATATTGTTTGCCTTTTTCTTCAATTCCTCCCCCCCCCCCCCTTACACACGGCCCACTAGTCATGAAGCATTGGATAATAATTTTTCAATAATGATGTAATTTCATATACAGCATAAAAGTGATTATAAAGATGTACTATCATTCTCTGTTTAATTTCTAGCAAGTAGAAAAAAAATGCCCAACTGTTCAATATATACCCTACCCACTCCGACTCCGAGTCCCTCTTGCTATGAACAGAAAAAACAATGCCGATATTTTTATCAAAATGGTATTAATAGTTTTGGATAAGAGAAAGCTTTTTATACTTAATATTCAAACCTTAAAATGTTTTACTTACTCTTTATTGTGATATAACGCTTTCCTAAATCAACTCATGAGCAAATACACACGTTTCCACATGTAATGTTTGTGTTTTTATTTTCATTTCCGGTATATGGACAGAGTGTTCGATAAGTCAATAATATTTTCATGTAATCTGCAGATAATTACAAATTTTCTATCTATTCAGTGTATGAATTAATTTTATTGTTAAAAAAAAAATTAAGAGTATCCCTTTTATAACATGAAGGAAGGACAGATAATCTCTATACTATAGATTTATTGTACCAGTGTTATTATAAAAAAATATTACGAAAAACCTATTAAAACAATACAGAAACTGTGTATTTAAAACGCACACACACTCGCACCTTCTCTCACATTCATATATAAAACTAACTTATTCAATACTAAAAACGTGAAATATGAACAGTACACTTTTCCTAAAAGATAATCGTACATATTACTTTTTTTTTCTTTCATTTATTTCTTAATTCTTCTATTTCTTTAGAAAATTCGAGATGACTAATGAACATCTACATATTTTATCCTCTGTGTGTTTATCAGTCTCTCTCTCTTTGGTTTTCCTCTGTCTTTTTGTCCGTTGGTGCATAGATAAACTGGAAAACGTGTTCGTCCGTCTGTTCACCCACTGATTTTTTTTATTATAGAGCATACGCTTTACATTAATTCAATTTTGATAATATACTAGTATGACTTTCAAATTTTCATTTCTGGGATTGCTATTGAGAAAAAGGTCTCGCCACATGGATTTCTGCATATTACGTGTAATTTAAAAAAGTCCATTAGGACTGCAGAGTTATTGGCGCTGTTTCTCCCCCCCCCCCTTTTTTTTTTAGCTCTACTGAGACTAAAAATGGGGGGGGGGGGGGGGGGGGGGAGGAGGGTTGGTCGCAAACTACAAAATGAGAGAAGAAACTCTATTCATAAACGACAAGAATGCAACAGATATCAACCAGACTTGTCAGAATGACAACATAGCTCGCCGGTGGCAACCATATGTAAATTGCAACAACAACAATAAAAAAGGAATGCACATGTGAAATATCAAAGCCCTATCACTTACCAATAAAAAAATATGGCCAAGGTTAAAGTTTTTCAAAAGTAGGTCAATCATCTCCAAGGTCAAGGTCACAAGGTCAAAAATTTTGGTATCCATGGAAACGTCTTGTCACAAGGAATACACATGTGAAATATGAAAGCCCAATCTCTATTGGTTTAAAAGTTATTAGCAAGGTGAAAGTTTTTGTGCACGCGCACGCAGACGCAGACGCCAACGCCAACGCCGACGCCGGGGGTATGACAATAGCTCTCCGGACATTCGTCCCGGCGAGCTAAAAACATAGATCTCATTCTTTAACTAAATCATTTTCCATAGTCTGTAATGTTATCAAAATGCACTAACATTGCTGGCCATGCATTTGTTCATTGATTCAAGCTTTACACGATACTAAATAAAAATATAGCATTTTACATTACAATGTACTCTGTGGATGATTTCGAAAGCGGATCTGGAGCTAGAGAAAACATCCGGGCATCGACATTTTAATTGCACTTATTTTTTCACTTATATATGTCATATTCAAAACAATAAACCAAAAGAAAACATGATTGATAGCAAATCACATCTTCTGTCACATATAAAGTAACAGGTCTCCCTACGGGTTTTCCTCCAATCATAACAGACCTTTTAGTTGAGTCTGACCACCTGAGTGATGCAACCGGAAGTGAGTAATGTCAACTAACGAAAAAAGTAGAACCATATTTGGAAGTAGTATTTAGAGTGATAGACAATAAATTTGAAGTACGTGTACCTTCCTTTTTTCATTTGAGGTTGGGTCTGTCACTTCACTGAGACGCTGTCTTTTTGGTTCTTCGACTTCATTCTCCTATTGATGAAACATAGAGTATTCCACATGAAAAGAGCGATAACATATGAAAATTTATCAGTGGGATTCAACACCCCCTTACAATCCTCAAGATGACCGCCATGTTTTTTTTCTAAAGAAAATCTGTTGAGTTCCACGCTTATCTTTTGCAGTATATTTGTTTTTGATTTGTTTAAAAGTAAGCAAAAAAAAAAAGTTTTTACACTCTCAGAAATATGAGGACTCTCTATTTAGGATGGGTTTAAAGTATGTTAGTTTCTTTATATTTATATAGGAAAGTGTCCCTTTCTTGTGTCGCCTGCAACCAAAGGCAACGAATGAATGGATGAATTAATGAATGAATGAAAGAATGAATGAATATAGAATCAGAAGATTCCTCGAAGTGTAAAATTAATATTATATGCACGCCATTTTTTTTTAAATCAAACAACAAAGATAACTGTAAGACAAAATTACCTCTGTTTTTCTTTTAAAATGGCAGAGGGGGGGGGGGGGGGGGGAGAATGCAGTTTGTACATCCACTTGAAGCATTTGCTCTTCCTAGAACAGGGACAACAAGTCTATAAAAGATGATTTAAATAACCACAACTCTTGATAGAAAAAAATTTCGTTTCTTCATGTTTACGGTTTTTTTTTTACTATTTATAAATACATACGACAACAGATAACGAAGATTTTTTTTCCGCAAGTTTCAATATAATTATTTCAAAAATTAGAGACGCTGAATGGTCATCATATAGGATTTTCAAAGGGGTAGGTTGGTTGGTGTATTTGTTCTCCTTTATTTCATCTTAAAACTCCAGATTACGAATATATGACTTTGTATTTAGTAATATATCTAATTGAATAAACATGATTATTGTTAAAAAAAAGTTAAATTATATTCGTTTTTATAATTTACAGTACATTACAATATATCAATATTCTACACGTAGAATGTAAAAGTAGAAAATGCTAAATGATTGTTATAAAAATACACTTTATAGGACTTTAAATAAGCGAATAAACAGTATATTTATGTATGTATTATTTATTTAATAAAAAAAAATGGAGAAGGGGTTGGGAGTCTATTTTTTCAGAAGTCAGGGTCAGCAATGTCTGGGAAACGAATGCTTATAAATTTACTTCATTTTTATTTCACTCTTCGAGTGAATTCGACGAAGAATTGAAAATATAACACGAGCAAATAAACATTAGTCAAATGAAGTGGATTCGAACACTCTTCGCCGGAAGTAAAACATGTGAAACGTGTGTCCAATGTTGTTGACGGAATTTTTCCTACTGTGTATAATTATGTAAGTACTGACTCTCTTGTACAATATAAACTTGGGGACATAAAATGATGATAAATTCAAAAATAGTGGATGAACCGGATTAGATTTTTTTTTCTCGTTTGAAAGCAGAACTTTATCGATGCATACAATGTTTTTCTACTTATTCGTGTATTTAGATTGGTTTGTAGGATAAATATATGACTTGGTCCTCTCCTACATTTCAATTTTCAGATAAGGCGATGTATAGATATTTTTTTTCATGATTTTTCAGCAATTATCGATTTTATGAAATACATGTATGTATCTGAATTTTACACGTAGATCATGCTCTCTCTCTCTCTCTCTCTCTCTCTCTCTCTCTCTCTCACTCTCTCTCTTATATATTGCTACTGTTTTTAAAACTAGACACTTATATGTAATTACCGTCATTATTTCAGGTACAAGAAGATAGTATGGGAGTTCAACTGTCTTGAATGTATATGCGTTGGCGAGACAAATGACACGGGTTTTTGACCAGGAGTCGCTTTATATACCCGCAGTAGAGCGATGTGCCTGGATTTTGGGTCGTACCTTCATTAGTATGCAAACTACGTCACAGTGCTATAGTTCATTTCTCGTAGGGAATGGGGATTGTTAAAGTTTGTTTTAACAATCTCCGTTCCCTAAAAAATATTTAACAGAACTTCTTAGTTTAAATTGTAATAGTCCAGCTTTAATAACGTCTATAATATGAGTGTTTGCACCAGTATTAATCCATCGACTCGAACACTCTCTTAGATATCCCACGGGTGAGTGATCAATAGTATTCATACCTGGTGTCTTCTCAACCATGACATTTGACTGACTCTCTAGATTTATGTATGAATATATAGTTATCTCTTTCTCATTATCTTTGGCCTTGCACTCTCGTACCCAATGACCCTTCTCGCCGCATGAGAAACAATTGCCAGGGCGTTGAATTGGCTTCCGGTCTGGTTTGGCCCTCTGATTATCAGACTGAGTGCGGTTATACGGATGCCAGTAATTTCGTCCTCCTCGACCACGCCTCGCTTCCCTGGCCTTCTTCTCCGCGCGTGACTGCATGAGCTTTCTCGATCTTTTTCTCGTCATCAGAATTATCAGCTATGGGATTGGCTTGATACTCATTGGCGACCTTCCAGCCTAGGGGGCTCGAATCTGCTATTTTGATAAGCTTTTGGCGTTCATCAAGCAAGGTTATACCTTCAGTAATGCGTTCACGTGCGGTACTAATGTTGAGCATAGTTATGTCTCTGGAATTATGCGCCTCATCCGCTTCGTGTAGTTTGGAAAGAACCTTGGCGTTACCACGATATTGTGCCTCATTTCCTTGGCGTTTGAATTTATGAGCACCGAGCAAACTTTCCTCCATTTTACTGATTTGCGTGGTGGAAAGCTCCTTTTGGGTTGTCTCCATTGATGAACGAAATGATTCAAAATTAGAGTTTGCTAGAAACTAAATCGTTTTGCGAAGAAGTCATTGCTTTGTTCACTTCTATGGCTATGGCCGCTTGATATTCGTCAGGAAGGCTCGACTCCCCATGCGACATCTTGATTAAAATTAGATGTTAACTGCTTGGCGGCTGGACTAGAACTGACCACGCTTACAATAAGCGCCAAAACCAGCGAACCATACATCACGTGATATCATATACGAAACAGCAAGACAATTATTTTCCGCTATTCTACGAACCGCGGAAAATATGAATAATTGCTATTTCTTTTAAAACAGAATCGACCTACAAACAATCAGAATTCGTAGAAAACAAATCTAGCTAGAATAAATGCGGTAAAGAAGCTGTAAGAATAAAGGAATGGTTAAGCCATGAAATCATTCCATTATTTCTCATGCGATGTCCTTCCATTTAAGGTCCAGGGTTTTTTTTCCTTGCTTTGGGTTCGAATTTCGGCCCCTTCCCAATGCCAAATTTCCTCTATTTTCCCCCCAAAAAATCACTCTTAAATTTACAAAGAGGAATTATGAAAAAATCATCAGAGAAAATATGACTCAAAACCTGGAAGTCAGCACAAAAAGTGCTATTTCTAAGTGCATTTTGAAGTTTTTCATCCATCCCTTGCTCAATTCAAGCAAATCAATGGATTCGAAGTGTTAATAAATGATACTTTAGGGTTACATAAAATAAACTGTGGTGAGAATTTGTATCAAAAATTTTCCCGATTTCGGCAAAATGTCGCAATTTTTCCCAAATGGGACAGGCACAGGCACTTTCCCGAAATTAAAAAAAAAAGTTTAACTATGAAGGTAGAAGATGATTAGGATAAAAATATAATGTATTAGAAGATTCCTTATAGGTAACTTATTTATAAAAGATCTGTTTCAAGATTTTTAATTACGGTTTGAATAGGTATGGATAAACAATGTTGGAAAACGCCAAATAAAGAACAAAATTAAACGAACTATGCATTCATTTACTTTTTATTTCAGTTTAGTTTAAACATATTTTATTTCAAAAAGCAGAAAAAGGATTGGGCAAAAGTTTTCTCAACATTATATAATGCCCTCTTCTAACAGTTTTAACAATATGGTGAATGGTAGACATACAATTACAATAGAATTAATCAAAATACATGACGATTGAATTAAATGGAAATAATACAAATACAAATAGAACGTAATACAAAAACAAACAAGACAGAGAGAGAAAGAGAGAGAGAGAGAGTGTGTGTGTTTTATATGTATTAATTGTGTTTCGGTCCCCTTTATTTTAAAACTGAAAAGAAATAAATAGTTTTGTAGATAGTATATCAATACAATCGGCAATCTCAGCAAACCGTCCATTTTTTAACTAAACGGCCACAATGTAAGCCTTTCGTCACGATACACACACTGTGTAGAAATAATACAAAATAATTCTATTTCTTTTTCATAGTTTATTCTTTTAGCATAATAGAAGAAATAGGCAACTTCTATCTATTTACCTGCTTTAAAGATCGATTGTTAAAATATACTCCCCCCCCCCTATTTGTTTGTCTGTTTGTTTTTTTTTTTTTTCTTATTCATTTATGGTGGGTTTGTGTTTTGTGTGTGTGAGGGTGTGTGTGTGTGTGTTTTGTTTTTGTTTTTTTTTTGTTGTTGTTGGTTTTTGTTTTTTGTTTTTTTGTTTTTGTGTTTTTGTGTTTTTGTTTTGTTTTGTTTTGTTTTGTTTTTTTTTTTGCTTGTGGGACACTAGCTGTTCCCCTGTAGTTACAGGACGCCACTTTGTCAGAAAATTTGTTTTAGTAACATACACTTTGGTGAAAGTGGCATTCTCACGGGCAGGAACACGTTACGTCGCCTTACAGTACCGAAAATTCAATGGGGCGGGGGTTAGTTATAACACTAAGCTATTGGTTTATATGCTTTTCTGGTACTGATATACAGTTTGAAAAGAGGAGATCGAGTTGGCGTCCTTTGATCACCACGTCCTGCACATGTGTTATTCTTCCTTTTTCTTGAAATCTTTGAATATTCAGGTTATCTTATTCCAGAAATATACTAATAATAAATATCAAGTCTATATAATGATCCTCTTGTAGTGTCATGGTGACGAATTCAATTTTGGACCACTTTTTGGGGACTTTTCTAAAATTAGTCCGTTGTCAATCCATGTTGCGAAAGTTCTGTCCGTTGTCAGGTGTCTGTTGTCTGCTTTTATATTTTAATGGATGGAATGCTACTATGATACCTGTACTAATCATTAAAATTCATCAATCAATACGCACAATTTCACTTTCAACCAATTTAGAATGGAGACTGATTTGCCCAGAATTGAATTCGCCGAATCATCCGTTTTGTTAAGATATCCTTAACATTAAATTTTATTCGTCCCGTCTTAAATTCATCTTCTGGGCTATGGGTGAAAAGGGTAAAATATAAATGGAGGCGAAAATTTGAATGTATACAGTATCTTACTGTATAAGTGTATTATAAACCGGTGTAATGCAGTAGTTTTCTCATAGGAAAATTTGCTATATAAGAGGTTTCTTCCCCTTGGAGATATTTCGCTATATATTTGTGGTTTAATCCCGATTGTCCCACATTTAGAAAAACTCATATCCCGATTGTCCTACATTTCTAAATAAACACATGCATAATTGCAATACAAACACTCAGTTTATAGTCTGTTTTATTCTATTAGTGATAAAAATGAAATAAACATGATAGATATGATAAAAATAATTTTCTTCTGTATATCTTCGTTTTTCTCTTTGTTTGATTCTTTATAACTTATGCAAACAAGGAACACCCCCCTCCCCGGTTTCATATAATTACAGCACTTTTATTGATTCAATTTGATAAAGTCGTTGGATATATACATGAGATAAACTTACAATATTTCAAATGTTGCTAATACATGTAGACAGTGAATTTCAAAGAAATCTCCATGAATTTGTGATTAAGCGAAATTCATACGTATTATGCAAATGTACAGGGAAATATCAGTCTTTTTGTTTTTGTTTTCCTCTCTCCAAACATGTTATCTAACGTGAAAGCATTGATTTATTCCTGAAAATATGTACATTTGTATCTTCTATCGATAAATATAATGCGAAGCTCAAGTGTGCTCGCGTCTGTCCGTCTTCCCGTGTGCGTCAGGCGTAAACATTTACATGTTGGACATCTCCCCCAAAGACCGAAACCTACAGGAAGTAAGTTCAACTACCAAAATGGGGGGGGGGGGGGGTGTCGATCGGTCAACAAATATGGCCGTCGAGGTCTCTGATTTGTTGACGCATTTTGACATCTCCTCTGCAACTTTGAATACATCTTTAAGAGATACAAACCAAATTCAAGTTTGGATTTCATTGACCTATTTTTGCAGGAGTAATTACCCTTAGACAAACGCATGAAATTGTCATTTTCCAAACTTCTTTAAACACATATACTGATGTTTGTGTGGTCACAGATCAAGTTGAATTAATGTTCAATTGAAGCGATCTATGCAGAGTTACAGGACATAGATTTATGCCGGTAGTGAACTTATATCGATCGCTCGGCGATCAAAATATTTCCATCAATTGTTTTTTGTTTTTTGTTTTTTGTTTTTTTTTTTTTTGGTATGAAAATGCCGTTTTTGAAATTAAGTCATGAAAGAATAATTATGAAATATACTGCAGGCCTCAGAGGATGAAAGATTCATCAAACATTTTTTTTTTTTTTTTGGTTTCACTCCACTATACATGTGCATAAAACATTGTTTCCTGTTTTCATTTCGTTAAAAAAAGTTACACCGTAAGAAACTTTTTTTTTTCTTTTTTTTTTTTTTTTTTGATCTGAAAGAGATTTAAGAGGGTAAAACATTCTTCACAATAAGAAAGATTGAAAGGGGTCAGTGTTAGTGATCCAAAGACTTATACATCTTAGGCAAAATGTACTTGTGTTACAGCTATTTTCAATGCAAAATTTGCGAATGCATTTAACTTTTAGCTTTTGCATTTTGAAAAAGGTACTGAAATGTCCTTTTTTTTCTGAGATTTCTGATTTCGCACAATTCGCATTAATACGTCTCTTGCATTTACACTTAGTCTAATGTACACGTTGCATACATTTTCAGTCAACATGTTTAAAAATTCAAGAAAACATGAATCGGACTTTAACTTAAACCCTTTGATCTTTCAAGGAAATAATTGCTGCAATTACCTAATTAACTTGCACACCACTTTTATACCTTTTTTATATAAATGTGGGACAATCGGGATGACACCTATTAGACTTTCCCCATAGAGAAGAAATGTTATCACTGGCGTAGGACAAGGGGGGAGGGGGGCAGGGGGGCACTTCCCCCCCCCACTTTTGAAAGTGGGGAGGGGGCATAAGTATGTTTGTGCCCCCCACTTTTTGACGTAATTTTTGGTCATACAGATATAAAAAAAACTGCAAAATACCTTTAACTCACACTATATAGAATATCATTACATGTATATGTTAATGATAGAGGACACAGACAGTATTTTCTGATTAGTCAATATTTTGCTTAAAAAAAATTCCTGGCTCGCTACCGCTCGCCAGCCATTTATTCATGTACTTAAAATTTAGAATTGCACCAGAAATGTTAAAATTTGTGCATACAGAACATGAAAACCCAATATCTATTTTTTAATCTCTTCCTCTTCCTCCCCCCCCCCCCCCCCCTTTTTTTTTTTTTTTTTTTTTTTCCTTGTTAGAAATTTTGGGAAGTTGTGCCCCTCCACTTTTTCAAGCAGAGCTACGCCATTGGTTATATAACCATTTCCCCCCTGTTAAGTCCGTATTTTGTTGTCCCCCGCTTTCGCGAAAGCGCGGGGACATTAAAAGCGGTTCGTCCGTCCGTCCGTTCGTCTGTCCGTCAGTCACAAAAACTTTAACCTTGTGCATACCTTTTGAATGGTAAGTGATAGGGCTTTGATATTTCACATGTGTATTCCTTGTGACAAGACCTTTCCATGGATACCAAAAATTTTGACCTTGTGACCTTGACCTTGGACTTTGACCCACTTATTAAAACTTTAACCTTGACCATAACTTTTGAATAGAAAGTGATAGGGCTTTGATATTTCACATGTGTATTCCTTGTGACAAGACCTTTCCATGGATACCAAAAGTTTTGACCTTGTGACCTTGACCTTGGACTTTGACCTACTTATTAAAAACTTTAACCTTGACCATAACTTTTGAATAGAAAGTGATAGGGCTTTGATTTTTTACATGTGTATTCCTTGTGACAAGACCTTTCCATGGATACCACAATTTTTGACCTTGTGACCTTGACCTTGGACTTTGACCTACTTATTAAAAACTTTAACCGTGACCATAACTTTTGAATAGAGAGTGATAGGGCTTTGATTTTTCACATGTGATTTCCTTGTGACAAGACTTTTCCATGGATACCAAAATTTTTGACCTTGTGACCTTGACCTTGGACTTTGACCTACTTATTAAAAACTTTAACCTTGACCATAACTTTTGAATGGAAAATGATAGGGCTTTGATATTTCACATGTGTATTCCTTGTGACAAGACCTTTCCATGGATACCAAAAGTTTTGACCTTGTGACCTTGACCTTGGACTTTGACCTACTTATTAAAAACTTTAACCTTGACCATAACTTTTGAATAGAAAGTGATAGGGCTTTGATTTTTCACATGTGTATTCCTTGTGACAAGACCTTTCCATGGATACCAAAATTTTTGACCTTGTGACCTTGACCTTGGACTTTGACCTACTTATTAAAAACTTTAACCGTGACCATAACTTTTGAATAGAGAGTGATAGGGCTTTGATTTTTCACATGTGATTTCCTTGTGACAAGACTTTTCCATGGATACCAAAATTTTTGACCTTGTGACCTTGACCTTGGACTTTGACCTACTTATTAAAAACTTTAACCTTGACCATAACTTTTGAATGGAAAATGATAGGGCTTTGATATTTCACATGTGTATTCCTTGTGACAAGACCTTTGCATGGATACCAAAATTTTTGACCTTGTGACCTTGACCTTTGAGTTCGACCCACTTTTCAAAAAACTATAACCTTGTCCATAACTTTTTAATGGAAAATGATAGGGCTTTCACATTTCACATGTGTATTCCTTGTGATGAGACCTTTCTGTTGGTAACAACAATCTGACCTTGTGACCTTGTCCATGGAGGTTGACCCACATTTAAAAACTTCAACCTCGACCATAAGTTTTTGATGGTAATTTAAATCATAGGTCTTGAATATTTCACATGTGCATACCTTTTCATAAGCCCTGTCCCTTGGAAACAAAACAAAAGTTTGGACCTTTTGACCTTTTCTTGGAGTTAATCTTTCATATTTAGAATGTTGATAATATATGAGATATATTATTAAAACTTAAGAATGGGGGGATGTCTGTAAGCATTTCTTTAAAGACAAACACCCAAAAGCGGGGGACCACAATTCCTTGAATTTGATTTTTTACCTTTAATTGGCTTCCAATATTGCAAAATACATGAAAATTGCTCCAATGGTCTTACATATATATATATATTGCACCCATGTCTCCTCTTTACCCACCAATAGTCTCTATCACTCTTGAAAAGTTGACTTTATAATTTGATTTTCATCATCGGTTCTGCAGAAGGAACGCGACATTTTGAAAAGTTATAGACTGGCGGAAGACAGATGGTGTGCTGTAATAAAAAAAACCCCACAAAACTTCAACATAGCAGGATATAATTACTCTTACCGGACACTTGACCCTATTCCTATTTTTTCTTTTCTAGAATATGTAAGAGGTTTCTGGGAGGGGGAAGGGTTAGACACTCACACATATATGGGGTTTTAGACAAATTCATATATATTCAGACAAATACATATGTACAGACAAACACATTCATCAACATACACACTCATACAGAAAGATATGCATAGGCAGACGGATAGACAGGAAGACAGACATACACAGATGTACTCACACACACAAACAAAAACATGTATTGACTTTGATTTCAGTAAATCCACAGTTTATCACAGCATGCAAGACAGACGAAAAATCAGACTAGGCCAATATCTCTTTCCTGACAAAAACCTCTCATCAAGTCAAGCAGATAGACACACATAGTCAAGCACTCAACACAGAAAAACAGACACAGGGAGAAATAAAAAGAGATTCACACAGACAGACTCAAAGACAGACACTGATCAAAACACAGACATGAACATCCTGAAAGGAACACCCTGAAAGACATACATAGACATGCGCAAAACGACAGACTGACAGACACAGGGTATACACAGACATACGAAAAAAAAAACGGACAGGCATGTACATAGACAGACACATACACAAAAGACACATGCACTCACTCACATACAGACACACATGCTAACAAACGCGGACAAAAGAATTCACACGCAGGCAGACAGTGACACCGTTGGCATCGTAAGGTCTATATCATACCAATTACGTAATAAAGGCTGAGGCTATCAAAATGTCTTCAATGACCGATATTTGATGTCTTTGTTTTTAACGCTATATATATGCACAACCATTCTAATTCCCTGAGATGAAACTATTGAAAGGAACGTGCTTGTATTTCGCATGAAAACGCTCGTGACGTCACAATGCATAAGATTTAAAGAAACATGCCGCGACGGCTGTTCCAGCCTGAAAACTGTACCCGCGGTGACATGAATATTAACGTCACGTTGTTACCTAGAAAAACGCGATTTCAGAAAACAAGAATGAAACGGACAACCTGTGGTGCATATATATATAGAATAAATGTGATAATTTGTGTTTTGTTACAGGTATGCAACACACAGCAAGTGCATTTATCGCATGAAATGCGCTAGTTTTAACGCGCATTACATGTACGATAAATGCACTTGCTGTGTGTTGCATACACGAAACAGAACACAAATTAAGACACTTATTCTCTATATATGACTTCAAAATCCCTTTAACAATTATGTTTAATTGATCAATGTATAAATGCATGAACTCATCCTACACCTCTTCAAATTCATGAATCATATTTTCAATTTTAAATATATTCTACACGATCTATGTTTACGTAACCTGAAAATTATATGATATCCTCCTTTACAGCTTTACAAAAAAAGAGAGCTGACTACTTTAAGAATTAACTAAGCTAATTTAATTGCTCAGCCTTAGATTCGAAATAAAGATTCAATTCCCCATTCATGCCCAAATACCGTAAAGAGTCATGACAACGGACCATATCTTCTTGTCTTGTCATAACAACGGACATTTTTTATCAAATTATCAAAGTATACAATAAATATACAATGGAAAAGACGGTCATTCACATACATTGTGTGTATAATGTTGTCGATAATTTTCTAAATAAAATAGGTATATAAAATCAAATAATTCAGAGACAGGAGAGTTTTCCTGTTCAAATTTCCGTTTTCGTTGCTGACAGTAGGCCATCGCCAATTAGATCTCCTCATAACATAAAAGGAGTTTTATTCATTTCATGGTAATAATGTATTACTGAAGTGTATGGCTACCCCCCCCCCCCCCCCCCCCCCCCCCCCGTTGGCTTTTTAAAAGAAATCACCGGTTACCTAATGATTTATTTGTGATTTTACTGAAATTTTGTCGATAATTTTCATGACAACGGATGGTTTTCAACATATCCTCACCTGTTGAATAATGTCAACGGACGGTTTTAAGTGCAGAACTTTAAATACTTCTGACAACGGTACTGTAAGGCGACGTAACATGTTCCTGCCCGTGATTCTGTAACTTGGGATTATACAGTGCTGTAGAAGTTTTCCATTTCCAATATAGACCAAGTTAGTTGACATTTTTAATGCAAAATTTTCTAATTTTTTTAAGGGCAGAATTTACGTCTTATTCTTACAGCTCCTTTGTATGTCCTGATACAGACCGGAAACATTAAGATTTAAACCAGTATCGTACAGATAACCTTTCCCCATAGAGACTCTTTCCCTCGGAATGTTTTCTATATAGAGAATCATCCCTCACGGAAGGTTTTTATATAGAAAATCATCCCCCAGGGGGAAGGTTCTCTATATACAATGTAGAAAACGTTCCCCCATCATAGAAAACGTTCCCCCCAAATCCGGAAAGTCATACGGATTTTTGATACCATCTTTGGTTAATGACTTTCTTCCTTCAAATAGACATGATAGATCCAAGGAAATTTAAAGATAGTGCTATTTCAAATAGAATTTAAAATGTTTTCGAATATTCTTTAAAATCTGAGGGATAATTACTATCCATATGAAACACCAAACGAAAAATTTAGATCTACTTGAGTTTTTTTTCCTCCTCATATGTTTTTTGTGAAAGGCGTTATATTATCAAGATCCTTGGAGTTCCGTGTGAAATGGAAACATCAAATGTTTCTACATAATTTTTTTTCTGTGATTAATATTTTTAGAGTATTAGTTTCAAAATGTTAAATTCATGAATACACAATCACTCATACATGTATTCAAAATAGATATTATATAAATCAGATGAAATGAAATAAAATTGAATTTATTCGACTTCATGCGTTTTGTTTTACGCATGACAATGCTCCGAAGTGATTCATTTAGTACATGTAAATTTCTTTTTTAAACAAGAAAAACGGCAGACGGCCAACATTAGTCGGCACCTTTTGCTCATTTGTCTAGTTCATTTTTATGTGGTCTTTTGTGTTTGGTATTTCGATGTCGTATTTTGTTTTAACTTAACTGTCCCTTTTGCGTCTCTTTTTGTGCCTGTCTACCCTGTTTTCGCGAAGGGATAGTAGGTGCTGCAACCGAGTCTTGTTGCAGATCCCACTTTTTCTTGCAAACAGCACATCACATACATTTCGTTGAATTGGTGGGTTCTGTGATATAAAGGTATTTTCTGTAGTTTTTGTCACAATTCGAATCGAATTGATCTCCCCGATGATCAGCATATATCTGCAGTTCTGGATCTGTAGTTCTGGCGACCGACAGCGGAACAGTTTTGCTTACAATTAGCTCAGTCTTTCTATTTAAACCATAAACACATTCTCTATATTTCAATAACACGTGCTAAGCTAATTCAAATCTTAATTTCGAATTTCTAACGTTTTGCATTATGAACAATGAATCGGAATTTTTCTAAATAGAAATAAATAGAGAATATTCCCCCTTTCAAACCCATACAGTTTGTCTCTGGTTCTCTAAAACAAGTGAAAGTCAAACCAAGAGCGGTATGGGGGGGGGGGGGGGGGTTCTATGGTAACAAAGATAGGGGGAAGCTTCTCTATTATAGAAAATATTCCGGGGGGATCTCTATGGGGGAAGCTTTTCTTTATAACACCGGCATATAGCTATTTGCTTGTTTTATCGGTAAGTACTTAGCGATTCGAAGAGCTTTATTTTAAAGGAGGATTGAGGTCAATTTCAACAACCTGCTGCAAGCAAAAGCACTTGAAATTTACCATCCAATGATGCATTGATAATGCACTGTATCTTTTCAACTTCCTTGTTTGAATGACACGGAAATGTACAATAGTTGGCAGGAGAGAGGAAGGTACAGTACAGGTGTTTTGATTTTTTTTCACAGTATGCCATTTTTATAGTAAGACAAAATAAAGTTCGGATTTCCGCAATCTAACACCATCGCAAAATATGCATGCTACAATGTATTTTGAAGGCAGCTTTTGCTATTGCTTTGGATATATACTTGGACATTTTCTCATAAAAACTTTTTATTTCGAACTTCACATATCTTTATTTTTTAACGAACTTTAAAGCTTTAAAAGACTCATAAAGTTTCGGCCAAGTACATTACACTGTATGTTTGATTTTTTTTAAATCGTACAACTTGACGTTTACTTCGTGAATAAAAGAATGGAAAGGAAAATTATAAAATATGCAATGTGCGACTCGGCAAGTTTAACGTTTATGTCAGTCGGTGGCGTAGCTAGGTCAAAATTAAATGGATGCTTTTCATGTATGACGAAAGTTAGGACCCGATAGAGGTCCCGAGCTTGGGGCATATTTCCATGGCAATGAAGGAGGCTGAATGTGAATATAGGACTTGTCTCCGATAACTCCACAAAAATAGTCCTCAGAGACCTCCGGGGCCCCCCTTCCTCCCCTCCCTTTCAACCTTTCCATCCCATCAGAAGTGCCAAATTATCTTTTTAGAAAAAAAGTGAATGTTTTAGCATACAAGCATACATTGTAGTTACGCTACTGCCATTCCGACATCAAGGCCATAGTAATTTAATATTTTGTTTTACGTCCCGAACTTTTGCTGAAAGGTACCCTCCCGCCAGGCAAGAAAAGACGCAATCAAAAATGAAAGAATTCTGAAAGGAAGACTCAGAACATAAAAGAAAAATATCTTTCTCAAGTGAAATGGATAAGTATGACTTTATATTTAGAGGAACTTTAAAATAACTATTACCGCCTTTAAGGCGCCTTATACTAATGACGGTATAGGCATTTATTGTAGTCAAGACAATTTACTGATATTTTTCAACCTGAAAATGCATGCTTATGTGTTTTTTTTTCCTCAGGAATTCTCTTTTAAAAAGTAACCGCCCCCGCGGACGTAAAACAAAATATTTAATTACTACGGCCTAATCTTGTACTTCGATAAAGACATCACTTTGTCTTCGGTATCTCTGCCTCTTATTCACTTCCTTAGCCAAACTACTATAATATGTAAACATCGAACGATCTACATTCTTCAGAAGCTAGAGACCGGTAAATTCAAAGGACACTTGCGATTTTCTTTCAATGAATTTTTACTTTTACATTTCTTCTTAAGCTTCATAATGACAAAATTTTAGTACCAGTTGAAATATGCGAAATATCTGCGTGATATTGATTTATTCATATGCATGTAGAATAAACAGTGGTATATATATAATCTTTGTAACATAGAAATGAGCGGTTATATTAAATCATTATATATTATAGGCTTGTCGAATTTTACCTGGCAAAACAAACTACTTTAAATATATTTGATTAGCCTGTACGAGTCCAATTTTACATCCTGAATAGATAAAACCGTGGAAAGTAAACTTTATCTTCACAAAACTCGAGAATCGTTTTGGAAGAGAGGGTTAGTCAATTTATATGGTATTTTATATTCAAATAAACGCTTTCCTTATTATGCTATAATGCCAAAATGTTTTGTTTAAAACAACAAATGCACATTGTACAAAAAAAAAATAATAATAAAATAAAATAATTTCATGACTTTCTTACAGTAGTAAGCTGGATCTCCTTTGTCCCATCGGGTGTTTCACGTCAAAAATGCCTGATGCTGATATCGAATTTGTTTGTTTTTTCTTACCTTTACCATGAATATATACCAAATGCACGAATTCAGTTTGTAATATAACGTTTGACAACAAAAAACAGCTACTTGTAGACATTTTATCTTTAAATACATTTCTGAACTTTCTTAAGTTTCCTTTCTTTCTTAAGTTTCGTTCTTTTTTTTTGTTTTGTTTTGTTTTGTTTCATTCTGTGTGACATGCACCAACATTTTGATTTAATGATTACATGTTCATGTTTACAATTCGTGTAATTGTTCAGTATAAATGAAATAAAATTATTTAGACAGAGCGTGTAAACTTACTATGTTAAAAGAATCAGTAGATCTGAACGAGACACGGAAGCTAAATATCTGCACATTGAACACGTATGACATACTTCATATAAAGAACAGTTGGCTAGTCATCGGGAATTTAAATATATTCAAACGAGTGTAAGCTGTGTTTTTATTAACAGGTTCCGATTCAACTTCCTTGTTTGGAAATGTACACAGTTCCCATGTAAACCCTACTTAAGAGAGTGGTAAGTATTATTCTTACATCTAATTAAATTACTTTTTTGCCTTATGATTCTTCATATCGACAGCATCATTTATTAAATTTAATACCAGGCATAAATGATATACATTAAACATGTCTGGGATCCCTATATTCATGACTGCATTAAAATGCATGTATACATCAAGCCTGTTAAACTACAATGTACGTCATGGTATGGGTACCGAATCCACTCACAAGAACACGCCATTTTTGTCACTTCGACAGTTAGGTAGGACATAAACTAATACTAACAACTAAGTATTTCATATTCATTACTTGCACGGAATCTTAATACCACATACTATTCCGCCAAGCAAACCTTATTTTCTAATTTTCATCCGTTCTCTCAATCATTCATCTCAACCACATTTCAGGGTAACGAACGCACTTTTTCACAGTGAACTGGGATTTTGACGAAAATTGCAGTAAAATTGGTCATACACTGAAAACTGACAACAATATTCACTTTAGTCTACATGTAGATGTACCTAGTAGTCATATATACCAAGGTCCGATAGTAAGTTGACCAATCAGACATCTTAACCGTGATAGAAATTGTTTTTCCATTTTATGGATAACAAATGCACATGGCTTACAAACACACTCTAGCCGTTTGAAATAGTCATACTTCTTTGATGTTTATTTTTTGCCTTTCAAAAGAATAATAAATCACTATAGGTCCTCAACCTGAACATTTATTCTTAATCCATGTATTTGACACTTACAAATCAAACAAATAATGCACAATCCATTAAAGTTGTAGACCCTGTAATCGTCAAAAATTGGATGAAATTTAACTTGTAGAACACAAACTGTATTTTTATAGCATTACCAAATTTATTAACTTTCCGTAATTTACTAAATAACACATTCTTTGCAACCAAGCTCCTCAAGATACCAAGATATAAAGATAATTTATTGTAAATATTTCTGGCTCAAAATATGTACACCGAAAATGGAAAACCCAAAGCTACGCATGCGCATTACCACAATTACAAATTTAAAATAATAACGACATAGATTATTCAACTTAATTAAGGGTAAATAAGGGTAGATTTTCACGGATTATTTATTCAGTAGTTAGCAAACTTTCAAACCTTTCCAGATTGATGACTAGAAAGCTTCGTAAGATAAAGCTCACCTTTTACGACATGAGTTTATTTATAATTATTGTGATTGTAAACATTGTGAACTCGCCTGCAAAACACATGTTATGTTTATATATACTGGACAAGTGAACTTTTTGTTGGTTTCTTTACCCAATAAAACAAAAATGATGAAATTAAATACAAGTATTAGCTTTTACAAAAAGCTTGCCGTCAGTTAGCTGACTTTATATTCTAGTAAGAAAAAAAATCGGATCCGCATAATGCATTGTTATTACGTATTTCTTTTCCGTTTTTAAACTTATTCCGATTCAAGCAACGGAAAGTTCCGAGGATATGCGATTCTTCTAGGACGTATCGCTACAAGGACTTTTCGATGCATCTCTTGGAAGAAAATGCATTGATACGATATGACTTTCAATTGTTAGGTCACCTAGACTCTTGAGCCGACCTGGTGAAAGAATCGTTTGTACAGAGATTGAATAACCTAGACGAATATTTGCATTTTTTTGCAATTGTCGACCAATCATATTGCCAAGATGTATTCTTTCCGTGCAAGAAGGTCACAAATGACTACAGTATACCGTCAGTCATGACTGACGGTAAATACACTCTATTTTCTAGAAGATACAGGGAATACATTTTTAAGATAACTTTTAGTGAATTAGATTGGGTAAGATGACATCTCTCTCTCTAAATCAATCAATCAATCAATCAATCAATCAATCAATCAATCAATCAATCAATCAATCAATCAATCAATCAATCAATCAATCAATCAATCAATCAATCAATCAACTATATGTTATAATTCAAAGAATTGATGAATGTAAGTTAAAAACAGTTTCTTGTTATCATGAAGTACCAGTATAAAGTATGTAAATTACTCATTAATGTATTTATTGTCAATGAATATAACTTTATATTATGCATGTATCCATTAATTTGAAAAATTCAAAATTGAACGTGAGCGAAATCAGACCAAGTTTGTAACAATGGAAAAACATTGATCCGAAAAGATGTAAAACACATCCTCTTTAATTGAGAAAATAAAGTTTTCCTGGGTTTAAGTGTTATATTTTTTTTCCCCAGTGAATTGATTTTCGATAGTCACGTATGTAACGAAAATGGGGGTTTGAGCTGGTGCACACGCAGAATTATAATACTAGAAAACAAACATCGCATGCCTTATTTGGCCAATAAAGTCATATGTGCCTCTACGCTACAACTTATAGAAAATGAGTCGGAAAAAGCCGGAAAAAACATTTCCAAGTTTTTATTGACTTTGAGTGTGTTACCGACTCCTGCATGTCTAGATAGAGCGCACCTTTCCCCAGTCTGCGCTAACCAGTGCTTGACGATATATATGTATTTATCCCTAGTCACATTGTTCCGAATTTGCTTCCCGACTCATCCCGACTTTCGAGAAATTTTGCTAAAGTCGGGGATGTCGGTGTTAAAATATTCCCGATTTACCATCAAGCCGGAAGCCCAGTCAACACTGTCCAGATTTGTCTCCAAGACACGCCTTGACTTGAAATTTTGCTGAGTCGGGATCGGACAGAGGGTAGTTGTCGTCAATCGGGAAAGTCTGTGTGAGTTTTGGTGAAGTCGAGGTTAGTCATCAGGAATCGGGGCTTACCCTTACGGAAAAAGGCACTAAAAAGCATACTTTAAATGGTACACTTTTAAAAAGTACAAAAAAGCATACTTTAAGTACTCAGTAAAGCACACTTTAAGTATCAAAAAAGCATCATGCAAAGTGTGCTATTTTGGTACTGCTTTTGGCAGAAAACTTTGAAAAAATCAGCAAGGAAAGTTAGGGACACAGATGTAAAAGTACACTTTGTGTCGAACTTTACTACTCAACAACTCCTAAAATCAGGAAGCTCTTTTTCTGTGAATTTTCAAAGATAAATAAAACCAGTGTATGTTTCATAAATTTATTCAAATTTTTAAACTTGTATATCAATATTGCATGCTAAATAAAATACAAAGTCCATTCAATTGTAATTTATGAAAAAATATGTTATTCGCCAAAGGCAGTACTTAAAAGGCACAATACATTATTTACAAAGTTCAATCAAAAACGTACAAAAGAAGCATACGCCAACAAAAGTATGCCTCAAGAGGTACTATTTAAGCACTAAAAAGGTATTCTTGTGACAAAATAATATTTTCAATGGAAAAAAAAGTTTTTTTGCCAAAAGCAGTATAAAATAAGCACAATTTAACTTACATTTTTTGTAAACTGCAGGAGCACTAAAAAGTACAATTTGAATAGTTTAAGATAAGTATGCTTCTGGAGGTACACTTTAAGCACTAAAAAGGCGCATTTTACTTTGTCTAAGATATGTATGCTTCTGGAGGTCGTTAAAAAGCACTAAAAAGTACTCTTGTTGAAAATACTTCTTTCAGAAAAAAATGTAAGTCTTTTGCCAAAACCAGTACAAAATAAGCACAATTAAACTAACATTTTTTTGTAAATTACAGGAGCACTAAAAAGTACAATTTGAATAGTTTAAGATAAGTATGCTTCTGGAGGTACACTTTTAAAACTAAAAAGGCACATTTTACTTTGTCTAAGATATGTATGCTTCAAAAGGTACAAAAAAGGCACTAAAAAGGTACTCTTGTTGAAAATACATGTACTTCCTTGTGAAAAAAGTTTGTTGCCAAAAGCAGTACAAAATAAGCACAATTTAACTTACATTTTTTTTGTAATCTGCAGGAGCACTAAAAAGTACAATTTGAATAGTCTAAGATAAGTACATGCTTCTTTAGGTACACTTTAAGACACATTTTACTATGTCTAAGACTAAGATTCTTTAGGACACTTTAAGACACATTTTACTATGTCTAAGACACATTTTACTATGTCTAAGATACCTATGCTTCTGGAGGTACAAAAAAGTTCTTTAATAGCATACTCCTGGAGGCATGTAAAATGTAATAAAAAAGCATACTTCTAGATGCACAGAAAAATTACTGAAAAAGCATACTTAAAGTACTTTTGGAAGCATGGAAAAAGTACTAAAAAGCATACTCTTGGAAGCATTGAAAAAGTACAAAAAGGCATACTTCTGGAAGCATGGAAAAAGAACTGAAAAAGTATACTTCAAGCACTTTTGGAAACATGGAAAAAGTACTAAAAAAGCATACTCTGGGGAGCACGGAAAAGGTACTAAAAAGGCATACTTTTGGAAGCATAGAAAAAGTACTGAAAAGGCATACTTTAAGTACTTTTGGAAGCATGGAAAAAGTACTAAAAAGCATACTTTTGGTAGCATGGAAAAAAGTACAGAAAAAGAATACTTTCAGAAGCATAGAAAAAGCACTAAAAAGCATACTTTAAGCAGATACAAAAAGTACTATAGAAAAATGAAAAGATATATCTAAAAAAGATATGTATGTGGAATATGAAGGTTCCTGGTAGCATATTTCCAGAATAAACACTGTATTTTCGTTATGTGTGTGATGCTGAACTGAATTGAAGACCATAAGGTGAAAGAATTGGGTATAAATAGGAAAGTATGAATGTGCTATCATATATCATTTAAAAGTAAGAATAATGTAAATTTAAAGCTTTTACGGACAGATAAATGGACAAGCTTACCATGCTATACTTTGACGTTAACATATGACACATACTGTATATACATTTATCATATCCTTATGGGTATGTCTATGTTAAAACTCTATGATAAAAAAATTGTGAAATTGAAATGCTGAACCGTGCGATCCATATTTACACAAATAACCATAAACCGCTAAAGGCGGTAAGGCCGGATTGCAAAGTGTTTGTATTAGATGACGTATTCATTTTTGCGCAGACAGAAAGGTCAAAGGTCATTAATACTATTGCGCAATGAAAAAAAAATGGTTATTAGGAATCTAAATGTGAAATATCAAAGCCCTATCCCTTATAGATCAAAAGTAGGTCAAAGGTCAATGTCAAGGTCATTTTATCAAAAGTCATGATATCAAATGAAAGGTCTGGTCATGAGGATTCTACAACTGAAATATCAAAATCCTACCTCTTATAATTTAAAAGTAGGTCGATGGTCATGATAACAAATGAAAGATCTCGTCATAAGGAATCTATGTGTATAATATCAAAACCCTAACTCTTATAGTTTATAAGTAGGTCAAAGGTCAATGTCAAGGTCATTTGATCAAAAGTCATGATATCAAATGAAAGGTCTGGTCATGAGGAATCTACATGTGAAATATCAAAACCCTAACTCTTATAGTTTAAAAGTAGGTCGAGGGTCAATGTCAAGGTCATTAGGTCAAAAGTCATGATATCAAATTAAAGTTCTGGTCATGGGGAATCTATATGTGAAATATCAAAACCTCTTATAGTTCAAAAGTAGGTCAAAGGTCAATGTCATCTAATTACATGTATTATCATAAATTTAAAATACAAAAATCTTATTAAGGATGACCCCTTAATTTGATAACATATTAAATCTTGTACAATAATAATTCACCATTAAAAACTATAATTCTTGATTTAATGTCTTGATATATGCTATATATCATCTTCAACGTAGGAGAATTGTACATAAAAAGACAGACCTACGATAATCAGTACAGCATTATAAAAATTATCACATCAATCATACTGGAAGATCTTTTGAATGGAAATAGAATACTAAGGCAGTGTTTTGTTATTAATCTTTTAAAAGCGTTATTAGAACACATGAGATAATATTGTTTCCTTATTTAAACTTTCGCTGAAAATAAACCATTATCCTTGCGTACTGAACAATCTCCTAGGAGAGATATACCAACAAATATCTTAATTTTTAACTTCCGTTGCTATGACAAGTGACAGTATCGAGATATACATGAACTTCTTGCTTTCCATGGTGTTCAGACTAAAAAAAATTGCCAATCTCACCATGAATTATCACAAATACAAAATATAAATGGAAAACCTACCTATTTTCAGCTACATCAGATTTCGTTATATAGATTTATACAGCAGAGAGATAATTTACACCTTTTAGACAATGTGATACCGTTTTCAAAAAGGTCATATTTGCAATAGGTTCGAAACATCACCACACTGGGTGCCATTCTATTTTTAACTGACCATTAAAGGAGGATTATCCATTTGACTATTTCATAGTATGCAAAATTGAACTTTTTCACTGCAGTCCTCCTCAGTCTATACACTGAAATAGAATTTTAAAAAAGATTAACAAAATTCGAATTTTTGTGTTGGCAAAGCCAACTATTCATTGGAATCGAATGCCCCAGTTAGGGCCAGTACGAACCGTGCAACGGTCAAAAATCTGTAGTCTTACCTAGTAAGAAATAGTACCACTATTATTTGGACAAAAACATTTTAAACGACACAATGAGTGCAAGTTGTAAATGATGATTCCAATGCAATTATTGGAGTGAAAAAATGGTCTATAGAGCTATTTGTAACGAAGATTCGGAGTATAGTTCTCGTATCGCGTAGGAATTCAACTTTTAAGTAGTCCAAAGTAGCACTGCACTATGCAGGCCATGCATTTTTTTTCCGGGGGAATTACCAGAGTTTAGGCCTAATGATAGTTATTATAACCGTGTCGATTTATATTTCATTGATGAAAAGATAGATATAAAATAGTCTGTTGATGTCAATATAAATCGCTATGGTTCTTGCGTCTTAAGATCAGAGGACACTCGGAAGGCCATACGATGAACGGCGAACTGGATTTGTTGTAAGTTCTTGAAAATAACTGATAGAATATTTGAATATTTTCTTACCTGTTGTATAAAGGATTATGAAAAACCACAATTCGAAAGACTAGATCGTCTATTTACTGTATGTCGTTATCTGTTTATCGAAGTTCGATTTTTGGGAAGGAGGGGGGAGGGGCGTGTTGTGTTTGATTAGGTGAATGAACGATGTACATTACAGTTCGGGTTATAAGAAGAGCATTGTCCTCGAGGAATATAATTTTTCAAGGCTGAATAAATCTTCACCTAATGACTGCAATAAATGTATATATGTCCATGTACTACTTGTAGTATTCCAACACACTCACTTCATCAAGTATTATTACCGTGGACTTGGATATTCATAGAAACGCTGGGAATAATATAATCTTACACCACCATGAGGGAGGGATGGCGATTTCTCAACCCGAGTGTATATATTTTGCAAGTCCATGACGAGGCTTGCCGAGTCATGGACAAGCAAAATTTTTACACGAGGGTTGAGAATTAGCCATCCCTCCCTTGTGGTGGTGTTTGATTGTTTTTCTCCTACGTTATCGACTATCTAGAGTGTCTGTTATAATCACCAGTTTGCCTTGCTTCCATAACGTCGCTTTGGAAGCGATGACGTCAGAGGGTGAGATCGATGACGTCAGAGGGTGAGATCGATTTATCTCACCCCAGGGAAATTTGAGAGTTCTCAGTCTCAAGTGGGAGAATAATATAATCTTACACCACCATGAGGGAGGGATGGCGATTTCTCAACCCGAGTGTACAAATTTTGCAAGTCCATGACGAGGCTTGCCGAGTCATGGACAAGCAAAATTTTACACGAGGGTTGAGAATTATCCATCCCTCCCTCATGATGGTGTTTGATTGTTTTTCTCCCACGTTATCCACTATCTAGAGTGTATGTTATAATTACCAGTTTGCCTTACTTCCATAACGTCGCTTTTGTAGCGATGACGTCAGAGGGTGAGATCAATGACGTCAGAGGGTGAGATTGATTTATCTCACCCCGGGGAAATTTGAGAGTTCTCAGTCTCAAGTGGGAGAAATATATTCTCCCACTTGAGACTGAGAACTCATTGATAACGTCACAAGGAAATTATTTAATTTCTATTGTTATTATTAAGAAACGACGATTCCATTTGGCCGAGAAATTTTGTTGATACCTGTATCAACACAAAACGGAAGTACGTGCTTAGCAACTTCGTTAGCAACACGGTTTCAAAGCCGCAAATAAACGTTGGAAAGCAACAAAATGAAATGATAAGTAATCAATGTAATAGGTTTTTGGTTGATCGAGGTATCGACACAAAAAATTGAGGAAAAACTTGTGCATCTTGCGCTATGCGCACAATGCAGTTTTCCCTAAATTTTTGGTGTTGATACCTCGATCAACCAAAAAAATATAAGAATGATTCCTTACCTCTTGTCTGGGATTTGCTTTTGTCCATAACTCGGCAAGTCTTGTCATTGTACAAGCAAATTCTGGACATTCTGAGTGCATTTCCTTGTCAATGCTCACACCTGATGATAGATTCTATAAGTCTTAACCCTATGGGGTAAGATTTCATTTTCACGTGCCTTTTAACTGTAATCAGACAATTGTGATGTCATTCATGAATGCTGCGTTTGCTGATCAAAATATGAAAATGAATACCGGTACATAAAATTTTATTTTAAGCGCTTTTAGACAGTGTGAGAAAAATAGGCATGTACTTGTACATGTAAGACACACTTTAAAAGTTATGACTTAGATTTATGCTTGTAGGGGACTAATATCGCTTAGAGATTAAGAAAAAAAAACCCAAACTTTTTATGCACCCCGGAATCAAAGATTCGGGGTAATATAGTTTTTGGCCTGTCCGTCTGTTTGTCCAAAAAACTTTGAATAGTAAATTATATGGCTTTTATATTTCACATATGTATTCCTTGTCACAAGATTTTTCCATAGATACCAACATTTTTATGCTAAGTGACCCTGACCTTGACCTTTCACATACTTAACAGAAAAATGGTGTTTATACTCCGCCGGGAGCATTCGTATTTCACAGACAAAGGCTTTATTCAATATTAGACTTTGCCAACTCGCAGGACTTTCAGTCCTTTGATTAAGTACATGTAAGCTTTATATTAACCCTGGTAACGTTAGAATGATATTTTCAAAGAGCATAATTGCTAATATACTAGTATTGAGACCTAGGGCGTTTCTGTCACCTTTAAAACAACGACGTGCTGCTCGGACGTCCATCTTCCTTGTCAACGTATGTAGGCTCGTTTGTAAACAGACAGTTTACGGGTACACGTATACCCAAGTCGGAGTTGCTAAGTGAGAATTGCTGAAACAAAGCATACAAATGAACGAAATAATCATTCAACAAAGAGATGTTAGAATATTCATCTCAACTTTATTTACGGGTATTTTTTAAAAGTTGAACTTCGTAATGATGCATTGTCATTAAAAAAATCTAATGATTTTGCCATGTCTTCTCGACTATGAGACTGAATAACTAATGGGTACTTCTGTAATGTTTTTCATTAAATACTAATCATAATGATAGCGTCTTTATTGCTTTTTTGAGCACTTTTTGACTAAAATTCAATATATAAGAAGGTAGGAAATCTCCAATCAGATCCGTTGCAGTAGCAACAGCACAACACCTGATGCGGAAAACAGAGAATCTCCAATCAGATCCGTTGCAGTAGCAACAGCACAACACCTGATGCGGAAAACAGAGAAGACGAGCACAACAAGAGACAAAAAGAGATATACGGCATAGAAACATTATAAACACAAAAGACTACGCATAAAACAACGAAACCAATGGGTTACCGGTGCCGACTTAAGACGGCCATCTGCTAATGTAAGTAGCAAATGTTGTTGTTGTTATCCGAATAACGTGCGCACAATCCTCCCATTTTTTGCGATTACAAAGAGATCTCGAAGAACGCAGAATTGTGGTGAAAATTTCAAATCGACATCCTCGTTGTAAGATGACAGACAGCATATCACAGGGGCCTCAGGAAACACAAGATGGATATGATAATGGATATGAAAAACAGAAGGCGTGGGTGCCGTGCTCTGCCGACTGTAGCGGGCTCATGTATGTTATCACCCGAGGAGTCCGACTGATATTCAGAGAGGACAAGCGGTCGTGGCCCTGTTTTGACAGGACCACATATATAGGCAACCTATGAGGGATAAATGAAATTATTATTGAATTTTTGTCATAGGGGCAAACCGGGACATTTGTTTCACTTGTTTTTTAAACCAGCGGTGACACGATTTTCGATAGGTCTTTAAAAGCAGTGCTAAAACATATTTAGAAAAGGCGGTTCCTTTATTTGAAGAGAAAAATGTCTTTAAGTTAGTGTTATTTATTGTATAGTAGATAAATTTTCGTAGACCCTCATTTTATTTTCATTTGCATATTCATCTCATCATCTGAATGTTGCTTTGACCCCATCCTCGGTACCCCAGGCTATTTGCGCTTTGGCTGAATTCATCCAAAGCGCAAATAGCCTGGGGTACCGAGGATGCTTTGACCCATGCGGTTTGCTGTCTTGTTTATTTGGTCATCTTACAGTGAGGAGTTTATTTTACACTACAGTTTTTCGTATTTGAGACCTCCAGGTACATGTTAACGGAAATTCTGAAGTGGGGGGGGGGGGGGGGAGGGGGGGGGGGTCGTACGCGCGTAAACCGGACAATACATTAAAAACCTTTTGCTACTTATGTAGCAGATGACCGACCTTAGTCGGCACCGATTGCCCATTGGTCTCGTTATTTTACGTGTATTCTTTTTTCCTTAATGATTTTATGTCGTAATTGGTGTCCCTTACACCTTTTGCGTCTCTTTC
This sequence comes from Pinctada fucata, assembly GCA_028142955.1. NCBI lineage: Eukaryota > Metazoa > Mollusca > Bivalvia > Pterioida > Pteriidae > Pinctada > Pinctada fucata. The sequence continues at coordinate 50,584,372 of AP027103.1, read as the reverse complement.
TATGCTTGTCTACTCTGTGTTTTTGGATATGGAGCATTGCAGTGGTTGCTGCAACTTAACCTTGTTGGAGATAACCTCTTTCATCACATCATAGCCGAAAATGTACAACGTTTACGTAGTTTATATATGTATATATATTTTTAGATCTATGATGGCAGATTTCAAACCAATAGTGATTTTGTGCCTACTACATTCAGTACAATCTGCGATAGGTGAGTTGTTTTTTTTTTGTATCCTGCAATTATGTTTCACATCATTATATACACTATCTTAAGTACAAGAACAGAAAAATGCATTCCGTAAAAAGAAATTGTCGAGGTAATTCGAAAAAAAAAAAAAAAAAAACAATTTCATTTTTAGCTCACCTGAGCCAAAGGCTCAAGTGAGCTATTGTCATAGTGTGGCGTCCGTCGTCCGTCGTCCGTCGTCCGTCCGTCCGTCGTAAACTTTTAACATTTTCAACTTCTTCTCAAGAACGGCTGAAGGGATTTTGATGAAACTTGGTATGCATGAAGTACTAAAGGTCCTCTACCAAGTTTGTTCATTTCGGCTCGATCCCTTCAGGGGTGGATCCAGGGCGGGGTCAAATAGGCCCCGGAGGGTACCCCTCTTCAAAAATCTTCTTCTCCAGTTCCACTGAATGGATTGAAAAACTAATTGTATCTATGTGATCTAGAAGGATGTATGATTCAAGTTTGTTCATTTCGTTAAAATCCGATAACTAATTTTTGACGCGTTTTTGACGTCTTTTCGGACTTAGTCAGAAATGCACATTTTTGCACTTTTTCTTTAAATAACTCAATAAGTGTATGATTTTACACACTGATTTACTACATATTTATCATATTTAACTTACTTAATGCTTTGATATGTATTTTATGCTTAAATTTTATTTTTTTGATTTTTTATGAATTTTTTTCTTATGTAAAAAGGAAGGGGGGGGGTTGATTTTCATACATTTTCTGCTTCTTTTCTATAACCACTCTTCAGATTGTCATGACAATTTGTAGGTATGAGGTACTCATGCATGGTACCCTACAAGTGAAAGAATTTTGTCCAGATATCCACTTTTGGATTTTTAAGGAATATTTTTTAAGATTGTACATAGGTATAATGTATGTTTTCCATGCCCAATGGACCCATGGGGAGTGGCTTCAAACCCCGGCGGGACCCCAACAAAAATTTTTTTTCCCTTTTTAGCTCACCTGAGCCAAAGGCTCAAGTGAGCTATTGTCATAGTGTGGCGTCCGGCGTCCGTCGTCCGTCGTCCGTCCGTCCGTCGTAAACTTTTAACATTTTCAACTTCTTCTCAAGAACGGCTGAAGGGATTTTGATGAAACTTGGTATGCATGAAGTACTAAAGGTCCTCTACCAAGTTTGTTCATTTCGGCTCGATCCCTTCAGGGGTGGATCCAGGGCGGGGTCAAATAGGCCCCGGAGGGTACCCCTCTTCAAAAATCTTCTTCTCCAGTTCCACTGAATGGATTGAAAAACTAATTGTATCTAGTATGTGATCTAGAAGGATGTATGATTCAAGTTTGTTCATTTCGTTAAAATCCGATAACTAATTTTGACGCGTTTTTGACGTCTTTTCGGACTTAGTCAGAAATGCACATTTTTGCACTTTTTCTTTAAATAACTCAATAAGTGTATGATTTTACACACTCATTTACTACATATTTATCATATTTAACTTACTTAATGCTTTGATATGTATTTTATGCTTAAATTTTATTTTTTTTGATTTTTTATGAATTTTTTTCTTATGTAAAAAGGAAGGGGGGGGGGGTTGATTTTCATACATTTTCTGCTTCTTTTCTATAACCACTCTTCAGATTGTCATGACAATTTGTAGGTATGAGGTACTCATGCATGGTACCCTACAAGTGAAAGAATTTTGTCCAGATATCCACTTTTGGATTTTTAAGGAATATTTTTTAAGATTGTACATAGGTATAATGTATGTTTTCCATGCCCAATGGACCCATGGGGAGTGGCTTCAAACCCCGGCGGGACCCCAACAAAAATTTTTTTTCCCTTTTTAGCTCACCTGAGCCAAAGGCTCAAGTGAGCTATTGTCATAGTGTGGCGTCCGGCGTCCGTCGTCCGTCGTCCGTCCGTCCGTCGTAAACTTTTAACATTTTCAACTTCTTCTCAAGAACGGCTGAAGGGATTTTGATGAAACTTGGTATGCATGAAGTACTAAAGGTCCTCTACCAAGTTTGTTCATTTCGGCTCGATCCCTTCAGGGGTGGATCCAGGGCGGGGTCAAATAGGCCCCGGAGGGTACCCCTCTTCAAAAATCTTCTTCTCCAGTTCCACTGAATGGATTGAAAAACTAATTGTATCTATGTGATCTAGAAGGATGTATGATTCAAGTTTGTTCATTTCGTTAAAATCCGATAACTAATTTTTGACGCGTTTTTGACGTCTTTTCGGACTTAGTCAGAAATGCACATTTTTGCACTTTTTCTTTAAATAACTCAATAAGTGTATGATTTTACACACTCATTTACTACATATTTATCATATTTAACTTACTTAATGCTTTGATATGTATTTTATGCTTAAATTTTATTTTTTTTGATTTTTTATGAATTTTTTTCTTATGTAAAAAGGAAGGGGGGGGGGGTTGATTTTCATACATTTTCTGCTTCTTTTCTATAACCACTCTTCAGATTGTCATGACAATTTGTAGGTATGAGGTACTCATGCATGGTACCCTACAAGTGAAAGAATTTTGTCCAGATATCCACTTTTGGATTTTTAAGGAATATTTTTTAAGATTGTACATAGGTATAATGTATGTTTTCCATGCCCAATGGACCCATGGGGAGTGGCTTCAAACCCCGGCGGGACCCCAACAAAAATTTTTTTTCCCTTTTTAGCTCACCTGAGCCAAAGGCTCAAGTGAGCTATTGTCATAGTGTGGCGTCCGGCGTCCGTCGTCCGTCGTCCGTCCGTCCGTCGTAAACTTTTAACATTTTCAACTTCTTCTCAAGAACGGCTGAAGGGATTTTGATGAAACTTGGTATGCATGAAGTACTAAAGGTCCTCTACCAAGTTTGTTCATTTCGGCTCGATCCCTTCAGGGGTGGATCCAGGGCGGGGTCAAATAGGCCCCGGAGGGTACCCCTCTTCAAAAATCTTCTTCTCCAGTTCCACTGAATGGATTGAAAAACTAATTGTATCTATGTGATCTAGAAGGATGTATGATTCAAGTTTGTTCATTTCGTTAAAATCCGATAACTAATTTTGACGCGTTTTTGACGTCTTTTCGGACTTAGTCAGAAATGCACATTTTTGCACTTTTTCTTTAAATAACTCAATAAGTGTATGATTTTACACACTCATTTACTACATATTTATCATATTTAACTTACTTAATGCTTTGATATGTATTTTATGCTTAAATTTTATTTTTTTTGATTTTTTATGAATTTTTTTCTTATGTAAAAAGGAAGGGGGGGGGTTGATTTTCATACATTTTCTGCTTCTTTTCTATAACCACTCTTCAGATTGTCATGACAATTTGTAGGTATGAGGTACTCATGCATGGTACCCTACAAGTGAAAGAATTTTGTCCAGATATCCACTTTTGGATTTTTAAGGAATATTTTTTAAGATTGTACATAGGTATAATGTATGTTTTCCATGCCCAATGGACCCATGGGGAGTGGCTTCAAACCCCGGCGGGACCCCAACAAAAATTTTTTTTCCCTTTTTAGCTCACCTGAGCCAAAGGCTCAAGTGAGCTATTGTCATAGTGTGGCGTCCGGCGTCCGTCGTCCGTCGTCCGTCCGTCCGTCGTAAACTTTTAACATTTTCAACTTCTTCTCAAGAACGGCTGAAGGGATTTTGATGAAACTTGGTATGCATGAAGTACTAAAGGTCCTCTACCAAGTTTGTTCATTTCGGCTCGATCCCTTCAGGGGTGGATCCAGGGCGGGGTCAAATAGGCCCCGGAGGGTACCCCTCTTCAAAAATCTTCTTCTCCAGTTCCACTGAATGGATTGAAAAACTAATTGTATCTATGTGATCTAGAAGGATGTATGATTCAAGTTTGTTCATTTCGTTAAAATCCGATAACTAATTTTTGACGCGTTTTTGACGTCTTTTCGGACTTAGTCAGAAATGCACATTTTTGCACTTTTTCTTTAAATAACACAATAAGTGTATGATTTTACACACTCATTTACTACATATTTATCATATCTAACTTACTTAATGCTTTGATATGTATTTTATGCTTAAATTTTATTTTTTTGATTTTTTACGAATTTTTTTCTTATGTAAAAAGGAAGGGGGGGGGGGTTGATTTTCATACATTTTCTGCTTCTTTTCTATAACCACTCTTCAGATTGTCATGACAATTTGTAGGTACATGTATGAGGTACTCATGCATGGTACCCTACAAGTGAAAGAATTTTGTCCAGATATCCACTTTTGGATTTTTAAGGAATATTTTTTAAGATTGTACATAGGTATAATGTATGTTTTCTTACCAAAAATAGGAGAAAAATTCTCAAATCGCACCGGGTTATACACATTGATACTACTTTTGAATGAAGAAATTTTATTTGAATCACAAAAAAAAAAAAAAATGCCGTAAAGATTAAAAGTACACAACTTTTTTTAATATTTTTTCAAAGCCATGCACCTGGTTCCGGACCGGAATTATTCGAATTTTATGATCTGAGGACCCATTTTCAGACGTATTCTTCCACACATGTAGATGTCTCACACACTTTAAAACTATATTCAAAATTTTATTTCATCTATCTAGTAAACAATCACGGGAAGACAATTCAAGATAAACATTGTGTGTATTTTCCACCAATTGTTGAAAATAATAAGAAAATAATCGGAACTATTTGACAGGACAATGACCTAGATATGCATTAATTCATCTTCGTCCCCAAGGCGCATCGTATTCCGCTAGGCGCTTCATTGCAATACAAACCGCAAAGCAGTACTGCGATATATTTCAGGAGATACAGTGCAAACGGAATAGATTTTTATACTTGGAACACTTTCATAATGGTTATCATTCATGTACTTGGAACACTTGCATATACTTGTTATCATGTATAAAGTTTGCTCGAATTTCCTCTGTCTTAGACTCTCTTAGATGAAGTAATTTACGGACTGATTTCTTGAAGAAACGTCTAATGATTAATCTCTTCCTCTGGATTTTGAGAATGCATAGGACATTTAATATCTGAAATTCTTGAAAATAAATAATTCCGTTCAGAGTTCCTGAAATCTTCCAATGAAATGTTGGACCACAGAAGCTGTTGTTTTAATAGAGAAAATAAATTATTATTCACAACCTTAAGCCACTGTGTTCGTCATCTTGTATGTATAATATTTCTAAGAGGAACACAGAGGCCTGAGGTTGTGAATAATAAAACATTTTCTCTCATAAAACGACAGGATCCTGTGTTAAGACATTTGGGAATTTTTATCTGTTCAAATAATAGATACATAATGAGTTTTTATCGGACCAAATAACTTCTTGTCGGCAAATCCAATGCAACCGATACATTTCATGAACTCTCTCCGCTAACAACTTGTCCGTGTAACAGACCTATGATGAGGTAAAACAATTAGTTAACAGTAAATAACTATGTCGTAGGTCTGCTAGTTGGACAAGCTTAACAATTTCATGGGCCTTTTAATTTGTTTCAAACTGCGAAACCTTAGAGAAACCACTTGAGTTGTTGAACAGCGTATGCTGAAATGCGACGCTCCTTCTCGCCTGTTGAAATATGCATAGGCAAGAAGCGTCGCATTTCAGCATATTTACTGAAAATTATTTGTTCAAGTGGCTTCACTGGGTCATGAGGTTTGATACAACATACACTGCTTTTTTGGAAAACAAACTGGCACAATTTCTGCACAACTCACTTGAATTGATGAATATTGGATCAAAACGATTTTAACTGTACGTTTCATGTATTTGAGATGAAATCAATACTATTCAAAAGCATAATTCATAGATTTCAGTGAATAAAGGCAAAACCGAAAAATCTTTGTTTTTTATGCCCCTGGAATAAAAGATTCGGGAGCATAAAGTTTTTGGCCTGTCCGTCTGTCTGTTTGTCTGTCTGTTTTCCGAAAAACTTTAACATTGGGCATAACTTTTGAATGGAAGCTGGTGATAGAGGTTTCATATTTCACATGTGTATTTACCAAAATTGTTGACCTCATGACCATAACCTTGACCTTTCACGTACTTCTCAAAAACTTTAACATTGGGCATAACTATTGAATGGTTATAGTGATAGGGCTTTCATATTGTACATGTGTATTCCTTGTGACAAGATCTTTCCATTGATACCAATATTACACTGACCCTGACCTCTCACATACTTAACAGAAAATGGTGTTTATACTAACAAAGATGCAGCCGGGGGCATTCTCGTTTCACAAACACAGGCTTTATAATTTCTGGCATGCTAGCTATCAATAATGAAAGGTTTTGTGTTCAATTTTAAATAAACTTTATTTGTGAAATCATTTCATTGTTTTATTCTTTTTCTGCTGCACATTTATGTGGAATTTTACAATATGATTTTATTTTGATGTTGCATAATTGAACTATACTAGCCGGGCATATGACGTTGGACCACTTTATCCGTTTTTTTTCAAATCAGTAAAAAAGTTGTGACTATTTTTTTCTTTTTTGTACTTTTAAAGGTTGTCTGAAAAAAACACTTCTCTGCATCCGGCAAAAATCTTTTTAGAAAGGTTGTGGGCTTAAATCCTGGTACTGGCACTATCAGTATTCAATGTCAGTATGTCAGTTAGAGCGTGCATCGGTATCAGGTGAGCGTTGTGCCCCCTGGGGCTCTTGTTTTCATTTGTTGTGCTAAAATTGAAAACTAATAATGGTGACTCTCTATGGAACATCAAGGGATCTGTCACTTCTTTTAGTCTCTCCAAACTTTAGCCCTTCTGACTTTCTTTTCGAATTTGGAAAGTGTATTTGAGGACCTGCAAATCAGCCATCTCCGTGATTTCAATTTTTTTGCTAAGCAATTCCGGTCTATGGATGATTGACAATGTCTGTCCGTCTTCCGTGAATATTTTGGTTAAAGTTTTGATTGAAACAAAATATAAGGGATTGAATGTAGTAGAAATATGATACTTTACAGATAGGTTGCCGATGAAGAGACCTTTCAATTTATGGCGTATCATTTGACCTAGTGATCTTCACCTTCGACTTTGACCTAGTTTAAGATTTTGGCTAAAGTTGATGGTTAAAGCAAAATTTAAGGAATTGTATGCAGTAGAGACATGACAGTATAAAGGTTTGCTACCCATGAAAAGATCTTTCAACTTATGGAGTAACATTTGACCTAGTGACCTTGACCTTGATTTTTGACCTAATCAAAGATTCTGGTTAAAGTTGATGGTTTAAGCAAAATCTAAGGAACTGTTTGCAGTAGAAACATGATACAATACAGGTATGCTCATGATGGGATCTTTCAATTTTATGAAGTGACATTTGACCTAGCGACCTTGACATTTGACCCACTTTTATTAAACTTTACCATTGCCTTTATCACTTCAACTAAAGAGTTTGCAACTTTGGTAGTTCATGCATAGATTTGATTCCTTGTGACATGAGCTTTCATTTGATACCATGACCTTTAACCTAGTGACCTTGATTATAGACTGTGACCTTCTTGTAAAGAAATATCTCACTATCTACAAGAGATCTTGCTTTGATTCCTATTGTGACATGCGGTTTAACTTGATTAACATGACCTTGGACCTAGACGGTCCTATTGATCTTCAACAAATATATCAGATCTATGATTTGTACATCAGTTATTAGTCCCCTACCGGCAACGCCGAAGGGGACTCTCAGTTTCCTCTCGGTCTGTCTGTCCGTCCGTCTGTCCGTCCGTCTGTCCGAATATCAGTTTTCCGGACGTTTTTCTGCAACGCATGAAGATATCAAGATGAAATTTGATACACAGCTTGGTCTTCGATAGTTACAGAGCAAGTTTGACTTTCGTCACGCTTGACCCATTTTTTGTGGAGTTATGCCCCTTGATGACTTGGAAAATTCACTTTTTGTCAGTTTTCCGGACTTTTTTCTGCAACGGGTGGAGACATTCAGATGAAATTCGATACACAGCTTGGTCTTGGATAGTTACAGAGCAAGTTTGACTTTCGTCACGCTTGACCCATTTTTTGTGGAGTTATGTCCCTTGATGACGGAAAATTCACTTTCTGTCAGTTTTCCGGACTTTTTTCTGCAACGGATGGAGATATTCAGATGAAATTTGATACACAGCTTGGTCTTGGATAGTTACAGAGCAAGTTTGACTTTCGTCAAGCTTGACCTATTTTTCGAGGAGTTCTGCCCCTTGATGACTTGGAAAAATCACTTTTTGTCAGTTTTCCGGACTTTTTTCTGCAACGGATGGAGATATTCAGATGAAATTCGATACACAGCTTGGTCATGGATAGTTACAGAGCAAGTTTGACTTTCGTCACGCTTGACTTATTTTTTAGCTCACCTGAGCCATAGGCTCAAGTGAGCTATTGTCATAGTGTTGCGTCTGTCGTCCGTCGTCCGTCGTCGTCGTCCGTCGTCATCGTAAACTTTTCACATTTTCAACTTTTTCTCCAGAACGGCTGAAGGGATTTTGATGAACCTTGGTAGGTATGAAGTACTCATGGTCCCCTACAAGTGTTGTTGTTTTTCGTCAGGATCTATCAACAGGTGGCGTCACCACAGCCAAAAGTAGGTCACGGGGGGTACCCTCCTTTGACAAACTTCTTCTTCAGAACCGAAGCATGTATCGACAAACCGAAAGCATCAGGATGATCTAGAGAGATGTCTTAAGAAGTGTTGTTATGTTTGGTTCCACTTCGAAGTCAAATTTTTGACGCGTTTTTGACGTCTTTTCGGACTTAGTCAGAAATGCACATTTTTGCACTTTTTCTTTAAATAACTCAATAAGTGTATGATTTTACACACTCATTTACTACATATTTATCATATTTAACTTAATTAATGCTTTGATATGTATTTTATGCTTAAATTTTATTTTTTTGATTTTTTATGAATTTTTTTCATATGTAAAAAGGAAGGGGGGGGGGGTTGATTTTCATACATTTTCTGCTTCTTTTCTATAACCACTCTTCAGATTGTCATGACAATTTGTAGGTATGAGGTACTCATGCATGGTACCCTACAAGTGAAAGAATTTTGTCAAGATATCCACTTTTGGATTTTTAAGGAATATTTTTTAAGATTGTACATAGGTATAATGTATGTTTTCCATGCCCAATGGACCCATGGGAAGTGGCTTCAAACCCCGGCGGGACCCCAACAAATTTTTTTCCCCTTTTTAGCTCACCTGAGCCATAGGCTCAAGTGAGCTATTGTCATAGTGTTGCGTCTGTCGTCCGTCGTCGTCGTCGTCGTCGTCGTCGTCGTCGTCCGTCGTCCGTCGTCGTCGTAAACTTTTCACATTTTCAACTTCTTCTCCAGAACGGCTGAAGGGATTTTGATGAAACTTGATAGGTATGAAGTACTCATGGTCCCCTACAAGTGTTGTTGTTTTTCGTCCGGATTTGTCAACAGGTGGCGCCACCACAGCCAAAAGTATGTCACGGGGGTACCCTCCTTTGACAAACTTCTTCTTCAGAACCGAAGCATGTATCGACAAACCGAAAGCATCAGGATGATCTAGAGAGATGTCTTAAGAAGTGTTGTTATTTTTGGTTCCACTTCGAAGTCAAATTTTTGACGCGTTTTTGACGTCTATTCGGACTTAGTCAGAAATGCACATTTTTCACTTTTTTCTTTAAATAACTCAATAAGTGTATGATTTTACGCACTCATTTACTACATATTTATCATATTTAACTTAATTAATTGTTTGATATGTATTTTATGCTTAAATTTTATTTTTTTGATGTTTTATGAATTTTTTTCTTATGTAAAAAGGATGGGGGGGGGGGGGTGATTTTCATACATTTTCTGCTTCTTTTCTATAACCACTCTTCAGATTGTCATGACAATTTGTAGGTATGAGGTACTCATGCATGGTACCCTACAAGTGAAAGCATTTTGTCAAGATATCCACTTTTGGATTTTTAAGGAATATTTTTTAAGATTGTACATAGGTATAATGTATGTTTTCCATGCCCAATGGACCCATGGGGAGTGGCTTCAAACCCCGGCGGGACCCCAACAAAAAATTTTTACCCATTTTAGCTCACCTGAGCCATAGGCTCAAGTGAGCTATTGTCATAGTGTTGCGTCTGTCGTCCGTCGTCGTCGTCGTCGTCGTCCGTCGTCGTCCGTACGTCGTAAACTTTTCACATTTTCAACTTCTTCTCCAGAACGGCTGAAGGGATTTTGATGAAACTTGGTAGGTATGAAGTACTCATTGTCCCCTACAAGTGTTGTTGTTTTTCGTCCGGATCTGTCAACAGGTGGCGCCACCACAGCCAAAAGTAGGTCACGGGGGGTACCCTCCTTTGACAAATTCTTCTTCAGAACCGAAGCATGTATCGACAAACCGAAAGTATCAGGATGATCTAGAGAGATGTCTTAAGAAGTGTTGTTATTTTTGGTTCAACTTCGAAGTCAAATTTTTGACGCGTTTTTGACGTCTTTTCGGACTTAGTCAGAAATGCACATTTTTGCACTTTTTCTTTAAATAACTCAATAAGTGTATGATTTTACACAATCATTTACTACATATTTATCATATTTAACTTACTTAATGCTTTGATATGTATTTTATGCTTAGATTTTATTTTTTTGTTTTTTTTATGAATTTTTTTTATTATGTAAAAAGGAAGGGGGGGGGGGGTTGATTTTCATACATTTTCTGCTTCTTTTCTATAACCACTCTTCAGATTGTCATGACAATTTGTAGGTATGAGGTACTCATGCATGGTACCCTACAAGTGAAAGAATTTTGTCAAGATATCCACTTTTGGATTTTTAAGGAATATTTTTTAAGATTGTACATAGGTATAATGTATGTTTTCTTACCAAAAATAGGAGAAAAATTCTCAAATCGCACCGGGTTATACACATTGATACTACTTTTGAATGAAGAAATTTTATTTGAATCACAAAAAAAAAATGCCGTAAAGATTTAAAGTACACAACTTTTTTAAAAATTTTCAAAGCCATGCATCTGGTTCCGGACCGGAATTATTCGAATTTTATGATCTGAGGACCCATTTTCACACGTATTCTTCCACACATGTAGATGTCTCACACACTTTAAAACTATATTCAAAATTTTATTTCATCTATCTAGTAAACAATCACGGGAAGACAATTCAAGATAAACATTGTGTGTATTTTCCACCATTTGTTGAAAATAATAGAAAATAATCGGAACTATTTGACAGGACAATGACCTAGATATGCATTAATTCATCTTCGTCCCCAAGGCGCATCGTATTCCGCTAGGCGCTTCATTGCAATACAAACCGCAAAGTAGTACTGCGATATATTTCAGGAGATACAGTGCAAACGGAATAAATTTTTATACTTTCATAATGGTTATCATTCATGTACTTGGAACACTTGCATATACTTGTTATCATGTATAAAGTTTGCTCGAATTTCCTCTGTCTTAGACTCTCTTAGATGAAGTAATTTACGGACTGATTTCTTGAAGAAACGTCTAATGAGTAATCTCTTCCTCTGGATTTTGAGAATGCATAGAGCATTTAATATCTGAAATTCTTGAAAATAAATAATTCCGTTCAGAGTTCCTGAAATCTTCCAATGAAATGTTGGACCACAGAAGCTGTTGTTTTAATAGAGAAAATAAATTATTATTCACAACCCTAAGCCACTGTGTTCGTCATCTTGTATGTATAATATTTCTAAGAGGAACACAGAGGCCTGAGGTTGTGAATAATACTACATTTTCTCTCATAAAACGACAGGATCCTGTGTTAAGACATTTGGGAATTTTTTATCTGTTCAAATAATAGATACATGATGAGTTTTTATCGGACCAAATAACTTCTTGTCGGCAAATCCAATGCAACCGATACATTTCATGAACTCTCTCTGCTAACAACTTGTCCGTGTAACAGACCTATGATGAGGTAAAACAATTAGTTAACAGTAAATAACGATGTCGTAGGTCTGCTAGTTGGACAAGCTTAACAATTTCATGAGCCTTTTAATTTGTTTCAAACTGCGAAACCTTAGAGAAACCACTTGAGTTGTTGAACAGTGTATGCTGAAATGCGACGCTCCTTCTCGCCTATTGAAATATGCATAGGCAAGAAGCGTCGCATTTCAGCATATTTACTGAAAATTATTTGTTCAAGTGGCTTCACTGGGTCATGAGGTTTGATACAACATACACTGCTTTTTTGGAAAACAAACTAGCACAATTTCTGCACAACTCACTTGAATTGATGAATATTGGATCAAAACGATTTTAACTGTACGTTTCATGTATATGAGATGAAATCAATACTATTCAAAAGCATAATTCATAGATTTCAGTGAATAAAGGCAAAACCGAAAAATCTTTGTTTTTTATGCCCCTGGAATAAAAGATTCGGGAGCATAAAGTTTTTGGCCTGTCCGTTTGTCTGTTTGTCTGTCTGTTTTCCGAAAAACTTTAACATTGGGCATAACTTTTGAATGGAAGCTGGTGATAGAGGTTTCATATTTCACATGTGTATTTACCAAAATTTTTGACCTCATGACCATAACCTTGACCTTTCACGTACTTCTCAAAAACTTTAACATTGGGCATAACTTTTGAATGGTTATAGTGATAGGACTTTCATATTGTACATGTGTATTCCTTGTGACAAGATCTTTCCATTGATACCAATATTACGCTGACCCTGACCTCTCACATACTTAACAGAAAATGGTGTTTATACTAACAAAGATGCCGCCGGGGGCATTCTCGTTTCACAAACACAGGCTTTATAATTTCTGGCATGCTAGCTATCAATAGTGAAAGGTTTTGTGTTCAATTTTAAATAAACTGAATGTGTGAAATCATTTCATTGTTTTATTCTTTTTCTGCTGTACATTAATGTGGAATTTTACAATATGATTTTATTTTTGATGTTGCATAATTGAACTATACCAGCTGGGCATATGACGTTGGACCACTTTATCCGTTTTTTTCAAATCAGTGAAAAAGTTATTGTTTTGAAATGTGACTATTTTTTTCTTTTTTGTACCTTTAAAGGTTGTCTGAAAAAAACACTTCTCTGCATCCGGCAAAAATCTTTTTAGAAAGGTTGTGGGCTAAAATCCTGGTACTGGCACTATCAGTATTCAATGTCAGTATGTCAATTAGAGCGTGCATGGGAATCAGGTGAGCGTTTTGCCCCCTGGGGCTCTTGTTGTGGAGTTATGTCCCTTGATGACGGAAAATTCACTTTCTGTCAGTTTTCCGGACTTTTTTCTGCAACAGATGGAGATATTCAGATGAAATTTGATACACAGCTTGGTATTGGATAGTTACAAAACAAGTTTGACTTTCGTCAAGCTTGACCTATTTTTCGAGGAGTTCTGCCCCTTGATGACTTGGAAAATTCACTTTTTGTCAGTTTACCGGACTTTTTTCTTCAACGGATGAAGATATTCAGATGAAATTTGATATACAGCTTGGTCTTGGATAGTTACAGAGCAAGTTTGACTTTTGTCACGCTTGACCTATTTTTCGAGGAGTTATGCCCCTTTATGTCTTGGAAAATTTAGTATTTGTCAGTTTTCCAGACTTTTTCCTGCAACAAATAGAGATATTCTGCTGCACTGACAGTAAGTTTAATTAAAACTCATACATGTTTAATTGAAGAGTAATTCATAGGCAGAGTTGCAGGACATAAATATATGCCGCCGGTAGGGGACTATATCGCTCAGCGATCATAACATTTGTGATTTGTGCAATATATATTCAAACATATACTAGTATTAGACATACAATGACTTTTTACTGACACAAGCTTACTTTGCAATCCAGCTATACCACATCATGTAAGGTGTCCTGACGAGGGATGATTTTTAATGTGTAACTTGTCCTGGATTTTTTGTGGACATCCTGGATTTTTTGTGTACATCCTGGATTTTTTTGTGTCATAAAACTGTTTCAAACTTCGTAAAATGCTCAATTTGACAATTTTTCAGTTTGTTTTCATGCATTTATGATGTTTTAATCATTTCCCAGCAGACATTTCAACGTTGCTTCAACATTGAAATAACGTCAGTACAAAACGTTGAAATGACGTCGAGATTTGATTGGATTTGAAAGTTGAAACAACGTTGAGTCTACAACGTTACATCAACGTTGATCAGTTGACGTTGATACAACGTTACACTGCATCGTTGAAATTACGTTATATTTTCGACATTTAAGCAACGTTGAATATGGATTGTGTATGGATGTTGAAACAACGTTTCACAACAACGTTGATTTAAAGTAAACGGCCATGACTTAATTGAGCATCCTGTATGGAAGCTAAGACAAACTGCGTGAAAATGAGATCTATATAAACTTCCCAAAAAACTGACGTTGAAACGCCGAACACCGATAAACACATAATTTAAATTTTTAACTTTCCTAATTTTAACACGTTCAGTAAAGTTCCACATTTAGAGACAAGAATCAAAGTTCATCAGACAGAAAATGGAATAAATATGATATCCGGGCCGTGTATTGCGCTGTTAATCTCAAATTTCTGCCATGAATTATCATTTAATCATTCCAGTTTCATCCTTGTCCCTGTCTGCTTCTGAAAACAGGGAAAATGAAATCAGTATCAATAAAAGAAAAAAACTTTTACCGAATTGTTATCGTAATTAACCGCGGTAACTGGTCAGATTGAAAGTTGTTTAAAATGGTTTATGAAATTTCAAGAAAATAAGTACCTTTTACTTACGTTCTTTTGTAAATTCTGTTTGAATCAAATGTCAAATTATTCTGAACGTGCCTTCTTGTATGAACAGCACACTTGTGTACTGATTTTGAATCTGGAGTGACGCGGAAATGGTAATTAATTCAAATGGGAAGGTCAGCACGGAAACTGGTCAGATTCTCAGCAGGCGATAACTGACCTACATTATTTATTAGATTTTATCTCGCTACATGTAACTTCGAACGTGTTATTATAAGCTCCACGACCTTTCCGCAGATGTGTATAATAAGTTAACATAAATTTGTACATGTACTTTAGCAAGAAAAAAATTCTGGAATTTATGTGGAACAATGTTTAAATATAAAGTTGAAGATATAATTTTTGCTTTTCGAAAACTCTCCTTCTTCTTCTTTTTTCTTTATAGTTCTTTTTGTTTCTTTGCTCATTTCTCAATTCGAAAGAAAATTTACATAATAAATATCTATTAGTTTTAATCAATAATATTTTAATTAAATATTTTATTTTATAAATGATGACGTTAACTGCAACGTGCTCAATTGAATGAAGTTGAATTACCGACGTTAAGATACCATTAAAATATGACGTCCGCACAACGTCGATATTTGGTTGAAAAAAAAGACTTCAAAGCTTTACAACAATGAACAGGATTGATTAATAAAAATAATGAGCAAAGGAACATGTCAATATATTCTTCCTTCAATATACGTCCTTAAAAACGCATGGTGTCCGACAATGTATCATAACGACTTCTCATGTTTGACATCAATATATATAACGTTTGTAATTAGTTCTCGGTCATTTCATAACATACAAAAGAGAAAGAAGACACGTTGAAAATTTGTCAAATTTTAACGTTAATATAACGTTGAATAATAATCATGAAAAATCCGACCATATTTCAACATAAAATCAACTTTTCATCAACGTTAAAAACAAACGTCTAAACAACGTCTATATTTCAACGTTGGAAAAACGTCGATATATGGTTGTTCAACGTCACGACTAAGATTCAACCACAATTCAACGTTGTAACAACGTTGCATGCCCACTGGGTTGTTAGGGACCGCATTTAAAAATGTTCGAATATCACTAGATTTAAAAGAGTTGAGTATGTCCTGACTTTTTGTGTACCTAGTCCTGCATTTTCTGTGTGATGTTCTGGATTTTCTAGCTTTGGATTTAGAATAATTTTCAATAGGTTTCAATGTCAATGGGCACGAGATTATGTGTGTACAAGTTGGTTATGGTACTAGTACATGTATGTAATGGTACGAGTTGATATAAGATTGGGTACGAGTTGGTTATGGTAGGAGTTAATGTCAATGGGCACGAGATTCTGTGTGGTACGAGTTGGTTATGGTACGAGTATGTTATGGTACGAGTTGGAATAAACTTGGGTACGATTTGTACCAATGAATTGGCAATGGGTACGAATTGACTTTTTACTTTGGTACGAGTTGGTCATGGTGCGAAATAGTTATGATACGAGTTGGCAAGTTTTGGGTACGAAGTGACCAAGGTACGAGTTGGTTATGGTACGAAGTGACCATAAACCTGAAAAGCTAGCGAATATTTTAATATACTGAACAAAAAAAGTTATGTCCCTAAAATGAAAGGTCACCACTTATGCAGCTGAATCGTTATAACCCTCGAAATAGTAAAACACTCCAAAATTTTCTTTTTATCACTCGGACATTGAACGCAATGAAGCGTGACGAAATAAAGCGAGTTCACCTTGTAAGGAAAATTTCTCTCTTTCTTTGTTCTGGTTGACTGCTTTCGAAAGAAAAGAGTGTATAAATAAGCACTGGAGATTTCCCCATTAAAAAACGAAAAAAATGTGATATCGATTATCCATAAATCAGTCAAATAGCTTTTTACTCAAGAAAATTTAGCTTAAATGACACCGGAAGTCCACAGTCGCCAATGCGCTATGTCAAAATAACAAAATAAAGTAAAATAAGCCTCGACTTACCAACGTTGTAGTCTGCAGCCCGCAGTTGGTACAGTTGAGGGACCTTAAAGCTAACACCTTAAATACAGCTAACACCTTAACTAGCTAAGAAGTACGTCCGTACGGCTTGGAGTCACATTTCAATCTGCCGGCGAAGCACGATAAAGGTAGAGACTTCCCGCGGGAAATGCTCAGGACGATTCGGCTTCGTCTAGTTCATTCCGTAATCACTACACTCCTCCCCTCTCCATTTGAAAGCTGATGTCCCACACTGTTTCAGATTGGAAACAGGAACAATATATTTACATTAAAAGCACAAAAATGAACTTATTTACAATCCAGTGGATCCAGAGCATACCTTGTCCTGGTTCCAAGTATTTACAGTATGTACAAATCATTCTGACAATTCTGGAGTGGAGGTTTCAAAACTGATAGAATGAGACCATAAGGTAAGTATAAGTTTCATTCCAGACAAATGCACACCTCCATACTCCCCCCTCATAAATGACAACCTATGAACCCACAAACCATTTGGGGCCCCTCCGTTGACCCGAATTCTTCACATCAACTCTGGAGGGTGGCGACCACGGTGCACTGCAATTATTGTGGCGACCTCTATCAGGATTGCCAAGAAATATACGACCAGACATACGACCGCGATCAAAAGAGCGTCTACGAAGACCTTTCTCTTTGGTCCGGGAGTGTTTGCAGATTCTCTGTACTCGAATAGAATAATCATCCTCGCTGGATTCAGAGGAGGACTCGGGACTTCTATCCTCGCTACTTTCCGTCTCTATCTGGTCATAAATGCTCATGTGGTTGAATTGGTAACATTTAATTTGATCTACAACCAAATCAACACTTGTCAGATTTTGGTTAATGACATACTCTCCTGCCGCCCTTTCCAAGCATCCATTACAAATTCTCTTTATGGCCTGCTTGTACATGTATTCTTCAGGCAGGTCGGAAAATGCTCTTGTGGCCAGTTGTAGCACACGGTCTGCCCATTCCTCCAGCGTTTCGTCATATTTCTGCTTGGAGTTGTTTAATTGCTCCTCGACAGCAAAGGCATCCCACCAAACCTTCTCTCCATTTTATTCATTAATTCCAAGAATCCAAAGTCTGGGTTTCTTGAAACTAGGGTTGCGTAGAACTCGCCATCAAGACACCAACATAGGTAGTCTCTAGACTCAGCATAGGATAGATTTCTAACTGTCAGGAATCGCATAAATTTTGTCTTAAAGCCCATCCACTGATTCTCTTGTCCATCATACCGGAGGCTTTTAGGAATGGATTCCAGATCAACTGGAAAAAGACTGTTGTCCTTGCTGACCTTGTTGTTGACCTACAAATTGCAATGAATGGCACGTTACTGGAGTTTGAGTCAATGCTGGTGGTGGAACTTGATTGACAGGCAGACATTGATGTTGTAATGGAGCTTGTACATGGAATGGTACTTGACCTTGCAAAGGTTCTTGTCCTTGAACTATATTTTGATGTTGGCCAAAATTCTGTGGTTGACCTACATTCATTTGGCCTTGAAATAAAGGTTGAACTGAAACTTGTTGTTGACCTAGAGGATGACCTTGAGTATGAGGTATTCCTTAATTGGGTATATGTTGGGCAACAATAGATTGATTCTGGACATTATTACCTTGGTTTGGTCTACCTTGATTATTTGTAGGTTGTCCTTGAATTAGTCCAGGCTGATTATGTGTGGGTTGACCTTGAGTGGGTCTTGGTTGATTCGGTGTTGATCTTGCCTGCAGGCTTTGTGTAGGCTGCCTTTGGTTAGGTCTTCCTTGATTTTGAACTGTAAGCTGATGAACATGTTGACTTACAGCTGGGTTTTGTAAAGGTTGGCCTTGAATTGGAGGCCTAACTTGATTGATGTCCTTTTGACTACAACCTTGTTGATAGATTTGACCTTGACCCTGGGTTGGGCCAGACTGACCTACATTTTGACCTGGATTTTGCTGGCCATAACTATGTTGATACCCATATCCTTGTTGTTGACTTGCCTGTATTCCATACATACCCTGAGGGGGTGTGCCATGATATGGCATACCGTAGTAACTGGTTGGGGTTGATGGTACATGATGTTGTGTAGTATCTAGGTAACCTGGAGGTGGTGGCATATAATTCTGGTGAGTACTATAACTTTGAGGTAGTGGCAAGTTTTGAGTACCCATGTAACTACCAGTATGAGGTGGCAATATTTGTTGAACACCTGGTTGCCATTGGTTTCCTGGCTGCCATTGGTTACCTGTTATGTACTGGCCACTTGCCATTGCACCTGCAGAATTCACATGAATTGGGACACTGTTCTGTATGTTTTGTTGCATTTGAACAGTTTGATAAAACTGACTTTGATTTGTTGCATTTATAGTGTTTTGGTAAATCTGACCTTGAGTAGTATTTGTACCATTTCCTTGCATTTGGAGTTGAGTACCTTGATAGCTTTGGTTTAGACCTGTAGTCATATTGTACGAAACCTGAGGTTGATTTAGTGGCAGGTTTTGATAAGGAAAGCCAAAATATTGTGGCTGACCTTGGGATGAACTAATTGTTTGACTAGCTGTGTTCTGTACATGTACTTGTGGTTGACCCTGTGTTGATACATACGTTTAGGGACTACCATGATTTGACTTTGAGAACTCACATTTACTACAGGACTGCCTATATTTGTAGGCTGACCTAATGAAGATGCAACAGGATAGTTTTGTTGACTTGTAGGTTGACCATGAGATGGTACACCTTGACTAGTGGATGTTAAACTTTGTGCTAGGAAATGCATGTTTGATCCATTATCTGTGGATGTAGTTGGTGTATTAACAAAATTAGGTGAGCCATAACTGAACACTGGCTGACCTTGAACTTGACTTTGTGCAAGTGAGGATGGTGGACCATGACTTGCAGGTGTACTAAAAGTAGTTACTCGATAAACTTGATCTGACATAATGGGTCTACCAAAATTTAAAGTTGACAGAAGTTGGCCATTATCACTTGGCCTACTTGAGAACACCAAGTTTTGGTCTGGATATTGTATTTGTTGACCAAACGTTTGTGTAACTTGAGCATGTTGAGAAGAGGATGTTAAGTCTATCGATTGACTTTGTTCCTGTGTTTGGGTATTATTAGAGGAATCCTGTAAAACTTCCTGATCTCCATCAACCCATTTCTCCTCCCAATTTTCATTGAGAAAGTCATCACTATAATCTGAACTTTGACTTGATGTATCGTCCATTTTAAGCTGATTTGCAGCTTGACAATATGAGGTAACTTGTTTGCAAGTTTGAATTATTTCAAGTGAATGACTTATAGTTGACAAAAATTGAACTCACGAAACGTGAAAGTGCCAACTATTTCTGCGTGTTCGATTTTAACACAAACTTGCAAGCTAGAGAAAATTCAAACAGAAATGCATGAATAATAACAAAGCTTGCAATAAAATTGTTTGAAGACATATATTATAAGTACAAAACAATTCAGAAGATTCAAGTATGCTGCTCGAAATCTCCGAACTGGCCGGCGCACGTGGAACCAAACTCACTAAGTTCGCTTAAAAATGCAAAAACCCGTGAAAAGGTTCGAATACGGCGACGCCAGTAAAGTAAAATAAGCCTCGACTTACCAACGTTGTAGTCTGCAGCCCGCAGTTGGTACAGTTGAGGGACCTTAAAGCTAACACCTTAAATACAGCTAACACCTTAACTAGATAAGAAGTACGTCCGTACGGCTTGGAGTCACATTTCAATCTGCCGGCGAAGCACGATAAAGGTAGAGACTTCCCGCGGGAAATGCTCAGGACGATTCGGCTTCGTCTAGTTCATTCCGTAATCACTACAAAAAGCACATTGAAAGTGTATCTAAGGGTGTGCAGATACCGAATTGTTAAGTAAAATTCTTTTGGATTCAGAACCACCCTTACCAGAGAGGATCAAACAGGTGAAACCCCTTTGGTTAAAACCTTGATTATGACGTCACATTTACATCAATTTATCAAGATCTTTGTCAGAATCGGGCAATTAATTGATATACCGTTTAACATTCAATTCAAAATATTATTTTTCGAGGATACCGCCTCTAAATAAAATTTGTTTTCACAAGTCATATAAAACCAATACTAAAAAGAAGGATATTACTTTTTTTTCTTCAGTAAATAATCGGCCCATATAACTCCTTACGCTGAAAAAAAAATTACCTAATAGTATGCCTTTAAGTTAGTATAAACGAAGAGAAAGCTTGTTTTGTATGCAGAAATCTTTTTGTTTTGTTTTTTTCCTTTCCTTTCCCCCATTCTATTCTACGGTGTCTCTAAGCGGACATGTTGATTTGTTTTTCATATTGTCCCAAATGCAGGCGCGTAGCCAGATTACTTTTCAAGTGGATGCACTTTCAGTCATGAGGTGTGGGGATCGCTTTGAGACCACAAATGGGGGGACAGGGGAGTACCACTCTCCCCCTCCCACCCCCTACCTACCTCCTCCCACTCCTTCCTCCCTTCTCCCTCCTCTTCCTCCCTTCTTCCTCCCCCCCCTTCCTCCCTCCTCCCCAAGCAATACTTATTTTCAATCAAAAGTCATGGTGCTAAGGGGAAATATGACAATACACTCAAGTCTCAATGTTTATAAATAAAAGACCATAAACAGTGGACATGGCTTTATTAGTGTTCATTTATGATTTACTTAACCGTTGCTTAGACAAAGTCCATTTGATATCCGGTGGTGGGACAAAGTTTAAACTTAAGGGGTGTAAATCTGTGCATTTCTGAAATTATTTGGGTTATTTTCCTAATTTTAACCTTGAGATAAGAATGGTCCTTTTTATATGAGAAACTGTGGCGAGCGAAGCGAGCAGGAATTCTTTGAAAATGATTGAAAACTGCGGCAAGCGAAGCGTGCTGGAAATTTTGAAGAAACATAAAGCTGATTTTGTGATAATTCTTCAAACTGAGATTATATATTTGACCTCATAATAGCAAGATTATTTACATCTTTAAAAGTTATTTCCTGATTTTGTTAGTGACTGACTGTACATGTTATACATTTTACCCTCCCCACAATGTCTCTCTCTCCCCTTCCTATCCCCTTTCTCCCTCCTCCCTCCTCCTGCCCCCTTGCCCCCCTCCCGTCCCTCTTCCTCCATCCCTCCTGCCCCCTTTCTCCCCGTCCCTGTCACCCTGTTAACCCCCTCACAAATTGGTCCAGGGAGAAGCCCTGGCCTTGTGGGGGTCCGGGCCAAGGGGCAAAGCCCCGGAATCTACATTTTACACATGCACAGAGCAGTTTTCTATGTTAAAATGACCCTTTGTACAATACTTTCTTTTAGTCTGTTTTGCAAAATGATTTGGAAGCATATGCATACTTGTGTGCGCCTTGCGAACCCCCACCCCATCCCCACTCTCTTTTCCCCTTTCCTTCAGATTATCATTGGAGAGGGGGAATTCATCCCCTTCATTTTATATACGGTGCTATGTATATCTTCAAGGGCGTGGGATCAGTTTGGTGATAAAGTATGAATTTGTTAAGAATGGTTAACGATTGGCCATAAATCCTTTTTATTGATTTTTTGTTGTTTGTTTTAATTTTTTTTGGGGGGGGGGGTTGAGGGGGACTGGTCAAATTAAATGTTTCCCCTCCTACTATTTCCTTCAGATGTATAACTAGATAGCAAAATTACATCAAATTTAACATTATTACATTTTCATAGCAAATTCACAACATTTAAAGAAAAAATTGGCCGCCAAAGAATGGAATAGGGACCCACACAAACCCTCTTGATTCGCTAGTGATCCATCCAAGCAGAGCAAAGAAAAAAAATGTAAAGTGAGCATGATGTGCATGTTATCAAACATTAAGGTCGAAAATATCCCTGCAGCAATATTCTTTGAATATAAGGTCATGCGTCTATTGTGATCTTGGCCTTGGTTTAATGTCATGACACATCCTTAGGACCTAAAGAACATTTCTGTGAAATATTATTTAAATCCATCCACAGTGGGGGGGGGGGGAGTTATGCTCTAGACAAGGTTTTACTAATGGTGCCTATTGTGTTCTTGACCTTTGACCTATGGCATTGGTTCAAGGTCATGACACACCAGTAGGTCCTAAGAAATAGTTCTGTGAAAAAATTATTGAAATCCATCCATGGGGGGTAAGTTATGCCCCAGACAATGTTTTAATGATGGTGACTATTGTGTTTTTGATCTTTGACCTTTGTTCAAGGTAATTACACACCTTTTGGGCCTAAGACCATCACTGAAATCCATCTACAGGGGCGACGAGTTATGTTTCAGACAAGGATTTTATAATGGTGTCTATAGTGACCTTGACCTCTGACCTTGATTCAAGATTCTGACACACCCTTAGGCCCTAAGGAACATTTCTGTTAAATATTATTGAAATCCATCCACTGGGGATGGGGAATTATGCCCTGAAAAGGTTTTATTGTGGTGTCTATAGTGACTTTGACCTTTGACCAATGGCACATCCTTGTGTTCTAGGGAACATTTCTGTAAAATATTATTGAAATCCATCAATAGGGGGAGGATTAATACCCCTGACAATGATTTACTAATGGTGCTTATTATAACCTTTACCTTTAACCTTGATTCAAGGTCATGACACACCCTTAGACCCCAAGAAACATTTCTGTGAAATGTTATCGAAATCCATCCACAGGGAGACGGAATTAAGCTCTGGACAAGGTTTTACTAATGGTGTCTATTGTGACCTTGACCTTCTCGCCAGCACTATTTATATAGACATGATGTCAGACAGTGTATGAATTTCATATATTGCTTTAATTTCCGTGTTTATACATTGACGGCAGATGCGGCTAGCCAACAGGGGATGCTTACTCTTCCCGGGCACCTGGTCCCACCTCTAGCTTGCTAGGGGTTCGTCGATGCTTAATTTTGTGCTCTAGTGTAAGTGCTATTGAGATTATCATCAGGACCCTCTTTAACTCATTTGACCTATGACTTTGGTTCAAGGTCATGACACACCCTTAAATGTTCTGCACTTTGTCGTGGAAGGAAAACATCGTTGAAATTTCACAAAATTTATTTCACGAAACATAATTTGACAGAATCCATAGCATGCGAGAAAGTAGTTCCCAACAAATGAAAAATGACATATTGTATTTTAACAAGGGAGAGGAATGCACAATATGATGGACATATTTCTAGATAATTTCGTGTTTATCCCTCAAAGATAATTGACTAAAACTCTTCAAAAGCATCTCAAATTATGAGGGATTGTACGTCAATAATTCAATATGCTGGTATTTCACGTGTAGAATTGACAATCATTTCTACAACTCATAGATAAAACCAATCCTGTCATAGACCATTTGAACCATCCAACCAAAGATTGTACTCTATGTCTTCCGAAATGGAAGTGACCGAATGTGACAGTTCTACCGAATTGAAGCGGCGGGTGTTGCATGCAAGCAGGAGATGCTTACTCTTCCTGGGTATCTGGTCTCACTCCCATATCGGGAGTACGCTTCTTTTCATGTGGTGGATCTTGTTTGTTTGCTTAGGTTCCTGTTTTATCCTGATTTTGTATGCCTTCGGTTTCTGATTTTCTGAATTATCGATTTTGTGCTGTATACAGGGATATAGTCATTATCCATATTTGTCATTGTAATTAAGTTCTTATAAATCTCTGGACTTTCCAAGTATTGAATAATAAATATTACAATTAAACATGTTAAAGTTGAGAAAATATTTCCCTTAAAATCTTAAGATAAACTTATTTACTGATATTTCTTGTCTGCATTCAAGCAGCATTCTAAATAACAGGTCTCTAAAGGACAAAATCCCTCCTTATTTCGAATACCATGCAGGAGGCGTCTTGCATTTCTTACATATATTCACAATCCGTTGCTTCCAAAATGTTTAATTATAAACAAAATTTGAAATGTCTAGATGTACACCACCTTTCACAAAACCCCATACAATCCACATATTCATCCTCTCCTTTCATCTACGAATGATGTGGTCATGTGGTTACTGGTGACCTTGATATCGTTGGTAATAGTAAACTTAGATACCTTCTTAATAAAGGTCCAAAATACAGGGAACCCCGTTCTTTCACATGGCGGGAAAACTTTGAAATTATTATTGATGCATGTTAGGAGTACGCCAGACGTTGGGCAAACGACATGGAGCTAGACACACTCTCAATGGATGACATTCATCGGAGAATTACTTAAAAGAAGAATTGGGCGTCTTAGGCACTCAGTTAATAACAGACACGAGTATATTTTTCATTACCTTGTTGTTGCCAAAGAACTTTCTGACCTCCATGAGAAATATATCATTGTTCCTGCTGACAAAGCGGCAAACAAATTTACTTTGGTTTGCAAGTCATACTATTTCAAATGCATGAGAGAGGAACTAAGACTACATTCAGCACCTGGAAATCCAGCATACACACTTACAAACTTACCTGTATCATCACAAATCTGTTCTTGAGTCCTTCGGTTTTCATATTGAGTACTCTGATCTTGAACTGCCTTATCTCTACTGGATTCCAAAATGCACAAAAATCCTAACAAACACCAATTCATTGCCGGTTCGTCCAGGTGCTCAACAAAATCTCTGTCCATTTTTCTTACGAAAATATTAACTCGCATCAAGCAAGGTCTTCAAACATACTGCACGACAGCATATTCCAGAAATGGAATCAATCCGATGTGGATCCTATAGATTGGAAAATTTAAAAGCCACCAACTTCAATTATATTACCGGCATACAATCTTTCGACTTCTCTACGCTCTACACTACAATTCCACACAAAAAGCTCAAAAACAGACTGGCAAATATTAATCGCAACACCTTTCCTTAAAAATGGTACATGTAATAGAAGATACAAATACCTCGTAATTTGGCGGGAGGATGCTTATTTCGTGAAGGAACACTCTGATTAAAAAAAGTATACCGAAGACGATATCATCAGTTTTTGATTAACAACATATTTGTTGTGTTTGGAGGAACCGTATTCCAACAGATAGTCGGCAACCCCATGGGTACCAATTGCGCCCCACTGCTTGCGGACTTATTTTTATATTCATACGAAGCAGACTTCATCCAGACCTTGATCTCGACTGGGCGAAAGCATCTCGCATCTAAGTTCAATTTTACCTTCAGATACATAGCTGACGTGTTTTCCATCAATTATCCGAACTTTGCGGATCATCTACATGAAATCTATCCTCATGAACTAGAGATCAAGGAAACAACAGAGAGTGACAGATCCGCTTCGTACTTCGATATACTCCCATCTTTCGACACAAACGGCCATTTGAACACCTCACTGTATGTTACTATGTTAAGTCCAAAATCATCTCTTTTTACATACACACATGTATGAATCTCTCCATTAACAATTTTGATATTAAGGTCCAAAAATCGTGTTTCTTTGTTTTAAGCGTTTGCCTTCTTTAGTATCAATTCTTGTGGATAAATAACATTTTTATACTTTTCAAAAAACAGGATTGTCGATTGTAAGAATATCATCCAGGTACCTAGAGGTACCGATGAAACATTTCACATTGATCATTATTTTCCTTGCTTTTGAAGAGTTTGGATGAATTCCTTTTCATACGTGTATAAAAATAAATCTGGAACGAGAGGCGCACAATTGGTACCAATAGGAATCCCTACAACCTGCTTGTAGAGTTTCTCACCAAATCTTACATAAATATTGTCCAAAAGGAAGGACAAGGCAATACACAGGTCACCACATGTCCATGATTTGTATGATTTTTAATCTGTGGAGGAAAAGAAACCCTTCGATTCAGATGTACAAATGTAAGCCCCCCCCCCCTCGATCAAAGCACCATTTAAGGAGTATGGACCGTCGATCATTTACTTTGTCGTGAGGAAGCGTGGTGTACATTTTAGAAAAGTCGTATGAAGAAATCGTTTTTGCTCCAAAATGTCTTGATTACATTTTGTCAATCACATCTCCTGGATTTTTGATAGACCAAAAGAAGTTTACACCATTCCTGTTCATGACAGTTTCACAGTATTTGGCCACGTGTACCTTTATAGCCGTGAGTGCTGACGTCAGATTTCTAGGCAGAATTGTAGTTTAGCAGTAACTGTTGCTAGGATAAGCAATATATCGAAACTTGTAAGGAGGCTTGTAAAGTTTTGGTGTGCAGTATATTGTAGGGAGATTTAGAAATAGGGATGTTAAAAGAAGAAATTTCACTGTTATGTTTACTCAAAATATTGGGAACACTTCCATTGCTTTCGATATAAGTATTAGTAGAGGAAAGTTCCGAAACTAAAGTTGATATGTAGTAGCGTTTTCAAATAATTATTGTGTTGTTGGCTGCTTTGTCTGCTGGCGTGAGACATATTCTTCATGTAAAATACCTAGCTTTGATTTGAAATATCTTTCAGATTTAAACTTGGATTTTCAAAAAGATGAGGATTTTTGTTGTAGCTTTCTATTCGAATATTGGAAATATCCAAAGTGAGGTTTTTCCAGTCATTCAGAGCATGTGATACGACTCTTTCCGTTTTACACCATCGTTTTGTGTATAGTCATCTAAAGCTTCCTTTAGCACTTCGCAAAATCTAATAAAGTCTATCTTGGATGGGATTCTATACTTAAGTCCTTTTTTAGAAGACCACTGAGCTGCCTGTCTTTGATAATTGAAAAGTCACCTGTAATAATATGACCGTCTGGTTTATATAGATATTAAAAATATCCCACCACATTTCAAAAGAAAAGAAACTCCTTGTATTTCCTATAGCTACACACCAATATGGACAATGACCATATCCCTGCATACAGCATAAAATCGATAATTCAGAAAATCAGAAACCGAAGGCATACAAAATTAGGATAAACAGAAACCAAAGCAAACAAACAAAAATCTCCATCACATGAAAAGACGCGGACTCCCGATATGAGAGTGAGACCAGGTGCCCAGGAAGAGTAAGCATCTTCTGCTTGCATGCAACACCCGCTACTTCAATTCGGTAGAACTGTCACATCCGGTTACTTCCATTTCGGAAGACATATAGTACAATCTTTGGTTGGATGGTTCAAATGGTCTATGACAGAATATCATCCACCATTCTGGAGAATGGGACATCATAGTGTATGACGAGTTCCCCATATCGACCGTAGAACTTCCTCAGTGACGATGTTAGTCGGTCACAAACATATCCATGACTGAGAAGCTTATCTGAAAGACGCCTAGCTATCAGAACAAAATCCGTATATTTGGTACTTGCTCTGGCATAGCGTATCAACTGAGATATGAACACGCCATAAGCAGACGATGAAGGGATGTTGCTTCTCAGAGGTTGTCAGGTTTGTCATAGGGTGAGGAGTTCATGTGACCATCAGTGTCGTAGGAAAACATTATGTCCAAATAGGATGCTGAATTATTTGTCTCTGTAGTTTCTTTGACTTCAAGCTCCGACGGAATGATACTGCTGAGGTAGTCCCCGAAATTTGGATTGTTGATGGACAACACATCGTCTATGTATCTGTAAGTGAAGTTGAAGTCAGAAGCTAAGAATCTTTTCCCTTCAGAGACCAAAGATTAAATGAATTCAGCTACGTACGAGTAAAGGAAAATGTCGGCATCTAAACTTTACATTTACAAACGATTCTAATCCCTCAGTACATCCACTTCCTTGCGAATGTTCTTCATCAGATTTCAACTACTGTCCTTGTGGACACGTTATTACTGGTGACCCTAGTATAGTGAAGAACGACAAATTGAGAGATTTGTTAAAAAAGGGTCTCAAATACAGAGAAAGTATGTCTTTTACTTGGAACAAAAATGTCAAAATTATTATGGACTCTTGTGAGGAATATGCAAGACGTTGGGCAAAGAAAGAGGATGTACAGCTCGACACCCTTTCCGAATGGATAAAATCTATCAGAGGGTTACTTTTATCTAGAATTTACCGATTAAAATCACCTGTGAACACCAGATTCGAGTCTATATTTAAAGACCCTGATGTTATCACAGAGCTTACCTACCTCCAAGAACATTATGTCACCACACCAACGGAAAAAGCCTCAAATAATTACACATTTACTTGCAAAAGGTACTATTCGACAGCCTAGTTAAAGAGTTGGGTTTAAATTCGACATCTGGAAATCAGTTCTTAAATGATGCTATGCAATCTGAAGACCCGAAACTTGCATGTCTGGACCATGTTGCCAATTTATCTGTTCTTAAATGATGCTAGTAAATTTGAATATGTTTACATTTATACCACTTGGTGAGTGTCACTGCTGGTGGTCCAGGAGTCACCGAGGGCACATGAAGCCAATTTCGATCAATCTCGGTTGATCGTTTCTTCAACGCATATTAATATTTCTGTTATCATAATTTCTTAAAGTGGATCCTGTAGCATCATATCCCACCCATCCTGCTAAGTCTTTCGGTACGCTTTTTCGACATAGTAACTTCCATATGTTTTTGGCATATCACATTGTTTAGATTTGAAGATCACTGACGAGGGTTAAGTACCGAAACTTGCATGTCTGGACCATGTTGCCAATTTATCTGTTCTTAAATGATGCTAGTAAATTTGAATATGTTTACATTTATACCACTTGGTGAGTGTCACTGCTGGTGGACCAGGAGTCCCCGAGGGCACATGTAGCCAAGTTCGATCAATTTCGGTTGATCGTTTCTCCAACGCATTCTAAAATTTCTGTTATCAAAATGTCTTGAAATTTCTAAAACGTGGGTTCTATAGCATCATATCCCACCAATCCTGCTACGTCTTTCGGTACGCTTTTTCGACATAGTAACTTTCATATTTTTTTGGCATATTCCTTTGTTTAGATTTGAGGATCACTAACGAGGGTTAAGTACTCAAAACGTGCATGTCTGGTCCATGTTGCTAATTTATCTGTTCTTAAATAATGCTATTCAATTTGAAGATGTTTACATTTATACCACTTGGTAAGTGTCACTGCTGGTGAACAAGGAGTCCACGAGGACACATGTAGCCAAGTTCGATCAATTTCGGTTGATCGTTTCTCCAACGCATTCTAAAATTTCTGTTATCAAAATTTCTTGAAATTTCTAAAACGTGGGTCCTGTAGCATCATATCCCACCCACCCTGCTACGTCTTTCGGTACGCTTTTTCGACATAGTAACTTTCATATTGTTTGGCATATTCCATTGTTTAGATTTGAGGATCACTGACGAGGGTTAAGTACCCAAAACGTGCATGTCTGGTCCATGTTGCCAATTTATCTGTTCTTAAATGATGCTATTCAATTTGAAGATGTTTACATTTACACCACTTGGTAATTGTCACTGCTGGTGGACAAGGAGTCCCCGAGGTCACATGTAGCCAAGTTCGATCAATTTCGGTTGATCGTTTCTTTAACGCATTCTAAAATTTCTGTTATCAAAATTTCTTGAAATTTCTAAGACGTGGGTCCTGTAGCATCATATCCCACCCATCCTGCTACGTCTTTCGGTACGCTTTTTCGACATAGTATCTTTCATATGGTTTTGGTATATCACATTGTTTAGATTTGAGGATCACTGACGAGGGTTAAGTCCCCGAAACGTGCATGTCTGGTCCATGTTGCCAATTTATCTGTTCTTAAATGATGCTATTCAATTTGAAGACGTTTACATTTACACCCCAATAAACTTTTCTGCCTCTGAAATAATAGATAACCATAAATCAGCTCTTGCTTCCTTTGGCTTCGACACTAACAATACAGATTTAGATTTACCATACTGATACTGCATACCTTATATGCATAAGAATCCGTAAAAACAACGTTTCATCGCTGGCTCCTAAAAATGTTCTACTAAATCTGTATCGATCTTACACACTAAAGTTTTATCTGAAATCAAATCTGGGCTTCAAAAATATCGTTCGACAGTATATTCTCGCAGTGGTATCAACCAGATGTGGATTTTAAAGAATTCGAAGGAACTTTTAGAACATCTGAAATCCACTCATTTTAGTAGAGTCCATTTGATCAAAGCTTTTGATATTTCGACACTTTACACTACAATCCCACATTCTAAATTAAAAGAAAGACTCGCAAAAAATTATAAGTAATGCGTTTACAGGTAAGAACGGTAATCGCAAATACAAATTTATTGTTGTTAACTATGAAAAATCTACTTTGTAAAAGAAAAGTCCGATTCTGAAAATAAGTACATTGAAACAGATATTATTCAGATGTTAAACTTTCTGATCGACAACATTTTTGTGGTGTTTGGAGGAAAGGTCTTCCAGCAAATTGTCGGAATTCCAAGGGGGACTAATTGTGCCCCACTCCTTGCCGACATTTTCCTTTACTCGTACGAAGCTGAATTCATTCAATCTTTGGTCTCTGAAGGAAAAAGATAATTAGCTTCTGACTTGAACTTCACTTACAGATACATAGACGATGTGCTGTCTATCAATAATCCAAAATTCGCGGATTACCTGAGCAGTATCTATCTTTGGAACTTGAAGTCAAAGAAACTACAGAGACAAATAATTCAGCATCCTATTTGGACATAATGTTGTCCTACGAAACTGATGGTCACATGAACACCTCACTCTATGACAAACGTGACGACTTCAATTTCAGCATAACAAACTTTCCTTTTCTGAGTAGCAAGATCCCTTCATCGCCTGCTTCTGGTGTATTCATATCTCAGTTGATACGCTATGCCAGAGCAAGTGCCAAATATACGGATTCTGTTCTGAGAGAAAGGCGTCTTTAAGATAAGCTCCTCAGTCAAGGATATGTTTGTGACCGACTAACATCGTCACTGAGGAAGTTCTGTATGGTGAACTCGTCATACACTATGATATCCCACTCTCCAGAATTGTAGATGATATTCTGTCATGGAATATTTGAACCATCCAACACAATATTGTACTCTATGTCTTCCGAAATGGAAGTAACCGGACGTGACAGTTCTACCGAATGGAAGCGGCGGGTGTTGCATGCAAACAGGAGATACTTACTTTTCCTGGGCACCTATTCTCACTCTTATATCGGGAGTTCGCTTCTTTTCATGTGTTGGAGATTTTTGTTTGTTTGCTTTGGTTTCTGTTTTATTCTGATTTTGAATGCCCTCGGTTTCTGATTTCTGAGTTATTGATTTTGTGCTGTATACAGGGATATGGTCATTATCCATATTTGACATTTCAACATTTTTAAAAGCTAATTGCTGACGAAAATTTCGTTACTCGCTTTCAAAATTTTTGAAAGCTTTTCTCGTAAGCTGTTTTGTGTCGAGAAAACCATGATGACCGAAACCAAAGCAATCATGTTCACATTTTGCTTGATAAAAAGTATTAATAATGATGTTTATTCAGATTAAATTATGAAAATACATATTCTTTGATTAAATGAAATATTGTATCTTGCTTATATTTATAAGTTTATTCAAAGATCCCGTGTTTCCGAGATCTAACTGGATCTTAATTACACAATTCTTGATATATCCAGTGAAACTCTGGCTTCTCTGTGACTGTCGGAAGCTTTGAAAGATTTTTCACGATCGGTTAATTTATAAAATATCACGCCAATAATGATACGGCTTCTTTCATTCTTCAAACTGTGCAGAGGAATTCGCCCGAGGCATACCACAGCCATTGCAAATACAATATGGTGCCCGAGCGTTCAAAAAGCTTTCAAAATTTTCGTCAGCGATAGCTAAAAAATTTTCGTAAGCGATAGCTTTCAAAATTTTCGTCAGCGATAGCTTTCAAATTTTTCGTCAGCGATTGCTTTTTAAAATTTTCGTCAGCGATTGCTTTCAAAAATTTCGTCAGCGATTGCTTTCAAAATTTCGTCAGCGATTGCTTTCAAATATTTTGAATGCTCCGAGATGACGAAAATTTGAAAGCTCATAGCTTTCAAATTTTTCGTCAACAAAGATTAATCAACGAAATTTTCGTCAGCTATTTTTCGAAAGCTCCTCAGAGCTTTCAAAATTTCGTCATCTCAGTAGCTTTATAAAAGAAATGACGAATAGTTTACGAAACTTTTTTTTTGTGAAAGAATCAATGCATAATTTTATTTGTATTCATAGAATCCAATCCCAGATAAATTTTATTAAATGTCACGAAGTGCTTAAGGAAGCAATGGATAACTATACGAAAAGATGGTGTAAATCAGAAGGAGTCGAATCGCATACTCTGAATGACTGGAAAAACCTCATTTTAGATATAACGGATATTGGAATAGATAACTTCCATTAAAATCCTAAACTCTTTCAAAATCCAAGTTCTAAATCTGAAAGATATTTCAAATCCAAGTTAGGCAATTTACATGAAAAATATGTCTTTGCACCAGCTGATAAAGCGGCCAACAACACCATTATCATCTGAAAACGTTACTACATATCAACTTAAATTTTTGAACTTTCGTCTACTAATTAAATACTTATATCAAAAGCAATGAAAATGTCTCTAACATTTTGAGCAAGCATACCAATGAATTGTCTTCATTCCACAAATTGGATCTCCCAGTACTACATGTATATTGCATACCAAAACTACACAAGTATCCTTACAAATTTCGATTTATTGCTAATTCTAGTAACTGTTCAACTACTAGTTTGTCTAAAAATCTGACGTTAGCACTTACGGCTATTAAAGAACACGTGACTAAATATTATGATACTGTTCTGAACAGGAACGATGTAAATTTCATTTGGTCTATTAAGATTTTAGGAGATGTGATTGACAAAATGAAATTAAGAAATTTCCAAGCCAATATGATTTCTTCATTATACGACTTCTCTAATTTGTACACCACACTTCCCAATGACAAAATTAAAAATAAATTATCTAAACTAATCAAATAGTAATCCGTAATAACATTCCAGAGGGAATGTAGTAAAAGCTGTTTTAATTCGCTCAATTCTCAACGTTTCGGCCACAGGCCTTTTTCAAGAAAAACAAACTTAAACTATTATCACATTTTCACGTCTGAATTCTACAATCCATCAATATAAATCCGTTTTCTTTTGTGATGTTTTGATGGATTGTAGAAATCAGACGTGAAAAATGTGACAATAGTTTAAGTTTGTTTTTCTTCATAAAGGCCTGTGGCCGAAACAAACGTTGAGGATTGAGCGAATAATTACAGTAATTAAATGGTGTTTTAATCAAGAGCAGAAAACTTACATTTGTACATCTGAATAAAAAGGTTTCTTTTCTTCAACAGACTACAAAACATACAAATCATGGATATGAAGTGACATGTGTAATACCCTGTCATTCCTCTTGGACAACATTTATGTTAGATTTGATGAGGATTTATACAAATTCTCCAAAAGCAAAGAAAATATGACGATTCGAAATGTTTCAATAATACTTCTAGGCATCTTGATGATATTCTGACCATTGACAATCCTGCTTTCGAGTTATATAAGAATGAAATTTATCCACAAGAATTAACACTTAACAAAGCAAACGTAACAAATACAGAAACATCATTTTTGGATCTTAATATCAAAATTGTAAACGGTGATATTCTTACAAGTGTATATGACAAAAGAGGTGATTTTGGATTTATAATAGTAAATTTCCCTTGGCTTGACGGTGATGTTCTTAGACTAGTCATACGGCAATTACAAATCACAACTCATCCGGTACGCTAGGGCATGTACTATTATTTTGGATTTTCACAGTAGAAAATACAGATTACGAAGAAACTTTCAAGTCAAGGTTTCCGCTTAATATATAAACTAGTTAAGACTTTTTGGAAATTTTATATAAATTACAGTCAACTTCTTTTAAAATTCGGATCTATACAAGCAACAGAGTACATTACTTTGGGTATTTCACAACCTGCATTTAATTGTAATACGATAAACAGAATTAGAAGGATCAAAGGTAGCTAGACAGCATTACCATCGAAAATGCGTCGGAATGATCAAACGCCTTTTATACCGTGGATATGATCATCATGTCACCAGACGGACACTAGAGATGGTACTTGACCAATCTACAGTCTTGTACCAGCGCATTCTTAGAACTTGCACTCTGACTGACTGTGACGACGAGACTGTATGACGGGCCCTTCCACCTGTCCTCTCTGAATGTCAGTCGGACTCCTCAGGTGATAACATTCATGAGCTCGCTACAGCCGGCAGAGCCCGGATTGTATATCCATTTACATATTCTTCTGTGTTGCTTGGGCCTCTGCGTTTGTCGGTCTTGTTTTTGTGTGGTCATCTGACAGTGAGGAGGTTGTTTTACACCACAATTGTACGTTCTTCGAGACCTCTGGGGAATCGGAAGAAGGTGGAGGGTTGTGCGAACGTAATCCAGGATAACCACATCATTTGTTACCTGAATAGGAGATGGCCGTCCTAAGTCGGCACCGGTTGTTCATTGGTCTCGTTGGTTTATGTGTAGTCTTTTGTGTTTATTGTTTCTATGTCGTGTGTCTCTTTTTCGTCTCTTGTTGTATCCGTCTTCTGTGTTTGCGCTTCGGGTGCTTTGGTATTTTGTTGTTGGTACTGCAACCAGGTCTGGTTGGAGATCACCTCCTCTCTTGTATATACAATGTCATGTATATGTTACAGTTTGTATGATGTTTATTGCATCGATGAGAAATCGTGTAAAAAAGGCGGGGTGGGGAGGTGCATTGCACATTACTTCTGGCGGACAAATTATTCAAACTTCACAAACTATTTTGTAGGATGTTGGCTTTTAGACAAAGGTGTTTAAGGTCATATTACTAATACTATTATATGATTAAAGGTCAATGTCATTTATTTCTGAAAAAGTCAAAGACACAAAATATCTCTTGGCATAATGGTTTTGTTATTGGAACATCCATCAGCTTTACAATCAAAGTCAATAAAATCGTGCAAATAGGGTCTGAACAATGAGGTGACATGAGTGTCCTCGTAAAATTTCAATCTCTTTGGGAAATAAAGCTACATACCCGTTGGTTTAATTCCCAAAATACGTTCAACATTACTTTTTCCGTTTTTCTAAAATGACCGTACTTTACGTATTAAAATCAATGTAACATGTGTTACCTATATATTGCGTCACTATAATGCTCTGTTATTTCTCCACTATTATCACTGATTCTTCAAAATATAGTTCTATTCTGCAAAATTAACGGATTTCTGTTCACCTTTCTTCATTTTTTCCCCTTTTCTAACGAAGAACAGTTATTGGTACAAAAAAGCGACCAAATGAAAGAATTGTGCAAACTTATTGACTGGACGTCATTATTCATATATTTAATTTGTGACAATTTGATATCCTGAAAGCCATTTATAATCTGTTTCATATATGTATTTATCACATGATACTCCCGTTATGCAGTTTCATAAAGCCATTTCATAAATATATGATATGATAACACGTTACATATCGCTCTGCTTGAATGCGATTGGTCAAGTTGGGAACCTAATCACATAAACTTTGACAAATGTGACCTTTCAAATATCGGTCAACTGTTAAATTCAGACCCATAGTCAATATCAATGATTAAAATAGTTGTTGTTGAATCAATTCTTGCATTAAAATACTATTTAAAATTGAAATACTTTTCTCTTACGCACAGAATATCTATACGATGGGGACACTACTTCTCATGGCGTAGCAGACGACTTCTATATCACGGCGTGGTTCGCCTCTATCATTCTCGGAAACGTTGATTTCACGTTAGAAATACACATTTTTCGGCAATATCATGTGATAAAAAGAATCTCAAATGAATTTTCATTTCATACGATGTATTATGAAACTCGTTGTGCGTGTTATATCCCCTCGCCAAGGCTCGGGGATATAAAACACACAACTCGTTTCATAATACATCGTATGAAATGAAAATTCATTTGAGATCCTATATATATGCAAATACACTTCATTTAAGAAATTTTAACAGCTCTTTTCAATTTTTGAAGCATATTATTGAAGTTAATCAGAAGTAACGTATGTTTCAAATTATCATTTACTGACGACTTTAGTACTCTAGAGTTGCTTGAAGTTGGAATATTTTTGACATTTTATCAGCTTTTCTTAAGATTTTATCCTTTTCAATGTTCAAGCACCATATTTTAAATTAAGTATTTATTTTAAGAGTGATTGAAACATTAGCAAATAATTTAATTTATGAAAGATATTCATTCTAACATTAATCCAATAGAACATATGGGATCAAAACACCAATTTTCCTCGTTCATTATTGAATTTGGATAGGTCTTAACCCCTTTATTAGTCCCCTACCGGCAACGCCGAAGGGGACTCTTAGTTTCCTCTCGGTCTGTCTGTCTGTCCGTCTGTCCCATTTTCAGTTTTCCGGACTTTTTTTCGCTGTTGTTGCATATATTGAACTCATTTTTTGTATGTGGATATATCTCAATGTGATACAGATCAAGTTTGAGTTTGCTTTCGATTGACCTAATTTTACAAGAGTTATTGCCCTTGGACTTAGCAAATTTTATGAAAATTTCAGTTTTTCGGACTTTTTTCCGCTGTTGTTGCATATATTGAACTCATTTTTAGGATACTTCCTTTCAGGAAGTCTCCTTATGTTCTCGTAACAGTTGAGACATTCCCGATTTGCAACATATCCATACACCTCAAAATATAGTGCTTTTTCTAATTTAGGAATTTGCTGTCTGACACATGCAAGATCAAGATTATCCTCCTTCTTGAAAAAAAGTTTCAATTGCATATAAAGTAAATGCATCACAAAAAATCAACTATTCATTTCTTGCTTTTACTGCTCGCCGGTGGCGTAGTAATATAGTACTTCTTTTAGCTTATACAATGTAAGAGTTGTCTTCCCTATGTACATGACGTATATACCAATGAGAAACGAAAGTAGAAACGACGCATGATCTTGTTGAAAGAAATAGGAAATTCTGGTGATTAGAATGAGAATTTTTGGAAATTACCAGTGATAATAAACTTAAAGTTACGCTGGAACTACATGTAACCGCTCTTTTATCAGATATATCGTAGATTGTAAGTAATTTTACACATGCATGCATGGTCTTAACGTCTTTCTAGTTTCTATTTTAAACATGCATGCATGGTCTTAACGTCTTTCTAGTTTCCACATGGGTTAATTTTAAGACACTGCTCCGGGTTTAAGTCGTCAGAATAAAATGTAATTTAAAGTATACCACTTATAGTAAATATAAACAGTTCATAAATTATGCTGTTTATAGAACATGATGGGCTCATAGAAATGAAAATTATTAGCTTCACATGCATATGCATCCTATGTATAAAAAAATCATCATCAATTCATCATTACGTAAACAATGAAATTATTCAACATTCATCTGCTGACTATAAATTTTGAATAGAAGTATCGTTCAGGACCTTCAGTCCTTTGATTGGTATGTGGATATATCTCAATGTGATACAGATCAAGTTTGAGTTTGCTTTTGATTGACCTAATTTTACAAGAGTTATGGCCCTTGGACTTTGCAAATTTTATGAAAATTTCAGTTTTCCGGACTTTTTTCCGCTGTTGTTGCATATATTGAACTCATATTTGGTATGTGGATATATCTCAATGTGATACAGATCAAGTTTGAGTTTGTTTTTGATTGATCTAATTTTACAAGAGTTATGGCCCTTGGACTTAGCAAATTTTATGAAAATTTCAGTTTTCCGGACTTTTTTCTGCTGTTGTTACATAAATTGAACTCATTTTTGGTATGTGGATATATCTCAATGTGATACAGATCAAGTTTGAGTTTGCTTAAGATTCACCTATTTTTACAAGAGTTATGGCCCTTGGACTTAGCAAATTTTATGAAAATTTGCAGTTTTCCGGACTTTTCTTCGGTTCTATTGCAAATAATGCACTGATATTTTGGTAAACAAATACATCTCAGTGTGATACAGATCAAGTTTGAGTTTGGTTTCCATTGGCCTATTTTTACAAGAGTTATGGCCCTTGGACTTAGCAAATTTAATGAAAATTGCAGTTTTCCGGACTTTTTCATGCCTGTTATGGCAGATAATGAACTGATTTTTTGTATGTGAATACATTATAGTGTGATGCAGATTTGAGTTTAATTTGGATTGACTAATTTTAACAAGAATTATGGCCCTTGGACTTAGCAAATTTCGTGAATTCAGTTTCCCAAATGGCAGAAATTGCAGTCAGAAAACATGTGTTAACAAACCGAAATCATGTTTTTAATCCCCTACCGGCAATGCCGAAGGGGACTCTTAGTTTCCTCTCGGTCTGTCTGTCTGTCCGTCCGTCCGTCCGTCCGTCCGTCCGTCTGTCTGTCTGTCTGTCCGTCTGTCCCATTTTCAGTTTTCCAGACTTTTTTTCGCTGTTGTTGCATATATTGAACTCATTTTTGGTATGTGGATATATCTCAATGTGATACAGATCAAGTTTGAGTTTGCTTTCGATTGACCTAATTTTACAAGAGATATGGCCCTTGGACTTTGCAAATTTTATGAAAATTTCAGTTAACCGGACTTTTTACTCCTGTTGTTGCATACATGTATATTGAACTCATTTTTGGTATGTGGATATATCTCAATTGGATACAGATCAAGTTTGAGTTTGCTTTAGATTCACCTAATTTTACAAGAGATATGGCCCTTGGATTTAGCAAATTTTATGAAAATTTCAGTTAACCGGACTTTTTACTGCTGTTGTTGCATACATGTATATTGAACTCATTTTTGGTATGTGGATATATCTCAATTGGATACAGATCAAGTTTGAGTTTGCTTTAGATTCACCTATTTTGACAAGAGTTATGGCCCTTGGACTTAGCAAATTGTATGAAAATTTGCAGTTTTCCGGACTTTTCTTCAGTTCTATTGCAAATAATGCACTGATTTTTTGGTAAACAAATACATCTCAGTGTGATACAGATCAAGTTTGAGTTTGGTTTCCATTGGCCTATTTTTACAAGAGTTATGGGCCTTGGACTTAGCAAATTTAATGAAATTGCAGTTTTCCGGACTTTTTCATGCCTGTTATGGCAGATAATGAACTGATTTTTTGTATGTGAATACATTATAGTGTGATGCAGATTTGAGTTTAA
This sequence comes from Pinctada fucata, assembly GCA_028142955.1. Taxonomy (NCBI): domain Eukaryota; kingdom Metazoa; phylum Mollusca; class Bivalvia; order Pterioida; family Pteriidae; genus Pinctada; species Pinctada fucata. Next base: position 50,544,458 of record AP027103.1, on the reverse strand, counting down.
TTTGGATTGACTAATTTTAACAAGAATTATGGCCCTTGGACTTAGCAAATTTCGTGAATTCAGTTTCCCAAATGGCAAAAATTGCAGTCAGAAAACATGTGTTAATAAACCGAAATCATGTTTTTAGTCCCCTACCGGCAATGCCGAAGGGGACTCTTAGTTTTCTCTCGGTCTGTCTGTCTGTCCGTCCGTCCGTCTGTCTGTCTGTCTGTCTGTCTGTCTGTCCGTCTGTCCCATTTTCAGTTTTCCAGACTTTTTTTCGCTGTTGTAGCATATATTGAACTCATTTTTGGTATGTGGATATATCTCAATGTGATACAGATCAAGTTTGAGTTTGCTTTCGATTGACCTAATTTTACAAGAGATATGGCCCTTGGACTTTGCAAATTTTATGAAAATTTCAGTTTTCCGGACTTTTTTCTGCTGTTGTTGCATACATGTATATTGAACTCATTTTTGGTATGTGGATATATCTCAATTGGATACAGATCAAGTTTGAGTTTGCTTTAGATTCACCTAATTTTACAAGAGTTATGGCCCTTGGACTTTGCAAATTTTATGAAAATTTCAGTTTTCCGGACTTTTTTCTGCTGTTGTTGCATAAATTGAACTCATTTTTGGTATGTGGATATATCTCAATTGGATACAGATCAAGTTTGAGTTTGCTTTAGATTTACCTATTTTTACAAGAGTTATGGCCCTTGGACTTAGCAAATTTTATGAAAATTTGCAGTTTTCCGGACTTTTCTTCGGTTCTATTGCAAATAATGCACTGATTTTTGGTAAACAAATACAATTCAGTGTGATACAGACCAAGTTTGAGTTTTGTTTCCATTGGCCTATTTTTACAAGAGTTATGGCCCTTGGACTGAGCAAAGGGGTAAGGCCACGAGACCCCTAAATCGGCCCTTGATTTTTCTCTTAAAATAGATTTAATGAGGAATACTTGATATCTCTCATGAAAATACACGAATGTTTACCGCTTTTCATGAAAAGAATAATATCACCAAACAATCTGCCATTTAACTGTCATGTAGTGACGTCATTTTGACGTTTTTGACAAAATATGGCGAAAATTGCTGGGAATTTTGTCTTTTGTCGTAGAATTCAATGTGGCCGTATGCGTTAACTGAGATAAAACATTTATGACAAAAGGATATAATGATAATCTTTCACATATAAATTTTCCATCATACATGTAGTTAATGCATGCGGCCATTGCTAATTTAATAGAAATATTGAGTTTTTGCATCAATTTCGCCGAATATGACCTATTTTGGTGTTTTCAAAGGGATAAAAGGTGTTGATAAAAGCAATGTTTACAAAAAGTAGATTCGTGATTCAGTAGAAGACGTTTCAAAATGTCAAATAACAGTTAAAAATTCTATGAAGTACAATGCTCAAAATTTATCCAAATTAGGGCCAATATCGGGCTTCGTGGCCCTACCCCTTTCATGAAAATTGCAGTTTTCCGGACTTTTTCATGCCTGTTATGGCAGATAATGAACTGATCTTTTGTATGGCAATACATTTTAGTGTGATGCAGATTTGAGTTTAATTTAGATTGACTAATTTTAACAAGAATTATGGCCCTTGGACTTAGCAAATTTCGTGAATTCAGTTTCCCAGACTTTTCTTGGCTGTTGTTGCAGCTGAGGAACTGATGAACAGAGATGCAAGTTATAAATTTATGCCGCCGGTAGGGGACTTATATCGCACAGCGATCATTGCATTTTTATGCCCCCCTTCGAAGAAGAGGGGACATATATGTTTGCCGCTGTCGGTCGGTCGGTCGGTCGGTCTGTCGGTCGGTCTGTCGGTATGTCGGTCGGTCCGCGACATCAGTTTCCGTTCAATATCTCTGGAATGGATTCACATATTGAAATGAAATTTTGTATACAGACACATCAAACAAAAATCTAGGTCAAGTTCATATTTGGGTCCGATCAAAAACATTTTGACAGAGTTATGCCCCTTGCATTTCGAAAAATACCAAAATTTCAGGGTTTCCGTTCAATATCTCTTGAGTGGAGTTACATATTGAAATGAAATTTTGTATACAGACACATCAAACAAAAATCTAGGTCAAGTTCATATTTGGGTCCGATCAAAAAGATTTTGATAGAGTTATGCCCCTTGCATTTCGAAAAATACCAAAATTTCAGGGTTTCCGTTCAATATCTCTTGAATGGAGTTACATATTGAAATGAAATTTTGTATACAGACACATCAAATAAAAATCTAGGTCAAGTTCATATTTGGGTCCGATCAAAAAAAATTTTGACAGAGTTATGCCCCTTGCATTTCGAAAAATACCAAAATTTCAGGGTTTCCGTTCAATATCTTTGGAATGGATTCACATATTGAAATGAAATTTTGTATACAGACACATCAAACAAAAATCTAGGTCAAGTACATATTTGGGTCCGATCAAAAAAAGTTTGACAGAGTTATGCCCCTTGCACTTCGAAAAATACCAAAATTTCAGGGTTTCCGTTCAATATCTTTTGAATGGAGTTACATATTGAAATGAAATTTTGTATACAGACACATCAAATGAAAATCCAGGTCAAGTTCGTAATAAGGTCCGATCGAAAAAAATTTGGCAGAGTTATGCCCCCTGCACTTTGAAAAATACCAAAATTTCAGGGTTTCTGTTCAATATCTCTTGAGTGGAGTTACATATTGAAATGAAATTTTGTATACAGACACATCAAATAAAAGTCTAGGCTAAGTGTATATTTGGGTCCGATCAACAAAATTTTGACAGAGTTATGCCCCTTGCATTTCGAAAAATACCAAAATTTCACGGTTTCCGTTCAATATCTCTTGAGTGGAGTTACATATTGAAATGAAATTTTGTATACAGACACATCAAACAAAAATCTAGGTAAAGTTCATATTTGGGTCCGATCAAAAAAAATTTGACAGAGTTATGCCCCTTGCATTTAAAAAAATACCAAAATTTCAGGGTTTCCGTTCAATATCTCTTGAATGCAGTTACATATTGAAATGAAATTTTGTACACAGACACATCAAATGAAAATCCAGGTCAAGTTCGTATTAAGGTCCGATCGAAAAAAATTTGACAGAGTTATGCCCCCTGCACTTCGAAAAATACCAAAATTTCAGGGTTTCTGTTCAATATCTCTTGAGTGGAGTTACATATTGAAATGAAATTTTGTATACAGACACATCAAATGAAAATCTAGGTCAAGTGTATATTTGGGTCCGATCAACAAAATTTTGACAGAATTTTTCCCCTTGCACTTCGAAAATAACCCCAAAATTTCAGGGTTTCCGTTCAATATCTCTTGAGTGGAGTTACATATAGTAATGAAATTTTGTATACGGACACATCATATGAAAATCTAGGTCAAGTTCATATTTAGGTCCGATCAAAAAAATTTTGACAGAGTTATGTCCCTTGCGCGTTGTAAAATACCAAAATTTCAGGGTTTCCGTTCAATATCTCTTGAGTGGAGTTACATATTGAAATGAAATTTTGTTTTCAGACACATCAAATAAAAATCTAGGTCAAGTTCATATTTGGGTTCAATCAAAAATTTTTATGCCCCCTTTGAAGAAGAGGGGACATATTGCTTTGCCGCTGTCTGACTTTCTGTCTATCGGTCCGTCGGTCGGTCCACGACATCAGTTTCCGTTCAATACATCTGAAGTGGATTCACATATTGAAATGAAATTTTGTGTACAGACACATCAAATGAAAATCAAGTATAAAGTTGTGACGGACTTTAATCACAGAAGGGGTAGGGGGGCATTAATGTTTTACAAACATGACTTTTAACTTGTTTAACTTGAGGTTGGTAAAGGACCAAATAAGTCTCCAAATAATGGAGAGAATCAAGGTAACGAATGTTTCCCAAAATAAGAATAATAATTTTACATTTATTACGTTTTATTATACAGTTTTGAAACCCACTTGTTTGACAAAAATAGTGGATAGAATAGGATGTAGGATACAGGATGTAGAACAGAAAGTGCATAGAATATCATCCTATCCTATCCCATCCTTTCCTATCCTATCCTATCCCATCCTATCCTATCCTTTCCTATCCACCTCAATCCTAACCACTTCTATCCTACATCCTATCATATCCTACCCTTTTCTACATCCTATCATATCCTACATCCTATCCTAAATCCTACATCCTATCCACTTCATTCTTCAATTCAATCTTTCTTTTTTTAATTTTTTTTAGCAGACAAACATACTCATTTGATTAAATTCGATCCATGGAAATCTCTTACTTGACATATTGGGTAATGTAAATCTTAATTGAATTAAAAACAAACTTGGAGGTTTAATTTGTTGTGATATTTTGTATCGTTAATCATCTGAGTAATTTTTCATTTCAATAAAAGCCAATAACAGCGATAATTACAGATAATTTACTTTTTGAACTACTTGGTGAGTGTCACTGCTGGTGGACCAAGAGTCCCCGAGGGCACATGTAGCCAAGTTCGATCGACTTCGGTTGATCGTCTGTCTCTTCAACGCATTTGAAATTTTCTGTTGCAAAATTTCTTGAAATTTCTAAAACATTGGTCCTGTAGCATCATTTCCCACCTATTCTGCTACGTCTTTTGGCACAAGATGGACATGATAATTTTCATACTTTTTGGCCATATTACATTGTTTAGACTAAGGATCACTGACGAGGGTTTAGTACCTGAAACGTGCATGTCTGGTCCATGCTGTTAATTAATTAAGGTTTAAATGATGCTATTGAATTTAAAGGCGTTTAACATTTGAACTACTTGGTGAGTGTCACTGCTGGTGGACCAAGAGTCCCCGAGGGCACATGTAGCCAAGTTCGATCAACTTCGGTTGATCGTCTGTCTCTTCAACGCATTTGAAATTTTCTGTTACAAAATTTCTTGAAATTTCTAAAACATGGGTCCTGTAGCATCAATCCCTGCCATTCTGCTACGTCTTTTGGTACATTTTTGGACATAATAATTTTCATACTTTTTGGCCATATTATATTGTTTAGACTAAGAATCACTCACGAGGGTTTAGTACCCGAAACGTTCATGTCTGGTCCATGTTGTTAATTAATCAGGTATTAAATGATGCTATTGAATTTAAAGACGTTTAACATTTGAACTACTTGGTGAGTGTCACTGCTGGTTGACCAAGAGTCCCCGAGGGCACATGTAGCCAAGTTCGATCAACTTCGGTTGATCGTCTGTCTCTTCAACGCATTTGAAATTTTCTGTTACAAAATTTCTTGAAATTTCTAAAACATTGGTCCTGTAGCATCATTTCCCACCCATTCTGTACGTCTTTTTGTACATTTTTGGACATATTAATGTTCATAGTTTTTGGCCATATTGCATTGTTTAGACTAAGGATCACTGACGAGTGTTTAGTACCCGAAACGTGCATGTCTGGTCCATGCTGTTAATTAATCTGGTTTTAAATGATGCTAGTGAATTTAAAGACGTTTAACATTACTACTTATGCATGAATTTGTATCAAGTCATTTTAATCATAATATCGCTTAAGCTGATGAAAAGAAGTTAAAGGTGGATAGGATAGGATGTAGGATAGGATAGGATAGGATGTAGGATAGGATAGGATGTAGGATAGAACTGGATTGGAATGAGGTGGATAGGATAGGATAGTATAGGATAGAATAGGATGGGTTAGGATAGGATAGGATAGGATAAGATAGAGTGGATAGGAGGTGGATGTAGGATGTAGGATGGTGGATAGGATAGGATATAATTGTTAATAAGGTGGGTTGAAGTACTGTACAGTGCTACCATGGATGTATAATCAATTATCAAAGAATTTGAATTCAAACATAACGGTTCAAACTTTGATGATAAAAAGTCACTAAAAGTTAATTCAGAGTGAAATTTCTTACGTGTAGATGTATTCTTTCACATATTATTTCATTCTTTAATGCAAAATGCTCATATTATGCCAAATATTGCATAGAATAAAAGTTTCGTTACATGCTTATGCTATAATTGTATGGTTCTAAGTGATTTCTAGTAGAATTTAGAACTTAAAACCGACGGTTCTGGTTCTTCGCATTGAATCGTAAAATTGAAAGAATGGCACATGATAACATTTGTTACCAATTGTAACGTATGTTACCGACAAAAATACACATTGATATGCACAACAGAGGAAATTTGAGCTTATCATACACAGTTATGTGTTTTGAAAATAGCATTGAACTATTTTATACGTGTGAAATTTCTGAGAATTTTACATAAAATTTCCAACACTGTTTAAAATTGGGTAAAATTTGGGATAAAGGTCATTTCACAAATATTTCTCCTACATAGCAGTATTATTTTTGCTTATCATGAACGAACAACATCTCCCCCAACCATGTGAACTACCACGTGATCACTGATCATCAGAAAAATGATTTTATACCAATGAATTGTAGTGGAAGACAACGTATATTACATCACGCATGTTGAAAAATCAACTTTCATCTCCAGTTTATATCAATAATGTCGAAGGGTTCCAACTCTATACCTTCTTGAAGAAAATTCCAAACCAATTTTCATGCACCAGACACGTGTTTCGAATATTAATCTCATCAGTGATGCTTCCAGCGGAGCCACCAATTTCAGTAGCGCCCTCTTTATTTTTTAGAAGCTAGATTTGTACATTAACATTACAGAGAGTGCGCGGCTTCAAATTTCCTGTAGGGTTGATTCAGTAGCATATCCAAATAAAATATATGCTCAAAAGAGCATTGGGGGGATGGTGTTAAGATGTTAAACTCCTTTAATTACAATGATATGTATCGGTAAAATGGCCAATGAGGTACTATTTCATGATTTATGATACTTTTCTCGTTGAACTCGATTAAATTTCTTCTTCTGTTAGCAAAGAAGGATAAAAAGAGTGTAGGCACCATCTGTCATGTTCATTAGAAATATTATGATAGGTATCGTATTTTACATTCTTAAGAGCCATTCTCTGTAAGCATTTTTTTCAAACATACATCTGTTTATTAAAAAAATGTTCAATGTATGTTAAATCAGACCTTTTCTCGGTATTATAAAGTCGTTTAATCATTTATAATTATCTTTTTAGCCAACATAGTATAACTCTTTATATTCATTACGTTGAAAAATCGAAAATTGGCGACATTTTTCAATGTGATGGAAATCAATCTAATAATGTTTAAATAGAAAATTCATTAATCTGAAAAGATGTAAAACACTTCCCCTTAGATGAGAAAATAAAGTTTACCTGGGTTGAAAGTGTTTTACTTTGTTTTCAGTGATTTAAATGTAAACATTTTAAATATATATATATGTATGTTTGATATTTATAATCAGAAACAAAACATCCACGCATATGAAAAATTCGGACCCGACACCCAGTACTATTAGTTATACAGTGTTTTACAGGGGGGATACAGAAATATATTTTTGTATCCCCCCTGTAAAACACTGTATAACGAATTTATCCCACCGATGGCTTTTGGTTTGTATATGTTACGTCAGCATATTTTAAAGCATCTCAGTGACGTCAAAAGCGTAAAGCGTCTTTGTAGAAGCAGGATATTAAAATGATATCCTGTCAGTAACATAATACAACATAATATTAGGTTCTTCTCGACCAATCAGATTGCAAGAAATTTGCCAGAGGTGGGATAAACTTCGGTATCTTATTTCTGTATCATGTAGTATCCTATAATTTGTATCAGGTGTTTATTATATGTTGCAAAAAAGGGGTTTGAGCTGGTATACAGACATGATGATAGTGACAAATATATTTTTCCTTATTCGCTATTTTCGAAAACCAGAGTTACTTCCCATTTGAGACGGTATCCGACGTAGACTGATTATGACGTCATTGTCGTGACTTAGGAGTACATAGGACCTCATTGGCCATATTGAGTCTTTGTGGAATACTGAGTTTTTCCCTTTACAGACGGTATCTGACGTAAAGCCATTGTGAAGTCATGAAAATGGTATGGTAACGTCGATTTTTATACAGTCATTTCCAAGACTTCTTTGATGAAACGTAAACAGCCGGGGACACCATTTGCACTGTTTTATTGAATTTGAGTGTTAAATACTGATTTTGTCTTTATTGTATTTTTTTTTTATTTCTAACCTAATATGATACAACATGTTGGGCCCCGACTTTAATTCTATAATATCCAAAGTCAGTATACATGTATTGATAAGAGTAAGCAAGTATCTATTTTCTGTAGGGTCTAATCTTTTAATAGCAATGTTGCATGATTAATAAAAAATAAAAAAAAAATTGACATAAAACCATAACAGTGGTAGTGCAAGGGTAGTTGTGACATCAACAACTGACTCTGTAGTGACTTAAAGCCAAATGACCATGTCACTATTTAAACGTTTAAAATGTTTAACCCTAGGTTTACACTATGTTCCCGGCGACCACGGCAGTCACGGCGGCCAAAAACGTAGCACACCGTATGATTTTTGGCAGTTTTCATCTTGGTATTAAAGTTCTGTTAAGTCTCGTTACGTATTCGCACGGTCTATCAAGGTATCCGTGACGAGCCGCGGCTCCTGAATCCCGGAGACCTGACGGCGCACTACGTTTCAACCTACGGCTCGTTACGGACGTTTGTACGTTTCCTCACGACATGTCACGTTCTGATAGGATCTGTCACGGTTTGTTACGATCCAGTCAAGTTGGCCACGTCTACCAAGTTCTGTCAAGTCCCACTACGATCAACCGTGACCGCCGGCAAAAGGAGACACAAAAAGCTGCATAAAAGGGTTTGGTTTGTTATACTTCTTGTCTGACCGTGCGTACCGTGCCACGCCGTAGTAGAACTTGAAACAAACCGTAACAAGCCGGGACGTACCGTGATTGAACGTTACGAAACGGCTAACACATTCCTTAGCTCGCCGTGAGACATTGTGGCACACCTTGATAAAACGTACATCTGCCCTAAAGCAGCCGCAGCTAAACGGGACATACACGTGGCATACTGTAACTCATCTTCACAAGGATCGTAACATGCCGAGTCATACTTCTGCTTCCCGTTCCGCTACGTCCCAAGTTTTGTTACGGTCTGTAACGTTCTGTCACGTTGCGTTGCGTGCGACCCGTTTAGCTACGGTTTCTAAAGTAAGTCATCCGCACCGTGGGCAAACAGTTTGACAGTTTAAACATTTGCCCCGTCGACCCCGGCAACCACGGCTAGTTGCGTTTGTCGATCCCGTTTCCTTACGTTGTCTCACGGTCATCACGTTTCGTCCACGGTAGCTTGAAACGTGGCCTCCGTGGCCGCCGGGAACATAGTGTAAACGGGGGTTATGAACTCTTAATCAAACTGTATGTGGACATGTATAGAGCTTCAAAAAGTCCTCAATATACTTTTGATTGTAAGCGTATACCGTTGAGCCATCTTTGATACTATGGTCCTACACTCTTCAGATGTAGATGTCGAAGAAGTTCAATATAGATTGTTTGATTATGAAAAACTAAAACTTTGAAAAAAAAAACACCAAAACAAAACAAAACAAAAAATCAATGTCACGAAAATTTATTTTTCTTTGAATAAATTTCGAAAAACTCCAAAACTACTGGATTGTACAAGAATGTTAACCAGCAGTGGCACCCACAAAGTGGTACAACTGATTAACAATTTCAAATTAAATAGCATAATTTAAGAACAGATCTATTTGCAGCATGGAACAAACATGCACGTTTGTAGTAAGAAGCATGATTTAATGCTCTTTAGATAAAACATGTCACAAATTTGGCATCTATGGAAAAGAGTTGTTTCAACAATACACAAAATGAAAGTCATATCACTTACCGTTCAAAAGTAATAATCAAGGTTAAAGTTTTTCAGAAGTAGGTCAAACCCAAAGGTCAAGCTTACGAGGTCAAAACATTTGGTATCCATGGAAATGTCTTTTACAAGAAATACATATGCGAAATTTGAAAGCCCTATTATTTACCATTCAAACATTTTGGCTAAGATTTAAGTTTTTCAAAAGTAGGTCGAAGTCCAAGGTCAAAGTAACTAATTTTGTCATATATGGAAAGGTCTTGTTCAAACAATACACTTGTGAAATATGTTGCCCTTTCTCTTACCCTTCAAAAAGTAAAAGGTTATTGTTTTTCAAACGTAGGTCAAACTCAAAGGTCAAAGTCACAAGGTCATTTTTTATCATGCATGGAAAGGTAATGCACATGTAACATACGAAAGCCCTATCACTTACTATTCAAAAGTTATGGTCAAGGTTAAAGTTTTCAAAAGTAGTAAAGATTCCAAGGTCGAGGTAACAAGGTCAAACATTCCCATGGAAAGGTCTTGTCTCAAGAAATACAGATGTGAAATATGAAAGCTCTATCAAAGGTAATGGTCAGTAATTTATAAGGGTTAAAGCTTTTCAAAAGTAGGTCAAACTCAAAGGTCATGGTCAAAGGATAAAAAGGTCGGCATGCATGGAAAGGTCTTTATTAAGACATACACATGTGACATATGAAAGCCCTATTACTTACGTCCCAGAAGTAATGGTCAAAGTTAAAGGTTTTCAAATAAAGGTCAAACTCTAAGGTCAATGTCACAAGGAAAAAAGAGGTCTTGTCAAAAGAAAAACACATGTGAAAAATGAATGTCCTTTCACTTACCATTCAAAAAGAGGGTCAAATTTTTAAAAATAAGATTAAACTCAAAGGTCATTGTCATAACATTTGATATCAATGAAAAGGTATATTGTTACAAAACATACACATTCGTAAGTTGAAAGCCTATGTCACTTACAATTCAAAAGAAGTGGTCAAGGTTAAAGTTATTCAAAAGAAAGTTAAACTCTAAGATCAAGGTTACAAGGTCAAACATTTGGTATCCATGGAAAGATCTTGTAATAAGAAATACATATGTAAAATATGAAAGTCCTATCACTTACCGTTCAAAAGTAGTGGTCAAGGTTATTATTTTTATTATCATTTTCATCTTTATTAAAGTTTTTCAAAAGGTGGTAAAACCCAAAGGTCACGCTCACAAGGTCGAAACATTTGGTATCCATGGAAATGTCTTGTTACAAGAAATACACATGCAAGCCCTATCATTTACCATTCAAACATGTTTGGGATAAGATAGGTAAAAGTTCAAGGTCAAGGTCACAAATTTTGGCATCAACGGAAAGGTCTTGTTTGAACAATACACAATGTGAAAGTCATATCACAAACTGTTCAAAAAACATGGTCCCATTTTTTTATTTATTTTTTTTTTGTTTCAAAAGAAGATCAAACCAAAAGGTCAAGCCTAAAAGGTCAAAACATTTGGTATCCGTGGAAATATCTTGTTACAAGAAATATACATGAGAAATTTGAAAGCCCTATCATTAACCATTGAAACGTTATGGCTAAGGATAAAGTTTTTTTCGCATAAACAGACAGACAGACGGTCAGAAAGACGGTCAGACCAAAAACTATATGCAAGCGAATCTACGATTACGGGTGCATAAAACATTAAGAACCACATGAAATATTATTTATAACCATGCGATACAACAGCGGATTTGCCTACTGTATATAGAATTGGAATGGATTGTTTCACTATTACTTTAACTTTCACAAAGCTCATTTCTTTTGTGACATTGTATGCCAAAGGATTCGACCATAAGATGCCGTCCAAACAAGATAGAATCCAATAGCTATGGCTATTCTTTTTTTTTCAAGTTTCCTTATTAAAAAGATTCTAATCTCTCAATGCTAACATTAAACTTCAGATTATTAAGAAAGCTGGTATTATTTAAATGTTTTTTAATTCAGGAAAAGTCGTCGAGGCGTCTTTCGAGTCATTTTAGAAACCTTACATTTATAAAAGAAACATTTTCTTTGGTATTTTTTGCATTTACCGAATCAATATTCAATTCAATTTGTTTCGTAAGCCACAAGCTCATAAGCATATTACAAAGATGTCAGAGATGGTATAAACACGCATATGAAAATGAATAACATGAATTTACGTACAGTCAAACCCGTCATATGTAACTTAGCGAGGGCCGACAGAAATGAGGTCACATAAATCAGATGGTCACTTAGTACAGGTTCAAGCTGATCTGATTTTGACAACACAATTTACAATACAATAATATGGAACGCCACCGCTGTCTTATAATGAGGTTTTTCAATATATGTGATGGTTTCATCAATATATGCGGTGCTGAGTACATTATATGCGGTGGTAAGTACATGATATGGAGTGGTAAGTATAATATATGGAGTGCTAAACAAATTATATGGTGTGCTAAGTACATTATATGTTGTGCTAAGAACATAATATGCGGTGGTAAGAACATTATATTGAGTGCTAAGTACATTATATTGAGTGGTAAATACATTATATGCTGTGCTAAGAACATTGCATGTATATGTATAGTGCTAAGTACATTATATGGAGTGGTAAATACATTGTTTGTGGTGCTAAGTAAGTACATTAAATAGAGTCCTAAGTACATTATATGCGGTGTTAAGAACATTATGTGGGGTGATATGTTTACGTTATATGGGGTGGTTAGTACATTGTATGCCGTGCAAAGTACATTATATGGGGTTGTATGTACATTACATGGGGTGGTTAGTACAGTATATGTGGTGCTACATGTAAGTACACTATATGCGGTGCTAAGAACATTATATGCGGTCTTATGTACATTATATGCGGTGCTTAGTTCGTTATATGGTGATTTCGTTATAATAAACATTCATATGACCAAGATCAAACATTTCTGAGACTCGGGTGCGTCGAATTTCCCAAAAGGAAGCAAAAGGACCCTAAGGGACCAACACCCCCCCCCCCCCCCAAGGAACCCGAGAGCCAATATTTGAAAACTGATTATTTTTTATGGCTTACAAAATTTTAAATCATGCTTTGTTTCAAAGGAGTTGATAAGATATATATAAGGGCCTGATTTAGCCCTGAAATCACTCGATTATTTCTAGTGCGCTGTCCTTCCAGTTTAGATTAAGTTTGGTAAGGATAAAAATTTAAATTATAATAAAATAATAAATTTGGTGAAAGATGTTATGACAACGGGTTGATGAGGTAGGGGTACAGATTACGGAAAACGTCGAATATCGAACAAAATGCACAAAAAATGCATTATATTAGATATTTTTTATTTATTTTTTATGTTTATTATGCTTCTGTTACCATTTCGTATCATAAATGGAGAAGAGAAATTAACTCTGAGGTTAGTAAATCAATATAATCGGCAATCTCTGCAATCCGGAAACTGAAAAACGGTTTTATTTCGTTTTTCTCATCCACTTATGTAGCTTTCTGGCGTGAAATAACACATGGTGTAGAAATCGACAACTTTCCCGTTTATTTCCTTCCAAACGGTTAAATATATGATCGGAGCACACTATGAATTGATTGTTTCATGAAATAAAAAGAAAAAGATGAAAATTATAACCTTCTACGGAAGCCCGTAGGTGTCAGGTATGAATTAAAATTTATCTGGCGGCCGCCAGATAATTTATCTGGCGGCCGTCACATAATTATCTGGCGGTCGCCACTTAATTATCTGGCGGCCGCCACTTAATTATGTAGCGCCATAGATGATAGATGATAAATTTGTGAGAAAATGAATCATGGAAGAGGTATTTAATTTGGTACCATTTGAAAGTTTCAGATTTTATCTAGAGATACATAGTAACCATATTTTGTGGGAAATTTTTCCCCTGAGCTATGGCGACCTGAAAATGGGTAGGTTTTGCTCAAATTTGCATAATTTTAGTGTCATTTTGGGTATGTTTCCATTTAATGTTCTTGCACATGGAAGCTAGAAAAAAGTAATGTCTATATGTGTTCTAGTACATTGAGGGGGTATTGTGAATATTAATATATAAAATGTTAAATAAGTTGGTTCCATGGCAACAGATTGGAAAAAAGAGAAAAACACCCGTTCCCTCAAAGCGACATTACGAGACAGGTGTTCCGCGAGACCATAAGCGCATTGTCGCTATAGTTCCAAATTTTCAAAAATGGTTTCCACGGCAACACTTAACATAGTTTGTAGGTCTTGACTCTGCTGTTTCATAATATACAAAGTTTGGGAAAGTAAAGCTAAAAACAGTTTTTTTTTATTGTTATGAAGATTCATTGTACCATAGTGTTCAATTCATTTTGTGAAGAAATGGTACTCAGCCTGTGGCAAGATGGTCCCAGTCAGCCACTGTTACAGCATGATTTATAGATGTATACGAAAACTTTTAGTATCTATGTATACAAAAATAGTATATTTAGTAGAAAATAGTCAAATATTGACAATTGTTGTTACCATAGCAACCATTTTCTTGCAAACCTTATTAATGCTGTTGACTGTGTTTTCAACTTCGGCTACTATACGGAACGATTTATCGAGCTACGAAGCGACAAAATTTTGTCGTTGCCATTGCAACTGCTTATCAAAACATCAATTTTGACTTTTTCAATCATTTAAATTCCTTTGACTGATAGTCAATTGCATGAACAAATGAAATTTTAAGACTTTTGTATTTCATGACTTCTTTCATGTTTGGAGCAATACGTGATATGGCTATTCGCATGGTAATGGCTCTTTCGGCAGAGTATTGCGACAAATTGATGAAAACTATAATGCGCAACACAAAATTGAGAGTTGCGTTTAACTCGAAAAACCTCACATTCTAGTATATTTGCCAAAAATAATGTTCGAAAGGGGGGGGGGGAGACATGTTTATGGTCTAGCGGAACCCCTTAGACTTTACCATGTAGCGACTTTTAAAAAAAGTGACCACTGTCAAAATTCTTATTTTAAGTAAACTTAAAGTTGCTTTAAATTTTAATAGGAAATGTTGACTTTTTAAAGTTGAAATAAATTTGGGAGGATTTTCTGCTGAAAATAGGCATCTTGGACGGATTCGAAACTGTGTAGAAACTCCCATGCAGCCGGCTTACTTTCGGTTTGCTGTTTTGGCCATGTACTGAAAATAGGTAAGAAATATGGAGGGAAAATAGCAGTCTTGTTCTTAGATGATAAATTTGTGAGAAAATGAATCACGGAAGAGGTATTTAATTTGGTACCATTTGAATTTTTTAAATTTTATATAGAGATACATACTAACCATATTTTGTGGATTTTTTTTCCCTGAGCTATGGCGACCTGAAAATGGGTAGGTTTTGCTCAAATTTGCATAATTTTAGTATGATTTTGTGTATGTTTTTGCATTCAATGTTCTGGCACATGGAAGCTAGAAGAAAGTAATGTCTTTATTAGAGTTGGGAGGAATGTTGAATCCTTTTTGGTTTCTATGTCCTTTTGGATATTTGGTCTTTTGTCCTTTTGGGTTCCTTTTGAGTCTTTTGGGGTTCCTTTTGAGATAATTCGACGCACCCGAGTCTCAGAAATGTTTAATCTTGGTCATAAAATTAAGAATGTTTATGATAACGAAATCACCACATAACGAGCTAAGCTCCCCATATAATGTACTCACCACCCCATATAATGTACTTAGCACCGCATAAAATGTACTAACCAGCCCATGTAATGTACATACCACCCCATATAATGTACTTAGCACCGCATATACTGTACTGTGTCAGCTGATACTTCAGATCTAACGCCGTGTAACAAAGAAAGTCGACACACCCAGTCTACAGTAAAATCAAAAGACGCTTCGGTATCAGTACGTCAAGAGAAACTCAAACGCTACATGTACATTATGATCAGAAAGCCGTGAAGTCTCATGTCTCCAGTTTTCAGAGGAAATCTACCGTCTCCCAACATTCCCAAAATTCTTCGGACCATCTATCCCCACCGTCTACATTAATCATCGGTAGCTCGATCACGCAGAGGATAAGACGGCGAGGACTGAAACCGAACGTCAAAGTCCGCACGATGCGCGGTGCTCAAATCTCAGACATTCGCCAGGAAGTATCTACAATAAATCTGAGTGAGGTTGGGCAAATCATCATTCAAGCTGGCGGGAACGATGTGGAAAACAGAAGAGATATGGAGGCCATAGAAGAGGATTTTGCTGAAATCGTATCGGATGTTAAAAGGAGATCGCGGAATGTATCCGTTTATCACAGTGAGGTAACCCCCCGTAAAAATGTGGACGTAACCGACGTCAACGAGGTGATCAAGGATGTGTGCGAAATGTACGGTGCTACTTTAATTCAATCCTCAAAAGCAATTATTGCCGTGAATCGCCGACAATATTGGAAGGACCGTTTACATCTGAGTGATATTGGTACACGGGATTTACTTTACGCCTACGAGCAATACGTGCCAGTACTAAAAGGAGGAAACGTGAGTCGCGGATCGTGTTCCTACTGTGATGAGAGCGGTCATAATTCAAGGACATGTCATCATGGTGGGAAAATTTCTTGCTATAGGTGCAACAGAGTTGGTCATAAGGCGAAGCATTGCCTGTTTGACTACTAGGATGAGGGCAACGACTTTAAAGCCAGTATCACATCCCGCATAAATTATTCATCTTTAAACATATTCAATGTTTTACAATCGTTGTGTTGTGACTGTAACTCAATTTATTGTGTATGTTCATCACTCAACAATGTCTCCATAGTTTCATATCCAGACACTAAAAAAATAAGTTCTTCAAAAAACGACTCATCTTTTGTAATACCCCCTTTCATCTTTCAAGTTCAAGTTCAATTTATTCAGATAATCCAACTTAATGGAATACAGAATACAATATATACATTATATACAAATTTTCAAATCGTTCATGGCAATATGAATAACAACATATATTATTACTAATTACATGTATTATGATAAATTTACAGTAGAAAAATCTTGCTAAGGAGGACAGACTTTTGAATTAATAATTTTGATAAATTTACATAATTTTCGTAATCTTGAAATGTTATTTTCTGTAAATAGTTTCCTAAATTTGATAACATTAACTCTTGTACAATAGTAATTTCCTAACAATAATTTTCTATCATTAAGTAGGGTTGTACATTCTAAAATATAATGAAACTCATCACTTAGTGCATTTGATGTACATAAATTACAATACCTTTCATTTCTAGCAATATTTAACCATCGACCTATTTCGATTGGTAGTTTATGATTTGAACATCTAAATCTACACATAATGTTTCTGTCTTCACCTTTTAACCTATCTAAATAATTTTCAAAACCAAATTCTTGCTTAATCAATCCGTAACTTATACCTCTTGATTAGTTTTCTATATCTGATTTCCATTTTTGTTTAAATTGATCAAATGAAATGTCTTTAATTGAGTGAAATAACCATTTCTTATCAAACAAAGCAAAATTATGTGAAAGCCAGATATAACTGAATCCACAGTCATTAAGTATCTTACATATTTGTGTCAACCATGGACTGTTCAAAGTACAATTCATATGTTTTATATATAAAAATCGGTATAAAATTGTTGAAATTCTACTCTCATTTGACTGTATTAATTTTGACCAGAATGAAATCATCCGTGGATACCTAATTCACCATATACTATATAATTAGGAGTTGTTTTTCTGAGATTTAAAAGCATTTTACAAAACTTTAAATGAACTCTTTCTAATATGTCTAAATTACTGAAACCCAAAATTTCACATCCATATAACAATATTGGCTTCACAATTTTTATCAAAAAGATCATATTGACATTTTACAGATAAATGATGCAATCTCCCTTTTTTAAGAATATCATAAACAGCTATCATAGCCTTTTTAGCATTTTGTTTCTTTGCTTCATTAAATGATCCACTTTGTGAGAGTAAAACTCCTAAGTAATTAAAACTCTTGACAACCTCTAATTTCATTCTCAAATATAAGTGTTACATCTCGGTTTGCTCTACCTTTTGAAAATATGACTACTTTTGTCTTACTTATATTAACCTTAAGTTTCCAGATATTACAATAATTTTGAAATATATCTAGTTGTAATTGTAAATCTGCCAAAGAATCACTAAAAAGCACAGTGTCATCTGCATACAACAGAAGAAAAAGTTTAAAATACACGTGAAATAACTCTTCAAATTCATCTTTCATACATTCAATACCAGAGACATTATGATTTTCCATAAATAGTTCAAGGTCATTCAAGTATAGTGAAAATAAAAAAGGAGATAAATTTTCCCCTTGTCTGAGCCCATTATGACATATGAAAAAATCTGAACATTCACCATTAAAAACTATTCTTGATTTAATGTCTTGATACATGTTAATAGCCATTCTCTGTAAGGACCAAAATCGTTCGGCACGGCATGTCATCGATTTTGATGATTTTCGGTATAATGGCTATATATTAAGAACTGACCATGAAAATAACACTTTTTGGCCAATGTGACCTCTGGTTGCCATGGTAACGAGGTCATTCTATTTATAGCACTTTTGGAACCATGAAATAAGCGAGCTCCGGAGACTTCGTTGCCATGGATACCACTTTAACAGCTTGTTCATCTTTATATAATTTATTCTTCCTTACTTCCATTCTTACTTAGTACACTTAGATATGTGATATTTATTACAGGAAGCTTATTGTATTAAGCCAAAATAAGTCAAAATGAAGCGAAAAATAGAGGTGAAAATAAGGGCCAATTTAGTGTGTTTTTGACCATTTTCAATCTTAAATATCACAAAAGGCACCAATAGGAGACTAGTGATTTTCATCAATAGAAATGTATGTTTATTGACAAATAAAATGAACGAAAAATTGGAGTGGGTATTTAAGAGTTCTACCGAAATTCTGTCGTCAAAGACCGTTGCCATGGCAACATTAGACCTTTTTGCTTGTTTCATATCATCTTTGAAATTGATTTTATTCCTCTTTAGAGTTACATAAGATTGTCAAAATGTATGCATGTATAGATATGACTTATATCTTTTACGTAAGAACAATTAAAATGTTCAAGGTCATTGGCTTGATGTTCAAGGTCATTTATACTTTGAGACTCAAATTTTGCATAAAATATTGATTTTTTAACTTTTTTGTTACCGATTTTAGTGATTTTTTTATTATAACATTTTCATAGGTCATATATATTATGAAAGCATATGGATATAAGAAAGACAAATCTTAGTATTTATTGAATTGTAGCAATTCAATAGGAAAATATTTTTCCTTCAAAAAACAAGAAAAATACAGATTTCGTCCCTTTTTTATCAAAATACTCACCAAGAATTTAGATATTCGAAGATGTGAAGAAACGTAATCAATATTTCTAAGAAATAAGTGATACATTTATCATTTTATGGCAAATAACTGTTAAGTTCAATATTTCAAGGTTTCTAAAATATTGACACCTTCATTTTATGAAAAATCAGGATTTTTGTCAAATCTGGTTACTTAAAGTTTAATGACCTTGAAAATTCAGTGGGTGACCTTGAAATATTTTCAAGGTCATTTTTATATCAAAACGCCTCTGATAGATGTATACGTGAACTTCTGTTCCAATATCATGCGTAGATAGTTTGATAGAGGTTGTGTTTAAATTCATCGTATTGAAACCTTTCAGCCGATTGTTGCCATAGCAACTAAATTTGATGGTGCTTTGCATATAAAATGACAAATTAGCCCAATTAATTTTTTATATTCATGTAGAGTTCAAAGATGATACTAATTGGATAACAAGAATTTGGACTTCAAAAATTGGTGCTTTTATGAAATTTTCAACCTTGTAAAACAGTAAAAACATGCAAAAAAGGGTCTTTGAGTGCCCAAAACAAAGCCTTTTGATACCCTGTTTTGGAAAACATTATCAATTGTGCAATAACCTTTTCTAAAACCTGCTTGGTTTTCACTTATAAGTTTTGTTTCATCTGAAAATGCCTGTAATCTAGAACTTAAAATTGAAGTGAATAGTTTCCCAAAGCAACTTACTATTATTATTGGCCTGTAGTTTTTAGGATCTGTCATAAAACCTTTATTTTTATAAATAGGAATAATATTACCAGTGAGCCAGCTTGTTGGCATCTTACCGTTATCAAAAATGAAATTAAAAAGTTTAACTCAAAAGATGATAATATGTCAAATGAGACTATAGAAAACACACGCACTCCGATAATGAAGGATTGTTTGTTATCCGACTCAAATGTATCAGATAACAAACATCAAAATTCATCCAAAAATCTGAATGAAAACTTTGGTTTAGTCATGAGGGGTCTTAGAATTGGAAACTTGAATGTCTGCCATGTTCTTCCTAAATTGGATGAGATCAAACTTATGATAAAATCATCATGTTCTGTAAATATTTTAGGTTTGTGTGAGACATTTTTGAATGAATCTGTACATAATGATTTTCTGAATATTGATGGTTTTGTTTTTGAAAGAATTATCATCTTTGTTTAATATTTAATTATCAAGGATGTATATGTATACGTCCCTGATAAAATTTAATAAATGTAATGTTACAACTGTATGTACAGGGATGGTGGATCAGGTGGTGGTTTATTGCTTTACGTATGTAACGACTTTAACTTTAAGAGAAGGTACGATTTAGAAATTCAAAATATTGAAACCATATGGGCGGAAATTATGATACCTAACAGCAGGTCTATTCTTCTTTGTTCAGCGTACAGACCCCCTTCTGCGCCAGTTCAACTGTTGCCTGGGTTGACGCTTTCGCGACGGAAGTAAATAATGCTGTATCGTGTGATGATAATGAAATAGTTCTTATGGGAGATTTTAATATCGACTTAAACAAAGACCCCCCGTCATACTGGACATCCGCCCTTGAAATCTTCAATCTCTCACAGGTGATTAACACCAACACGCGCGTAACTGCAAATTCTAACACATTGATCGATCATATATATACAAACCGTCCTGACAATATACAGGAGGTGAACGTGCCATATATCACAATGTCAGATCACTTCCCTATTTGTATAACTCGCCGACTACCCAAAATAAATAAAAAGTCAACACATTTGGAAATCGCTTACCGCGACTTAAAGAATTTTGATGAGTTTCTATTCCTACAAGATTTAGCAAATGTCCCATTTCAACATATTGAGCAATTTTCTGACGTTAACAACGCTATGAATTTGTTTTTCCATATATTTCTTGAGGTTTTCAATAAACTTGCGAGCCTTAAAAAAAAACGGGTTAAAACTCAAACTAAGCCTACATGGTTGACCCCTGAAATTAATGAAGCTAGACACAAACGCGACTACTTTCACAAGAAATTAGATTTTGATAATTATAAAATCTGGCGCAATAAAGTAACCACTCTCATTATAAAGGCAAAAGAAAACTACTTTAGTAAGGCAATTAATGAAAATAAAAACACAGGCGATATTTGGCGGAATATGAAACAAATTATACCTAAAGGAAGTCATTCGATTCCAAATAAACTATGTGATGGAGAAACTGAAGGTGAAACTAAAGAGGAAATGGCTAAAATCTTTAATCAGTTTTATGCAAATATTTCTAAGCAAATTGTAACTGAAAACATAAGTCCTGTGTCTACTTTAGAACTTCTTAAAAATTTTCTAAGTCAAAGTTAACAACAGCAAATATATTTGAAATTCAACCAATACTCGAAGAGGAAGTGCATAGGATGCTAAAGAAACTTCAAATCAATAAATCAGCTGGAATAGACAACGTAGGACCGCGAATACTAAAATTATCTGCTGATATTATAGCAAAACCAATAACTCATTTGCTAAATTTAGGTGTCTCAACCTCGAAATTCCCTGATAAGTTCAAAGTAGCAAAGATCATTCCAATTTATAAAAAAGGCGATAAGACAGACCCAGGAAATTACAGACCTATCTCATTACTCCCGACAATTTCAAAACTCTTCGAAAAACATGTTACATCCCAAGTATACAACTTCCTTACAGAAAATGATTTACTAATGGATTCTCAATCTGGGTTCCGTAAGCTCCATTCCTGTCAAACAGCTTTGACTACAATTACAGAAAAATAGATAAAAGAAATTGATGATGGAAATATGACTGGTACTGTTTTGTTGGATCTTCGAAAAACATTTGACCTCGTTAATCACCCACTTTTATTAGAAAAAATGAAGCATTATAACTTTGATACAAATAGCTTACAATGGTTTAAATCATATCTTTCAAACAGGTCACAGGTCGTACAAATAGGTAATGCGCAATCAGGTCTAGAATCCATTTACTGTGGGGTTCCACAGGGCTCTGTGTTAGGACCAATTCTGTTCCTGATCTATATTAATGATCTTCCACTCCATGTCAAAAATTCTCTTCTTGATCTTTTCGCTGATGATGCGACTCTACATCACTCCGGACACATAGTTGATCAGATTGAAAGTAATTTGAATGATGACATACCCAGTGTTAAGACTTGGTGTGATGAAAACAAAATGGCCATCAATGAAAACAAATCTAGATGCTTACTAATTGGTTCTCGTCAACGTTTATCACGCCTTGATAAAAAAGAAATTGATATCGAAGTAAATGGAAAACCTCTTCATAATGTAGAAGCTGATAAGTTATTTGGAGTTACGATTGACAACAACTTACAATTTAACAAACATATTAACGAAGTGTGTCGAAATATATCCTGTAAAATAAGTCTTTTAAGGAGAATTAAACGGTATTTGAATAAACATTATAGAAAGTTGTATTTCAATGCTTACATACTACCAAGTATTGACTACTGCCTCACTATTTACGGTAACGCTTCTAAAACACAACTTGATCGCGTCCTTAAGTTACAAAAGAGCGCGGCACGTGTAATTATGGATGCCCCGCCTGATTCACCATCCCAACCTTTATTTGATGAGCTAGGTTGGCTAAATATTAATGATAGATGCATGTTTAACAAGGGAGTACTTCTTTACAAAATTTTCAATAACCTGGCCCCTCCATATCTCTGCGACCTTTTCTCTAAAAATTCTAAAACAGCCTTTACACTTTGAGATCTGTAACCGGAAATGATCTACAAGTCCCAAGACACAAGACAGAGTCCTTCAAGCGCAGTTTACAGTACAGTGGAGTCTCCTTATGGAATGAACTTCCATCCAATATAAAAGAAGCATCGTCTTTATTTAGCTTTAAGAATAGCCTTTATAAATATCTTTTTGGAAAAGGAAAGAATGAAGATCCCTTGTAATGTTACATTTATCAAACGCCATGATTCAGTATTTCTATTTATCACTTATCATGACTTTTACCATGTCTTATGTATATATATATATATATATATATATATATATAAAAGCACAAAAAAAGGTACAAGCGACCACGACACTAAACGTGTTTAAACCCAGCGGAAGGGACAGTACATCCCTTGAGCCCTCTGGATACACGAATATGTACTTGTATCCAGACGGAACAAGGGACAGTACGTCCCTCATTCCGTTCGGACACGTTTGTGACGTTTGTGCTGTCTATATATATATATATATATATATATATATATATATATATATATATATATATATATATATATATATATTGTAAATATGTTATGTGTATTTGTTTGTTTATGAAGGCCTCGAGGAAGAATAGTGTCTCACTAATCGAGTTACCTTCTTAAAATAAAGAATTTATTATTATTTTTATTATTATTATTACTAACCATCCCATAACATGTGCATACCACCCCGTATAATGTTCTTAGCACCGCATATAATATACATAGCACTACATATAATGTATTTACCACTCCATATAATGTATTTACCACTACATATAATGTACTTACCACCGCATATAATAGGGTACCTGTAAAGTGCGAAACGAAACAAAGACGAAACGAAACGAAACAAATCGAAACGAAACGAAACAAATCGAAACGAAACGAAACAAATCGAAACGAAACAAATCGAAACGAAACGAAACAGATCGAAACGAAACGAAACAAAATGAAACGAAACAGAATTAAACGAAACGAAACAGATCGAAACGAAACGAAACAAAACATAAAACTTAGAGAAAATGAGAAAAAGAGGAAAAATCGCCGAAAACGAATATTTCATGACAAGATCCTATTGAAGGGTCAGGGGGTACCACATTCCTCCTGCCGCCTCCCCCCTCCCTGGGGGGAGGGGGTCTTTGACGGTCAAGACAAATGTTTAAACTTTAAAGTGTAAATTGGTGCAATAGTGAAGTTATTTGGGTTATTTCCTATTTTAAACCTTGAAAAAAGAAATAGACCTGTTTAGATGAAAAACTAAGGTGAGCGAAGCGAGCCTGAAGTATTTGAAAAATGAATTGAAAATTGCGGCGAGCGAAGCGATCTGGAAAAAATTTTTAAGGTATATATAGATGAATTTCGTGGTCGTTTTTAAAATTGAGATTATGTACATGAACGCATAAGAGCAAGATTATTTATATTAAAAGTGATTTCCTAATTTTGGTTACTGTTACCCTCCCAATCATCTGTCCCTCCTCTCGCCCCCTTCTTCCCTCCTCCCGCCCCCTTTCTCTCCCCTCCCTTTGTCCCTGTCCACCCCCTCATTATTGCCTTCAACCGTTAGTTCTTGTGGCCGGAGGGTTTTTTAAAGAATCAAAGTTGACGATTAAAACATACTATATACGGTATATAGCACAATTGCATTTTAAAGGAGAGTGAATGGGATGAATAACCTCGTCATAGACGGAAAAAATATTATTTAGCAGGGAGGAGTCTAGCGCAGAGGAAACAGAACTGTTCCGTTATGTGTATTAAAAAATTTTATCGGAAAATGAGACCAATTAAAAACTGGGGGGCAGATTTCGTTTGAAAAAGGATAAGATTTTTTTTTCCTGAAATGTGCCCCAACGCCGTTTTATGATCTCATTGTCGTGTCATAGCGTGGTTTTCTATCCCCTCCCTTTATTCCTCTTAAATACATGAATGGCATTTGATATTTACTTTTTTTACTTGTCAACTTTGACTCTTTCAAGAAACCCTCTCGGCACTAGTTACAAATGTAGAACTCTTGGATTAAGGCAATATTACATGTTGATCTTGTCTTGAAATATTCGTTTTCGGCGATTTTTCCCCTTTTTCTCATTTTCTTTAAGTTTCATGTTTTGTTTCGTTTCGATCTGTTTCGTTTCGTTTCGTTTCGATCTGTTTCGTTTCGTTTTGCTTCGTTTCTTTTCGATCTGTTTCGTTTCGTTTCGATCTGTTTCGTTTCGTTTCGTTTCGATTTGTTTCGTTTCGTTTCGTTTTTGTTTCGTTTCGCACTTTACAGGGACCCCATATAATATTCTTAGCACCGCATATAATGTAATTAACACACCATATAATGTATTTAGCACTCCATATATTATACTTACCACTCCATATGATGTTCTCACCACCGCAAATAATGTACTTTCCATCGCATATAAAGTTCTTACCACCGCATATATTGATGAAACCATTCCATATATTGAAATATCTCGACATAAGATAGCAATGACGTTCCATACAATAAAATGAATTACTGCAGCATATATTAATTGACATTAATTAATAAACATATTGCAGATTGTATCGTATTTAGCAAATAGTTATCACAGAAGTATTATTACGCAAGACGCTGATTTGGAGATTCAATGTGAAATATAATGTAGTTTGAGTCATTGGCAACACTTAAAGTCGTCATGCATATACAAGTTCAGTATTCGGTACAGGACAGGAAAATTACTGTCGTTGTCGAGTTAGACAGGATGTCGCTATATACAAGATGATTTGATAGGATAATTTGAAGGAACGACATGTAAAGCAGTAAGTCGCTTAAAAGTGGGTCACTTTAAGACAGGTTTGACTGTAATTATAATTATTATAATTATTCTTGTTACTATTTCAGTGAATGTTGCCCTTAACAAACCTTCATGGCAAAGCTCTACCGACTTTTCATGGAATGCTTCTCGTGCTAATGACGGTGACGATAGGAGTGGAAAAGACATGGAGAGTAACAGCTGTTCTCATACGAATGCGTCAGGGTACCTAACTGCATGGTGGCAAGTGAATCTTGAGGCACAGTTTGAGATATCGCATATCAATATAACAACACGACATTGGAGTACGTTATTTTACGAAGTTACTTACGAAGGTCCAGGACAGCCTGACTTTAATAAAGATCCTATCATTCCGAAAAAATATAAATGTTACTAATTGAAGCATCCTTTTTTGACATGCAAAATTTCATCAATTTTTCACCATTAGTTCTGAAGCAACGAACGTCAGTCAAATATATTATCTATTCAAAGCCAAAAAATGGGCCGTAAATGTGACGTTAAAATTAACACAACTTTTGTAATTAAAAACAGTTACAAATCTTCTATAGAGGCAGAATATTAACAAGTTCTGTATTTTTCATTTAGATACATGTATGATGCGGCCAATCGGATATGTATAGAATCATAAACGATGACTAACACTTTTCAAAGATATTGTCGAAAGGAGATAAATTTATGTCTATTTTCAGAACTGTTACATCTTTGAGATGTTAATTTTTGGTGATAAGGGCCATTTATCTAAAAACCCTATCATTTATTTTTCGTAAAAACCTGATATAATATCTTTTTCGTAGATGTACAAGTATGTCAAGTGAAACACTGATAAGTTCCTATTGAAATTGACCGTCAGTAAGTCATAGTGATTTTGTTACATCCCCCCTTATTTTTCCGTTTCCTAATGCTGACGTTACTGCGAAAAACGCGCCAATATCGCCGTTTCTATTATGACGAAATAATTGATCTAGAGCTTTCCGATGAGGTTCTTTTCCATTCGGATCAGCCTCGACCTTTTCCTTCGAAAAAACATTGGTTCGTAAGTGACAAATATATTTCTCACAACATTACTCACTCAAGTTGAAGAATTTTGAATTTTTAAAAAGTGCCTTTTTACTTTTACATCGATTTGATGTAAAACCTTCCACCATTGGCATCCGAGTCTTTTTAGCCGTTACAAATAAAGGGCGAGGGGATCCGAATGGTTCTTTTCGATACTGTTCTGAATCCCCTTAAGGTGGCTCCACAGAGTATCCGAATATACCGTCTTTTCGGAGGCTCTCTTACTGAGGATATTGACATCATTATGATTATGACGTCATGATAACGCGCCAAATAAATATTGTGAACTCGCCGATGAATAGTGTCCACAGCGCTCGGAATTTTCGGCGTTCAAACTCTTCTATCTCGCTTATTTCAGAACGGATTCCAGCGGCAAGTTTGGTATCGATGAAACCAGAGAATTATCGTCTACAATCTGATAGTAATTAATTTTAGCTAGATTTATCGTTTGATCTTTACGTACTAAAATATCCATGAATGAGACCTCTGGCTATCGCTGTAAAAGTCTCCTTTTTATAACGTCATCATCGGAAAATCAACAACTTGTTCGAAATCGAATAAGAAAATATAAGTTTGACTATCTAACAGGCTATTTCTTGGAGATTTTAGCGATATAATGTATCAGATATTTAAAGTATTGTATATCTGATTGTTTTCTCTCTCTCTCTCTCTCTCTCTCTCTCTCTCTCTCTTAACTTCATGTGAAGCCCCTCTCAGGAAATGTTTTTGACGCTCACATCATTGCACTTTGCGACCCATTTCCCTTTTTTTCAAATACCCTTCACGCGAATGCGTAATGAATTATTTTGTCCTCGAAGTTTGATTTTTTCTATGTTAATGGTATTTCTAGATATTGTAATATGAGCTATATGTTGATAATATAGATAATATATATATCCTTCAATGCCCTCAATCCTCTTATATCGCAACTGACGCCAACTTGTTTAGTAAAATCACTTTGATTGATCGCAAAATCTTTTCAGAATCAACCCCTTCTTTAAAAATTATTGAGAACTGTCCCTGTCTCACCAAATAAAAAAAAAATTCTCAGGATGACAGTGCTTTAGTACTACTTTTAAAATTTTGAGTCTTTCTCCCTCTAGATTCTCGCCTTTTACTCTCTCTTTTCCTAAATTTCTTTGAACGGGGGGGGGATGGCCTTCTATTGTTTGGACATATCAAGAATCTCGTATGTATGGACACACACAATGAAAGCTTTGTAAGATTTCCGTAAAGGCCGTTCGGTCCAGAATTCCTACAAATTCCTGTAGTCATACGCTGATTAACAAATACCTCTGACGTCACTATAACATTGAATGAATATGGATTGCAACGTAGAAATTAAGGGAGTGGGGTTACAAAATAATCATAACATCCGTTCGCTAGGTTCGATTTGTTCATATTGCATAGAAATACTTCATATACAATAGTTCATCATTTGTTATTTGTTTCAAGAAAATTAAACGATAGAATTTCATGCAATAGGCATATAACGTCAAAAAATGGCGATCGAAAAACGAGTTTTTTACCTCCTAGATGATCTTAAATTTGTGATAATTCCTCCATTTTCTTAGTTCAATTTCTTTGCTTAAAGATGAAAAAAAAGTTTGAATATAAAATTAAATCATAAAAACATTCATAAATTCAGCAAAATATTTAACAATCTGCATCCTATCTTCAAATTGGCAACATTGGCAAAAATAGAGGAGAAACCCCATAACCGCCAAAATTCGAAAGCGTCATAAAAAATTACTTAGGTTCGATTTTGTTCATTCTTTGCAAAGTTTAATCTTGTATACCAATTATCAAATTCTGAGAATTTCAAAAAAAAATAAACGAGGGGATCTTTTGGGGGGGGGGGGGGGGGGGGTAGGTGTGTGGAACCACCTTAAGTTTTAAGAAAATTATACGTTAAAACATGGTGATCTTTAACACTTCACCATCATCTTCTGACGGAATACATAGGCATTCTGGTAACGTACATATCTCAGCAAATCGCATAAATATATTTTAAGCATTGGAAATTCATCTGTTAACATAATATCGATGAGACTAATAACGACCGAATGATGACGCGGTTTCAAAATATGATATACAATTAGGACTTTTAACTCAGTGTACATGATGCAATATTGACTAACTGTGAAAATATTGACTGAGTCGAAGCCGAGGCCAATATTTTCATAGTACTTAAGTCAATATCACATCATAATTTTATATATTTAGTTGTGGGGTAATCCCGGTCTTTTTCTAGACCTAGGTACATGTATATGGTGATTTATCCAAGAGCGTCGGCGACGTTATCAGCCAATCAGAGCGTCGCTATTTATAGCTTACAGAATAATCTTTCGTATTGACGTCTTAGAATATTCAAAACGCTTTAAGAATGTAATCATAATATGTCTAATGTAGGATAAAGTCGTTACCAAGAAATCTATTGACCTAGTACGCGATTATACTAGATCAAGGCGTAGTGACCTGGTATCATCGCGGACCAGAAAAGGGGATGGTCTCCAGCATGACCACCCTGCACCCATTCAGCAAAACAAACCAACAAGAAAGTGATTTGTAAATGACATTAGACAAAACTACAAACCACAAAAAAAAAAAAAAAAAAAAAAAAAAAAAAAAAAAAAAAAAACCATAACACGACAATAATCACTAGAACATCATACAAAATAATCGAAACAGACGTACAGAAACATCATAATGACAACACATGAAATGAAGGATACCAATGTGCACCTGGCACCGACTTTGGACGGCCATCCACGTCACTATATGACTCGATACCTAATAATACTCTACACAATAATTAAAGCAAAAATTTACTCCCATTTATAATTTTCACATTTTCGATACATACACATAGCAAGTCCATTCTACAAAAGCATTTTCATTTTTTTCTTGACAGACGAAGGACCTTGGAGGCTTGCAGGGTTTTCTATATATGTAACACATGAAAAACAGGAGAACTGGAGTCGGCATGAGTTATGTTTTCACGATAGTAATCCAAAAAACCTTTCTGCGTATAATAGAAAGATTGAATTCTCAAACCCTGTAAGAGGACAATACGTGGTTGTCTACAACAAGAGACCAGCGGATAATCCGGTACAAAACTTCAGATATAGCGGCAATGCTATCCTAGAGTTATGTGAAGTAAAGGTGCCGATAGAGTGTAAGATCTTCAAATTCTATTTCAAAGACATTTTTCATGCCCTTGAAAGATTGTTAGACAATTACATCCATTGAACTATTTAAAACTTGACTTTCCAATTCATCTCTTCATTATACCTTCCGAATAGTTATTGTCAATTTTGAAAAAAATATGTTCTATTATAGTACCAATTTTATTGTAGTAGGCACGTCTTTTGGATATTGAATCCTCGTCAGTTGTACTTCATGTCAAACAGTTTAAGTAAAGCCAAGGTGAATTTTCTACAATATAGACTTTTAATTTCCTCTTGACAAAATGAGCGGCTCCAAATTTTGTGTAGAGTTTATTCAGAAGCGTATTTAAGTGAAAATATGGCCAAAAATCGTTGGAGGGTAGGTGCAAGGAGCTTAATTCTAAACATGACCGAAGACATGATACTGAAACTCCAGCTAAGGACAGAGCTATGCAATGAGGGGATACGCTTTAGATACGGTCCATTGATATTCTAGGGGGAAGGGGTCTTGGGTTTTTGTCGGAGGAAGATAGTAGTGTAAGGATCCCCGGTAAGGTAGGTAGTATTTTTATGTATGGGGACTTCCAGGAGGAATTCCGTGTTTATTTATAGAATGGGGAAGTCCATGGTAAATTTCAGTGGAATTCCTAATTCTATATTTAGGTTTTAGGAAAGTCCCAGAACTATATTAAGGAATGTTCTAGAAAATCATCTATTCGTGGAAGAGAAATTCTCCTACAACTAGATGAAAGAATTGATAAAGACAAATTGAAAGTTTATACATATTTTATTCAACATTGTACATATTTCAGAAAAAAGTCTATGCACTGTACTGTGGCCGCACATTCTGACTCGCCATAGGTGGACGTCCCCTGTTTGCTCCGTAGATGGGTCTGGGGTTGTTTGGCCTGTAGTTGGTTCCATAGTTGTTCGGTCCCGGATACATGTTGTATTCCTGTAGTACAGGACAGTCTCTGGCCCATTGTCCCGTGTCTTTGCATTTGTAGCAAATATCGTTCTGCTACTTGGGCGGCTGAGGACATTCGGTAGCAAAATGTCCCTCTTCATTGCAATTGTAACATACGTATTTGGCTTTCTTCTTCGGTGGTTCCTCTCCATCTTCTGCATTTCTCTTGTTGTCAATCAATGAATGGATGTCGGCTTGCATCTTGGATATGGATGTCTGTTTATCTTCCATCATGGCAGTCATGCGCTGACAATTGCTATGGATGTTGTCCATTCTGTTGCCTGCAGGCTGCTGTACATTGCCGTTTGGCCATTGAAATTATGTCTCCCCCCAACGGAGAGGAGACATATTGGTTTTGCCTTCGTCGTCCGTCTGTCTGTCCGTCTGTCCGTCTGTCCGTCTGTCACACATCGTGTCCGGGCTATATCTCCTGAACCGTTTGCCCGATCACTTTCATATTTTAGTATGTTGTTGCTTATGACCCGAAGGTTTCACATCACCTTGACCCAAGGTCATGTGACCAAGGTCAAGGTCACTTAGTGCATTTTTAATGAAATAATGCATACATTACTGTCCGGGCTATATCTCTTGAACTGTTTTCCGGATCACTTTCATATTTTAGTATGTTGTTGCTTATGACCCGAAGGTTTCACATCACCTTGACCCAAGGTCATATGACCAAGGTCAAGGTCACTTAGTGCATTTTAATGAAATTATGCATGCATTCCTGTCCGGGCTATATCTCTTGAACCGTTTGCCGGATCACTTTCATATTTTAGTATGTTATTGCTTATAACCCGAAGGTTTCACATCACCTTAACCCAAGGTCATGTGACCAAGGTCAAGGTCACTTAGTGCATTTTTAATGAAATTATGCATACATTCCTGTCCGTGCTATATCTCATGAACCGTTTGCCGGATAACTTTCATATTTTAATATGTTGTTGCTTATGACCCGTAGGTTTCACATCACCTTGACCCAAGGTCATGTGACCAAGGTCAAGGTCACTTAGTGCATTTTTAATGAAACTGTACATACATTCAGTCCGTGCTATATCCCTTGAACCGTTTGCCGGATAACTTTCATATTTTAGTATGTTGTTGCTTATGACCCGAAGGTTTCACATCACCATGAACCAAGGTCATGTGACCAAGGTCAAGGTCACTTAGTGCATTTTTAATGAAATTATGCATACATTCCTGTCCGGGCTATATCTCATGAACCGTTTGCCGGATAACTTTCATATTTTAGTATGTTGTTGCTTATGACCCGTAGGTTTCACATCACCTTGACCCAAGGTCATGTGACCAAGGTCAAGGTTTCTTAGTGCATTTTTAATGAAACTGTACATACATTCAGTCAGTGCTATATCCCTTGGAATGTTTGCCGGATAACTTTCATATTTTAGTATGTTGTTGCTTATCACGTAAAGGTTTCACATCACCATGACCCAAGGTCATGTGACCAAGGTCAAGGTCACTTAGTGCATTTTTTAATGATATTATGCATACATTCCTGTACGAGCTATATCTCTTGAACCATTTGCTGGATCACTTTCATATCTTAGTATGTTGTTGCTTATGACCCGTAGATTTCACATCACCTTGACCCAAGGTCATGTGACCAAGGTCAAGATCACTTAGTGCATTTTTAATGATATTGTGCATACATTCTTGTCCGGGCTATATCTCTTGAACCGTTTTCCGGATCACTTTCATATTTTAGCATGTTGTTGCTTATGACCCGAAGGCTTAACATCACCAAGGCCAAGGTCACTTACTACATTTTCAATGAAATTGTAGATACATTCTTGTTTAGGCTTTATCCCTTGGACAGCATACTGGATTGCGTTCAAGTTTAAGAATGTATTTAGTCATGACCAAAAGGTTTCACCTGGACCCATGGTCATTTGATCAAGGTTAAAGTTACTAAGTACATTTTAATGAAATTGTACATGTTATCCCATTGGGGCTGTATCTCTTTTAACTATTTATCAGATCACCGTCATATTTTAGTATGTTGTTGCTAATAACGTAAAGGTTTCACATCACGTTGACTCAAGGTCATGTGACCAAAGTCAAGGTCAATTAGTATATTTTAAATGAAATTGTATTTGTTACATGTACTATGTCCAGGCTTAATCTTTTGAACCGTGATCGGATCACGTCATATTTTAGTATGATGGTGCTGATGACCCAAAGGTTTCACACCTCCTTGATCCAAGGTCATATGACTAAGGTCAAGTATTACATTTTTAGCTCACCTGAGCAAAGCTCAAGTGAGCTATTGTCATAGCGTGCCGTCCGGCGTCCGTCCGTCGTAAACTTTTCACATTTTCGACTTCTTCTCAAGAACAGCTGAAGGGATTTTGATGAAACTTGGTGGGTATGAAGTACTAATGGTCCCCTACAAATGTTGTTGTTTTTCGTCCGGATCCGTCAACAGGTGGCGCCACCACAGCCAAAAGTAGGTCACGGGGGTACCCTCCTTTGACAAACTTCTTCTTCAGAACCGAAGCATGTATCGACAAACCGAAAGCATCAGGATGATCTAGAGAGATGTCTTAAGAAGTATTGTTATTTTTGGTTCCACTTCGAAGTCATGTTTTTGACGCGTTTTTGACGTCTTTTAAGATTAATTAGAAATGCACATTTTGCACTATTTCTTTAAATAACTCAATAAGTGTATAATTTTACACACTCATTTACTGCATATTTATCATATTTAACTTACTTTATGCTTTGATATGTATTTTATGCTTAAAATTTATTTTTTTTTTTTGATTTTTTATGATTTTTTTTATGTAAAAAGAAGGGGGGGGGTGTTGATTTTCATGCGTTTTCTGCTTCTTTTCTATAACCACTCTTCAGATTGTCATGACAATTTGTAGGTATGAGGTACTCATGCATGGTACCCTACAAGTGAAAGAATTTTGTCAAGATATCAACTTTTGAATTTTTAAGGAATATTTGTTAAGATTGTACATAGGTATAATGTATGTTTTCCATGCCCAATGGACCCATGGGGAGTGGCTTCAAACCCCGACGGGACCCCAACAATTTTTAGCTCACCTGAGCATTGCTTTGATATGTATTTTATACCAAAATTTTAATTTCTTGATTTTTTATGAATTATTTTTCTTATGTGAATAGGAAAGAGGGGGGGGGGAGTGATTTTCATACAAATTCAACTTCTTCTCTGGAACTGCTGAACAGATTTTTATCAGTATTTTTTCATGAATAGATATGTTTACTGTGCACATAGACCCAAGGCTTGTGGGTTCAAGTTCTGGTACTTCTTTTATCTATATCAGGAATTTTACACCCTGGTAACTTTAGTTTCGTATAAGAGGCAGCAGAACTCATGTATGCAAGAGTTGTCTTTCTTTAATATAGATATATGTATTCTTGGATTATCGATTCATTTGAATGTTATATATTTTAAATTATTAAATGAGTATGCAAAAGGAAATTAAATAATTCAAAAAAGATGAATAAGTATTTTCAAATTCATCTTGTGAAGACTAAGATATATAATTTTGAAAATAAAATATTGAGAGCAGCTCAAAATATTAATGTAAAACAGAACTTCACATTTACATAACGTAGTGAAAGGAGGGGGAGAAGGCTGTAATTTATTAGCAGGATTTTGCTTTAGCTTCTTTATAACTGTCTGTCTCGGGTTACTTAGATTACTCAAGAAGAAGGGGGGAGATGATTTTCATACATATTCAACTTCTTCCCCAGAACCGCTGAACAGATTTTCATGAAACTTGGTAGGAATGAGGTAATCATGGTCCCCTACAAGTATTGTTGTTTTTTGTCCGGATCTGTCTACAGGTGGCACCACCACAGGCAAAAATAGGTCATGGGAAGTACCCTCATTTGACAAACTTCTTCTTCAGAACGGAAGCACGTATCGACATACCGAAAGCATCAGGATGATCTAGAGAGATGTCTTAAGAAGTGTTGTTAATTTTTTTTCCACTCTGAAGTCTGGTTTTTTTCCTCTTACAAACTTCTTTTTGTTTGATATGCTTAGTTTACGTAGTTTTCAGGTGAGCGTTGTGGCCCCTGGGCCTCTTGTTTTAATGAAATTGTAAATGCTATTGAGTCTGGGCTATATCTGTGGAATCGTATACTGGATCACTCTTATACTATAGTATGCTGTTGCTCAGGATTGGAGGGTTTCTTATCATCTTGACCCAAGGTCATGTGCCCAAGGTCAAGATCATTTAGTTCTTTTTAATGAAATTATACGTACTAATATTGTCTGGGCTATATCTCCTGAACCATTCTTACAATTGTTTTCATATTTTAGTATGTTGTTTCTAAGGACTAAATGCTTCTTATCACATTGTTCCAAGGTCACATGGTTAAGGTAGCTTCTTACATTGGTAATGAAATTGTATATGCTAAGCATGTCCAGGCTGAAATTGTCTATGCTAATAATGTTTAGGCTTTATATTTTGAACCGTGTATCCAATCACTAATTCAGTGTTTTGTTGCTCATGATCCATACAATGTTAAACCTCTTCAAATTCAATAGCATCATTTAAAAGCAGATAAGTTTGCAGCATGGACCAGACATGCATGTTTCGGGTACTTAACCCTCGTCAGTGAGTGTAGGTTTCGGATCACCTATATCCAAGGTCATGTGACCAAAGTCAATTTCTTTAAATATGCTTATAATGAAATTGGATATGCCAATCATGTTTGGGCTTTACCACAAACAATGTAATGAATCACTTTCATGTTTTAGTATGATGTTGCCCATGACTCAAAGGACATCATTTTGCATTTTGGCCTAAGGTCAAAGTAACTTAGAGAGAGAGGGGAGACATCTGTTATTTAGCTAACCTGAGCAAAGCTCAAGTGAGCTATTGTCATAGCGTGCCGTCCGGCGTCCGTCGTCCGTCCGTCCGTCGTCCGTCCGTCCGTCGTCCGTCCGTCCGTCGTCCGTCGTCCGTCGTAAACTTTTCACATTTTCGACTTCTTCTCCAGAACAGCTGAAGGGATTTTGATGGGTGGGTATAAAGTACTAATGGTCCCCTACAAGTGTTGTTGTTTTTCGTCCGGATCCGTCAATAGGTGGCGCCACCACAGCCAAAAGTAGGTCACGGCGGGTACCCTCCTTTGACAAACTTCTTCTTCAGAACCGAAGCATGTATCGACAAACCGAAAGCATCAGGATGATCTAGAGAGATGTCTTAAGAAGTTTTGTTATTTTTGGTTCCACTCGGAAGTCAAATTTTTGACGCGTTTTTGACGTCTTTTTGGACTTAGTCAGAAATGCACATTTTTGCACTATTTCTTTAAATAACTCAATAAGTGTATGATTTTACACACTGATTTACTGCATATTTATCATATTTAACTTACTTAATGCTTTGATATGTATTTTATTCTAAAATTTAAATTTTTTTGATTTTTTATTAATAATTTTTTTCACGTGAAAAGGAAGGGGGGGGGGTTGATTTTCATATATATTCAACTTCTTCTCCAGAACCACTGAACAGATTTTCATGAAACTTGGTAGGAATGAAGTACTCATGGTCCCCTACAAGTGTTGTTGTTTTTCGTCCGGATCCGTCAATAAGTGGCGCCACCACAGCCAAAAGTAGGTCACGGCGGGTACCCTCCTTTGACAAACTTCTTCTTCAGAACCGAAGCATGTATCGACAAACCGAAAGCATCAGGATGATCTAGAGAGATGTCTTAAGAAGTTTTGTTATTTTTGGTTCCACTCGGAAGTCAAATTTTTGACGCGTTTTTGACGTCTTTTTGGACTTAGTCAGAAATGCACATTTTTGCACTATTTCTTGAAATAACTCAATAAGTGTATGATTTTACACACTGATTTACTGCATATTTATCATATTTAACTTACTTAATGCTTTGATATGTATTTTATTCTAAAATTTAAATTTTTTTGATTTTTTATTAATAATTTTTCTTATGTGAAAAGGAAGGGGGGGGGTTGATTTTCATACATATTCAACTTCTTCTCCAGAACCACTGAACAGATTTTCATGAAACTTGGTAGGAATGAAGTACTCATGGTCCCCTACAAGTGTTGTTGTTTTTCGTCCGGATCCATCAAAAGGTGGCGCCACCACAGGCAAAAGTAGGTTACGGGGGGTACCCTCCTTTGACAAACTTCTTCTTCAGATCCGAAGCAGGTATCGACAAACCGAAAGCATCAGGATGATCTAGAGAGATGTCTTAAGAAGTGTTGTTATTTTTGGTTCCACTCGGAAGTCAAATTTTTGACGCGTTTTTGACGTCTTTTTGGACTTAGTCAGAAATGCACATTTTTGCACTTTTTCTTTAAATAACTCAATAAGTGTATGATTTTACACACTCATTTACTGCATATTTATCATATTTAACTTACTTAATGCTTTGATATGTATTTTATGCTTAAATTTTATTTTTTTGATTTTTTATGATTTTTTTTCTTATGTAAAAAGGAAGGGGGGGGGGGGGGGGGGGTGTTGATTTTCATGCATTTTCTGCTTCTTTTCTATAACCACTCTTCAGATTGTCATGACAATTTGTAGGTATGAGGTACTCATGCATGGTACCCTACAAGTGAAAGAATTTTGTCAAGATATCAACTTTTGAATTTTTAAGGAATATTTTTTAAGATTGTTCATAGGTATAATGTATGTTTTCCATGCCCAATGGACCCATGGGGAGTGGCTTCAAACCCCGGCGGGACCCCAACAATTTTTAGCTCACCTGAGCATGGCTTTGATATGTATTTTATACCAAAATTTTATTTTCTTGATTTTTATGAATTTTTTTTCTTATGTGAAAAGGAAAGGGTGGGGGGGAGTGATTTTCATAAATATTCAACTTCTTCTCCAGAACTGCTGAACAGATTTTTATCAGTATTTTTTCATGAATAGATATGTTTACTGTGCACATAGACCCAAGGCTTGTGGGTTCAAGTTCTGGTACTTCTTTTATCTATATCAGGAATTTTAAACCCTGGTAACTTTAGTTTCGTATAAGAGGCAGCAGAACTCATGTATGCAAGAGTTGTCTTTCTTTAATATAGATATATGTATTCTTGGATTATCGATTCATTTGAATGTTATATATTTTAAATTATTAAATGAGTATGCAAAAGGAAATTAAATAATTCAAAAAAGATGAATATTAAGTATTTTCAAATTCATCTTGTGAAGACTAAGATATATAACTTTGAAAATAAAATATTGAGAGCAGCTCAAAATATTAATGTAAAACAGAACTTCACATTTACATAACGTAGTGAAAGGAGGGGGAGAAGGCTGTAATTTATTAGCAGGATTTTGCTTTAGCTTCTTTATAACTGTCTGTCTCGGGCTACTTAGATTACTCAAGAAGAAGGGGGGAGATGATTTTCATACATATTCAACTTCTTCCCCAGAACCGCTGAACAGATTTTCATGAAACTTGGTAGGAATGAAGTAATCATGGTCCCCTACAAGTATTGTTGTTTTTTGTCCGGATCTGTCTACAGGTGGCACCACCACAGGCAAAAATAGGTCATGGGAAGAACCCTCATTTGACAAACTTCTTCTTCAGAACGGAAGCACGTATCGACATACCGAAAGCATCAGGAT
This sequence comes from Pinctada fucata, assembly GCA_028142955.1. Lineage (NCBI taxonomy): Eukaryota > Metazoa > Mollusca > Bivalvia > Pterioida > Pteriidae > Pinctada > Pinctada fucata. Next base: position 50,505,968 of record AP027103.1, on the reverse strand, counting down.
GATCTAGAGAGATGTCTTAAGAAGTGTTGTTAATTTTTGTTCCACTCTGAAGTCTGGTTATTTTCCTCTTACAAACTTCTTTTTGTTTGATATGCTTAGTTTACGTAGTTTTCAGGTGAGCGTTGTGGCCCCTGGGCCTCTTGTTTTAATGAAATTGTAAATGCTATTGAGTCTGGGCTATATCTGTGGAATCGTATACTGGATCACTCTTATACTATAGTATGCTGTTGCTCAGGATTGGAGGGTTTCTTATCATCTTGACCCAAGGTCATGTGCCCAAGGTCAAGATCATTTAGTTCTTTTTAATGAAATTATACGTACTAATATTGTCTGGGCTATATCTCCTGAACCATTCTTACAATTGTTTTCATATTTTAGTATGTTGTTTCTAAGGACTAAATGCTTCTTATCACATTGTTCCAAGGTCACATGGTTAAGGTAGCTTCTTACATTGGTAATGAAATTGTATATGCTAAGCATGTCCAGGCTGAAATTGTCTGTGCTAATAATGTTTAGGCTTTATATTTTGAACCGTGTATCCAATCACTAATTCAGTTTTTTGTTGCTCATGATCCATACAATGTTAAACCTCTTCAAATTCAATAGCATCATTTAAAAGCAGATAAGTTTGCAGCATGGACCAGACATGCATGTTTCGGGTACTTAACCCTCGTCAGTGAGTTTAGGTTTCAGATCACCTATATCCAAGGTCATGTGACCAAAGTCAATTTCTTTAAATATGCTTATAATGAAATTGGATATGCCAATCATGTTTGGGCTTTACCACAACCAATGTAATGAATCACTTTCATGTTTTAGTATGATGTTGCCCATGACTCAAAGGACATCATTTTGCATTTTGGCCTAAGGTCAAAGTAACTTAGAGGGAGGGGGGAGACATCTGTTATTTAGCTAACCTGAGCAAAGCTCAAGTGAGCCATTGTCATAGCGTGCCGTCCGGCGTCCGTCGTCCGTCCGTCCGTCGTCCGTCGTAAACTTTTCACATTTTCGACTTCTTCTCCAGAACAGCTGAAGGGATTTTGATGAAACTTGGTTCGTATGAAGTACTAATGGTCCCCTACAAGTGTTGTTGTTTTTCGTCCGGATCCGTCAATAGGTGGCGCCACCACAGCCAAAAGTAGGTCACGGCGGGTACCCTCCTTTGACAAACTTCTTCTTCAGAACCGAAGCATGCATCGACAAACCGAAAGCATCAGGATGACCTAGAGAGATGTCTTAAGAAGTGTTGTTATTTTTGGTTCCACTCGGAAGTCAAATTTTTGACGCGTTTTTGACGTCTTTTTGGACTTAGTCAGAAATGCACATTTTTGCACTATTTCTTTAAATAACTCAATAAGTGTATGATTTTACACACTCATTTACTGCATATTTATCATATTTAACTTACTTAATGCTTTGATATGTATTTTATGCTTAAATTTTATTTTTTTTTTTTTTGATTTTTTATGATTTTTTTTCTTATATAAAAAGGAAGGGGGGGGGGTGTTGATTTTCTTGCATTTTCTGCTTCTTTTCTATAACCACTCTTCAGATTGTCATGACAATTTGTAGGTATGAGGTACTCATGCATGGTACCCTACAAGTGAAAGAATTTTGTCAAGATATCAACTTTTGAATTTTTAAGGAATATTTTTTAAGATTGTACATAGGTATAATGTATGTTTTCCATGCCCAATGGACCCATGGGGAGTGGCTTCAAACCCCGGCGGGACCCCAACAATTTTTAGCTCACCTGAGCATTGCTTTGATATGTATTTTATACCAAAATTTTAATTTCTTGATTTTTTATGATCTTTTTTTCTTATGTGAAAAGGAAAGGGGGGCAGTGATTTTCATACATATTCAACTTCTTCTCCAGAACTGCTGAACAGATTTTTATCAGTATTTTTTCATGAATAGATATGTTTACTGTGCACATAGACACAAGGCTTGTGGGTTCAAGTTCTGGTACTTCTTTTATCTATATCAGGAATTTTAAACCCTGGTAACTTTAGTTTCGTATAAGAGGCAGCAGAACTCATGTATGCAAGAGTTGTCTTTCTTTAATATAGATATATGTATTCTTGGATTATCGATTCATTTGAATGTTATATATTTTAAATTATTAAATGAGTATGCAAAAGGAAATTAAATAATTCAAAAAAGATGAATAAGTATTTTCAAATTCATCTTGAGAAGACTAAGATATATAACTTTGAAAATAAAATATTGAGAGCAGCTCAAAATATTAATGTAAAACAGAACTTCACATTTACATAACGTAGTGAAAGGAGGGGGAGAAGGCTGTAATTTATTAGCAGGATTTTGCTTTAGCTTCTTTATAACTGTCTGTCTCGGGTTACTTAGATTACTCAAGAAGAAGGGGGGAGATGATTTTCATACATATTCAACTTCTTCCCCAGAACCGCTGAACAGATTTTCATGAAACTTGGTAGGAATGAAGTAATCATGGTCCCCTACAAGTATTGTTGTTTTTTGTCCGGATCTGTCTACAGGTGGCACCACCACAGGCAAAAATAGGTCATGGGAAGTACCCTCATTTGACAAACTTCTTCTTCAGAACGGAAGCACGTATCGACATACCGAAAGCATCAGGATGATCTAGAGAGATGTCTTAAGAAGTGTTGTTAATTTTTGTTCCACTCTGAAGTCTGGTTATTTTCCTCTTACAAACTTCTTTTTGTTTGATATGCTTAGTTTACGTAGTTTTCAGGTGAGCGTTGTGGCCCCTGGGCCTCTTTTTTATGAAAAACATTTTGTTTAATTCAAAGTTGGTTAAATCAATATCAGCAACTTGTTCAGAAGTCATCTTAGTTGTGTCTCCTATGAAGCACAAAGCATGAATGACTAGCTTTTAAAATGTGTGCGAAATATATACTCATATTATGGGTTCACAGAATCTACAGTTGATGATAATTATTCCTTTTGAGAACCAGAAAGACAACAATACCAATGGTCATGCGCAATGGGAAGGAAGACATCGAGAGTACCATCCGATCAGCAAGCATTATTTCGACACGGTGGATATTCATATAAGGAACGACAAGGGAGAAAAAAAAGTGCCATTCTTTTCCGGTAAAGCCATCGTGAAACTACACTTCCGGAGAAAGCAATTATGATCGTAAATCGAGGAAATCCGCGACATAGAGGAAGAGGGGGGAGGGTTATGTGGGACGTTGGATGATACCTTATCATTAGACGGGACGAAGATATAGCCAAAGCGGCCATTAAGCGCCTGGATCCCCAAGTTTTAAAGTCGGCTTTTCATGTGGGACTGGACCTGATGCACGGTAAACCTATCAAAGACTCGTTAATGACCCGGGGTAAACAATTTACTTACGCGGTCGCCAGGAACGCCCCCTACGTAATGAGAGACGCCAGTGCACAAAAGAATGTTAGACAGGTACAGACCCATCAAAAGAATATGAGGCAAGCCGTGGTAGATCGCATGAGAAGAAAGAGAAGAAGAGTACCACCACCACCACCACCACCATCATCAGCCTCCCGACGTACCCATAAAAAGCCATGTCAAAAGGTCAAGGCCTCATTTGCAAAGAGGTCGTGGAAGGAGAAGGTCAGCAGCTCTCAGGATGATTCTCGGAAAAGGATTGAGGAAAGCCAACAGGATTGATAGAAACAAAGTCAAAAGAATCATTAAAAGAACGATAGACATCTTTGATTAGTGTCCAAGATGATGCACCGCGAATCATGCGAATGTTCAACGGAGGGATTAGAGATTGATCGGGTTCCTCAAACCATGAGCGTTTTAGAGAAAGCTCAATGGGAAGAATACTATCCTCTCAATGCCATAGACAATAGGAATGCCGGCGCATCAGTGGAATTCGAGATCAAAGGTCATGGTGAAGACTTTTTGGATTTGGCACAGACTTACGTGTACGTCAAACTCAAGATTACCCAAACCAATGGTACCGACTTGGCAGCCGATACCCAGACGACCCCGGTCAACAATTTCTTCCACAGCATGTTTAACGAGATCGACCTGTCCTTGAATGGAAAAATCATTTCACCCAGTACCAACACGTATCCGTATCGAGCCTATTTGGAGACCTTGTTGTCTTACAGACCCGATACCTTGAAGAAATCTATCAAAGCCAGCAATCTATGGGGCAAAGATGAAGGGGGAAAGATGACACTGGGAATCCCCACGTAGACGACAAAATTGACGCTGCATACAATGCTTCTCTGAGAGCCAGACACCATTTGATAGCGGAAACTAAGGAAGTGGAACTTTTTGATCGTTTCCACTTGGACATGTTTCAACAAAAGAAGTACCTGGTCAACGGTGTCGATGTACGTCTGAGATTCAACCGTGCCAGCACCCCTTTCTGTTTGTTTGGAACTGCCGACGGAAAAAATCAAAATTTCGAGCATGATGTTATTTGTACGCAAAGTGTGTCCGATGTCCGGTATCATCAATCGAGCCAACGCATTATCGAATAGCAGTATCCCTTGAGACGGGTAGAAGTCAAGTCCTTTACCATTCCTGTCGGTTCCCGATCTTCAATCACGGACAACGTCTTTGCCGGACAATTACCCAAGAGAGTCTTCCTGGGCATGGTGTTAAATACAGCCTTTAACGGGGGTATCGGTACCAACCCGTTTAATTTTCAACATTTCATCTGCACCAAGGTGGAGATCAGCCTGAGTGGAGAAACACAGAATACCCGCCCTTTTGAACCCGATTTTGCCAATGTTTTTTACCTGCGCTGATACATGTCCCTGTAGCAAGCTTTGGGACGTATCGGAGAAGACTTGGCAACCGCCATCGGCTACAAAGATTACGGTGAAGGATTTACCCTGTGGGGTTACGATTTCACTCCGGATCAGAATGCTCAGAGTTTCGAAAAAGTTCACCTGATAAAAACCGGGAACATGAGAATAGAACTGCAGTTTTAAGCAGCCTTGGCACACACCATCAACTGTATCGTGTACGGAGAATTCGACAACGTGTTGGAGATCAACAAGCAGAGAGAAGTCAGTGTGGATTGCTAACATTATGCAAGGACTACACACCTATCAGATCTACGATATATTATCCAAAGATCCCGACGTGGGACCTCATTTTGGCGGGGTGTATTCTAGGGACTGTTTACCCTCGACGTCAATAGGTCAAACGGTCGTCTTGAATACGGATATGGCATCGGAACCAGGTGAACATTGGGTGTGTATCTACATCGATTCCCGTACCGGGATAGGAGAATACTTTGACAGTTACGGATTACCACCCCTCCGGGAATTTGAAAGGTTTATGGCATCGAGATGTCGACAAATGACGTACAATCCAGTGTGTTATCAAAGCGACGGGACCAGAATATGCGGACATTATTGCATTTATTTCCTGAAGAAGAGAAGTCAAGGACTTCGGAACCCGTTCCAGATACTTCCTCATCCCAAAAACACCCCAGGGGATGGAGAAACTTTCGGAGACGATATCGGATCCCCCAGTCCCTCCACAGAAATGCCAAAATTGTCGATCACGTCGAAAAGACCACCACAGGACTTGCTCGAAACTATGATGACCTTTTTATTCTTTGAACATTTCATGTTGTACATATTTCTGTATTACACTATAAAATTGTAAGTGTCTGACAATGGGACGACCCTAATCCTTGTCGGACACGTTGTGTTAGCGGGGTACCATTAAACAGTTGAATGACAAATATGCAAAATGACCATATCCCCGCATACAGCACAAAATCGATAATTCAGAAAATCAGAAACCGAAGGCATACAAAATCAGGATAAAACAGGAACCAAAGCAAACAAACAAAAACCTCCACCACATGAAAAGAAGCGAACTCACGACATGGGAGTGAGACCAGGTGCCCAGGAAGGGTAAATATCTCCTGCTTGCATGCAACACCCGCCGCTTTAATTCGGTAGAACTGTCACATCCGGTTACTTCCATTTCGGAAGACATAGAGTACAATCTTTAGTTGGATGGTTCAAATGGTCTATGACAGAATATCATCCACCATTCTGGAGAGTGGGACATCATAGTGTATGACGAGTTCCCCATATCGACCGTAGAACGTCCTCAGTGACGATGTTAGTAGGTCAGAAACATATCCCTGACTGAGAAGCTTATCTGAAAGACGCCTAGCTCTCAGAACAGAATCCGTATATTTGGTACTTGCTCTGGCATAGCGTATCAACTGAGATATGAACACGCCATAAGCTGGCGATGAAGGGATGTTGCTAGTCAGAAAAGGAAAGTTTGTAATGCTGAAATTGAAGTCGTCACGTTTGTCATAGAGTGAGGTGTTCATGTGACCATCAGTGTCGTAGGACATCATTATGTCCAAATAGGATGCTGAATTATTTGTCTCTGTAGTTTCTTTGACTTCAAGCTCTGAGGGATAGATACTGCTCAGGTAATCCGTGAATTTTGGATAATTGATGAACAACACATCGTTTATGTATCTGTTAGTGAAGTTGAAGTCAGAAGCTAAGTATCTTTTTCCGTCAGAGACCAAATATTGAATGAATTCAGCTTCGTACGAGTAAAGGAAAATGTCGGCAAGGAGTGGGGCACAATTGGTCCCCATTGGAATTCCGACAATTTGCTGGAAGACCTTTCCTGCAAACACCACAAAAATGTTGTCGATCAAAAAGTTTAACATCTGAATAATATCTGCTTCAGTGTACTTATTGTCAGAATCGGACTTTTCTTTTACAAAGTAGGATTTGTCACAGTTCACAACAATAAATTTGTATTTGTGACTACCGTTCTTACTTGTAAACGCATTACTTATAATTTTTGCGAGTCTTTCTTTCAATTTAGAATGTGGAATTGTAGTGAAAAGTGTCGAAAAATCAAAGGCTTTGATCGAATGGACTCTACTAAAATGAGTGGATTTCAGATGTTAAAAGTTCCTTCGAATGCGAGAATACTGTCGAACAATATTTTTGAAGCCCAGATTTGATTTCAGATAAAACTTTGGTGAGTAAGATCGATACAGATTTGGTAGAACATTTTGAGGAACCAGCGATGAAACGTTGTTTGTACGGATTCTTATGCATTTTAGATATGCAGTATAAGTATGGTAAATCTAAATCTAAATTGCTAGTGTGGAAGCCAAAGGAAGCAAGACCTGATTTGTGGTTGTCTATTATTTCAGAGGCAGAAAGGTTTGTTGGGGGTGTAAGTTGGATTTCCATGTGTCGAATTTAAACCCAACTCTTTAACTAGACTGTCGAAATAGTACTTTTTGCAAGTAAATGTGTAATTATTTGAGGGTTTTTCCGCTGGTGTGATGACATAATGTTCTTGGAGGTAGGTAAGCTCTGTGATAACATCAGGGTCTTTAAATATAGACTCGAATCTGGTGTTCACAGTTGATTTTAATCGGTTAATTTTAGATAAAAGTAATCCTCTGATGGATTTTAAAATTGAATCAAGTGACATTTTGTTTGTCATTCTTATAAAAGAGCTTTTTTCTTCTCCACGCCATCATTTGTTCACGATGGCTGGACAAGGAAGCACCTCTTCGATGGACGCTAGTGGTTTTGCCAGGCATTCTGTAAAGAACGATAATGAAACCGATTCGGTACCTTCTTACTATAGATTGTGGGAAGAGAAATCTCCTTCTACCCCTGCTTATCGCCGCAGTATAGAACAAGAAATAGTTCTGACTCCCGAACCTCAGAAAGTATACAGTTTACAACCGCTTTGTCCAGAATACGTTGGATGTCCAACGCGTCTAGAAACGTTCAAGGACTCTTGGCCTAGATACTTGCGAGGTCCCAAGGTCGAGGACATGGCACGTGCTGGATTATTCTATTCCCAGAGTGGGGACAAGGTCGTCTGCTTCCAATGTCGATTAGGACTCAACTTCTGGGAACCTAACGATTGCGCTTACAAAGAACATGCTAGATTCAGTCCTCAGTGCAAATATGTCAAAATGGTGTGCGGTTAAAAGATCAAGGACGTTCCTGTGTACATATGTATATAGGTATATAAAAGACGTTGTTGTTGGATTGTTGGCATCAGTATCAAATCAGGAATCCGTTGAAGATACCAGACGAGGAAACGTATAATTACACGTCATAAAAGAATGTCAACCACCACTCCAAAGAGAAAAAAAAACTATTGAAATAGATACCGGAACAAATCAGGATTTTAATCAATCAAGTGCACGTGGACATGATCGATTACTGGTATCACTGGGCATTTTGCACGAGAGGACCTCGCGAGAACGAGTACGGTATCCGGATTGCGGACAACAGTTTCTTTCAAGTATCGTACAAAAGAGAAAAGCTCATCATCAAACGCAGTAAGAAGAATTGGGTGTGATGTAGACTCAATCACCAATGTGCGTACATGAAAAATATCAGACGCAGTGTCGCCAAAAGACTAGGCATCCTATATTGCCCCATCAACGGCTGATGCATTTGTACGTGTCGAGACGCGTACAACCGCGTGTACGTGCCACCCACTTGTACCGTTACCGACATGAGATGCATTTACTGGGCCAATTTGTTACTACCCGCGACCTTGAGAAGACACGACCTGGAAGAAAAGATGGATGTACTGGGATTTCAAAGGTCAAGTGCACACGGATTTAAATTTTAGTAACAAGGTCAAGGACGTTGGTATTCGTATATATACAAGAAACTTTTTGAACAATGTAATCAAAGCCATGGATCCACTCGATATTCAAGATGAAGAAACTTTTTATTACACGATTTACAATACGGATGACTATAAAATTGATAGAAGAAAACCGTATGGACTTTTTTTTAAGGAACTTAAATTATTACCGTTTCCGAAGAGCTATATGGGATGCAAGTTAATGAGACAAGTAAAAATGCAATCTTTACAACAAATCGTTGCCCGAGCAGTGATCAGAGAATGTAAACATCCATTGAAGAGAGAACTACTCTTAGAACAGATACCTCATCCCATCAGGATTTTCATCAACCAAGTACACGTAGACATGCTCGATTACTGGATAGAGTCGGTATCCAGAAGACCCGATGAACCAGAAAATTACAGACGAATTAGAAACGGCGATTACTTCCCATGATATTACAGATACACTTCAACCTGTGACACCTTTAATTTGTTCAAAAGTTTTTGCGATCATCATAGATTGAATGAATACCGAGAAATAAGACGATTGTGTAAAAGATACAATCACAAATGTCCTCTATTCAAAGGTGACTATATACCGCCTTACCAACGTGTTTTGCACTATCCTATTAATGGCGATTGCGTTTGCCCGTGTGAACACGAATACGACTGTAACTGTAGGAAATGTAATTGTGACTATTGCACATTTGAAGAACTTCCTTGTACAGTGGAAGATATGAGACACATTTACTGGGCTAACTTTTTATTACCCTTGACCTTGAGAAGACATGACCTTGAAGAAAAAATGAACAAATTGAATTATACATGTAGAGTACGCTGGTGGTGGTGGTAATTTCAAGTTCGTTTAAACATAATATAAGGAACTTTTGTTCACGCGTTACCTCATTCAGACAAAAACTTCAGAAGGGAACAGACGTGTGAACAGAACGCTGCTGCTGCTGTCGATGAAACTTAAAAAGATGACACTAAAAAGATGACGACACGGAACAAAGATGTGAAAGACTGAAAAAAGAAATAGCCGCTTATCAAGAACAAAGACACAAGATGGGGATCGATTCGTACGATGACTTTATAAGATATGAAGAAATTGTTCATCGCGAACAACTGGAGAAACAACAAAATGATATGTCAAACAACTGATGAAATTTCAAGAACAAATGGATCAACACTTGGGTGACCATTTCGAATTTGTGGACAAACCCACGAAGCAATGCAAGTTCAAGTTCGTTCATCTCGATGACGGTTCCGTCGACTTTGTAGCAACATGGATCGGACTGAAAGTTTTGAAATTCATCAAAAAGAAAAAGGAACCGAAACGTCTGACCCAGAAAAAGATGAAAAAGGAAAATCCCGAAAAGGATGTCAAACAGGTCATCTATGCTGCCATTCATCCCGAATGTATGGCTGCAGACGATCACCAAAATCAACAAATGCTGGAAATCTGTCTCAAGTGCAGACGATACGATGAAGAGATGCAACAGTGACTTTTTTATTGTAACAAAACATTTGTCCTTGAACATTTGACTTTGAATGTTTGTCCTTGAACTTTTGTTTGTCATTAAAGTATTGAATGTCACGTGATCTTTTTTTCTTATTTATATATAGAGGCAACAGTAAAATAGTTACATTTCAATCATATCTGTCGAATACGTAAGAGGTGATCTTTTGACTTTAGATATAGAAGCCATAGCGCACGTCGTCAATTGTCTTTGCATTCGTCCCCATGGATGGAGTTTAAGAATTGCCCAAATGTATCCAGAGTCCGATGTATACGGTCGGAGAAGGTCACAAGGGGGTAGAAACTTGGCTGTCTACCAAGATAAAGGAACACCGGGTACCATAGTCACTTATTACTGTCACCACAAATATATCGTATCTATCTTAGCAAAATGGGAATACGGTATAGCACACCAAAGACATAAACGTCACATTCATCCCTATCGTGATACACAGGAAGAACGTAATCAAAGGTTTCAAGAATGTTTAGCAGTATTAGGTGATCTTGACGTAAACACCATCGCTTTCCCGTGCAAGATGGAATGTAACCGGGCGGGCAACCTTGGCCTTTGTACGAGCAGCTGATTGGAAAATTTGCGCGCCAAACGGGAAAGATAGTTCTGATTGCTCAGAAAGTCGGTTAGGGCTTTCCTTGACGTCCGCAACATTTTACATAAATAGGAGGAGAATTTTTTAACCGATTCACACAGACTTTTGATCGAAGATGGAGTTCCACGATAGAATTACAGAGGGGGAAGAAGCCATATTAAATTTGGTTTTCATTAAATAGAGGGAAGACGGGGTAGTAGCAACGGCCCCACCACCACCGCCACCTCCAGCAGCACCCCAACCAGCGGCCCAGTCACCACCATCAGACCAACAGATGACCGACAAGGAGATCATTACCTTGTTGGAAGAAATGGTAGACGAGAACAGAGAGTTAAAGGCAGAAGTTAGAAGATTGGAGAAAAAGGTAAAGTTCCAGCTTGCGATGATGACAAGACGACGATCGGTCAGGAGGAAAAGACCATGCCACTGTCCCTATTGTTAATAGGTAACCAACAATTTAATGACCCTTTTAAGGGCCAACCATATTTTTAGAAAAGTAGTCATAAGTAAGTCCAAAAAACAAAAGACGAGTTCCACATATTTTAATTTATTATACGCAAAATCTATTCACATAACATTACAAATCAAATGTCACTTTTTTCTTCTTCTTTTTGAATTCTTCCGCCAAGTCCCGTTGACTTTCGAAACGATCCCAGGCCACGTACAGTCCCGATTACGTTAACTGTCTACCCCTCAAGGAGGACTTTTTGTTAGACGAAGGAGAAATTTTGTGAGGTAAAATGAAGACGAAAAAAATAGAAGAGGAATAATTAAGGCGAAATGTACAAGGAAAAATAGAAGAGAAATTTGCGAGGTGAAAGGAGAAAGAGAAGACGAATTTGTAAGTTGAAATAAACGAGAACCCTGAAAGCGAACTCGAAAGAGAAATATTTCTCCTTAAATTCCCCCTTCGATACTCTCCGTATTCTGTTACGTTTCTCTTACGATTCCGCTTACATTTCTCTTTCAAATTCCGCCTTCAGTTCGCTTTCAATGTTAAACGTCTTTAAATTCAATAGCATTATTTAAAACCTGATAAATTTACAGCATGGACCAGACATGCACGTTTCGGGCCAAAAATGTACCAAAAGACGAAGCAGAATGGTTGGGATATGATGCTACAGGACCCACGTTTTAGAAATTTCAAGAAATTTTGTTACAGAAAATTTCAAATGCGTTGTTCGCCTCAAGCCTCGTTTTGGAAATATATATATGGGCGGGGCTTAATGCAATGCGGTCAATGTATAAATATTACAATATTTTCAAAATGTTTATTTACACTCTTTTCTTTTATCACACTTATTATCGAATTATATGCTATGATAATTGTTTTAATATGTCTAGATATATTGAGTCTCTTGATAAAATTTAATCAATTTAAAACAGCCAAATTTATCGTGTAAAATAGGTCCGTTTCAACGGGTAATAGAAGTTTTTTAACAATTGTTTTAGAATATGAGTCAAGAAGCAAGTCATTTTATTCATCTAGATGTCAGCTCTCATTATTGACCCCTTGTACTTTACATGCATATACCCCGTAATCGATCGATTATGACAGGTGTCGTTCATGTAGGCATTGTAGTCTACCTGTGTGGAGTCAGTCATGCGTTGAAATTGTTTACGTCCAAAAGTGACAGTGTCAGGAATTGTCAGATATAAAATGTATAAAAAAATATTTTAGAGTGATAGTGTGTTTTATTTATATTCTTTTTAACAATAACTACAGGAAACGCGTAAGGGAATTCCCTCTCACGAATATATTTGGTTTTTTTTTTTTCAATTTTCGGTCATTTGTGTATACTGGGCAAATTTTTATACTCTATGATCCCTTCCTCCTCCGCCATTACAAATTTATTTTGGTACCCATTTTGTTTTTTGTTTTTTTTTTTTTGCGGGAATTCCAATTCAACGCTCTGAAAAAGAAGTTCTTACTTCACTGTTTTTCTTTTTTTTTCTTTATAGATTCTTCATCTTTATTTCGATTTTATCTCGTTTTTTTTTCTTGTTCTTTCATCCATTTACAAAAAAACCCTTCTTTGGTTCCATGATGTGACTTAAATTTCTCGCGGATTCCAACATATCGATCGCTGGGTACCATATCGGGAAGGCATTACGGCCGTCTTATCAAACAATTGTTCAAAACTTTTCTGGACGGACAAAAACTATATTCCTTCAATTTATATTGGGGGCGCATTCCCGATACAACATGCTGTGCTTGATTGACGATCCTGGTATGTGAAGCCCTCGTCATGAGATAAATTAGGCACATTGTTGACATAATTTTTCTCATAAAATGATTAACATGTATTATTATGCTTCCGGTGAGTTTCTTCTGTGATAGGTTCTACTCTACCATATTGTGACAGAGAACGGTTCAGGTGTACACTATCACCTTTCTTGGTGTGCACTATCACGCTAATAGTGCACCCCTGTCTCTCCTCAGTAGTGTTCTTAACATATGTGATGCTTACCTGTTTATATATACAGACATGTCATTTTCATACAAGATATTTAATTAAATTTGTTTGCATACCCAAGCAAATATTCCTAAATATTTATTTTTTCCTTTAAAATTAATGCCAAATATATATTGCTATATTTTTCTTGCTAAATAATGCCTGTACTAATCGACCACACTATAGATCTTTTAGAGTCAAAGAGGGGTAAATCCAGAATATGCACAAGGTTTTTTGAAAGAGAGGTAACTCGTACAATCAATATTCATAACATATATCTTGAATACGTTTTCTATGAAGGGAATACACTATCAAAAACAAATGCTCCTAGATAGTTATTTTTTCCTTTAAAATTAATACCAAATTTATGTTGCTATATTTTTTCTTGTTAAATTATGCCTATACTAAACGACCACACTATAGATCTTTTACAGTCAAAGAGGGGTAAATCCAGAATATGTTTGTCTGTAACACAGAGTTTTTGAAAGAGAGGTAACTCGTGCAATCAATGTTCATACCATATATCTTGAAAACGTTTTCTATGAAGGGAATACACTATCAAAAGCAGTCGGCATAATAATAACAATAGTGTTAGGTTTAGTGTTCACTATGCCGAAAAAGTAGTCAGGGTTCTGGCACATAGTGCACTCCCCTTCGGGTCGTGCACTATGTGCCAGAACCCTGACTACTATTTCGGCATAGTGAACACTAAACCTAGCACTGTTATATAAATAGATCTAGAGACATTGTTTGAATGAAAGCACGGTTCTAGAGCGAGAGTAGGAGGACTCTCCATCCTTTCAGAACTTGCCAAACATTCTTCTTTATACATTGTACATGTATGATTTTTTGTTTGTTTTGTACTTTTGTACGTATATTTTTTTGAAAAATCATAAACAGGATGCTCGCAATGATTTGCCCCCCCCCCCCCCCCTAAAAAATTCTAATAACCCTCCTCTCCAATCTTGAGTTCAAGTACGACCCAGAAGCCACTTTTTTCAAAACTTTATCGGGCAAGGGCCCTCTTCCGAACCCCCGCAAATGGGAGGTACTGTACACCCCTCCAATACCCACCCCCCTTTTTGGTCTCGCAATTGATCCAAATAAAAAGCGTAAGTCTTTCCCGGCAGATGAGGTTCTGGATCCGCCCCTACTTTTTGACTATGAGAATTCTTTTTCTTTTGTTTTAACTACGAGCTTTCAATTTAAAGATACAGTGTCCCTGCAAATAATTTTTATTGAAAACGTAAAATTAATTCCAAAGAGTCTAGATTGAGGAAAAAAGCGCCATAAAAAAGTTTTATTTGAAAATATGCAATAACCACCCTAATATTGTCGATTTTGTAATGATTAAATCTCCATAGACCTCTATTGTAAAAACTCAGTACATTGTAGGTGGCGTTAGTGGAATGAATTAGAATTGCGCACCCGAAATTCAAAATTCCGTTTTTAAAGGTCTATAACAGCGAATGTATGCGTTAAATTTGCCTGAAAATTTGAATTTATACAAATGAGAATGTATACTTTCATATGAAAAGAACATTTTGCATAACAAAATTTTGTAAAATTAATTACTTTTCAAGGACACCGTACCTTTAAATGTATTAGTATATGATAAAATAGCCTCCAGTATGTCATTATGAAAAAGGAAAAGAAAAAAAAACGATAAAATAAGTAAAAGTTGAAGAAACAAATAAATCTCTTCAAAAATCCATCCTTGTAAACTTGGTGCAATAAGAACGTACACGACACATGCAAGCTGAGTACGTGAAAGGTACATTCATAGCAGGTAGTTTACATATTAAATTTCATCATTAAATCAGGGATAAATATATATATCTTTACATACGTCCCTGATTATATCAAGTCATAACATTAAATTTTATTATTTTTAACTTAAATTCATTGTGAATATATTCTCTCCCTATCTAAAGTTGAAATGACCGCATGGTGATATCACGCTCCGATGATTTTCACACCTGGCAGGTAATGGATAAACGTACCCTGCGCGGTTAGTTTATATGTGTGTATTTGTCAAAACAACGATTTGTTAATTGGTATGTTACTTAAAAAAAGGATTTGTGCTATAGATGTACAAATGCGAAGAAAACAAACCACGATTTATAACTTATACATACAAAAAGCTACTTTTCGATTTACTAATAAAAAGTTCCTTTACAATGTATTTAGTAAGTAAAACTAAGGACCTGTAACGATAAGGCGTAAAATCTGCCCAAAAATAATGAATTTTATAGTAATTCATTTATTTAATCAAGTTTGCGAAATACTTTAAAAGATAAAACCCCTTCAAAATCTGAAGAAAATTTTTCATAAAATTGCTCTTATAGAGAGATATTTGAGTATAAATGTGCTTATTTTGAATAGAAATCAATGAAAATCGGAAAAGTTTCCATAAAATATCGTTCCCCCCTTTGGAACACAACACCACTTATACCTAAGATGTATTTTCATAGTACAAATTTTCTGTAAAAGCGGAGTTGTGTTCGAAAGGGGGGAACAATAGTCAATTTACGAAAAAGCGATTGGGCGGGTCGGGGTGAAGGAAAGATTTGAAATTAATAGAAAATTAGTAATTGGCATTTGATTCGCATTCGACATATACCTAACTTCTTTATCAATAGTTTCGAATTAATCAATTTTCAAAAAAAAATATTCGCTGTTGTTTACTTTTTCACTAACAAATTCCTTTATTTAAATTTTGGGCATTGATAATTCAACAACCCCTCGCAATAAAAGTTAACAATTAGCGTTGACGACTGGAGTACCAGAAAATCTTAGAAATATGCTAAAAACTTCCTCGGTAACATTCACAAAGTATTTAGAAAATGTAATTATGTTAAATGTAAAAGAAATGTGATTTTATGTAGTGAAAAAAGCTTATTCAAAATATTTTTATAACGGCGGCGTTGTTAATTGTCGATATAAGTGAGAGTGAGTGTTCGATTATATATCTCAGGCCACGTGTTTACGGTCTGATAAATCCGGGATATGATATTTGAAGAAAATCATGTTTTAGCACGATATTCCTTTAGTTATTGAATCTTCTAATTGTAGTTCATTTAAACATTTTGATCAACAGAAGCGACCGATTGTCAGAAAATTATTTATACCATAAAAAAGACCACCCACCCTCACTTCTACGTAAAAAATATACCGTATAACCAGAAATTTTCGCGAGTATCAAATTTCGCGTTTTAATGGTAAAATAGGGTGTCTTCATTTTCGCGAGTACATTTTTTCGCGATTCCTAAATTAGAAACAAATATGTTCATATGATGTAACTGTTTTGTGCCTTTTATTATTGAAGTATTAGTTATTTCTATCATGAGAACACACTCAATTCACTTTCCTTTACGTCTAATCAGGAAAAATGAACAATGGCACACGTACAATATGAAGAAATGAAACGGATATACCAATTTATGATCAACCTTATCAAACACAATTTTTCGCGAGAATATTTTTTCGCGACTCGATATCCCTCGCGAATATAGCGAAAATTAGTATCTCGCGAAATTTTCTGGTTATACGGTACTAGGTTGTTTCTCATAATTATGTCAATAAAACTTCGATATTTGATTAAAGATACTTGAAATAAAATAATTTCATGTACAGGACACATTTTAAATAATACTAGTTGAGCTGGTATCGCAAGTAAAATTTTGGCAGATTATGGCTCTTAACGTTACAGGTCCTTAGTCGTGTACTTTAATGCAACACAAAGAAATTACATCAAACTACGTTTGTACCCTCTATTTAGGGAAATCCCCTAGTATGCAAATGAGGAAACCTTGCTTTGATTGACAAGAGGACTTAAAGCGGAATGAAAGCGAAATATTTCGCTTTCGTTTCTCTTCTGTTTACGCTTTGCGTTTCTCTTACCTTTTACGTTTTGTTTCTGTTTCTCAAAAATTCGTGTTCATTTTTCTCTTCCAACACTGAAGGCGAAATTTTGAGGCGAAATAAAGGAGGGAAATTAGAAGAGAAATTTTGTGAGGGAAAATGAAGACATAAAAATAGAAGCGAAATTCGGAGAGATGAAGGGAGAAAAAAACGTTAAAGGGGGGCAGTTAACGTAATCGGGACTGTATTTACACCATGCCACCACTCTGTCTTTGATTTCTTTTTCCAAGATTCTCGAATGGTTACTTCTACAACATTGCCAGTAAGCAATGATCGTCATATCAAGGTCTTCGGGATGCACCGATTTCAATCCGTTCTCGGGATCACTACATTCGTCGTTGAAACACGCCTCTCCCAATCTCACGTCTTCTTCGTGTGCCCAAGTCTTTTCGTCGAAAAAAATATTGACTTTTTGTTTCTGCACACGTATTGAAATGGTCACCATCGAAATTGTGGGGATAAGTACAATCCATCATGATGTAACGTGCGATGGATAAACTAAACATCATTTTTATTTTGCGTGTGTGTCTTTCTTGTCTCAATGCAACTTGTGAAATGAACTCTTATTTGCAAGAGACTGCGGGTTTATATTGATAGCGTCTGAAACTATGGTTACTTTTTCGAAAAATGTGGAAAGCCCTTAAAAGGGCTGTTTTGATATGACTAAAAGTCATTTACTGGCGGTGAATACACCTTTTTGACTTGCAAGTAGGGCAGGAGGACAGCCACTGCTCCACTTTTATTTTGGCCGGTACTGTGGGCAGCTTGAACACGGGCTCGGGGCTGATACTTATCTCCCCACTCAATCCTCCTCGTCGATGACCATTGCGAGTGAGGTGGGTGGCTCAACGATCGTGCTGGTGCTGGTGCTGCTGGGCACAAACATTCGATAACTGTATCTTTTCTTCTTAACTTCTTTTCCTCTGTTCCTCCTCCCTAATTTTCTCGTCCCAATCTTCTCTGCCGGCGGGATATGGAAAAGCTTCCCTGTACAACATCTTTTCCCCCATCGCATGAAAGTACTTGGCCATGGCCAACAGCTTCTCTGCCTGGTCTGTCAAGTTTTTGGACTTTTCAAAGTATTCGTAAGAATTCATCTTGTTTGTTCTCTCAAAGAATGAAGCACATCTGCTCAAACCTCTCCTATTTATGCTAGTACTTACGGTCGTGAGAGTACGCCCCATGTAAACAATTTCTTGTTTTGGCGGGAATTTCATTCTAAAGATATGGTGATCAATCCCATATGACTCATCATACAATAGGTCACACTTTCTAGAATCTTTGTAGCACTCAATCCTATATTTAATCATACAATGAGGTCACATTTTTCTAGAAGTACACCAGAAATCTATGAAAAAGGTCATGCTTTTGTGAAAATTCGTGGTATTTTAGATAGAACACATTAAATGGTAACTTTTAAAACCATATTTCATTCATCAAGTATGATTTAGGTAGATATCATCTCATGAAAACCGTCACTGTAAATTTTTTTGAAACATTCAATCCCGCTTGACATGTTTTGGGTTTACGTTCACGTCCGCACTATAGGTTATAAATACAGCACGCAGTCGTCAGTTCAGCAGTCTTTCCTGACAACCCAACATGGAAGTAACTGAAACCGATTTCCCTATCTTGATGTCCATCCTCAACGAGCAGGTCAAACAGACCAATGGCCAACCACAGCAACCACAACCACAACAAGTCATACCGATGGAGGTACAGAACATATATCCGATCCTACCAACCAAGGCCGAACCACCCAAGAGACCACCACAGCCCGACCCTAAGAAGGTGAAACACATAGTGGAGGAAAGGAGAAAATGCACAAAAGAAATACGAATCAAACTGCTACAACAAAACCAAACGGTAACAATAGAGGAATTGAAGAAGACCAGAAAAGTACTCAAGACGATGTATTCCATTCTACAAGGATTGCAGAATGCCAGAGCAGTCCCCAGGGCTCCACCTGAAATCAGACACGAAGAACACTGTTGTTTATGCACGCAGTAGAAATCATCCAAACAACGGCCCTTTTCAGGGCCACCTCTATTTTTAGAAAAAAGTCTCAAAATTATCTAGAAAATCCTAAATATAGTTCTAGAACTTTCCAAAAACCTTAATATAGAATTGGAAATTCCCTGGAATTTAATATGGACTTCCCCATTCTATAAATAAACACGAAATTCCCCCCTGGAATTCCCCAAACCTATCTTTAAATCCCGGAATTCCCAATACCTAAGAATACTACCCAGCTTACCGGGGAACCATACACTACTGAAGATTATTTTTTCGCCCCGGACCGGGACAAAATAATTTTTTTCTTGCAAAGTTGGAGAAAGGATTTCTTTTCTGAGAATTGATGTGTATATTATGAAAGTTTTTCAACAGAAATTATCTAATTGTACTTAAATTACTCTAAACATTACTTTATTTTTATGTAAAACTTGTATTCACTTCTAAACTGAGAGAGACAAAATGTTAAACGTCTTCAAATTCAATAGCATCATTTAAAGCCTGATAAATATGCAGCATGGACCAGACATGCACGTTTCAGGTGCTAAACCCTCGTCAGTGATCCTTAGTCTAAACAATGTAATATGGCCAAAAAGTATGAAAATTATTATGTCCAAAAATGTTCAAAAAGACGTAGCGGAATGGGTGGGATATGATGCTACAGGACCCACTTTTTAGAGATTTCAAGAAATTTTGTAACAGAAAATTCCAAATGCGTTGAAGAGACAGACGATCAACCGAAATTGATCGAACTTGGCTACATGTGCCCTCGGGGACTCTTGGTCTACCAGCAGTGACACTCACCAAGTAGTTCAAATGTTAAACGTCTTCAAATTCAATGGCGTCATTTAAAGCCTGATAAATATACAGCATGGACCAGACATGCACGTTTCGGGTACTAAGCCCTCGTCAGTGATCCTCAGTCTAAACAATGTAATATGGCCAAAAAGTATGAAAATTATTATGTCCAAAAATGTTCAAAAAGACGTAGCGGAATGGGTGGGTTATGATGCTACAGGACGCACGTTTTAGAGATTTCAAGAAAGTTTGTAACAGAAAATTCCAAATGCGTTGAAGAGACAGACGATCAACCGAAATTGATCGAACTTGGCTACATGTGCCCTCGGGGACTCTTGGTCTACCAGCAGTGACACTCACCAAGTAGTTCAAATGTTAAACGTCTTCAAATTCAATGGCATCATTTAAAGCCTGATAAATATACAGCATGGACCAGACATGCACGTTTCGGGTACTAAACCCTCGTCAGTGATCCTCAGTCTAAACAATGTAATATGGCCAAAAAGTATGAAAATTATTATGTCCAAAAATGTTCAAAAAGACGTAGCGGAATGGGTGGGTTATGATGCTACAGGACCCACGTTTTAGAGATTTCAAGAAAGTTTGTAACAGAAAATTCCAAATGCGTTGAAGAGACAGACGATCAACCGAAGTTGATCGAACTTGGCTGCAAGTGCCCTCGGGGACTCTTGGTCTACCAGCAGTGACACTCACCAAGTAGTTCAAATGTTAAACGTTTTCAAATTCAATAGCATCATTTAAAGCCTGATAAATTTACAGCATGGACCAGACATGCACGTTTCGGGTACTAAACCCTCGTCAGTGATCCTCAGTCAAAACAATGTAAAATGGCCAAAAAGTATGAAAATTATTATGTCCAAAAATGTACCAAAATACTTTTTATAATATCAGATATTATTTTCAGTAAACAAAATGTATATAAGGTCATGTGATATGTATGGGTAGTATGCCTGAGGGCAGGGTCTTCTAGACAAATGTTTTAAATAAAGAAATGTAAACTAGTGAAAACTTGATTAGATCACTTTCCAAGCTTAGAGATGAAACATTAGAGATGAAACATTTGTAGTTAGTAACAACCATGAGTTTTGGTATAAACATGCAGATGGGTATATTAAAATCAAGCCCTGTAAGATTGAAGTGGTCGATATACTAAAAGAGCACCTATCTTCACCAAGCGATTGCTCAATTTCTAAGTGTGGCATGAAGAACTGCAAAACTTGTAACATCCTAATAACAGACACTTCATTCTCAAGTAATCTCACAAAACAAACCTTTAACACGCATAGTTTTGAAAACCTTAACTGCATGACATCTAATGTTGTGTACGGAATAGAGTGCTCACTTTGTGGATTGATTTATGTGGGCGAAACCAAAGGCCAGCTCCGAAAAAGAATGTCAGGACACCGGTCAAAAATAAATAATAAAGGAAGTCAACTCCTTTACCGACATTTTGACCAGGCGGATCATTCTGTTATATCTATGAGAGTCAGAATCCTGGAGAAAATATATCACCCCACAAACAATCCCAATTTGAGCACACCTCTCCGTCGCAACAGAGAAGAGTTCTGGATAAAAAATCTTAACACTGCAGCGCCCTATGGGTGCAACGACAACATCAGCACTATAGGAAACTTAACAAGTCCCGGTTGTCAATCGGTAAATGTGACTAGCTTATTCAACAGATCACAAAGAAGACCTCGAAGTCATGGCATTCGAAAATATAATAGGCCTGAGATACATAGTTTCTCCTTCGATGACTTGGTTCCATTTTTGAATGAGCCTCTAGGCCTGCATTATATTCGTACCAAATTATACTCTGTTTCTTTACGGAAGTTACACGAAATCTACGATTATACGAAGGACCTCGCATATACCGATACACGTTCCCCAGAATACAGACTACAAGGAGTCATCTTGGACATTTCTACTTTTCGTTTATTTCAAGCAGTTAGATCAGATAAATCAGAGGAGAAAACAAACCGCCCTTTCATTAAAGTAAGATTTGCAAACAAAGGTATTGATAACTTGAATCTTGGTCAAATTTTGAATCACAAAACTGTCACAGAAAAAATCCCACCATATTTCAAAAGAAAAGAAACTCCTTGTATTTCCTATAGCTACACACCAACAGTTGCATCTAAAATTTACAATTACAAACGATTCCTGCAGTGTATTGATTTAAGTAATCCCTCACTACATCCACTTCCCTGCGAATGTTCTTCGTCGGATTTCAACTACTCTCCTTGTGGACACGTTATTACTGGTGACCTTAGTATAGTCAAGAACGACAAGTTGAGAGAATTGTTAAAAAAGGGTCCCAAATACAGAGAAAGTATGTCCTTTACATGGAACCAAAATGTCAAAATTATCATGGACTCTTGTGAGGAATATGCAAGACGTTGGGCAAAGAAAGAGGATGTACAGCTCGACACCCTTTCCGAATGGATAAAATCAATCAGAGGGTTACTTTTATCTAGAATTAACCGATTAAAATCAACTGTGAACACCAGATTCGTGTCTATATTTAAAGACCCTGATGTTATCACAGAACTTACCTACCTCCAAGAACATTATGTCATCACACCAGCGGACAAAGCCTCAAATAATTACACATTTACTTGCAAAAAGTACTATTTCGACAGTCTAGTTAAAGAGTTGGGTTTAAATTCGACACCTGGAAATCCCACTTACACCCCAACAAACCTTTCTGCCTCTGAAATAATAGATAACCACAAATCAGCTCTTGCTTCCTTTGGCTTCGACACTACCAATTTAGATTTAGATTTACCATACTAATACTGCATACCTAAAATGCATAAGAATCCGTACAAACAACGTTTCATCGCTGGTTCCTCAAAATGTTCTACCAAATCTGTATCGATCTTACTCACCAAAGTTTTATCTGAAATCAAATCTGGGCTACAAAAATATTGTTCGACAGTATATTCTCGCAGTGGTATCAACCAGATGTGGATTTTAAAGAATTCGAAGGAACTTTTAGAACATCTGAAATCCACTCATTTTAGTAGAGTCCATTCGATCAAAGCCTTTGATTTTTCGACACTTTACACTACAATTCCACATTCTAAATTGAAAGAAAGACTCGCAAAAATTATAAGTAATGCGTTTACAAGTAAGAACGGTAATCGCAAATACAAATTTATTGTTGTTAACTATGACAAAACCTTCTTTGTAAAAGAAAAGTCAGATTCTGAAAATAAGTACACTGAAACAGACATTATTCAGATGTTAAACTTTCTGATCGACAACATTTTTGTGGTGTTTGGAGGAAAGGTCTTCCAGCAAATTGTCGGAATTCCAATGGGTACCAATTGTGCCCCACTCCTTGCCGACATTTTCCTTTACTCGTACGAAGCTGAATTCATTCAATCTTTTGTCTCTGAAGGGAAAAGATACTTAGCTTCTGATTTCAACTTCACTTACAGATACATAGACGATGTGTTGTCCATCAATAATCCAAAATTCGCGGATTACCTGAGCAGTATCTATCCTTCGGAGCTTGAAGTCAAAGAAACTACAGAGACAAATAATTCAGCATCCTATTTGGACATAATGTTGTCCTACGACACTGATGGTCACATGAACACCTCACTCTATGACAAACGTGACGACTTCAATTTCAGCATTACGAACTTTCCTTTTCTGAGTAGCAACATCCCTTCATCGCCTGCTTATGGCGTGTTCATATCTCAGTTGATACGCTATGCCAGAGCAAGTACCAAATACATGTATACGGATTTTGTTCTGAGAGCTAGGCGTCTTTCAGATAAGCTTCTCAGTCAGGGATATGTTTGTGACCGACTAACATCGTCACTGATGAAGTTCTACGGTCGATATGGGGAACTCGTCATACACTATGATGTCCCACTATCCAGAATGGTGGATGATATTCTGTCATAGACCATTTGAACCATCCAACCAAAGATTGTACTCTATATCTTCCAAAATGGAAGTAACCGGATGTGACAGTTCTACCGAATTGAAGCGACGGGTGTTGCATGCAAGCAGGAGATGCTTACTCTTCCTGGGCACCTGGTCTCACTCTCATATCGGGAGTTCGCTTCTTTTCATATGGTGGAGGTTTTTGTTTTTGTTTGCTTTGGTTCCTGTTTTGTCCTGATTTTGTATGCCTTCGGTTTCTGATTTTCTGAATTATCGATTTTGTACTGTAGACAGGGATATGGTCATTATCCATATTTGTCATTGTAAATGTATATAAAATTAAGACACTTAGTATTTTTTTCAGTCACATGTATACTTTTGATATTGTCGAATATGAACTTGCCATGAAAGAAGAAACTACGGCAAGCAAAGCGATCCAAAAATTTATATCAAGTGAAAACTGCGACTAGCGAAGCGAACCGAAAATTTTTCAGAAATATTAAGAGAATTTCAAATTCAGATGACTTGAGAGCAAGATTGTTTTTTTTTCTGATTCACACCATAAGCAAATATATTCTATTTTCATCAAAATTCAGAGCATAATTATTTTTTCCGAGAAAAACACATGAACCCCCATCCTCAACCCCACCCCAGAATATCAAATGGACCGTGTCTCAGTTTTAGAAATTTAGGTCTAATTTGATGATAGGAAATTAGGATTATATTTCAATGCAGTGTGTAAACACTAAAACTAGGTGAGCGACTAACAGTCCACAAGCATGGATACGAGCCTAGTGGTTGAAATTGTCAAGAGCTGATGAAATAAAGGCCGTTTTGTGCCGTATTTCTTCCGCATGACGGTACATATGCAGCAAAAAGATAAACGTTATTAAAATATAATGTATTTGAATATTTTTTGTAGGTTCAAAGTGGTAGGGGGTTCTCGGGTAATAAAACTGATAATATCGACCAGAAACGTAGAAATTTTAGAATATTTTGCCTAAAATGAATACCTATTAACAAAAAGATATTTGATATATCTACATTGTATAATATCAGAAAAAAAATCGGAATTTCTATCTCCTTTAATTGTCAAATAATGATATCCGGAACTCAAAATACGGTCTTATTTTGTATGTAATGACTGTAATACTTACAAGTATTAGCTTTTACAAAAAGCTTGCCGTCAGTTAGCTGACTTTATATTCTAGTAAGAAAAAATCGGATCCGTATAATGCATTGTTTCCGTTTTTAAACTTATTCCGATTCAAGCGACGGAAAGTTCCGAGGATGTGCGATTCTTCAGGACGTATCACCACATGGACTTTTCGATGCATCTCTCGGAAGCAAATGCATTGATACGATATGACTTCCAATTGTTAGGTCACCTAGACTCTTGAGCCAACCTTATGAAAGAATCGTATCTACAGGGATTGAATAACCTAGACGAATATTTGCATTTTTTGCAATTGTCAACCAATCATATTGCCAAGAGGTATTATTTCCGTGCAAGTAGGTCACGAATGATTACAGTATACCGTCAGTCATGACTGACGGTAATTAGAAGCAAAGCATTTTAGCGCGAAATTCACATAAGCGGAGAAATACACATCGCTCTTGCTTATTTGTGCATTTCATTCGATCGTAATTAGAACACACATTTTGATGGATTAAGTGGGGGAAAAGTCGTATTTGATTGTCTTAAAGATCGATCTTTTAACAAATAAATGCACCCCTTCCCTTTTTGGTTTTTCGTCCCTGGACTAGTGTTCCCCCCGGAGAAACAGAACCCCACTTTTCCAGAGGATGTGTATCATGGATATACACCTACAGTATAAGTGGCGTTCTGTATAAATAATCTCAGATTTTGATGGGATGCGTATATGTATTAATCTAACGAAAGATTTTTCTTAAAATTTTCATTTTCAAAATTCCAATTTTTAGGGCAGATTTTACGCCTTATCTTATCAGCTCCTTTATTGTACTAGACACATTTTTGTCTTTGTCAAAGCATTTTGTTGTCAACTTTTATTTTGACAGTTTCCACATTCGGAATTGGCAAAACTTCAAGTTAATTCCTCCAGCATGTGGCTAAATAGACATTTTACATCGAGACGTAAATTCGCACTTCGAACTTCGTACTTCGCATTTCGAAAATTGAAGAATCAGCGGAGTAGCTGCCATTTACGTATAAACTCATATTAACCGGAGTCATCTACCTATTGATTAGTATACTCAATGGTATGGGTATATTGCAATTCCTGTACTACTGGCGCGTTTTTTGGCAACGCAATTATAGAATTAAAGTGCGAATTCGAAGTACGAAGTGCGAAGTTCGTCACGGTGAAAAATGTCTAATTAGTCTATTGCAAAAATCAAGAATTTCTTGAGCATTATTTAGGAGAATCAAGCACGTGATAAAAAATCAAAAATTGAAATTTGATTCCCTGCCGATCCGATGAAATATATACTGGACAAAAAAGTTAGGGATCATTCTCGTTCAAAATAGTGTTGTGTAATTGTCATCAAAATACTGGAGCTAAGATAGGGACAATATTACTAAAAGAAACCGATCAAACATAATGTCTGGTCATTGCTTTTATTTTTTGTCAAATGTTTTTTTTTTTAATTTTCTCCATTTTCAATTTTTAATAAAATGCTTATTCTAACAAAAATCCTTATTTTTTCTCTTTTATCTCTTTTTTAGTTACATTTACTTAATATTCTTCCAGATTCATTAAACTCATGATTATCATTTAAAAACTGAAAATGATCGTTCAGTTTATGTTTTCTCACCCTTTTTTCTTATAGATAGACATTTGGCTCCGTTAACTTTTTTGTACCCAAGAGTTGTACAAATACTGACAACTTACTTAAAAATTGATGTTTATCTCAGATATGACAATAGAACTATGCTAATAAAACAAAGTTCTTAACACAATGGTAATCCAATGCAAACTCTAAATAAATATCCTTAACTGATTTTGCTCAGAATAGATACAGAACTATATACTTTAAAGATCCAAAAAAATATATCAATGTAATCAAACAAAATTAGTTTGTTAAATTTCTTTAATTAATTAACATGTTATTTCCTTTGCGCTTCGGTTTCTGATTTTCTGAATTATCGATTTTGTGCTGTATACAAGGATATGGTCATATCCATATTTGTCATCGATCTTCAATGGAATCTTCTTTTAAGTTTTTCTATTTTGCTCTACTTTTTTGTGCAATTCTTTTTTCAGTTATCCATTGTGAAAATGAATACTGTACATCCTGTTCACCAGAGTGGTACGGTAACTATTGTTTATCAAATTGCTCCTTTTGTGGTGGGAATGGCGACTGTGATAAAAATAATGGAAAATGTGCGAGTCGAACGTGTAAAACTGGATATTATGGCCCTTATTGTAATCAATCGTGTTCGATAAACTGCATGGAAGATCGTTCATGTCAACCTCAAACAGGTCAATGTAATCACTGCCCGGACGGTAAATATGGAACTTCCTGTGAAATCTATTGTCGTCCAGGATGCAGATCTTGTGACAATTACACCTGCAATTCCTGCACTGATGGGTTTCATGGAACTGTTTGTGAGCATATATGTCCAGGATGTGGAGGAAACGGTTCATGCTTAAAATGGAACGGTCGTTGCACTCATCAAGATTGTAAACCAAAATACTACGGTACTGAAAGATGTGATCAAAACTGTTCATCAAACTGTGCATCTGATGGATCATGTAACATATCCAATGGAGGTTGTAGTCACGGATGCATTAATAGATTTCACGGTCAAACATGTAGTGAACCGTGTCCTGGAACCTGCGGGGGAGACGGTTCTTGTCAGAGGGAAAGTGGAGTATGTTCCCGTGGATGTAAACCAGGCTGGAATGGAATCCGATGTCATTCAGGTAATTAAGTTATTAGTTTTTATTTACCTAATTAGCTCACACCATGATAGTAAATAAAGAATGGAACAGATCCATATTTGTTGATTCTCTGAAATATGTATCATAATCTTGTTTCAAATTATTTAATGCAAATGAATTAGAATCATACATTCATTTATTATTTGTTCCAATTCCGGAATATGGAATATGGAATGTCCACAATCTACTGTACATTGTACATCATTGCTCCTCTTCAAGCTCTAACATAACTTATCGATTAGAAAGTTCACCAAGTCTTCGTCGCCGTATTAAAGACATATCCGGCACCCAGAATTTTGAGTCTTCGCATCGAAGAGTTCCCCAAAGCAAAAATACATTTAAGATCATCATCATTTATATTATATTATATTTCTGCTCTGTGTTTTTGCATTGAGCGTTTTGGGGTTTTGCTGCGGATGCTGCAACCTGGTGTTGTTAAAGATCCCCTCCTTTGTTTCATTACCGACTGACATTGTGTAATATCATTTTATGTTAATGATGTTGATAAAGTCAAGTTATGCTTCAATTATATTACATGAAAATACAGTGTTTAAATCATTTCTTTTAAAATGAAAAAAGTCTAATAATACGTTATTATTTGGAAGTATTCTGTAATTTTGACTTAAACATGTTAAAAGAAAAAATAACTCCATTTTGCATTGAGCAGTTCTTTTAAAATATTTTTATGTCATTTTACACAAAGATATAGACGGAAAGTGTTCATTTTTTTTTGCTTTGAATAGTCGATTAGTAGTACATCCAATATATTGTATTCAAAATATGAAGGAAAATTTCCACTTGTGAAAACGATATTGAGTAAAAATTTGAATTTTCCATGTTGGCAATGGAAAATGTCTGCATCAGTCAATTTTGGAAGTACTCAGATCTTCCCTATGGTAACTACATCAGGTGTCACTACACATCACCTTAACATGGGATAAGATAAAACTGATTCAAATCTAAAGGATATCTATCCTAGAACTGAATAAAAATTTTTATGACCTTATTTACTAGAATCAGAAAAAAATGTTTCATTTGCAAAGATGTTCTTTAATGCGTAGAGTCTGTTTTGGTGTTGACGACATTTGAATTTTTTCAACATTTTCTTTTAATTAAGAGTGCGGAATCGTTGTATAAAGAGTCGACAGATGAATTATAAAAATACGGTATTGAAACTTGAAATTTAGTTGTTCATGACGGTTTAAATTCTTTTTAATATACCCATATCATAAATACGGCTGAATGTGTAGGTTATGTCACAATACTTTTGAAAGTAATCTTTTATGATGAACTATAGAGTTATATTCAGAGAACATTTTTAAAACAGAAAATGATCGATGCTCACCACATACATGTATTATGATACATTATATAAGTGATTTGTATCAACCAATCAGATTCCTAGCTAGCGGTGCCGTATTTTACGATATTGCACAGCTGTGCGCCTAGCTTTCGATTCTACATCTAGATTAGGGAGAAAATGAATGAATCACTCACGATTGGGTAATGATTCCGAAAAATCATGAAACGAAAAGATGTTTGATGAACCAAATTTGCGCAACAAGTACATTTTGATGTGTACTTGACGTCATATGATCAATGACGTCGTTACATGAATGACGTCAAATACGGCGCCAAATGAGCAGAGACGTTACGTGCACATAAACACATATTCAAATCATGTGGTAAAATATTTTAAGTGATTATATTTTGGATAGTAAGAGGATTGTTATTATATTATATAACAAACATGGACTGAGTATGAGTTCAATATGCAAAAATGTTGCACGGCTACGACACAGTATATTGACCTCGGCCTTCGACCTCGGTCAGTATAATACGTCGTAGCCGTGCAATATTTTTGCATATTGAAATCATACCCAGTCCAAATTTGTATAATAGTGCACGGACAGATACGTACTTTTCTGTTTTAAGAGTTTTTTTTAATTATATAAAACGGAATGAATTGCCATCATATATTTTATAATGATGGTCATATGATAAGCCTAAAATGAAATTCAATTCAAGTTCCTGACCGACAAGCAATTGCTAACTAAAAACATGGCGCTTGAATTCGAAGAGACTAAGCGGAGGTAAATGGAATTCCAGTCGGATAATTGATAACAAAGTTTAACAAGGTAAAATATGATTGCCGATCGATTTTTTTTTTTTTGCTTATCATAGTTAGACATAGTCTTTTATCCCCTTGAACATGTTGCAGAAGCGTGCCGGAGTAAAACTGCAAATCGCAGGATATAAGAAAAGAATCCCTGCCGTTTGAGAATGCACTGGATTGTACAGTAATTGTGGAAGTCGCGTGAGGCTGAAGCGAACGACACTATAAACCCCTAACTTTTTACCTTTTTTTTTTTACTTAACCCTCGTCAGTGATCCTCAAATCTAAACAATGTAATATGCCAAAAAAGTATGAAAGTTACTATGTCGAAAAAGCGTACCGAAAGACGTAGCAGGATGGGTGGGATATGATGCTACAGGACCCACGTTTTAGAAATTTCAAGAAATTTTGACAACAGAAATTTTAGAATGCGTTGAAGAAACGATCAACCGAAATTGATCGAACTTGGCTACATGTGCCCTCGGGGACTCCTGGTCTACAAGCAGTGACACTCACCAAGTGGTATAAATGAAAACGTCTTCATATTGAATAGCATCATTAAAGAACGGATAAATTGGCAACATGGACCAGACATGCACGTTTCAGGTAGTTAACTCTCGTCAGTGATCCTCAAATCTAAACAATGTAATATGCCAAAAAAGTATGAAAGTTACTATGTCGAAAAAAGCGTACCGAAAGACGTAGCAGAATGGGTGGGATATGATGCTACAGGACCCACGTTTTAGAAATTTCAAGAAAGTTTGATAACAGAAATTTAGAATGCGTTGAAGAAACGATCAACCGAAATTGATCGAACTTGGCTACATGTGCCCTCGGGGACTCCTGGTCCACCAGCAGTGACACTCACCAAGTGGTATAAATGTAAACGTCTTCATATTGAACACTATTAACATCAAAGAAGTACTCATCCGTTTTTCCGTCTCATAGCAAAAACTCCGAATGAATAACATTCCGAAGTGAGACCAGGTGCCCGGGGAGAGTAAGCGTCTCCTGGTTGCATGCAACATCCACCGCAACACCTCCATGAGAACTAGTCATACAATATTCAACGTTCAAAATATAAATCATTCTTTATGTAAATTATGTTTTCGGTTTAGAATACCGATTGATTACTTTCATTGATAAATCAATTCATTCACTAGAAAGATCACTTTATCAAAATAATAAGTTTCCTCTCTTTATGCCCCCGAATCTGTAGTTCTTTGCCTGTCCGTCCGTTTGTCTGTCTGGTTGTCTGTCTGTCTGTATATCAGTGGCAACTTTAACATTGGGTATAACGTTTGAATGGTAAGTGATAGGGCTTTCATATTTCACATGTTAATTTTTTTTCATTGATATCCAAATTTTTGACCTTGTGACCTTGACCGGCCTGCATTTTTAGAAATTTAACATTAGAAATAACTTTTGAATGGTAAGTGACAGGGCTTTCATATTTCTCATATGCATTCTTTGTGACAAGACCGTTCCATTGATACCAAAATTTTTGACCTTGACTTTCCAAAAAAAAAAAGAACATAGGGCATAACTTTCATATGGTTAGTAATAGGACTTTCATATTTAACAAGTGTATTGTTTGTGAAACACCTTCAAATGTATACCAAATTTTTTTACCTAATGACCTTGACCGTTGAAATTTTTCTAATTTTGAAAATCTTTAACCTTGGCCATAACTGTTAAATGGTAATTGATAGGGCTTTCATATTTCATAGGTGCATTCTTTCTATATATACTAAACTTTTTGACCTAGTGACTTTGACTTTTACCTTCGACCTACTTTTCAAAAACTTTAATATTGAGCATTATCTTTGAATGCTAAGTTATAGGGCTTGAATATTTCACATAATTTCATTTATATCAACATTTTTAACCTTGTGACTTTGACCTTTCACATACTAAACATGAATTGGTGTTTATACTAACAAAGATGCCATCGGGGGCATTCGTGTTTCACAAACACAGGTTTTATTTTGGTCTAGAGTACTACTGATGATACATTATTTTGAAAATGCACATACAATGCATTTTTCAATATTTTTGTTGATAATTCATATAAAACAGAAGATGTTCATACTAGTGTACATCATTAATTTCATTACATCAATGAGTATGAGAAGATATGACGATAATCTCAACAGTACTCACAATAGAGCATCAAATAGAGCATCAACGGCAAGCTGTAGGTGGGACCAGGTGCCCAGGAGGAGTGAGTATCCCATGTTTGCTAGTCGCAACCGCCGTCGACATTCACGCACGAAAATGAAAACAGTATATAAAATATATGAAACATGCATCGAGTAACATGTATACAATGGCTTAGATGAATATCGGTTTAATGAAGTAAAAAAGAAGTGTTAAACTTCGTTAACACGAGCAAAAGATGATTTCGAAATTAGGCAGAAAAAGACTTTCCAGCTGCGGTGCAGAACGAACTTCTATGTAAATGTCTCTGCATTTTATTTGTTATATTCTTTTCCTTCAGTTTTTTAGGTATACATAGTAACTTCCCATTTGGAATCATGCTTTCTGCGTACACTCGTACAATATGATAAAATATTAATAATCTTCTGTGGAAACGTCGTATTTGTAACACGTTTTCCCTGACTTTGACACTGCTTTCAGTAGAACATAATGACATCTCGATAAATTTATATCAGCAACCGTCAAAAATATGAAGCTCCTCTATGTATTAAAGGACCGAAATTGTCAAAATGGTGACATAAAATACATTTTCTCTTAATTTTTTTTTACATACAGAATGTGCATTTCCTAAATTTGGTCAGAATTGTAGTCAGGTTTGTGGTCGCTGTAAATCGGATTCTTGTCATCACATAAATGGTACATGTTTGCTTGGATGTGAAGATGGCTGGTCAACCCAAAAATGTAATATTCGTAAGTGTTACAAACAAATTGTTCATGTCTGTATTTTTTATCACAAAAATTTCAATTAAAAACATTACATATCTCTTAGAGATAAATCCCCCTCTTTTCTTATTTAAGAGTCAGAAGTCGTGGATGGTGGTTCTAGTGGTGTGAGTACTGGACTCCTAGGTGGTGTAGTTGGAGCGGTAGTAGTGATCATCGTTGTGGTTATAATCATCATTGTTGTAATCAAACGGTAATACATGGGTACTGTAGTACCAACTTGTGATAGTTTTTTTTATTGCAAGAATAAGAATATAAACCCCATTCAAGATACACCAGGTCCACCAGATGGGTCTCAAAATCATGTAAAACTTCAGGATTCGCGAGGATTTTGCAAGAGTTTGAGATTCCGGAGGCTTGAACCGATATATCTCTAATGGTAGAACATGCATGAACATTTGTCTCTCGAAATCTACAAAACTCTAGAAACAAGGAGTCAAAAGACATTGCAAGAAGCAAGATAAATGTAACAATAAATAAAAATAAACGATGGTTCTGGAATAATGGTATGTTCGATTAGAATAAACAGTCAGTCTAGGGCTGGGTCAATATATCGATTTACCGGTACGTATCGATATTGCTCATTGATACGATTATCGATATGTTTGCTCCGTTACATTTAGATACCATTATTTCCAATACAAAACATGCTTATCTTGTGAAATCTCAAGTATTTGCATGAAAATGATTGTTTGATTAGGCTTTTTTTTTGTTTTCAAAAGGCAGATATATGTTCTTGATTTTATCTATCAATGCTGGCTATTCAAATCTTTCGACTTCTACGAATAACAACAGTGATTAAGGAAGTATATTTGTATCCTTTTTGTCATTTTGTCAAAGTAATATCGGCTTAATCTTAAGTTTTTTATTCAAAGACTTTTGAATACGAACTGTCTAAATGTGTTTGTTTTAATTCTCTAAAACATATTTCTGAATTTTTTGAAATTGGTTGACGGGAAACTTGCGACCGAATAAAAAAAGGGATTGATCTATGACTTCAGGCATAGTAAAGATAAAGATGACATGAAAAAGACCCATAAGGGAATGTAATCGTATATAAAATATCAAGAAATGTGCGAAAACTATAAGTTAGACCGAACCTACAGGAACCCGTTTGCCTTTTTGTTGGGGGAGGGATAGTTATTAGTGAGTAAAATTGATAGTTTGCGCGTTGTACAAAATATGAAATTAGATACTATAAACCGGATGTCGGTACTTTTTGTATTGTATCAAAATTTGGTTTCGATACCCAGCCCTAATAGACATTGTGATGAAAAAATCTTCCATATCAAGGTATTTATTTTCTTTTGATTGAATTTCAATAATTTAATAATTGATATTAGAAAGCTTCATGTATCTTTCTTATTTTAATTTCTTGAATGTGTTTACCTAGTTCTCGTAGTACCAACAAAGGAAGACGACCATCGGGTAATAATGGTTACATGAGCAGTCCAGAATCAGTACCAGGTTCGTAAAACGGCATAACAAACGATGTATGAAAAAATGCGTACACTGCTTTGGAAGAAATGAATTTCATTGAATTCACTCTGGTTTCTGTTGCTTAATACATGTTGCGCTTTGCTATGATATAATTTTCGGGAATACAACATGTTCATATGTTGAGAAAGATAATTGGTCATTCTCAAAAGCTGTTGCTTATTTGACGATTTTTCTTCTTTTTTTTTGTTAGCTGTTACACAGAATGCAATGTATACAAACATCATGTCTGTAGAGGAAGAAAAAAGGGCATCTAAACCTGAGATCTTGACACCTAAGCCTGTGGCTTCTCAGTCCAAACCTCCCAAAAATGCCGATGATTCTAATAGAACATATTACAATAGTGTTGACATAAAGAAGGAAGTTACAGTATCAGAGTTGAAGAACTATGTGACTGGAAAACTTTCAACGAACAAATATGAAGAGGAGTTTCAGGTATACATTTTAATTTGAGGTTAGATACGAACTTCAAGGCTGATTGATATGTTGATAGCCTCGTAATGATGGACATCATGGGTGAAAGGGTAGTGATCCAATATTTGCATAAAATAGGTTTTAACACCAATGGATATCCTTATAATATGGTAGCTACTCTAGAGAGAGATGACCCTTCATATGATACAGTGAAAAGGTGCGTGGCGGAATTTCAGCCCGACAGACGGAGCCTTGAGGATGACCCCCGTCCTGGAAGGCCAGACGTCCCTGTTGCAACTCCAGAAATGATCAATAAAGTCCATGATATTGTTATGACTGACAGACGAGTTACATAAAGATATATATCCAGTATAGCTGACATTTCAAAGGAGAGAGTACATTCCATTCTGACTGAAGATCTTAAAATGAGAAAGCTTCCGGCCAGTTGGGTACCATAACTACTTACAGCTGTTCAAAAGCACACCAGGCGTACTTTGTGGCGTGCTAATTTTAACCATTTTGAGGGAGATCCTTTCAATGTTCTTCAAAGAAATACCACTATGTATAAAAGATGAGTCCAACATTTTACCCCTGAGCCCAAACAACTGTCGAAACAGTGGGATCACCCTGGCTCAACCTCAAAGGCAAAGCCTGTACCTTCAGCTTGGAGGTTTATGGTCTCTAATTTTTGGATGCAGAAGGTATTCTGCTGATAGATTATCTCCAAAAAGGACAAACATTCAATGGCATTTAATATGCTTCACTTCTGACACAGTTACGGGAAAATATTAAACTTGTCGCGGAAAGATCACTAAAGGTGACTTGTTTCATCATGACAATGTTCCTGCTCACAAGTCTGTCACTACCATCATGGCTGCCATTCATGATTGTGGCTTTAATTTGATTGAACATCCGCCTTATTCTTATGATCTTGCTGCAATAGAATTTCATCTATTTTCTAAAGTAAATGCAGTTATTTCTGGCACTCACTTTTAGTCCGATGATGACGTCATACTTGCAGTGGATGGCTTCATGAACATTCAAGAAAATAAGTTCTATCAAAGTGGTATTGAGGCCCTTAAGCACCGGTGTAAAAGTATATAGAAACTGAAGGGGATTATGCAGAAAAATAATGCAAAATGTTTTATAAAATTCAAATCCTGCAGTACGAGGTTCACAACATATTAATCAGCCTTCGCACAATATAATGTTTATAAAACTCTACTTCATGAGAAAATATTGCATTATGAAAACAGGAAGAAGTCTAATACATAGACATGATTTGTTGGGATGGATATTATCCACGTACTTATTTTTTATTCAAAGAATGCACTTTGGAACTGCGATACTGTCTTTAATTATTCTTAGCTTCTTTTTCTTTAAAGATAAGTAATCTCATTTCGTCATTCATTTCCTTAATCTAGCATTTTCGTCATATTTTCAGTGTGAAATCATCGTTACAAAAATATACGTGCCATCGTTATTTTATACCCCGGTCATTTCACCAAGGGGGCATATAGCGATTGGTTCGTTCGTCTGTCTGTTTGTCTGTCCGTCTGTAATTCCGTCCCGCTTTCAATAAACGGGTATACAATTTCAGGTAGAGATGATAGGGCTTTCATATTTTGCATATGTATGTATCTTGAGAAGACGCATCATTTGGTACAAAATTTTCTGACCTTTATGATCTTGCCCTTGACCTTTGACCTACTTTTTTAAGATACTTCCTTTCATGAAGTCTCTTACTGTTACGGTAACTGCTTCAATTTGCAACCTACCTCAAAATATAGTGCTTTTTCTAATTTTAGAATTTGCTGTCTGACACATGCAAAATGCAAGAACAAGAATATTGTCCGACCTATAAAAATATCAATTTCATATAAAGAAAATTCATCACAAAAAAATCAGCGATACATTTCTATCTTTCACTGCACGTTGGTGGCGTAATAATATATTACTTCTGATAAGAGTTGTCTTCCTTGTAATATTTTAAAGACGAAACGACGAGAAACGAAAGTAGAAACAAAACACGATCTTGTTGAAAGAAATAGGAAATTCTGGTTATTGAAATGAGAATTTTTGGAAATTACCAGCAATCATAAACTTAAAGTCACGCTGGAACTACGTACGTGCTACCGCTCCGGTATCAAATATACGGTATACTGTCAGTAATTTAGACATGCATGCATGGTCTTTTTAGTTTCTATAAAACCAAATGGGTTAATTAATTAAAGACACTGCTCCAGGTTTGAGTCATGAGAAAATATGTAATTTAAAGTATACCACTTCTCGTAAATATAAACAGTTAGTGTTGTTTATAGAACACATTGAGCACATAGAAATGAATAATTCATTTTTATTATTAAGCTTCAAATCCTATGAAAAAAAAATCATTATTTAAATACCTAAACAATAAAATGATTCAACATTCATCTGCTGTTTATAAATTTTGAAAAGAAAACAAAGGAGGGGATCTC
Organism: Pinctada fucata; assembly: GCA_028142955.1. NCBI lineage: Eukaryota > Metazoa > Mollusca > Bivalvia > Pterioida > Pteriidae > Pinctada > Pinctada fucata. The sequence goes on along the minus strand of AP027103.1, from coordinate 50,468,736 downwards.
CAACAACATCAAGTTGTAGCACCCACAGCAAAACCCCAAAACACCCAATGCAAAACACAAAGCAGACAAGCACAAAAAAAGACGCACAAGGGACAAGGAACGTCAACGCACAACACAGAAACATCAAACACAAAGGACTACACATAAACCTTCAGTCCTTTGATTTCAACTTTTAAGGAACATGCTAAAAATCATACAAAATCTATTTCTCCCTGAAACGCCTTCAAAGTTTGTATAGATGATGTATGTGATACATATGCTTTTTCTAATTATATACATGTATAACTGTTTTTGACATTTTATCACGTTTTCGAAATATTTTAGCGAAAGGAAGGGGTTGTAAACTGATAAGTTAAAAACTTGATTATATCTTTTGAATAATAAACTGTAGGGCTTTGATATTTCACTCGTGAATATTTTATGACCAGACCTTGCATTTGGGACCATGGATTATGACCTGGTGTCCTCGACCTTGATGTTTGACTTACTAAAAAAACTTTAACCTGATCTATATCTTATGCACTACAAAAGGTATGGCTTTAATATTCTACATCTGGATAAGCAAACCTTTCATTTGAGACCTTGACTTTTGACCTAGTGACACTAACATTGACCCTTGACCTACTTTTGAAGAAAAAATAAACCAGGGTTATATCTCATGCACTACAATAAATGGGTACATGTATGGCTTTGATATTTCACATGTGGATATCTCATGATAAGGCTTTTCATTTGGAAACCTTGACTTTTGACCTAGTTACCTTGATGTTCACATTTGACCTACTTTTAAACTATAAGAGTTAGGGGTTTGATATTTCACATATGAATTCCTCATGACAAGACTTTTCATTGAGATTAAATGACCTTTGACCTATTGACCTTGACCTTTGACCTTTTAAAATTGATGAGGTAGGGCTTTGATGTTTCATATATAGATTCCTCATGACAAGACCTTTCATTTGATACCATGACCTTTGACCTAGTGATCCTGACCTTTGTCCTACTTTTAAACTAAAAGAGGTAGGGTTTTGATATTTGATTAATAGATTCCTCATTTGATTCCATGTTTTTGACCTAGGGACCTTGACCTTTGACCTATATTTTGACACTTAAAGGGACAATGCTTTGATTCTTCACATAAAGATTCATTTTAACGAAAGCTTCCATTTGATATCGCGCACGTTGACCCAATGACCTTGACTGACATATTTTTGAACTATAAGGGGTAGAGCTTTGATATTTCACATAAAGATTCCTCACGACTAGAGCTTTAATTTGATATCACGACTCTTGACCCAGTGACCTTGACCTTCGACCTACTTTTGAACTAAAATGGGTAGGTCTTTGAAATTTCACATATAGATTCCTCATGACCAGAGCTTTCGTTTGATACCATGAAGAACCTAGTGACCTTGGCCTTGACCTTTGACCTAATTTTAAAACATAAGAGGTAGGAGTTTGATATTTCACATATAGATTCCTTCATGTGATACTATGACCTTTGACTTAGTGACCTTAGCATTTATCTTTATTGCCATTTTCTCAAAGCTGCCACCGGGGGCATTTATGTTTCTTAAACATTATACAAATAATCACCTTGTGTGAGGTAGATATAGCAGTATAGCAACCCGAAGGATATGTTATTCACCGAGGCCACAGGCCGAGGTGCATAACATATGCTGAAGGTTGCTATATTGCTATATCTAATTAACACAAGGTAATTAATTGTTTTATTGTATGATCATGAAATACAACGATTAGATTGATAGCATCCACTGTTGAAAGGAATTTAAAGGTATTCTCTGATGACGCGAAATATGCATATGCCTCTACTATTATGACGTCATAACTACAACGCCAATCTTAGAAAGATACTGGGGAAAATATGATAGTTGTTCTAAATATAGCTCTTTTGAGGTGATAATAGCGATATGTTATCAGCCAATCAGTGATGAACATATTTTCCATTCATACAATAAAGTTTTTTTATTTTAATTCATTTTCTCTTCAGGCAATTCCGTATGGAGCTATCCATCCAACAACTGTAGCAGAAACTCCTAAGAATATGAAGAAGAACAGATTCAAAACTACTTTCCCATGTATGTTAAGAATACTGGGTTGAAGTAAATATGACTATTCTTCAGCGTTTCCCATGAAAAAAATGAAAGCATTACACAGGCATTTAAGATTTAGGAAGATCTAATTTCTTAACACACTTATTTGTTAAGAAAAATCATTTTCATCAAAATGCTTAGTCCATGTTAACATTGTACCATATTGCTGACTTTTAAACGGTTTATTAAAAGTAAGGCCTTTCACTTATAACATATGTTTGCATAGTCCGGAAGCACTCCGCTCGTGGTCCATTTTTCAGAATTCTATACTGGTTAATAACATTTTGTCTAATTAATGACTCGAAGAGTCGTATTTCATATTCAAGAAGCTTGAAAATCCGCTCGTGAATCAGCCTGTGAACATGGATGATATAATTTGAATTCTATTGCATGAGAGAAAGGTCGATTAAGATTCAATTGCTTTGTCTTTTCTCTACGATTTCGTTTCTAAGATAACGTTTGAAACGTTTTTGTGTTTCCAACCTTACCACTTTTAATGCTTACTTCACATAACACTAAATAAAAAACTTCACAGTTTTTAATTTAGAATGTAACTTTTCACAGTTTTTAAGGAATAATTGAAATGATTTTTTTTCAGATGACCACTCTAGAGTTGTTTTGAAGGGGAAATCAGATTATATTAATGCAAATTTCATCGAGGTAATTCAAATTTTCTTGACACTTGAAATTCAAACAATAATTTTCTTGCTATCGACATGCGCGGATCCAGCATTTTTGGTCAGAGGGGGTCCAAATTTTTAAGAAGTCGTCATGTACAGCCCCGACCAGTCGAAAGTTTAATATCCGCTTTCAATTCATAAACGAATTGAAAGCTTCGTCAGCGATTGCTTGCAAAATTTTGAATACTCGAGAGATGACGAAATTTCGTCAGCGATTTCTTGTGAACTAATTTTCGTCAGCGATTCCCTAGCTTTCAAAATTTTCGTCAGCGATAGATTTCAAAAATTTTGAAAGCTATATTTAACGAAATTTTGTCAGCGATTAGCTTTCAAAAACAATTGAAAGCTATTGTTAACGAAATTTCGTCAGCTATAGCTTTCAAAAAATTTGAAAGCTAATCGCTGACGAAGATTTCGTTAACTATAGCTGTCAAAATTTTTGAAAGTTAATCTCTGGCGAAAGTTTCGTTAACTATAGCTTTCAAATTTTTGTGTCGAGAAAACCAAGATGGCCGAAATCAAAGCAATCATCTTCATAATTTGCTTGATATTCAAATAAAATAAATAATATTAATAATGATGTTTATTCAGATTAAATTATGAAACTATATATTCTTGGATTAAATGAAATAGTGTAGGTTGTTTATTTTTATAAGTTTATTTAAAGATTCCGTGTTTCCGAGATCGTACTAGATTTTAATTACACAATTTTTAAGTTGCCACGCCAATAATGAGACGGCATCTTTCATCCTCCAAACTGTGCAGGGGAATTCGCCCGAGGCGTGCCGGAGCCATTCCAAAAACAATATGGCGCCCGAGCGTTCAAAAAGCTTTCAAAATATTCGTCAGCGATAGCTTTCAAAATTTTCGTCAGCGGTAGCTTTCAAAATTTTCGTCAGCGATTGCTTTCAAAATTTCGTCAGCGATTGTTTTCAAATATTTTGAACGCTCCGAGATGACGAAAAGTTGAAAGCTCATAGCTTTCAAAATTTTCGTTAACAAATATTAGTTAACGAAATTTTCGTCAGCTATTTTTCGAAAGCTTTTTAGAGTTTTCAAATTTTCGTCATCTCAGTAGCTTTCAAAAAAATGCTGACGAATAGATAACGAAACTTTCGCTCTAAGCTTTCAAAATTTCGTCATCTCGGCGTTAAACGTTCGACGGGTCGGGGCTTTAGATTTATTTCAGTGCACATCACGGGGAGTGGCAACATGTGCACTAAAATTGATTTGGAAGAGGGTGTTGGATATCATATAAAATGTCGTTAGCTTTCATTTCAATTTAATTTGTATGAGTACTCCGCGAGCGGAAAAGAGCCGAAAAAAAAATTTGATATGGAATATTAATTTATCTTGATTCTATCGAGGTGATTATTTATTACATTGAACATTTTATTTCTAATATCGGCGAGCGGCGATAATTTGAAAATTTGATTAATATACATTATATTTTGTCTATATTTCACAAGAAATGTGTCATTTTCCCAAATAATCAGACATGTTAATTCCTGAGACCCATGACAATTATAAAAACATTTAGTATAAAAATTGAAAATTATTAATATGGATTCTATGTAAAAACCTAAAAATTCAGACATGTTTGGCCACGACATGTCTCAGATTTTGGATATTTTTTGTGTATAAGGTAAATATGATGTCCTTAGAACGAATTTACCTTCCATTTTTTTCTCTGACGTTCCGTTGCCATGGTAACCAAGGTTTTGTTTAAAAACACCTTTAAACAAGGCATTTTTATGCATCCCGTTACCATGGAAACAAATGTTGAATGTATATGTAATTTTCCGAAAAGATTATTTAAATCCTCTTTAGTTGATACAATTTGATTTTTCGATGTTCCTTCTTTCTGTGTGTCATGTAAATTTGCTTCAATTTCAAGAAAAATTGCTTATTCAAAATGAGCCATTTTCGGCCAATTTAGGCCTTATTTTACCTATATTTTACTTACTTTTGACAAGAGTAATAATGCAATTGCACAAGATTTGAAATACAGTTGACTATTTCCTGAAGAGTATTATCCTAGGACTTCATGGGAATCGAAGGAAATTTATCTAGAAGTGAGATTTGTCTGTGTACATGCCTTTGAAATAGGTTACCATGGCAACAATTGGTACGAAGGTGTAAATACCTGTCATAAGTTAAAAGCTAATTTCTACAGATGTATGCCTGCTATCGTTACAAAACTTGGTATGTGGATGTATTAAAGACCATTTGATGCTATCATGACCTTGAGAAAATGTCAAGGTGATTTGCACAATTTTCAAGGTCATTGAAAAATATTTGCTATTTTCAGGCCAAATTTTGTGGTTTTTCACTAAAAAGAGACATGATTTACAGTAAACAGTATGGAACCTTGGCAAAACAATCAATTATCGGTAAAAGTATGATAAATGTATTATTTGTTGGGATGAGTATCACATTTATCAAAGTCCAATGAAGACCCCAAAAAATGTCACATATTTTACGAGAAAATTTTATAAAATCTCAATTTTATGCTCTTTTGAAAGTATGTCATACATAGAAGTGAAATACAATTTCACAAAATTGTGATGAATTCCTCTTCTTTTGATCGGTTGTTCAACTGTAAATATTTAAAATCAAATATCTAATGAAATAAGTTAGAGAAATCAATTTAAATTAATTGGAAATCCTGATTTTTGTCTTAATTTTAGTCTAAAGTTAGAAATGACCTTGAGATTTGGACAGATGACCTTGAAATGATTTGAAGGTCAATTGATAATGATAAATATAATTTGTATACAGGTATGCTATTTCATAATCATAGGACTCAAACATGAGGAAAAACAATGTTTTTAAATATGCGGTATATGGTAATATGGATTACAAGTTGCTATAGCAACGGATTTTGATTGGCATTCATGACAAAATGGTGAGTTTCACCATAAATTTTATTTCTTGATTTTTTCCAGCTATAGACATTTATTATGACAAGGTGATGTTAAATACCCATAACATTCACCAAATAATGGTTTTCAACCTTCAAAATAATCAAAAACAGGCCAAAAATGACCCTTAAAATTAGACCTTATTTTTGCTAAATTTTCACATAATTTGACTGAATATCAACAACTACCTGATAACCCCCTCCCCAGAAAAAGTTATTCTTGTTAGAGTTGAACTTACAAAGAAAAGTTTTGTTTTCATAAAGTAAATTTTGACTATGGTTTCCATGGCAACAGAATGCCACAATATGTCTTATCTCTCATATTTATGGGGGTGTCAAATAGATTGACCCCGTTACCATGGCAACCGTTGTTCAAATATAACAAAATGGTTTGTTTTCATTGTTTTTACATTAAGTATGATAATTACAGAAAGTTTCATCAAAATCCATGACATGCCGTGGCCAGCTGTTTTAGGTTTTTACAGAGAATCCATATTAAGGAGTTGTGCAGAAAAAAATAACTGTACATGCAATTGACATGTGTATTTGTAAATGACAAGCGAAGCGAACCACAATTTTAGGTTTTAAAGCCTTTTAATGCATTTTAGACCCCTTTCAATTAGAAATGGACCCAAGCTGAACCCCATCTCTGAAAATCGCAGGGAGGGGGAGGTTCAGACCCCTGTCCCCCTGGATCTGCGCAAAACGAACAAATTAAATGGGCCTTATTAAGAAAGAATCTCATGATTGTTTGTCTTCTAATCTCTTCATTTTTAATCTTCTTTTCAAACTATATTATTTTACCATTTAGGATACAAATGGAGTCAAGAAGTACATTGCAACTCAAGGTATGAGAACTACAAAGGATCCGATGTAGTGTTTGTCCCTTATTCGAATTTTAAGCCAATAGACCGTAATGATAAAAAACTTCTGCGAATCGCATCTTCCAACACTCGCAATCTCACAGTTCATAAATATTACACTTGTATTTCTTTTCTAGGTCCGATACCTAATACTATTGAAGATTTTTGGCAGATGGTATGGGAATATAACATTGATATCATAGTTATGTTGACAAACCTACAGGAGGGTAAAAAGGTAATAATCGTTTCTACTACTGAACTTGATATTTTTAGTGTGAAAGGTAATAGTTTCACACAATGTTTATATCATGTTTCCTTCGGTCTATTATTTTAGTATTTCCGACATGTTCACAGAGGAGAATTTCTAAACCGAAACATGCATGTCTGGAGTATGTATGTTCATATTGCTTTCCTTGGCATTAGAAATAGATTCTTTTGTCATCAAATTAATCCGAAATACGTTACACATGAAGATCACACAGAAAAATGTACGGAGAAAACCGATATGGAAAATATGCATTAAATTTTTCTTTTTTTAAATGACGTCAAACATATGTATTTCGAACGTTATTTTCACAAACACAATATAATTACAATACACATACTAAGAATGAGTTAAAGAAGATCCTGACGATAATCTCAACAGCACTCACAATAGAGCACCAAAATTGAGCATCGACGGACACCCAACAAGGTAGAGGTGGGACCAGGTGCCCGGGAGGAGTAAGCATCCCCTGTTGGCTAGCCGCACCCGCCGTCGAGGTTCACGCACGAAAATGAAAAGATTATATAAAATACATGCACTGTCTGAGGCCACGTCTATATAGAAAGTGCTATGGCGATAATGTCAGGTAAAATATTCAAAACACTTACTGTCAAACCTTTCGCGGGTAACCTTTTTACGAGATCCACACGGCAAAGGGCATAAGTGTGACACAAATGAGTTAAAGAAGATCCTGACGATAATCTCAACAGCACTCACAATAGAGCACCAAAATTGAGAATCGACAGACCCCCAACAAGGTAGAGGTGGGACCAAGTGCCCGGGAGGAGTAAGCATCCCCTGTTTGCTAGCCGCACCCGCCATCGAGGTTCACGCACGAAAATGAAAAGAATATATAAAATACATCCACTGTCTGAGGCCACGTCTATATAGAAAGTGCTATGGCGACAATGTCAGGTAAAAATATTCAAAACACTTACTGTCAAACCCCTCGCGGGGAACCTTTTTACAAGCTCCACACGGCAAAGGGCATAAGTGTGACACAAATGAGTTAAAGAAGATCCTGACGATTAACTCAACAGCAGTCACAATAGAGCACCAAAATTGAGCATCGACAGACCCCCAACAAGGTAGAGGTGGGACCAAGTGTCCGGGAGGAGTAAGCATCCCCTGTTTGCTAGCCGCACCCGCCATCGAGGTTCACGCACGAAAATGAAAAGAATATAATAAAATACATGCACTGTCTGAGGCCACGTCTATATAGAAAGTGCTATGGCGACAATGTCAGGTAAAAATATTCAAAACACTTACTGTCAAACATCTCGCGGGGAACCATTTTACGAGCTCCACACGGCAAAGGGCATACGTGTGACACAAATGAGTTAAAGAAGATCCTGACGATAATCTCAACAGCACTCACAATAGAGCACCAAAATTGAGAATCGACAGACCCCCAACAAGGTAGAGGTGGGACCAAGTGCCCGGGAGGAGTAAGCATCCCCTGTTTGCTAGCCGCACCCGCCATCGAGGTTCACGCACGAAAATGAAAAGAATATATAAAATACATCCACTGTCTGAGGCCACGTCTATATAGAAAGTGCTATGGCGACAATGTCAGGTAAAAATATTCAAAACACTTACTGTCAAACATCTCGCGGGGAACCTTTTTACGAGCTCCACACGGCAAAGGGCATAAGTGTGACACAAATTATTTAAAGGAGATCCTGACGATAATCTCAACAGCACTCACAATAGAGCACCAAAATTGAGCATCGACGGACCCCCAACAAGCTCTCAACAACTCTTGTATAAATAATAATCAGATGGTATCTTAACCATCATGGTCATGATAAAACACACAATTCTACTACAAAAAAGTGAGACAGTATGTCATCCGAAAACCGGACATATTGGGAACAATTACATAACAAAAACAATAATGCACAGGAGAAAGGATACCAATAAATCTTATTGTACTCGCATGCAGTTATCTACATGTACAATACATCAATACACATAAAGGAACACAGACAAAGACATACAATAAACGATTACTACAGATATAAAGTAGACGAAATATAAAAAGTCAATAACACCGATATGTAAGCAGTACTGACTTGGAAAAAATACTTCTCATACAAGTGATAGGAAATACATCAATGGATTAATTGAGAACAAGCAATAAGCTTTCCTATCATCTTGTCATATCATATTGTCTGCTATAGTTTTAGTTGTATTTGACATCGGTATCTGCATTGTTGCATCGGAACAACTATTATAATTCTTAAAAAAAACCAGACCTCCAGGAAGTATACGTATTGAAAACTTTGACGTGTCTTCTAGCTCCTTTAATCTGAGAAAAAAAAAGAATTCAACTCTGCTTCCAGAGAGCAGCCCTCAGAAAAAAAAACTACTTTTAATGCTTTGCAGTTTTCGCGATAATAACATCAAGACATCACTATTGGGGCCAAAAACATCGCGGTATAAAGGACTCTATATTTTTACAGTATGAACCCAAAAACGCATTTCTTCTTTTCGTTTCCGCATGAATTCATTTGATAAATGCAATCTACAATGACATTTGTTGAACGGTATATCAAATATCAATCGTAATCAATATGCCAATTTTGATTTCATTTGATTATTTATAGATGTAATCATGCCTCTAATCAGTGAATGAAACTCAAACATTTAGGTCAAAATCAAATTCTAAAACCATTATCTAAAGGCTTAGAAGTTCTGGAAATAATACACAAAACATAGCTTTCTCACACGAAAGAAAAAAATGGACAAACTGACGGAGATAATGATACAGCTCTATATCAATACGAAGGACGACAACTTATCTAATGAACACTCTCCATTCACTCACCGTCCAGTGCAAGTGCACATGAATCATGAGGGTCCTGTAGCATCATATCCCAACCATCCTGCTACGTCTTTCGGTACCCTTTTTCGACATAGTAACTTTCATACTTTTTGGCATATTACATTGTTTAGATTGAGGATCACTGATGAGGGTGAAGTACCCGAAACGTGCATGTCTGGTCCACGTTGCCAATTTATTTGTTCTTAAATGATGCTATTCAATTTGAAGACGTTTTCATTTATACCACTTGGTGAGTGTCACTGCTGGTGGACCAGGAGTCCCCGAGGGCACATGTAGCCAAGTTCGATCAATTTCGGTTGATCGTTTCTTCAACGCAATCTAAATTTCTGTTATCAAAATTTCTTGAAATTTCTAAAATGTGGGTCCTGTAGCATCATATCCCAACCATCCTCCTACGTCTTTCGATACCCTTTTTCGACATAGTAACTTTCATACTTTTTGGCATATTACGTTTTTTAGATTTAGGATTTAGGATCACTGATGAGGGTTAAGTACCCGAAACGTGCATGTCTGGTCCACGTTTCCAATTTATTTGTTCTTAAATGATGCTATTCGATTTGAAGACGTTTTCATTTATACCACTTGGTGAGTGTCACTGCTGGTGGACCAGGAGTCCCCGAGGGCACATGTAGCCAAGTTCGATCAATTTCGGTTGATCGTTTCTTCAACGCAATCTAAATTTCTGTTATCAAAATTTCTTGAAATTTCTAAAATTTGGGTCCTGTAGCATCATATCCCAACCATCCTGCTACGTCTTTCGGTACCCTTTTTCGACATAGTAACTTTCATACTTTTTGGCATATTACATTGTTTAGATTTAGGATTTAGGATCACTGATGAGGGTGAAGTACCCGAAACGTGCATGTCTGGTCCACGTTGCCAATTTATTTGTTCTTTAATGATGCTATTCAATTTGAAGACGTTTTCATTTTCATACATATCTAATAAACACCGAAGAAGTACCTATCAATTATTCCGTGTCAAAGTCGAAAAGGAAAAGTAGAATCATTAGAATTTCCATTGGAAGAATTGCAAACCCTGGAATAAGCAATGTTCCGACGTGAGACGAGGTGCCCGGTGATTGTCAGCGTCTCATGTTTGAATGCGATTATTGAAGTAAGTACCCTTACATAAATTTTAGGCTTGCGAAACCATATCGTGGCATTAGTAAAGCAACAGAACCGCATCATTCGAGCGTTATAGTGCTGCACTATTGCGGCATTACCGTTTTTCGTATGCAAATGAGTGTTGCAGCACTATATTTATGGCACCACTGCGGCACTGTTCTCTGATTCTGGCATCATTTTGGCACCATATTGTACATAGGTATGTGCACTACTTTGTGACACTATATTGGGGCAACAGTGTGGTACCATGTTGTGGCGCTATTCTGGCATCATCTTGTGGCACAACTCTGGCATCATTCATTAGACTGAATTTCCTTTTTCATTATTTTTTTTTTGTAGCAATGAACTTATATATGTTTACCTTTGACTGACTAGTTTCATTTCTTTTAATAGTCTTGTCTAATCCAATAAAGTACAGCACATAATCCTCCTATATTTTTGTGTACTCCATTAAACCATTTTTTTTTTAATTTCTCACACTTCTGTTCCTTCCTTTCAAACTGAACCATTTGTATACTTTTGAATACAAATAACAAAATAAAAACGCAACGAATGCTAAAATAATTTAACAATTAAGTTAAAAATTTTACTTGTTTAGATATTTTTAAACTAAATACAAAAGTGTAGACTAATCTGGAGTAAGATCTATAGCAGTTCATAATGTACAAGTATGTGTGCAGCGCGGCACAATTTCATTTTACAGCACCAACTACAAAAGTTAGGAAGAAAAGACGTCTGTTTCTAGACAATACCTAGAATGGCTAAGCAGCTTGATAGAATATCTGTGTTTTTCACGAATTTATTTATAATGAATGGTATTATTAAACTAAAACGTTGAATATTGCTTTCTCATTACTTTTTTCTTTATTACTTTTCTTCAGAGAAAATGTGAACAATACTGGCCGAAACCAAATGAAAAAGTGACACATGGACAATTTGGATTATCGTTACTGGACGAAAGACATTTTTCGTATTATTCCCTAAGGGAGCTTGAAGTTCTTGAAGCAAAAGTAAGATAAATTACTACTTAATACCGATTGCTTGTACATTCTTTGTACTCTTTAAAAAAATAAGCTTCAAGCATTTTTATATTCTCTAAGGGTATTGAGAAATCGTGATAAGCTACAAAGATTCTTTTGATTATGTCGGACTTCATATATTTCACACGTAATTGATTTTGTCTTATTTTTTTTTTTTCATCTTTCGGATTTTTAATCTTAATCTTATGGAAAAAGTTTCATAAATTAATCCTAAAATCAAATAATTAAATTCATTTGTGTTGTAAAATGAGAACAATATTTGCAATGTTTGTTCAAAGACAAAACATAGTAGGAAGATCCTGCAGTACCATTTCACAACATGGCCCGATCATGGGACTCCGGACCCTCTGTTCCTCGTGCTGTTTCATAAACGTGTGATCTCTAAGGCACCGAAATATGACGGACCTATACTTGTTCACTGCAGGTATTGTTCTTTATGTTTGTTGAATCTAAATGGATTGCTATTTGTATTGCAATTGAATCAATGTATGATATATTTGTATTGACCGAGGTATAAAAATACCAGAAAAAATGAATGTAGTAAAAAATAAGATATACGCAAAAAAACGTTAAGAGATTGAGAATGTTATGAATAGAAATAATATTCTTGTATTATTTCTTATTAACACGAAACAGTGCTGGTATTGGTCGAACGGGAACATTCATAGCGTTGGATGCACTGGAAAGCCAAGGAAACAACACTGGAGCGGTGTACATTGAGAACTACGTGAGAATTATGAGGAAAGATAGAATGAACATGATACAGACCTCAGTACGTAATACTAATTATAATACCTTACCTGAATATTTATGATTTCAAAAAGATCATATACAGTACTACAAGCCTCTTTTATTATTTTGATCGTCTGTCTCTTCAACGCATTCGGAAATTTCTGTTATCAAAATATCTTGAAATTTCTAACAAGTAGGTCCTGAAGCATCAAATCCCACCCATCCTTCTATATTTTCGGTACATTTTTTAGACATTATAATTACCACACTCTTTGGCCATATTACAATGTTTAGATTGAGGATTACTGACGAGGTCTATGTACCCGAAACGTGCATTTCTGGTCCATGCTGCAAATTGATCTGTACTCAAATGATGCTATTGAATTTGAAGACGTTCAAGATTTCAAATCTGTACCATACTTAAAGTATATTCTTTAATTCAATAGATTTTATTGTATCTTTTACACTCCTCTCTCGCGAGGAGAATCAATGTTTTATCCGTGAACATCGACGTATTTTGAGTTCTTGTATATTACATGTCTTTCAAGAACCATTTCTATTTGTTTAGGAACAATACAAAGTATTACACGAGGCCTTGGTAGAGGCTTTCCAGTGGCAGGATACGTACATATCAATGGATGATTTTTCATCTGTGTGGCAGTCCATAGAGACCGACAAACGTCCCTTAAATCAACAACGTCTAAAGAAAGAATATGACGTATGTACTTTTCATATCATCCTTTGGAAAAACTTAGTCTATTAAACGATATCTAGTCAGTGACGTTTCGTTTGATAATTCATGTATATGTAAGAATTATTCTACAGTCTCCGAGGGCGTAGCCCGAGGAGCAATTGAGATAGAATAACCCACTTGTTGCACGGCAATTGTTAGGCCATCAAACAATCATCACCAATGATTGGATAATTCTTCATTGCTAGCTAAAGAAAACTACTCATGGTTGTCAGTCAACGACCTATTTAATCATTCAATCATTACTTCAATCATTTATCGAATCATTGCTACACAACATGCACAAAGAAAATTAATGTACCGTCTGGAAAGGTGTTAATTACCGTCTACAACGAAGATCGTGCAAATAATGTTACTTATCCCATTCAAACATGTACTGAATAATACAAAAGTATTCCAACTCTTTACCTTCCCAAATGAAAAATTCAAATCACATTCCCTTTTCAACCCGGCAGATTCGTGCATTACATAAAAATAACTTTCTTTCTTTGGGTGTTCATGGTAGTTTAATTATGGTTGGTCACCTGTAAATTCGTGAATCTCGAAGCTATTCTCGGAAATTTTGCACGTGTCCAATCAGAATTATACTAAGATGGACACTCAAAGTAAGACAGTCATTATTTATATTTTAATTGGTACTAAATATCAGACACCCTATTTAGCATTAATAATGAGGGTTATAACGCCAAAAGTATACAAACAGTGGTAAATTCTCAGTATTTTAAAAACTGAAGCGTGATGTCATAAAATGCAACCAGAAGTATAGGATATAATAAATCCATTTGTCTTACGGGCGCTTAACATGGGGATTCTTCTACAATGGAAATAAATATTTATAAAGAACTTATTTTGGTGCTAATATTTACGTTGTTTTAACTTTCCGTTAAACCTGGTTTTATTTTTTTCAGTTGAAAAGTTTAAAACTTATAAACGTGTATCTTTTTTTATCGTTTGATTACATTTGTGTGTTGCGGATTAAACGAATAAAAGTAAACGTCTTCAAATTGAATAGCATCATTTAAGAACAGATAAATTGACAACATGGACCAGACATGCACGTTTCGGGTACTTAACCCTCGTCAGTGATCCTCAAATCTAAACAATGTAATATGCCAAAAAGTATGAAAGTTACTATGTCGAAAAAACGTTTCGAAAGACGTAGCAGGATGGGTGGGATATGATGCTACAGGACCCACGTTTTAGAAATTTCAAGAAATTTTGATAACAGAAATTTTAGAATGCGTTGAAGAAACGATCAACCGAAGTTGATCGAACTTGGCTACATGTGCCCTCGGGGACTCCTGGTCCACCAGCAGTGACACTCACCAAGTGGTATAAATGTACTTTTCATTACACCCCCGCAACAAACTTGTGAGGGGTACACTGGATCACCCAGTCCGTTCGTCCGTCTGCAGACGAAAGCTTGTCATCGCAATTCCTCCCAAACCTGTTGATGGATTTCAATGAAACTATGCACAATGAAAGATCATGATATATAGATGTGCATGTCGAAATAGTTAGACCTGAGCTATAACCCTTGGACTTAGATTTGTGATGTATTTTCAATGTCAAACCTTGTCATCGCAACCCCTCCCTAACTATTAATGGGTTTCAATGAAACTTTACAAAATGAAAGGTCATGATATGTAAATGTGCACGAAAAAAGGGGATTGCAGCCAAAAAGGTCATTACAGAGCTATTGCCCTTTGATATATATTTTAAGATACTCCTTTCTCAAGAAGTATCTTACGGTCGCGATTCTAGCTGTACGCTCGCTGTGTAAACTTCCGGTGGAAAATTGTTCCAGTTTGTGTCAACAGTTTCTCAAAACTTGCGTGTGGAAAACATTCCATCAGTATCGATTGTTTTGAGATATTATAGAATTAATATCAGATTAACTGAGATTTGCCAGATGAAATTTAATCTTTTAAATTGTACATGTTGCTCCGCTGAAAGCATCACTGATAAGAATTTAATATTCGCAACCCGTGTTTGGTGCATGGAAATTGGTTTGGAATTTTCTTCAAGAAGGTATAGAGTTGGAAACCTTCGACATTATGTATAAAGCATATCGAAAAGGCAAATACACATTTTCACTCTACGTGAAATGTTTTTTTTTTTTTTTAAATTCATTCATCTTTCTTTATTGTTTTAAATCGTGTCTTAATGAATAGCATTAGTAACATCAAATTATAACAACATCAACACTTACAGTGAAATAAGATGTTACAGCAAGTTTGAGTTGAGTATCATTCTGGGCCTTCAGCCCTTTAATTTATGCATTTTAAATATCGAATCTTGTCGATCTTGTCGTCACTCATCTCATAACTCATGTCTAAAATCTATCATAAAATTTTTAACTTGCCTACTTGCACAGCAGATGACCGCCCAAAGTCGGCACCGGTTGCCCATTGGTCTTGTTGGTTTATGTGTTATCTTTTGTGTAACATGTCTCTATGGCGTGAGTTGGTGTTCCATGTCCCTTTTGTGTCTATTTCTGTGGGTGTCTGTTCTATGCTTTTGCAGTGGGAGTTTTTGGGTTTTGCTGTTGGTGCTGCAACCGAGTGTTGTTGGAGATCCCCTCCTTTCTTCCTCCTTTCTTCCTAAGTAATTTTATTCGATGTAGTGACTTTAACCCTGTACGATGACCTTATATGAGAGAATGTCCATTTGGAAAATTTAATGTCACGTCAGATAATAAAATGTCAGGTCATGCTGATACTATTGCATTCGAAGACGTTTAACATTTGTACCACTTGATAAGTGTCACTGCTGGTGGACAAGAAGTCCCCGAGGGCACATGTAGCCATGTTCGATCAACTTCCTTCGACCGTTTCTTCAGCGCATTCTAAATTTTCTGTCATGTCTGTGATTTAGTAACAACCTTTCAAGGAAGATGCAATATTAACCTGTATGTCCTTGTGTAGAATAATTAGTTGTTTTGTTTTAATCTGAATTTCAATTATTGTGTATGCCAATTCGAGATGATTCTGCGATCCAGATTGTATATTTGATACCTTCGTTATATTAATTGAACGCCTTTTGGTCAAGGTGAACGATATGTACTCGCATAATTCTATCATTTACAGATGCTTCGAGAAATGAGAGGTGACAGCGAAAATCCAGTATCTGCTGTTAAAGAA
Organism: Pinctada fucata; assembly: GCA_028142955.1. Taxonomy (NCBI): domain Eukaryota; kingdom Metazoa; phylum Mollusca; class Bivalvia; order Pterioida; family Pteriidae; genus Pinctada; species Pinctada fucata. Next base: position 50,452,250 of record AP027103.1, on the reverse strand, counting down.
GAAAATAAAGCTAAGAACAGAACAGACAGCATACTACCACGTATGTCATATTTTGAACATTGATCGTAACTGTGAAAGTTGATACTGCACATGTAAATGAACTGACTTTATGTAAATGAACTGAAGAATATTTCTGAATTTCTGAACTCGTTTATTAAAATGTTGTATTTTCTTTCAGGATTGAAAATTGTCGTTACGAGGAGAACGTAATGTCACTAAAAATATAGTTAAACGTTTGTGAATGTATCTTATGTAGATGATTGGATCACTCTTTGTATTCTATACATTTTCTTCTCCTATAATTTTGTTCTCAACCGAGATTAAGATTAAAAAGTTTTTTTTTTTCAAATCCTTCATATATATAAACCAATATTGCAGAATGAAAAGTGCGAGCTTCGGGAGCTTCAAAACCAGGGAAATATAATAAATTGAGCACTAATTATTATTTAATAAGTAATTTTACCGGTTAACTGTCTTAGAATCCAGAAGATTTGAATTAAAGTTACAACTAAGTAAACTGCATATCAGTGGTAATATCACACGATTAACAACTAAAGAGAGGAGTTTAATATAAGCAGAGACAAATACTGGTTCGCATTCGTTATGTAGTTCACCTCTGGACACATGGTAGAAAATGGAAATTCTGAATACATTCTTGATTATTGGACTGCTGTTTTTGTTTTCTGTTTGATTGTTCCCATTTTATTAATTAATGCGTAATGTGTAAGCCGTGATCACTGCAGCATCGTCAAAGTTAGATTATCAATATCTAAGTATAATCTTTAACCGTATATTATTTATAACGGGGTACGAAACTGTTCCAATGGGAATCCTTTTGATTTTGCCTTGTCATCTCGCTTTTAGACTGAATAACTGATGGTTACGAATTACGAATTCGATGATTATTCTATAAAATTTACAGCTTCATATGTTCATTTCAAGAAGTTATGTATGATACGGAAAAGGAATGATAAGTGATGCTAGAGGATAAAAAAAGAGTCATGCCAAGTAATGTTAAAGAGTAAAGAGCAAACGTCTGAAGTTGACCTAAAATTTCTGCCAAAAAAAAACCTGATAAGGACAGATATACTGTTCGTTTTAGAGAATTTTCTAGTCTAGTACGAACGATATGCCCAGGGACTCAGCGATCCACCAGCAGCGATACCAACCTACTGGTTGAAATTGTCAAAATGTATGTTCTATTACAAGATTTAAGTGCACCATATGCGCATTTCAACAAGTTATGTCTCATCATTGATGCTAGAGGCGGAAAAAGAGGATATCCAATTAATTTGAAATAAGGAAGAGCCAAAGTCTTAATTAGATTATTTCCTTACCTAGGATATTCTTTAGACTTATTGTAGAACTACCCCGCACTTCTACCGGACATCGAAATAATTGAAAAAAGCGCATGCATATACTTGCATCTATAAACATGCATTGACGTGATTCTGATATTGATAAAAGAACGTTAAGGATTTGTTCAGCTTTCCGATATTGAAATAAACAATTTTTTAAGTCTGCTGCTATGCTAATGGATATTATAATTACTTTAAGTTAAATGAATGTTAACTGTTACTTAAAATTTGCTGCTATGATAATAAATGCAACAATTCACATTATATACTTTTAATTTTCGTCAATGAGGTTTTAAAGAATTAGTTTAATATTTGATACTACAGTAATGGACCAGTGTTACTTTTTCAGTTGACAAGCATCGCCCTTACCTAAGTTCCTATTTTGCTGGAGGAAATGATTTTATCAATTCAGTCATCATACCGGTAAAGAAATATTTCAATTTTACATTAAATGACATGCCTTCGATCCGTGAATCTAACAATACCACAATTAGAATTCTATCTTATCGGATTATTTATTGCTTATTAGTCTCATCTGGCCAAGGATGGTTTCATGGTGACACAAGTACCATTACAAGGGACTATTGTAGACTTCTGGCGGCTAATTACTGATCATGATTCACGATGTATTGTTTACTTTGCACAATCGTCTGATGAAGAGGTAAGTGTAGTCGCTATCTAGAATAATGTTGAATATTTCCCTTAATAATTCATAATCGATGTTAGAATTGAATCAAAATTCAAAATTTTGAGTTTTTCAAACGACTGAAATATTTCATTTCAACGAAAAAAGGGGTATCTTAATGAAAAAAATATGCTTAAAACAAATAATATTCTATCTATTTCAATGTAGACCAATTTCTGTTAAATATTTCCCTTAATAATTCATAATCGATGTTAGAATTGAATCAAAATTCAAAATTTTGAGTTTTTCAAACGACTGAAATATTTCATTTCAACGAAAAAAGGGGTATCTTAATGAAAAAAATATGCTTAAAACAAATAATATTCTATCTATTTCAATGTAGACCAATTTCTGTTAAATATTTCCCTTAATAATTCATAATCGATGTTAGAATTGAATCAAAATTCAAAATTTTGAGTTTTTCAAAGGACTGAAATATTTCATTTAAACGAAAAATAGTTTATCGTAGTGAAAAAAAAATATGTTTAAATCAAATAATATAATATCTTTTTCAATCTAGACCAATTTCTACCCTTCACATGAAGATGTTACTGACACAGAAATGCATAATGTTAAGAAGGAGTCATCAAATACTTTGCAAGAAGGGGTGGAGGAAGTCAAGATGAAAGTAAAGGGCAAGGTAAGCGGGATAGACATACCGTTTGTAATAAATGAACCAATTGAGACTTTTGGCACTAGAATAGGTAACTAAAATAATTAATAATAAACGTCTTGAAATTGCATACCATCATTTTAGACCTGATAAATTTACAGCATGCACCATACATTCACGTTTCGGATACTAAACCCTCGTCAATGATCCTCAGTCTAAACAATGTAAAATGGTCAAAATGTATGAAAATTTTTATGTCCAAAAATGTACCAAAAATGTAAGATAGATATACTCAATATTCATCTCTTGCGTTGTTCGCATTGCAAACAGTTTAGATATGGGAGAATCATGTATTTCCTCATTAGTATAAGCAATAAATTGCATTGTGTAAATAAATCATGAAATTAACACAAAGAAAATGATTGCCAGGAAAAAAATGACGATCGATTTTTTTCTATTTTACTTGTAGAAATCAAACCAAACAAAAGACGTAACATTGTTGAAAATAGACATGGCGGGTAAAAATTACCCCACTGGTGCCCAGATTTTCAGAGCCGTGGAAATTGTTGAACTACAAAGAAATAGGAATAAGAATAGTCCCTGTACAGTTGTTTCTCTGTAAGTTTGTTTCGATCAATTGCTGATATTGTAGAAAATATGTCAATGCACGTAAGCAAGGATGAACAGTGTATAAGAGAAAAATGAAAAAAAAAACGACTTGTTACATCCCATCAGGATACAACATGTTTGAAAGCACAAAAAGAAAGAGTCTGACATGAATACCAGAATGTAACAACGTTTGACAAAATGTAAGAAAAAAACCAAACCGACAACGTAACAACATTATCAATCAACATACTGATAATACTATACAACCATGTAAAGATATAACGATTTCTTAATGGGATAAATGATATTATCTCAATACGAGCTCGCGTTACTTTTTAAACATCATCTTAATTCACGTACGCATGATAAATGTATAGAATACAATGAATAGTAAAACAATTGCTTTTAGTTTTGAAACGGTTGATGTAAAGGTGTGCTTTCATTGGAGTGGAGAGAGTTTCACCAGAAATTGTAATTACATTTTTTGAAAACGTAAAGTATTTACTATGCTTACCATAGATATAGGAAAATTACAAAAATGTTGATGACGTCATACAAATTATATTTTATCATAATAGCATAATAGAAATTGATGATATGAAGAACTGAATTAAGCTTCAAAATTTAAACAGATGTCTCCAATTAATATGCCGTCTTGTCAAGTATTACTACCTTCTTTTTACAGAGACGGAGGTACGCCTTGTGAGGTGTTTTGTGCAATCAGCAATATTTTGGAATATATGAAGGTTGATAACAGAATCGACGTGTTTCAGACTGCAAGACAACTGCAGATAAGGAGACCAGAGTTCTTTGAAACCTTTGTAAGTACATAAGACTTAAAACTAGTAAACATGCAGATTAGGTTTACATGTAGAATAAGCTCCTGGTTGAATTCATTCCTAATAGTATGAGTTAAAGAAAATCCTGACGATAATCTCAACAGCACTCACAATAGAGCGCCACATTAAACATCGACGGACCACTACCAAGCCAGAAGTGGGACCAGGTGCCCGAGAGAAGTAAGTTCCCCTGTTGGCTAGCCGCACCCGCCGTCGATGTTCATGCACGAAAAATGAAAACAATATATGAAATACATGCACTGTTTGAGGTTATGCCTATATAGAAAGTGCTATGGCGACCATGTTGGGGAAAATATTCAAAACACTGACTGTCAAAACCCTCGCGGGGAATTTTTACGAGCTCAACACGGCAAAGGGCATAAGTGTGACACAAATGAGTTAAAGAAGATACTAGCAACAACTCATGATAATTTTTGCAAGTGATACTAATTACTACAAGTTTTTCAACGCTTTTGAATGAATATGATGCAAAGGAGGATATCGAAGTGTTACTGACTTTATCGTCAAGATCTTCTTTACCTCATTACATGAACGGTTCAAATAAAAGATATGATAGGATAGCAAGGATTTTGAAAGAAATGTATTATCTCAAATGTGACAATGCTGCATAAACCAACACACGCAATCGACAGAAATACACATGATTTATTGAAATTGAAGGGAATGAATCCTTAAAATTGTCTGTATTGGCAATGTTGAGAAAAAACTAAATTAAATGAATATAACATTTCTGGATATACCAGGTGCATTTACCTATGGTGGTAAACAATGGTGACAGTTAGGCTTTTCTGTTCATGAGCGACATGACACCAAAGTCTCTAAGATTTGTAATCAGCATATTTGACATATTAATTGAAATCAGTTATGAGAAATGAACACCATACAAAATGTGTTGATTGTATAAATATAGAATTATAATATAAAAAAGTAGAGGTATTGATATCAAATAATGGAGTTAATATCTGTTTTATTTAAAGGAAACCTATCGATACTGTTACCAAATGATCAACGAGTACCTTATGACACAGAGTGTGTATTTCAATATGTAAAGCCACGGCGGGTACAAAGACTAAAACAATAAACAAAGAAAAGACAAGATAAATAGCACTACATTGCTTTAATTAGTATTATTTTAATCATGTATTTTGGTATTTATTTTACTTAATGTTAAAACACGTTTATGTATTTTTAATGATCTTTTTGTTTGTTTTAACATTTTCAGAGTTTTTTTTTCAGTTTATACTTCCCGGGGTTTTTTTGGTTCATTATTATCATTATTATAATTACATTATTCTATGTTTCATAGCATCAAATCATAACACTATTTTATACTTCTGAAAGATTTTATTTAACCATCAATTATGTATACATTTTTTTCTGAATTAATACAATCCTCACAAGTCATCTAAACATCTGGAATACCTTCTACTCATGAACAGGAAACGACGTTAAACTTTGACTATTATCAAAGGATATATATACCCATCAAAAAAAGTAACGCATAGTATTTGTTCGCTTCATCCTGAGTACACATGTAAGATAACCACATTGATCATGTTATTAGACAAAATGAAACTAAATGCACATAATGGTATTCTCAGACCCTACGTTTTCAACGGGAAACTCTTTAGTGTCTTTAAATGTTAGTTAAAATGGCTAAAAACAGTATGCCGCCGATGTTCTTTTAGAGGCAAAATTGTGTATTTTTCGTATGCGCTCGTTTTCCGTATAACTTGAAAATCTTTTGATTCGATGGACAAACGGATGCAGCATACTAAAAAGCAACAATCTCACAATTGCGATATCACGACGCATTATGATGTTATATTCTATAACGTCATCCGAAATTCGCCGCATTCTATAAATTTGCGAATCAGTTTCGTCGAGAGAAATTTGTTTCATAAGGAGGAAAAGTCCTAAATTTGACCTTTTGATCCTTGAACTTTAAACAGTTTCATTCACTCACAAGTAGGAGTCATTCGAACACGTCACAGTGTCTAAACACATGACATCGGATATTGTAAGCATGCATTACATTAAAGCGGAAGTCACCCAAAGAAGTTAAAGTCCAAAAATTTTCATGGGCATCAATGAACTTTAACTTGGGTAAAAAACAAATTGCTCATAAACATGGTAAATGCATAAAAATATGAAAAAGTCGAAAATTCAAAAATTCATGTTTTTAACTCAAAAAGTTTTTTTGATAAACAAAAAATCATACTTTAGCCCTAAACTGTATGTCTTATCTCTATACCATCATTAAAATAAACAAATAAGGTCACATAATCAATAGCTTGTGCATATTGAATAATAATAATACATTATGATAGTGTACAATGCGTTTCTTTTTTTGAAGAGTATATAATTGAATTAGTGTGCTTATATTTAACTGAATATAGCTCCAAATGAATAAATATGCGTAAAGTTGTATATGTAGCCGTGATTACATCATACTGTTCATCCAAAAGTAAAAATAAAGTAAAATCATATAATATGTACCTCTTACGTAAAGCATCATCTGACGCATTGATTTATTACATGGCTAGCAACTTGGAAAAAAATCAAAAACACAAACAAAATATATTTATGTTTGCCAAGGTTACTTTTAGGACATGGTCATTACTGATGGGCTAAAAGAGGCATTTTGTTGTAAAAAAAACCGTTTTCCTTCCTTTCCAATAATAAAATGTTTTGAATATCGTATAATGCAAGAAATCGACACAAAGTGTATGTCTCGAGTTTAAAGATCATCTGTTGCATTGATGTTAATTTAAGTCTTTAAGTTGGGCCTAATATATACACCTTTTATTGTTAAAGCCTAAGCCTAATAGATTTGCCTTGAACATCTTTCTCACACTCAGGGTGAGCAGAGGCAACGCTCAATGCAGGTCAAGGCCACATTAACATTCAAGACCCACGTTGCTTTGCTACCGGAGTTGAAAAAATTACTTAAAGTCAGTGAATGAAAGTTATTCAAAAAATCGTACGTGGTAATATTCATCAAAAGGACCAGGAAGGGCAGACGTTAGAAATGGGTGTTTCTATTGTCAATGTTTAACGTCTTCAAATGTTCGCGTTAAGGTCAAGATCATGTATTTGTATCTTTGTTGTATCTAATTATGGTCAAATAAGCGATAGGCAATATATTTTTTCAACAGTGTTATTTCTTTTATACCTGTAAATATATTTTTCGGTATGATTAATTTGTTTTTAGTGTTTTACGTTGTTTTGATGTATTGACAATACTTGTCTCATTTCGACACATTTCTTAATTTGTCTATATACATTTGTTGTATTAAAAAGAAAAGGCTGAAATTTTCAGTGTATGTTTTATATGATCCATATGCATGGTTATCTTTCAAACATAAAATACTACATTAAAACAATGAGAAGATTGTATTTATAGAAACTATTAATTTCCACAACACATCTTTATTTGTCTCATTTGAACGTTGATGTCTTGATTTGATTATTTATCATGTTTATATGCATTTTTTAAAATCCACTGAAAGGGAGCGGCTTAAATTGCCAACGAATTGTTTATATATCGACATGCAATTGTACAAGGTCCATGCTGCAAATGAATAGGAGTAACTAATTATGATATACAAAACACATGTGTGCTTAAATTAATATTGATTGCACAATTTATTTCTTAATGTATCATTACAATGCAGCATGAACACCAAGAATAGTAAATTTCAGTTCATTAAATTCATAATTGTATTGTTGGATACATTACCAAAATACTTATACATCATTACCGTCTCCTTAAAATGAAAACTGTAAACATGGTAACCGTTATTTTCGCTGGTGAATATTTTCGTAAAATGACCTTCGCAACAGAACATGTCGGGGTAGTTGGCGAAAAAGGAGTAATCCCCTTAGTCTTAACTGGATGTAATATTCAAGCGGGGGTATTCTTGCCATATAAATAGAATAGCGAAAAACACGAAAATTAACCCAACACGAAAATGTCCACTTTTACAGTTACAAGTTTGAACTATCAATTCTGTACATGTATATATTCTTTTTCTTTTCACAGGGAAAAAAGCATGCACTATATACACAATAAAGAGGGATTGCACATTACGCTTTTGAAATTCTTTATGTTTTGTTAATTCATTTTAAGCAATAAAAACTAATTCAATGAAACACAGTTCTTCTATTCTATTTTGAAGATGTTTAACTTAACACCGCAATTTTCGTCTAAATCTTTATATGATACTGCCATGTACACATAATCCGGATAACCACATGCCATAATCTCTGAGAAGCGGATTGCTCATTTTTCTCGAATGTGATCACTAAGGAATATGACTTTCTGCGCTTATCAGTATGTATTGTCAATTATGTGTCTTTTGTTGTGTGTATCTTATCTGTGTTTTCACTCGGGGTGTTTTGATGTCTTGCTGTTGGTGCAGCAGCCGAGTAGTGTTGGATTTTTTCCCTTTCTTCTATATTGATCCAGGTAGTGAACGGTTTTCTAACTTCTATACAAATTGAGATTAAAAAAAACATTCGATGTGAGTAAGGACACAAAGTCCTGTTGTTTTTTTTTTACTTTCTAATGCTTAATCAAGAGAGAATTTTTTATAATTGCAACCGACTGATTGAGTTTAAATTTGAATATTCGCTTATTAAAATCTGCAATTTTTATCGTATTTATCAGTATATGAGGGTAATTCTCTAGAACTATCCTATTGATGTTTTATATCAAATCTTTCATTAAGTGCAATGCATTTTCTAAGGGATTTGGGACCGATCCCTCCTGAGACAGTGAATATATAAGGCATTCAACCCCTTATGCATTTTCAATAATAAATACCAGAGATAATAATTTTCATTCTTATCAAAAAGAATGCTATACATATTTTTTCTAGCTAAAATTATGGATTACACTTCTCATACAATGATCTACCCATTCGCCCCAAAGATTCCCGGTCATGAAATCATCGGCATTTGTCGGGAAATTATGAAAATGTGCATGCATTTAAATCGGAAGTACTCTATTAGGGTGCGGGATCCTTAAACAAGGGAGTGCACCGCCTAATTGGCTTTTTTCAATCATTTTGGCTTGAAGTACAATTATGCAACAGTTACTGGAGAGGATTCATTTTCTAAAATGTCTGTCACACTTAATTTGAATTTTGTGTTTCAAAAACAAAGGAGGGCACTCCGTTTGTAGCACCCACAGAAAATATAAAAACACCCCATACAAAAAATGTCGAAGGGTTCCAACTCTATACCTTATTGACGAAAATTCAAAACCAATTTCCATGCACCAGACACGTGTTTTGAATATCAAATTCTCATCAGTGATGCTTCTAGCGGAGCCACTAAAAATCATTTCAGTAGCACCCTCTTTAATTTTTTGAATTAAGATTTGTACATTTACATTACAGAGAGTTTGCGGCTCCAAATTTCATGTAGGGTAGATTCAGTAGAATATCCAAATAAAATCTATGTTCAAAATAGCATTGGAGGGATAGTGCTAAGATGTTCAACTCCTTTAATTTGGATATTTATCGGTGAAATGGCTAGTTTCCGAAATAGCAAAAAATATATATGATGTCACAAAAACACGAGGCTACATGGACAGCAAGAGACCCATAAAAGACAAGCAACATATAAAGATCAAAGACAAAAAAACAACACAGAAACGGCAATCTACCATACACAAGTAACAAGTGATGTAGTTACCTGGATTATGTGGGCAGACCTTTCCCATTTTTCCGATTACCTGGAGGTTTTCGCACAATGGTAGTGTAAAATAACCTCCTCATTGTAAAGATGACAATACAAATAAGACAGCATAACACAGAGGACCAAAGAACACACAGATGGATATGTAAATCGATATAAATATAGAGAAAGTGCGAGATTGAGTCCGTGTTCTGCCGTCCGAAGCAAGCTCATGCATGATATTAGCCGAGGAGTCCGACTGATATTAAGAGAAAACAGGTGGTCGGGGCCCTGTTTTCTCTCATGAGACTTGGATAGGACCTATCATATACATTCTCTCTTGCAATAGAGTCAGAAGATGATGAAAGACATTGAAATAAGAAACCCGAATAAAGAAGAGAGAGCGAAAGCGTATGTGTGTCAAACGTCTTCAAATTCAATAGCAAAATTTATGAACAGATAAATTTGCAGCATGGACCAGACATGCACGTTTCCGGTACTAACCTTCGGCATTGATCCTTTATTTATGTAATAAGACCAAAGAGTGTGAAAGTAATTAGGTCCAAAAATATACCAAACGACGTAGCTGGATGGATGGGATATAATGCTACAGGACCAACGTTTTAGAAATTTCAAGAAATTTTCACTACAGAAATGTTCAAATGCGTTAAAGAAACAAGCAACTAACGTTGATCAAACTTGGCTACATGTGCCTTCCGGGACATTGTTTGCCTTGTATAGTTTTAGGTGTTTTCCTCGAAAATAAGCCGATTGAATTACAAATTTGAAAAAAAAAAATCATTTATTAAAGAATATTTTGATAGGTAAAGTCATAAGAAACAAAAAATAGACGAACTTCTTCTTGCTCGTAAGACCATTATATAAATACAATTTGGTAGCTTGCTAAAGTTAGTAAAAACTGAAGTTTCTTTCAATACTGTTCTGTAGATCCCCATTCTTTTTACATGTTAAAGGAGATTAATTCCATCTGTGTGATTGAAAAACCTATATAATTAAGGTCAGGTTGGCGACTTTTAATAGAAATGATGTAGAAGAAAGATGAATGGGTCCATATGTAGAGGAACTATTCAGACCTAAAAATCAAAATTTGCCCGTCTCCTTTTTTTGGCTACAGACGTCTTAATTTCAGATGATAAAGAAATTAAATGTAAAATTCATAGAAACCGATATTTTTTGGTAAAATATGTATTTTTATGCAAAAACCACTTATTTTGATGAAATAAGTTCTAGCTCTTTTCACGTGCCTAAATTGATATATCTAAGCTTTGACATTATGCTGTTTCTTATTATAAATGGATAGGAATGTCATTTGATATCGAAAATTTAATTTCTATCTTATTTTGGAAAAAAAACCTAGTAATTTATGTGAAAAAATAACTTATTTCTGTGAATATGTTTTTAGAATTGATATCTTTTAATAAATCATAACAAGAGAGGTGTCATATAATTTGATGGCATTAAAGTGATCATGTTTAAAGAGTTAGAAGAGATTTCTTTGAGTGTCTTCCTATTTTGGGGAAAAATCTCAATTTTTTATTTAAAAATCGCTGATTTCTGAAAAAATCTTCATTATAAAGAAATCCTGTTTATTTTAAATTAAAAGATATACATCAAAATATTCACAGAAATAAGTGATATTTGCACATAGATTAGTTTTTTTGCCCCAAAATAAGATAGTTTCGTTATCAAATGACATTCCTATCCATTTATAATCAGAAACAGCATAAAAATACATATTACATGTTGGTTTTCATGAATCATTACAATCATCTGACAAGGTGATTACTATCTATATGATAATAGCTTTCAATCTGTAAAATTAGCAAAGATAATAAATGAATAGAATTTTCCATGAAATATTATTTTTAGACCAAAAAAACCCCCAAACAAACAAACAAACAAAAACCAGGCATTGTGCCCCAAAATTAAGCAGAAAATGTACCTCTTATGTTTTAAAGATGTAATTCATGAATCAAACTGAATATACAATCCTGCTATCATTTTAAGAAATTCTATAGATTCAATAGATATTATCCAGAAATCAGGGGTTTTTAAATGAAACAAACCCCGTTTTTTCCCCAAAATAAACAACTTGATTTTGAATGAAATGTTAGTCAAACATATATATTATCTGAAAGAGTGTGAAAAGTTACACTTCCAATTAGCTTTCAATAATTGCTTTTATAATTATTAAGGGCTCTTTAAATTAAAATACATGTACAGAAATCTGAGGTTTCGGATTGTAAATACAGTTTTCTTATAAAAACATCTATATCGAGAATTTGCAAAAAAAAAAATGAAATAGATGTCATTTGAAAGAGGACACTTTCAAGATGTTTTTCAAATCGTCATTGAACGCACATATGCAATATTGAGGAACTGAGAAGCATGAATTAATTAGAATGTCCTCAAATATCTGTGACTTTTTGGAATTGGATAATGCAACTTATTGAAAGATCATTAAAAATATCATTAAGATGTAGTCACACATTTTAATTTCTAAAATCATAAACCATGTAAAAGTTATAATTTTTTCAAATTTTCAGTGACTTTTGATACAAACATGCCCCCCCCCCCCCCCAAAAAAAAACCCGCCACTTTTGCAATGGAAAATTCAATGAGACAATTTTTAATCTGGAAGAGCGCAAAAAATGCTACAAAGTTAGGTCGGTTTTGGAGGATCAAAGGGGGGGGGGGGGGTGCACCCAACCTAGTGATACATCCCTGACTACTATGATCCGTAAAGTTGGTAATATTGAAATACATGTTCTATAGTACCAATTTTGTTGTACATGTACTAGACACATGTTTCGGATATTTTACTCCTAGTCAGTAGTACTTTATGTCATACAGGTTAAATAAAGTAAAGCTATATTTCTATTGTACTCGGCAACTCTCATCTCCTGGTTATTTTCATAATATGTGCAATATATGTTGGAATGAGATTAATTGCTATTGAATTTGGTGCCAGAAGTGAGAAGATATTTTAGAATCACTGTTTGAATTGATTTTCGAGTCAAACTTAATTCTATCTTGTACAAGGTTGAATCCTCTAAAAGTTTTAGCTTAAAGGCCGAGCTTGACCTACTTGAAATTCCGGTGGGGAAGCTGTTTAACGTATACGGAGAGTAGGCGGTGCTTATCTCGGCAGCGGTGCTAAATATAACAAACAGCGTGCTCCAAAGCGATGAGAAACACGTGTAGTATAGATACATGTAGTACAATCATTACAGATAATACGGGATTTACAGCAATCGCTTTTTATTTACCAATATCTAGGATAAATGCTTCATAATATATTTACATAATATAAATGCAAGAAGAATGTTCATATTAGATATACACAGATTAAATAAATTATTTACATAAACGCAATTGATAAATCGCACGTTGTACATCTTTTGATAAATGAATGCATCACAATTATCATTTTACCAGACACTAAACTTGTCAAAGGCATATCAACACATACACAGAATTTAGGAATAAATGGTGTTTATATATTTGCGCCAAATGCTTGCTCGGTACGCAAAAGTCAGTTTTTTATACACTTTCTTTCCTTTTTGGTTTCGCGGTGCGTTCGGATTACGAGATTTGTACACTGATGTGTGCTCTCTGTCGACGTTTTCGTTCCAATGAACTACAGCAAGATTTGAACGCAGTTTGTACTGATCGTCGCCAAACGCAATTCGTTTATCTTGAAATATGTTCATGACATTGTTAAAACTTTCTACGTAAAAAGTATCTTTTCCTAGAACATAATCTTCCGGATACTTGTAGATCACCGAATCTTTGATCGCCTTTTCCAGTAATTTACTTGCCATTTTGCTTGTTATGACAATTCTAGATGGCTCATAATTTTCGTCTTTTCTGCATCTAGAATCATGATGGCACTTGGTGTGGTCGTTTTGGTAATGCGGAACAATGGTTTCAATCAGTTCTCGGAGCTTTTTAGGTTCCTGGTTACAGTTCCTCACGGCCCAATGAATGTGTGTCGCAACCGGTTCTATCTTGTCGGACAGTTGGTTGCTCCAGGAAATCTCTTCGGTCTTTTTTGTTCCTGTTGATAATTTCTTCATGGATTTTTTGACTGCTTTCACCGCATGCCATAAATCGTTTTGGTTGACAGTTTCTCTGGTGTCTTTTACAAGTTTGTTTATACTCAAGTTGCGGTCATGCGCATGTACTTTTATCGGAACGCTCTGCGATGCGAAATTCTCGTAAATCCTCTGAGTTCCTGCCTTTTCATGGCGTTGCGAAACAGGATCCTGTCTTTTGGTGACGTGAACACAATCAAGAACCTTATGAAGATTTTCACCTATGGCGACAATAGAGGAATCCTTCGCATTTTTACGCCAACCATGGCGGGCGTCGGTCAGAATGTTGATTCCGTCTAGGTCTTCATTTGACGCAATTTCTTCGTGTACAGCCGTTTTGATTGATTCCTTGTATTCAGTCTCTACACTTTCCTTGTACGTCGAAATAAATTTCTTTCGTAGAGACCAATCAATGCATCCGATGCCACTGCCATTCACGAATCTCGTGTAATGCGACGGTAACATGCCGCTAGATACAAATCCGTGATTGATTCTATGATTGACCAAATATTCATCATTCGGAAGGTATGGAGATGATGACCACAGGTAGCTGTGAGATTTATCCTTTGTACACTGGATCCTTACCGACATAACATGTCCTCTCATTGTTTTCTTTATGAATCTAAAGTCGCCGGTGCACATTTTGGTATGCGCTTCACAAATCTGACACAAGTTCAGTAATGATGATTCTGCAGTTATGCACAATTTTTGATCAACATCACTTTTGTTCACCTGGAGATATGAAGAAGGAAAGTTTGATCCATCTCTGCTTACATTCACGTTGCTCCTTATCCAAAAATCCAAGATTTCCTCCATTACTGTAGCATTGTTTATAGACTTATTCGATGCTGACGACAAATGCAATTTCACTTGATGAAATTTCCCTTGTATTTGACTTTTTAATTCATCATTTCCAGGAATTTCGATTCTGAAATTCTGGTAACGTTTTTTAGACGATCCTTGATTTGAAGCCATTGCAACATAAATGGTTATTCTTTGTGATATTCAGACTTTCAGAATATTGATATATTGTTACATATTGTCTAGACTGGTCAAGGGGTACAGGGAGGGTATTTGGATTCGTATCGGAAGTCAGTTTATTTCTTTGAAGTAATTGATAAATACTGTGTTAATCTGTTTTATAATAAACAGATAGAATATAATGTTAAAGGTTATCTTTGTTTTAAAAAGTTGATAAAGTTGCCTTTTAACTACGCACCCTTATGGGCCTGACAATTAATTTATAGCTATGTTACTGTACACCATTACGTCAGGCCCTCATGCTGAGGGGTCAGCAGAATCTCATTGATCATCTAAATACCGGCACGGATGAAACATCGGTGATTAATCGCAGATTTCTTTGGAGTTTACTTTTGTAAATTACCATGGATGAAACACAGGTTCTAAAATTGAATGTTACTAATCTACAAATGGAAGCTATTCGACATTTTTTCATTCACAATGATTGGGAATTTGAGCCCCAGGATTCTGATCACCACGAAAATGGCGGGAGATGTACACCTGTATCTAAGGGTGTGAACAAAGAGACTCAGACGGGTCCTTCTAAACAGAATGCGGCTGAAGATGATGATAACATTGGAGATTTCGTCATTTTACACGACGATAACAGAGATGAGTGTCCTTTTTGTTTGAGCAAACCGTGTATTACCGATGAAAGTAACAGACAGTTGTGGTGGGAAACGGAAAGCAGTGTACCACATCAGAGAAACTCGAATCTGAGAAAGGATAAATATAAGAGATTTTGGACAATGTTATTACACCGTAGAGTATGGAATGACCCAAGATACATTGAGCGAAAGTCGAGGGCATTAGAACATGATATGCAAGGTCAAGAATGGCACAGACGTGATATCATGCCTACATGCGTAGTCAATTTAGTGAGATCATGGCTGCCTAACCCTAAGGATTATCCCTACATGGGACACTTGTGGGAATGATAAACAGATTATTATCTCAGTGATGTGAAAGGAACCAACATATAACATTTGTTTATTTATTATTTAATGTTTATGTTTTTAAAACGGATCTTTGTTACTGTAATAAACTACAAAAGTAAGTAAACCCATTTTATTTTTGTGATACAGAGCAATATTTTGGCGCTAATTTATCACTATTCTCCTACATCCGGTGTAAATAAAAACAAAGAAAAACACGCCCACTTTCTGTCAATCCTGAAATTGAAAATACGAATCTTCGCCTGCCTCAGGTTTTTGAACAGTCTTTTCATCTGTTTTATAAAGCTTTACATCTTCTATCTTTATCCATAACTTGCACATCATAACAAAGAATATACGTGCCAAAAAAGATCTGTCAAAACAAGGTACAGAACGAGATATTTTTAAAAATACTGCTCCGATCTGACTGTGGCTAAGAAAATTGAATTTTCCACCATTTTCGCGATTGGCTGCTATTTATACCCCAAGTTCGGCCTTTAACATTTTGTATAAGATTTCCGGGGATTTCCGACAGAAATCGGAAGGGGAGTGTGATATTTCCGGATTTTTAAAATCAGGATTGACTTTTTAGTTTAGAATCGCCTCCAAAAGTTAAATGCTCTCTGAATTGATTGTTTCGATGTTTGCAGATTTATACTGATTGTTATACATTCTGATGAGTCAAAAAGTAAGTTTCCTTATTTACATAATTTTATGCTAGAATTTGTTTTATTTTTCGTTGTAAATGTAAAGTGGTATTTTCCATTGTTTAACGGTAAAAGTCAAAGGTGAGATAAGCCTAGCTGTATTATTGGTCAAAACTGTGATATAAGGAATGTGTTCTTCGTGAAAACATTTATTTATTAATTGTATTAGAAAAAAAGGGATCTCCAACAACACCTAATTGCAGCACCAACGAAACCCCAGATATTGATTCTAAGTATTCTTTCTTGATTGTAATTGGTTTTTTTTTATTTACTCTAGCTTGAGGAGGCAATATCTTATCCACAAATCTAGAGTTGTTTGGTAAACTGCATATCCAATCTCGATTCATTAACCTTATTTCGCATAAGAAACATATCATATGTTACGTCTTTTGGTATTCGTAGGCCGGGTTAGCGCAGTAGTAGCGCGCCCGATTCTCACCTCTAAGGTCCCAGGATCGAATATCAGATTTGGCAAAGGGTCTTATGTGGGAGGGTAGGTGGTCCCCCACCCAGGCTTCAACAGGGGGTTTTTCTTCGGGTACTCCGGTTTCCTCCTGGCTGTGGACTCCCTCACGCCAACATCTGAGCCAACGTGAGACATGAATATAAGTTGTGTAACTTGATTGTTAAATGTTTTTTAAACGTTGTAAAATAAATATTTTTTCCCAGTGCTCAGTATTTTGGCTTTATTTATTAAAGTACTTTGTTCTATGCTTACTGTGCAATTAGTTATATTAGAGTATTATTTTCACTGAGTGTCACTGCTGGTGGACCAAGAGTCCCCGAGGGCACATGTAGCCAAGTCGTTCAACTTCGGTTGATCGTCTGTCTCTTCAACGCATTTGAATTTTCTGTTACATCTTTGGACATAATAATTTTCATACTTTTTGGCCATATTACATTGTTTAGACTGAGGATCACTGACGAGGGTTTAGTACCCGAAACGTGCATGTCTGGTCCATGCTGTAAATTTATCAGGTTTTAGATGATGCTATTGAATTTAAAGACTTTTAACATTTGAACCATTTCATCATCGCACTTTTTTTCTCTCATTTTTTTTTCAACCATTTTACTTCAATTCAAACTCATTTACAATTTTTTGATGTATATTAAGTATAGTAAATATTCAAAGAATGTTTAAAAAAAGTATACTTTTTCGAACTATTTTAGATTGCATGTTTAAAGATATTTTGTTTTTTATGTAATAAATGCATTATTC
This sequence comes from Pinctada fucata, assembly GCA_028142955.1. Taxonomy (NCBI): domain Eukaryota; kingdom Metazoa; phylum Mollusca; class Bivalvia; order Pterioida; family Pteriidae; genus Pinctada; species Pinctada fucata. Next base: position 50,434,441 of record AP027103.1, on the reverse strand, counting down.
TATTTATCATTCTACTTGTATCGATTTACTTGTTGTTTAACTTAATATAATTTCTTTCAATCCATATCATTAATTTCAATGAAAATAAACAAAAATTAAGAAATATTTTCATCGATTAAGGCTTTAACTCATTTGTGTTTCCAACGAGTACACAAATCTTATTAAATATTATATTTGATTTTGTCCCAGAATTTTTTAGTACAACATAACTTTTATTTTCTAAACCCCTTATCGCCTGTTTCACAATTTCACATTCATAATAGCATTTTTACAGAAATGAGTAAGTCCATTCGAATTACCAAAAATCCTTATTGTTTCCTCTAGATAATTACCGTCATTAAGGGAGAGGATCTCCAACATCACCAAGTTGCAGCACCAACAGCAACCTCCCAAAACACCCACTGTAAAACACAAAGAAGACACGCACAGAAAGAGACGCAGTAGTACAAGGAACGTCAAATCACAGAAAAACAGAAAACACAAATGACTTCACATAAATCAACGAGACCAATGGGCAAACGGTGCCGACTTAGGACGGCCATCAGCCACGGAAACAGCAGACGGTGTAGTTATCCTGGATTACGTGCGCACAACCCTCCCACTTTTCCGAAAACCCAGAGGTCTCGAAGAACGTACAATTGTGGTGTAAAACAACCTCCTCACTGTCAGATGACCACATACAAAAAAGACCGCAAAATACAGGGGCCAAAGCAACACAGATGAATATGAAAACACTGTACGTTATTCATTAATAAAGGATTAAAAATCATTTCCCTAATAGTTTTCCAATCAATATCTAGATCAAATTTTCTTTCGCAAGCAATCTGTGATTTAGATTTTTCAGTTGAAATTTCATTGATTTCAGACATTATTTCAAAAGGCTTTATCTTTCCTGGCATAAGAATTTTATTTTCTTTATTTCTGAAAAAGAGGTTTTCATCCACTCTTAGGTTCATCGTTTTACCTTAATTTTCTTCCCCCTCTTAAGATATGCTCTCATTTTTTCTGGAATGGCCTTTTCTATCTTTTGCAATTCTGGAATACAATTTCTTATTTCTTTTAACTTTCTATATATGAAATTGTCTACTTTAAAATTATTTGTTTGTGTATCCCATATGTGTTTTATCAAATAAAGACCACTTCTTTTATTTGACGGAAAAAAAGTGGACTTTTTTTTAACAATATGTTGTCTTTCCAAATAAATGTTGTTATAGTATATTTGTTTTGGTCTTTGGATCACTTAATTTTAGAGCTATATTCTAGCAATTGCATATCGAAAATGGGTATTTTTGGATTTTTCCATCCCTTAGTCATGTTAGTCGAAGATAGTTTACAGAAAAGCAATTCATTTTAAATTTATCATCTAAGCATGTCAACCAGTGTTTTCCTAGGACATTATATGCCGAAATTCCACTAGTTTCTATTTCGATCCCTAATTTCGATATAAAAGGACTCTGTATAATCAAACTCTTTCCTTTAATGGAGAGGTTTCTCCTTTTCCAAACTTGTATACAACTTTTTATCCGATCATTTTTTTTTCTTTCCAAATAAGATCATTATCAAAACATTTCCGTGATAAAGTTCTACAGTCGATATGGGGAACTCGTCATACACTATGATGTCCCACTCTCTAGCATGGTGGATGATATCCTGTCATAGGCCATTTGAACCATCCAACCAAAAATTGTACTTTTTGTCTTCCGAAATGGAAGTTACCGGATGTGACATTTCTACCGAACTGAAGCGGCGGGTGTTGCATGCAAGCAGGAGCTGCTTACTCTTCCTGGGCACCTGGTCTCACTCCCATATCGGGAGTTCGCTTCTTTTCATATGGTGGAGGTTTTTGTTTGTTTGCTTTGGTTCCTGTTTTATCCTGATTTTGTATGCCTTCGGTTTCTGATTTTCTGGATTATCGATTTTGTGCTGTGTGCAGGGATATGGTCATTATCTATATTTGTCACCCAAAGTCTTGACACAATTTCTGGTCCATATGAAATCAGTGAATTCAGGAGTCTTATTTTTCCAGCAGCCTAACTATAATCAGGTTGTTTTACGGATATCAATTTTTTATCCTGACGCACTTTCAAAAACTTGTAATTTTCTTAAACTTCCTAATATTGAATTTTCATGTTTAAGTAAATGTTGAGTATCGTCTGCGAATAATGCAACCTCAATTTCTGTATCATTCGGAAGAGAAATGCCATTTATATTTTCATCTTTTCTAATTGTACATTATACATGTTCTAGTGGCTCTATCTGTAAAATGTAGGACAAGGGTGAAATTGGACATCCTTGACGAGTAGACCTTGTAATTTTAAAATATCGTGAAATAAAGTTATTTGTTTTAATTTATGTTTTTGCATCCTTCAACATTTTAACACAGCCCCGAAATTTATCTCCGAAATTAATTTTTTTCTAGACTACAATTTAGCCATTCCCATTCCAACTTGGCAAATGGTTTTTCTTGGTCCAAAAAATCATAACACTTTTTCATATTAATATAGTCTATAACATCTTGTAACATTTGGTTTGCCTCATTAATATTTCTCCCCGGTACAAATCCTTTTTTGAACTAATTTACCAAGTATCGATTTTATTCTAGTTGCAAGTATTTTAGCTATTAATTTGTAATCCACATTAAGCAATGTAAGCGGTCTCCAATTTCTTCAATCCACTCTCTTCCCCTTTTTATATAATAATGTCAAGATGCCTTTGCTTTAAGATTCTGTCAAGTTTTCTGTTTGTAACATATTCTCAATTAAGAAAATAACTTCATTTTTGATGATATACCAGTATGATTGGTAAAACTCGGAAATTATTCCGTCTTCCACGGGCGACTTGTTTTTGTTTTTGTTTTTGTTTAGTTGTCTTACACATTTCCTCATTTTGTCCTCTGTGAACGATTTTTCTAGAGATTCTTTTTCAGCTCCAGATAATTTTGTATCTACATGTACTAAAATTTCATTTGCTGCGGTATTATCCCATCCCTCAGAAGGGAATAAAGATTTATAAAATCTTACTTGCTCACCTATTATTGTATCAATGTCATTACTGAATTCACCATTGTCAAGCTTTATTTGTGCCATAATTTAGTTTTTGCTCTTGTTTTTTTCCAAATTATGAAAAAAAAATATCGTTGATTTTTCGTTTTCTTCAAAATGTTGTATCCATGATCCTGATCCCGTCAACTTCCTCTTTATAAATAAAGTTTGATTTTTTTATCTTTTGGTACTTATATTGACAAAACTTCGACAAATAATATTTTAAATAATGACTTCTCTTTTTGAAGAAATATGAAGTAATACAATAATAGGTGAGCAAGTAAGATTTTAAGATCAATATGTCCTCATTCATATTTCATTGTAATCATGGTTAAATACCTGAAACGTGCGTATCTGGTTCATACTGCAAATCTATCTGTTCTAAAATGATGCTATGACTTTATAGACGTGTAAAATTTGTATCATTTAGTGAGTGTTACTGTTGGTGCACAGGAGTCATCAAAGGCGCATGAAGAGGCATCTAATCAATTTTTATTTATCTTTTCTTGAAATACATTCGAAAAAAAATTCTCGAAATTTCTTAAACGTGGGTCCTATAGCAACGTATGACAGCGATCCTGCTGGGTCCTTTGGTATTTTTCGTTTTGACATATCTTTCACAATCTTTGGTCATATTTCATTGTTTGAATTAAGGATCATAGGTGAGGGTTGCGTACTCGAAACGTTCTTGTTTGGTTCATGCTGCAAATTCATATGTTTTAAATGGTACGACTGAATTTGAAGACGACTAACGTAAGACAAAGAACCCTCATTAATTATGAAAGCAATGATTGAAAGCAATGTTTGAATGGCCACGGGCAGGAACACGTTACGTCGCCTTACAGTACCGTTGTCAGAAGTATTTAAAGTTCTGCACTTAAAACCGTCCGTTGATATTATGCCACAGGTAACGATATGAAGGAAACCATCCGTTGTCTTGACAATGAGCATGTGTGGAAAGTATAATTTTCTAATAAAAGTTGAAATTTTAGAAGTAATACATTCGAAAATTCAATGAGGGGGGGGGGGGGGGGGGGTTCATAGCACTAAGCTATTGGTTTATATGCTTTTCTGGTACTGATATACAGTTTGAAAAGAGGAGATCGAGTTGGCGTCCTTTGATCACCACGTCCTGCACACGTGTTATTCTTCCTTTTTCTTGAAATCTTTGAATATTCAGGTGATCTTATTCCAGAAATATACTAATAATAAATATCAAGTCTATATAATGCTCCTCTGGTAGTGTCATGACAACGAATTCAATTTTGGACCACGTTTTGGGGACTTGTCTAAAATTAGTCCGTTGTCAATCCATGTTGCGAAAGTTCTGTCCGTTGTCAGATGTCCGTTGTCAGATGTCCGTTGTCTGCTTTTATATTTTAATGGATGGAATGATACTATGATACCTATACTAATCATTGAAATTCATCAATCAATACGCACAATTTAATTTTCAACCAATTTAAAATGGAGACTGATTTGCCCAGAATTGAATTCGCCGAATCATCCGTTTTGTTATGAAATTCTAACATTAAATTTTATTCGTCCCGTCTTAAATTCATCTTCTGGGCTATAGGTGAAAATGGTAAAATATAAATGGAGGCGAAAATTTGAATGTATACAGTATCTTACTTTATAAGTGTATTATAAACCGGTGTAATGCAGTAATTTTCTCATAGAAAAATTTGCTATATAAGAGGTTTCTTCCCCTTAGAGATATTCAGCTATATATTAGACTTTCCTCATATTAGCATGGGTTTTCTACATAGAGAAGAAATGTTATATAACCATTTTCCCCCTGTTAAGTCCGTATTTTGATTACCTTCCATTGGCTTCCAATATTGCAAATTACATGAAAAATGCTCCAATGGTCTTACAAATGAATATATATTGCACCTATGTCTCCTCTTTACCTACCAATAGTCTCTATCACTCTTGAAAAGTTGACTTTATAATTTGATTTTCATCATAGATCCTGCAGAAGAAACGCGACATTTTGAAAAGTTTACAGACTGGCGGAAGACAGATGGAGTGCTGTAATAAAAAAATCACAAATCTTCCACAGAGCAGGATACAATTACTCTTCCCGGACACTATTCATATTTTTTCTTTGTAGAATATGTAAGAGGTGTCAGGGGGGGGGGGGGGGGGGGTTAGACACTCACACATTTATGGGGTTTTAGGCAAATTCATATATATTCAGACAAATACGTATATACAGACAAACACATTCATCAACAAACACACTCATACAGAAAGATATGCATAGGCAGACGGATAGGCAGGTAGACAGACATACACAGATGTAGTCACCCTCACACAAGCAAAAACATGTATTGACTTTGATTTCAGTAAATCCACAGTTTATCACAGCATGCAAGACAGACGAAAAATCAGACTAGGCCAATATCTCTTTCTTGTCAAAAACCTCTCATCAAGTCAAGCAGAAAGACACAAATAGTCAAGCACTCACAGAAAAACAGACACAGGGAGAAACAAAAAGAGATTAACACAGACAGACTCAAAGACAGACACTGATCAAAACACAGACATGAACATCCTGAAAGGAACATCCTGAAAGACATGCACAGACATGCGCAAAACGACAGACTGACAGACACAGAGTATACACAGACACACGCATAAACAAACGGACAGACAGGCATGTATATAGACATACACACAAAAAAGACACAGAAAGATGCACTCACTCACATACAGAAACACATGCAAACAAACGCGGACAAAAGCATTCACTCGCAGGCAGACGGAGACACCGATATCGACGCTGACATAAAAAAACCACACGAACTTACATACAGACACACATAAATGTAAATAAGATATCAAATATAATTTCCATCATCACCTGAGATATACATGTAAGGTCTATATCATACCCCCATCGAAGATCTCTATTGAATGCAAAATTATAAATTGAATGTTTCAAAGAGAAAATCCAAACCATTAATGGTAGGCGAGGGAAATATGCTTTAGGTGACTTCAAAGACTACAATAAAGTTTTTTTCGCCGGGGGTTCGGGGTCTCCAGTAAGTGTATAGGGAGCTACTATGGGCAGAATTATAAGGGCCATTTATTACAAGTATTTTATTACTTTGTACGTTTTTATTCATTTTTGTGCGTTTGATATCATTTTGTCCCTTCGATAAAACGGTGCCTAATAACCCATCTGTTGGTAAGAATCTTATTGTTTCTGGAAGAAAAAAGCATGCGAAAATTCTAGATCAAAGAGCGATTTCATGTTAAGAACGTTCGGAACAATTACGTGATAAAGGCTGAGGCTATCAAAATGTCTTCAATGTCTTTGTTTTTAACGCTTTATATGACTTCAAAATCCCTTTAACAATTATTGTTTAATTGATCAATGTATAAATTCATGCACTCATCCTACACCTCTTCAAATTCATGAATCATATTTTCAAATTTAAATCTATTCTTTACGATATATGTTCACGTAACCTGAAGATTATATAATATCCTCCTTTACAGCTTTACAAAAAAAAAAAGAGAGAGCTGAATACTTTAAGAATTAACTAAGCTTATTTGATTGTTCAGCCTTAGATTCGAAATAAAGATTCAATTTCCCATTCATGCCCAAATACCGTTAAGAGTCATGACAACGGACCATATCTTCTTGTCTTGTCATAAGAACGGACATTCTTTATCAAATAATCAAAGTATACAATAAATATACAATGTAAAAGACGGTCATTCACATATATTGTTTGTATAATGTTGTCGATAATTTTCTACATAAAATTGGTATATAAAATCAAATAATTAAGAGACAGGATAATTTTCCTGTTCAAATTTCCGTTTTCGTTGCTGAGAGTAGGTCATCGCCAATTAGATCTCCTCATCACATAAAAGGAGTTTTATTCATTTCATGGTAATAATGTGTTACTGAAGCGTGTGGCTACCCCCGTTGGCTTTTAAAGAGAAATCACCGGTTACCTAATAATTTATTTGTGATTTTACTGAAATTTTGTCGATAATTTTCATGACAACGGATAGTTTCCAACATATCCTCACCTGTTGCATAATGTCAACGGACGGTTTTAAGTGCAGAACTTTAAATACTTCTGACAACGGTACTGTAAGGCGACGTAACGTGTTCCTGCCCGTGATGGCTGTCATCATCAGTAAACAAGAAAGACTTAACAGATGTATACATCAATATGTATATCGTGACAATTACCGAATTTGACAAGTTTCCATCGAGCTGTTGCGAAGGGTGGGGTTGCATGCAATCAGGAGATGCTGACTCTCCCCGGGCACCTGGTCTTACTTCGGAATTTTACTCATTCCGAGGTTCGCAACCGTTCCTATGGAAAATCTAATTATTTTGCCTTGCCTTCTCGACTTTGAGACTGAATAACTGATAGGTACTTCTTAACATGTTTTATATTTATTCTAGTGTAGCTGTTCACACTTGTTCATATTATATATATTAGTAACATTTCATTCAAAATCAAGGTGTTTTGGAAAAAAACGTGTCTTTTTCATTTAAAAATCGCTGATTTCTGGAGATTTTTTATAGAATCTATAGAATTTCGTAAAATGATATCAGGGATGTATTTTCAACCGTAATTATTTAATATGTTCATTCATGAATTACATGTTTGAAACATAAGAGATATATTTTCTACTTAATTTTGGTTCAAAATGCCCGTTTTTGTCAAAAATATCAGATTTCTTGGAAACTTCTATTAATCTATCTTCTTTGCTAAAACTATAGATTTAAAGCTATTATGATATAAATAGTAAACATCTTGTCAGATGATTGTGAAATTAATGTTATAATACATAGAAACCAACATTTTTGGGTAAAATATGTAATTTTTCATGCAAAAACCAATTATTTTGAGGAGATAAGTTCAAGCTCTTTTAATGTGCCTAAAGGAGCATGTTCGGCCTATTGGAAAATCGGCCATAATTTCAAAATGTTTTAGATTTCGATTGTATTTCGTATCAAGGAAGTTAAATGTGTGGTTGTTCGAAATATTGAATAAATATTTTTATTTACATTCAATACACCGAAAGATGTTGCTTCAAAATCAAAGTCGTAAAATACTGAAAAATCGTAAGAAATTGGCATAATTCTGGTCAAAATTTATGAAAATGAGTAGGGCGTCAGCCCTCACCCAAAATAATTTTCATATAAAAAGTTGAATTTGCAATTTATCTTTCGATCTAGACATAAAATTTATGTTGGGTGAGTGTTGGCGCCTATACTAATTATAAAGATTTGTGCAAAAAATATGGCGATTTTCCTTCAATTTCCGTCATGTACAGGAAATAACGTCAAAACATGACGTTATACATGTAACTAACGCATATGACGTTTTGACAATGAAAAATATTTCTTTTTTATTTCGGCAGGTATTTGAGATAAATATAAGAGATGCTGAATCATAATTTTCATAAGATTATTTTTCGCAAACCATTTAGGGCCGATTTTGTGAGTTAGTGAACCTTCCCCTTTAGATATTTTAGCTTTGAAATTGTGCTGTTTCTAATTATAAATGGACAGGAATGTCATTTGATATCGAAAATTTAATTTATATCTTATTTTGGGACAAAAAAGCTAATTTATGTGCAAAATAACTTATTTCCTTATTTCTCTGTGAATATTTTTTTTTTTTAGAATTTCTATCTTTTAATCAATCAAAAGCAGGAAAGGTTTCATATAATTTGATGGCATAAAAGTGATCAAGTTTAATGAGTTAGAAGATACATGTATCTCTTTGATTGTCTTCCTGTTTTGGGAAAAATCTCAATTTCTATTTAAAAATCGCTGATTTCTGGAAAATCTTTATTTATTCAATTGGAAGACGTGTAACACTTATACAACTTAGTGAGTGTCACTGCTGGTGGACCAGGAGTCCCCGAGGGCACATGTAGCCAAGTGAGATCAATTTCGGTTGATCGTATCTTCAACGCTTTCTAAAATTTCTGTTATCAAAATTTCTTAAAATTTCTAAAACGTGGGTGCTGTAGCATCATATCCCACCAATCCTGCTACGTCTTTCGGTACGCTTTTTAGTCCCCTACCGGCTCGCCGGAAGGCTTATAGTTTCCAACCCGTTTGTCTGTCCGTCTCTCCGTCACACTTTAGTTTTCCAAACTTTTTTTTTTTGCTGTCGTTGAAGATATTGATCTCGTTTTTTGGAATGTGAGTTTATCTCAGTGTGATACAGATCAAGTTCGAGATTTGTTCCAATTGACCTATTTCTACAAGAGTTATGGCCCCTTGGACTTAGCAACTTTCATGAAATTCTCAGTTTTCTGGACTGTTCTCGGCTGTTGTTGTAGGTATTGAAATAAGTTTTATATGTGATGACATCTTAGAGTTATACAGATACTTTCATGAAATTCTCAGTTTTCCGGACTGTTCTCGGCTGTTGTTGTAGATGTTGAAATAATTTTTATATGTGATTACATCTTAGTGTTATACAGATCAAGTTCGAGTTTGGTTCCGATTGACCTATTTTTACAAGAGTTATGGCCCCTGGACTTAGCAAATTTAATGAAATTTTCAGTTTTCCGGACTTTTATTCCGTGGTATTGTAGATATTGAAATCATTTTTGGTATGTGAATATAGTGTGATACAAATCAAGTTCGTGTTTCAATTTGATTGACCCATTTCTACATGAGTTATGGCCCCTGCACTAAGCAGATGTCATGAACTTCTCAGTTTCCAGTCTTTTCATGTCTGTTCTTGTAGATATTGAGCTGATTTTTGGTATGCAGATACATTATAGTCTAATACAGAAAATAAGTTGAAGTTTGGTTTATTTGTTCTTACAAAAGGTATGGCCTTATAGCAAATTTCATTAATTTTTCCTCTTTTCCACACCTTTTTCTAAAACACATATTGAACTTATTTTGATGTTGGATTCATCTTTTGGTGTAAGTACAGGTCAAGGCAGTGTTAAATGACATGGGCTAATGCCGGTAGGGGACTTATATCGCTTGCGATTCATAAAATTTTTGACAAAGTAACTTTCAAAAATTTTTGGCATATTACATTGTTTAGATTTGAGGACCACTGATGAGGGTTAAGTACCCGAAACGTACATGTCTGGTCCATGCTGCCAATTTATCTGTCTTTACATGATGCTGTTCAATTTGAAGACGTTTAACATTACTATGAAATGCTATTGATTTTAGATTAAAAGATATACATTAAAATATACATTAAATATTCACAGAAATAAGTGATTTTTGCACATAGATTAAAGGTACTTATAGTCTAGTAGGGATTAAACTGTCAAAAATAAAGTTTTACCGTACAATGTAAATGGCTTTTAAGTACTGCCATTTGAACATCTATATTTTACTTGCATAGAATATATCTCATTTTTTTTGTTTTTTATACGTTTTTACTCTCTTGTACACACGCCTTCGGTAAACTTCGGAAATTGTTATTTGCTTATATAGAATCTAGAAATATGTCACGTATACTAAGGTCAAAGTTAACACGCTACCACAATCAGCTAATCGCTTGAATGAACTTCACATCGTGGGATTACTACGAGACATGTACATGTAGTAAACCACGTAACTATACATTCTTTTTGAAATTCTCAAAGAAGACTTACTTTAGGACGTACTTATATTTCATTAATTGCAAATACAAGGTTGATCTTATGTATATAGATATCATGTTTCGTTCAAATAACCATTTTGAACGTGGATAATGGAACACTTTCAAATGACTAACAGCGTGTAATAGTGTATGACGGCTTTAATGGGAGGCAGGTGAAGTCTGCTATACACATGTGCGTTTGTTTACCAAATCCTGAATGAACATTAACCTTTATGTCTTTTTGTTCTTTTTTAATATTTGATAAAGACTGTGGATATGATAATAAATAAAACATAAATTATATCATGTATTATATATACACATATCAAAATTGCTTTGGATATATATACATATCAAAAATCTATAAATATATCTCATAGATAAAAATAAACTAGAATTATACATGTATATGTACACTGTAGAATTGATACCTTTAGCTAATTTTCTTCCGACTTGAGTTTTAATTTCACAGTCGTCCTCTAAGCTTGGTCTCTATATCTTTCCAATGCCAATCCAATACTATTTCTGTTCTTTTATTGTCCATTACATTTCTCTTTTCAGATTTTGATAACACCGATTGTCGATTCATTTTCGTCCCACGTGTTATCCGTCCACCATGTTGTGTTGTTTTGATACAGTACTAGCCTTATGCAATAAGTGCTTACACGTGTTTGCAATCGGCCATCTACTGAAGAAATAGGTTATACTAGGGTACCCATTTTATAAGCAATAATTGATCATAGCTCGGTAGTGAGGGCATATGTTACTATTGTAACCAGCTAGTTTCTAATTTCTTAGCACGATGACTCGTTTGCGTCAAAATTTTGACAAAAATAGTTGATTCATGGTTTTATCTTGACGAGACCTAGAGTATATTTAATTTTGCCACAAAATAAGATAGTTTAGTTATCAAATGACATTCTTATCAATTTATAATATGAAACAGCATAAAAATTAAATATTTCATCCGAAAATTTTGGTTTTAATGAATCATTAAAATCATCTGACAAGGTGATTACTATCTATATGATACTAGCTTTTAATCTGTAGTTTTAGCAAAGATAATAAATTAATAGAATTTTCCCAGGTATATTATTTTTAGACAAAAATAGGCATTGTGACCCAAAAGTAAGTAGAAAATGTACCTCTTAAGTTTCAAACATGTAATTCATGAATCAACCAAATTAATAACAGTTGAAAAATTAATACGTTCCCGCTATCATTTTAAGAAAATCTACAGATTTCATAAATACTATCAAGAAATCAGGGATTTTTAAATAAGAAAAAAAAAAGTTTTTTTCTCCCAAGCACCTTAGTTTCTAATGAAATGTAAGTTAAACATAATTTATATAATCTGAAAGAGTGTAAAAAGTTACACCAAAATAGCTTTCATCCAGTGCTTTAATAATAGATAAGGGCTCTTTAAATTAATATACAGAAATCTGAGATTGCGAATTGAAACATTAATACAGTTTTATGTATAAAAGCATCAATTTCGAGAATTTGAAAAATATAAAACATATGTCATTTGAAAGAGGAAACTTTAAAGATGTTTTTAAATCATTATTGAATGCACATATGCAACATTGAGAAACTGAGAAGCAGGAATACATTAGAATTTCCTCAAATTTCTGTGAATTTTCGGAATTAGAACTTGATACTTATTTCATCTGAAAGAGCATTGATAATATTATATACATGAAGTCACACATTTCAATTTTTAAATCATTAACCATATACAAGTTACTAAAATTTTACTATTTTGTGTGATTTTTACTAAATCCCCGAAAAAAAACCCACTTCTGCAATGAAAAATTCAATGAGCCAATTTTTTTTATCTGAAAGACCGCAAAAATGCTACAAGTACGAACGGTTTTGGAGAATCAAGGAGGGAGATGCACCCAACCCAGTGATACATCCTGGACTACTAAGATCCGTAAAGTGATAGTTTCTATTGTATTTGGCAACTCTCATCTTGTGGTAATTTTCATGATATATTCAATGTATGTTGGAATGAGATAAATTACTATTGAATATGGTGTCAAATGTGAGAAAATATTTTTGAATCAATTTTGAATTGATTTTAGAGTAAAGCTTAATTGTATCTTGTACTATGTTAAATCCTCTAAAATATTTAGCTTAAATTTGTGTGTAAGATTTCCGGGTATTTCCGATAGAAATTGGAAGGGGAGAGTGATGTTTCCGGATTTTTAAAATCCGGATTTGATTTTTAAGTTTAGAATCGCCTCCAAAAGTTGAAAGCTTCCTGTATTGATTGTTTCGATGTTAAAGCGGTAAAAGTCAAATGTGAGTGAAGTCTAGCTGTATTATCGATCATGGCATACTGTGAAATAAGGATTGTGTTCTTCGCAAATACTTTTATTTTATTGATTGTATGAGCGAGAAAAGGGGATCTCCAGCAGCACCTAATTGTAGCAACAACAAAACCCAAAGTATTGATTCTAAGCATTGTTTCTTCCTAGGGGTCCGTCGATGCTCAATTTTGTGCTTTATTGTGAGTGCTGTTGAGATCATCGTCAGGATCTTCTTTAACTGATTTGTGTCAAACTTATGCCCTTTGCCGTGTGGAGCTCGTACAAAGTTCCCCGCGAGAGATTTGACAGTACCTTTTTGAATATTTTTCACTGACATGGTCGCCATAGCACTTTCTTAATAGATATAACCTCAGACAATACATGTATTTTATATATTGTTTTCATTTTCGTGCATGAACATCGACGGCGGGTGCGCCTAGCTAACAGGAGATGCTTACTCTTCTCGGACACCTGGTCCAACCTCCAGCTTCCTAGGGGTTTGCCGATGCTCAATTTTGTGCTCTATTGTGGGTGCTGTTGAGATTATCGTCAGGATCTTCTTTGATTGATTGTAATTGTTTGTTTATTTACCCTCGTCGATGGAGGCAATATTTTATCAACAAATCTAGAGTTGTTTGATAAACTGCATACCCAATCTCTTTTCTTTAACCTTTTTCGCATAAGTAACATATCATATGCAAATCTGTATCGATCTTACTCACCAAAGTTTTAACTGAAATCAAATCTGGGCTTCAAAAATATTGTTCGACAGTATATTCTCGCAGTGGTATCAACCAGATGTGGATTTTAAAGAATGCGAAGGAACTTTTAGAACATCTGAAATCCACTCATTTGAGTAGAATCCATTCGATCAAAGCCTTTGATTTTTCGACACTTTACACAACGATTCCACCTTCTAAATTGAAAGAGAGACTCGCAAAAATTATACGTAATACGTTTACAAGTAAGAACGGTAATCGCAAATACAAATTTATTGTTGTTAACTATGACAAAACCTACTTTGTAAAAGAAAAGTCCGATTCTGAAAATAAGTACACTTTAACTGATATTAATCAGATGTTAAACTTTCTGATGGACAACATTTTTGTGGTGTTTGGAGGAAAGGTCTTCCAGCAAGTTGTCGGATTTCCAATGGTGACCAAATGTGCCCCACTCCTTGCCGACATTTTCCTTTTTTCGTACGAAGCTGAATTCATTCAATCTTCTGAAGGGAAAAGATACTTAGCTTCTGACTTCAACTTCACTTACAGATACATAGACGATATGTTGTCCATCAATAATCTAAATTTCGCGGATTACCTGAGCAGTTGAGCAGTATATATCCTTCGGAGTTTGAAGTCAAAGAAACTACAGAGACGAATAATTCAGCATCCTATTTCGACATAATGTTGTCTTACGACACTGATGGTCACATGAACACCTCACTCTATGACAAACGTGATAACTTCAATTTCAGCATTACAAACTTTCCTTTTCTGAGTAGCAACATCCCTTCATCACCTGCTTATGGCGTGTTCATATCTCAGTTGATACGCTATGTCAAAGCAAGTACGAAATATACGGATTTGCTCTGAGAGCTAGGCTTCTTTCAGATAAGCTTCTCAGTCAGGGATATGTTTGTGACCGACTAACATCGTCACTGAGGAAGTTCAACGGTCGATATGGGGAACTCGTCATACATTATGAAGTCCCACTCTCCAGAATGGTGGATGATATTCTGTCATAGACCATTTGAACTATCCAACCAATGATTGTACTCTATGTGTTCCGAAATGGAAGTTACCGGATGTGACAGTTCTACCGAATTGAAGCGGCGGGTGTTTCATACAAGCAGGAGATGCTTACTCTTCCTTGGCACCTGGTCTCACTCTCATTTCGGGAGTCCGCTTCTTTTCATGTGGTGGAGGTTTTTGTTTGTTTGCTATGGTTTCTGTTTTATACTGATTTTGTATGCCTTTGGTTTCTGATTTTCCGAATTATCGATTTTGTGCTGTATACAGGGATATGGTCGTTATCCATATTTGTCATGCTACGTCTTTTGGTATTCATATGGACAAAACTTCCACAATATGTCCTCATATTTCATTGTTACGATTTATGATCAGGGTTAAATACCTGAAACGTGTATGCCTGGTCCATCCTGCAAATCTATCTGTTCTAAAATGGTGCTATTTATAGACGTGTATAATTTGTATCATTTGGTGAGTGATACTGCTGATGCACAAGGATCCCTGAAGGGTGCATGTAGTGGATTCGAATCAATTTCTATTTATCTGTTCTTGAAACACATTCGAAAATTTATGTTCATAAAATTTTCTCGAAAGGGGTAGGGCCACGAAGCCCAATATTTGCCCTAATTCTGAACATTGTACTTCATAGAATTTTAACTGTGATTTGAAATTTTGGAATGTTCTCTATACTGAATCACGAATCTATCTTTTGTAAACATCGCAATTATCAATAGCTTTTAGCCCTTTGAAAACACCAAAATATGTCATTTTACGCGATATTGATGCAAATCTACATACTGTAAACGGGGAAATGATTGCGGTGGTTTTAATTTCGCTATGTTCGCGGTTTTTTTAATTTTCCGCGAAAATTTAACCACCGCAATGATTTTGTTTGATTAACAAAAAAAACCCCACATTTTTACAGCTCTTTCGTTTATTGCACGTAAGTTGGTAATATAGTTTGTTCATTAAAAGGTATTACAATTATATTAATCATCATACCATACTTATATATAAAAAGAAAGAATAAAACAAGTTAAGCGCGCAGAATATTTCTTTTGCAAAACGTAGGCAATTGGATATACTAAGTAGTTATAATTAGTTTCAATCTACTACTCCGTACTCTACAATTGATGTGAAATTGTTTCTCTGTAATTATCACTAATTACTACGTGTTTGTCATTAATTAAACCAGGAAACACTTATAACAACAACAACATAATTACAAACAACAATCCAATTACGTGTGCATGTTTGCATGCTCGACAATATCTTAAAATCAGAAGTGACTTTTTTTTAACTTCGATGCCGCGAAATTAAAACCACCGCGATTGATTACATTCAGAAAACCGCGAACTTTTGACACCGCGAAATTAAACCCGTTTACAGTATTCCTATTTCATTAACAATGGCCGCATGCATTAATTAAGATGAACAATCTATATGTTAAAGATTATCATTATATCCTTTTGTCATAAACGTATTTTCTCAGTTAACGCATGCGGCAACATTGAATTCTTGCCCAAAAGAGATAATTTGCAGCAATTTTCGCCATGTTTTGCCAATAAAGGTCAAATGACGTCATTTCATGACGTCATTACAGTAAAATGACACTTTGTTCGGCGATATTTTTCTTTTCACTCAAAATGTTAAACATTGGTTTATTTTCATGAGAAATGTCTTGTATTTCACATGAAATTTACTTTTAGAGAAAATTTAAGAGCCGATTTAGTGGTGTCCTACCTCTTTCTGAAATGCGGGTCCTGTGGCATCGTATACCAGCCATCCTGCTATGTATTTTGGTATTTTTCTTTTGGACACAACTTTCGAAATCTTTGGCAATATTTCATTGTTTGAATTAAGGATCACAAGCGAGGGTTGCGTACCGAAACGTACATGTCTGGTCCATGCTGCAAATACATCTGTTTTTTTTTTAAAATGATACGACTGAATTTAAAGACGTTAAACATTTGAATCATTTGGTTTGTGTCACTGCTGGTGGAACAGGAGTCCCCGAGAGCATATGTAGCCATGTTCGATCAACTTTGGTTGATCGTTCCTTTGTTCGACAGTATATTCTCGCAGTGGTATAAACCAGATGTGGATCTTAAAGAATTCGAAGGAACTTTTAGAACATCTGAAATCCACACATTCTAGAAGAGTCCATTCGATCAAAGCCTTTGATTTTTCGACACTTTACACTACAATCCCACCTTCTAAATTGAAAGAGAGACTAGCAAAAATTATAAGTAATACGTTTACAAGTAAGAGCGGCAATCGCAAATACAATTATATTGTTGTTAACTATGACAAAACCTACTTTGTTAAAGAAAAGTCCGATTCTAAAAATAAGTGCACTGAAACAGATATCATTCAGATATTAAACTTTTTAATCGACAACATTTTTGTGGTGTTTGGAGGAAAAGTCTTTCAGCAAGTTGTCCGAATTCCAAATGGGGACCAATTGTGCCCCACTCCTTGCCGACATTTTCCTTCACTCGAACGAAGCTGAATTCATTCAATCTTTGGTCTCTGGAGGAAAAAGATACTTAGCTTCTGACTTCAACTTCACTTATAGATACATAGACGATGTGTTGTCCATCAATAATCCACAATTCGCGGATTACATGAGGAGTATCTATCCTTCGGAGCTTGAAGTCAAAGAAACTACAGAGACAAATAATTCAGCATCCTATTTGGACAAAATGTTATCCCACGACACTTATTAACACCTCACTCTATGACAAACGTGACGACTTCAATTTCAGCATTACACACTTTCTTTTCTGAGTAGCAACATCCCTTCATCGCCTGCTTATGGCGTGTTCATATCTCAGTTGATACGCTATTCCAGATTAAGTACCAAATATACTGATTTTGTTCTGAGAGCGAGGCGTCTTTCAGATAAGCTTCTCAGTCAGGGATATGTTTATGACCGACTAACATCGTCACTGAGGAAGTTCTACGGTCGATATGGGGAACTCGTCATACACTTTGATGTCCCACTCTCCAGATTGGTGGATGATACAGGGAGTTTCTTTAACTTGAAAACCTTGGTAGCCAATTGGGCCCCTGGCAACAGAAAATTTAGGGGCCCAGCTTAAATTTTAGGAGCCCAATTTTTCTTCGGCATTTTTTTTTTGTAATCACAATTATGAAAAGGATGAAAAGCAATATTTGATTAACTATTTTATGACAATTCAACATGAAATGATGACACAATAAAATTGCAAGATTAAAATTCCATTTCCATCTCTAATTCAAATAAGTTTCTTTCTATTTCATATTCATCATCTATGTCACTGTCACTGTCACTTCCATCACAAAATTCTCTATCACCCTGTTCCTCATCTCTATCACCCTGTCCCTCATCTCTATCACACTGTTCCTCATCTCCATCACCTTGTCCCTCATCTCTATCAACCTGTCCCTCATCTTTATCACCCTGTCCCTCATCTCTATCACACTGTCCCTCATCTCCATCACCTTGTCCCTCATCTCTATCACCCTGTCTCTCATCTTTTTTTCTATTGCTCTCATCCTGTCCCCCATCCTCTCTACTTTCCATCTGTTCCTCATCCTCTGAGTTTCTTATCTCATTCTGTCTATTATCCTCTCCTCTGAGTCTCTCAACCTGTCCTTCATTCTCTCCAAAAACACTTCCCTGTCCATCACAGTTTTTGGAATTTGTAGAGTTATATCTAGGCTTTTCAAATGTAGGTCTCCTTGCTCTAAATCCTTTCAAATTCCAGTTTTTAATTGCAGCTTGTGGATTGTACTCCTTAATCTCATCTGAATGCAATTTAATCACCAGGCAATCATTCAAAGACTTTTGCCCCAAATTGCTCCTGATCCTGTTTTTAATCAGCTTAAGCTGGGAGAAACCTCGTTCGGCTTCAGCAGATGATGGAGACAGTGTCATTATCAAGTCCATAACTGATAAGATGTTAGGTAAGGAACTTCGAAATTTCCTGTTAATGGTCACCCAATCTGTTAATTTGCTACAATATAAACAAAACATATTTTTAATGAGAAGTTATAGACAAATTCAGAGACTGAAAATAAAACAAGGGGATACAGTAGAAATTATACCAGATGGTACCTTTGCTTAACTTCAATCTTCAACTGGGTCCATTCTGTTTCAGCTTCTTCTGGAATTACATTTGTTGTCTTCAAATTTGAGTCAAAGTGAGTCAACAGTACTCTAAGCTCATCTTCACCAAAGACTGAAAGATAAACAAACAAAAATGCCAATCAGATATGAAAGATGCATTGATTTTCTGTACTGTCTCTAACAATACATGCAAGTCCAATTATTTCAAACGAAATCAAATCTGGTTCTATAGTTAGGAAAATAAGGAATTCATCTAAAAAAATAATTATGTAACAATAAATTTTGTATATTTGTTGAATATGAAAGGATCTCATTGTATCATCAGTTTAGAAAGAAGAAATATTACTCAGTCTTATAGAACAAGTTAAACTTACTTTACTAAATGAATAAGTTTTTCATAAAGTTTAACCATAAAATGTGAACATGTTATGCTTTTTGTTGTTGTTGTTATTGTTGCTTTAAAAAAAAGAACATGAAATCAGAAACAGGTTAATAACTGAAAAGAAAATAACATAAAAAAGAAGCAATCAATGCTCAAGATTGTTTAGTATTAATTCATGCTGTAACAAGGTACATGTAATGGCTAATGCATAAACCAACTGTCTGAACATTTGTTTTAAACCTGACAGGTCTTTTTCCTTTTCAGGCCATGCATTAATGTCTGCTATCCTGGTTGCTTCCACAACATTCACATTTGAAAATTCTTTAAATCTAGTCATGATGGACCCCTTTGTTTTTTCTAACAAAGCTTCTCTAGCAGTATTGAACTGACCTGGGTTGCTTAGAGTCAGTTGCACTCCTTGGAAGACCATTTGATCTTTGACCTTGCGGAAATGTGGCCCATCACTGATTTTGAAAGATTTGAAAGAAGACTTACTGTAAATGCGGATATTTCCCCAGCGAAAATACAATTTTTACTATTTGTCATCATACATTGTACTTCATGAGAAAGCAGGAGATTTAAAAGAAACTCTGTTTACCTTTCTTTCAATCTTTCTAAGGCAGAAAGCGTTGATGCGAGTGCTGCATGCTTGGATGATATAAGACCATCCTGGTCCTGTAGAGCTAGGGATAACCGTCTAAGTGGTCCTAAGAAGTCCAGCACAAAAAGCATGAAGTACACAACTTCCTTGGACTTCAGAAGTCGAAGATAGGCTGTAGCCTTAGATTTAGAATCTGCAGATACCCTTTCCCCTGTTTCTTTAAGCTGTGTATAAATATTTTAAATCTTCCATTAACATCATGAATATGTATTGATTAATTTCTAGAATTAATTTATTAAGAAAAAAAAATGGAAAAGGTCTCGAGCAATACACTACATTCATCATTTATTTACACATTCGACAAATGAGTAGAAGTAAAATATGATAAACAATTTAACAAACCTGACTCAAGTGAGTGACTATATACTTGTATGAGGTTACAATATTTGTTAAAGCACGGTGGTGGTGGCCAATCCATCTTGTTCCGCCTGCTTTTGTAGGGAGTAACAGTTTCTCCTTTGGATCATCACCTTTCAGGACTTCGAAAGTGTTCATCAAGGTTGACCTGTTTAAACTGCTATTATGATAGAAGTAAAATAATCCCATGATGAGAGTATTCAACACTTTGTTGAATAGATGGACACTTTTACATGCATCCTTCAAACAGAGCTCTAAACGATGGGCCATGCAGTGAATTGTAATCATAGCAGGTTGTTCTTTTCTTAATAGGGCACTAACACCACCACGATGCCCCACCATCACACTAGCTCCATCACAAGCCAAACAAACAAGTCGTGCCATGATTTCTTCCCATTCGCATTCAATATTTTGATTTATCACATGATACACCCGTTATGCGGTTTCATAAAGCCATTTCATAAATATATGATATGATAACACGTTACATATAGCTCTGCTTGAATGCGATTGGTCAAGTTTGGAACCTAATCACATAAACCTTGACAAGTGTGACCTTTCAAATATCGGTCAACTGTTAAATTCAGACCAAAGTCAATATCAATGATTAAAATTGTTGTTGTTGAATTAATTCTTGCATTAAAATACTAATCAAAATTGAAATGCCTTTCTCTTTACGTCCAGAATATCTATACGATGGGGACACTACTTCTCATGGCGTAGCAGACGACTTCTAGATAACGGTGTGGTTCGCCTCTGTAGTTCTCGGAAACGTTGATTTCACGTTAGAAATACACATTTTTAGGCAATATCATGTGATAAAAAGAATCTCAAATGAATTTTCATTTCATACGATGTATTATGAAACTCGTTGTGCGTTTTATATCCCCTCGCCAAGGCTCGGGGATATAAAACTCACAACTCGTTTCATAATACATCGTATGAAATGAAAATTCATTTGAGATCCTATATTTAGAATCTCCCTCAGTCCCTTTACAATGTTCTCTGCACTAGCTTTATCCAATGCGCTAATTCCTATCAACTTTACATCGATTTTCCCCTCTACACAGGTCCGGACAAACCACATTTCTTGCTCTTTAATTCTACTATCTGTTGATCCATCACCAATGATGCAAAGAAAGTTAGCCCTCTCAATAACTGCACACACTTTCTTAAATTCTAATTCAGCAATGCAGTCAATGAATGTATTTGCATATCCTTTATTTCTGTAAGTTTTCCCTAAATCAAGCCCCTTCATTTCATCTAGGTCGCAAAGCCATGTGAAATTAGACAAGGGTCGATTATTTTTCACTAAGGCATGACAATTACGGAACATTTTTTCAAGTTTGTTGAAATTTTCCCTGTTTAATGAATGTATGACATGTGCAGCATCAGTTTTTTCAATGGGCTTGCTTTTACCACTTTGAATTAGCACTGAACGTTGGTGGCACTTTGATTTCTCATGTTTTATAATACTGTCCAGCTTATAGCTGGTACATCCATTAATAAAGGAATTGCTGCCTTTACTGGTTGTGTCATGATCAATACAAATTGAGCATGTCATCCCACTAGCGCTATCTCTGAGCCACGAATATGTTTCCGTCCATTTCTCCGAGAATTTTCTACTACGCTTTGATTTGTCGTATTCTTTAAAATAAGAGGTATCAATTGCTTTCCTCTTACTTTGAGGTTTTTCTACCCCTTTAATGAAACGCCACATGCCGCTGGGTGTGCGACACTCGCCCCCTCTAATTCTTTATGAAAATTGCAAAATGAAACTAAGGAGTGATCTTGGTAATATGAGCGCTTGATTTCACAACGGCGCACTCCTCACTATAGATAAGCCCATGATTGACTATGATTTTTGCCTCGAACTAAATGGAACGGAAAAATACGAAACGGATTTTTTCGGACAAGATTTTACTCAGTCGCCAGTTGGGCGAGTAATTTCCGAATTTGAAGTCGCCCAGCGCCAAATTTAGTCGCAAATGCGACTGGGCGAGTGCTAAACAAACTCCCTGTGATATTCCGTCATAGACCATTTGAACCATCCAACCAAAGATTGTACTCTATGTCTTCCGAAATGGAAGTAACCGGAGGTGAAAATTCTACCCAATTGCAGCGGCGGGTTTTGCATTCATACAGGAGATGCTTACTCTTCCTGGGCACCTGGTCTCACTCCCATATCGGGAGTTCGCTTCTTTTCATATGGTAGAGGTTTTTGTTATTTTGCTTTGGTTCATGTTTTATCCTGATTATGTATGCCTTCGGTTTCTGATTTTCTTAATTATCGACTTTGTGCTTTATACAGGGATATGGTCATTATCCATAATTGTCACCTCTAGCTTGCTAGGGGTCCGTCGATGTTTAATTTTGTGCTTTTTTGTGAGTGCTGTTGAGATTATCGTCAGGATCTTCTTTAATTCATTCAAATGCCTTTGGACAATTCTGTACTTAAAATTTTCTCAAAATTTCTGAAAAGTGGGTCCTGTAGTATCTTATCTTAGTAGATGTAATACCCATCTTGCTACGTTTATCGGTATTACTTGGACATGACTTTCGCAGTCTTTGAAAATATTTCATTGATTGGATTGAGGCTCACTGACGAGGGTCAAATACTCAAATGTGCATGTCTGGTTCATGCTATTGATAAATAATATGAATTTGAAGACGTGTAATATAACCTTAAGTTTAACATTTTTTTCAGATGTTGAACGCTGGGAAAAAGTTGTTACCTGCTTTGTTTTTCCTCACACAGTCTATACTTTCTAGAGCGGGTAAGTTAGTATTTTGCCTTGTAAATCATAATGAAATGATTTGCCATCATTCGTTTTAAAAGAAAAAAAATCATAATAAGCGCATTTATATTCGTAACTAAGTAGAAGTACTCTACTCATGGAAATATTTTTTACACATTTCATCCCAATAATACGGAAGCTTCAACTCAATAGATCTATCTTCTTCATATTACCGTTAGACTTGCATTTTAGACACTCCAAGACCCGATATCACTACTTTACGTTATTTTTAATTATGACGTCATAATTCAGATACGAAGTCACAGTTTGAAATTACGTCAAATGTTGCCATGTCGGGTCTTAGGATGTGTAAAATATAAGTTAATTGCGGTAATGTGAAGGTCGTCTATTACATATATAAAAACAATGTTCTAAATACATGTATCATGTACTAAACTTCATACCAGAGCCAAATAACGTTTTTTCAACTTCCTATGTTTTCAACGGGAAACTCCTTTAAGTTTGTGATTTAAGTTAGCTTAGAAAAAATGCCCTTGACAATTTTTAATGGCTAAATTTTCCAGGGAATGCCTCTACATTTCACTTTTGATCCCTGAACTTTAAAATTGTTTTTCTTATTTAATATCTTCCATTAATACAAATCAATCAGTCAATCAATCAAACAATCCAAAAAGGGTGACGCATTCAGAGTTTCTTTATTGCATGAGGGTTTAATACATACAGAACATTTGATGCAATATGAAGAAAAGTATCAAGACGCAAATGAAGAAAAATTACAAATTCACAACGATGTAGAAAGTTCACTAGTCTTGTATCTTGACGATGGAAAGCTTGAGGTAGTCTTGAACACCGGAACCTCATCATTTCGCTTTAATTTTTTTTGCATAAGAATAGAAAATTTATTTCATTTCTTATCTCACAGTGACACGAAGACAATGTTACAGTTTGGTCAAAGTCATACATTTTGTATTTCAATGTTCTTCTGCATCTAGTAATGACAATCCGTATATATCCTTGGCACTCTGTAGCTATCCGGGATGATACAAACTTTTTGAACATGTTCAAAATTTTCTACGACTCCGGTACAGATAAATTTGTCATATCGGAGTCGTAGGGGAGTCTAAAGCCTCCTTCACACTTCAACAAATCGAGCTACAAATCACTACGACTCCAAAAAAGAAAAAAAAAGTGGCGAGTCGGGACGCAAAATCTTCGATGAATCAAGAACTTACGATTACAGTACGGATTGCTACGGGTTGATACGAATAGAGTACGGATAGCTAAGCATAGCTACGGATATCGTCCCCACATTGCTAGGGATTGCTACGATTAGCGTATGGATAGATACGAATTGCTACGACACGCGTACGGAGAGGTACGGAGAGGTACGGAATGCTAAGGATTCCCACGACACGAGTACGGATAGCCACGACTGCACAAGGATAGATACATGTACGACTTCAGTACGGATTGGTAGGACTAGCTTAAATTTCCTATGTGTTTCTAAAACATCGTTATTTATTAAAAAACCTAGTATTTTCAAGTTGAGTCGGTCTAACTTGTTTTATAACAGTAAAGAGGTTTTATTCATGTCTTGATATCATTACCTGAAATTGAATAGTTAAAGTATCAAATCGTGTATTGTCCATTAAACGCACAGAATATTGATGGATTTGAAGTTAATGTAAGACAAAATCCGTGGCTATCCATAGCCTCTCATTTTCAATGTGTAGGTGAGTCGTAGCAATCCGTAGGAGAGTCGTAGCAATCCGAGGGATCAATGATCTCGGATTGCTACAGATGTGCTAAGGCTTGCTACGACTCCCCTATGGATAGTTACTACCCCACTACGGGTCGATAGGACTGGCTTGAATTTCCTATTTATTTTTTAACCATAATTATTGACGGAAACACGTTTTATTTTCAAGTAGAGACAGTCTCACTAGTTTTATAACAGTATTGAGGTTTTATACATGTCTTTATATCATTACCTGAAATTTCATAGTTGAAGTATTTTAAAACTCGTATATTGACGGAAAAATGCATAGAAAACTCAGTCTGGTAGATGTGAAATTTATATAAGACACAATCATTGGCTATCCAAAGCCTCTCATTTTCGAATCCGTGGCTATTCGTAGCATTCAGTAGGTGATTCGTAGCAATCCATAGGAGAGTCTTAGCAATCCGAAGGAGAGTTGTATGGCTATTTTTATCACAAAACTGATTCCGGATTGCTGCGTATGCGCTTTTGGTTGCTATAACTCTCATACTGATAGCTAAGACTCCACTACGGGTTGCTACACGTAAGACTTCCCTACGACTCCGCTACGACAATTTTATCCGTAGCGGGGTCATAGAAAATTTTGAAAATGTTCAGTCTCATCTCGGGTAGCTATGGATTTCCAAGGATAGCAACGACTTATGCCGGATCGTGCTACGGGTTGGTACGGATTGGTACGAATGTAATTTGTTTCTCAATCCGTAGCCCGATCCATGAACGCTTGAAGGGAGCTTTGTTTACACTCTACAAATGTTTATGGTAGAATTTAAACTGCTCCTAGGCGGCTGGAATCACTATTGCATGTTGATCTGGGAACATTTTGTTTCACAATGTATATCCATTTACAGAATTCCAAGTCGCAACTGGTAAACCTGCAGTGCAAAGTTCAACATATCTCCATTGGAGTGCAAACAAAGCAGTTGATGGAAATAGAGGTGACGGGCATATGAATTTTTGCAGTCATACTTCAACGGAATCGGAAATCGCATGGTGGCGTGTTGATCTTCAGAGGCTTTATTCCATTCGGAGAATAGTCATTTATCCTCGCCCTCTAAACAGTATGTATGGTCTTTGGTAACGAAGGTGTACTTTCAAAATGTTAAAATTGTACTATCCTAATTCAAACCATGAATGCAAATGTAACTATATCTATCATTTAGACAGTACTATGGACAGCATAGATTGGAAACAATAGATAGTTAAATTTATCTTAAGATTACAAAATTATTCCTTTGTAAGAAAGGAGGGAATCTCCAACAAGACGCGGCTGCAGCACCATCAGCAACACACCAAACACCCCAAGTGAAAACACAGAGAAGACACACACAGCAAGAGACAAGAAACAGCCAAACGAGACATCAAACATCAAACATAAAAGGCAACACATAAACCAACGAGACACATAGGCAATCGGTGCAGACTTAGGACGGCCATCAGCCACGTTAGTAACAGCAGATGGTGTTGTCATCCTGGATTGCGCTCAACCTCCCATTTTTCCGGTTACCCAAAGGTCTCGAAGAACGCACAATTGTTGTGTATGATAATCTCCTCACTGAAAGACGACCATATAAACAAGACAACACAACGCAGGGGTCCAAGAAACACCGATGAATATGTTAATATATGTATATATATAAATGGGTAGGGGCGTGCGAAATGTAGTCCGTGCTCTGCCGGCTCTAGCGAGCTCATGAGGAGTCCGACCGACACTCAGAGGTGGTCGGGGTCCTGTCTTCTCTATAGAGGTTAGGACAGGGTCCTTTATGGAGTCCCGTCGTCACAGTCAGAATGCAAGTCTTAAGGATACGCTGGTACAAGGCTCTAGATTGGTCCAGTACCATGCCGAGTGTCCGTCTGGTGACATTAGGATCATATCCACGGTATAAAAGGCGTCTGATAATTCTGACGCATATTTTAATTTTGTTCATTATGTCACCATAGAATGCAGGCTGTGAAATACCCAAACTAATATACATTGTTGCTTGTATAGGTCGGAACTTGATAAGAAGCTGACTGTAATGTTTGAAAAATTTCCAAAAAGTTTTTCTTAGTTTATGAAAGCGGAAATCTTGACCTAAAAGTTTCTTGGTTATATGTAAATTTCTACTTTGAAAATCCAAAACATTAGCTCTAGCTTACCGGATGAGCTGTGATATGTAAATGCCGTATGACGGTAGTCTGCGAACTTCACCGTCAAGCCAGGGGAAAGGATTTGGTGCGGTAACCTGCTATTTCGGCCTTATTTTCAAATTTGATCATATATCCATAATATTGTAGTTTATAAAAGGACAAATGAATGGTGAATCCAAAATCAGGAAAGCCTGTTTTGATTTCGCAGTCCTATACTGAATAATGCGTCGTCCAAAACGTCTTAAAACATTGAAATCATTGAAAATATCAATAAATGAGCGACATTTCGAAAGAAATCTATAAATCAAGAAGTGCTCCAGGCCTTGCCCGTGAATATTTTTGTATTAATCGATGAATTTCTGATCAGCCTTTTAATTTGCATAATAAATTTGTGGGCGAGGCCTGGATAATAGATGAATTGTGAAGATTTGTGTGTAAAAACGATGATTTTCCTTTGTTTTGCGTCATTCAGGGCAAATGACGTCAGAACACGACGCACTACATTGCTCATTCTAGCAACTGATCAACTGCAAGTTTGTCCTAAATCTGACGTCAGTCCTAAAGGCGGTAAAGGAACACGTTGCAAAATATTGTGAACCTGTTCTGAACTGGAATGATGTAAATTAATTTTGGTCTATGAAAATTCCGGGGATGTGATTGACAAAATGAAATCTAGAAATTTTAAAGCCAATACGATTTCTTCATACGACATTTCAATATGTACACCACGCATCCTCACGACAAGATTAATGTTCAATTGTCCGAACTCATTAAATGGTGCTATAATCGAGAGGGGAAAACTTAAATTTGTACATCTGAATCAAAGGGTTTCTTTTCCGCTACAGAATATAAATCATATAAATCATGGACATGTCGCGACCTGTGTAGTGCCTTGTCCTTCCTCTTGGACAACATTTATGTAAGATTTGGTGAGAACCTCTGCAAGCAGGTTGTAGGGATTCCTATGGGTACAAATTGTGCGCCTCTTGTTGCAGATTTATTTGTATACACATATGAAAAAGAATTTATTAAAAATCTTCAAAAGCAAAGAAAACATGATGATGTGAAATGCTTCATTGGTACTTCTAGGTACCTGTATGATATTCTTAATATCGATAATCCTGTTTTTGAAAAGTATAAAGATGTTATTTATCCAAAAGAATTTACTCTGAACAAGTCAAACGTTACAGACACAGAATCACCATTTTTGGACCTAAATATAAATTGTCAATGGAGAAATTCATACAAGTGTACGAGGGTTGTTCGAAAAGTTCGTAGACAACCGCGATATTTCATAAATGCGTGACAGTAACCTTACAATTTTCTTCCAATACATTGATGTGGTTTACTACAATCAATTCATACAATATCATGGTGATTGAAATATTTTGTCATTTAAATAATTGTCTCAAATTATGTGTTGTTAGGTAAAGCGGCGCAGTACGAAAATTGAGATATCGAAATAGTGTACACACGCACATAAATCCTTTATTATTTCTAACTGCGGACGTCGAGAAAGTCGATGTATATAATTATCATCTCATAAAATTTGAAAGTTATCATACTGATATTGAACTTTTTACGATACATTGGTATTTAGATATCACTATAACAAGAAGCACCATCAAGAAGTATGCTTGGAAATAATGACGTCTTCCTGTAATTTTTACGCAAAATGAAATCATAGATCTTTAATCAACTGATACAAACTCCACAAAAGACATTATGCTTTTATACATGATACATATGGAACGCAAGAAAATGTTCCGAGCGCACGTCAATATGCCTATAATTTGCAAAAAAGGTAATAATTTGATGAAAATCATTTAAAAAGAATGATTTGGACGACATGAGAAAACAAAACTGAATGATCCATACGTTCTAAAATGAAATTTTTATGCACTATTGTGAACAGATTTAATATAGATCCAGGGAATGCTTTTATCACATGATTGCCTATTTAAATCTGTATGATTTATTTTTGAACTGATTGACATAAATTAAACGACTTATGCCTCAATATGATTTAAAATTTAGAGACAGAAGAAAAGGATAAAAATGATAAATACTCCGTAATTTACGTGGTGTCGTTTTGGACGTAATTTACTGCGCCGCTTTCCGAAGTCACTCCTTAACAAAAACACCGTATTTCTTTCCTTATTGACCGATTGCTTTAGATTTTGCACAATAAGAATATTTAATCTTAAGGAATAAATTAGTATATGAACAAAATGTTTGACGATAACGAAAAAAGTTTTATTAAACTTGTCTACGAATTTATCGAACAACCCTGGTATATGACAAACGAGATGATTTTGAATTCAACAAAGTAAATTTCCCATGGCTTGACGGTGATTTCCCTACGGTATCAACATTTCACAGCTCATCCGGTATCTCAGAGCATATAGTGATGTTTTGGATTTTCATAATAGAAATATACAAATTACAAAGAAACTTTTAGGTCAAGGTTTTCGCTTTCACAAACTAGTAAAGATTTTCTGAATATTTAACAAAAATTTACGATCAACATCTTTTGAAATTCGGACCCATACAAGCAACAGAGTATATTACTTTAGGTATTTCACAACCTGCATTTTATGGTGACATAATAAACAACATAAAAAGGATCAAAGGTAGACAGCATATTTATCGAAAATACGTCAGAGTTTTCAAACGCCTTTTGTACCGTGGATATGATCCTAATGAGTTAAAGAAGATCCTGACGATAATCTCAACAGCACTCACAATAGAGCACCAAACTAAGCATCGACGGACCCCTAGCAAGCTAGAGGTGGGAACAGGTGCCTTGGATGAGTAAGCATCCCCTGTTGGCTAGACGCACCCGCCGTCGATGATCATGCATGAAAATGAAAACACATGAAAAACATGAATTGCACTGTCTGAGGCCATTTCTATATAGAAAGTGCTATGGGGACCATTTCAGGGAAAGTATTCAAAACACTAACTGTCAAACCCCTCGCGGGGAACTTTTTTACGAGTTCCACACGGCAAACGGAATGTCACAAGACGGACCCTAAGCTTGGTACTTGACCAATCTACAGTCTTGTACGAGCGGGGATTCCTATGGGTACAAATTGTGCGCCTCTTGTTGCAGATTTATTTTTATACACATATGAAAAAAAATTTATTCAAAATCTTCAAAAGCAAAGAAAACATGATGATGTGAAATGCCTCATTGGTACTTCTACAAGTAGGTACCTGTGTGTTTTTTTAATATCGATAATCCTGTTTTTGAAAAGTATAAAGATGTTATTTATCCAAAAGAATTTACTCTGAACAATTCAAACGTTACAGACACAGAAACACCATTTTTGGACCTAAATAAAAATTGTCAATGGAGAAATTCATACATAGTCAAGTGTATATGACAAACGAGATGATTTTGAATTCAACATAGTAAATTTCCCCTGGCTTGACGGTGATGTCCCGACGGTATCTACATTTCACAGCTCATCCGGTATGTTAGAGTATGTACTCATGTTTTGGATTTTCATAATAGAAATATACAAATTACAAAGAAACTTTGAGGTCAAGGTTTTCGCTTTCACGAACTAGTAAAGATTTTCTGAATATTTAACAAAAAAATAAGAATAACTTCTTTTGAAATTCGGACACATACAAGCAATAGAGTATATTACTTTAGGTATTTCACAACCTGCATTTTATGGTGACATAATTAACAAAATAAAAAAGATCAAAGGTAGACAGCATATTTATCGAAAATACGTCAGAGTTTTCAAACGCCTTTTATACCGTGGATATGATCCTAATGAGTTAAAGAAGATCCTGACGATAATCTCAACAGCACTCACAATAGAGCATCAAATTGAGCATCGACGCACCCCTAGCAAGCTAGAGGTGGGACCAGGTGCCCTGGAGGAGTAAGCATCCCCTGTTTGCTAGCCGCATCCGCCGTCGATGATCATGCATGAAAATGAAAACACATGAAAAACATGAATTGCACTGTCTTAGGCCATTTCTATATAGAAAGTGCTATGGGGACCATTTCAGGGAAAGTATTCAAAACACTTACTGTCAAGCCCCTCGCGGGGAACTTTTTTACGAGCTCCACAAGGCAAACGGAATGTCACCAGTAGGACACTAAGTTTGGTACTTGACCAATCTACAGTCTTGTACGAGCGAATTCTTAAGACTTGCACTCTGACTGACTGTTACGATGGGACTCAAAGACGGGCCCTGTCCAAACCTCCTTTGAGAAGACAGGGCCCCGACCACCTGTCCTCTCTGAATGTCAGTCGGACTCCTCGGGTGATAACATATAAAGCTCGCTACAGCCGGCAGAGCACGGACTGTATGACGCACGTCCTCTTTTTATATCCATTTACATATTCATCTGTGTTGCTTGGACCCCTGTGTTTACGGTCGTGTTTGTATGTGGTCATCTAACAGTGAGGAGGTTGTTTTACACCATAATTGTGCGTTCTTCAAGACCTTTGGGAAATCTGAATCGTGAGAGGGATGTGCACACGTAATCCAGGATAACCACACCGTCTACTATTTACATGGCAGATGGCCGTCCTAAGTCTGCACCGGTTGCCCATTGGTCTCTTTGGTTTATGTGTAGTCTTTTATGTTTCTTGTTTCTATGGTGTGAGTTGGTGTTCCTTGTCCCTTTTCGTCTCTTTCTGTGGGTGTCTGTTCTGTGTTTTTTTTTGCATGGGTGTTTTGGGGTTTTGCTGTGGGTGTTGCAACCTAGTGTTGTTGGAGATCCCCTCCTTTCTTTCATACATCACGCACGAGACGTTACGAGGTGTTCAAAATTATGACGTCGTATTTTTCAAACATTGAACATTGCAAAAAGTAATTATTCATAATTTGTTTATCAAAAGCATTTTTCGTCGAAATTATAGGGCCGATATGAGGGGTTACCGCACCTATTCCTTTGCTATGTTGAATCCAAAATTATCTCTTTTATCATAAATACTTGTACGAATTTCTTCGTTTGTAATTTTGATATTTAAGACCACAAATGGTGTTACTTTTTTAACGTTTGTCTTGTTGAGTGTCAAATCCTTTGGATAAATTTCTTTCTTATCTGTATCAAAAACAGAATTGTCAATAGTGAGAATATCATCCAGGTACTAGCCGTATAAGTAAAGCATTTCAAATAATCAAATTATCTGTTCTTTTGAAGATTTTGAATAAATTCTTTTTCATAAGTGTATGAAAATAAATCTGCAACAAGAGGCGCATAGTTGGTACCCATGGGGATCCCTACAACCTGTTTTTAAAGATCCTCACCAAATCTATTATACATATTGTCCAAGTGGAAGGACAAGGCATTACATAGGTCGCTATATGTCCATAATTTAAATGATGTGTAGTCTGTTGAGGATAAGAAACCCTTGATTCAGATTACAAATGTAATGTTTCCCCCCTCGATCAACACACCATTTCATTAGTTTAGACAACCGATCATTAATTTTGTCGTGGGGAAGGGTGGTGTACATATGAGAGAAGTCATAGGAAGAAATGGTTCTGGCTTGGACATTTTTAGTTCTCATTTTGTCAATCACATCCCCTGAATTCTCAACAGACCAAAAGAAATTAACATCGTTTCTGTTAAGAACAGTTTCACAATTTTTGTTACGTGTTCCCTTATCGCCGTAAGTGCTGATGTAAGATTTCTAGAATAAACTGTAGTGGAACCGTTGCTAGAATTAGCAATAAGTCGGAATTTGTAAAGAGACTTGTGTAGTTTAGGTATGCAATACATGGTCGGAAGATCCAATTTAGAAATAGAGATGTTGGATGAACAAAGTTCACTGTTATTATTGTGCAAAATATTAGAGACACTTTCATTGCTTTTGATTTAAGTATTTGTAGACGAAAGGTCCGAAACTTAAGTTGATATGTAGTAACGTTTTCAAGTGATAATTGTGTTGTTGGCTGCTTTATCTGCAGGTGCAAAAACATATATTTCATGTAACCTACTTTACTTCGATTTGAAGTATTTTTCAGATTTGGATCGTTTATTTTGAAACAGATGAGGGTTATTTTATGAAAGTTATCAATACGAATATCCGTTATATCTAAAATGATTTTTCCAGTCATTCAGAGCATGCGTTTCAACTCCTTCCGATTTACACCATCTTTTGGTGTAGTCTTTCAAGGCTTCATTCAGCACTTCGCGGCATTTAATGAAATCTATCTTGGATGGGATACTATACTTAGGTCCTTTTCTGAGAAGACCACGACGCTGTCTGTCTTTGATAATTGAAAAGTCATCTGTAAAAATGACTAGCTGGTGTGCATATATAATCAGAAGTTGCACATTCTCAGGAAGCAGGACATGATTCGAGTACTTAAGGATCTGATGTTACTTTATTGTATTTAAAACGCAATTACGAACAGGTTTCTTATACTTATACGAAATAAGTGGAGGTTCCAGATTCTCAAAATATTGAGAAATTATACTTTGCACGCGATGATCTCTGAAAATATTAGAGATATTAAGAAGATCAAAACGTTTGTTAATAAGCGGAATTTTGATGAATCGTCTTTTAGGGGAGTTGTTTTCTTACAACGGGATAAAGTTTATTTTGTGAGAATGGTACAATAATATTAAGTTTGAATCAGTCAGTGTTTCTGAAGAATGCAGCATCTGCTTAAGCTTCATCCAAGATAGATTTTCGTTGAAACACTCGAACGGTCGACAGAGCATGTAGTAGATCGTGCCTAACGCCATTGCGTCCTATTAAAAGAAGATCGTCGAGGGTGCGATTATTCTAGATATTTTTCTGAGTTTTCTATTTCGTCTTTTACCGTGCAATCTGCGTTTGCGTTTAGCGTTAGGGCGGATTCAAAATACGTTGATGTTGTTGGAGGCGGAAAAAAATAGTTCCTTGTCCATAGATATGATCATTAAGACCAAGGGGATACTGAGTCCGGAGTTTAGTTATCCAGGCAAGTTCAGCTGGTAGTTATATAGTCGGTGCTTTTTAATTTCTGTTTTACTCTCATTTTTGAGTTTTGGAAATGACTGAACCGGGGTGATGGAAATATCCGAAACTGAATGGTTATATTTAACGAAGTGATTATAGAGAAGATTTCAGCACACCGCAGGGGCTCAATGAACACAGGAGAATATATAAAAATGGGTAGGGACGAACAAAATGCAGTCCATTCTCTGCCGGCTGTAGCGATTTCATGCATATTATCACCCGGGGAGTCCGACCGACATTCAGAGAGGACAGGTGGTCGGGGCCCTGTCTTCTCTAAAGAGGTTTATCAACATTTTGACCAGGCGGATCATTCTGTTTTATCTATGAGAGTCAGAATCCTTGAGAAAATATATCACCCCACAAACAATCCCAGTTTGAGCACACCTTTCCGTCGCAACAGAGAAGAGTTCTTGATAAAACATCTTACATGTAACACTGCAGCACCCTATGGATGCAACGATAATATCAGCAGCATAGGAAACTTAACAAGTCCCGGTTGTCAATCGGTAAATGTGACTAGCTTATTCAACAGACCACAAAGAAAACCTCGAAGTCATGGCGTTCGAAAATATAATAGGCCTGAGATACATAGTTTCTCCTTCTATGACTTGGTTCCATTTTTGAATGAGCCTCTAGGCCTGCATTATATTCGTACCAAATTATACTCTGTTCCTTTAAGGAAGTTACACGAAATTTACGAATATACGAAGGACCTCACATTTACCGATACACGTTCCCCAGAATACAGACTACAAGGAGTCATCTGGGACATTTCTACTTTTCGTTTATTTCAAGCAGTTAGATCAGATAAATCAGAAGAGAAAACACACCGTCCTTTCATTAAAGTAAGATTTGCAAACAAAGGTATTGATCAATTGAATCTTGGTCAAATTTTGAATAACAAAACTGTCACGGAAAAAATCCCACCATATTTCAAAAGAAAAGAAACTCATTGTATTTCCTATAGCTACACACCAACAGTTGCGTCTAAAATTTACAATTACAAACGATTCCTGCAGTGTATTGATTTAAGTAATCCCTCACTACATCCACTTCCTTGTGAATGTTCTTAATCGGATTTCAACTACTCTCCTTGTGGACACGTTATTACTGGTGACCTTAGTGTGGTCAAGAACGACAAGTTGAGAGAATTGTTAAAAAAGGGTCCCAAATACAGAGAAAGTATGTCCTTTACATGGAACCAAAATGTCAAAATTATCATGGACTCTTGTGAGGAATATGCAAGACGTTGGGCAAAGAAAGAGGATGTACAGCTCGACATCCTTTCCGAATGGATAAAATCCATCAGAGGGCTACTTTTATCTAGAATAAACCGATTAAAATCAACTGTGAACACAAGATTCGAGTCTATATTTAAAGACCCTGGTTATCACAGAGCTTACCTACCTCCAAGGACATTATGTTATCACACCAGCGGACAAAGCCTCAAATAATTACACATTTACTTGCAAAAAAATAATATTTCGACAGTCTAGTTAAAGTGTTAGGTTTAAATTCGACACCTGGAAATCCCATTTACATCCCAACAAACCTTTCTGCCTCTGAAATAATAGATAACCACGAATCAGCTCTTGCTTCCTTTGGATTTGACACTAACAATTTAGATTTAGATTTGCCATACTTATACTGCATACCTAAAATGCAAACAACGTTTCATCGCTGGTTCCTCAAAATGTTCTACCAAATCTGTATCGATCTTACTCACCAAAGTTTTATCTGATTCAAATCTGGGCTTCAAAAATATTGTTCGACAGTATATTCTCGCAGTGGTATCAACCAGATGTGGATTTTAAACAATTCGAAGGAACTTTTAGAACATCTGAAATCCACTCATTTTAGTAGAGTCCATTCGATCAAAGCCTTTAATTTTTCGACACTTTACACATCAATTCCACATTCTAAATTGAAATAAGACTCGCAAAAATTATAAGTAATGCGTTTACAAGTAAGAACGGTAATAGCAAATACAAATTTATTGTTGTTAACTATGACAAAACCTACTTTGTAAAAGAAAAGTCCGATTCTTAAAATAGGTACACTGAAACTGATACTATTCAGATGTTAAACTTTCTGATCGACAACATGTTTGTGGTGTTTGGAGGAAAGGTCTTCCAGCAAATTGTCGGAATTCCAATGGGGACCAATTGTGCCCCACTCCTTGCCGACATTTTTCTTTACTCGTACGAAGCTGAATTCATTCAATCTCTGGTCTCTGAAGGGAAAAGGTACTTAGCTTCTGACTTCAACTTCACTTATAGATACATAGACGAGGTGTTGTCCATCAATAATCCAAAATTCGCGGATTACCTGAGCAGTATCTATCCTTCAGGGCTTGAACTCAAAGAAACTACAGAGACAAATAATTCAGCATCCTATTTGGACATAATGTTGTCCTGCCACACTGATGGTCATATGAACACCTCACTCTATGACAAACGTGACGACTTCAATTTCAGCATTACAAACTTTCCTTTTCTGAGTAGCAACATCCCTTCATCGCCTGCTTATGGCGTGTTCATATCTCAGTTGATACGCTATGCCAGAGCAAGTACGAAATATACGGATTTTGTTCTGAGAGCTAGGCGTCTTTCAGATAAGCTTCTCAATCAGGAATATGTTTGTGACCGACTAACATCGTCACTGAGGAAGTTCTACGGTCGATATGGGGAACTCGTCATACACTATGATGTCCCACTCTCCAGAATGGTGGATGATATTCTCTCATAGACCATTTGAACCATCCAACTAAAGATTGTACTCTATGTCTTCCAAAATGGAAGTTACCGGATGTGACAGTTCTACCGAATTGAAGCGGCGGGTGTTCCATGCAAGCAGGAGATGCTTACTCTTCCTGGGCACCTGGTCTCACTCCCATATCGGGAGTTCGCTTCTTTTCATATGGTGGAGGTTTTTGTTTGTTTGCTTTGGTTCCTGTTTTATCCTGATTTTGTATGCCTTCGGTTTCTGATTTTCTGAATTATCGATTTTGTGCTGTATACAGGGATATGGTCATTATCCATTTTTGTCATGGTATGTTTATCCCTGAAAAAAAGAGAACAATTTTGTAGGAGAAGACTATAAGGCATTTGTTCATATCAAGTCAAAATATGCGAAAATCATTTTTAAAAACATCAGGTGTATTTGTAGTGAAATATTGTCTGATTCAAATTTTTGAAGATTGGTAAACCAAGTTTGCACAGGTTTTAGGTAATTGATGTCGCTTGGGGAAATGAATGTGCTTTCCTCGAAAAAAAAAAAAACAAATAATAAAAGATGTTACGGACATTCAAAAATTTCCATGAATAGTCATCGTATACTGTTGCAAAAGCAAATTGTAACGAACATTTTCCTATACTGTACTGTCTTTTCATATACTGTACTGTACGTAATCCAGGATAACCACTCCGTCTGCTACTGACGTGGCAGATGGCCGTCCTAAGTCGGCACCGTTTACCCATTGGTCTCGTTGGTATAAGTGTAGTCATTTGTGTTTTATGTTTTTCTGTGATTTGGCGTTCCTTGTACTACTGCGTCCCATTCTGTGCGTGTCTTTTTTGTGTTTTACAGTGGGTGTTTTGGGAGGTTGCTATTGGTGCTGCAACTAGGTGTTGCTGGAGATCCCCTCCTTTCTTGTCTATTTTCAGCATTATTTTTCCGTATGCTTATTAGATAGTATACAGTGGTGATAGCGGTCCCAGATTACACACTTTTACCGAAGTTTCCGAGGCTTAACCTAAGTTTCCGAATTTGGAAAAAAAATCCTACCGAAGTTTCCGAATCCTACCTTTACGAAAATTACCGCTTTACCCGAAGTTTCCGAATTATTAAAATTCAGTAGGAAATATAGGGAAAACCGTGGAAGTTAGGTATTTTAGGTAGGTTTTTTTAGGAAAAAGTGTAATATTTCGGGTCTTTATGGGTAATGGTAGTTTTAAGATTGATTTCAACAAAACGAGATTACAAGTATGTAAACAGGGATAATGCAACATGTGTTCGGGAATTCATGTGTATGCTGGGGTGTAGTTGAGACCCAGGGGACATATCCTTTGAAAATTTCTAAACTAATTTGTTGGCAATTTGCACTACTAGGGATATTTTCAGTAATAAATTCGCTCACATTGTTATAAATCTCGCCCTCCCCTGGAAAGTGCCTAGAGTCGCACATACAAGTACATCTTAATATTCAGGATTGTTAATGTGTTTTATGATGTAAACAGGTCACATTTGGTATTGAATAAATCACCGTGTGCCGTAGCCACTTTTTTTCTTATTTCCATGAAATCATTCTGCAATCAAAATTCAAATTTCCCCTTCCCCGTCCACTTTTAATCAGCTATGTACATTTGTACAACGATTTCCTGCAGAGTCTATATCAGAGATATATAAGAATTAATGCTTCAAATTAATTCATTTTAGTGCGTGTGAAATCCTACCCAATTCTAGAATTTCCTTGAAAACGTGCATGTCTCGTTTTCACTAGTTTATTTTGAATCAACCAATCAAATGTTTTTAAGGTTTAGTGACGTTATTGGGTCCTTTGTCTCTTCATTTTTTCGACGCTAACCAACGCGCGAACAGCTAAACATTTTTATTAAAAAAATTTCACGATATTTTATTCCGGAAAAGTGAATTTTTACGTCAGTAATTGGACTTATCGGGAAACAATATACCGTATAACCAGAAATTATCGCGAGATACTAATTTTCGCTATATTCACGAGTGAAAATTATTCTCGCGAAAAATTGTGTTTTATTAGTTACAACATAACTTGGCATATCATTTACATTTCGTTCTAATCGTCCATGCGTCATACTTTACTTTTCCCAATTAAACGCAAATAGAAGTGAATTGAGTGTATTTTTTTCACAGACCTAGCTAAAACTACAATAATGAAAGGTACAAAACAGTCAGATCATATGTACATATTTGCTTGTGATTCAGGAATCGCGAAAAATTGTACTCGCGAAAAAAAGGACACCTTACTTTACAACAAAATCGCGAAATTTGAAAATTTCTTGTTATACGGTATATATATTCTATTTTGGAACTGTCATAGTAGGAACAGTGTATTTTTATAAGAACATGGGAAAATCTAAAGCGACACCACGTGGAACCCCTGCCCGTGCTCCAGGGCGCCAAGTCCGTAGACAGCCAGCTCACCCGTACCCGGTTCAAACGCTGAACTATACCCCGCCTTCATCAAGACGTCATTGGCGTGTGACGGGAACATCACAGACAGCACCACCACAAGTTGACTTCGGGGCTCCAGAAATTCCAAGGGCTGAACTTCCAGTAAGCAATTGCGCCTCGGGCCAACCTGTCTTGAATACGGAACCTTTGCAGGGACTGGGACCATCTCCTGGCGGTACTCCGCAGCCTTTCATCCCCCACGCAGCTCCAAGTTCAGGTAATGAACATTCGTCATTGTCTAATAATTCAGTCTCAGCAATGTCTAGTATTTTTGATAATGTAGGTGAACATGTCCCTCTCAAATTAAAAGAAAAATTTTGAATGGCCAGTTTATTGATTTATCTTTATTGTTAAAATCTGCAAGCGACATGACGTCTGAATTAGAGTCCGGCGGGGAGGTAATCCTCAGGGAAAGGAAATTAGTGGTACAAAAACAAAAGTCCACTAAACCGCTATTTAATATTCATGCATGGTCAACGGCCTTTCTTGTTTACATGAGTCTATATTAAGAAAAAAAGCAATCCAAGGAATGCTTGTGTCGCCTGCGCAGCGGCTTGATTATTATTCTAGAAAGTGGATCGAAATTATTGGTAACAGTAGAAAAGTTTTGTTTAATGAAATTCATTTGAAATATCAGACCTCTTAATTACAAATTAAAAGATATGGTCATTCTCAAATTTTCAGAAAATAGTGTCAATCATCTAGGCCAAGGTCACTATGTTAAAACTGGTAATGAAAAGGTCTCATCATAAGAAATATTAAAGACCTATCACTTACAAATTAAAAGATATATACAACCTTAATTTCTTAGAAAAGAAGGTCAAATACTAAGGTAAAAAAATTATGGACTGTGTAGAAATGCATTGTTACAAGGAAAATACATGTGAAATAGCAAACCATATCACCTACCAATCAAAAGATATAGCCAATCTGACTTTTCTTGAAAAGTAGGTCAAATATCTAAGTCAAGGTCACAAGGTCAAATATGATGGTCTGTGTAGAAAGGTCTTGCCACAAGGAATACACATGTGAAATATCAAAGCCCTATCACTTACCAATCAAAAGATATATACAATTTTAATATTTTTGAAAAGTAGGTCAAATATGTAGGTCAAGGTCAATAGGTCAAAACTTATGGTATGTGTAGAAAGGCGTTGTTACAAGGATTACACATGTAAAATATCAAAGCCCAATCACTTACCAATCAAAAGATATAGTGAATCTTATCTTATTTTCAAAAGTAGGTCAAATATCTAGGTCAAGGTCACAAGGTCAAAAATTATGGTATGTGTAGAAAGGTATTGCCACAAGGATTGCATGTGTGAAATATCAAAGTCCTAACTTTTACCAATCAAAAGATATATCCCTTCCTAATTTTTTTTAAAAGTAGGTCAAATATGTAGGTCAAGGTCACTAGGTCAAAAATTATGGCATGTGTAGAAAGGTCTTGTCACAAGGAATACACATATGAAATATCAAAGCCTTATCACTTACCAATCAAAAGTTATGTGCTGTGACACCCAAAGTGTGACAGACAGAAAGACGGACGGACAGACGGACAACGGACAAAGTGATCTCTAAGTGTTTGTATGTCTAATTTTCGAGGTGAATACTTTTTTCGAGGCAAAAAACCAAATTCGACCTTTCAGCCCCATTCCCAACCTACCCTCGACACCGACCAAAAGTCAGTTGTTAGCTCGACTGCAAAGCAAATTTGCTGGCGATTTAATAAAGGAAATTGCCGAGTCAACAGGAACTGCAATTTTCAGCATAGATGTTCAACGTGCTGATCAAATCACCAAGTCTTCAAATGTTCCGCATCAAAACCTAAATTTCCCACCAACTAAGCATGCTATTTATGACAATATTTTCATGAAAGGATATTCCCCTATCAATATTGACAAGGGGCTGTTAAGATAAGGGCCGTATTTAGCCCTGAAAGTCGTGCCGTATTTCTTCCGCATGACGATTCACATGTTGGAAAGAATAAATCATAATTGAAATATGATGTATTTGAATACTTTTTATATGTTTTACATTTTGGTGAAGTACTCTTAAGATACTCAATTTAAGGTCGAAAAAAGTAGGGGTACTCGAATAGGAAAGCTGATAAAATCGACGAAAACACGTATAAATTTAATAATATTTCACATAAAATGGATAAATATTTACTAAAAGACATCAAATATGTCTACATTGTATATCAAAAATAGATTTCGAACATTATATCTACTTTAATCGGCAAATAATGAAATCCGGAACTCAAAATACGGTCTCAATTTGTATTCAATGGCTACAATGTAAGCCTTTTAGCGCGAAATACACATTGGCGGAGAAATTAACATCACTCTTGCTTATTTCGTTCCCAATTCTAGTATATTTCATTCGATCATATTAAGAATACATTTTTGGCTAGATTAAAGAGGAAAAATGGTCAAATTTGCCATATTTTATGGTCTAAAAGATCGATCTTTGCAAAAATGCACCCCCTTGGTTTTTCGTCTCTGAGGTAGTGTTCCCCCCGGAGATACAGAACCCCACTTTTCAAGAAAATTTGTATTATGGATATACACCTCCAGTAAAAGTGGCATTCTGTATATCCAGGGGGGGGGGGGGGACAATGTTCAATGAAACTTTTCCGTTTTCTATTGATTTCTATAGGAAAAATACAAGTTTTGACCCAAATATTAGCAAAACTATACAAAACAGATGAAACATTACTTCAGATTCTGAAGGGATGCCGTATAGGTATAAATTTTACAAAAATTTTTTCTTGAAATTTCAATTTTCAAAATCCAACTTTTCAGGGCTGATTTTACGTCTTATCTGAACAGCTCCTTTGACAAAAATGCTTAACATATATCCAAACAAAAAGATGGCAGAATTTCTTGAAGATGGTTTTAAAAATGGCCTTTCACTCCAATATACGGGACCGCGTTTTCATTATTTCTCTAAGTACTTAAAAGGTGCAAAACAAGCGCAAGATATCGTTTTGCAAAACAATAATAAAGAAATTCACGCAGGCAGAGTTGCCGGGCCATTTGGTTATCTCCCCATTTCTAATCTAAGAATGTCACCATTAGGTTAAGTACCGAAAAATGGTGGCGATTTTAGACTTATACATCACCTGTCTTATCCAAAGCATGGGTCAGTAAATGATTTTACTCCAGACGAGTACTGCACAGTGCATTATGCAAGCATCGATGATGCAGTTGACCTTATACGAAAACTCGGTCAAAAGGCTTTGTTGGCAAAACCTGATATCAAGTCCGCATTCCG
The DNA here is from genome assembly GCA_028142955.1 of Pinctada fucata. Taxonomy (NCBI): domain Eukaryota; kingdom Metazoa; phylum Mollusca; class Bivalvia; order Pterioida; family Pteriidae; genus Pinctada; species Pinctada fucata. The sequence continues at coordinate 50,392,062 of AP027103.1, read as the reverse complement.
CTTACTACCAGTTTGGCCTGGTGATTTTGAAATACGTGGTTTTTAATTCAAGGAACAATTTTATTTTGATAAATGTTTACCATTCGGTTCGACAATTAGCTGTTCTTTGTTTGAAAAATGTTCACCATTCATACACTGGCCTGTAGATAGGTCAATGTCATCCCCGTCGTCTCAAATAATACATTATCTGGATGATTTTCTTTTTTGCAAATGAGTTAAAAGAGGATCCTGACGATAATCTCAACAGCACTCACAATAGAGCACAAAATTAAGTATCGACGGACCCCTAGCAAGCTAGAGACGGGACCAGGTGCCCGGGAGGAGTAAGCATCCCCTATTGGCTAGCCACGGAACGACACAGTGCCACGAGCTTATGAGAAAATTAATCGAGATATGTCAAGAGTTAGGAGTGCCTATAACCAAAGATAAAACAGAGGGCCCTACGACTAGATTAACTTTTTAGGAATTCAATTTGACACAATAACCATGACAATGACACTTCCCGCAGAAAAATTACGTGAGATAACGAAAAAAAAAATCAGTCCATTTTGCTTAAAAAGAAAACAACATAGAATGATCTACAGTCGCTAATAGGTTCGCTGAACTTTGCATGTCGTGTAGTAAGCCCAGGGCGTGCCTTTTTGCGCAGACTCATCGATGTAACTATATCTGTCCATAAAGCGCATCACAGAATTCGAGTATCCGAGCCGATGAAAGATGACCTGAAAGCATGGCTTGATTTTTTCACTAATTATCATGGAATCACGGTCATGCCAGATCAATTATGGATCAGTACTGAACAACTTGAATTCTTTACTGATAGCGCTGGGGGGATACCGAGGTTTCGGCATATACTTTAAGGGACATTGGGCTTATGCTACTTGACCGAGCTCTTGGGTCGATTCCGAATTGATGCGAAATATTGCTGTCCTTGAGTTACTGCTTGTTGTTACAACAGTAATTATCTAAGGTTAATATCTTGAAAATAAGAAAGTCGTGTTTCATATTGATAATTTATCATTTGTGCAAATAATTAATAAGAAGTCTTCAAAGGACCCCTGCGTTATGCGTTTAATAAGAAAACTGGTTATATGTACCTTGCATAGAAATATATTACAATGTGCCGAGCATATTTCAAGAATTTTTAACGATATAGCAGATGCTATTTCTCGTTGCCAGTTGGACAAGTTTCGCAGATTGGCTCCCCAAGCGGATCCTCGCCCTATCCCGGTACCCCAGGAAATATGGACGATGTAAATACCAGGGCATCAATTTTACTGCAAAACTCATTGGCTTTTAAGACCCAAAATACTTATCAGGCTGCGGTCTCATTGTTACAAAATTTTCAAAACCAGTATAATCTTTCAACTATGTGGCCTGTAAGTATCGAGCAAATTGTGCAATTTCTCCCCTTTCTACCCTTAAAGAATCTTTCATCGTCAACGATTATTACATATCTTAGCGGCTTGAGCTATCACCATAAAATAAGAGGGTTAAAAGACAACACAAAATCACTTATTGAAAATAAAGTATTGGAAGGTATAAAGAGATGTGGTAGCAAGAAGACAGGTATTCGATCCCTTATTACACTTCCTTTACTAGACAAACTAATATGTCCGCTCCCATCCGTTACAAGCTCAAAGTACGAATCGTCATTATTTTCAGCTTCCCTCTCTTAGGAAAGCATTCTATTCTTTCCTAATAATCAGTGAGTTTACAGCACCTAGTGGAAAAAATTATCCGAATCGTGCAATTAATATTTCAGATGTAGAAATTGATTAAAGTTCAAAGTCCCTTTATCTGTGTATACGTCAATCAAAAACTGACCAGTACGGAAATTCTGTAATGCTCCTAATCAAAGCCGCACAACATAGCTCTTCATGTCCGCTTGCTAATGTTTTGAATTATATTAAGTCACGACCAAATGTGGAGAATAAGCAATTATTCAACATTCACTTTAATGGAAAACCGCTGACATCTTATGAGTTTAACGCAGTTCTAAAGAGAGCAATTTCTTTGTTATCTTGACAATGAATGATTCAAATCTCATAGTCTTCGTATCGGAGCCGCAACTGAAGCATCTAGAAGGGGGTTCCCTGACGATACAATTAAACAATGGGGTAGCTGGTCTTCACAGGCATATATGACATATATACGAATTCCTCTATCCGAATTCTAATATAAAAGTATCTATTATTTATATATATATATAGGTAGCAAGTCTGTTTGGATTGTTGGGTCACCAATTGTACGCTGGGCGTATCAACATAATCGTACCAGACAATCATTAGGCATCAATAATGCACGCATTCTGTGGTTTGGCTATCCAGGAATTAAATGGGGCGATTTAGATGATCGAATAGATAGCCTTCTCCGCACTAGACCTCCCCCAGATATATTGGTTATTCAATTAGGATCCAATGACCTCACAACTAAGAAATCTCTCGATGTAATCCAGTTTTCATAAGTTTAATAACATATCCCCCCCCCAAACTACATTAGTTTGGTCTATGATGCTGCCTCGGTGTTATTGGCGTACAACACTGAAACCAGCAAAACTCGAAAAAGCTAGGAAAATTGTCAACTCTAGAATTAAGTCAACTATAATGGAAATCAATGGAAAAGTCATTCGCCACCCAAAAAATTATTGCAAGACATAAAGATCGTTATCGCCATGACGGCACTCAGTTATCAATTGAAGGCAATAACATATATAGTCAGATATCAAAATTGCTTTGGAATGCTTTATGAACTCAACAAGCACTATATTTCCAGAAATTGATTTAAAAAAAAACCATAAATACACGATGGAATGAGTGCGTAGAGACGTACTCATTTGGCGCGATTCTGGGAGACCACAGATCCAAATATCTAGTCCAGCCCTCATGTTAGGGTAGATCTACCTACTGTGCAGTAGGAGGTTCAAGTAAATAAAAGCCTGGTATGGGCAACATATGAAAATCACTGCCATGTCATCTCTTTAGTACAAGGAGGGACGACTCTCCAGTCTGTGCAGATTGGGAGGGCTACTTCCGTCGGGTACAGGCGGGGTTCGATTATGCAATATTGCAGCAGGCCGCAGTCTGCAGAAGGCACCTTGGACAGTACCGGAGGTTAATTTCTAAATGTCATGATTTTGATGTAATAAATTTTGAAATTTAATTTCACATTTCCATTATTATTTATGATTTGGTCTCGCATTCAATAGGAATTAATACTTCAAATTAATTCATTTTAGTGCGTGTGAAATCCTACCCAATTTTAGAGTTATTCCATTTTTGCTACAAACCGATCTAGTTTCCCTGAAAACGTGTTTGCCTCGTTTTCACTAGTTTATTTTGAATCAACCAATCAAATGTTTTTAAGGTTTAGTGACGTCATTGGTTCCTTTGTTCCTTCACTTTTTCGACGCCAACCAACGCGCGAAAAGCTAAACATTTTTATTCCCACCCACCCAGCCATTTAGATCCTGATGCTGCCGCGAGTTTTGTATATATTTACAGCTGTCCTGGTATCGTGCTCCATATTGAACAACGTTCTACTGGGCCAAAGGACCAAGTACATCCTGTCTATTGCAAGGGAAATGTGGACTGAACATTGTAGTATCTCACCGGACACTGTCTTATTTGGATGTTTGACGAAACAGGAAATTAACAAAGACTACCGGAAGTGAATATACGTGTGTGCAGTGATTCACTTTTATGTTGTATTTTAATAATATGATATGTTGGATTTGCTTCTAAAATTTCATGTGCACTCAAGAAAACTTGTACTCTTTATAATTTGTGTAATGGAACAATGATTATGTTATTTAATTCTACTTAAAAATTGTCTTTGAACTTCTAATGGTAAAGGAATGTGGAGTAAAATTTTAGTATAAGCACCCAAGTAATGCAAATAATATGTCACTGCAGATGGCGCGATTCTGGGAGACCACAGATCCATATATCTAGTCCAGCCACCATGGTAGGGTACCTGCTGTGCAGTAGGAGGTCCAAGTAAATAAAAGCCTGGTATGGACAATATATGAAAATCACTGCCATGTCATCTCTTTAGTACAAGGAGGGACGACTCTCCAGTCTGTGCAGACTGGGAGGGCTACTTCCGTCGGGTACAGGCGGGGTTCGATTATGCAATATTGCAGCAGGCCGCAGTCTGCAGGAGGCACCTTGGACTGGCTTTGTGTATCTTACCTTTTCATAGTACATAATTGGTAAATTCTGAATAGGTCTCATTCTTATGCAGAATGGACCGCCCGGTCTCCCGGAATCGTTTCATCGTGCTTTGGCCTTATCTTCCAACAAAATAATTAGTTGTACATTATATAGGAGGTTAATTTCTAAATGTCATGATTTTGATGTAATAGAATTTGAAATTTTATTTCACATTTTCATTATTATTTATGATTTGGTCTCGCATTAAAAGGAATCTGCGGAAAATCGCTGTACGCAGCTGATTAAATGGAAAGATATGGAAGCCAGTTCGTGCCATGCATGTTATATTTTTTACTATCTCGTAGTTACGAGAATCTTTTCTCGTAGTTACGAGAAACGTTTGCCGCAGTTAAGAGAAACTTTTCTCGTAGTTACGGGGTAAAATTCTCGTACTTACGAGAAACTTTTCTCGAAGTTATGGTAACTTTTCTCGTAGTTACGAGCAATTTTTCTTGTAGTTACGAGAAACTTTTCTCATAACTACGAGAAACGTAATTACGAGAAAAGTTTGCCAGTTTGTGAAAGCGAAAACCTTGTCCTAAAAGTTTCTTGGTAATTTGTAAATTTCTACTATGAAAATCCAAAACATCAGTACATGCTCTAGCATACCGGATGAGCTGTGAAATATAGATACCATAGGACGGTAATCTAGGAACATCACCGTCAAGCCAGGGGAAATTTACTATGTTAAATCCAAAATCATCTCTTTTGTCATACACACTTGTATGGATCTCTCCATTAACAATTTTGATATTTAGGTCCAAAAATGGTGTTTCTTTATTTGAAACGTTTGCCTTGTTTAAAATCAATTCTTGTGGATAAATAACATTTTTATATTTCTCAAAAACAGGATTGTCGATAGTAAGAATATCATCCAGGTACCTAGAAGTACATGTACCAATGAAACATTTCACATCATCAATTTTACTTTGTTTTTGAAGATTTTGGATAAATTCCTTTTCATATGTGTATAAAAGTAAATCTGCAATAAGAGGCGCACAATTAGTATCCATTGGAATCCCTACAACCTGCTTGTAGAGTTTCTCACCAAATCTTACATAAATATTGTCCAAAAGGAAGGACAAGGCAATACACAGGTCACCACATGTCCATGATTTGTATGATTTGTAATCTGTGGCGGAAAAGAAACCCTTCGATTCAGAAGTACAAATATAAGATTTCCCCTCTCGATCAAAACACCATTTAATGAGTTTGGACAGTCGATCGTTTATTTTGTCGTGAGGAAGCGTGGTGTACATATTAGAAAAGTCGTATGAAGATATCGTATTTGCTTCAATATTTCTTGATTTCATTTTGTCAATCACATCCCCTAAATTTTTAATAGACCAAAGGAAGTTTATGCCATTCCTGTTCATGACAGTTTCACAGTATTTTGCCACGTGTTCCTTTATAGCCATGAGTGCTGACGTCAGATTTCTAGACAAAATTGTTGTTGAGCAGTTGCTAGAATTAGCAATGTATCGAAACTTGTAAAGAGACTTGTGAAGTTTTGGTATACAGTATATTGTAGGGAGATCCAATTTAGAAATAGGGATGTTAAAAGAAGAAATTTCATGTATTAACAAGCTAAGAAAATTGAGATGAAAATATAGCGGTTACCATTTAATCACTTATAATTCCTACTTATTCTATACGCAAATCTTATTCTCTTGATTTGAAAAACTATAAAACAAAGAAAACAATTACCTATAAAAAGGATAGCAATACAATTTCCTTGGCTGAAGGAAGCAAATGTGACTATTAAGGAAGGATACACACCCCAGAGTTGAATAAGAGAAACAGATAAAAAGGGAACAACTATTTGGATTGATACAAATCCACGGGGTTCGAAAAAAAAAGATACGTTGTGTTTAGTACGATGCGCACTATGATCTTTAACAGAGAGTGGCTTTGGAAAGCCAGCACCCATTGCATTTTCAGTATGCACGACATTAAATACCCCAAATTGATAAGCTCCTCCCACTGAAGAGAAATAATCCCATTGGCTAGTTCCAGATACAATTAAACGTGATTGAAAGTAAAATCTAAAATCGTTGATAATGTAAAATTTGTGATTTTCCAGAAATGTCTCAGTAATCTTTGCTAGAGAAAAAAAGGCAACTACCATTAAAATAAATAAATAACCCCATTGATTTGAACACAATATCGATTCAAAATATAACAATCATAAATACATACAATTGTATAATATTACACATAAAATCAGCCCTATTACATTCCTCCCAACTTAAAATAAAGTTATAATTCGAATAACTTTGTTTAAACTGATTTTATGCAATTTAAAATTCTGCAATCAAAAAAATACAAACCTGACAGATACAGGCACCAAAAAAAAAATTAAATCACAATATATTTAATCTAATGCCCCCCTCCTTTCCCCTTTTTTGTTTTTTTTTCACACTTTGTCAAAAATTGTCATTCTCTTCTGCAGGCGCTTGATACAAATGTCCCACATATTTGTCCTTTCATCTTTTGAAGGCCCGAGGTGCATTACCCTAAAAAATTATGGTCACCTCTTTGTCCCTCGAATTTGATCCCAACGGCAGCGAAAACGACGGTTTCGCTAGAGCCCGCCTCCTGACAGACGCCCCTCGCTTTCGCTTATCTCTTTCCTTCTCTTCTGCAGTTGGGGGTCTCATTGGGAGGGAGCTTCCTGGATCGACCTTTCGTATGATTGGCACATTTATCACTGCATACTCAAGTGCCACTGAATGCCCCGCCGCTTGGTGTTTCCTCGCCCTGTCCTTTCAGGCAAATTGTTTTCCACAGGGACACTTGAACAATTCTGTGTCCATGTGAAGATTCCACCAGTGTCGCTGGTATTCTCGAAAGGACGTAAATTTCCCAGCGCATCCAGCGACATTGCAGTAAGGGCGCAGATCACTCCATGGCTCCCGCTAAAGACCGTCCAGTTCGTCCGAAGAGGGAAATATTTCTATGTCAACCATCCTGCAAATATCTAAACAATAGCCGACAAAGATTATAGCTAAAAATAAACAGTAATCTATAAACTCATGTGATCTTTGACGATATTTTTTACTTACAAGGAGGGCGGACCTCCCGTCCAAATCTAGTTCTATAGCGTGGTTCGCGTGGCACCTCATGCGGTGTTACATACTCGACGTCGGAGTTTGACGTTTCCGATGTAGCATCACATTCACTCTCAGATTCATTATCTGTCTCACCATCTACAAGCCAATTGTGAGGAGCATTCTCATCGTCATACGGTTTTAATTTATCTACATGTACATCTATTACCTTTGAATCTTTATCTCTTTGAATGCTCAGTGTGAAATCTGTTATTGTTATAATAATCAGATAAGGACCTGTCCATCCTAAATCCTAATCTTCGATTTGCTATGGGTCGATACCATCTCCAAACCCAATCACCAATCTCCTATTTTCTCTCTTTTAATCTCCAGTCGTATTCACACTTTTGCCTTGTAAATGATTGCTTTAATTTCGTCCTGGTCATGTCATAATTTGCGTTTAGAGATTCTTTTAATCATTCGACATACTGAACGGGACAAAACGTTTCTCTCATACTAGAAGGACTTCCACCATTACGTACATCAGAACGTGACAGGTCGTGGGGAAACAAACAAACGTCCGAAACAAGCCGTAGGTTGAAACGTAGAGTGCCGTCAGGTCTCCGATAAGTTCGACTGACATTCAGAGAGGTAAGATACATGTCAAACAATAGTTTTAAAGTCCAGATTTCATTTCAGATAAAACTTTAATGAGTAGGATCTATACAGATTTTGTAAAACTTTTAGAGGAAACAGCAACAAAACGTTGTTTGTACGGATTTTTATGCATTTTAGGTATATAATATAAGTTTGGTAAATCTAAATCTAAGGTGTTTGTGTCAAAGCCAAAGGAAGCGAGAGCTGATTTGTGGTTATCTATTATTTCACAGAAAGAAAATTTTATAAGGGTGTAAGAAATATTACATGTACCAGATGTCGAATTTAAAATCTAACTCTTTGACATGAGCTATTACATGCTCTATCGTCAATACCAGTTATGCACTTGAAATCTATCTTGGATGATGCAGAGGTTGCATTCTTAAGATACACTGACTGATTCAGACTTATTATCATTGTCTCATTCGCACAGTATAAACTTTATCATATTGTTAAAAACACCTCTCCTGAAAGATGATTCATAAAAATCCCGTTTATTAACAAGGGTTTTGATTTTCTAAACATCTCTAATATTTTTTGGGGATCATCGCGTACAAAGTACCATTCCTCATTTTTTTTGAAAATTTAGAACCACCTCTTATTTGTTATAAGTACAAGAAACCTAATAGTATTCGAAACTTTCTTTTTAAAAATAACTATAATAAATGAGTTAAAGAAGATCCTGACGATAATCTCAACAGCACTCACAATAGAGCGCAAAATTAAACATCGACGGACCCCTAGCAAGCTAGAGGTGGGACCAGGTGCCCGGGAGGAGTAAGCATCCCCTGTTGGCTAGCCGCACCCGCCGTCGATGTTTATGAAGCATGGAAATGAAAATATAAAAGCTTCATGCACTGTCTGACGTTATGTCTATATAGAAAGTGCTATGGCGACAATGTCAGGGAAGTTTATTCAAAACACTTACTGTCAAACCCCTCGCGGGGAACTTTTTTACGAGCTCCACACGGCAAAGGGCATAAGTGTGACACAAATGAGTTAAAGAAGATCCTGACGATAATCTCAACAGCACTCACAATAGAGCGCAAAATTAAACATCGACGGACCCCTAGCAAGCTAGAGGTGGGACCAGGTGCCCGGGAGGAGTAAGCATCCCCTGTTGGCTAGCCGCACCCGCCGTCGATGTTTATGAAGCATGGAAATGAAAATATAAAAGCTTCATGCACTGTCTGACGTTATGTCTATATAGAAAGTGCTATGGCGACAATGTCAGGGAAGTTTATTCAAAACACTTACTGTCAAACCCCTCGCGGGGAACTTTTTTACGAGCTCCACACGGCAAAGGGCATAAGTGTGACACAAATGAGTTAAAGAAGATCCTGACGATAATCTCAACAGCACTCACAATAGAGCGCAAAATTAAACATCGACGGACCCCTAGCAAGCTAGAGGTGGGACCAGGTGCCCGGGAGGAGTAAGCATCCCCTGTTGGCTAGCCGCACCCGCCGTCGATGTTTATGAAGCATGGAAATGAAAATATAAAAGCTTCATGCACTGTCTGACGTTATGTCTATATAGAAAGTGCTATGGCGACAATGTCAGGGAAGTTTATTCAAAACACTTACTGTCAAACCCCTCGCGGGGAACTTTTTTACGAGCTCCACACGGCAAAGGGCATAAGTGTGACACAAATGAGTTAAAGAAGATCCTGACGATAATCTCAACAGCACTCACAATAGAGCGCAAAATTAAACATCGACGGACCCCTAGCAAGCTAGAGGTGGGACCAGGTGCCCGGGAGGAGTAAGCATCCCCTGTTGGCTAGCCGCACCCGCCGTCGATGTTTATGAAGCATGGAAATGAAAATATAAAAGCTTCATGCACTGTCTGACGTTATGTCTATATAGAAAGTGCTATGGCGACAATGTCAGGGAAGTTTATTCAAAACACTTACTGTCAAACCCCTCGCGGGGAACTTTTTTACGAGCTCCACACGGCAAAGGGCATAAGTGTGACACAAATGAGTTAAAGAAGATCCTGACGATAATCTCAACAGCACTCACAATAGAGCGCAAAATTAAACATCGACGGACCCCTAGCAAGCTAGAGGTGGGACCAGGGAGGAGTAAGCATCCCCTGTTGGCTAGCCGCACCCGCCGTCGATGTTTATGAAGCATGGAAATGAAAATATAAAAGCTTCATGCACTGTCTGACGTTATGTCGGATCCTGACATACTTGAATCGTATCCTGCTTCTTGAGAAAGTGCAACTTCTCCATCGATATGTCATTATCCATATTTGTCATTCTAAATATATGTTATTGCTACAGGTGACTTTTCAATTATTACCTCTTTCTAGCTCTGTCACCCGAAAGAAAGTTTGTTTTGGCCTTTTGTTAATGTAGCATCATATATTATATTTTTTTTTTTGCTATTTCGGAAACTAGCCATTTTACCGATAAATATCATCGAAATTAAAGGAGTTTAACATCTTAGCGCCATCCCTCCAATGCTATTTTTAACATAGATTTTATTTGGATATGCTACTGAATCAAGCCTACAGGCAATTTGGAGCCGCGCGCTCTCTGTAATGTAAATGTAAAAATCTAACTTCAAAAAATTAAAGAGAGCGATACTGAAATTATTTTCGGTGGCTCCGCTGAAAGCATCACTGATGAGAATTTAATATTCGAAACACGTGTCTGGTGCATGTAAATTGGTTTGGAATTTTCTTCAAGAAGGTAGAGAGTTGGAACCCTTCGACATCATTTCAATTATCCAAGACAGACAGCTCCGTGGTCTTCTTAAAAAGGAGCTAAGTATAGAATCCCATCCAAAATAGATTTTGTCAAATGCCGTGAGGTGCTACGGAAGCCTTAGATAATCAATTAAAGATGGTGTAAATCAGAAGGAGTCGAACCGCATGCTCTGAATGACTGGAAAAACCTCATTTTAGATACCACATAACAAAATTAATGATCGATTATCTAATCTCATTAATTGGTGTTTAGATCGATAGCGGAAAACTAACATTTGTTTATCTGAATCGAATGGGTTCCTTTTCCCCGACTGACTACAAATCATACAAATGATAGACATGTAGTGACCTGTCTAATTCCCTGTCCTTCCTCTCGGATAATATTTATGTTAGATTTGGTGAGGATCTATACAAACAGGTTGGAGGAATTCTAATGGGTACTAAATCATGTAAATTTAACTGTGCGCCTCTTTTTGCAGATTTTTTAATACACTTATGAAAAAGAATTTATCCAAAATCTTCACTTGAGACTGACTGTGACGACGGGACTCCATGACGGGCCCTGTTAAAACCTCTTTCCATAAGACAGGGCCCCGACCACCAATCCTCTCTAAATGTCAATCGGAATCCTCGGGTGATTTCATACATGAAGTCTCTACAGCCGGCAGAGCACGGACTGTATTACGCACGCCCTCTTTTTATATCAATTTACATATTCATCTGTGTTGCTGGGGCCTCTACGTTTTGCGGTCTTGTTTTTTGTGAGGTCATCTTACAATGAGGAGGTTGTTTTACACCACAATTGTACGTTCTTCGAGACCTCTGGGTAATTTGAGAAGTGAAAGGGTTATGCGCACGTAATCCAGAATAACCACACCATTTGCTACTTGCATGGCAAAAGGGCCGTCCGAAGTCGGCACCGGTTGCCCATTTGTCTCGTCAGTTTATGTGTAGTCTTTCGTGTTTGATGTTTTCATGTCGTACGTCTCTTTTCGGTCTCATACTACGTTCGTCTTTTTTGTTTTTGCATCGGGTGTTTTGCTGTTGGTGCTGCAACAGGGTATTGTTGGAGATTCTCTCCCTTCTTTGACAAGGTCTGAATAGTACTTTTTTCAAGAACATGTGTAATCATTTGAGGCTTCGTCTGCTGGTGTGCAATTTAGCACAGCGATATTTTAATAGCTCCGCCTACAGTTCATCTGTATTTGCAGTGGACAGAATATATTTATAAGATAAAGTTGTGCTTCGTGCTTCTATGGAGCTGTATTCTAGCCCATATTGTTTGTCCTATTTTTCTTTTCTTGTAAATATGTACTGTTAAGAGTTTGTACAATGTAAGTCTTTTGAAGGTGATTCTTTGAATCTGAATTCGGCTTTTGTGTTTAATTTTCATTCAATGATGCTCTCTTTTGGTTTCTCCTGTTATAATTACTACCGTACCATTTCTTGAAAGTCCACCTGAGAATGTGTGTGTTTTTAGCGTACTCTATTACCCTTGTAAATGCCTCTCCTTCCTCAGCAATACCCTAAATCTACGAGTGGACTGAAAAGTTTATATTAAGACGGGTATAAGTATGGAAAAAGTTGGGGTTCTCTGTCAGATGTCACCACACAATAGCAACACATAACCATGTGATGCAGTGATGTTCATACAGGTCAGTCCATATCTGACCCTATACACTGACCGGAAATGACCTTTTAGTAACCATTGATTACCCCTACACCATCTCCGACCCCAGAGGCTTGACCAGATGTACCCTACCTGGGAGATGTTGTTCGGGATCATGTAGTGTAACATAACAAAATAATACGGAAGTGTTCAAACTCTATACCTTCATAAAGAAAATTTCAAACCAGTTTTCCCGACTAGACAAGCGGAGCCACCAAAATCATTTCAGTAGCGCCCTCTTTTATTTGTTTTTGAATTTAGATTTGTACTTTTACTTTACAGATAGTGCGCGGCTCCACATTTCCTGTAGTGTCCATTCAGTATCCAAGTAAAATATATGTTCAAAATAGCATGGGAGGGATGGTGCTAGGATGATAACCTCCTTTTATTTCGATGATAGTTTCGAATGGAATGACAAGTTTTCGAAATAGGAAAATAATATTTATGATGTCAAATCCATAAAGGGTCAAAACGAAGCTTCTTTTGGGCAACAGAGCTGGAAAGAATTAATAAAACTTCTAATAATCAAGTCACGGGTAACGATTTTAACTGCTCAACACTGCAATAAGAAGTTAGTGTTTCATAATGGTAATACGGAATTGTTCCAACTTCATACCTTCATGTAGAAAATTGCAAACCATTTTTTTTGCACCAGACACGTGTTTCGAATTTAAAATTCTCATCAGAGATGCTTCTTGGAGAGTCACCAAAATTCATTTCAGTAATGTCCACCGTTTTTTGAATTTAGATTTGTACATTTACTTTACAGAGAGTGTGTGGCTCCAAATTTTTGTAGTGTCGATTCAGTAGCATATCCAAATAGAATATATGTAAAAAACAAATATACCTTCGAGGGAAGTTATCGTAAATTTGCCGTGTAAGATATTAAATGGAAGGTCTCAATGAGTGGAATAAAACCCGGGAGTAGAGATTGAGTGTAATATGACAAAGTCATTGCAAGTATACTGTGTGACCGAAGTCGGCACTGATTGCCCTTTGATCTCGTTGGTTTATGTGTGGTCTGTTGTGTTTCATGTTTATATGGTGTCCCTTGTCCCTTTTGCGTCTCTTTCCGCGGGTGTATGTTCTGTGCTTTTTCAATGGTTGTTTTGGGGTTCTGCTGTTGGTGCTGCAACCGAGTGTTGTTGGAGATCCCCCTGTCTCTTATATATCAAATGAAAGGTATCGAGGAACATAATGAAGCCCGGGATTGTTCGGGGTCATTAGATGCAAAATAACAAGTTTATGGCATATATAACGTGTGACATATCAAATGAGAGGTTTCGGTGAGTACATTGTAGCCCAGGCTGGGTCGGGGTCATTAGATGCAGAATAACAAAGTAACCAGTCGTATACCGTGTGAGATATCAAAAGTTAGATATCGGTGAGTACATTGTAGCCCGTGGGTAGTTTGGGGTTACCAGAAGCATACCATGTGACATATTAAAAAGATCTTGGGTTCGGAATTTGTGTATGCGTCACCAATGGTTACAAAAAGGTCATTTCCGGTCAGTGTGTAGGGTCAGATTTGGACTACCCCCTATGACGTCACTGCACCACATGCGTAGTGTAGTATTATGGGATGGTGTCATGTTAAAATCTGACAGAACACCCCCACTTTTCACCTTCTTGTATACCTAATGTCACCAGACGGACACTAAGCTTGGTACTTGACCAATAAACAGTCTTGTACGAGCGCATTCTTAAGACTTGCACTATGACTGACTGTGACGACGGGACTCCATGACGGGCCCTGTCCAAACCCCTTTAGAGAAGACAGGGCCCCGACCACCTGTCCTCTCTGAATGACATGTCGGACTCCTCGGTTGATAACATATATGAGCTTGCTACAGCCGGCAGAGCACGGACTGTATTAAGCACGTCCTCTTTTATATCCATTTACATATTCATCTGTGTTGCTTGGACCCCTGTGTTTTACGGTCTTGTTTGTGTGTGGTCATCTAACAGTGAGGAGGTTGTTTTACACCATAGTTGTGCGTTCTTCGAGACCTCTGAGAAATCGGAATAGTGGGAGGGTTGTGCGCACGTAATCCAGGATAAACACACCGTCTTCAATTTACGAAGCAGATGGCCGTCCTAAGTCGGCACCGGTTGCCCATTGGTCTCGTTGGTTTATGTGTAGTCTTTGATGTTTCATGTTTCTATGTTGTGAGTTGGTGCTGTTGGGATTATCGTCAGGATCTTCTTTAACTCATTTGTGTCACATTTATGCCCTTTGCCGTGTGGAGCTCGTAAAAAAGTTCCCCGCGAGGGGTTTGACAGTAAGTGTTTTGAATATACTTCCCTGACATTGTCGCCATAGCACTTTCTATATAGACATAAAGTCAGACAGTGCATGGATTTTATATATTTTCATTTCCATGCTTCATAAACCTCGACGGCGGGTGCGGCTAGCCAACAGGGGATGCTTGCTCCCTGGTCCCACCTCTAGCTTGCTAGGGGTCCGTCGATGTTTAATTTTGTGCTCTGTTGTGAGTGCTGTTGGGATTATCGTCAGGATCTTCTTTAACTCATTGGTGTTCCTTGTCCCTTTTGCGTCTCTTTCTGTGGGTATCTGTTCTGCATTTTTTTTTTTTGCATGGGTGTTTTGGGATTTTGATGTGGGTGCTGCAACCTAGTGTTGTTGGAGATCCCCTTCTTTCTTTTAGAAAGAAGTTCCCTTCAATGTTTTGCAAATCTAAACCACTGTGCAGATAGGTATAGGATTTACATGTATAACTTTTTCCAATTCATGCTGCTTTTTTCAAGAAACTTATAAACTAAAGTATCAAAACGTTTACAGTCGAAGAAGGTTACATGTAGAACTTCGATACATTTTTGTGCAATAGATGAGTTTTCAAAAAGAAAGGTAACTTTAACAATCCATATTTCTAATCACATTCCTCATAATTGGTATGTATTTGTTAAAAAATCATTACATATAGATCAATTGGCACGAAACGAAAGTGCTTCTCCGTACAATGAATGAAATGACAAATATGGATAATAACTATATCCCTGTATACAGCACAACATCGATAATTCCGAAAACCAGAAACCGAAGGCATAAAAAATCAGGACAAAGCAGGAACAAAAACAAACAGAAACAAAAACATCCACCACATGAAAAGAAGCGAACTTCCGATATGGGAGTGAGACCAGCTGTCCTGGAAGAGAAAGCATCTCCTGCTTGCATGCAACACCCGCCGTTTCAACGCACGAGTAACAACCAAATAAATTCCCAACACTTCGAAAAACGTTAATATCGCTGGCTGGTCGTTGTGTGGTCGCTAGAGGTCGTTATGTGGTCGTCGAGAAAAATTGTGCATGCGCAAACCCGCCGACAAGTCGTTAGACGAACGTTGCGAGGTCTTTGAGCACGCATTATAGAACGTTAAAAGGTAAATCGGAAACTATTATATGCGTTTGGAACATGCCGTGGTCGTTGGGAGAACGCTCCCCGTGCGTTACTAGGTCGCTATGAGCGTTGAGAACATTGCTTCTTAATAAAATTTCAAATAAAATCTCGACGTTCGCCAGTGTGTTGAATGTCGTTACTCGTGCGTTGGCCAAAAAAGTGAAGGTGTGCCAGGACCATTGGAGATATGATCTAATACTTGTTATCTCCATAAGATAATCTTTAAAGAATTGTCAGTTACTTCCAACATACTCATGTAAACCAAACAGGAATTTACCTTGTTGTCAACAATTTGCAACTCTCTTAGAGTGTAATATGAGAATATTCTTTCATCCTTCAAGGTCAATTCATATTGTCCACCTGTCATATTCTCATTTGGATTTGGCCAGTATTGTTCACACTTTTTCTGTAGATAAGTGATTCATTTTATAAGACCTTAAAAATATTTTTTTTTAACTTTCTGAAGATTGTTGAATAATTTTTATTCATCGTAAAAGAATATTTATTCAGGCAATGATGCTCTTGTGTATCTTTATTCTTTTTGTTATTATTGCAGATATACGACGATGCATACATCAAATATAATAGACAAAAGTACTTAAGAGAGAAAATCACATACCATCGAGCATTCCCTATGAAAATCATGGAAAGTGCAAAAATTTACATTTGAAATTTTCTTATTTCATTGAAAGAAAATGTAGGATTCTTAAACAAAACAGTGCATTATATTGATATTTAGTCAATTTTTCATAGTTTTTATGGCATTTAAAGTTGTTACCATGGATACCGCTTTTTTGAACATATCAAAATGTCTAAAACAGCAAAATGTACGCTATGTTTTCTTTAGTTTAAATGAAAAATGTCATAATTTCTGAAATGTGATATCATAGTTTGAGGTTTAGTCTTTTAATATGATTATAGAAAAATCCTCTGCATATATTGAATATGTTGCTATGGTAACCGGAAGTTGACCTAGTTTTCATAAAAGGCCTCAACTAAATTTCATCATTTTTTAGGGTCAGCTAGTTCAAATCTGCAACCAGGTACAAACGAAACTAAACTTATTCAGTATAGTACTAAAGTTTATTGAGTTATTTGAAAAATAAAATTGAGAAGCCTCTTAACGGTTGCTATGGCAACGAAGCTTCAACTTTCTTAATTTTGTGAAAAAAACAAAATGACAAAAACTGATATCTTACTCTTTTTCATCTGTATTGACTTGATTCATTCGTCATTTTGCCGTAAAATCAATTTATAAATGTTGCATTGGTATTGAATGAAATAATCGAATCCTTTTATATTATTTTTGTTTCCATAGCAACCATTTACTCCATAGCAACTCCTCAAAATAAGAGTTTAACAGAGATTTAGAGACCAAAAATTTAGATTGCGTTTTAGTTTTATGCCATTTAGAGTGAAACAGTGACATGCAACCTACGCACTACATAGCAACCATTCATGGCATCCATAGCAACCATGAATATCCCATAGCAACCATTGATGTTTCTTTAATTATATGCGATGTAACCATATTTCTAACAATCTTATATCTCTATCAGCCAAATTGTACCATAAACATTTTAAAAGACTTTTTTTTTTTTTTTTTTTTTTTTGGTCATTTTTACATTATGCAACACATAAAACGTAGATGAAGACAAAGACACCATTCTCACACTCTCGCACGCTTCTTTCACTCAGCAATAGATATAGATATCATATATAGATTTATATAGATACGAATAGTGATGTATAGGAAAACATTTGAAGGTTAGATAATGATAGTTGCAGTGTTTACAAAAATAAATCTTTAAGAAATTTCCATCTTGAATCTAGTAAATCATTTCTATTTGAATAAATGATCTTTTCAATCATGTAGTAGTAACTTAAAAATCTTTTTAAGGAATCCATCGACAATACGATACCTTTTCTTGAGTATGAATAGATGAAAAACTTAGTGAGAAGAATGAGAAGATTTATACTGACGGAATATTTACTGTTTGAGTTAAGACCTAAAATGATTATCGAATCTGATAAATGTATATTACTCTCAGTTTTTATCCTCAGCCAGGTTTCCAAACTATTCCAGATTTCTTTGACTTTACTACAATATATAAAAAGATGTAGAAGATTTTCTTCTGAAGAATGACAAATACTACACATCGGGGAATTTGCGATATTTATGATAAAAAGAAATTTATTAGTTGCCAAAATTCTAAAATTAAGCCTAATCTGAAACCAACGTAGTCTAGTATCTAAAGTTGTTTTGAAAGGTAGAACATTTATATTTTTCCAGTTAAAATCCTCCTGCAAATGTAATTCTCTTTCCCATTTTACACAGTTCTTTAATTTTCCGCAATCATTTGTTATGAAGATGTCATAAATTGATTTGCATCCCTTTTTAATAGAAAAAATTATACTCAAATATTTTGGGACAAAAGGTTGAGATATTTCATGATGCAGTGTTAAAATATCTCTAAGGGAGGGCCACTTCGATAGAATTGCCGATTTCAATCCTAAAAATTTAGTAAATGGTAATTTGACGTTATGATCTATATTCAAGACATTAAATGAAATAAAGTCGCCATTATCTGTAAATAGGTCTCGAACATAATGAAATCCCTTTTGATACATTTCATTGAAGTATACTGGTTTATGATCAATAGTGATATCAATGTTATACCATAGTGGCGATTTTAAAATATCTTCCGTAGAGTGTATCGGTAATTTTGATCTAAAATCAATGAGTGCATTAATCATTTCTTTCCAAAATTCATTTGTACAATTGGACTTACATTTTTTTAGGAAATCAGTCCCAAATTGTGAAATTTTAAGAAAATCGCATTTGGTCATCATAGAAAATAAATACACCCAGTCACATTCTGAGTTATATATCCTACGAATCCATGTTAGCTTTAAAGATTTGATGAAAGAATCAATGTCGGTCATTCTACAACCCCCTGCTTTGTAATCTTGTATGATAATTTTCCTAGAAATCCTGTCTCTTTTGTTACTCCATATAAACTTGTATAACATATTTTGAAGTGAATCTATAGTATCACAATTCGGCCGAGGCAGGGATGTAAAAAGATGCGTAAGCTTGGGTAGAAGAATGGATTTGACCACCGTGATCTTGCCCAGTGGTGTTAAGTTTCGTTTAGACCACATATTAATGTCTTTCTTTATTTTCTGTAGTTTATCTTTGTAATTCAAATCTTCCATCTGTCTAAGGTCTGCAGTAAAAATTATACCCAAAATGTTGAAAGGTTCCTTACTCCATGAAACATTAATATCATTACAAATTGTATCATCAGAATGAGCTTTGGACCCTATCCAGATTGCTTTTGTTTTATCGATGTTTGGCTTTAAACCAGAATATTTTGAGAACTGAAAAAGGAGGTCAAGTGCATTTTTAAGACTTTTGTGAGATCCATCCAAAAATAAAGTAGTATCGTCAGCAAACTGTAGAAGACAGAATGTTTTCAAACCTATCTTTAATCCCTTAATGTTTTTATTTTGTCGTATAAGGATACCCATAATTTCAGCGCATATAATGTAGATGTAAGGGGATACCGGGTCCCCTTGACGATAGCCCCGTCCTATATTGAAAAAATCGGAAAATATACCATTTTGCAAAACACAAAGAGAAGCATCATTGTATAAACATTTAACCCATCTAATCAAATCTGATCCAAAGTTAAAGAATTTCAAGGCTTTATGCATAAAATTCCACGACACGGAATCGAACGCCTTCTCAAAATCAATTTGAAGAATCATGCCAGGTATTTGATTTTCTTTCGCTGAGAATAATATGTCATATATCAATCTAGTGTTATCACCGATGTATCTACCCTTTAAAAATCCTTTTTGGTTTTCATGTATCAGAAAGTCAAGAACAGTCTTTAATCGATTGGCTATACATGAAGAAATGATTTTATATGAATTATTTAAAAGGGAGATAGGTCGCCAATTTTTTAAAAACTCCCTAGGTTTGTCTCCCTTTGGCAGAATAGAGATGATGCCTTGTTTCTGAGTATGAGAAAGGGAACCTGCTTCAAATCCAACATTAGAAGATCGTATCAAAAAAGTACCTATGTCTTTCCAAAAAAACTTATAAAACTCGACCGTAAAGCCGTCTGGTCCCGGCGATTTATCGTTCTTCATGTGCTTAAGTGCTGATAGTGCTTCCTGGCAAGTAATTTGTCCCTCTAGTTTATTTGCAGAATCTTCATTAAGTACATTAACCACATCTTTATCAATAATAGTTTCCAAAGTAACATCTTCTAGTTGTTCATCCTTACTAGTGTATAGATTTACATAAAAAGATTTTATTTCTCTTAGTATATCTCCCTGTTCTGTAATTACATTACCTTGAGAGTCAATTAATTTAAAAACAGTCTTGTTGATATAATTTCTTTTTTCTAAACTCAAAAAATATTTAGAGGGTTTTTCGCCCTCTTCTATCCATCTAGCCCGAGCCCTTATAAATATTCCTTTCACATAATGTTTCCTTAATTGTTCAAGTTCTTGTTTAGTATTTAAAAGTTCGTTTTGTAAGATAAGATCAGTATTCAAAAGCGAATTGTTCTCTAAATCTGAAATTTTTTTTTCAAGAGCAGTCATTTTGTCGGAGTTATCTTTCTTTTTTGCCGATGAATATGAAATAGTGCGCCCCCTGATAAACATCAATAGCATTTCAAAGAACAATTGATCGTCAATAGTGAACTGAATATCACTATTTGAAATATCGTCAAGAGTCGATCGATCATATATAAGTAATGCATATTGATTCTTTAAATCACTAATGACTTTTTTAACTTGTTTCACATATTCAGAATCGCTAAGTAGTGAGTTGTTAAATTTCCAAAACCCTTTGCCCTTGGAAAAACTATTTAAAGAAAAATTGAATTCAACTATAGAGTGATCAGATTTATAGCCGGGGGAAATGTCTGAATTTTCAACAAGAGCCATTAATTCACTTGATATAAGAAAAAAATCAAGACGAGCGCTTTTAAAAGGGTTATTACAAAACCAAGTGTGTCTCTTTAAATCTTCATGCTGAATACGCCATGGATCACAAAGATTACACTCTGTTATCAATAGATTAACTTTTTCTCTTGCTTTTGGATTGTTAATATGTTTATAATTTGTATAATCAAGATCCGTGTCTTGTACCAAATTAAAATCTCCTGCAATAATAATGAAATCACCTGTAAAATTCTTTACCTTTTCATTGATTTTATCGAAAAAATCAGGGGTATCTCTATTAGGGCCATAGATATTTATGAGTAGAAAAGTATATTTTTTCTCTATAAGTACTTCTAAACAAAGCATATTCCCGTCATCATCAGATTCTTCTTTAGTTACTAAGAATTCAAAATTAGGATTGAATAAAATTGCTACCCCTCTGGAATCTGTTTTTCCGGGACTAATATATACTTCATAACCCCAAATAGATCTCAATATATTTTTGTCGCTTGAAGTAAAATGTGTATCCTGCAATAAGTAGATAGATTTATTTTTTCGTTTAAGATAATTAAGAACATCTCTTCTCTTATCGATACTTCTTAATCCCCTGCAATTTACAGACAGACATTTAATACTCATTTTAAAAGACTTCATAAAAGATGCAAATTAACCTCAATGCCCTCATGATCAGTATTTTATATTTCCTTAGCAATGGATAAGAGTGTAAAACAAAGGCTATAATGACTCTATTTATAAACTAAAAGCTGATATGTCTGGGAATAAAGATCAAGAATAACTGATATTATGTACGAAAATCGATAACCTTTTTAAGATAATTAAATTGCTGCAGAAAATAAACACTGAAAACACTGTTGAAGATTAAGATTTTCAAGGTCAAGGGTCAAGGTCACAGATCGGAAATAATCAAAATCAAAGTATACAGCCTAAAGATTGTACTTTTCATTGGATCTGTATTCAACTTCATACAATTATGACTTATGGCAAGAGTAAATACCCTATTGATTTTCAAGGTTTTAGGTCAAGGTCACAGGTTGTAAATATTTAATATAGATTCCCTGTAAAAACCTAAAACAGCTGGCCATAGCATGTCATGGATTTTGATTAAATTTTCTGCAATTATCAAAATTGATCTAAAAACAATGAAAACAAAATATATTATTGCATTTAAACAATGGTTACCACCGCAATGGGGTCTATCTATATGAAACCATCAGATATATGAGAAATAAGACATATTGTGGCATTCTTTTGTCATGGAAACCATGTCAAAAATAAGGTCTATTTTTGGGGCATTTTTTTGCCATGAATACTAATCAATAACCGTTGCTATGGCAACTTTGAATCAATATTTCGGAGTACCGCATATTTAAAAACATTGTTCTTCCCTATTTTTGAGTCTTATGATCATGAAATAGGATACCTGTATACAAATTTCATTTACCATGATCACTTGACATTCTAATCATTTCAAGGTTATCTGTCCAAAGCTCAAGGTCATTTCTAATTTTAGACTCAAATTTACACGAAAACAGGATTTCAAATTTTTTTGAATTGATTTCTCTAACTCGTTTCATTAGATATTTTGATTTTGAATATTGACAGTTGAACTATCTATCAAAAGAAGTAGAATTCATCACAGTTTTGTTAAATTATATTTCACTTTTATGTATGACATACTTTCAATAAGAGCATAAAATTGAGATTTTCTAGAATTTTCTCATAAAAT
Organism: Pinctada fucata; assembly: GCA_028142955.1. Taxonomy (NCBI): domain Eukaryota; kingdom Metazoa; phylum Mollusca; class Bivalvia; order Pterioida; family Pteriidae; genus Pinctada; species Pinctada fucata. Next base: position 50,369,624 of record AP027103.1, on the reverse strand, counting down.
ATGTGACATTTATTTGAGTCTTCAATGGTATTCGATAATGTTGATACTCATCCTAACAAATCATCAGTTATCATACTTTGACCCCCTTATTGATTGTTCCATACCATTTACTGTTAATCATGTCTTTTTTTAGTGAAAAATCACATCATTTGGCCTGAAATTAGCAACTATGACAAATATGGATAATGACCATATCCCTGTCTACAGTACAAAATCGATAATTCAGAAAATCAGAAACCGAAGGCATACAAAATCAGGATAAAACAGGAACCAAAGCAAACAGAAACAAAAACATCCACCACATGAAAAGAAGCGAACTTCCGATATGGGAGTGAGACCAGCTGTCCTGGAAGAGAAAGCATCTCCTGCTTGCATGCAACACCCGCCGTTTCAATTCGGTAGAACTGTCACATCCGGTTTATTCCATTTCGAAGACATAGAGTACAATCTTTGGTTGGATGGTTCAAATGGTCTATGACAGAATATCATCCACCATTATGGAGAGGGGACATCATAGTGTATGACGAGTTCCCCATATCGACAGTAGAATTTCCTCAGTGACGATGTTTGTCGGCCACAAACATACCCCTGACTGAGAAGCTTATCTGAAAGACGCCTAGCTCTCAGACCAAAATCCGTATATCTGGTACTTGCTCTCAAAGATCAGTCAGCATAATAGTCATAATGGTTAGGGTTTGGTGTGACACGTAACTATGCTTAAAAGGAAATTGATGTATTCCAAATAACAGTCAACGTTAAAGAACATAGTCATCTCCCCTTCGGATCGTGAAGTAAGTTCTATAAACATGACTACAATTTTGACAAAGGGCATACCAGATTAAACGCTAATATATATAAATTCAATACTTTACTATTAGTATGATTACTGTGTAACTATAAATTAATTGCTGTCTTTAAATTTGATAAAAATGACGTTTTGTAGGTTCAGTGATGCAAGGTAGGTTTGCGGGCTTCTCCGTGGGTGTTTCTGAATATGAGGAAACAGGATACCATACCTGCTTTGATTACGGGAAGAACGGTCCCTTGCCGAATCTTCTAATAACACATAACGCTTCCTGCACTCCACCAGCAGATGGCAGATATGTTATGATAACAAACAATAGAAATGATGGACCGTATGGAGCTGGGTATAGTTCAACAGCATTTGTCAACTTGTGTGAAGTTGAGGTTTTTGTCGAAGGTAAATTAATCTAAATTCAAAATATATATATCACTGTTTTGAGCTAAAAGACTCAATACAATGATTTAACACAGATATACATAATATAACTTTGCCTTCGCTGGGTTTAAACACATTTAGTGTCGTAGTCATTTTTGCCTCTTTGTGCTATTTATATCTTTATTATCCAAGTGACGTGCATTCGACCTTTATTGGATGGATCCAACATTGTCTGAATAGTGAAAGTGCTTGTTTTTGCGCCTTGAATGTTTTACATGATATTACATTAATATGTGATAATAAGACGAAAACCAACCAGTGATGTATTTATCTAACTCCACAAATGAATTAACATTTACTGTAACATTACATTTATGTAATTGTAGATTGCTTCGATAACCATGATAACTGCACTGACTGTGTATGTAGTACATGTAAAAGTGGATTTTATGGTGTTAGCTGTAATCGAACATGCTCAGAATATTGTGGCGGGAACGGGACATGCAGGCAAGACGATGGAAAATGTCAATCGTGTTTGCGTGGATATTACGGAGAACATTGTAATATGACATGTTCTTCGAATTGCATGCAGAACACTTGCCAATTTGACGAAGGAAATTGCGAATGCAATGGGAATTTCCATGGAACAAATTGTAGCAAAACTTGTTTACAATGTGGTGGAAACGAAACTTGTGATAGGATGACCGGGCATTGTAAACATGGCTGCAACAGAACTTTTTATGGTTTGTTTTGTGAGTTGAAATGCCCTGAAAACTGTGGAGGGAACGGAGAGTGTGCAACAACAGACGGCGCATGTATCAATGGATGCCGTGCCGGATGGAAGGGAAATTTCTGTAACATAGGTTAAAGTATAGATTTAAACTTTCTTGTCTTTCCTTTTTAATAGTAATTGTTTCATACCTTTGTAAAGAAATCACGCTCAGCAACATGAACCATGTTACATACATGTATGTTAATCAGATATAACATCTGAGTAAGTAGGACCAAAAAGTAAGATTTTCTTTTAGCACTGGAAGGTGTGAAGCCTTTGAGAAAACTTTGGGTACAGAAAAACTGGAGAAGAAAAACAATTCTCATATGCTTTTATATGATGTTAGTACGGCTGAAGAACTGCTGCAAAAGTGAATCCCAAGTGGAGATGACATCAGGTGCCCGACATAAGTACGCATCATCTGTTTGCTAACAACACCTGTCACTTAGGCCGTGCAGAAAAAAAAAGGTCTGATCAAAGAAGAAAAGACGTGGACAGTGTCTCTCATGGAGTACCGTCGTCATATTAATTAGACATCTGAGCGTCTTATTAGATTATACTATTAATCAAACCTTTTGTTATGTGTACAGTTCGCAGTGAAACAAAGACAAAGTAAGTCGAATAGTACATACTCTCATCACAGAAATATTGGAAAATACTAAAAAGTTCAGGCGTTTTTTTTTATTAAAAATGACGCTAACATTTACATTTAATGTGTTTTAGTACAAGTAATTTCTTAAGTTTTTATTCCTTCGTCCAATACATCTCTATGTTAAGTTTATGCAAAACTTGATTTTTAGAATGTGGGAACAATACATTTGGGGAGAATTGTTCAGAGACATGCGGCAAGTGTAAAAAAAACTTGTGTCATTATGTTACTGGAACTTGTCTTCAAGGATGTCAAGATGGATGGTCTTCACTTCTCTGTGATATTGGTAGTTATGTTTTTTTTCTCGAAGACAATTTTATATGCTTTCCCATTAAAGAAACGTAAATATGGGTATTTTTAACCATTAAACCATTAGGTTTGCAACTGAACTTTTAGAAGATGAGAATAGCAATACGGCCATGCTTGGGGGAGCCATAAGCGGATCTATAATGGGAACTTTTTCTACTGTGGATATTATATTTGCAATATTTTGGTATTAACGAATTCGCAATGGAGATGAGATCAGATAACCGGCGAAAGAACGCATCTCCTTAATGTTAGCAAAACCTGTCATTTAGGCCATGCAGAAAAAAGTCTGATCAAAGCAGACGAGACATGGACAGAGTCTCTCATGGTGTACCGTTGTCTAATTAGACGCCTCAGCGTCTTATTAGATCTCATATTGAATTTGAAATCTTCTATTAATCTATGTTACTGCTATTATTACATTTGTTGTTGATCAAATCGCAATGATAGTCGAATAGTCCATACTCTCATCATGGAAATATCCGAAACAACTAAAATTTTCAGGCGTTTTTACTTTTTAGAAATTAATAAGTTCATGCTATTATTAACATAAATGTGTTTTAAAACTAATTATGTCTTCATTTGCTATACCTTCTTCCGACATTAAAGAACACATTTATGTTAAGTTTATGCAAAACATGCTTTTTAGAATGTGGGAATAACACATTTGGAAAGAACTGTTCAAAGACATGCGGCAAGTGTAAAGAAAACTTGTGTCATCATGTGAATGGAACTTGTCTTCAAGGATGTCAAGATGGATGGTCATCACCTCTCTGTGATATTGGTAGTTATGTTTCTTTTTTCTTTCTCGAAGACAATTCAATAAGCTTTCCCATGAAAGAAACCAAAATGCGCGTATTTTCTGAAAACATTAAACTAATACGTTTGCTACGTATAAGTATGTTAATCAGATATAATATCTGAGTAAGTACGACCAAGAAGGGAAGCCCATAGCTCATCCCAATTTCTCCCTTAGTGTTACATACAGTTTCGTTCATTGGTTATAATTAAAAATAATTGAAGTCGCGCCAGCCTGAATAAATTCGATAAAGAAATAGATGTACACTAAAATTGATAAGTTGTTCCCATAGCCTGACAAAAATGAAAATTCCTCGTGCAATCTGTCACCGTGACATCAAAACAGAAACACTGTTAACACTAATAACATAACATAACAATCAACTTTACTTAATACTTATATTTGTCCCATTATTTTCAAACTTCCCATTAAAGAAACCAAAATATGGGTATTTGAAAACATTAAACCATTAGGTTTGCTACGTACCTTTTAGAAGATGACAATAGCAATGCGGCCATGCTTGGGGGAGCCATAAGCGGATCTATAATGGGAACAACATTTGTTCTACTGTGGATATTATATTTGCAATATTATGGTATTAATGAATTCGCAATGGAGATGAGATCAGGTTCCCGGTGAAAGAACGCATCTCCTTTATGTTAGCAAAACCTGTCATTTAGGCAATGCAGAAAAAAGTCTGATCAAAGCAGAAGAGACATGGACAGAGTCTCTCATGGTGTACCGTTGTCTAATTAGACGCCTCAGCGTCTTATTAGATCTCATATTAAATTTGACATCTACTATTAGTCTATGTTACTGCTATTATTACATTTGTTGTTGATCAAATCGCAATGATAGTCGAATAGTCCATACTCTCATCATGGAAATATTCGAAACAAGTAACATTTTCAGGCGTTTTTATTTTTGAGAAATGAATAACAATAATGCTATTATTAACATAAATGTGTTTTAAAACTAATTATGTCTTCATTGCTATACCTTCTTCCGACAATTAAAAACACATTTAGGTTCCGTTTATGCAAATTCACTTTTTAGAATGTGGGAACGATACATTTGGAGAAAGTTGTTCAGAGACATGCGGCAAGTGTAAAGAAAACTTGTGTCATCATGTAAATGGAACTTGTCTTCAAGGATGTCAAGATGGATGGTCTTCACTTCTCTGTGATATTGGTAGTTATGTTTTTTTTTTCTTTTTCTCGAAGACAATTCAATCAGCTTTCCCACTAAAGAAACCAAAATGCGCCTATTTTTTAAATAAATTAAACTAATACGTTCGCTACGTACCTTTTAGAAGATGATAATAACAACGCAGCGATGCTTAGAGGAGTCATAGGCGGATCTATAGTAGGAGCAACTCTTGTTCTACTGGGGATATTTGCATTTATTTTCGTATTACGGTAAACGTTATGATTCTTTTTTGAATAACGTTCACAGTAAGCATTTGTTTGAACAAACGAAATAGTGTTTCAATGTCATGATACTTGACAAAAAGATAGATGCATCGGTATAGAAACCTCATTATTCCATACAAATTAAATAAATGAGTTCAATATATAAGCAAAATATAAATGGACGCAGTTTATTCCTTGGTTTTTGTTTGTTTGTTTTAACGTTGATATGCGAAATGTAAGGGCAGACCATTTTTCCTCATTCTTTTCTTTTCTGTCATTATCTTCTTTTTTTATCAGTCGACGCTACAGAAATAGGACTAAGGAAAATGAAGCTTTAGTGTCATCAAGCTATCTACCAGGTAAAACCGTGAATCATTTAAATATCCTATTGTTTACTTGCAAAGTCAACGTCTAACTAGAAAAGTGACATTGATAAGCGTTTATTAGGATATAATTGTAGTCTGTTGTAATTGTCTATATGACATTTGAACTTAAGAATAATATATTCATTTGATAATGAACATGTTCTATGTATGTGTTTAACATTTGATCAGTCCCTTGAAACGTTTGATACTTTTTGTTTACTAATATCTTATGAAAGAATTAACACATTTTGATTTAGTTGATGTATGATACAATTTGTGTAGCATCAGAGGATCGTGCGGATACATCCATTCAGACTCCAAGCAGTGCAAAAGGTATTCAACTGAGTGAAGTGACTTCAGCAGAGAGCCGCAATTAGGATGAACATACGAACTACTAGAACGTTGTGTAGTAATGAAAATGCTAAATGCTCCAAAGGGACGAATTATACCCTCGAGGCATAAGTTTTCTGAGAAGATCCATTTTTATGACCTGGTACAAATGTGTGGCTGCAACCCACTTTCTTCATGGAAATCTACATATTATGAATTTTCACTGTGGAAAGTTTCATGAAATCCATCAATTAGGTTGACATTGAAAATGCACGAAGGTTTAATTTTTTTTTCGACAGCAATTCCCTTTCTTCAAGCACACCTAGATATCATGATATATCTTTCATTTTGTAACGTTTCATTGAAATCCATCGATTGGTTTAAGGGGGGGGTTGCGATAACAAGCTTTCGTCTACAGACTACACTGCGATTCCAGTTTACCCCCTCCCCACAACTTTGTTACGGAGAGAATTAGAAGGATTCAAATAATATTACTACAATTACTATAAAGATTCAAGCTTATGATATTTACAAGAAAAGCATAAAAAAAATCATGTTGAAATATTTGAATGAAATTATTGCTTCAATCATCAACTCTACATGTTGATCAATAATAAAGAAAAGAAGTAAGGGAAAAGGAATGAATAGAAATGTAGATATAACATACAAACATTTTTCAATTTTAAACCAATAATTTCTTATGATTACCGTTTTGTTTTGCAAAGGATGAATAGAACTACTGCTAAACATTCCTGTAACCTCTATTAAAATATATTTCTCAAATAAAATGAAAAGGTATCAACTCTATACCTTCTTGAAGAAAATTTCAAACTAATTTGTATGTACCAGACCCTGTTTCGAATATTTTAAAAGTTCTCATCAGTGATGCTTCCAGCCAAGGTGTTTTTAAAAGTGATTTTCATTTATTATCTAAGCTGAATTTGTTTTTTTTTTAATTTGAAGACTTTTAACATTTGTACCACTTGGTGAGTGTCACTGCTGGTGGACCAGGAGTCCCCGAGGGCAAATGTAGCCAAGATGGATCAACGTCGGTTGATCGTGTGTCTCTTCAACGCATTCGAAAATTTCTGTTATCAAACTTTCTTGAAATTTCTAAAACGTGGGTCCTGTAGCATCATATTCCATCCATACTGCTACGTCTTTCGGTTTTTTTTTTGTACATAATAATTTCCAGTCTTTGGCAATATTACATTGTTTAGACTGAGATTACTGATTAAGTACCAGAAACGTGCATGTCCATGCTGAAAATTTATCTGCTCTTAAAATATGTTTTTTTTTAATTTGAAGACGTTTAACATTTCAAATTAATAAAGTTGAACAAATGAATGAAAAACATCATTTTAGATGAGAAGAAACCAAAATCAAAATGAATGGATACGTTTTCGTATATCTTGAATTTATCATTTATTAAGTTATCATTAATAAATGGGGCTTATCTATATGTATATATTAATGAGTCAACCAACTCGTATATGAACTTGCATAATATATCTTTTTTGTGAAAAAAATTGCTTTTTTCGTTTATTTTTGATTAATTTACCACACATAACATTTTTGATATGCTGGTCAGACATGAGTCAAGTTGATGTGATCATCTGATTTTGTCCAGCTGTACGTTCGAATTAGAGAAGCATTTACAATGACCATTCATTCCTCTCAGTCTATAAATGGTAGATAATTTTTCATTCTTACAACAAGCTTTGTCTATGTTTAAACTGTGTATATAATTTTTGCTTGACCTTTCATCTGATGGTTTTCATAAACAGGATATTATTTCCTTGTTTCCTCTAATTTTGGCATCATACTAACGTCGTCATGTGCAATTTTATGTGTTACAACTCCTTTAAAAGTATAAGGAAGAGGGTGAATGATACGATGGCTGATTGATATGCTGTGCGCCTGGGTTTTTGGGATGCAGAAGGTATTCTGCTGATAGATTTTCTCCAAAAAGGGCAAGGAATCAATGACACATACTATGCTGCACTTTTGACCAGTTTACGGAAAAATGTCAAAATATAAAGCGCCGCATCAATCTCACTAGTTAACGTATCCAATGTACAAAAAATGTACAAATGAATATCTCGCGGACGTCTCGTCCATTTAAACTGTGTTAAAATTATCTCGATAATCTTCGGCAGTGTCTCGGTAGTTTCCGTGGCTTGAGTGACGGACGGCATGTTGACCTTTGATGATAGAAACCATTATTTTTGTTGTATTAGGTATATTTAGGTAAAAATATGCCATGCTTCTAACTATATAATATACTTGATATTTATTTGTACAACGGATACCTTAAAGGTGTGTTGTTCCACAAGACAATGATATTGATCACAAGTCTGTCACTGCCATGACTGCCATGCATGATTTTAGCTTAAATTGTATTGAGCACCTGACTTATTCACCCAATCTTGCTCAATCAAACGTTCATCTATTCCCAAAACTGAAAGCAGTTATGTATGACACCACCTTTCCGCCCGATGATGACGTCGTACTTGCAATGGAAGGCTTTCTGACCAGTCAAGATAAGGAGTTCTTTAAAAGTAGTATTATCACGGAATCTTGTGAGGAATATGCAAGACGTTGGGCAAGGAAAGAAGATGTACAGCTCGACACCCTTTCCGAATGGATAAAATCCATCAGAGGGTTACTTTTATCTAGAATTTACCGATTAAAATAAACTTTGAACACCAGATTCGAGTCTATATTTAAAGACCCTGATGTTTTCACAGAGCTTACCTACCTCCAAGAACATTATACCATCACACCAGCGGACAAAGCCTCAAATAATTACACATTTACTTCCAAAAAGTACTTTTTCGTACGAAAGCTTATTAGTGCCATTTTTGGGAAAGGAAAAAAAAATTAAAAGTCGTTTTAACAAGATAAAAAGTCGTTCAAACGAGTTAAAAAGTCGTTCAAACGAGATAAAAAAGTCGTTCCAACGAGATAAAAAGTCGTTGAAACGAGATAAGAAGTCGTTTAAACGAGATAAAAAGTCGTTCTAACAAGATAAAAAGTCGTTCAAACAAGTTAAAGACTCGTTCAAACGACTTTTTAAAACTCGTTCGAACGACTTACGAAACTCGTTCAAACGATTTATGCAACTTGTTCAAACAAGATAAAAAGTCGTTCAAACAAGATAAAAAGTCGTTCAAACGAGATAAAAAGTTGTTTAAACGAGATAAAAAGTCGTTCTAACAAGATAAAAAGTCGTTCAAACGACTTTTTAACTCCTTGAAACGACTTTTTAACTCGTTCAAACGACTTTTGAAAGTCGTTAAAACAAGACATAAAGTCGTTCAAACAAGATAAAAAGTCGTTCAAACGAGTTAATTAGTCGTTAAAACAAGATAAAAAGTCGTTTTAACAAGATAAAAACTCATTCAAACGAGTTTCTTAAGTCGTTTAAACAAGATAAAAAGTCGTTAAAACGACTTTTGAAATTACCATTGATACAAGATCAAAACTAGATCTGATTGATGTCTATATACTTGCATATTTGATCTAGATTTATGAACACGTCTCAACTTTACTTTTTGACCGTTTGAACGGTCTTTCCTGATATATACATGAACTGAATAAATAAGTATACCCTTACAGCGAAGGGAATTGGTGTGTAACCCCCCTCCCCCCTCGGACTGTAATAGCTTGACACTCTAAAGAGCCACATTCCTTGACAACATAAAAGTTGCTTTACTTGGACCAATTGTTACATTTGTAACATTTTAGATATTTGATTGAAACCGTCTAGCAATGAAGACAATAATATTAATAAGATACGGGTATATTCAATAATCAAACCGATCCTACAGAAAGAAGGGGATCTCCAACAAGACACAGTTGCAGCATCCACAGCAAAACACCAAAACTCCCAATTTTAAAACAAAGAGTAAACAAGGAAAGTAAGAGACACAAAAGGGACAAATGGCAATCGGTGCCGGTGTTATATACTAGTAGTAGTTTTTTCCCCATAGTAGCTTTCCCCCATAGTAGCCCCCCCCGAAAAAATTGCTATATTGTAGTCTTTCCCCATAGCAGATTTTTCCCCCTACCGTGACTGGTTTGGATTTTATCTTTTTTATTATTTTGCATCAATGGTTATGATATGGACCTAACTCGAAATGCTCAATCAATTTGTCTTATATCATCTGCATGTTTGTGTATCTGTCTGTTTGTCTATCTGTCTGTGCCTGTCTTTATGTCTGTCCTTTCCTTTCTTCCTTTCTATCAATAAAAGAAACTTTCTTGTCTGTCTGTGCGTGTGTTTAGTTACCTGTCTGTATCCCTGTATGTCTCTCTCCGTCCGTCCGCCTGCCTATCTGTCTGAGAGTGCATCTGTGATTTGTGTATGTTTGACTGTTTGTAGGTCTGTCGTGTCTGTCTTTGTGTAAGTCTGTTTGCCAATCTGTCTCTCTATGCGTCTGTCTGGCTAGGTGTATCTGTCTATCTGTGTGTGTTTATTAGTGTCTGTCTATCTGTCTGTGGGTAAGTGCCTCTGTATATCTTTCTTTGTGTCTGTATATCGTTCTGTGTGTGTATGTCTGTGCATGCATCTGGAAGTTTTTCTGTCTGTATCTTTCTTCATGTATTTATATTTTTGCGTGTCAGTATATGTGAGAGGGTGTATGTTTGAGTCAGTCTGGTTTTTTTTCTGTCTAGGTGTCTTTCTTCTGTCAATGAATTTTCTTCTGAAATGCTGTGGAAAATGGAGATGATACTGAAAATCATTGTCATGTGTATTTGTCTTTTTCATGTCTGTCTACGAGTGAGTAAATCTGTTTGTGTGTGTGTGTCTGTCTGTCTGTGAGATTCTTATATGTATGTCTGTGTCTGTCTTTGTGACTCTCTATATATCTTTGTCTTTGTATTTGTCCGTCTTCCTGTTTGTCTGTCTTTGTGTTTTCTGTCTGTCTGTCTGTCTCTGTGTGTCTGTCGGACTCTTTATCTAGATATGAGCTTGCCAGTCTGCAGGACTGTCAAATCACAAGGTCAGTGTCGAAGCCAAAATCTTAATTCAAATCTTCTCCCTAGTTATGCTGTGTTTGGAATGGGAGGATTATTTTCGTGCTTTTTTTTACAACATGGATTAAATAACATTCCGGAATTCATTCGAGGGGGTAAAATGGCTATATATAGCAGTTTTTCCCCGGGGGAAAATCTACTAATACATGGGGGAAAATCTACAATATAGCAGAATTTCCCCTGGGGTAAAAACTTCTATATAGTAGATTTGACGGGGGGTACCACTATATAGTCATTTTTCCGGGGGAAAAGATGGCTAGGGGGGAAGACGACTACATGTATATAACACTGGTACGACGACCATCTCCCATATCAGAAATTAAGCAAATGATGTGGTTATCTGGATAACGTGCACGTGCAAACAATCCTTCCGGGTTTTTTTTCTGGTTACCCAGAGATCTCAAAGAAATGTTGTATATACATGAATGTATGACTCCAAAACGTTGTAGGGGCCTAAGTAACACACAGCTGAATATGTATGAATGGATTTAAAACAATTTAAACGAAAAACATTCCTTTATATGGCAGCTGGGGCGAGCTCTTGCATAGTTCGATCGACATTCAAAGAGGACAGGTTATCGATGCCCTGTTTTGGACAGGACTTGTCATGGTAACCCGTGGTCAGTCATAATGCAATGTTTAAGAATGCGCTGGTGTAAGGCTGTAGATTGGTCAAGTACCATGCAGAGTGTCCTTCTGGTGACAGCAAGATAAATAAATCCATGGTATAAAATTAAGGCGGTAGATAATTTTGACGCATTTTAATTTTGATAGAAATTTGGTCTACCTTTGATCTTTTTAGGCGTAGCTACGCCCCTGGAATTAACATGTGTTTATTCTTTTGGGGAATATTTCAAGCCTTTTTTTTAAAACTGGGGCGCTATTATTTTTTGATTAAAATGTACATAGCTATAATAAACATACTTCCATAAAATGAGATGTTTTAATAATAACGGACCTTTGTACGTACATGTAATGGGCCTTTTAGAATTGTATCTACGGACAGAGCGGATCTTTCACGGCCCGAGCATTTATATTATTTCCTTTAGAACACTTGACAGTAAATATTAATTTTGTGCCTAGAATTTCAAACGGCATGGTCCCGTCTCAGTCAAAGACCCAATGATCCTACTAACCCTTTCCCCTTCCCATGCCTGCCTAATCCTCCTCAGCACCGCCCTGACCTCTCTAAAAGAGAGTTGCATGATGATGGTTCTACATATATACATGTATCAGTAGATATGTATTGCTTATTGTATGATATACTAGTACATGTATGCTTCGTATGCATCATATCAACAAAGGTTTAAAGTCCCCATGATCAGGGGCTTTAATCAGTACGCATTTTAATGTACGCTGGAAAAAAAATATGAAGTAAACTTCCGCTTCAGGTAAGGTTGTTCGATTGAATTTTGCATTTTATGATATATTCAAGATAAAGAGAAATATAATCTTATAATCATTCGGTAGCGAAATATATCACCTAATTATCTATACTGTCACGGTCCTTCCAAGGTGCCTAATTTTGTCAGGAAGCCTGCAGAACCACGAGGTGACTTGTTTACTTTTTGAGGGCAACTTTCTTAAAAACTCATTATACTCCATAATTCGTATATCCTGATTTGTGTCACTGTATACATGTACATATTTACTTACCTTACCATTAAAGGGAGCTAAAGTTTTATCTTCTGCCTTTCTAAAACCAGCTTTTCACAGAAAAATTGAAAACTAGCCTGTTTTTGTACGCATTGCAACGGAATAAGACCCCTTTTGTACATTGCGCACTTAAAATACAAACCTGATGTTCAATGCATTTGGGAAAGAGAAGGATTGAAACAGATCTACAAAAGGTTATAAGGAAACAAGTTGACATATCTGATATGCATATACAATGTAACGGTCAGAGACTCAGAATAAACTTAAAGAGCAGGATAAAGCAGTGGCGGATTTAGAGGGGGGGGCAGGGGGCCCGGGTCCCCCTTTTTCACCCAAAGTTATTGATTCAGAGTACTCTTTTTATGCTTTTTCTCTTTACTTTTGGTGAAATTTTTGGCTCGCTTCGCTCTCCGCACTAAATTTTTCATTAGTTGTTAATTTTTTCGTCTTCATTTTGTCTTCAACTTTCTTTGTCATCGTGTTTGAACGGATTCATTTGTCATAAACAAAATATATACAAAATTCAAAATCAAATTGACACTTGAATAATCACCAAATGCTTCATTTTCATGGGTCGATCTAACCAGGTTGTGGAGTTGTAATGCCCTAATCCTCCCAACCTTCCCAAATTGGTCAAACAAAAATAGAGCATGGAAAATGAGAGAGAGATTGTAGTCTTATGACAAAATGTAACCATCTATTCAAAAATTTTACGGCTCGCTCCGCTCGCCAATATAGAATAAAGTTGTTTATATAGATGTACGGATGACTTAATTTAAAAACAAATGAAAACTTCATATCTTAAAAAAATTTCTGGCTCGCTACGCTCGCCAGTTTAACTATAAACTAAAGTAAATGAATCAACTCCCCTCCCAACCCCATTTCTTAATTAGATCAGTAGTCTTGAGGTTCACGTTTTTCGTCTCAACCTTTTTTTTTTTTTTTTGCTTGTCAGTTTTTCCGTGAACAATTTTCTTCGAGCTGAAACCTTGCCCCCCCCCCCCCCCCCCCCTTTTATGAAATCCTAGATCCGCCACTGCTTTAGTTGCTCATTTGTCATTTACAAATGATTATTTCATTTCACAATGAATGATTAAACATAGTTTGCCGGATTGCAACGCAATTCCGCTCTATAGATTGTCGCTGTCTGTCTGTTCGTCTGTCTGTCATTTACAAATGATTATTTCATTTCACAATGAATGATTAAACATATTTTGCCGGATTGCAACGTAATTCCGCTCTATAGATTGTCGCTGTCTGTCTGTCTGTTCGTCTGTCTGTCTTCCTTCAACATTTTGGTTAAAGGTTATAGTTGAAGCAAAATGTAAGGAACTATGTGCAGTAGAAAGACGATATTTACAAATAGATTGCCCCTAAGAACACCTTTTACGCGTAATTATCTCCTCGCAACATACAGCCCCGACCAGTCGAAAGTTACACACCGAGATGACGAAATTTTGAAAGCTAAATGCGGAAGTTTTATTTGAAAGCTGAGATGACGAAATTTTGAAGCTACCAATAAGCTTTCGAAAGCAGATGAGGAAAATTTCGTTAACTAATCTTTGTTAATGAAATTTTCATCGGCGATAGCTTTCAAATTTCCGTCATCTCGGAATATATAAAAAAAATATTTGAAAGCAATCGCTGACGAAAATTTTGAAAGATATATCGCTGACGAAAATTTTGAAAGCTTTTGAACGAGGAGTTATGCATTTTTATTAAAGTTGTTGAAAATGATTATTGCAATACAGACGAAGATCCTAACATGGATTGGTACGAAGATACCACATCACTGTTATCTTCCATATAAATACTGTATTAAACAGAAACCTAATTTCATCGTTATTGATTGAAACAACGTCCAAATATTGATAATTCGACGTCTTTTCTTGCGAACGGCGCGTAATGTTACATGTCATAAACAAATTATGAAATGGCGTAAAGTAAAAGGATATAGGAGGTATAATGTGAAAAAAAAATCTTGAAAAAGCGGCATCAGTATGTATTTATTAAGGGTAGTTCTTTCTAGTAAGAGATATGGATTGTTCCTATATCATGTATATATTGATAACTATTCTTGAAGTAGAATTTTGGAGATTCTGTCATATGACCTATTTGCTGACATACTTGTGTGAGGACTATTTTCTTTGCTAATCTCTTACAATCTCGTTATATGATGTCATGGTGCCTTGAGAATGTCGGTAAATCTCCATTAAGTATCCTCTGTAATCGTTCATTTACTAGTGATATACAACGTACGAATTATTCATATTCCTGTATACAACGTACATTTCTGAACTTGTTCTTCATTTTCTGTATCATTTTATACATAATATAATGTATGTTTATTTATTATACATCATATCTAAATTTTTGTTACATTCAAGCTTTAAGAAATAGAGAATATCATATGAATTATGAAAAAAATTGAATTTACCTTGTCAATGCTCATTCAAATGCGCTGTAGAGAGTTAGTTATGCAGCTTTCACGCTCGAATGGAAACACGGGTGAACAAAATTAATTGAGAAATCATTGTTTTATTAATCAAAGGGTCGAATAGACGACGAGGGAGTCCCGTCATATTTCAATTATCGAAGAAAAATGGGGAAAGTATGGATATGTGAGTGTGTTTTGTACGCAAAAAGGAGTATTTTTTCTGCATACGTACACGAAGTGCCGTACTGATTAAACCCCCTGATGATTACTATAGCATGTATCGATCCAATACTAATGTTATACACTGTATTGACAGCTTTGATAAAAACTCGTTAAAACGACTTTTTATCTTGTTTAAACGACTTAAGAAACTCGTTTGAACGAATTTTTATCTTGTTAGAACGACTTTTAAAAGTCGTTTGAACGAGTTAAAAAGTCGTTTGAACGACTTTTTATCTTGTTTGAACGACTTTTTATCTTGTTTGAACGACTTTTTATCTTGTTTGAACGACTTTTATAAGTCGTTTGAACGACTTTTATAAGTCGTTTGAACGACTTTTTATCTTGTTTGAACGACTTTTTATCTTGTTTGAACGACTTTTATAAGTCGTTTGAACGACTTTTTATCTTGTTTGAACGACTTTTTATCTTGTTTGAACGACTTTTTTATCTTGTTTGAACGACTTTTTATCTTGTTTGAACGACTTTTTATCTTGTTTGAACGACTGTGTATCTTGTTTGAACGACTGTGTATCTTGTTTGAACGACTTATTTACTCGTCAGAACGACTTTTAAAAGTCGTTTGAACGAGTTAAAAAATCGTTTGAACGACTTTTTATCTTGTTGGAACGACTTTTTATCTTGTTTGAACGATTTATTAACTCGTTAGAACGACTTTTTGATTTTTTTCTTTCCCAAAAATGGCACTAATAAGCTTTCGTAATTTCGACGGTCTAGTTAAAGAGTTGGGTTTAAATTCGACATCTGCAATGACAAATAGGGATAATGACCATATCCCTGTATACAGCACAAAATCGGCAATTCAGAAAATCAGAAACCGAAGACATACAAAATCAGGATAAAACAGGAACCAAAGCAAACAAACAAAAACCTCCACCATATGAAAAGAAGCGAACTCCCGATATGGGAGTGAGACCAGGTGCCCAGGAATCCCACTTACACCCAAATAAACATTTCTGCCTCTGAAATAATAGATAACCAAAAATCAACTCTTGCTTCCTTTGGCTTCGACACTAACAATTTAGATTTAGATTTACCATACTTATACTGCATACCTAAAATGCATAAGAATCGGTACAGTATATTCGCGCAGTGGTGTCAACAAGATGTGGATTTTGAAGAATTCGAAGGATTTTTAAGAAAATCTGATTTTGATTTTTCGACACTTTACACTACAATTCCACATTCTGAATTGAAAGAAAGACTCGCAAAACGACTAAGAAATGCATTTACAAGTAAGAACGGTAATCGCAAAGACAAATTTATTGTTGTTAACGATGACAAAACCTACCTTGTAAAAGAAAAGTCCGATTCTGAAAAGATGTACACTGAAACTGATATTATTCAGATGTTAAACTTTCTGATCGACAACATTTTTGTGGTGTCTGGAGGAAAGGTCCTCCAGCAAATTGTCGGAATTCCAATGAGGACCAATTGTGCCCCACTCCTTGCCGACATTTTCCTTTACTCGTACGAATGTTAAACGTCTTTAAATTTAAAACTATCATTTCAAACCTGATAAATTTACAGCATGGACCAAACATGTACATTTCGGGTACTAAACCCTCGTCAGTGATCCTCAGTCTAAAGAATGTAATATGGCCAAAAAGTATGAATATTATTATGTCCAAAAATGTACCAAAAAAGTAGCAGAATGGTTGGGATATGATGCTACAGGACTCACGTTTTAGAAATTTCAAGAAATTTTGTAACAGAAAATTTCAAATGCGTTGAAGAAACAGGCGATCAACCGAAGTTGATCGAACCTGGCTACATGTGCCCTCGGGGTTTCTTGGTCCACCAGCAGTGACACTCACCAAGTAGTTTAAATGTTAAACGTCTTTAAATTCAAAAGCATCATTTCAAACCTGATAAATTAACAGCATGGACCAGACATGCACGTTTCGGGTAGCTGAATTCATTCAATCTTTGGTCTCTAAAGGGAAAAGATACTTAGCTTCTAATTTCAATTTCACTTACAGATACATAGACGATGTGTTGTCCAAATCCAAAATTCGCTGATTACCTTAGCAGTAACTATCCTTCGGAGCTTGAAGTCAAAGAAACGACAGAGACGAATAATTCAGCTTCCTATTTGGACATAATGTTGTCCTACGACACCGATAGTCACATGAACACCTCACTCTATAACAAACGTGACGGCTTTAATTTCAGCATTACAAACTTTCCTTTTCTGAGTAGCAACATCCCTTCATCGCCTGCTTATGGCGTGTTCATATCTCAGTTGATACGCTATGCCAAAGCAAGTACTGAAAATACGGATTTAGTTCTGAGAGCTAGGCGTCTTTCAGATAAGCTTCTCAGTCAGGGATATGTTTGTGACCGACTAACATCGTCAATGAGGAAGTTCTACGGTCGATATGGGGAACTCGTCATACACTATAATGTCCCACTCTCCAGAATGGTGGATGATATTCTGTCATAGACCATTTGAACCATCCAACCAATAATTGTTCTCTATGTCTTGCGGAATGGAATTAGCCGGATGTGACAGTTCTACGGAATTGAAGCGGCGGGTGTTGCATGCAAGCAGGATATGCTTATTCTTCCTGGGCACCTGGTCTCACTGCCATATCGGGAGTTCGCTTCATTTCATATGGTGTAGGTTTTTGTGTGTTTGCTTTTGGTTCCTGTTTTATCCTGATTTTGTATGCCTTCGGTGTCTGATTTTCTGAATTATCGATTTTGTGCTGTATACAGGGATATGGTCAGTATCCATATTTGTCATTGGGGCCCTTAGACACCGGTGGAAAATAGTGCAAAATGTCTCATAACATTAATAATTCTTGCCTACGAGGCTTACGTCATACATGTATCAATCAACCTTCGTAGAAATTCTTTTATTTTCGAACTTATACATCAATCTAAACTTCTTTTCTCGTAGGTTGTTGTGTCTTTGACGCCAATGATCAAATAGAGATGGTATTATAAATACTCTCGAAGAGAACTGTATGCTATCTTGTTGGTTCAACTATTCTGACACTACACGTCGCATTAACATTTTTCATTTTATAAATATGTAAGACATTGTGTATATACTATATCGGCGAATTTCAAAGTATTTTCTATTTATTTAAGAAGCGTATTTTTTTGCATTAACATTCGTCACTTGCTTAATATTTAAGATATTCTGTACAGTACTATTTCGGCGAGCGTGTTTTCTACAGTAAGATATATGTTCTACTGTGAATACCATCGGTCAGAAAAAAAATAAATGATATGAATTATTTCTAGAGGTTTTAATCAAGTTGATTTTTTTTTTTTTGGTTTTGCAATGTAAGCGAATATTTCTTTGAATTTCTGATTTCTGTTTCTTAGAAATAATGTTACTAATAAATTTCAACTTTCATTAAAGGCATTTTTCTGTTTCATGGACGCAGTTTTAATCGGCTCGAATTATCTGTAAAAACTAGATTTGAGTCCATTTTTTATTACCCACATGTTGCGGAGGAACTTTCTTACCTCCATGGTAATTATGTCATATCTGACTCTAAGCTTACCAAAGAAGAGGTTCCAATATTACTTTGGAACTCATATCTCCAGGGAAATATGACAATATAATGAAAGTCTGCATTAAGAAGGCAATCGCGTATCCTCGAATGGAGCAGGACCAGGTGCCCGGGAGGAGTGAGCGTCCTCTGCATGTATCATCCGTCGTGAATGCCAAATAGAAACGTGTCAAATATCCAAAAAGTTAAAAGGGAAATATGACAACAAATCGTACCCAAGAATGTCCTCAAACATTTATGATGGGCAAATGTTGAGATTTGAAAAAAAAAATTCCTTGGAGAACTTCCCCAATGACATCCTAATTGTGTTCCCTAAATAACCTTGAGGAAGCAGCTTACTGGCGAGAATATTCACCAACAACATAAATGTTTTCTTTGCTCTATTGTTGAGATTGTCGTCAGGATCTTCTTTATCTCATCAGAACGTGCTCTTGCATATCGTAATAATCGTGAAACGAATACGCCATAGCAAGCAAAGAAGATGAAAGGGAAAGGACTCCGAACCTTAGGACCCCTTTTGATCACTCATAAAACGAAGAATTCAATGTCATTTGTATAATTCGTTTTACATATAATGAAAAAAATACCTTTCGTGTATTAATAACAATTAAACAAAGGAGGGGATCTCCATGAACACTAAGTTGAAGCACCCAAAACGCCAAATTACCCAATGCAAAAAGACAGATCAGACACGCACAGAAAGAGACGCAAAAGGGATAATGAACACCAATTTACACCACAGAAACATCAAAAACAAAAGACCACACCTGAACCAACGAGACCAATGGACAACAGGTGCGCATTTAGGATGGTCATCTGCCACGCAAGAAGCAGAAGTTGTCGTTAACCGGATTACGTTCGCCCTCCAACGTTTCCGATTACCCAGAGGTGTATTTGTTTTATGATGGGTATTCGGAAAGTCTGGATAAATCGTCATAATTCTGGCCTTCTCATATAGTTTTCTCAAAACATATGCACGAAAAGAATCGAACAAATTGTCAATGATCACGTATTTTGTGAAAACGTTCGATCAGGTAAAAATCAATATATGCCAATGAATCGATTTGATACTCTCCGTTGCTTCATATAAGAGTTGTGACTTTATATTAATCTATATACTTTTGGTGCTCCTTTTTTCTTGCGTTTTCTTTCATTCAAACATGAAGGCAAATTAAAATGGCTAATTCCTTTTCAAGGAGAATTTGTCAAATACCTGTCTGTCGTTTTTCTGAGTTAGCCATTCTAACTTGCGTCCAAAAATCTATCAAACTTTGCTGAGTTTTTTAGCAACAACTATAGACTTTTTCAAATATATGAGCAATATAAAGCCTTCATCCCACGCGTTGTGTAAGGTAGATTAAAAAACACGACAGTAATAAGTTGGGACCATTGATGAAACACAAACTATGTAATTACATAGAAAATGAAAATAATGGTCATACGAAAAACTAACCGTGCCCCGCTGATTGAAGGATTATCATCGTCCAACAAACTTTCAGATGGACAAGGGATCAGAACGCTGTCCCAATATAACGCATATCATTATTGTCGTAGCAAATTGGCTTAACCGGGCGGGGCTTATTTTCAACTGGCCATAAGAAGAGTTTACGTCTGACAGGGTGATACAATATTAAGGTAATATATATTTACTCTTATTAAAGTTACAAACGGTTTCGCAGGGATTAAACTGTCATTCTAATATGACTTGATTCTTTTTCCCTATTCAGACAACAGACGCGAGCCGGGCTCTATTCTCCAATATAGGCCCTATAGCGATAAGCCACGCCTACCCATTTTCTGAAAGCAGATAATCCGGCAGGAACTGGTTTTTACCAAGAATCGATTTTGTCGTCTGTGTTTCATTGTTTATCATAAGGTATAAGTTTGGTTATCATTAGAATAGAAATAAAAAATGACAAGCCGGGCTCTATTGTCTCATATGATGCCCTCGCGTCCTCAGCCAATCACATTTATCACCTCGCCGCTCACGCGGCTCGGTAATAAATGTGATGCGCTTAGGACGCTCGGGCATTATGAGACAATAGAGCCCGGCTTGTCATTTTTTATTTCTTAGATAACAAAGTTTTTCCGTATATGGGTTTTAAATTTAAACATCTATGATCTCGTATATATTACTTGCATAAATTAAATCTCCCATTTTTCTTTTATAGACAGTTTTATTCTCAGGTACGCACGCTTTTGGTAAACTTCGGTAAATTGTTATTTGCATAAACTGTATGTAGAAATATGTCACTTATACTAGCACGCTACCACGAACTTGGCCAGTCGCTTGAATGAACTTTACCATGTTTACATCGTGGGATTACAACACTTGTAGTAAACCACGTATGCACATTTGCTTAAGGTGGTAGTCTCACCATACCCCTCCCTTTCCTACATTCTATTTTCTTCATAATTGCAATATTCATCTAAAACTATGATGTCATGCATAATGTTTGAAAGAAATCGAACCAATCGTTTTGCATGGGTCGCAATTCAAAATCTCCAAATTTTGTCCCCTTTCAATGCAGAAAATGGTGACTTTGTCATACAATTTGTTCCCAGATATTCAATGAGCCTGCAAATCTATTAAGTATCAGCTTTGCAATTCAAAGATAATACATACATTATTCTTTTTTAGTAAACTTTTGATGTTTTAATACTTATTTTAGAAGCGATTTTTATAGATAATAAAGATAAACATGTACCTTTCTGAAGTTCCGAAAATTGTTACATTTACATTGTTCATGAATAAACGGATCATTTAATTTCAACAAAAACAATTAATGGAAAAAAGATTATATATCTATCTAAAGTCGTTGCAAATTACAGGGAAATCCAACCTATTTTTACCGAGTAAGCGCCATTTGGGTTGCCCCTACCCCCCCCCCCTTTTTTTACGTCGCAATACGTTAAGCCGAGGTTAAGCACAGCGTTGTATGTCTAGTTGGCAAATTTATAATCAGCATGTTTACGCGAAATTGTAAATAACAATTATCATTATTTCAGAATTAAGACGTAATTCATGCATCTGACTCACTTGATAATACGATTAAACACGGTAAGCAACCAAAAAAATAAAATTAAAAAGAAATGAATAAGAAGGAAAATTAAAAAAAAAGAGAAGACGAAAAGGAAAAATAGGAAGGACTGTCCAATGCGCTGGTATAGTTGGAGTTGAGTTTTTGAGAAGCGAACCCCCCCCCCCCCCCGAAATTCTGGACCTTTCCTTTTGAATTTTTTTCCCGTTTTTTTTTATAAAAATAATCGTCCCAGATTGCCGAGCCGGACATCTTACCCCCCTTCTACGATATATTTTTTTCTTTTAGATGGACTTCTTACCAAACGAAGGTATCTTATAAAGCTCAATGTACTCTATTTACACTAGTCACGCTAAAAAAATCGAAGTAATCATGGTCATGATTACCAGATAACATCTGATTTCTTTCGACATTTACGGAATGAAACATGCCTTAGGTCAAAGAATTCGCGTAGATACTAA
Organism: Pinctada fucata; assembly: GCA_028142955.1. Taxonomy (NCBI): domain Eukaryota; kingdom Metazoa; phylum Mollusca; class Bivalvia; order Pterioida; family Pteriidae; genus Pinctada; species Pinctada fucata. Next base: position 50,347,403 of record AP027103.1, on the reverse strand, counting down.
AAATATCAAAAGAATAAAGAACGTATAATTCTCAGAAACATATTTTATCTATAAGTAATTCTCAATTTCAGGAAATAAAACAGAGAAAGTGAAATGCATGCTAAAGAAAATAAATAATGATATACAGAGAAATCCATAAAAAAATCCCGTTTACCTCCGTGCAGCGCGCGGGAAATTCCCCTATTATGACGTAATGATTAATGAGTTAAAGAAGATCCCACAATAGAGCGCAAAATTAAACATCGACGGATGTCATGATGCAGATGCTTTCGTGAAAACAAACGATGGTAACGTTACGCTAGACAACAAACGTTCGCGAGATCAATTTTGAGTTACGTCCCTTTCCCTGAGACTACCATCTTAAGCATTGTCCTTTTCAAATTCTCACAAGAAGAAAAATAACAACTAATTAGCTTTAGGTCGTACTAATTTTTCAATTATTGCAAATTCAAAAGAAAGGAGGTGATCTCCAACAACACTAGGTTGCAGCACCTACAGCAAAATCCCAAAACACCCGTGCAAACACACAGAACAGACACCCACAGAAAGAGACGCAAAATGGACGCAAAATGGACAAGGAACATCAACTCACACCACAGAAATATGAAACATAAAAGACTACACATAAACAAACGAGACCAATGGGCAACCGGTGCCGACTTAAGACGGCCATCTGCCACGTGAATAGCAGACGGTGAAGTTATCCTGGATTACTTGCGCACAACCCTCCCACTATTCCGATTTCCCAGAGGTCTCGAAGAACGCACAATTATGGTGTAAAACAACCTCCTCACTGTTAGATGACCACACACAAACAAGACCGTAAAACACAGGGGTCCAAGCAACACAGATGAATATGTAAATGGATATAAAAAGAGGAAGTGCGTAATACAGTCCGTCCTCTGCCGGCTGTAGCGAGCTCATATACGTTATCACCCGACTGACATTCAGAGAGGACAGGTGGTCGGGGCCCCGTCTTCTCTATAGAGGTTTGGACAGGGCCCGTCATGGAGTCCCGTCGTCACAGTCAGTCAGAGTGCGTCTTAAGAATGCGCTCTTACAAGACTGTAGATTGGTCATGTACCAAGCCTAGTGTCCGTCTGGTGACATAAGGATCATATCCACGGTATAAAAGGCATTTGATGACTTTGACGCATTTTCGATAAATATGCTGTCTACCTTTGATCCTTCTTATTTTGTTAATTATGTCACCATAAAATGCAGGTTGTGAAATACCTAAAGTAATATACCTTGTTGCTTGTACGGGTCCGAATTTCAAAAGAAGTTGATCATAATTTTTGCAAAATTTCCAGAAAGTCTTTACTAGTTTATGAAAGTGAAAACCTAAAAGTTTCTTTGTAATTTGTAGATTTCTATTATGAAAATCCAAAACATCAGTACATGCTCCAGCACACAGGATGAGCTGTGAAATGTAGATACCGTATGACGGTAATCTAGGGACATCACCGTCAAGCCAGGGGAAATTTACTATGTTGAATCAAAAATCATTCCGTTCGTCATATACACTTGTATGAATTTCTCCATTGACAATTTTGATATTTAGGTCCAAAAATGGTGTTTCTGTGTCTGTAACGTTTGCCTTGTTTAGAGTCAATTCTTGGGGATAAATAACATCTTTATACTTTTCAAAAACAGGATTATCGATAGTAAGAATATCATCCAGGTACCTAGGAGTACCATTGAAGCATTTCAAATCATCATGTTTTCTTTGCTTTTGAAGATTTTGAATAATTTTATTTTCATATGTGTATAAAAATAAATCTGCAACAAGAGGAGCACAATTTGTACCCATAGGAATCCCTACAACCTGCTTGTAGAGATTCTCACAAAATGTTACATAAATGTTTTCCAAAAGGAAGGACAAGGCACTACACAGGTCGCTACATGTCCATGATATGTATTCTGTAGCAGAAAAGAAACCCTTTGATTCAGATGTACAAATTTAAGTTTTTCCCTCTCGATTATAGCACCATTTAAGGAGTTTGGACAATTGATCATTAATCTTGTCGTGAGGAAGCGTGGTGTACATATTTGAAAAGTCGTATGAAGAAATCGAATTGGCTTGAAAATTTCTAGATTTCATTTTGTCAATCACATCCCCGGAATTTTTAATAGACCAAAATAAATTTACATCATTCCTGTTCAGAACAGTTTCACAATATTTTTCAACGTGTTCCTTTATCGCCGTGAGGGCTGACGTCAGATTTCTAGACAAACTTGTAGTTGAGCAGTTGCTAGAATTAGCAATGTATCTAAATTTGTAAGGGGATTTGTGCAGTTTTGGTATGTAGTATATAGTAGGAAGATCCAGTTAAGAAATAGGGATATTGAATGAAGACATCTCACTGTTATGTTTGCTCAAAATGTTCGAGACACTTTCATTGCTTTTGATATAAGTATTTGTAGACGAAAGTTCCGAAACCAAAGTTGATATGTAGTAACATTTTCAAATGATAATAGTGTTGTTTGCTGCTTTGTCTGCAGGAGCGAAGAACAGTGGGCAAAAAAAAATTTTGTACTTAGAAAATTCCTGCGGGATATTATTTTTCCCGCAGGAATTTTCAGTATATTAAGAATTACTGCAGGATTTTTTTTATTCTGATAAAAATCCCGCAGGAAATTTGATTTATCAAAATTTCCTGCAGGATATTTTTTCAAATCATTATTTCTTAACTATGTATGAAAATAAGATAAAAAAGTAGCAAATTTACACATTGTATCTTTAATTTCTACAATCCTTGAATATCTTGGGTACAAAAAAGTCGACATCTGTGAAGAAAAAAATAGTTAAATACTATATGCCAAAAATCATTCCAAGGAATGCATGTGTCGCCTGCGAAAAGGTGACACTTAGGAATCACTTTTATATAGGGTGTGACAGACAGACGCACAGACATACATACAACGGAAAAAGCGGTCCCCAAAGTGTCGCTATGTTGCACAGGCGACACAAAAATGTACCCTTAATGTTCATTTAGTTCTATCAAAAGTAAAGGGGGAAAACAGACAACAAGGTTTAAAATATTGGAATTTTTTGTAGGAAGAGCTACAGTCCTGCAACCCACTCGTTAGACAAAAAGGTGGATAGGATAGGATGTAGGATGCAGGATGTAGGATAGAAAGTGGATAGAATCATATCCTACCCTATCCCATCCCATCCTATCCTATTCTATCCTATCTTATCCACCTCAATCGTAGCCATTTCTATCCTACATCCTATCCTACATCCTATCCTATCCTACATCCTATCCTATCCTACATCCTGATAATAACTTATAAAAGGCTTATTCTGTTACGAAGATTGTGTCAGGATTCATTAAGACAATCTTCATAGACACATGATAGAGACAGCTCGAGTCTTTGAAGTTTGAAAATATGTGTTTCAAGTTAAAAATTTCAAAGTTTAAAGATATGTATTACGGTGAATGAAGGTTATAGGTACAAAAAATCCAATGTTTAAGCGCTTAAACACACAATACAGTATTGTCCATGGATTCCGAGTAAAAAAAAAAACAATTGAGCGAAAATAGGAATCAACTCGACTCCCCTTCTTAATCTGCTACTGGTTGAAAAAAACAAGGCTAAAGCTAATCTCTGAAGAGGATACTAGTGATGCGAACTGAACATTACACTAAAATCAGATACATAGTGAGTGAAAAATCTAGTGTATTACCGTGATATTATCTAAGTATCATACATGTATGTACAGTACGTCCATCGCTATCTTTGTCTATCGTACATCTATCCTTTCGCATCAGACATCAGACATTGCACATCGTACATCAGACATCGCGCATCGTACATCAGACATCGCGCATCGTATATCAGACATCGCGCATCGTACATCAGACATCGCGCATCGTACATCAGACATAGCGCATCAGACACCATATTGTATCGTATCAGACACTCTATCAGACACCGTATCGGTCACTCTATCAGACATCGTATCAGACTTCATCCGTCGCCCTATCAGAATCTTACTCAGACATGTTTATGGTATCACACATCCTACTACGCTTCACGCATCGTATCAGACATTGTTATGTTTGTAAAATAAGATTAAACCTTGGTTGTCTCAATAAAAGGAAATACAACCTCGCTCTTGATATTATCTGTGATTAAAACCATCTCTTAACTAAAAATAGAGCATCTCAGTTCTGTAACCCCCCCCCCTTCCCTTGTCAACGTCTGATTCTGAATTGGGTCAACACAAAGAAGACTGAATTAGTTCGAATGATATGAATGCAACGTTTAAATTTATCAAATTTTTCTTTCACTGCAGCTACGTTAAGGCACTCCTCGTTTTCACGTTGCAATATTCGTGACATTTTTAAAAGACATTTTCAATAATGAAAAAAGGACATCCTCCAATAAAATTCCTTTATGTATTGTTTAACACTAAACTTGTACTATAAATTCAGCCAATAGTGATGTCATGTGCCACATCACAAGTCACGTGACAACTATTTATAACATGCAAACAATGAATTGTATAAAACGAGCTGGCGCAACGCCATTCCTGCGATAACAGTCCTATACTTACTACCAAAATACCTTGTATGCATTGCCATTTATGGGTTCAAGTGCGCACTTTTCTTCTTTTTTATATTTTTGGAATAAAAGACGATTTTTATCTAAAAATTGACTAGAACAGCCCTAAACTCCCAGTATTGTCATGCATTTTAAATAGTCATAGACAGAATCGACAAAGTGCCTACTTAGATCATGGAAGACAACCATCTATCGGACTAGTTTAAATCGACCCACACACATAGCATTACACCCCAACAAACCTTTCTGCCTCTGAAATAATAGATAACCACAAATCAGCTCTTGCTTCCTTGGGCTTCGACACTACCAATTTAGATTTAGATTTACCATACTTATACTGCATACCTATAATGCATAAGAATCCGTACAAACAACGTTTCATCGCTGGTTCCTCAAAATGTTCCACCAAATCTGTATCGATCTTACTCACCAAAGTTTTATCTGAAATCAAATCTGAGCTTCAAAAATATTGTTCGACAGTATATTCTCGCAGTGGTATCATCCAGATGTGGATTTTAAAGAATTCGAAGGAACTTTTAGAACATCTGAAATCCACTCATTTTAGTAGAGTCCATTCGAACAAAGCCTTTGATTTTTCGACACTTTACACTACAATTCCACATTCTAAATTGAAACAAAGACTCGCAAAAATTATAAGCAGTGCGTTTACAAGTAATCGCAAATACAAATTTATTGTTGTAAACTATGACAAAACTACTTTGTAAAAGAAAAGTCCGATTCTGAAAACAAGTACACTGAAACAGACATTATTAGACATTTTTCATCGTGACGGACTTCGCATTTCGAACTTCGTACTTCGCACTTCGAACATTGAATAATCAGTGTCGTAGCTGCCGTTCAAGTATAAACTCATCAGCAGAGTCATCTACATTTTGATAAGTATACTCAATGGAATTGGAATATCGGACTTCCTGTTCTACTGGTGCGTTTTTTCGGCAATCCACTTATAAAATTTCAGTGCGAAGTTCGAAGTGTGAAGTGCGAAGTTCGTCACGGTGAAAAAAGTCTATTCAGATGTTAAACTTTCTGATCAACAACATTTTTGTGGTATTTGGAGGAAAGGTCTTCCAGCAAATTGTCGGAATTCCAATGGGGACCAATTGTGTTCCACTCCTTGCCGACATTTTCCTTTACTTGTACGAAGCTGAATTCATTCAATCTTTGGTCTCTGAAGGGAAAGGATACTTAGCTTCTAACTTCAACTTCACTTACAGATACATAGACGATGTCCATCAATAATCCAAAATTCGCGGATTACCTGAGCAGTATCTATCCTTCGGAGCTTGAAGTCAAAGAAACTACAGAGACAAATAATTCAGCATCCTATTTGGACATAATGTTGTCCTACGACACTGATGGTCACATGAACACCTCACTCTATGACAAACGTGACGACTTTAATTTCAGCATTACAAACTTTCCTTTTTTTGAGTAGCAACATTCCTTCATCGCCTGCTTATGGCATGTTCATATCTCAGTTGATACGCTATGCCAGAGCAAAGAAGGGAGGAGATCTCCAACAATGTAAGTACCAAATATACGGATTTTGTTCTGAGAGCTAGGCGTCTTTCAGATAAGCTTCTCAGTCAGGGATATGTTTGTGACCGACTAACATCGTCACTGAGGAAGTTCTACGGTCGATATGGGGAACTCGTCATATACACTATGATGTCCCACTTTCCAGAATGATGGATGCTATTCTGTCATAGACCATTTAAACCATCCAATCAAAGATTGTACCCTATATCTTCCAAAATGGAAGTAACCGGATGTGACAGTTCCACCGAATTGAAGCGAAGGGTGTTGCATGCAAGCATGAGATGCTTACTCTTCCTGGGCACCTGGTCTCACTCTCATGTCGGGAGTTCGCTTCTTTTCATATGGTGGAGGTTTTTGTTTGTTTGCTTTGGTTCCTGTTTTATCCTGATTTTGTATGCCTTCTGTTTCTGATTTTCTGGGTTATCGATTTTTTGCTGCAAACAGGGATATGGTCATTATCCATATTTGTCATTGTAATTTCAGCCTGCGCCATGCAATTTTATACCATCGCCATACGACGATATATTTTTCAAACGTATATGGTGACTAGCGAAGGGAAGCAACTCGTAGTTTATAACAATCAAGGTCGACTTCGCCGATTTCGTTCTCACAGTTTTGTGGCCTTTAAACACAAATATTTTCCTGAGAAGATGAAATAAATACTATGTTGCGGAAAATTTCATTGTCTTTGAATCCAAAAAGTAAAAAGATTAAAATGTTTGGCAATCAGTGAAATCTATTTTACAATTTCATCACTCTTACGCAACGGTGAGGTGGCGTAGTGGTGATGACGCAGGTCTGCAAATAGCACATTTCCGAGTTTGTCCGGAATATCGTTGTTGGTCCGAATAGTTGCTAACATGTCATGTGACTTTCGCAATTTGTTATCCCCACTTACTTCCGGTATAGATAGCAACTATGTAAACAACGTTATGCAGACGTCGTATTCGCAGAATACTCTGTACTATTGTGCCGCAGTTGGTTGTTTTAGCGATACCAAAAAAGTAGGAAAGTATGTGTACATGAATGATGTAACAATTTTTTGCCTTCCCAACTGAAAAAAAGGACCCAAAAGCAAGGAGAACAGGCAACAGAGTATATTACTTTGGGTATTTCACAACCTGCATTTTATGGTGACATTACTAACAAGATAAGAAGGATCAAAGATAGACAACATCACTATCGAAAATGCGTCAGAATCATCAAACGCCTTTTATACCGTGGGTATGTCACCAGACGGACACTAGGCTTGGTACTTGACCAATCTACAGTCTTGTACAAGCGCATTCTTAAACATTACACTCTGACTGACTGTGACGACGGGACTCCATGACGGGCCCTGTCCAAACCTCTTTAGAGAAGACAGGGCCCCGACCACCTGTCCTCTCTGAATGTCAGTCGGACTTCTCGGGTGATACAAAAATGTAACATACATGAGCTCGCGGCGGCAGAGCACGGATTGTATTACGTACGCCCTCTTTTTATATTGTACGTTCTTCGAGACCTCTGGGTAATCGGAAAAGTGGGAGGGTTGTGCGCACGTAATCCAGGATAACCACACCTTCTGCTATTTCCGTGGCAGATGACCGTCCTAAGTCGGCACCGGTTGCCCATTGGCCTCGTTGGTTTATGTGTAGTCCTTTGTGTTTGATGTTTCCGTGTTGTGCGTTGAAGTTCCTTGTCCCTTATGCGTCTCTTTCCGTGCTTGTCTGCTTTGTGTTTTTGCATTGGGTGATTTGGGGTTTTGCTGTGTGTGTTACAACCGGGTGTTGTTGGAGATTCCCTCCTTTGTTTTATGGCTAAATCTGTTACGACGTGAGAACTGCGACCCTCCTCGTAATCACAGACTATGTTCTTGCCACTTTGTGGATGGCAAACCTACAGTGACTCATCCTTATCCGACTCTGTTCGGATACAATAACTACAAAGAGGCCAAGGACCCACGTCAAACAACCTCCATAGACAAGAGGGTATATCCAGTGGATTCATGCACCCAGGTGTCAGAAACTGGAGATGGTGGAAGCCAAGATCGCCATGGGAGTTTCATTTCACAAACAGTAATTAATTTGACTGAAGTTTGGAATAGATAAATCAATTTTATAATTTTCCATATTTTCATGCACTTTCACATATCATTCAATTATATATAGGAAAATATATATGTTATGACGTGAGAACTATGACCCATCTCGTAACCATAGAGATGGCTATGTTCAAGCCACATTTTGGATGGCAAACCCCAAAAATATATATATATATGACCCTCATAAACCCATCTTTTTACATCAGATGGTTGTGGCATATCCAGGTACAACAATCCATACTTAAAAACAATAGAAAAAGTAAAATTTAATGTGTTGGTGAACTATTTATTTATACCATTTCTAATTCCAGATCTAAATATCTTTTTGCAGGTTAAATCTGATAGAGAGCATGGATTCCACTGCCAGTTGTTCACGAGGAAATTATAGAATTTTTTTATGAAGTTTATGGTAATTTGTTAGATTACATATGGAAAAGAATACCTGAAATTTACTTTTAATTGTTAATAGACTGTACCAAAAATAGCTTTATTCAAATTACACTGGTTGCCCATTATGACACCATGCTCGATCTTTGAATTGAGAATAATAAATTACTGATTTCAGTCAAAGTAAACTTCTGTGGAAAAACCCACACAATTTTTGAAATAGTCTGTGTGATTTGTGAATAGTACTTATGTAATCATGACTGTCTATAATTAAATATTGATGTAAAAAAGAACAATTTCAATCAGAATTGCTATGATACCCTTTACCCCCAAAGTAGTTTCTTTAGAGATACATATGATTTTATATCTAGGCCTTTTCAAAAAGTTTGAATAAATCAATTCTTAATATTACAGATTATTCCACGAGACCCAGTGCTAACGTTCCAGATCATGAATATTCACTACAAAAGACTGATAAGACAGAATACAGCCAACAAGATATGTCTACCCAAACAGACATATCTATGGAGGACAAATCAAGGCTTCTCCTTCTTGAAAAGAAATGTGAGGATCCAAATACATTGTTAAAAGAGTCTTTCATAATGAAGGTCACAGAAACTGATGCCTCAGTTATGCAGTATACCGGTGTCCAGACAAAATCGATGTTGATAGGAATGTTTGGTAATTATTATGTAAATCATTAAGTAAACAATTGTGTCCCTAATATAAATCTAAACTTCTAACTTGTGAATTTGCGCAAATTTTGCAATACGTATCATTTACCTTCCTTTTGCATTACATTTATCTGATTGAAATGTGTCCAATATGAATGTTAAGTAAAATGTACCAAAAATGCACTTTCTCATATAAAGACCTTGACCTGCAGCATTCCACTGCACTTTCTCATATAATGACCTTGACCTGCAGCATTCCACATGTACAAGTACTTGTTAAGAGGTCACTTGAATCATGGTATCCCTTGAATGACTGCTTACTACAGATTAGACTGTATTTTCCATATAAGTGAATATCATATGACCTTGTTACATGATTCTTAGGTGATAGCACATGTACTAGCTTAATGTTGTTCTTTTATATTAGGAATTCTGGATAGAGCCTCTACAAGTACACACTACTGGAGTGGCCAGAGCAGTGCAAATGATCCTGACAACCCAACCGATTCAAGTCACACAAACAACCAAGGAAAGTAGAGAGGGCCATCCAGAAAACTGTCCAAATATGAAGAGTTCATCATGACACTAGTCCGTCTACGCCTAGCTCTTTTTACCTTTTTTCTGGTAGATATTTTTGGTGTTTCAACTACAAGAGTTTCATAAATTTGTATTACCTATGTTAATTTGATGTACAATGTCTTCTCACCACTGTTGATTTGGCCGTCATCTAAAGTTGTGAAGAAATTTTCACCTAAAAGTTTCAAACTTGCTTTTCCTAACACTGTCTGCATTATTGATTGTACAGAATTTTTTATACAGAAGCCAAGGTCTCCAACAGCACAGTCTAAAACATACAGTACATACAAGCACCACAATACATTCAAATCTCTGATCGGTGTTTCTCCCTCTGGTGCAATCATTTTTGTTTCAAATTTGTGGGGAGGAAATACATTTGATAGATTTATAACTAAATCTTGTGGATTTTTGAATCATGTACAGCCAGGTGATGAAATAATGGCAGACAGGGGTTTTGTGATAAGAGACTTGTTATTGAAAAAGAAAGCGAAGCTAGTAATTCCACCTTTCACCGCACCATGCAAATGGGGAAAGGGGAGGCGCTTGGCACAAAGAGACATTGCAAGAACAAAGTGTATAGCACGCATGAGGATGCACGTCGAAAGAGCCATTGAGAGACGCAAGAACTTTCATATTTTAGGTAAAATTATGCCTCTTACTCTAAAACCAATGGCAAATCAAATACTTAGAGTCTGTGCCTTTTTGTGTAATATGCAGAAACCTTTGGTAAAGAAGTTAATATTGACATGTAGTGTTGTCTTCATTTAAAACAATGGTAACAAATATTTGTTCATTAGACAAAGACTTTATTGCATTATCACAAGGGCATCAATAATGTATCTTTCATAGAAAGTCTTACATTTTCTCACAATTTGTTCATAAATATGTTTGTCAAAGTAAATTCTGTCAACTTTATATCCTTTTTTTGTGAAAAGTACAAAGTCACACCAATTTCTTTTACATATACCCAATTGTCCCTGAATTTAAATATACCAGGGTGAATTTTCTTTTAATTTAACTTCATCATTTTCATTCAGATATACATAATAATGATGATCTGTACATGCTTCTTTTGGTGTTTTATTTTGATACATAAAAGAACATTTTATTTCCATTAAGCCCTCTCCACAACATTTACACTTTACTACACCATCTGGAGAGGCCCCTAAATATGGATTATCTATATCAACAAATTAACCATTTGTTTCAATACTAGACTTTTTGTGAATTTTCTTATAATCTGTTGTGTACATTTGTCTTGCTACTGATTTATACATTTTCCCAAAATCAACAGATAGTGTATTAAAAGATCGTGATTGCCCAAGGATTATCTTAGATAAGTAATTTTCATTGGCATCTGTGAATTTAAAATGTAAAATTGTGGAAAAAATTCTTCCCCTTCTCTGCTTAAACCACTCTGGATTCTCACTCTGCTTCTTTGTATTTTGCTCAATTTTTTCGACCGCTTCTTTATCAAAAATTTTCTTCATGGCATCAAAAACATTATGAGGATTAGATTTGGCTACTTCAAAAACTGTAGGAACATACTCTTAATCACTATCATCACTTTCTTCATCTCCTTAATCATATAAAGTTTGTTATAATAATGCTTCTGTACCTTTACAAACTGCTTTTAATTCTTTTCTCACTGAATCTGTAGAAACATTTTTGACAGCTTGATAATTTTTACTAGTTGGGGTTTTCTTAATGGGAATTTTAGTGTCAATTATAATGTCAATATCATCCACCTCCATGGGAACCGACTCCTTACGTGGCTTGTCCCATACACATTCCACATCCGTCCCCACCTCCGTCCCCTTTCCTGATGACGGATACTAAAATCACTGACGGCAAAAAGTAGGGCCACACAGTGCTTACATGTGCCATTGTCACTGAAATGAAATTGTATTATTAATATTTTACATTCATGGGACTTTACTTAGCACATTGTTATATCTGTTACAAGTATTCATTAAGAATTTAAGATTACAAAATTTCATGAATCTTATTCGTATTTCATTATGAGTATATATATTTTGAGAGTGTATATCATATAATTAAGACAACTTACTACCAGATATATTATAATAGGTATGATGATGTAATACTCAAATCAAATTAAAGTTGGATAAGTAAACTTATCAAAGAACAGAAGGTCAAAGTGTGTCAAAGTATGAACTGCTATAACTCAATCATGACACTTGAAGCATAACTGAAAATAGAAATACATCAAATAAAAGAAGTGAAATTGAACAGAACCCAGTATAATTAAACTTAAATCAGCTACATGAAATAATGGAGAGATTGAGATTTCCTACAAATTAACTTGTACGGGTTAACCAATCAAATGGTAGCTTGAAATGGTAGCTTAGAATTCCAATGGGGACCAATTGTGCCCCACTCCTTGCCGACATTTTCCTTTACTCGTACGAAGCTGAATTCATTCAATCTTTGGTCTCTGAAGGGAAAAGATACTTAGCTTCTGACTTCAACTTCACTTATAGATACATAGACGATGTTTTGTCCATCAATAATCCGAAATTCGCAGATTACCTGAGCAGAATCTATCCTTCAGAGCTTGAAGTCAAAGAAACTACAGAGACAAATAATTCAGCATCCTATTTGGACATAATGTTGTCCTACGACACTGATGGTCACATGAACACCTCACTCTATGGCAAACGTGACGACTTCAATTTCAGCATTACAAACTTTCCTTTTCTGAGTAGCAACATCCCTTCATCGCCTGCTTATGGCGTGTTCATATCTCAGTTGATACGCTATGCCAGAGCAAGTACGAAATATACGGATTTTGTTCTGAGAGCTAGGCGTCTTTCAGATAAGCTTCTCAGTCAGGGATATGTTTGTGACCGACTAACATCGTCACTGAGGAAGTTCTACGGTCGATATTGGGAACTCGTCATACACTATGATGTCCCACTCTGCAGAATAGTGGGTGATATTCTGTCATAGACCATTTGAACCATCCAAGCCAAGATTGTACTCTATGTCTTCCGAAATGGAAGTTACCGGATGTGACAGTTCTACCGAATTGAAGCGGCGGGTGTTGCATGCAAGCAGGAGATGCTTACTCTTCCTGGGCACCTGATCTCACTCCCATATCGGGAGTTCGCTTCTTTTCATGTGGTGGAGGTTTTTGTTTGTTTGCTTTGGTTCCTGTTTTGTCCTGATTTTGTATGCCTTCGGTTTCTGATTTTCTGAATTATCGATTTTGTGCTGTATACAGGGATATGGTCATTATCCATATTTGTCATTGATCAGTTCGATACTGAACAAAATATTATTCAACATGTTCAAATTCAACAGAATGTTGCTTAATTATTATTTTCTGAAATACCGAGGTCACATGATTTTTTTAATACTAGAAAATAATATATATGGAAAAGATTATTAGAACACTCTTCATGCACAAACAAATCAACAAAAATTGTCATGGAATATTTACATACGCAACACATGCGCATCCTCCAGATAGGACTCTACCATTATCCTGGATCAGCACCCAAACATCATATGGTGTGGCTGTCTGTCGAGTTTCTGGGACACAGGTAGCTTTGATGTACCTATAACTATCTTGGAGGACATCAGAAACAGTAACATTGTCAATGTAACCGGCCATATACAAACGGAATCCATTGTCATTCTTACAGCATTGTAACCGTTGGTTGTCCCAACTACACATGGTCATAAATATACTAAAACATCACATGGTTGCAAATTTGGCATGGATCTAAGATCTGTGTTCCACACTTTGATACTTGATGGAGAGCAAATGATTATGTTTTCACCGTTCTTTACGATTGTGCGTATTTTCGTGTCCATGACCTCATAATCAGCATTACTATCGATTGCAAGCACTTCCAGATTCAGTTCTCTAGCCAGCTCACATAGACGAACCAACTCGATTTTTCTCTCGAATGAACACGAAATACCTCGTTGATTGAGAAAATATTTCAAATCGGGAACTTTACATAACATGAAATTGGTATCCTCGAGTGTACTGCAGCTCATATTTGCTTGATAAAGGGATTGTAAAAGATAAAACGTTAGAATAGCGTCCTTTGCTACTCAAACCGGAAGTAGGTGGGGATAACAAATTTGGAAAGGCGCGTCTATTCTTCGAAAAAGACGGTATTCCGGACAAACTCGGAAATGTGCTATTCCATGATCGCGAGTTCGATCCTTGCCGTGAATACGTTATTTTTCAAAGTTTTTGAGAAGTTTTTGCTTTTTTTTATTGTTGACTCAGTGAGAGGCACCATGATATCAATAGGCATTGTTTCAGTATATCGTATTGCATGTATAGTTATTAAAAGATATTTGTACAGTACAGATGAAAAATGTGATATTAGTAAAGAGAAGATTTAATTCTGTAACATTTCGTTACTAACATATAAATAATATCTTTTATTTTAGCTTGTGATATTCAATTTACGTGGCCTAAGAGAGAGAGAGAGAGACAGAGAGAGAGAGAGAGAGAGAGAGAGAGAGACAGAGAGAGAGAGAACGGGGAGACGTGAAAATTCTATATCATTATTTTTTTTTTCATTCTAATTAAAATCTTAAAGAATTTATGTCGTTCAATTATTTATAATTGACAAAGTCCAATCTAAATGTTACGCACGCCACCTTACTTAGTAACTTCAAGAAGAGACCAACATCCCCGCAGTTTAATATTCTTTAAGCCTTTTTTTTAATTTGTCGTCGGTAGTATTTTCTTTCCCCTCTTTAAGTTTGGCCTTTATAGAGAATTTATTATAATCTTGTCATTATCATTTCCTTGCTTTCACTTTGTTTAGATTGAAAGGCTGTATCCTCCGTTAGTTTAACGTCAGTTTAAAAAACGAATCATCTATATATAAAAAAAAGAATCCATACAGCCTTCAAGCTTGTCTAAGACTTTGAGTATCATCCGCACGTGGTTGCTAGGCAAGCATTTTCATCAAATATTTGTATAGTACGTTATGCCATTCAAGTATTTTTACTATAGATAAAAGTTATAACATATTCCGCAAAAAATTCAATCATACATAAATATCTAACTCGATGATAAATGACAATTAAAGGGTATCAAAATTTGCAAACGACAATAGACTCCGTGTTGATGACGTCAAAATCTGAGGTTGACGTCATTTCGCGCCATATTTGAAGACGTCATTTCTGAGGAGTGCATTAACGTAGCTGCGACGCAATATTTACATGTGTTCAGATTTTCTTATCCCAGATTTGTCGGATTCACTATTTGATGTAAACTGCTAGTACTTTCGGTTTCAATGCCGCTCGAAGAAAACGTGAAATTCGCATAGCACTAAAAGGGTTTAAATCCAAATAAAGGATGCTGCCTGTTATCCATATTCACAAAGATCCATATGAGGGTTCAATGATCTCTTGAAATTTTAAAGTTTCGGTAGACAAGGGCACAAAACGAAGGGGAATTTGACCCATATCTTAGCCTACATGTAAGACTGGGCCATTGACCATTCGCAACACAGTTCAAACGAAGTTACAAAAAGATCAGGTCATCGAGGACATCAGCAAGCATGTTCTGTAGACTTGCGCTGCAGATAAAAGGAAAATACATTGTACTTCCAACAAAATGTTAAGGATGGTAAGTCAATATCTTTCTCTTTTAGTGGTTCCGGTAGTACAGGTACCGCCAATGTAGTTCGAATCACGGGAAACTCGGACCGTGGGACACTCGGCCCTTAGTAGGTCCACTCTATTAACTAACAGAAGGTAAATTGTTCTGAATAAAATATAAAACTAAAATCAATCGACCCGAAATATATTATTTTGTGTTCTTAATCAATGTGATTTTTTTTGGTTCAACAGATTGATGTTTTTACTTGTGTCTTGAGACCTATTTCTATCTATCTTACTTCAGAGTTACAGTTCAGTTTAATTATATATTCCGCCTCTACTAGGCGTACCGTCCGAAGACATAAGCTGTATGTTGGATTTTGACCTATGCAACGGGCCCACCTGAAGCTGTGAGGGTTCTTTTACGTGCCTACGCCTATCCGAGACACAGGACTTCCGTTGATAGTCCCTTCCGAAAGACTAGGCTGGGGTTACTTGGCTATATAGAAGGTGTTAGCCCACAACATCTGGAGAGGCTCTAAGTTGGTAATCTTCCCTCCACCTGGCGCTCGTCGGATTTGATTCTGGTCAGTCGCATGCTTCACTGGGCACGAGTCGACGTACTAAGCGCTCTACCAACTGAGCTACGCCACCCCAATAAACTTTAGTCACAAGAAATAAATATAGATACCGTATATACAAAATTCGTACTCTAAGTGTCTGCGGTTTCTGGTATGGTATGGTTTATTAGCAAACAGCCATTAAGGCTCATAAGCATACATACAATTATACAATGTAATACAACATATTTCATACACTGTGAGTAGCCAACATATACATTCTTTAGATATGGAATAATGATATACTAAGTATGTGATATATTTATATGATGAAAGAAAGAAAACATTCGAAAATTTGAAAAAAGGTGTTTTTTTCGAAATGTAAATGATGACAGAAAAGGGAAAATATTTCTTATAAAATGTTCTTGTGCAAGTGGTGGAGGAAGGATGACATTGGCCATATATGCTAACAATAAATAAACAATCATATACACATTTATACTTTTTAAACAAAAATCTTGATTTTTATACTAAACAGTCATGGAACTCGTTTCTTGTTATATAATATAATTAATGCATATATTGAAACTGAGGAAAATAGGTACATAGAATACTGTATGAACATGAGAAACGGAAATTAATCAAAACTATCTCTTAAAAAGGTTGCATTCTGTAAAAATCGACCTAGATTACAAAGTTGTTTTCTATTATGCTGGGAAAAAAGTTGAACCAATTTAAACATGGATGGTCGCCTCCAGTAATAATTCTTAATATATAATCTGCGAAACTGAGAATACAGTGGACAAACTAAAACAAAATGGTACTCGTCTTCAATATCGTTACATGAACAGAATTTACATATACGTCTTCCTCTTTCAGTATTATTATAGCGTCCTCGTTCTATAAATAATTTATGTGAAGACAATCTATATTTCGATAAAAGAGAAGTAAATTGAACAGGTATATACTTTTTAAAGTAATTCTGAAGTGAAAAAGTTTCAGGTAGATATTTGTAGAATAGACACTTAGTGGAGTTTTCAAAAGCTATATTTCTTTCTTGAATAAAGTTATCGACTACCCTTTGTTTGAACAAATGTAAGAAAGTTTTATCTTCTGGAACATACTGAGAGTACCATACATCACTGAAACCTGACATGCTTAGGAGATATTTAACATTACTCAACCAGGAGTTCGGATACAGGTAAGTATACATTTCATCATACAAATTCTTAAGAATACAATTCTGCGTCTTCAGAAGTTTTTACCAAAATTTAATAATCTTAATCTTTCTAATAGCTACATGTATCATGGGTAAACGTCCTAATTCAGAATAAATCATATAATTCTGTGTACTGCCTTTAACTCTAAGAATCATTTTACAAAAGTTCAAATGTACATTCTCTACGTTTTTTCCAGGATGAAAGCCCAAAACTTCACTTCCGTAATTCATGACACTTGAAACATAGGTATCAAAAACACTGAGTTTGGATTCTACATTCAGGTAAGTATCATTACATATTTTGGTAATCCCAAACATACATTTTCCCCCTTGCATTGCAATGGTTTTCTCAGTAAGGTTAAATTTTCCATTGTAGAATAGATTTATACCTAAGTAATTGAAAGAGTTTACTACTTCGATCTGTTTATTGTCATAGTACCAAACATCAGCATTTCATAACCTGTACCCAGAACGAAAAACTACTATATTTGTTTTATTTACATTTACCTCGATACCCCAGTCTCTACTATAAGAATGTAATTCGTTTAAAATATTCTGAAGTTCACTTCTTGATTCTGCAAACAGGACAGCGTCATCGGCAAATAATAAAAGGAATAACGATAACTCTCTTAAATTTACAGGTTCACAGTTCTTGGTAATAAGTTCCGATTCGAAATCATTGATGTACATAGAAAAGAGGAAAGGTGACAATGCCTCACCCTGCATCAAGCCTTTTGTGGTCGAGAAGAAATCAGAATATTCAGAATTATGCCTTACACAAGACTTGGCATCATTATAAATCTGCCTGATAATGTATAGCAACTTTCAAGTGATTCCACTTCGCGCTAACTTGAAGATTAAATTATCCCTATCAACTGTGTCGAATGCCTTCTTATAATCAATAAAGCAGCAATACAATTTCTTTTTCTTGTTTAAATATAGAGAAATCAAATTATGTAGGGCAAATATTGCTTCTGTTGTGCCACACCCATGTTTAAATCCGAATTGAGCGTCTGATATTATGTTATTCTCTTCTGACCATTGTAATAATCTGTTGTTAAAAATTGAAGTAAAAATCTTCGATAGATTACTGACGAGAGTTATACCCCTGTAATTGTCCGTATTGTCGGTATCCCCCTTTTTGTGTAATGGGATAATGATACCCGTTGACCAATCACTCGGAAATTCCCCAGAATCAAATATAATATTGAAAAAACGAGCAAGAATGGGTACCAGGATGTCTTTGAATTTCATAAAATATTCGTTCAATAGGTGGTCGATACCACATGCTTTGCCACTTTTAAGTTTATTTAATGCATCATGAACTTCTTTTTCATCTATAAGTCTATCTAATTCTTGAAAGATTGACATATCATTGGAAGTTAAATTAGCTGTTCGAGAATTGTCATCGCTTTAAAAATTTAAACTTTATTTATTTTACAACGTTTAACAAACAAGTTACACAACTTATATTAATGTCTCACGTTGGCTCAGATGTTGGCGTGAGGGGGTCCAAGGAGCAGGAGGAAATCGGAGTACCCGGAGAAAAAACCCATGCAGAGCCCTGGGTGGGGAACCACCTACCCTCCCACATAAGACCCTTTGCCGAATCTGGGATTCGATCCCGGGACCCTAGAGGTGAGAAGCGAGCGCGCTACCACTGCGCTAACCCGGCCATGTCATCGCTTTCGATAGTTGTGCTGCAGACTTTTTGAAAATGTTGGAAGAAATCATTACATGTCAGTTTAGTTTTGTTATTCTTTTTCTTTCGAAAAATTTTGTGGAATTGCTTCGGGTTCCTTGTTCTTAGATAGTCTAATTTATTTCCTTCAAAACGTAAATATTCTCTCTTGCACTTATTTGCATGTCGTTTGTATTGCCTTTTGGCCTCAAATAAATTAGTACGATTAAACTCTGATCTATTACGATTAAAAATTCGAAGAGCAGACTTGTATTCAGAATAAAGCATTTTACATCTATTGTCAAACCATACTTGGTCATCTGACTTTCTGAGTTTAGAAGCGTTTTGTATGACAATTTTACCAGAACAGAAAGGACTAAATATTCCATTCAGAATACCTGTGATCTCAGATACTCCCTGATTTGTACTAATTTGCTTATTGTACATGCTATCTATCGTTCTGTTCATTTCACATACACTCGACTCGAGGACTATTTTCATTTCATCTACCATATCATCATTCCATTTATAGATAGTTTCATTGTGAGATCTGCCTTCTTTTTCTGTTCTTTCATTTATCTCTGAAAAACACCGAATGCTAAATTCTATTGGGGCGTGGTCTGACCACATATTAAAATCTTTAATCTTGAATGACTGAATGATGTCAAAATATCTATAATCTACCAAAAGATAGTCAATTACACTGGACCCCAGGTGATTAAAAAACGTATACTTCCCACTATCCGCATCTGATACCCCCCCCCCGTTACAAATTCGAAGACCAGATGCCCTGCACAGTTCTAATAACTTGCGCCCAAATGCATTGACATGCTTGTCCTCACTAAACCTAGCACTCATTTCAATATCATTAGAATATGAAATCAGATCAGAGATATGTCTAGAAACATCTTCTGCAAGCGAGTCATGTTCAACATAATCTTTCCCCTCCCCTACACGACTATTTAAATCACCGGTCAGTATAACGGTACCTTGAACAGAGTACTCGGCTATCTGGCTCAATAGAGCGTCAAAAAGATCAATACCGTATTTCTCATAATAAACACTGTTTTCATGTGGTATGTACGTACAGCATAGATATATGTCACGAGATGACTCTGTGATTTTCAACCATAAAATGCTATCACCAAAATACTTGCAAACACTAACAACATAGTGTAATCAAAGATTACGAAGCTCACCTCGCGGCAGCAAAGTTCAATTTAAACATATCTCTAAGTACATGTATATTAAGAAAATCACTCAAGTGGAAAAAAGTAGGTCAAGGTCATTTTAAGAAAGTTTGATCAAAGATACATCCAATATGCAAGTTTGGTTCATGTAGCACTTATTCTTTGCTCAATATTGGCCTTCAAAGGCAAAATCACTCAAGTAGAAAAAGTAGGTCAAGGTCATTTTATGAAAATGTGATTAAAGATACATCCGATATGCAAGTTTGGTACATGTAGCACTTATACTTTGCTCAATATTGGCCTTATAAGGCAAAATCAGTCAAGCAGAAAAAGTAGGTCAAGGTCATTTTATGAAAGTTTGATCAAAGATACATCTAATATGCAAGTTTGGTACATGTAGCACTTTAACTTTGCTCAATATTAGCCTTTAAAGGCAAAATCACTCAAGCAGAAAAGTAGGTCAAGGTCATTTTATGAAAGTTTGATCAAAGATACATCCAATATGCAAGTTTGGTACATGTAGCACTTATACTTTGCTCAATATTGGCCTTTAAAGGCAAAATCACTCAAGCGGAAAAAGTAGGTCAAGGTCATTTTATGAAAGTTTGATCAAAGATACATCCAATATGCAAGTTTGGTACATGTAGCACTTATACATTGCTCAATATTGGCCTTTTAAAGCAAAATCACTCAAGTGGAAAAAGTAGGTCAAGGTCATTTTATGAAAGTTTTATCAAAGATACATCCAATATGCAAGTTTGGTACATGTAGCACTTATACTTTGCTCAATATTGGCCTTATAAGGCAAAATCACTCAAGCGAAAAAAAGTAGGTCAAATGCTGCATCCGATGCATGGGTTCACCTCAGCATCCCAAGATGAATCACTTCTGCAAGTTTGGTTACTGTAGCATCAGTACTTTGTCAGATACTGAACTACCCCAAAAACTTTAACCAGATATGACAAAGTCATTCAACTGGAAAATGTAGGTCAGATGCTGCATCCGATGCATGGGTTCACCTCAGTATCCCAAGATGAAACACTTGTGCAAGTTTGGTTACTGTAGTATCAGTACTTTGTCAGATACTGAGTTACCCCAAAAACTTTAACCAGACATTGACAAAGTCATTCAACCGGAAAATGTAGGTCAGATGCTGCATCTGATGCATGGGTTCACCTCAGCATCCCAAGATGAATCACTTGTGCAAGTTTGGTTACTGTAGCATCAGTACTTTGTCAGATACTGAACTACCCCAAAAACTTTAACCAGATATGACAAAGTCATTCAACCGGAAAATGTAGGTCAGATGCTGCATCCGATGCATGGGTTCACCTCAGTATCCCAAGATGAATCACTTGTGTAAGTTTGGTTACTGTAGCATCAGTACCTTGTCAGATACTGAGTTACCCCAAATCTTTAACCAGACATTGACAAAGTCATTCAACCAGAAAGTAGGTCAGATGCTGCATCTGATGCATGGGTTCACCTCAGCATCCTAAGATGAATCACTGGTGCAAGTTTGGTTACTGTAGCATCAGTACTTTGTCAGATACTGAGTTACCCCAAAAACTTTAACCGGACGCGGACGCGGACGGGGACGCGGACGGGGACGCCGGGGTTATAGCATAAGCTCATCTCAACTTCGTCGAGGTGAGCTAAAAAGGAGATAAATTCTTTCTGAACAATACAAAAATACCCCCACCTTTACATTTACTACGAGGAAAAGATAACATAGAAAAATCATTTGACAAATGTGCAATATCTAACTCAGTATTTTCTGTGTTCCAACACTCTGAAAGAAAGATAACGTCATAGTCGTAAAAACAATCATAAAAATCGCTGTCACCAACCTTTCTGTCAAGGCCGCGATTCACATTCCAGGCTAGAATGCGCAATGACGATCTATCCTCCGCGTCCCGCTAATCGCCAATACGGCCGTCATCACCACCTGTTTCCGCCTCCATCGGTTCGCGCACTTTTGCGGCTGTTTCTTCACTCCCGGCCTCGTCGTTCGGACCAATGATCTCGCTACGGGCGTCACGGAAATCGTCACCGAAATCATCATCATCAGGGTGGTAGCGGCGCCCGTTGACATATAATCTATCACGCAACAGCTTCACTCGGTTTCCCTGATCTCTGAATTCGCGCATTATTGGGTACAAGTGCTTCCGGTTCTCCTCAACTGCGGCTGGAAATTGTAGTCGGATTCCGTAAGGTGACCCTCGAAGCTTGTAGGCGTTATCTCGCACTAACTGCAAGTCGCTCTGGTACAGAAATCTAGCGACCACGGGCCTGGGTCTGCCTCTGATAAAGCGTCCAAACCGATGTACATTGCTAAACGGGACATTTTTGTCGATGCCCAGCCCATAATATAGGAATCTGCGCACCTTATTCTCCGTATCCTCCTGCCTAGTTTCCTCCAAACCTGTGAAAATCAAGTTCATCTTCAATGAACGACATTGTAAATCTGTCACACGCTCATCTATCTCTTGACTGTCCTGCTTTATGCTCTCTACACTTTGACATATATGCTCAATCATCCTCTCGTGTCGGCATCTGTCCAAACTTCCGCTCATTTCCTCGAGCCCCTTTACTCTATCGGACACACCAGCTATTTGTTCTCTATCCGCTTTCACGAAATCCTCAATTTGGGCCATTCTTCCTTCGAAATTTTCCATCCTCATATTCATTTCACCAAGTTTTTGTTCAATCACATCAATTTTGTCTAATTTGGTCAGCTTCTCCATGATGAAATTAAGTTTTTTGTCCTGTTCAGCAAGCGTCGCCATAATAACGTTATCTCCACTGTCGGGCGTTGTACATGTAGGTTTGGGGGTAGACGTCCCTGGACCCACAACATTCATGTCGGTACTACCCGTCTTAACTGGCGTTCCATATAATACATGAGTGGCTGCGCTAAGAATCGAACTCATAATAGAACCGTTAGAACTGTTCTCACTAGTGATACTTTGATCGGACACTTCTTCTATCTTCCTTTTAGCTCCTTTTTTCGCTTTTTTGGACTTTTTTTAGTTTTTCCCCATTTTCACATTCAAAATTCAGTCACACACAGTATAAAATCCGATAAAAACATGGTTTTTAAGGTAAAAACAATATCTAACTATCGGAGCAAATTTTCAACACGTCCGACCGCTTCGATGACTACTCACTACTATAGTTAAATAAATAAATCAATAAAAAATTGGCGAAATAAATTACTTTGACATATCATCAAGTAAAATGTATGCGTTTGGAATCGTATTTTTCTTAAATATCTCTTGTCTTTTTTTCATATATACATATATATAGATCTCAAATATTTTAAGGATATATGAGCTTTCTTAAAATATGGTAGTTCCAAGTTATCTAAGTGTACGGGCCGAGCGGACCTATAACATGTATGGGCCGAGTGGACCTATAAAGGGCCAAGTGTTCCACGGTCCGAGTTCACCTGTTACCTTTAGTTCAGTATGTTTAATAACTGAGCTATGGGGATGTCCCTTTAGCTAATTCAGTAACTTGCCGGACTGCGTAGTGAAAGGCCGGGTAATTGCAAACACTTTACTATGCAGTTATTTTTTTTTTCTTTTGACATTATTTGAAATTATATATATTGGCACCACTTGATGGATTTCATTTTCTATTATCATTTGATACAAAATCTACTTACTGCTTAACATTATGCATCGGTTTTGAGATCCCAAATACAGACTGCAACCATCTGATTTTTACATGCAAATTTCCCTGCCTCCGTCGCGTCGTATTATCATCGGATGCTACTTACATGTTGTTGTATATACATGTATGATAATAGCATTTTAAATCTTTGAATGCAAAAAGCGAGGTGAATCGGGTAGTACTTTAATATAGTCTGACAGTGTTCAAATCCTAATATAATTTGCTTCAGAATTCTTTCAGTTATATATATTCTCATTCTAACTATATGGGCCCCATGTATTCATGAACATTCATAGATATTACATAACTCCGGAAGCCAGTTCGTGCCATGTTATATTTTTTTTTTACTATTTTGTAGTTACGAGAAACAAATCTCATAGTTACTAAGAGAATTTTTTCTCGTACACTTAGGAGAATCTTTTTCGTAACTACGAGAATATTTTTTTGTAACTACGAGACACTTTCTCGTTACTACGAGAATCTTTTTTCGTAACTACGAGAAACTTTTTTTCGTAATTACGAGAAACTTTTCTTGTAACTATGAGAAACTTTTCTCGTAAATACGAGATAGTAAAAAGATATATGACACGAACTGGCTTTCCAACATAATACAATATATACAGAAGGGCTGCAACGATTCACCACGGTTATTGATGATGGTACGATACACGGTATGACAGTGTCTACGTATCGAGCTTTTAGATACAGTTGAATAACAACTTTACGACATTTGCAAAGGGTTAAGTTTCAACATAGATTACAATATATGTACAAGGCACTTTATATAAAGAAATGCAAGGTAATTATTATTACAAATCCAAATTCAAAATTTATTATTACATCATAGAATTGCTCGCATATTGGGCAATTGGAACTTTTCTTTTATACTAGTAGAAAATACAATTTTAGAGTTCCCAAAGCTATATTATTTTTTTTTCAGCTATAATATAAAGCCTCGTATGGAACCCTGATATTGTACCATTTCACAAGTTAGACTGTCTCTAGAAAGTACTTGATGGGTAAGTAAAACTGTTAAAATTCATAGGAATTTATGATTTCCGAACTGAGATCTGAGTTGATCCTTGTTGCAATGAAAGATTGTTAACTTTGTAAAGTTGTGCCAGATTTTTATCCGTGACTATATGTTAACGTCATTGTATTGTAGAGAGATATAAATTCACAGAAGCTATAGTCTATTTAAGAAATGACTGTAATAATTTTTCTGTCTATCGATGTATAAACAAAAACCGATGCACAAACTATATAATACGCGAGCTTCAGTCTCATCAGAGACTTCTGGTTCTGTTATTATAACAACCGGAACTCTGAGTATTATACCCCTAATGCCTTAAAATAATAAGAAGTCATAAAAGATTGATATTAAAAATCAAAGTTCTTACCATTTTGTCATTATATCTATATGTAAACTGAAGAAAGTTGGATTTAAACTTGAGAACTTGAAAATAAGGAAAATTCGAACACATATTTTTTTTGTTAATTTTAACTTAGGTATCGTTGGGATATATCGATACTTGGATCGCGAAAAAGATATCGCGATGAATCGGAGTATCGTCCAAGCCCTAGTATCATGTAAGATACTACCATTAAATTCATTAACATGTTAAACGTCTTCAAATTACATAATATGTATGATTTTATGTGATGATTATGTGTTATGAAATTTTTAGATCAACACACAATGACAGATGGACCTGCAATATTAGTATGTTAACAACTATCATGGATGAAGGTCAATAGATATAAATATTTTTGCTTTGACGTAATACATGTATCTCTTGATTTTGACGTTTGATATTCTGATACAAATGATGAGAAGACAATGCCAGCTGAGGGGGTTGGGGGAGTGTAGGGGGTCAGTGCATTTTCTTTGCCTATGTCTTTCTACATTGAATCAGTTATATGTTAATTTCCATCATTTTTCAGGGGTGCTTAACTATTCAAGAAAGGAACTCCACATTACATGAGGCACATCTGAAATCAAGAAAAACTACACTTGTCTCCAGACCACAGGTGTTTGATGCTACATGAATATATCAATATTTGCCCATCAACAAAATAATCGCCATATACAAAAGGAAGCTATTTATATCTTGGGATCTCCTATTTACTTGAATTTTTTTTCATGGACCATATATCAGCTATTTTAAAATTTGTTCTCACTGTTACATTAATTTGAAAAACTTAAACTATAGCTTTATTATACATTAATATATTACTTTGATAAGACCTTTATTTTTATGCAAGTTAAAATTGAAAATGTCGAAATAGCAAGTTGGCATACTTGAATATGCATGCATGCAGCAATTTAATCCTTTTCATACTGTTTCTGTGTTTCAGAGTGAAATAAAAGTCTATAAGTGATACAGTCAGTTTACTTGAAGTACATGTAAATTCATATGAAGTCAACACTCAACGCTTTTTTTCAAATCCCACTTACGTTCATCATATGCATTGTCCATTTCTATATAATTATGCATATATTTGAATAAATATGTTTAAACTAATGTTACTTCCAAGGTCACTCTGTTAGTCAAACATTTTACATGTAATTTATTTTAATTAACATTTGTTATCACAGTAAATGTCATAGCGTAATCAAACGGTAGATATATAATTAAGAAATTTCAAGATCTTGGATAGCAACCAATTTAGATTTAGAGCTCAGTAAAGTCTACCATCTATGTCTACATTAAGTCATAGGGTCCTTTTATACAAGGACGCATATGACATTTATATACATCCCTGTTTTTACACAAAGCTACAAAAATGAAACAACATAGTAAAATGTAGTGATAACTGAAAGGCTTGTCTGTCTTTGATTTCAGCAAAATTAAGACTTTTTATCTATATTTACATTTATTGTCAGCAGTCTGTATATAAAGTGCAATGAATTATACAATGTCATAAGTTAGTCTTCAACGATCCTGGGTTAAACTTTGGTCTTTCTTTTAAATTTTCTCTTTTTATATGTGATTCAAGTTTTTAAATTATATATGTGCATCTGAAATCTTGTTGAATTTTCTTGAAGGCTCCAGTATCACAGCTACACGTTTACAGAAGCCAATTTTGATAGTATTGCTGGAAAGGATATTGGCCTGGATAGTTCAGGCTGTTAGAACATATATCTCTTCAAATAATGGCTAAATTGGTATCTGATGAAATTTCTGGTCATTAAATAGACAATTTTCAAATTACCCCAGTAGACTTGTATTTTATACAGACCAAGACCCAACATGACATCATTTGACGTAACTTTGGACTGTGATGTCGAAACAGATCTATGACATAATAATTTAAAATAACGTCAAAAGTTGTGATGTCTGGTCCTAAAGTGTCTAAAATGTAAGACTTAAAGCCCCTTTACACTTTCATGAATCGAGCTACGACTCCAAAAAAGATTATCTTTCCGTGGCGAGTTTGGACGCAAAATGTTCGATGAACCTACGACGACAGTACAGCTTGCTATGGATTGGTACGGGTTGATACAAATCGATTAAGAATTGCGAAGGATAACTACAGACATTATCCCGACTTTGCTACGGATTGCTGCGACACGCGTACCGATTGATACGGATTGCGACGACATGTTTATGGATAGATATGAATAGGTACGGATTGCTTAAGAAGACCTACGGATGATCACAACTCCATTACATATAGCAACGATTTGCGCAAGGATAGCTTCAATTTTAGACTTGAATTTTCTTTGTACTTTTAATCATAATCATTTACTTAAACATCTAATAATTTCGAGTCAGTATGGTCTGACTTGTTTTATAATAGTATTCGGGTTTTACATGTTTTAACTGAAATTGATAAGTTGTTGTATGAACTCATATAAATTGATCGAAAAATGCACAGAATACCGATAGATTTGAAATTAACAAAAGACCCAATCCCTAGACAAGGCTATCTGTAGCAATCCATAGGTGAGTCCCGAGGCTATCCGTAGAAATCCGTAGGTGAGTCCGAGCAATCCGTAGGACAGTCGTAGAGCTATTTTAATAAAAAAAATGTCCTGGGTTGCTACAGATGTGCTACAGTTGCTACCACTCCCCAACTGATAATTAAGACTTCACTACGGGTTGCTAAGACTCCCCTACGACACCGTTACATATAGAGTTGTAGAAAATTTGAACATGCTAAAAATTTTCTGTCTCATCCCTGATTGCTACAGATTGTCAATAAGGAAAGCTACGACTTATCAACACTAGTGCTTGATCGAACTACGGATTGGTTCGGATAGTTACGGATGTAAAAAATCTCCGGATCCGCAGCTATCGCGGCCCCATCCGTGAAGATGTGAAGGGGGCTTAAGGGTAATATGAAAATGGTCTATGACTTTGCAGCTAAAAGACTTATGGAACCCAAAATATTTTGCTATATACTAACACTCTAAGCCCCTGGCCGAGCCAATGATAGTCGATACCTATGCATTTGACAGGTGCAATGAAAATTTTTGAGTGCTCCTAGTTGGACGCTCTGTATGCATAATCTTGTTAGATGGTCTCACATAATGGGCTATAGGGCTCCGTCAGAGGCACCCTACAAAAATTTGAGGTTTACCCAGCTGCATGTTTACTTGAAACCATGAGACACATAATGAGAGACAATTAAATCCAATTTGAAAGTTCTCCCTCATAGGTGACCTGGCTAACCAAGAAGCAACTCTTGAGTTTCCTTATTTACAGTGACAGGCAGAATGGAGAATACATATGTGGCCGGTATAACCCGAGAACTAAATTCTGCTATCGGAGCAAACACTCTTATCGACTGAGCTAACCGGGCACGATACCCAAACCGTCATAATGGAAAATGTGACCGGTCTTGGATTTAATCCCGGCCGAGACCCTCGATCTAGCTTGCTGACATGTCCAACGGTCTGATCGACTGAGCTAACCTGCAGGCATGATACCTTGAATTTATTTATTTTATGGTCAACATGGTCAATTGTATTACAAGCCATAATCAAGAAAAGATGAATTTTTTTTTCTAATATAGAACTATATACTGTAGATGAGAGTCTCCACAATTAATTATATTTAACAAAATTGTGTTATTTGCAAGATCAGGTCCGTCTCGTATTCGTATTTTTGGAGTTCCCTCCTTTGTTGAAGGAGCACCAAACACCTTTAAAAAACTATCTAAAATATGTATCTGAATAATTAAATCTCTTTCCTCTGTGTCTTGAAGAATTTCCCGAAATTCATGATTCTGGAAAACGAATCTATCATACGGTGTTTCTAATAATGCGCGGACGATCGCAAATGTTCGTGTCAGAGGAAATTCGGGTTTCTACCGACATCCAGCTTGCGATATCTTTTAAAATCCATATTTAGACTAGTGTCATGATCGCAAAAATTTTAAACTCTGATACATATCTCAAATAAGCTTATTTTTAACACCGACTCTATAACTCTGCACATCGAACTCCCGTTCGACCACGATCAATTACTTTTTTTTTCTAATTTTGCCTTTGCTATTACTTATTTCTATCACTTCTCAACTGTAGTATGTTGACTTGTACAGTCTTGTATAATTTTGAAATCGTTACATTAATTTTATTCGAAAACTAATTAAAGATTTTGAAAAAAAAATCCTGAATACGATAGAATATATAGGATTCGCTTTGCCTGATAAAATTTGTCTGATACGATGTCTGATAAAATTTGTCTGATAGGCTTTCTGATACGATAGGATTCAATCGTATCAGACATCGTGCAACAGACATCAGACATCGTGCATCAGACATCAGACATCGTGCATCAGATATCGCGCATCAGACATCATGCATCGCGCATCAGACTCTATCAGATCGTATCCTATCCTATCCTATCAGACAAGATAGCGATGGACGTACTGTATGTCAAGTAAAAAGGTAAGAGAGAAATTTGAACCTTGTAGGTAGACCTCCAGTACTTCATTGTAGCACTCTTGAGATCATTCAAATAGGTGTAAAAGAAGAGAAAAGAAATGCGGAATTCCCTTTACTATCAGTCAGAGCGGATCCAGAGGGGGAGATGAAAGGGAAGTCTGGCCTACTCGAGGCAGAAGCGGAATCAGGGGGTGCAGAGGGGGCGTCCGCCCCCCGGCACTGGCCCAAAATTTTCCAAAAAACTGGTATATTTTGGCCCATTTTCAATAAAAATAAGCAAAATTGCCCATTGAACCCCATCCCCCCCCCCCCCCCCCGAAAAAAAGGGCGCTGGATTTGCCTCTGCGAGGTACTAAATACCGACTCAATAACGATAGGGGAGTAAATGGAGTTAGAAAAAGAGGCGAGGGCTCGGGTTTCTATCAAAACGAAAAGGGACGTTTCTCAATCTGATTCAATGAACAAAAAAAGGTTCACGGGGTTTCAGGGAAGGCTTCTGCCCCCTTGGCACTGGCCCAAAAAAGAAAGCGCTGGATCCTCCACTGAAAGAGGGGTACAAAAGAAAAGGCGAAAAACAATGAAAACGGACGGCAAGGATCGAAACGCAAGGGCGGATTTAGGGGGTAGGGGTTTGGGAACCATCACACCCCCCCCCCCCCACTCCCCGGTTTCCGATTTTATTCGGTAAAATGAGCACTTGAAAAAAAAAACTGTAAAAGAAGTAAAAATTGCTTAATGTCCACCAGAATTCACCATTTTGAAACAATATTTACAAAATTTTTGTGATATATATTCCATCGCATATCGATTCGATACCGTATCAATTGGAGTATTTTTGGATTCGTACAGACAATCGCAAAGTTTTTGTAATGTAAGTCGCTGAAGGGGGTTTCTGTTTATTATGCCCGAAAATTGGTCATTATTCAAAGTAGTTTTTGTATCTTTTATCTCAATTTTTATAGCATTCAATTTTTCAAAGCTTATAAATCCATCTCATACACCCCCTTTTTGGTACTTTTATCGTCTTTTTTTTTTATTTTTCATTTATACTTTTTTTTAGTATTTTTGAATAACATAAAGTTAGACAATGCATATACAATACATGAGACATCAATTCTCGTACACCATTCACACGTCTTTCATATTTCTATATTAAACTAATAGTATATCAGTGTATGGAGAGTTTTCCCCATTTCTGGTAATTCCCCCGGAAAAACAACCGCATGGCCGGCATAGTGCAGTGCTACTTTGGACTACTTAAAAGTTGAATTCCTACGCGATACGAGAACTATACTCCGGATCTTCATTACAAATAGCTCTATAGACCATTTTTTCACTCCAATAATTGCATTGGAATCATCATTTACAACTTGCACTCATTGTGTCGTTTAAAATGTTTTTGTCCAAATAATAGTGGTACTATTTCTTACTAAAGTAAGACTACAGATTTTTTTACCGTTGCACGGTTCGTGCTGGCCCTAACTGGGACATTCGATTCTAATGAGTAGTTGGCTTTGCCAACTCAAAAACCATTATTTTCATAATTATTGATGTAAATTGTGTCGTCTTCTTCAAAATAAAACAATATTTTCATTCATATTTATATGTTAGAATTAGACTGAAAGTTTGCTGTAATTATGGAGTGTTTAACTTTGTAACAGTATCGAGGAAACATATAGTTTATGTTGCAGTGAATTGTTATTGGTTGGGTATGGTATGGGTAGGGGCAGTTTAATTTTCATACTTTCTGGCCATATTACATTGTTCAGACTGAGGATCACTGACGAGGGTTTAGTACCCGAAACGTGCATGTCTGGTCTATGCTGTAAATATATTAGGTTTTAAATGATGCTATTGAATTTAAAGACGTTTAACATTTGAACTACTTGGTGAGTGTCACTGCTGGTGGACCAAGAGTCCCCGAGGGCACATCTAGCCAAGTTCGATCAACTTCGATTGATCGTCTGTCTCTTCAACGCATTTGAAATTTTCTGTTACAAAATTTCTTGAAATTTCTCAAACGTGGTTCCTGTAGCATCATATCCCACCCATTCTGCTACGTCTTTTGGTACATTTTTGGACATAATAATTTTCATACTTTCTGGCCATATAACATTGTTTAGACTGAGGATCACTGACGAGGATTTAGTACCCGAAACGTGCATGTCTGGTCCATACTGTAAATATATTAGGTTTTAAATGATGCTATTGAATTTAAAGACGTTTAACATTAATCGCCTGTTACTCTTAAGTTTTTTTAATCGATCTATATCAAACTTTCCCCAAAAAACGTATTCACATATCAAAATATCGTTTCGTTTTGGTAATTTTTATGTATAAATTAACATTCTCATAATTCAAGTGAAAGTATTGAAATTTTCCATTTTACCTTTTATCTTAGAATGTGTGCTTATTCATCCATTAAGTTGAAACTTGAAAAATCAATTTAATAATTTAAGTTTCTTTTGACTTCAATAAGCATAATGACATTTATTTCGGTCACCTGGACTATCCATTTCTAATTTCTATGATTTATGTATTTTACTAATTTTCCGCTTTTCTGTAAAAATTACAAAAATTCTGACCATACGATTTTTTTACGACACCTTAAACTGATGGCCCACATTATACTCTTTCGTTTGATATGAAATTTAGCCCTGTGTTAGGGGTTTTGATTAAAGTTCCAAATTTAGCGACTTGGTTGCTCTGCTAGATGTACATACAGTTTAGTCATATAACAGAGTAATTTAAACATATATTAATGCAGTATTGCCTTTCATCATCGATTTACCCTAAAATCTTTGCAGTGTATATTATTTTGATATTGCAAAGAAGGAGATAATATAAAAAAAACACAAGGAAAGAACATGAGGATGATAAACTTGGATACTTACTCCTCCCGGGCGCCTGGTCCCACCTCTAGCTTACTAGGGTCCGTCGATGCGTAACTATGTGCTCTATTGTGAGTGCTGTTGAGATTATCTTCAGTATCTTCTTTAACTCATTGGATGCAAAAATAAGGACATTTATAATCAACAAATAATCAATAGATTAAAAGTATTCACAAAAAAAGATCCTTATTTCACAGTGTGCAAGATTCTACTATAATGTAAATTCTAAGGAAACTTACTCTTTGGCTCATCAAATTATACGGCAATCAGTATTCAGTAAAAAAAAATGTACATCGAAACAATCAATACAGGAAGCATCCAACTTTTAGAGGTGATTCTTAACTTAAAAATCAAATCCGGATGACACAAATTAGGAAAGATCATACTCCCCTTCCGATTACTATCGGAAATCTCCAGAAATCTGACCCCATAAATTAAGCTGTAAATTTTAAAGGATTTTACATAGTACATCTTACTATTGAGCTTTACCTCCCAAAAATCAATACAAAAATTGATTCAAAATATTTTCGCACTTCTAACAACAAATTCAGATTCAATTGATCTCATTCAAACATGTGTTGTACATATCATGATCATTATCATGCGAAGAGAAGTGTCAAGTATATAGAAACTTTCACTTTACAGACCATAGAACCTTTGCTCGGATAGACTTTATAACATCTTCTAGAGGCCATTGAAATCTATGACAGTCATTTTCCTTTACTAGAACAACGTCGCGTAATTGAACGTATCTCCTGGTAGCTGTCGCTTTTGACGAACCTGATATGAGTGGAAGTATTTGCTTGCCAACGATGCCATAAGTTGACCGCGAAGTGTTGTACCAAATTCCATTGGCTCTTCTTGGCATCTTTGCATCCAAGGTCGGTTATACCAAGGTTTCCTGTGCAATTCGAAATTTAATGTCACAGTGTCAAAATCCTGAGCCGCCGGTTTAAGAATTGACGGTGACTCAGAATCGGTCGAAAGATGCCCGAAAATCTTTCATGCATTATCGCACAAACTCTATAATGAACATAGAGAAAGTTTCATGGGTAATGTCCTTTCATCTGTTCTCTAGAAGAATGACAACAAGAAAACGTCTACATACGCCGATCATGCGTTACCACGTTTCTTCAATGCGACGCGCATACGGAGGATTAAATATCCCTTACGATTATTTCTGGTTCAGAAGATGTACTTACGCCTTGTTCTTTAACAGCTCCGATAAAGTAAGAGCCTCTCTCCGAACGAAACTGTCTGACAGGCTTATCAATCGCCACGAATCTCCGTATTTCGTTTATAAATGAATCACTACTTATCTCATCAACAAATTCCACATGGTCAACCCTTGAGACAAGACTGATGAAGAGAACAGCCCGGCGTTTGGATGTATTGAGGGTTCCTCAAATGAGTTTTCCGTTAGGATTTGAGTTGAGTTTTTATTTGAGGGAAAATCAATTTCTGTGACGGCGGGGTCAGGCCTTGCAAAATGAATATTTCATTACTAATCGATGGATTTCTAATCGGCCTTTTTATTTGCATAAAAAGTATCGTGGGCGAAGCCTGGAGCATAACTGAATTTTGAAAATTTGTTTGTAAAATACTGTGATTTTCCTTTGATTTTCATAAATCATGGCAAATTATTTCAGACCATGACGTCATACACCACGCGCGTGACGTAACGAGGTTTCGAATACATGACGCGATATTTTCTCAAATATTCAACATTACAAGTAGTAATATTTAGTAATTCGTTTATCAAAAGCATGTTTCGTAGAAATTATACGTAGGGCCGATATGAGGGTTAAGCACACACCCTTATCATCAATCTAAACAAGGAGATATGACGACATACTGTGAAATAAACATTACAGAAGTACCCATCAGTTATTCAGTCTCATAGTCGAGAAGGCAAAGCAAAATCATTACATTTTCCACAGGAACGGTTGCGAACCTCATGCCCATAAAAATACCAAATTACGTAGGATATGATATGTTGCTTGTGCAAAATGAGGTTAAAGACTCGAGATTGGGTATTCAGTTAATCAAACAACTTTAGCTTTGTTCGTGATTTATTGCCTCCTACAGCGAGGGTAATTGGCTGAAATAACATATTAAACTAACAATTACAATCAATGAGTTAAAGAAGATCCTGACGATAATCCCAACAGCACTCACAATAGAGCACAAAATTAAACATCGACGGACCCCTAGCAAGTTAGAGGTGGGACCAGGTGCCCGGGAGGAGCAAGCACCCCCTGTTGGCTAGCCGCACCCGCCGTCGATGTTAATGAAGCATAGAAATGAAAATATGTTAAATCCATGCACTGTCTAACGTTATGTCTATATATAACGTGCTATGGCGACAATGTCAGGGAAGTATATTCAGAACACTTACTGTCAAACCCCTCGCGGGAAACTTTTTTACAAGCTCCACATGGCAAAGGGCATAAGTGTGACACAAATGAGTTAAAGAAGATCCTGACGATAATCCGAACAGCACTCACAATAGAGTACAAAATTAAACATCAACGGACCCCAAGCAAGCTAGAGATGGGATCAGGTGCCCGGGAGGAGCAAGCATCCCCTGTTGGCTAGCCGAACCCGCCGTCGATGTTAATGAAACAAGAAACAATGCTTACAATCAACACACAGTCAATTAATCAAAAGTATTCACAACAACGCAATGCTTTTTTCACAGTGTGCAAGACCCCACTATATATATTGTAAGGAAACTTAC
Source organism: Pinctada fucata (assembly GCA_028142955.1). Taxonomy (NCBI): domain Eukaryota; kingdom Metazoa; phylum Mollusca; class Bivalvia; order Pterioida; family Pteriidae; genus Pinctada; species Pinctada fucata. Next base: position 50,312,092 of record AP027103.1, on the reverse strand, counting down.
TCGTTAGTTCATGAAATTATATGGCAATCAGTATTAAAATGCAAACATCGAAACAATCAATACAGGAAGCATCCAACTTTTAGAGGTGAGTCTTAACTTAAAAATCAAATACGGATAAAACAAATTAGGAAAGATCACACTCCCCTTCCGATTACTATTGGAAATCTCACCCCAAAAATTAAGCTAGATATTTTAAAGGATTTTACATGGGACAACTTACTATTAAGCTTTACCTCTCAAAAATCAATACAAAAATTTATTCTAAAATATTTTCGCACTTCTAAAACCAAATTTAAAATCAGTTGATCTCATTCAATGTAAACGTCTTCAAATTGAATAGCATCATTTAAGAACAGATAAATTGGCAACATGGACCAGACATGCACGTTTCGGGTACTTAACCCTCGTCAGTGATCCTCAAATCTAAAAAGTGTAATATGCCTAAAGGTATGAAAGTTAATATGTCGAAAGAGCGTACCGAAAGACGTAGCAGGATGGGTGGGATATGATGCTACAGGACCCACGTTTTAGAAATTTCAAGAAATTTTGATAACAGAAATTTAGAATGCGTTGAAGAAACGATCAACCGTAATTGATCGAACTTGGCTACATGTGCCCTCGGGGATGTAACCCTCTCGGGTCTACAAATCCTGTACTTCGCGTTGTGTATTTTACTTAGTCATTTTTAACTCGGAATAAAAAGTCCTGGTAAAGTTTTACCGTTTATTAACATACGAAAGTAACATGTTGGTTATAGCAGTATGAGAATCGTTCTCTTGAATCTAATATACAAAATCATGCGCGCAGTATATATTAGGAGCCTGGGATATTTCACAATCATATGGAAATCGCCATCGAAATTTATGACTAAATTGGAATTCAGACGTATAAACAAAGTTGCCTAAACTTAGAACAAATCCTCGCCATTTCGTCTATTGCACCCAGACCGGTGACAGGCGAACCATTATAGTTTCTGTTGCTGTCAAGTGACCTAAGAACACCTCGTATTGACAGACGTAGGGTTACACACTGGCGGGAATGACAATCATTTCTATTACATCAATTTAGCACGTGATCGTAAAGTTAACGTTTGAAATTAGAGTTATCTTCTCCTAGACGATTGGAAATATCCCAGAAACAAAATAAACGAAAATTAATTAAAAACCAAAATACTCAATTTGCATAATTAGTGTGGGGAGAGGCCATATGGTTACAATACTCCCCCACTTAAGAAAATAACCAAGATTTATGCGACCTTGATTAACAATCAATCAAATAATCTTTAACCTGGATGAACTTCGTAACATCCATCTAAAATCTTGAAAGGCAATTTTCGCAAATACTTAAACTTTATTTCGGCGACACTTGGTTATTTTCTAAATGCATGGCCTTGATACCACAATAATGGACCATTCAACTATTTGCCACCGGGGTCATTTGGTACATACTAATCAAAAACATATCATCAAAACACATGCAATAAAAAGTCATTGTACTCAGTTCCATCAGGAGTGACCCGGTCATTTCCATCATAATAAAAGTTCAATCAAACTGTTCATAACCTGTAAAAGAAACACATTTCCAAAGACAATCGCATCGTCAAATCAAATATCAAAATATTACTGTACAAATGCATGCATCAAACATCAATGACATTTCATCAATAATTGCAATATTATCATAACATATGACATTATAGGCATTACACATTTACTCTGCTTTTTCACTAAATAACACATCACATGGATGCACTTATTCTCCTTACGGCCATCATCACGGTATGACATCATTTCCGTTGATTCTTATGTTCGTTTTTGGTCCTTCTTCGTGAACTGAATAACCTCCGAGGAGTAAAACGAATAAATTGGACCTCGATGCCATCGTGAATTTAATTTTTAATCATTGCGCAATTATCATCAATTTCTTCTTCCTTTTTCGTCTTAGGATCACGGTCTTGTCTTCTTCGTCCAGACCCATATGTCTTTTCTCCATCCTCAACCTCCTTTGACGCATCTTGGCATTTGTGACGTAACCAAGATCTTCCCGTAATCCGGATGACGCCATGCACCCAGAAAAACGACGGGGTATTCATATTCTCATACAATCAGCGTCTTATTAGGAAGGTCAACAAGTACAAAATAGTTCATATTCCTCTTTTCGCAATGACCGATTTCACTCTGCCAATATCAGCGAAAAGTGTTCGTATGTTGTAGTGACGGGCTGGTTACACATCCGGCCACACGGGTAACATCGTGCACAGGTTCACCTGACGTCACAGACTCGGGTTTCTTCTTCGGCTTCGTCTTCTTAATTTTACGTGTCTCTAAGAATTGACCTGCGCGCTTATTCGTCTCTTTTTCACACAGCAGGCGTTTCCATAATATCAACAGGTATCAAATGTTCAAGGGTAAACTACATGTCTGGAAACTAATTGAAAAGTTCATTATTCAGCACTGTTCTCTATATACACATGATATATTACTCCCAGCAATAAATCTATCTTGATAGTCTGCATCATTGTTTCACTGTATAGGCCGCATATTGAGATTAATTGTTCATGGCAGTTAAGCGACACCTGGCTTTTCTCTGTACCTCTAATTGACCATAATTTTGAATTTTGCAAAAATAATTTAGAAACCTCTGTCAAATCTTATAATGAAAGTTCCAAACTTATTTCTTTTATCAAAAATCAAACAAATTAATAAAACGATATTAAAACAAGAAGCTCGTTTCATTGTTGTAAGACGTCGTCAGTATATGTCAGTAGTCTGCGTGCAAACTAAACAAAAACAAATTACAGCTGATAAATTCCAACACTGGGAAAAGGGCAACAAAGGTCAATATCGTTAATGCTCTAATCTGAGGTGAGAATTGTAACACGATCACCAGAGTAAAAGTCATTCATAAATCCTGCACTAAACCAGCGAGATCCAGATAGAAATTACAAACAAAGAGCAAATATTTTTACGATGTACACAGTGACTTATCCAGGGTTTCATTTTATATCTATTTGTCCATCTTTTACGGAACTAATTTACTTTTTCTGATTTACTAGTATCCAATGGTATTAATTAGTTTCAGTTTATCTAGTTTTTTTTTTACGATTTATATTTCCATATTTCCCTCCCTGTCTTGAGATAAAAAATTGGATTTTTTTTTCTTTTTAATTTCAGATACCTTTTAAGGAGTTGGGATTCGATTGACTAGATTTTTTTTTATCTTCATTTTATTGTAAGTTTCTTTCTCATCGTTCATTATACTGATACCTTAAGGTTTTGAGAAGTCATAAATTTTGTTATTTCAAACAAGTTTTTCATAAGAAGCTGGGGATCAAAAGATGGAGTATTTTCAACAGTTTCCTATTGGGAAGCCTTTTCATTTTGTAAGAAACCCTCTTCCGGTTTTCCGGAAATTGCATCTATTTCCATTTGTTCATCTTCACGGTTTTGTTCGGGAGCAATCGGTAAGCTCTCTGATTGAGGATTTGAATTAATGTTCGTATCATCGCCCATGTCGGTACATGTCTCGGGCATGGCACGAGTTCTAAGTCGCCTCCGAAGTTCCATAAGTGGAATGTCATCTTCGTCAGACGAATCTTCTCTCTCTTGAATTCTGTGTCGTATTGCAACGTCTTGCGGGACAGGCTGTTCCTCATCACTGTCTGACTGTTTGGGTGGGACTACGTACGTCGTTTTTCGCAAGATGTGTCCTGCCGAATCTCTCGGAACTTTCCATTCATCAATTTTCGCAGGCCTAAGATGCCTAGCATGTGTCTTCGTGGTTTTGCCATCTAGCTGATTTTTCACAATGAATGAAAGCGGACCTGTTTGATCAATAATCCGGAAGTAAGGTTGCCACTTCACATCCAGCTTGTTATCCCTCCTGTGATTCCTAACGTACACAGGGTCTCCTATCTGGAAATTTTCTTCTGTACTGTGTTTGTCTGCGTACTGTTTCTGTTTCCTTTTCGCTTCTTTCATATTTCTGTGAACTAAAGTAAATGACTTGTGTTGCTGCTGAAGAGCTATTTTGTGTAGATCTTCGCCCACATATCTGCGTCTTGGCTTCAAGATTGTGTCCAAGGGAAGCACTACGTCTCTGTTATAAAGGAGAAAATAGGGAGAAAACTTCGATGACTCGTTAACATGAAACCTAATGGCGGCAAGTGTTTGATTCAAATACAAGTCCCATGTTTGAACGTCTTCTTGGATATTCTTAGACATGACGTCATGGAGAGTACGGTGAAATCGCTCCACCTTTCCGTTTGCTTGGGGACTGTAATATGAAGTTTTGATATGATGAATGTTCATTTCATCCAAAGTTTCCTGAACTTTTCTGTTGACGTTTTCTGTTCCATTGTCTGAGATAATTTCAAGAGGACAGGCGAATCTTGGGAAAATTTCTTCTAAGATCAGATGCACTATTCGTTCTGCAGACTTGTCCGGCACAGCAAAAGCCTCTGGCCATCCTGAATAAATGTCTATGAAGGAGACAATGTATTTATTTCCAGACAGTGTCGTCGGGTACGGTCCTGATAAATCCAGCCCAATCTTTGCAAAAGGGTAAGGCGGTACTACGGTTTCCTTGATAGGTGGCTTTGACTTCCTTGAGCTTCTTGTCTGACACGTGACACATTTCTCAAGGTATCCATGTATTTTCTTGTACATGTTCGGGAAGAAGTACTTAAGACGAATGGAATCGTACGTCTTATCTACAGCCATGTGTCCGAGTTGATCATGATACTGCCTGAGGACGACTGTCTCCATATCTTGAGGAATATACAGTCTTAGCTTGGGGTCCTCAGAGTCAGGTTGAGAGAGATAATAGAATAGTCCTTCCTTGTCTTCGAAGTAGTGTGTCTGTTCAGCCTTTGTAGCTGATCCTTTTCTCAGTCTATTCTTAAGTTTGACGATTTCTTGATCTTTTTCTTGTTCCTCCTTCAAATTGAATTCCTCTGGTAAATCTGATACCGCTTTCGAGATCTCATCGCGATCTTCGACATGACAACTTGCAAAGTCTCTTGGATTAAATTCATTTGAATTGATGACTCCTATCTCAAACGCTCTATCATCTATGTCTGGCTCGTCTTCGAATTTAGATTGTTTTGACGTCTTCTGATGCGGTATCCGGGACAACAGATCAGCACAGTGATTGTCTCCACCTTTGACATACTCGATTCTACAGTTGTATCCAGCGATGCTTAGAGCCCATAGCTGTATTTTCTTATTTTGCATCGGTGAATCTAAGAGATACTTCAGAGGCTTATGATCTGTCTTGATTGTAAACTGAGCTCCATGTAAATAATGATCCAACTTTTGAAGTGCGTAGTGAATCGCAAAAGCCTCTTTCTCTATTGTCGACCACTTTGTCTGAGTATGACTAAGTTTGTGTGACAGGAAGTAAATAGGTTTCTCGTCTCCTTCGTCGGTTTCTTGAGTAAGACACGCACCAATACAGTTGACACTAGCGTCTGTGTATAAGACATACGGTTTGTTTGTATCTGGGTATGCAAGGAGTGGTACTACTGTAAGACTTTCCTTAAGATAATCAAAAGCATGTTGACATTCCTCTGTCCATTTGAATCTGGCATATTTCTTCGTCAAGTTGATAAGTGGCTCTGCTGTCTTCGAGAAATTTGGTACAAATCTCCTGTAGTAACTGCACATACCTATGAATCCTCGAATTTGTCTTACTTTCTTGGGGGCCGGCAAGTTTTTGACCGCTTCTACTTTCTTTTGATCTGGAGCTATGCCATCTTTGTTGATTACAAAGCCTAAGTATTCTGTTTCCTCCTTGAAGAAAGCGCATTTCTTGAGTTTGAGCTTAAGATTGTGTTGTCTTAATCTGTTGAATACTTCCTGTATGTTTCTTATGTGTTCCTTAGGGTCGTCCTTTGTAAAGATTAAGATGTCATCTAAGTATGCCATTGCAAATCCTTCACATCCTTGTAAGACGATATTCATAAGTTCTTGAAAGACAGCTGGAGCATTACTCAATCCAAACGGCATTCTATTAAATTCAAAATGTCCTCGATGACACGCGAAGGCTGTCCTCTCCTTGCTTCTTTCATCCAAAGTTACTTGCCAGTATCCATGTCTTAAGTCTAAGGTAGTAAAATATTTTGCGTTTCCTATCAGAGATAAGATGTCGTCAATCAAAGGAAGAGGAAAAGAAATCGGTTTCACGATCTTGTTCAGAGTTCTAAAGTCGACACACATCCTGTCACTGCCATCCTTTTTCTTTGCTACCACTAAAGGAAATGACCAAGGAGATTGTGACCTTCGAATGACCTTTGCGTCTAACATCTCGTCTATAGCCTCATCTATCACTTTTCTTTTGTTCAAAGGTGTCCGATATGGTCTATTCTTGATCGGATGATGACTTCCGGTATCTATTTTCATCTGTACTGTCTTTGTTCCACCAAGATCTGAGTCTTTCTTGGCGACAAGATCTTTGTTTTTCTTCAGTAACTTGATGATTTCTTGGCGCCTTCCTTCGGGTACATGCAATTCTTCGAAATCTGATTTGATTTCAGTCTTTGGCTCATCAACTTCCATTGGTTCTTCATCGTCTAAGGTCAAAATATCTTGAGGGGTCAAAGTTCTAGCCCTCCCTACCACGCTTCCTCTCCTTAGACGGTAGCACTTATTCGTCTCATTAAGAATTAAGACAGGTACCTTTAAGGAAGATTTGACAGTATTCACTGATTCCTTAAGTGACAGGCCAGGTTCATCTAAGATACAACCGGGGTCAAGGCTCGTGACCTCAAGAAGTCTTGCGTTTGATAATCGGAAGCCTTTCTGTAACTTAACATGACATATAGTGGCGGTCTGCGGTTCGATCAATGTCTTTTTAGCTAACCTTAAAATCGAGCAAATATGAGTGTCTTCGTCGAGCTTCACGTATGTATTCCCTACTTTTAGCATTCCTAGGTCAAAGTAAAGGCGAACTCCATATTCCTTCAACCAATCTCGTCCTAAGATAACATTCTTGGTAAGCGTCTCTACCACGTAGAAGTTTTGAGACATTCGCAGTCCGTTTATTGAAAATTTCAAAGTTGTTCGTCCTAAAACGTTTATCGGCGCGCTGTTCGCTGCTCTTAAACTCTTGATCACACGCGTTAATTTTGGTTTTGGTGATAATCGTTCAAAAATGTTTCGACTCATAAGGGAAACTTCAGCGCCTGTATCTACCAAAGATCGATATCTCGAGTTGCAAATCTTAATGATACAAGAGCTTGGGTTTCCAGCTATGTTTAAATCGGAAACGGGTTTCTTACTCTCTAAATTTCTTTTAGAAAAATTTCTGCTCTCTCCAACGGCTTCCTTTTGAAGAGAGCTTTCAAGTTTCCCTGGTTCCGCGCACTGCTTGAACGCCATTGAGACCTTGTATTAGAGTAATTCAGAGCCCTGTATCTATCCGGATTTCGGCGGTTTGGGCAATTTCGTCTAAAGTGACCTTTCATGTGACAATTCCAGCACTCTGTGGTCTTAATTTCTGGTGGATTCTGACTTTGCATTTTAAATGAGACCTTTCTTGAACTCTTAAAATAGACTTTATCTGGGGATGATTCGTTTTCATGTTTATTTAGGGAACATTTACGTTTAAGAGGGGGTTCTTCGTTTTCGTCTGTTTCTGGGTCTGAGTAATCAATGGTTGTTTTAATGTTTTGATTATTTTCACGCAATGGACATTCCCAAACTGTGTGTCCTTTAGAATGACATTTGTAACATAATTTTTCAACTGTCGTATCTTGATTCAGGGTCTCTAATGGGATACGCGTGTTTTGATTCTCACCGGTATTTTGACATTTATTTACGCGCATGGTTAATTGACTGTTTAGGTTACTCTCGCCGTAGCTTGATCGTAAATTTTGATTCCCTACTAAATCTGAATTTGTGTAATTAATTAGTGGTTCATTCTTTTTATTTGATCTGAGATTAAAACGCTTTCGTAAATTTTGCTCTTTTATTGCAATTTCTACCGCTTCCTCGTAACTTTTTGGATCACACCTCATGACTCTCATTCTCAAGTAATCGTAACACAATCCGTCACAAAAGATATCAACTAATTGTTTCTGAACTAACTTGAATTCTCTTTCATCAAAAGGAGCAGAATATGCGTCTTCCGCTAATTTTAGCAAACGTTCAGAATACAATTGTACACTTTCTTCTGACCTTTGTTTAATATTACGGAGCTCAGTCATGGCTCGCTGATTATCCGTAATTTCAGCATAGCGCTTTTCCATCAACATTTTGAGATTTGACCAATCAGGGGTTCCGCCCTTTGACTCAATTTCGTCTAAATAACGTTTCACAAAATCTCCAACTGTGCCAGTACACGTCATTAAAACTATTCTCGGTATGTCCGTGTTATCAAGTCGAGCCATTTGTGCATACTTTTCAATATCTTTTACCCACTGTTTAAATTGTGAAGAATCACCTTCAAACGATGATATTGCAGTTTGAAGACCCTTAACTTGATTCGCAATCCATTTAAAAGCATCTTCGCCATTTTCCGGAATTCTACCAAATCCAAAGGTACTACAACTTTTACCCTGAGACGAACCAAAACCCTCCGAACTTCCTGAACCGGAATCCTGACAAATTCCCGTCATGTGAGACATCACTTTGTCGTCAACGTTAGTCATATTTACTTGAAATGCGAAGAAAAAAATCTTAATCAATTTACCTATCTGTCTAGATCAAAAATTCAAAAATAATAAAATTACATGATCAATCAAAATGAGGATACGCACGAGAAAAGTAAATGTGTCCTACCTAAAGTATACATCATTTCAGTGTAATTGCAGTTTAATCCTGGTTTCGCGCACAAGTCCATCCTCTGCATTCAAGGCAATAAATCACGTATATCCCCATGATTCGTATCATTTAGCGTCACGGCACCAAAATGTATTTTGTAAGCCTCTCGGCCTACAAATCATGTACTTCGCGTTGTGTATTTTACTTAGTCATTTTTAACTCGGAATAAAAAGTCCTGGTAAAGTTTTACCGTTTATTAACATACGAAAATAGCAGTATGAGAATCGTTCTCTTGAATCTAATATACAAAATCATGCGCGCAGTATATATTAGGAGCCTGGGATATTTCACAATCATATGGAAATCGCCATCGAAATTTATGACTAAATTGGAATTCAGACGTATAAACAAAGTTGCCTAAACTTAGAACAAGGCCATATGGTTACAGGGACTCCTGGTCCACCAGCAGTGACACTCACCAAGTGGTATAAATGTAAACGTCTTCAAATTGAATAGCATCATTTAAGAACAGATAAATTGGCAACATGGACCAGACATGCACGTTTCGGGTACTTAACCCTCGTCAGTGATCCTCAAATCTAAAAAGTGTAATATGCCTAAAGGTATGAAAGTTAATATGTCGAAAGAGCGTACCGAAAGACGTAGCAGGATGGGTGGGATATGATCATATATTGAACATTTTGAACATATCATGAAAATAACCATGAGATAAATGTGCAAAGTACAATAGAAACTTTCACTTTACGGAACATAGAGCCTTTGCTCGGATATACTTTTAAACATTTTCGAGAGGAAACTGAAATCTATGATAGCCATTGTCCTTCATAATAACCATGTCGCGTTCTTTGAACGTATCTCCTGTTAGTTGTCACTTTTGATATGAGTGGAAGTATTTGCTTGCCAACGATGCTAGAAGTTGACCGCGAAGTGTAGTAACAACTTCCATATTTGCATCCAAAATCGGTTACATCAAGGTTTCCTGTGCAATTCGAACTTTTTTGTGTCAAACTTCCGGTGACCAAGGATCAATCCACAGAGGCCCCGAAGGCCTTTCATGCATTATCGCACAAAATTCGGTCATAAACATAGAGTACGCTTCATGGGTAGGTCCTTTCATTTCTTCTCTAGAAGAATGACATCAAGAATACGTCTACATGCGCCAATCATGCACTCCATCATTTCTCTTAAGCGATGCGCATACGGAGGATTAAATATCCATCGCGATCCTTTTTGATTCAGAATTTGCATGCACTGGTCCGTCTTCAATGAAAGATGCAATAACCCCTAGTTCTTACGCAGCTCCAATAATGTAAGAGCCTCTATCCGTACAAAACTGCTTGACAGGCCCATCAATCGCCACGAATCTCCGTATTGCGTTTATAAACGAATCACTACTTATCTCATCAACAAATTCCACATGGACTACTCTGGAGACACGACAGATGGAAGAGAACCGCCCGGCGTTTAGATGTTGTGGTTACTCCGCGCGTAGTATGTCAAACCATGACCGGCCAAGGCATCAACGCCCACGAACGAGAACGGGGTCTAGGTTTCGATCTGTTTTGCAATGTATATATTCAATCAATCAATCAATCAATCAATCAATCAATCAATCAATCAATCAATCAATATTTTGAATGATTACATGTAGTAGATTCTGAAGATATAAAGGGCATATATACATTTTAGGCACGGTCCATTTGATATTCAGGGGGGGGGGGGGGGGGCTTGGGTTTTTTGTCGGAGCAAGATTATTTTTTTAGCCCCGGACCGGGGCAAAATTATTTTTTTCTTGCAAAGTTGGAGCAAGGAATTTTTTTTATAACAATTGATGTGAATTATATTAAGAATGTGTGTGTTTTTCCAATAGAAATTCTTTATTTTTACTTAAATTACTTTAAACATTACTTTATTTTTATGTAAAACTTGAATTCACTTCTAAACTGAGAGAGATAAAAGATTTTTACATTATGTGATATATAATTTTCAGTATACAAATGTATATAAGGTCATGTAACATGTAAGAGGGCCTGATGCAAGTTTTTACATGTAGAAATGAAAACTAGTGAAAAACTTAATTAAATTCTCCTTCCAAGCTTGTATATAAAATTAGACACTATGGTGATACATTTGTATATGTATCTATAAATAGTAATAAATTATATTGATAATGTATTCAAGCATTTTAATATTGTGTTTCAGTCACATGCATATACTTTTGATATTTTCAAATATGAAGTTGCCATTACAGAAGAAAACTATGGCGAGCGAAGCGAGCCAAAAAATGTTTGTAGAAAGTAAAAACTGTGGCGAGCGAAGCGAGCCGAAAAATTTTCAGGAATTTTCAGCGAATTTTATGGTTATTCTTCAAATTCAGATTACTAGTCAGAGCAAGATTATTTTTTTCTGTCACACCATAAGTAAATTTATTTTTTTCATCAAAATTCAGAGCAAAATTATTTTTTTCGAAAAAAACCCAAGCCCCCCCCCCCCAGAATATCAAATGGACCATGCCTTAGGAGAGAACCAGATAATATAGTTAAGTTTTTAAAACGTAAAAGATCCAAAAGCCCGAACCCCCGACTTCGAGGGAGAGTATAATAACCAGAACTGTATATTGTCATCAAGGGGTTGACACTTGGAGGTTACGTAATATACACATTCCTTGAATTTACCCCGAGGCGTGTTTCATTGCGCAATCTCTACCCCTATGCCGCAGGGGTGTCACGCATCGCTTCAGGCCCGCTGATAACACGAGTGGGAGGAATCTTGAAGAGGTGCAGTGAAAGACATCTAAAGAGGAGGGGGGCGGCTTTCGATAATTGGTAAGATTGGTTTTCGGAAATATTGTCATTCTAATTAAAATTCAACGTTTCTGATCCGTTACTTTACTCAAACTTTGAGTAGAGTAACGGGTCATAAACGTCGAATTTTAATTAGATTGGATATAATGTTTGATTAATAAGGAACGTAGAAAAAAATCATGGAGTCTATACGGAAAAGATCTGTAATATCATAACCGAATGAAACCTCCCTCTCTCTCTCTCTCTCTCTCTCTATCTCTCTCTCTCTCTCTCTCTCTCTCTCTCTCTCTCTCTCTTTCTCATTTTTAATCATTTTCATAAAATAACGATGTGGTCTAATTATGATGACACCAATTTTCGAGCATTTTTCTGAATAATGAGATAAATGGTTTGATGATATATATTTGTTCATGTATTTACATACGCTCGCTATTTTAAATTTCAAATTGAGGGCATGGGCGGATTCAGATTTTTTTTTCAGGGTTGGCCCTAAAATCCGAATTAAAAAAAACAAGAAATTTAAGTCTTTGATTAAAGATTTGTCAGTGTTTCTAATTCATTTAGAAATAAAATATATGATTGGCGATAATATGTGAATCAATGGCGAGTGAAAGCGAGCCAGCGATTTTTTTTTCAGAATTGGAATATTCTCTATAAGAGCCTTTTTCGGTTTCATTACTCTATGTGTCGCTGACCAAGGTGTAATGCATATTGGTTATATATAGGAAAGTTGCATCATTTGAAAATAACGTATGTAATAAAGTATACAAGCGAGCCAGAGAAAATTTTGAAATGCTGACGGCAAAATATTATTAAAATGAAAGATTTCTAATACAAATTCATATTATATTTTTCAAATGATATGACAACAAAAGGGGAATCGGGACTTAATCTTATGAAATATGTAAATTTAAAGAAAAAAATTCCCTATGCTTCGAATATTCTAAGGGGGGGGGGGGGGGGGCATTCCGAACCCAACTCTCTGGATCCGCGCTTGGAGGGATCATAATGCATGCAAATAAAAGTTCGACGTATACATGTATGTCAAACATATATGTCATAGATAAATGCAGGTCAAAATAGACTATTGCATGCATAGAGTGGTCAGATTGTGGAGAGTTTCCCTTTGACTCAAAATAAATCATCGGATGGCTGCCTCGGATATCTTGAATAATTGTTTGTGTTTTATGATTTGGGACGTAGCAATTTACCTTTTTAATGAGAAAGGAAGACTTGGGGGCATTTTCATAGCCGAAAGTCCCCCTGCGGACAGTTAGGTTGGATAATTTTTTTCTCTCAAACCATGCTTACCCGGTTGTATTATATCTCGAGAAGGATTTTTTGTTTGCAAAAAGGTATCCCCTTCCCTCCCCTAAAAATCAAATTGTTGCTACACTACCTTATATCCTTAATGTGCATTATATATAAGATAATTACATAAGCTTTAAAAATAATAATCCGCAAATGCATGGTTTTGCTTTTTTAAGATACTGTTTTTAATAATGAAATTTTGAATGACTCAGAAAGGAATACATAGTGTAGTTAACTAATTTTTATGGTGGCAGAAAGTCTTGTGTAAAGCATATGATATGGCGTGTGTTGAGGGAAAATATCTAAATCACATCTGTATCAATGAAAAAATCTATAGGCAAAACATTGTTCATAATAATAGTTTAGAATTTGATGTTATATCTACAAATCTCTCTCTCTCTCTCTCTCTCTCTCTCTCTCTCTCTCTCTCTCTCTCTCTCTCTGCGGATGTGCAATAAATGAATAAAACGGCCTATGTCGCCTTGAGGATAACAATTCACTGAAAGCTTTCGTACATGTATGGGATACCCTTATCGCGCTTCCCGGAAGCGCGATGAATCCCTGTGCGCCCATCTAATGTAGGTGCGCATAATGTACATGTACTGTGCAGACCAAAATACAAACATGTATGTAACAGAAAGAAAGGAAACAGAAAAGCAAATTTATAGATGACATTGTACAAAGGAGTCCATTACGTGTATTCTTTAAGGAGTCTGAATTTTCATTCACTCATAAAATATAAAATAAGTACTCATCCTTATACAGGAGAGAATCTAGAGCCTCAACTGCCGGGTTATCATATCAATCAATTAAACATTTTCTCAGTGTTAATGTAACTTCAAATTTTCTTCGGAAATGGACGGTTCAAGAAATTTGACCAAGGGTTCAGCCAATATTGAGAGATTCTGATTTTAATTTTGAAAAAAGAAATTGAATAAAAACCTGAAACTCCGCAAATTGCAAGGGCTAAATAAATGGCTATTCAAAATCGTGATTTGTCGCCGGGGTTCCTCCGCCCCCTAAACTCTTTATCAGCTGGGCTCGATCTGCCCTGGACCCACATTGGGCCTGAATTAAGCGCCCACTCGCATCTGTGAGCTGGGGGAAGGGATGGCAGTGGGGTAATTTTTTTTATTTTTCCTCGTGGATCCCCCGCCCCCATCTATCGGACTCCCCTATCTCCCAATCTCCTACGCATGCATCCGATTTCAGTTCCGCTTTATTCACTTTGTAATCTACAATTATATTGCAAGGCTGTGTCGCCTATGACCTTGTTTCAAGTGTTGCCGTATCTCCCTCGGGCCTTCGTGTTCGTATCTCGCATGCCATCCCAAATCCCCCGACAGTTTCTGGATTAGCACCCGTATCTCCCCTATAACTGCCAAGGCGAACATTTTTATTATGAACAAGAAACTACTCAAAGCTAGATCTATATTTAGACAAGGAAAGCCTCGACCATGCCAAACATGTACCAAGTCAAGAAAGAAACAAAAAAAACGAAGATTCGAAACGATCATTACTATGAAAACAGGGTTAACTGAGTACTCACAATCATATTCACAAGAATTTGAAAGGTTTTATCATATGATTGTTGGGTGATGCCTTCGTTTCAGTATCACGTGGGTAATGTTTTAGATGTTTTAGATGTAACTCGAATTGCCTCTGACTAATATACTAGCTGGTACGTTAAAAGCTGAACAGACCTGTTTTATTTTTTTTCCATTTTCTTAATTCTCTTTCAATCAAATTGTAAGCAACCAACTTCAATACTTTGCATATTTACCTAAGATAAAGCGATTTTTGTATCCTGGAGATTATGATTATTTTTCAAATTTTGAGTTAAAGTCTTCCATGCATGTTAAACCACTTGTACATGGGGGCAAACATTGACAATAAATAGATCATTTTCAAATTACCGCTACACTTGCATTTTAGACACTCCAAGACATGACATCGCAACATTTGACATTATATCTAGTAGTAGTAGTACATATTAAAAATATTGTAAAATATTGTATGATAATCATATGATATCGACAAATATCTACAATTTTTGACATTACTTTTTTTTCTTTTCGACATCATAGATATGTTTTGACATCATACATGTAGTAAGAAATAAAGTCAAATGTTGTGATGTTGGATCATGAAATGTTTAAAATGCAAGTCTACCACGTTTATGTGAAAATCTTCTATTCAGTGTCAAATGACCCCCATGTGCGCGTGATTTAAAATGCACGGAAGACTTCAATAATCAATAAATATTGAAAAATCCTATGATTTTCGTTTAAAACATTCCTATGTTTGTCCTAAATTTTCACACACGATATACCTATTTTCCTATATTAAGTCCCTATGACCCATGATATACATACCTGATAGATCTCAAAACATTCAATTAATGATGATTTGATCTAAATGAATTGTCGTTGCTGAACTTTTAATAATATATTGGGCATAGTACAGAAATACTTTTATATCTGTATTTCAAATTCAGGATCGTGATATGAATCGTATCGTGTACATGTAAATATTGAGATACATATCATAATGTGGGCTTAGCATATCATTGCAGCCCTAACACAGTTGGGAATCAAATGGACTTACAAAAAGGCAATAATGGCACCAATGAAAATCAATTGGAGAAATTTATCATGTTTATTGCAGAAATTATTTTTAAAGAATTTCCTGTAGAATACTTTTTTTGTGAGTATAATGTAAGAGTTTACATCTTTATAAAAAAAATCCTGCAGAACTTCTTTTTTCACAAAAAAAATTCCTGAATGAATTTTTCTAAATAATTATATTTCCTGCAGGAATTTTTTCACAAAGCAGAATTTTGCGAAAAAAAATGTTCACATAATTTTTCCCGCAGGAATATTTTAAGCTCAAATTTTTCCTGCAGGATTTTTTTTTCTCCCGCAGGATTTTACTTAAAAATTTTTCCTGCAGGAATTTTAATTTTTCCTGCGGCAAAATTATTTTTCCTGCGGGAAAATTATTTTTCTTACAGGATTATTTCATGTTATTTTTCCTGCGGGATTTTGAAATATCCCGCAGGAATTCATCAATTTCCCGCCGAATGTTGATAATTCCCGCAGGATTTTTCAATTTCCTGCAGGATGTTTTTGCAATTAAGGTGAATATCTCAGGTACCAGGTGTGCTACAGGTTAACGAGATGCGGATTCCAACTATCTCATGTACCCTCTATTCGATGACGCTATTGGTTTTGCTGTTCCTCCAGCCCCGGGCGGGCGCGAAAATGAACTAGCGCGCAAGTTCATACTCATTTTGCCCACTGTTGAAGATATATTTTTCGTGTAAATTGCGTAATTTGGATTTGAAATATCTTTCAGATTTAGAACTTGGAATTTCAAAAAAATGATGATTATTGGAAGTTATCTATTTGAATATCAGTAATATCCAATATGAGGTGTTTCCAGTCATTCAAGACATCGGTTAAAATCAATATTAATGGAAATCAACTTCTTTATCGCTTTCTTGACCAATCTAATCATTCTGTTTTATTTATTCGAGCCTGATTCCTGGAGAAAATATACCATCCACAAACAATCCCAATTTGATTAAACCTTTCTGTCGCAACAGAATGGAGGTCTGGATAAAAACTCTTAACACCGTAGCTCCCTATGGATGCGACAACATAAGTAGCAAAGGAAACCTAACTACATGTACATGTATACCCTGTTGTCGATCAGTAAATGTGATTAGCTTATTCAACAAACAACAAAAATACCTCGAAGTCATGTCATCCGTAAATATATCAGGCCTGAAATACATAGTTTTTCTTTCGATGACTTTCTTCCATTTTTGAAAGAGCCTCAAGGCCTACATCATATTCGTACCAAATTCTACTCTGTTCCTATACAGAAATTACACGAAATCTACGAATACATGTATACTAAAGACCTTATATTTACCGATACATATTCCCCAAAATACAGTTTACGGGGTGTCATCGTGAACATTTCTACTTTTAGTTTATTTCAAGCAGTAATATCAGATAAAATCAGAAGAGAAAACAAACCGCCCTATCATTAAAGCAAGATGTGCAAACAAAGGTACAAAATGTATCGATAAATCGAATCTTTGTCAAATTTTGAATCACTGGAAAATCCCACTATATTTCAAAAGAAAAGAACATTCCTGTAGCTACACACCAACATTTGCGTCTTAAATTTACAATTACAAACGATTCCTGCATTGTATTGATTTAAGTAATCCCTCACTACATACTTTTCACTGCGAATGTTATTTATCGGATTCCAACTACTCTGTTTGTGGACATGTTCTTACTGGATTTGTCGAAAAAGGGTCCCAAATACAGAGAAAGTAAATCCTTTACATGGAACCAAACTTTCAAAATTATTATGGACTCTTGTGAGGGATATACAAGACGCTGGGTTAAGTTTCCGAATGGATTAAATTCATCAGAGGGTTAATTTTATCTAGAATTTATTTACTTGCAAAAAGTACTAATATCGATAACCTTGTTATTTAAAGAGTTGGGTTTAAATTCGTCAACTGGAAATCCTACTTACACCCCAATAAATCTAGCTACCTGCCTCTGAAATAATAGATAACCACAAATCAGCTCGCAGCATAGTTAAGGCTGATTTCGGCCATTTTCGCGGTAAAATTGCGTACCTGATTTAGCAGCATATTTTTCATTCCACCTTTGCTTAAATCTGAAATAATTTTCACAAATTTTTAATCATATGATGTCATGAAATTCAGTCCATATTTTTCATCGCACATGTCACGTGACCCCAGCTGTCAAACTGCTAAAAATAGCTTCGCGTCGATATGCTACATTCTTTGCAAAAGCACCCCCTGTTGCACGTGTTTATTTTTCATAATTTTTATACCAATCGATTCGCCGTTTCATGCTTTCAAATAAAAGTGCTACCAGACCGTATGATTTATTTACCTATATAGTTTATTTTAGGGAAAATTCAGTGCAACACAACCCAAAAGTTAATTTTTGATCGATTTGCATTTCATGGACAATAACCGAGTCCATGCCAAAGGTCTGGTAGCACTTTTCTAGTAGGAAAATTATCGCAGTTTCTAAGAGTAACGGCCTTTTTACAATTTATTGTCAGTAGCAGGGGGTGCTTTTACTATTTCTATCAGTAATTGACTATGATACTCTCTCTGTACGAAATTCAAACGTTTAAACGACGCTAATCAAGAGCAAGTAACTCTTACCGTCAAATGACTTTTTAAACTGCGAAATATGACTTTTGAAGAAGAGTTCACCTCTGTTAGGCCATAAACATTATCAAACACAATTTACTTTTTCTTTTATTTACTTTACAGACAATGTGACTAAAACGAAGATATTAAAAATATCTAGTTTTGTTTGTGCATCGTTTTTTTTTTTTGCCTATGATACACCGATAGACAGAAAAATTGTTACAGTCATTTCTTATGAAACTGGCGACGTAATATTTGAATACCGAGGCCTAACGTAGCGGCGCTCGGCGTTAGTGACGATATGTAGATAAAAATTCACTCCTTACGTTTGTATAGGCGTTATACAGACATATTGAATGAATAGTGTGTAAAATGTATATTCAATCAATGTTTAACTTAGTACATGTAGCAAAAGAGCTAGATTTATGCATAATGTAAACAGAGAACAATTTATTTCATAAAAAGAAGGGAGGAGATGTACAATATGCATGTAAATCACATAAATCTACAGTGAACATCTTAATTAAGCAAATGTCATACAATCTCGATCCATCCGCAAAGAACCCGACAAAATCTAATGGCAATGGTGGCAAATATCGTCAATAACTCCGAAACATGTACTAGTGAATCCACAAAATCCCTGCAATTTAATGGAGTCTCTCAACGTTACTCATTTTACATGAAAATTATGCAACGATGAATAAGGTCGTATATCAAGGTATCACACCGAAAATCATGAAAATGGAGCAAAATTCATAAATTTATTGCTCGGATGTCAGTTTTTATTATGTACATCCTTTACATTTTTTAGAGAATACAATTGCAATATCGATTTCCATTCATAAATACGCAAGTTTGTATACTTGATTAAAATCAAACCTTTAAGAAAATCAACATATTCATCGTTTTGATCAATAGCAGGAAAAGAGGTCTATATATCGCCTATGTTACAAGGTATTATTCTTCTTTTTTTTTCGTGAACTAATGAAAATACATTATTATTTGGTTGTCATCCTTGAAATAACATCCGCTCTATTTTTATGAATTAAAAAAAAGGACAACGCCAATATTTATAATTTATTCAACTACTTACAATGCGTTCATGGGAAAACCTCTATTCTATGGGAAAATCACCTAGTCAAAGGAATTCATCGCGCTTGCCGGTTGCTTGATGCACTTTGGGTTAAAACATAACATATCAAGTAACCGGGAAGCGCGATAAATCCCTGTGGTCCCAGTACCAGATCTTGAGTCCCCCCCCCGAAACCTCTACACTTATTTATTAAGTCGGCCCAAGGTTAATTTTTAATGGGGAGGGGGAGAGGGGCGAAAAAGGGAGGTGAAATTGTGGGGAAAGTGGTTTGATTTCAATTGCCTGACAATAAAAAATCTTTTTATGTCTCATATGTATAAATACGTGATGTGCTGATTTGAGGAAAGGGGCGCTTCGTCATTTGATTCCGACGGGACTTTTTTCTTAATTTAAACTCAGAGAATCTAAGTACAAAATTTTTCTGTTTTTGAAATTGACTTTTGAAGATTTATAAACATTCGGTATTTAGTGATTTAAGTTCCAACAGACCAAAGCAATTTCATGTAGACCATAATAAAATAAATAAATAACCCTGAAGGTATCATCTTTAATACATTATACAGGTACTTTGTTTATAAAATTATATCTTTTCATGTCGGGATGCATGGGTTAACCTTCTTTGTATTTTAAACAGTACCTGCAAAACCAGGTAGTCTTTAACCTTGAAACTTTGTATAGATACATGCAAAATTATAAAATGTGAGAATTCTATTCTGCTTCATGAAGGAGCCATAACTCAAAATGATATTCATGTATGTTACACAGTTGTTTTTTTTTTTTTGTGATTTTGACGCTCGAATTTCGTATAGAATCGGTTTATGTATTTTTTGATTGCTGTATATAGACCGATCAAATTTACTGTCCACACTGGCCATCGGACCAACGTTACTTCTAAATAGGAAGAATTCACGTAAATCAATGGGGGGGGGGGGGCATTTTCAGAGCGTTGTTTTCTGATTGATATCTTGCGGCTGCTCGTGCATGTCTGATTTTCTTTCCTACTGACCTTACATGATCCAGAATCATAGAGTCCTCTTTAAAAATCTAGTTTCACACATTCAGTAAGAAGACGGACGAGTTGCTATGACAACTTCAGCTTCGGCCTCATTGTGAAGTACTAGTTTGAAAAAAAAAATACTGCTACATGTATATCTCAAGATTTTTTTTTACACTGATATTCGTCAACAAAAGTTCTGATGTGTAAATGGTCAAGCAAGTGAAATTATTTCTTTTGTCTAAATATGACAGACTTTAATCTTGTCCGGCAAACATCCATAGCTAAGCTAATATACTGGAATTTAAAAGGCACCTCAGAATATACATGACTTCAGAGGATCATCATTAATTTTTGTATTTTTTCTATATGACAAGAAAACTTTAATTTCATAATAAATTATCTTTAATGGATAATAAATCTTGTTTAACAATAGGCAGTTGCTTGGCATCTTCTCCCTTGGGTTCAGGTAAAATATGAGTTTTACTTCTTTGAAAAGGACAAGTCTCTGAAATGAAAGAAATTGCACAATTATTATCTCTAAAATTGATATCATAGAATAGGATTACAAGTCAGCTGTTACAAGTTATTGGCATTGGAGTTTACCTTTATTTACCTCATAATTTCTCACTTTCAGAAAAGGGAAAATTGGACACACATCGTAGCAAGCTACATAGTAAATTATACATGTATATTGTAAGCATGTCTTAATACTCTTATCATAGATTTTATGAGACATTATTCTGAAATACCAGTATAGTTTTATACATACAAAACTTACAGTCATACAATATAACATTTATTCAAAATGGATTCTTTCATTGTCTAAGTAAAGCAAATATACCTTCTAGATACTATAGACAGTCCCATTTCAGTTATGTCACATAAAAGGTAGATCTACACTGCACTGCAACATCTAATAGCAAAAAACATTTGTTTTCAATCAGAAGGTGTCTATGTACCTTTCGTCAATCTGAAATTAAAAGTTATGAATCAATATACCTGTGACATCACTTGCACTGTGAAGATTTTGACTACTGTAGTTTATTGAATTCTCTTTCACTTTCAGTTCATGAGTTTATATAACATACATTTACACAGGCATCACCCCCTCTTTCTCTCCCCCTCCCCCCCCCCCCCCCCCCCCCCGTTGTAAAATTTACTTACGAAATACAATTATATTAGTAGAATTTTGAAGAATTCATATATTTTGTTTTTAATTGGATGTAAGACCCATGACTACTACGTAATTATAGCGAGCGAAGCTCGCCCTTATGGTAACGCGTATATACTTACCTTAGTGAGAAAATATGCTGAATCAAAGAATGAGAATGTACTACTATGCTTTCAAAAACTTTCGTCCCCTCGCAGACAGAGTTACTGCGGAGATGCTGAATATTGCCATTTAATTTTTTTCTCGACTCCGAGTATACGTATATGTTATACTCAATTTTTGTTTACAAGTTAAATTTATTGACATAATTTTTCGTAAAGCAGATTACGAAATAGCATCGACAACTCGGCGTAACCGCGGAATCTTTTTAGGAAAGCCGACATCTTCGTTTGAGTCTTTTGTTTACTGTGCTTCTATGACGTCATTGACGTCATCGCGCCAAATTCTTAATGTCACTTTGACGTTGTAAGATTTTCCTTTAATGGACGTATTTTGCTTGACGTAAACGCTTCTAAAAAGGTCAATAAACCGGCCAAAGTATTCCCATGGGCGATTTTGTGTGTTCAATCCGGATGGCTTCACGTTATTAAGTTTCTCAATCCAGAACACTTCTCGGATTTTACGATAATATTTGGAGGCATCCGAACATTTCTCCAAAATTATAATTTTGATGTCCGATATTAAAGTGGTTTTCTTTATTGAAATGTTATGAAACAGGCTTTGGACGATTGTATCTGACATCGGCGACGCCGAGATCGATTTTTTCTTTTGGGCGATATGCAATGAGTTATTTATTTTCATTTAACCGTTTTATAACAAAATTAAAATGGCTTGAAATAAAAAAAAATCACATGTAGGAAATATAGGACTGTTTATAAATCCTTGGTCTGGCCAGTTCTAGCTGAGCTCTTTAAACTAGATCGTTGATATAAAGTTTCAAAATCATACACCTTTTGTGTTTGCTCGTATTTTTCTGTAAATTTGACTGGAATCCCCCCCCCCCTCAACCTAATCCGGTCAAGGCCAAAACAGGAACGTACAAAGGACCATATTTTAAGCCCCCCCCTTAAAATGTTCATCTGCTGGTCTAGACCAATTTTACAAATGCCTCTGTGTTTCCACTCGCCTTATACTGCCTTTTTTTTATTTGGCAATCACCAAACAGAAAGTTTTGTTAGATAGGATAAACCGTCATAGTCTAAAATCATATTTATTTTCTCTCCGCTCGCACAAAAAGGCTTTGCCTTGATTCATATTAGCGACGATACAATATGATGTAATTACATATACATATGACACGTGTAAAAGTACTGCATAGTACACAATGTGGAGCATAAACAACGTACACATGATGACAAAATGAACGATTTCTGTCCTTTTCAAATATTTCATCGTTCATGACAGATATAATTCAACTTATTAGGATGTTATCGTTGTACAGCATGTCTGATTTTATGTCTGTTAAATGAATACATACCATTATTTCATCTTTTCTTTCTGCCCGCCCTGTAAACTTTGGATCGCACCTGGCCATCGCTGCTCAAGCTTCTCAGTAACACAGAGTACCATAACAACGCACAGGGGGTCACAGAGTGCAACTATCGATTAGGGGTCTTCTCAAAAGTATATTGACTCAGCGAATTGCAAGTTATTAAATCGGATATGTAACTTTCTATTACTGACAATTTTTACATATGAATTTACCGAATATCAATCAAATAAATTACAAAACTGTGTTGCTACCGTACTTGACGACACGGAGTCTATGACGTCAGCTGACGTTACATAATTTCGCGGTAAATTATTTGACGTTTTTTGAATGGTGCCTTAACTATCCTTCCTTTGGCTTTGACACAAACACTTAAGACTTGTATTTACCATGCTTATGCTGTATACCTAAAATCCAAAAAAAAAAAATCCAAACAAATAACGTTTTATCACTGGTTCTTCAAACTTCATCTGTATCGACCTTACTCACAAACGTGTTAATATCTGAACTTCAAAAATATGGTTCGACAGTGTATTCTCGAAGTGATATTAACCAGATGTGGATTTTAAAGAATTGGAAGAACATTTTTGAACATCTGAAATACACTAATTATAGAAGAGTCCATTAGATCAAAACCTTTTATACAACAATCCCACATTCAAAATTGAAAGAAAGACTCGCATAAACTAAACGTAAGAACGGTAATCGCAAATATAAATTTACTATTGCTAATTATGACAAAACCTTCCTTGTAAAAGAAAAGTCCGACTCTGGAAATAAGTACATCGAAGCTTGGAGTCAAATAAACTACAGAGAAAATTAATTCAGCATCCGATTTGGACATGAAGCTGTTCTACGACACTTATTGTCACATTAACATCTCACTCTATGACAAACATGATGACTTCAGTTTCAGCATAACAAACTGTCCTTTTCTGAGTAGCAACATCCCTTTATCGCCTGCTAATGGCGTGTTCATATCTCCATTGATACGTTATGCAAGAGCAAGTACCAAATATACAGAGTTTGTTCTGAGAGAAAGGCGTCTTTCAGATAAGCTTCTCAGTCATGGATACGTTTTGTGATCGAGTAACATCGTCACTAAGGAAGAAAAGGGAATGATCTGCAGCATGAGTGCCCTGCATTCAACCAGCAAAACAAACTCACAAGAAAGTGACACAAAAATGACATTATACAAACTCCAAATCGCAAAAAAAGACACAACAATATTTACTAGAGCATCATACAATGACAAATATGGATAATGAACATATCTCTGTATACAGCACAAAATCGATAATTCAGAAAATAAGAAACCGAAGGCATACAAAATCAGGATAAAACAGGAACCAAAGCAAACAAACAAAAATCTCCACCATATGAAAAGCAGCGAACTCCCGATTTGGAAGTGAGAGCAGGTGCCCAGGAAGAGTAAGCATCTCCTGCTTGCATGCAACACCCGCCGCTTCAATTTGGTAGAACTGTCACATCCGATTACTTCCATTTTGGAAGACATAAAGTACAATATCTAGTTGGATGGTTCAAATGGTCTATCACAGAATATCATCCACCATTCTGGATAGTGGGAGTTTTCAATATCGACCGTAGAACGTCCTTAGTGACGATGTTAGTCGGTCAAATACATATCCCTGACTGAGAAGTTTATCTGAAAGACGCTTAGCTCTCATAACAAAATCCGTTTATTTGGTAATTGCTCTGGCATAGCGTATTAATTGAGGTATGAACACGCCATAAGCAGGCAATGAAGGGATGTTGCTACTCAGAAAAGGGAAGTTTGTAATGCTGAAATTGAAGTCATCAGGTAATTCTTGGTTTGAGGTATTCTTGTGACCATCAGTGTCGTGGGACAACATTATGTCCAAATAGGATGCTGAATTATTTGTCTCTGTAGTTTCTTTGACTTCAATCTCCGAAGGACAGATACTGCTGAGGTAACCCCCAAATTTTGGATTATTGGTGGACAACACATCGTCTATGTATCTGTAAGTAAATTGAAGTCAGAAGCTAAGTATCTTTTCCCTTCAGAGACCAATTATTTAATGAATTCAGCTTCGTTCGAGTAAAGGAAAATGTCGGTAAGGAGTAGGGCACAATTGGTCCCCATTGGAATTCCGACAATTTGCTGGAAGACCTTTCCTCCAAACACCACAAAAATGTTGTCGATCAGAAAGTTATACGTCTGAATAATATCTGTTTCAGTGTCCCTTTTTTTCAGAATTGGACTTTTTCTGTTACAAAGTAGGTTTTGTCATACTTAACAACAATAAATGTGTATTTGCGATTGCCATTCTTACTAGTAAACGCATTATTTATAATTTTTGCGAGTCTTTCTTTCAATTTAGAATGTGGGATTGTAGTTTAAAGTGTCGAAAAATCAAATGCTTTGATCGAATGGACTCTACTAAAATGATTGGATTTCAGATGTTCTAAAAGTTCCTTCTAATTCTTTAAAATCGACATCTGGTTGATACCGCTGCGAGATAAAATTTGGTGAATAAGATTGATACAGATTTGATTTAAAATTTTGAGGTAACAAACGTTGTTTGCACGGATTCTTATGTATTTTAGGTATGTAGTGTAAGTATGGTAAATCTAAATCTAAATTATTAATGTTGAAGCCAAAGGAAGCAAGAGCTGATTTGTGATTATCTATTATTTCAGAGGCAGAAAGGTTTATTGGGGGTGTAAGTGGGATTTCCAGGTTTCGAATTTAAACCCAATTCTTTAACTACATGTACAGGTAGACTGTCGAAATAAAACTTTTTGCAAGTAAATGTGTAAATGTGTTATCATTTGAGGCTTTGTCTGCTGGTGTGATGTTCTTGGAGGTAGGTAAGCTCTGTGATAACATAAGGGTTTTTAAAGGTAGACTCGAATCTAGTGTTCACGGTTGATTTTAATCGGTAAATCCTAGATAAAAGTAACCCTCTTATGGATTTTATCAATTTGGAAAGGGTGTCGAGCTGTACATCCTCTTTCTTTGCCCAACGTCTTGCGTATTACTCACAAGAGTCCATGATAAATTTGACATTTTGGTTCAATGTAAAGGACATACTTTCTCTGTATTTGGGACCCTTTTTAAACATTTTCCTCAACTTGTCGTTCTTGACTATACTTAGGTCA
Organism: Pinctada fucata; assembly: GCA_028142955.1. NCBI lineage: Eukaryota > Metazoa > Mollusca > Bivalvia > Pterioida > Pteriidae > Pinctada > Pinctada fucata. Next base: position 50,286,082 of record AP027103.1, on the reverse strand, counting down.
ACAGAAATGATCTGTCCACAAGGAGATTAGTTGACATAAGTCACACATAAATAAAATTATACAAACTCCAAATCGAAAAACGACACAACAATATTTACTAGAACATCATAAAAAAATCCTAACAGACCTACAGAAACATTAAACATTGATAAAAAAACACATAAAAGGAAGGAGACCAATGTTCATTCGGCGCCGACTTTAGACGGCCATCTGCTTCTAGCTATATATCTAGCAAATTGTGTGGTTATCTGGATTACGTACTCACAACCCTCCCAATTACCCGGATATACAGAGGTCTCCATAGACGCAAAATTATTGTATAAACATAAAACTTCTCACTGTAAGGTGACATCACAAACAAGATAGTTAAACGCACGGGCCATTGTAACATTTATTTAAAATTTTCAAAATTTATTCAAATTTATTCAAATTTATTCAAAATCTTCAAAAGCAAAGAATTTATTAAAAATCTTCAAAAGCAAAGAAAACATGATGTGAAATGCTTCATTGGTACTTCTAGGTACCTGGATGATATTCTTACTATCGATAATCCTGTTTTTGAAAAGTATAAAGATGTTATTTATCCACAAGAATTGACTCTAAACAAGGCAAACTTTACAGACACTGAAACACTATTTTTGGACCTAAATATCAAAATTGTCAATGGAGAAATTCATACAAGTGTATATGACAAACGAGATGATTTTGGATTCAACATAGTAAATTTCCCCTGGCTTGACGGTGATGTCCCTAGATTACCGTCATAAGGTATCTACATTTCACAGCTCATCCGGTATGCTAGAGCATGTACTGATGTTTTGGATTTTCGTAATAGAAATCTACAAATTACAAAGAAACTTTTAGGTCAAGGTTTTCGCTTTCACAAACAAGTAAAGACTTTCTGGAAATTTTACAAAAATTATGATCAACTTCTTTTGAAATTCGGACCCATACAAGCAACGGAGTATATTACTTTAGGTATTTCACAACCTGCATTTTATGGTGACATAATTAACAAAATAAGAAGGATCAAAGGTAGACAGCATATGTATCGAAAATGCGTCAGAGTCATCAAACGCCTTTTATACCGTGGATATGATCCTAATGTCACCAGACGGACACTAGGCTTAGTACTTGACCAATCTACAGTCTTGTACAAGAGCATCCTTGAGACTTGCACTCTGACTGACTGTGACGACGGGACTCCATGACGGGCCCTGTCCAAACCTCTTTAGAGAAGACAGGGCCCCGACCACCTGTCCTCTCTGAATGTCAGTCGGACTCCTCGGTTGATTACATACATGAGCTCGCTACAGCCGGCAGAGCACGGACTGTATTAAGCATGCCCTCTTTTTATATCCATTTACATATTCATCTGTGTCTCTGGGGCCTCTGCGTTTCGCGGTCATGTTTGTGTGATGTCATCTTACAATGAGGAGGTTGTTTTACACCACAATTGTACGTTCTTCGAGACCTCTGGGTAATTGGAGAAGTGAGAGGGTTGTGCGCACGTAATCCAGGATAACCACACCGTCTGCTATTTACGTGGCAGATGGCCGTCCTAAGTCGGCACCGGTTGCCCATTGGTCTCGTTGGTTTATGTGTAGTCTTTTATGTTTCATGTTTCTATGTTGTGAGTTGGTGTTCCTTGTCCCTTTTGCGTCTCTTTCTGTGGGTATCTGTTCTGTGTTTTTTGCATGGGTGTTTTGGGATTTTGCTGTGGACGCTGCAACCTAGTGTTGTTGGAGATCCCCTCCTTTCTTTCATAATTATGTTTTATGTAAATCGATCTAAAAAAATCTATGGAATGCGTATGTGCTGTGTCTGTGCTCTGTTGGCTAAAGCGAGCTCAAGATCAATCACCCGAGATGTCTGACCAACTTTCAGATAGGACAGAAAATCAAGACCAAGTCTTCTCTGACGAGATTTCAACAAATCCCATCATGGGGTCTCGTCGTCACGGTTGACCAGTGTGAAACGTTGGGAAAGACACTGGTACAAAACTGTAGATTAGTTCAGTACCATGCCAAGTGTTTTTGTGATGACTTTAGGGTCATATCCTCGGTAAAGCAGGCGACCGACTATTTTCTTACATTTTTGGTTGAAATTTGATCTGCATTTGATCCATCTGATTTTGTTGATAAGGTCACCGTAACATTATGGCAATGAAATCCCTAATGATACATACTCTGATGCCGGAGTCGTCCCGACTTTTGAAAAAAAAAGATAAGAATAGCTATTGGAGAATTTCCAAAAAAGATTTTACAACTTTATGATATCTTAATCCTTCACTGATAAGTTTTATTTTTGTCATTTGTATATTTTTGTCACGGAAGTCCGAAACATGGGAGCAAGCTCTAGCGTATCTGATAAGCTGAGAGATGTAAATGCCGTACGATGGCAATCTTGGAACATCGCCATCAAGCCAAGGAAAATTAACTATGTTGAAGCCAAAGTCTTCTCTTTTGTGGTATATCTTTGTTTGAATTTCACCGTTTAACTTATTAATTTGGTATTAAGATCCAAAATGTTGTAGCTATATCATTTCTGTTTGCTTTGTTAGTCCCCTACCGGCAATGCCGAAGGAGACTCTAATTTCCTCTCGGTCTGTTTGTCCGTCTGTCCCTCCGTCTTTTCGAATATGAGTTTTCCGGACTTTTTTTCTGCAACGGATGGAAATATTCAGCTGAAATTTGATACACAGCTTGGTCTTGGATAGTTACAGAGCAAGTTCGACTTTCGCCAGCCATTGCAGAAAAAAAGTCCGGAAAACTCATATTCGGACAGACGGAGGGACAGACGGACAGACAGACCGAGAGGAAACTAAGAGTCTCCTTCGGCGTTGCCGTTAGGGGACTAACAAAGCAAACATAAATGTTCAGAAATATTCAGGTAAAATCTCATACTCAGCATAGTCTTTGATAGTTACAGAGCAAGTTCGACTTTTGTCACGCTTGACTTTTTTCGAGGAGTTACAAATGCATGTCCCTTGATGACATTGAAAATTAAGTTTTTGTCAGTTTTCCGGACTTTTTTTTTTCTGCAACAAATAGATATTCGGGTGGAATTTGATAAACAGCTTGGTCTTGGATAGTTACAGAGCAAGTATGACTTGACCTATTTTGACCTATTTTTCGACCTATTTTTCGAGAAGTTATGCCCCTTGATGACTTGGATAATTCAGTATTTGTCAGTTTTCCGGACTTTTTTTCCTGCAACAAAAAGAGATGTTCAGGTGAAATTTGATACTCAGCTTGGTCTTGGATAGTTACAGAGCAAGTTCGACTTTTGTCACGCTTGACCTATTTTTCGAGGAGTTAAGCCCCTTGATGACTTGAACAATTCAGTTTTTGTAAGTTTTCCAGACTTTTTCCTGCAACAAATAGAGATATTCAGGTAAAATTTGATATTCAGCTTAGTCTTTGATAGTTACAGAGGAAGTTCAACTTTTGTCAAGCTTGACCTATTTTTCGAGGAGTTATGATCCTTGCTGAGTTGTAAAATTCAGTTATTGTCAGTTTTCCAGACTTTTTTCTGCAACAAATAGATATATTCAGGTGAAATTTGATAAAGAGCTTACTCTTGGATGGTTGCAGATCAAGTTTAACTTTCGGCACGTTTGACTTATTTTTTGAGGAGTAATGCCCCTTGATGATTTTGAAAATTCAGTTTTTGTCACTTTTCCAGACTTTTTCCTGCAACAAAGAGAGATACTCAAGTGAAATTTAGCTTCAGTTTAACTTATTAATTTGGTACATGTATTAAGATCCAAAATGTTGTAGCTATATCATTTCTGTTTGCTTTATTAGTCCCCTACCGGCAACGCCGAAGGAGACTCTTAGTTTCCTCTCGGTCTGTTTGTCCGTCTGTCCCTCCGCCTTTTCGAATATGAGTTTTCCGGACTTTTTTCTGCAACGGATGGAAATATTCAGCTGAAATTTGATACACAGCTTGGTCTTGGATAGTTACAGAGCAAGTTCGACTTTCGCCATCCGTTGCAGAAAAAAAGTCCGGAAAACTCATTTTCGGACAGACGGAGGGACAGACGGACAGACAGACCGAGAGGAAACTAAGAGTCTCCTTCGGCGTTGCGGTTAGGGGACTAACAAAGCAAACATAAATGTTCAGAAATATTCAGGTAAAATCTCATACTCAGCATAGTCTTGGATAGTTACAGAGCAAGTTCGACTTTTGTCACGCTTTACATGCTTGACTTTTTTCGAGGAGTTACAAATGCATGTCCCTTGATGACATTGAAAATTAAGTTTTTGTCAGTTTTCCGGACTTTTTTTTTTCTGCAACAAATAGATATTCGGGTGGAATTTGATAAACAGCTTGGTCTTGAATAGCTACAGAGCAAGTGTGACTTGACCTATTTTGACCTATTTTTCGAGAAGTTATGCCCCTTGATGACTTGGATAATCCAGTATTTCTCAGTTTTCCGGACTTTTTTCCTGCAACAAAAAGAGATGTTCAGGTGAAATTTGATACTCAGCTTGGTCTTGGATAGTTACAGAGCAAGTTCGACTTTTGTCACGCTTGACCTATTTTTCGAGGAGTTAAGCCCCTTGATGACTTGAACAATTCAGTTTTTGTAAGTTTTCCAGACTTTTTCCTGCAACAAATAGAGATATTCAGGTAAAATTTGATATTCAGCTTAGTCTTTGATAGTTACAGAGGAAGTTCAACTTTTGTCAAGCTTGACCTATTTTTCGAGGAGTTATGATCCTTGCTGCTGAATTGTAAAATTCAGTTATTGTCAGTTTTCCAGATTTTTTTCTGCAACAAATAGATATATTCAGGTGAAATTTGATAAACAGCTTACTCTTGGATGGTTACAGATCAAGTTTAACTTTCGGCACGTTTGACTTATTTTTTGAGGAGTAATGCCCCTTGATGATTTTGAAAATTCAGTTTTTGTCACTTTTCCAGACTTTCCTGCAACAAAGAGAGATACTCAAGTGAAATTTGACACTCAGCTTGGTCTCGTATAGTTAAAGGGCAAATTCGACTTTTGTCACGCTTTGCCTATTTTTCGAAGAGTTAAGCCCCTTGATGACTTGCACCATTCAGTTTTTTGTCAGTTTTCCAGACCCTTTTCTGCAATAAACAGAGATATTCAGGTAGAATTATTGCACGAATGAACTCTCTCCAGTCTGCGCCACGATTTTACGGGTACCATAATGTTCCTTAGGGTCTGCATAATCAGTTTTCAGAATGTACTCAAAAATACATTCATTTAGGTTGTGTGTGTTTTTCGATAGTTTCCATTGCATACCCAAGGTAAGATAAAGAAAGCACTATTGATTAAGTGAAATAGCCATATCTTGGCCAAATGTTGAGCTAAACATATGTAACTGGTATCAACATAACGAAGAAAGATTGTTCCATTAGTCAAGTGTAAATAATTCATTTGCATATCTAAGAACATTAATGAATTGGAATAAAAAAGATTGAAAAATATATAACAAGCATATTTTTTTCATTTTATTTTTGCTTCTAAATTCTATGTTCTTATTAATGATCGTTATCAGATGATATAAGATATAATTACATACTTTATTAGTCTTCTCTCTCCATTGAGATATCATGAGACTCAATATTTAGATTTCTAGTGGTGTATACTGGGTGGCATAATTTATCCTAACCCCCTCCCCGTCCTGGGATCTTATTAGTCTATTATTTACACGCAGCTTTGTAGTATGCGACCACGTCACACCCCGTATTATTTATATCTGTGCCCCAGTATTTTTTTTTATTCTCATGCTGATCTTGTTACATTATTGTTACACATTACATATTTGAATGTTTAGGGGATAAGTCCGTCCCCAAATAAATAATTGTGACACTTAAGGCATTCTTACGATTCGTAATTCAGTACAAATAGTAAGAGGCGGATCCAGGAGAAATACACTTGAAATAATAGTTCTAAAGTAGTAAATGAAAGCTCGAATCATACATGTGTTTAACGTCTGAAATTCATTTTTTTAATTAATTTTGAATTTGGTTTAAGAAGTGCGAAAATATTTTTGAATCAATTTTTTTTATTGATTTTTGAGAGGTAAAGTAATAGTAACTTGTACCTTGTAAAATCATTTAAAACGTTCAGTTGAATTTTTGGGTAAGAATTCTGGAGATTTCCGATAGTAATCGGAAGGGGTGTGATCTTTCCTGATTTTTTTCATCTGGATTTGTAAGTTTAGATTTACCTCTAAAGGTTGGATGCTTCATGTATTGATTGTTTCGATGTTTTCATTTTTTTATACTGATTGCCATATAAGATGAGCCAAAAAGTAGTTTTTCTTAAATTCATATCCTACGTATTTTGGTATTTTATGGACATAATATTCACAGTATGTCGTCATATCTCATTGTTTAGATTTATGATAATGGTTATGTATTTGAAATGTGAATGTTTGCTCCATGTAACAAAAGGACTAGGTGTGCTATATCCTCATATCGGCCCTATACTTTTGACGAAAAATGCTTTTGATAAACGAAACAATAGAGAAGTATCTCACTGTTAGTCAGTCTTAGGCAAAGCAAAATCGTGAGAATTCTGTGAGAATTATGAATAATAACTATTTGCAATGTTGAGTGTTTGAGAAAATACCGCGTCATATATTTGAGCCCTCGTTACGTCAAGCGCGTAATGTATGATGTCATGTTCTGACGTCATTTGCCCTAAATGTCGAAACACAAAGGAAAATCGTCGTATTTTACACTCAAATCTTCAAAACAGAGCTACGCTCTTTGCCTCGCCCACAATATTTTTTATGCAAATTGAAAGGCCGATCAGAAATCCATCGATTGGTACAACATTTTTCATTTTTCAAGGCCTGTAGCGCTACTTGATTTCATACTTTTTATCGAAATAACGCTCATTTATTGATATTTTCAATGATGTCAACGTTTTAGATGATTTCACAGACGTACATGTATTATTGCGTATCCTTGATTTGGATTCACCGTACATTTGACATTTTATAATTAAAACTAGAATATTATGGATATATGAAAATCTTTGAAAAAAAGGATCGAAATGGCAGTTACCGCACCTACTTCTTTATCTTTTCTTAAATGATATTTGAATAACTGTTGAATCTTCTTTAACTCATCTGTATTCCACGCATGTCCTTTGCCTTGTGGAGCTCGTAATCAAGATCCCGGTGAGGGGTTTGACAGTAGGTGATTTGAATATTTTTCCCTTCACATTGTCGCCATAGCACTTTCTATAAAGACATAACCTCAGACATTGCATGCATTTTACATATTGTTTTTATCTTCGTGTGTGAGCATCGACGGCTGGTGTGGTTAGCAAACAGGAGATGCTTACTCCTCCCATGCACCTGATTCCACCTCTAGCTTATTTTTGGACATAATAATGCTTACACTATTTGGCATATTACATTGTTTAGATTGAGGATCACTGACGAGGGTTAAGTACCCGAAACGTGCATGCCTGGTCCATGCTTAAAATTTACCTGTTCGTAGATGATGCTATTGAATTTGAAAAAGTTTAAAATTTTTACTTCTTGGTGAGTGTCGCTGCTGGTTGACCAGGAGTCCCCGAGCGCACATGTAGCCAAGATCGACCAACTTCGGTTGATCGTTTCTTCTTTGACAGTAAGTGTTTTGAATAAACTTCTCTGACATTGTCGCAATAGCACTTTCTATATAGACATAACGCCAGACAATGCATGAATTTTATATATTTTCATTTCCGTGCTTCATAAATATCGACGGCGGGTGCGGCTAGCCAACAGGGGATGCTTACTCCTCCCGGGCACCTGGTCCCTCCTCTAGCTTGCTAGGGGTCCGTCGATGTTAAATTTTGTGCTCTAGTGTGAGTGCTGTTGAGATTATCGTCAGGATCTTCTTTAATTCAACGTATTCAACATTTTCTGTTTTCAAAATTTCTTAAAATTTCAAAAATTGGGGTCCTGTAGCATCATATCACAGCCATCCTGCAACGTTTTTCGGTACATTTTTGGACATAAATACGTTTACACTATTTGTCATATTAAATTGTTTAGATTGAAGATCACTGACGAGGGTTTAGTACCCGAAACGTGCATTCTTGGTCCATGCTGAAATTTTACCTGTTCTTAAATGATGCTATTGAATTTGAAGAATTGTTAAAGAACTGTCGATGCTCAATTTGGTGCTCCATTGTGGGTGAAGTTTGGATTATTGTCAGGATGTTCATGAACTCATTTGTTTCACAGTTTTGCTCTTTACCGTGTGAATTCGTAAAAAAGTTCCCAGCGAGGTGTTTGAAGTAAGTGTTTTGAATACTTTCCCTGACATTGTCACCATAGCACATTCTATGTAGACATTACCTCAGACAGTGAAAAATTTTATATATTGTTTTCATTTTCATGCGTGAACATCGACGGCGGGTGCCGCTAGCCAACAGGGGATGCTTACACTTTCCGGTCACCTGGTCCCACCTCTAGCTTGCTAGAGGTCCGTCGATGCTCAATTTGGTGCACTATTGTGGGTGTTGTAGGGATTATCGTTAGGATCTTATTTATATTATTGAAGACGTGTATTATTTGTACCACTCCGTGAGTGTCATTGCTGGTGAAATATAAGTCTTCAAGGGTGCATGTGGCAGAGTCCGATGAATGTCTATTTATCATTTCTTGAAACGCATTTGAAAATTTTTGAAACGTGTGTCCTGTAACATCATATCCCAGCTATCTTGCTACTTCTTTTCATTTTTTTACATAACTTTCAGAATTTTTGGCTACATTTGATTGTTTACATTAAGGATCACTGATGAGGGCTTAGTATTTGATTGTTTACGTAAAGGATCACTGATGAGGGCTTAGTACTCGATAACGTGCATGTCCCGCGAGGGGTTTGACAGTAAGTGTTTTGAATATTCTTCCCTGACATAATCACCATAGCACTTTCTATATAGACATAACGTCAGACAGTGGATGAATTTTATATATTTTCATTTCCATGCTTCATAAACATCGACGGCGGGTGCGGCTAGCCAACAGGGGATGCTTACTCCTCCCGGGCACCTGGTCCCACCTTTAGCTTGCTAGGGGTCCGTCGATGTTTAATTTTGTGCTCTATTGTGAGTGCTGTTGAGATTATCGTCAGGATCTTCTTTAACTCATTTCTGTCACACTTATGCCCTTTGCCGTGTGGAGCTCGTAAAAAAGTTCCCCGCGAGGGATTTGACAGTAAGTGTTTTGAATATACTTCCCTGACATTATCGCCATAGCACTTTCTTTATAGACATAACGTCAGACAGTGCATGAATTTTATATATTTTCATGTCCATGCTTAATAAACATCGACGGCGGGTGCGGCTAGCCAACAGGGGATGCTTACTCCTCCCGGGCACCTGGTCCCACCTCTAGCTTGGTAGGGGTCCGTCGATGTTTAATTTTGTGCTCTATTGTGAGTGCTGTTGAGATTATCGTCAGGATCTTCTTCAACTCATTTGTCCTTGCTGTTAATTCATCTGTTTTTAAATTATTCCATTGTTTCTCTTTCTCTTTTCAAATTTCTTCTCTATTTTACCTAATATATTCCTCTCCTATTTTATCGCTTTCATTTTACCTTAGAGTCTCGTTCTTCTAAAAAAAATTCCTCCTTGAGGGGTAGACAGTTAACGTAATCGGGACTGTAGTGCACTAGACTTACCTTTTATTATTCGAACACTGACCAGTCTTTCCAGTCGTGCATCATGGTAAATCTATGGACCCGTCTCAGGCATATGATCTTGTAGATACAGAGACTGAACAGGAAGTTTTCGAGAATATCGTGTAATCTTTTGCTGTCAGTTTTGGTGTGAACGATTTGAAAGGATTTCCAAATGGACTTGTTTGATTAAATGAGCTTAAGAAGATCCTGACGATAATCTCAACAGCACCCAAAATAGAGCACAAAATTGAGCATCGACGGACCCCTGGAAAGCTATAGATGGGACCAGGTGCCCGAGAGGAGTAAATATCCCCTCTTTGGCTAGCCGCACCCGCCGTCGATGTTCACGCAAAGGGAATATGGTCATAAAACGTATGTTTGCAAGAAGGGCTTCAAAGGAAGTAAATGAACTCAAAGAGAATGCTCAGAACTTCATCATAAAGCAAGTGCAACTAAAAAGGTACCCTGATGACATCAATGCTATAAGAAATGGTGAAGGTCCTCCGAAAAACGCTACTCTTTTCCGTTTAATTCTGTAATGGATCACAACGGTTTCCTTCATGTTGATGGTCGTTTGACATCGTGATAGTCAGAGCAACATGATTTTAGATTGTAATGTAGGGACCAAACCAATTATTATTTCTAAGGATCAGCACATAGATTGCTATTGGTGCGTTATTTGCATGGCACACCATCAGGACAGACGTATCACAGGAGCTGCATGAATTAGATCAGCGAGGTACTGGGTTGTTGGATGCCGCTGTTTAATCAACTCAGTCATTCAGCCCTGCCTAGAATGTAGGAAGCTGCGAGGGAAGTTAGGATGGACACAGATGGCAAAACAGATTGAAACCTAGACCCCGTCTACGTTCGTGGGCGTTGATGTCTTGGGGCCTTGGCCGGTCATGGTTTGACGTACTACGCGCGGATTCACCACCACATCCAAACGCCGGGCGGTTCTCTTCCATCTGTCGTGTCTCTAGAGTAGTCCATGTGAAATTTGTTGATGAGATGAGTAGTGATTCGTTTATAAACGCAATACGGAGATTCATGGCGATTGATGGGCCTGTCAAACAGTTTTGCACGGACAGAGGCTCTTATATTATATTGGGGCTGCGGAAGAACTAGGAGTTAGTGCATCTTTCATTTAAGATGGACCAGTGCATGCAAATTCTGAATGGATCGTGATGGATATTTAATCCTCCGTATGCGCATCGCTTTGGAGAAACGATGAAGTGCATAATCGGCGCATGTAGACGTATTCTTGATGTCATTCTTCTAGAGTGTTAAACGTCTTTAAATTCAATACAATCATTTAAAACCTGATAAATTTACAGCTTGGACCAGACATGCACGTTTCGGGTAGTAAACCCTGATCAGTGATCCTCAGTCTAAACAAAGTAATATAGCCAGAAAGTATGAAAATTATTATGATTGTCCAAAAATGTACCAAAAGAACAGATGAAAGGACCTTACCCATGAAGCGTTCTCTATGTTTATGACCGAAGTTTGTGCGATAATGCATGAAGGGCCTTCGGGGCTTCTGAGGACCGATCTTGGGTCACCGTCTTACAGTGGAATTTTGACACATAAAATTTCGAATCGAATTGCACAGGAAACATTGATGTAACCGACATTTGGTGCAAATATGAAACTGTCATGAACAGAAATGGTGTCAACTTCTTTTGGTCTATTAAAAGTTCAGGGGATGTAATTGACAAAATGAAATCAAGACATTTTGAAGCAAATACGATTTCTTCATACGACTTTTCTGATATGTACACCACGCTTCCTCACAAAAAAAAAATTAAATGATCGACTGTCCAAACTCATTAAATGGTGTTTTGATCGAGAGGGGAAAACTGATATTTGTACATCTGAATCGAAGGATTTCTTTTCCGTCACATATTACAAATCATGCAAATCATGGTCATGTGGTGACCTGTGTATTTCCTTGTCCTTCCTTTTAGACAATAATTATGTAAGATTTGGTGAGAAACTCTACAAGCAGGTTGTAGGGATTCTTATGGGTACTAATTGTGCGCCTCTTGTTGCAGATTTATTTTTATACACGTATGAAAAGGAATTTATCCAAAATATGCAAAAGCAAAGAAAAAGTGATGACATGAAATGTTTCATTGATACATCTAGGTACCTGGATGGTATTCTTACTATAAACAATCCTGTTTTTGAATAGTATTAAAACGTTATTTATCCACAAGAATTGATTCTAGACAAGGCAAACGTAACAAGTACAGAAACACCATGTTTTGACCTAAATATGAAAACTGTTAATGGAGAGATCCATACAAGTGTGTATGACAAAAGAGATGATTTTGGATTTAATATAGTAAATTTTCCATGGCTTGACTGTGATGTTCCTAGATTACCGCCCTATGGTATCTATATTCCATAGCTGATCCGGTATGCTATAGCATATACTGATGTTTTGGATTTTCATAGTAGAAATTTACAAATTACCAAGAAACCTTTAGGACAAGGTTTTCGCTTTCACAAACTAGTAAAGACTTTTGGTAAATTTACAAAAATTGTTGTCAACTTCTTCTGAAATTCGGACCAATACAGGCAACAGAGTATATAACTTTGGGTATTTCACAATCTGCATTAACAAGATAAGAAGGATCAAAGATAGACAACATCACTATCGAAAATGCGTCAGATTATTCAAACGCCTTTTGTACCGTGGATATAATCCTAATGTCACCAGACGGACACTAGGCTTGGTACTTGACCAATCTACAGTCTTGTACAAGCGCATTCTTAAAACTTGCACTCTGACTGACTGTGACGACGGGACTCCATGACGCGCCTTTTCCAAACCTCATCTGACAGTGAGGAGGTTGTTTACATCACAATTGTACGTTCTTTGAAACCTCTGGGTAATCGGAAAAGTGGGAGGGTTGTGCGCACGTAATCCAGGATAACCACACCTTCTGCTATTTCCGTAGCAGATGGCCGTCCTAAGTCGGCAACGGTTGCACATTGGTCTCGTTGGTTTATGTGTAGTCTTTTATGTTTGATGTTTCTGTGTCGTGCGTTGACGTTCCTTGTCCCTTCTGCGTCTCTTTCTGTGCTTGTCTGCTTTGTGTTTTTGCATTGGGTTTTCTTAGGTTTTGCTGTGGGTGCTGCAACCTGGTGTTGTTGGAGATCCCCTCCTTTGTTCTCGGTCATCTTCTAGCATCGTTGGCAAGCAAATACTTCCACTCATATCAGGTTTGTCAAAAGTGACAACTACCAGGAGATACGTTCAAGGATCACGACATAGTTAAAAATGAAGGACAAATGCAGTGACCTCTTCAAGATGTTTAAAAGTCAATCCGAGCAAAGGCTCTATGGTCCGTAAAGTGAAAGTTTCTATAGTACTTCGCACATTTATCTCATGGTAATTTTCATGATATGTTCAATATATGATTGAATGAGATCAATTGATTTTGAATTTGGTTTTAGAAGTGCGAAAATATTTTTGAATCAATTTTTGTATTGATTTTTGAGAGGTAAAGCTTAATAGTAAGTTGTCCCATGTAAAATCCTTTAAAATTTGTAGCTTAATTTTTGGGGTCAGATTTCTGGAGATTTCCGATAGTAATCGGAAGGGGAATATGATCTTTCCTAATTTGTTTTATCCGGATTTGATTTTTAAGTTAAGACTCACCTTTTAAAGTTGGATGCTTCCTGTATTGATTGTTTCGATGTTTGCATTTTTATACTGATTGCCATATAATTTCAACGAGTAAGTTTCCTTAAAATACATATAGTGTAATCTTGCACACTGTGAAATAAGCATTGCGTTGTTGTGAATACTTTTAATTAATTGACTGTACTTTGATTGTAAGCATTGCTTCGTAATTGTAATTTTTTTTTGTGTTATTTCAGCCAACAGCCCTCGCTGTAGGATGAAATTAATCACGAACAAAGCTATAGTTGTTTGATAAACTGCATACCCAATATCGAGTCTTTAACCTTTTTTTGCACAAGCAACATATCACATCCTTCGTAATTTGGTATTTTTATGGACATGAGGTTTGCAACCGTTCCTGTGGAAAATCTAATGATTTTACCTTGCCTTCTCGACTATGAGACTGAATAACTGATGGGTACTTCTGAAATGTTTATTTCACAGTATGTCGTCATATCTCACTGTTTAGATTGATGATAAGGGTTTTGTATTTGGAACGTGAATGTTTGCTCAATGTTGGAAAAGTTTTCCTAACCCTCATATCGGCCCTATAATTTCTACGAAAAATGCTTTTGATGAACGAATTACTAAGTATTACTATTTGTAATGTTGAATATTTGAGAAAATTTCGCCTCATATATTTGAGCGCTCGTTACGTCACACGCGTGGTGTATGACGTCATGTTCTCAACTCATTTGCCATATATGATGCAAAACAAAGGAAAATCATAATATTTTACAAACAAATCTTCAAAATTAAGTTACGCTCCAGGCTTCGCCAACGAAAGTTTTTATGCAAATTAAAAGGCCAATTAGAAATCCATCTATTAGTAATAAAATTTTCATTTTGCAAGGCCTGGCCCCGCCGTCACAGAATGTGATTTTTCCTCAAATTAAAACTCAACTCAAATCCTTGAGGAAAACTCATTTGAGGGTCCCTAAATACATCCAAATGCCGGGCTGTTCTCTTCATCAGTCTTGTCTCCAGAGTAGACCATGTGGAATTTGTTAATGAGATGAGCAGTGATTCGTTGATAAACGCAATACGGAGATTCTTGGCGATCGATGGGCCTGTCAGACAGTTTCGTTCGGACAGGGGCTCTTGCTTTAATGGAGATATTAAATAACTAGGCGTAAGTGCATCTTTCATTGAAGATGGATCAATGCAGCAATTTCTGAACCAGAAAGGATCGTCATGAAAATTTAATCCTCTGTATGCTCGTCGCTTCAAAGAAACGTGGGGGCGCATGATCGGCGTATGTAGACGTTTTCTTGTTGCTATTCTTCTAGAGAACAGATTAAAGGACCTTACCCATGAAACTTTCTCTATCTTAATGACCGAAGTTTGTGCGATAATGCATGAAAGGCCTTCGGGGCCTCTTTCAACCGATCCTGAGTTACCGTCAATTCTTACATCGGCTCAGGATTTCGACACATTAAATTTCAAATTGCACAGGAAACCTTGGTTTAACCGACTTTGGATGTTAAGATGCAAAGAAGAGCCAATGGAAGTTGGTACAACATAATGCGGTCAACTTCTAGCATCGTTGGCAAGCAAATACTTCTACTTTTATCAGGTTTGTTAAAAGTAAGAACTACCAGGAGATACGTTCAAAGTACGCGACGTTGTTCTAGTAAATAATTATGACTGTCATAGATTTCAGTGGCCTCTAGAAGATGTTGAAAAGTCTATCCGAGCAAAGGTTTATGGTCTGCAAAGTGAAAGGTTCTATTGTACGCGGCACCTCTCATCGCATTGGAATTTTCATTATATGTTCAATATATGTTTTTATCACATGATACACCCGTTATGCAGTTTCATAAAGCTATTTCATAAATATATGATATGATAACACGTTACATATCGCTCTGCTTGAATGCGATTGGTCAAGTTTGGAACCTAATCACATAAACCTTGACAAATGTGACCTTTCAAATGTCGGTCAACTGTTAAATTCAGACCCGGAGTCAATATCAATGATTAAAATTATTGTTGTTGAATTAATTCCTGCATTAAAATACTATTCAAAATTGAAACAC
Source organism: Pinctada fucata (assembly GCA_028142955.1). Taxonomy (NCBI): domain Eukaryota; kingdom Metazoa; phylum Mollusca; class Bivalvia; order Pterioida; family Pteriidae; genus Pinctada; species Pinctada fucata. Next base: position 50,270,677 of record AP027103.1, on the reverse strand, counting down.
TTTTCTCTTACGCACAGAATATCTATACGATGGGGACACTACTTCTCATGGCGCAGCATACGACTTCTACATCACGGCGTGGTTCGCCTCTATAGTTCTCGGAAACGTTGATTTCTCGTTAGAAATACACATTTTTAGGCAGTATCATGTGATAAAAAGAATCTCAAATGAATTTTCATTTCATACGATGTATTATGAAAGTCGTTGTGCGTTTTATATCCCCTCGCCAAGGCTCGGGGATATAAAACACACAACTCGTTTCATAATACATCGTATGAAATGAAAATTCATTTGAGATCCTATATGAATGAGATCATTTGATTTTGAATCTGTTGTTAGAAGTACGAAAATATTTTGATTCAATTTTTGTATTGATTTTTGGGAAGTAAAGCTTAATAGTAAGATGTACCATGGGAGATTCTTAAAATATTTCAGCTGAACTTTTGGGGTCAGATTTCCGGAGATTTCCGATAGTAATCGGAAGGGGAGTGTGATCTTTCCTAATTTGTTTCATACGGATTTGATTTTAAGTTTAGAATCACCTCTAAAAGTGTGATGCTTCCTGTGTTGATTGTTTCGATGTACAATTTTTTTTTACTGAATACTGATTGCCATATAATATGATGAGCCAAAGAGTAAGTTTCATAGAATTCATATAGTAGAATCTTGCATACTGTGAAATCGGTTTTTTTTTTTGGTGAATTCTTTTTAATTTATTGATTATAATGATATTATTATTATGTTGATTGTTTACATTGTTTCTTTATTGTGATTGTTTGTTTATGTTATTTTAGACTTTTACCCTTGCTATAGGGGGCAATAAATCATGAACAAAGCTAGAGTTATTTGATAAACTGCATACCCAATCTCGAGTCTTTAACCTTAATTTGCATCAGCAACATATCATATCCTACGTATTTTGGTATTTTTTATGGACATAACTTTCAAAGTATGTTGTCATATCTCATTGTTTAGATTGATGTTATAGTCTAGGTGCCATCCATGAAACCCAAAAATTTGTTACGCACAAAATGTTTTTGCATGAAAGTGTTGTCAATACCCTCTACTTTGATAATCCGGCTGATGCCACTCTGGCATCCTTGGGCATTTCGAAATTTTGGGGTAAAACGGAATTTTTCGAAGAAAAACCGTTGAAAATAGGAAAAATTTAATTACTTTTTCCATGCTGCAGCTAGATCAACAAAATTGGTACCAAAAGAACGACAATTTAATTGTCTTTCAGTTAATAACTCAATTGAAAAATTTACTTGTCAATAAAATGGGGAAAACTATGGATTTTCGATGAAAAATCGTTGAAAATTGGGAAAATACAATATCTTTTTTTTATTCCGTAGATAATTAAACAATTTTGGTACCAAATGCACAATAAATTTATTGCCTTTCATTTTAAATGATACAGAAGTCAGATTGCAATTTGCTGGTACGAAAAATTGTGAAAAACAACTACTCATGGATGAAAAACGCTGAAAATTTGCAAAATGCAATGAATTTTTTCAAACTGTATTTAGTATTAGGTACAGCAATTATGGTACCAAAAGAACATATTTTTATTGTTCTGAATTCCTTTTAAGCAGCTTGTTCATAAATAAAGTGGGAGAAGACCAATGAGGGAGAAAATTTTGATTTTGAAGGGTTTTTTTTTCATAAAAAGTTGGGACTTTGAAAAATGCAACACGTTTACAGAAAAGCTGGAACAAAGATATGTGTATTCAAGTCAACATTTTTTAAACATTTTACTGGTACATGGAGTCTTGTAGCAAGCTTTTGAAAGACGTGGGTAAAATTAGAGACATGTTCAAAAGGAAGCGGATACTGTCTATGATACATAACATATATGTCTGGTCTACGCTTTTAATTAATCTGCTTTTGAATGATGCTTATGAATTTGAAGACGTTTAACATTTGTACCACTTGGTGAGTGTCACTGCTGGTGGACCAGGAATCCCCGAGGGCACATATAGCCAAGTTCGATCAATTTCGGTTGGTCTTTTCTTCAAACGCATTCGAAAATATCTGTTTACAAAATTGTTACAAATTTCTGAAACCTAGGTCCTGTAGCATCATATCCCAGTCATCATGCTACGTCTTTCGGTATATTTTGGACATATAATTATATCAAAGAAAGGAGGGGATCTCCAACAACACCTAGTTGCAGCATCAACAGCAACCTCCCAAAACACCCACTGTAAAACACAAAAATGACACGCACAGAAAGAGACGCAGTAGTACAATGAACGTCAAATTACAGAAAAACATAAAACACAAATGACTACACATAAACCAACGAGACCAATGGGCAAACGATGCCGACTTAGGACGGTCATCTGCCTCGTCAGTAGCAGACGGTGTGGTTATCCTGGATTACGTGCGCACAACCCTCCAACTATTCCGATTACCCAGAGGTCTCGAAGAACGTACAATTGTGGTGTAAAACAACCTCCTCACTGTCAGATGACCACACACAAACAAGACCGCAAGACGCAGGGGCCCAAGCAACACAGATGAATATGTAAATTGATATAAAAAGAGGGCATGCGTAATACGACCTGTGCTCTGCCGGCTGTAGCGAGCTAATGTATGTTATCACCCGAGGAGTCCGACTGACATTCAGAGAGGACAGGTGGTCGGGGCCCTGTCTTCTCTAAAGAGGTTTGGACAGGGCCCGTCATGGAGTCCCGTCGTCACAGTCAGTCAGCGTGCAAGTATTAAGGATGCGCTGGTACAAGACTGTAGATTGGTCAAGTACCAAGCCTAGTGTCCGTCTGGTGACATTAGGATCATATCCACGGTATAAGAGACGTTTGATGATTCTGACGCATTTTCGATAGTAATTCTGTCTATCTTTGATCCTTCTAATTTTGTTGATCATGTCACCATAAAATGCAGGTTGCGAAATACCCAAAGTAATATACTCTGTTGCTTGTATGGGTCCGAATTTTAAAAGTAGTTGACAATAATTTTTGTAAACTTTCCAGAATGTCTTGACAAGTTTGTGAAAGCGAAAACCTTGACCTAAAAGTTTCTTTGTTATTTGTAAATTTCTATCATGAAAATCCAAAACATCAGTACATGCTCTAGCATACCGGATGAGCTGCGAAATGTAGATACCATAAGACGGTAATCTAGGAACATCACCGGACATCATCAGACATTTTGGTCATATTTCATTGTTTGGATTGAGCATCACTGACGAGGGTTAAATACCAGAAACGTGCATGCCTGGTCCACGCTGTTAATTAATCTGATTTAAAAAGATGATAATGAATTTGAAGACGTTTAACATAAAAGATTTCTGCCAGGGTTGTGTAGTTTGTTTCAATTAATGAGGTGGATCTTAAAGACCTGCTTAGTTGTGACATTGTTCTATAGTCCCTACGTCAATGTTGAAAAGATGACTTCAGTTTTCTTAAAATAAGCTCCAGGTTAATCATTCGACAAGAATGCTTAGGAGCTGATGATCGATTGATGTATGAAGGAATCTGGTTATCAACCGACCATTAAATGGCAGAATTTATACCTTGATTGTTTCTGGCCGTATATTTCTAAAAAAAAAACAACAATTAAACACTTCAGATGTTAAATAATAAGTGTTCCAACTATTTACCTTCTTGAAGAAAGTTTTAAACCAATTATGATGCACCAGACACGTGTTTCGGATAGAAAAATCCTCATCAGCGAACTCTGATGTCCCACTCTCCAGAATGGTAGATGATATTTTGTCATAGACCATTTGAACCATCCAACCAAGATAGTAATCTATGTCCTCCGAAATGGAATTAACCGGATGTGACAGCTAGTTCTACCGAATTTAAGCGGCGGGTGTTGCATGCAAGTATAAGATGCTTACTCTTCATTGACACCTGTTCTCCCTCCCATATCGGGAGTTTGCTTCTTTTCGTATGGTTGAGGTTTTTCTTTGTTTGCTTTGGTTCCTGTTTTATCCTGATTTTGTATGCCTTCGATTTATGATTTTCTGAATTATCGATTTTGTGCTGTATACAGGGACATGGCCATTATCCATATTTGTCATTTCAATTAAAGTGACTTCATGGCACAGCCAAAATCCTCTCCAGCAGCGCCCCTAGCCATATTTCTGAACTTAAAATTGCTATCACTTTGCAGGGAGCAAATTTAAATGATATTCAATTGACCCCCTACTAACCAATTAAAAGATTCAGTCAGGAAAGCTACATCTCAGGAAAAGAAGTGCAACTGATTGATATTGCATGTACTTGCAATCAGTTGATCGAGAAAGCAATCCGATTGATTAAGAACTCGCATTCTACACATCATTCTGAACATTCTGAAGACCAGATCATGATGATGGATATCATCAAGATATAATGGTGTTGGAGAGACAAAGGTTGTTCCGCGGGAAGCTTTTGAAGTTGTGTTCCGTGTGAAATTTCAGAGAAGTTAATTCAGATATTGAAAAGATTGTGACTGAGGGCATGATATCCATAAAGAATTACTATGGTTTAGAGAACCTAGACTGTATATCTGATGTCAGGTCCAGTGTACGATTGAATGAAATGAGCTATAAGTTTTCAAAACCCTTGGATGACCTTTACCACCAACAGTTAATTGAAGAATTTAGATAAAATGTCAAGAAAAACGAGATATCTTTAGCCATGCATAAGGAAACATTCTTAAGATGCAGTTCAATCAAACATGGGTCTACTGAAATAATTAAATATAAAAAAAAATGTTGAGACCTATTGTGATAATATTTTGCCAATCGTGTCTGTGCCTCTATCTGTTATCCTGTTGATTTGTTGCAGTCGCACACGAAATCTGAGTTGTGTAACAAACAGATGTGACAAATTCTGTGCTCAAATTTCTTCAATTTTGTAAATGTTTTGGAGTAGAGAATTGTCAGAGTACGATGCAAAGGAGGCATTTTGATCAACCATGTAAGAATGGTTCTTTGTTGTTAGAAGTAGTTGCACACAAGTATTACAATTGTATGTTGATGAAACAAGAAGGCAATAGAAAAGGAGGTGATCTCCAACAAAACTGGTTTGCAGCACCAATATCAACACATCTCAAGTAAAAACACAGAGAATACACACACAGCAAGAGAAACCAAACGAATAGGGAACAGCAAACACGACATCAAACATCAAATAAGCAATGTATGAATTATGCAGATAAATTGGAACATTCTTTTCGGAAAATGTTGCTTAATAATGTAAGATAATGCTAGGGCAATTATACTATTTGGAATGATATATCTAAAGTAGAAAAAGGGTAATAAGAGAGTGCAAATCTTAAACTATCAATATGAAATCATTTTGATACGAAAATTATTGTTCTTGAATGTCTTTAACCCGATTGTATTTTCACAATTTAATACCTTTTTCAGCAAAAAAAACAAAAAACAAAACACAAAAACAAAATAAACCAAACAAAACAATGCAAGAAGATTCCATTTGCTTGAGTGGAATTCTGAATTTAAATCAATGATATCATTTTTCTTGCTGTTGTTCTAACTACAGCATGACAAAAAGATTGCAATATCCCAATTTTCGGCGATTTTTCATTCAAAATTTATTCTTTTCCCCATTTTCGTACTTGCAAAATGCTAATCTGCTTTTTAAAATGAAAGGCAATAGATTTATTGTGCGTTTGGTACCAAAATTGTTATTTGACCTACAGTATAGAAAAAGATATGACAGTTTCCCAATTTTCGAAAAACCATAGTTTTCCCCATTTTACGGACGAGTCAATTGATAAACTGAGCTTGAGACTTAAAGGCAATGGCATTGCTGTTCTTTTGATACCGAATCTGTTGTTCTGGGTACAACATGGACAAAGTAATTGAGTTTTTCCAATTTTCAACGGTTTTCTTTGAAAAATAAGTTTTTTTCCCAAAAAATTGCAAATTGCAAATCTGACTTCTGTATCATTTAAAATGAAAGGCAATACATTTATTATACGTTTGGTACAAAAATTGTTTATTTAGCTACAGAATAAAAAAAAGATACTGTATTTTCCCAATTTTCAACGATTTTCATCGAAAATCCATAGTTTTCCCCATTTTATTGACAAGTAATTTAGTAAATTGAGGTTGAAACTTAAAGACAATTAAATTGTCGTTCTTTTAGTACTAGTTTTGTTGATCTAGCTGCAGCATGGAAAAAGTAATTGAATTTTTCCTATTTTCAACGGTTTTTCTTCGAAAAATTCCATTTTACCCCAAAATTTCGAAATGCCCAAGGATGCCAGAGTGGCATCAACCGGATTATCAAAGTAGAGGGTATTAACATCACTTTCATGCAAAAACATTTTGTGCGTAACATTTTTTTGGGTTCCCCCCAAAATAGCCATTTGGCAACTAGACTATTAAGGGTTATGTATTTGAAATGTGAATGTTTGCTCCATGTTGCAAAAGGACTAGGTGTGGTTAACCCTCATTTTGACGAAAAATGCTTTTTATTAATGTTGAATGTCTGAAATAATACCGCGTCTTGTATTTGAGCCCTCGTTACGTCACGCGCGTAATGTATGATGTCATCCTGACGTCATTTGCCCTGAATGACGAAAAACAAAAGAAAATCATTGTATTTTACACACAAATCTTCAAACCTCTCTTACGCTCCAGGCCTCACCCACGATATTTTTTATAAAAATTAAAAGGCCGATCAGAAATCCATCGATTGGTAAAAAAAATATTCACTTTGCAAGGCCTGGCCCCGCCGTCACCAAAATTGATTTCCCCTCAAATTAAAAACTCAACTCAAATCCGTGAGGAAAACTCAAATGAGGATCCCTCAACTGAGTTTTCCACTGAAATCGCCGTCGCCACTCATTTTGAAGGTTCACTTAGTTGAGAGAGATATTTCACCCTTAACTCAATATTAAGGGTAAAATGTGTGAAAGTGCGTTTTTGCGGGTTTTTTAATGCAACGTCAAAATAATACAAAAATATATTATCCATGAATAATCATGTTATTAAGTTTTACCATCCTCTGTAAAAAATATGAAGTTTTTCACTCGTTTTTTGGTATGTAAATTGTTACGTATTCTTTTAAAAATATCTTTTTCCGAGATACATTCACAAGGAAAGTGCAACTGCATGTATTTCTATTACATAGTTGCAAAAGTCCCTTAAAAAGTTATAAAACAATGTAATTTACAAAATACAAGTGAGGTTCGTAGCTCATCACTGTAAGCATGATTTGGGTCAACGCTTGTCGCGTGAAAATGTACAAATATAACATTTATCTAAAAAGATTACGGAGATAATATTTTATCATTACAAACGAAGTAAAAAATGTACTCCAATGCCAAGTTCATGAGGTCAACTTCTCAAATGAACAGTCTTGTCATATCCCAAGGCAAACACATAATTTTGGCACTGTTTAGATGAAGGATCACTGACGAGGGTTAAGAACCCGAAATGTGCATGTCTGGTCCATGCATTAAATTAAAGTGTTCTTGAATGATGCTATTGAATTAAAAGACGTTTAACATAATATGGAATATTTCCTTTATGGTTCAGACGTAATAATGGTAAATGTTAAAACTTTGGAAGGACAAACGGACAAATGAGCAGACAAGGTTAAAACAATTTGTTATGCGATTAAAAACCAGTCGAGAATTTGGCAAAATATATTTTTAAATGTTAAAAATTCAATAGCATCATTTAAGATAAAATGTCAGCGTGGACCAGACATGCACGTTTCGGGTACTTAACACTCGGGACCCGGGCCCCCCTTTTTCACCCAAAGTTATTGATTCAGAGTACTCTTTTTATGCTTATTCTCTTTACTTTTGGGGAAATTTTCGGCTCGCTTCGCTCGCCGCACTAAATATTTCATTAGTTGTCAATTTTTTTGTCTTCACTTTGTCTTCAACTTTCTTTGTCATCGTGTTTGAACGGATTCATATATGTCATAAACACAAAATTCAAAATCAAATTAACACTTGAATAATTACCAAATGCTTCATTTTCATGGGCTGATCTAACCAGATTAGACAGGTGGATAGTGGGGTTGTAATGCCCTAATTTTCCCAACCTTCCCCAAGTGGTCAAACAAAAATGGAACATAGAAAATGAGAGAGATTGTATTCTTATGACTAAATGTAACCATCTATTCCAAAAATTTTACGGCTCGCTCCGCTCGCCGATATAGAATAAAGTTGTATATACATGTATGGATGACTTCATTTGAAAACAAATGAAAACTTCATATCTTAAAAAATTTCCCGGCTCGCTACGCTCGCCAATCTACCTATAAACTAAAATAAATGAATCAACTCCCCTTCCGCTCCTTAATTAGATCAGCAGTCTTGAGGTTCACGTTTTTCGTCTCGACCTTTTTTTTTTTTCTTGCTTGTCAGTTTTTCCGTAAATAATTTTCTTCGAGCTGAAACCGTGCCCCCCCCCCCTTTCTGAAATCCTAGATCCGCCACTGATTTTTGTAAAACCTTAAAAACCTTGATCTCAAAATCGAAAACTTATCATAACCTTGTGACTCCAAAAATCCCTCACCGCCGGTCAAGCTGGACCTCCCCTTCCCACTGCCAAAAAAAAAAAAAAAAAAAAATTCTGGATCCGTCCCATGTACTTTACACAGACGTAGATCATTAGCGAGGGAGTCTGAAATCCCTCCCCTTTCCTCTCTAATGACCTTGAAATCAATTGAAAAAAATCAAATCTTTATCTTTAATTTCTTCTTTACCAAATAATTATTTCGATCATAATTATCTTGTTTGTATGATACACTGAAAAGCGTCAAAAAATCGCTGCTGTTTTGTGTTACTTTTCCTTCTTGCATTACTACAATCGTGTACCATTCTTGCACGTGAAAATAGGCGCACTGCTACAATGACGTCACATATAGAGGAATAATGACGTCAAGTATACTGCAGAGTTACGTACCGTTGTGTGGTCATTAGTGATAAAGATGGCGGATTAGTTGCTGCTGAATTTCTGATTTTCAGACGAACAATTCGGCGAGTTTCACTTAGTTTTATTGCGCCATAAAATAGAAGAATTTTATCCATTGCGAATGTGTCAAGGTATGTTCTCCTGTTCTGTCGTTTAAGGGAATCGAGTCACTTTTACCCGTATCCGCGGTACTGTTACCATACTTTTTCAGCTCTAAGTATGTATATCTCTTGCTCGTGCATTTTCCCATACTTACGTATACGCGTTACCATAAATGCGAGCTTCGCTCGCTATAATGTACTTTGGGGGACATTGCTTCGTTGATTTTCTTGGGGTTTTTTTTGGGGGGGGGGCATTTATTTTCTTTGATCAGACAAGTTTTGTCTAAGGGAATGATATAGGCAGTTTGATGATATTTCATTCAACATTCGATGGAAAACCTACGACAATGGCACATATTATATGGCTAATTTTAAAAATATGATACATGCATAGTTGGACATAATAATTTTCACACTTTTTGGACATACATTGTAATATGAATCAAGGCAAAGCCTTATGTGCGAGCGGAGGAAAAAGACGCTAAAATTTTCAGTGGCGGGTTTTCGATTTTGAGATCAAGGTTTTTAAGGTTTTACAAAATTGTTGGTGTCTTTTTCCTCCGCTCGCACATAAGGCTTTGCCTTGAATCATATTACAAGTGATACTTATCATCTGCGAACGACCTCTTCTAATAACATGGATGTACATATGTTCATTAGTGTATGTATATTATACAACTTTCATGGGCAAATTTAAAATCTTTCTAGGAGAGTAAAGACTTAAGAGGGAGAGGAGGGAGAGCAAACCAGCATTTGATTTTAAGGATGCTTTCTCCTGGCGAGCTGAACAGAAAACGTTCTAGACGACGGGAGATAACTCCTAATGTCGTAAAAGAAAGATGTACGACATTTTGTTTTTTTCTGTTCACTGCATCAATTCAATAGCATCATTGGCATGGTTAAATGGAGTTGTTTGTGGATATATTTGTTATTTTCATAAGTATAAACATTTTATGTTATCTTTTTGCTTTAAAACAACCTTCTTCAAATAACATTACGTCACTGCGAGAATCTTTGACGTCACGCAGCAAAAATGACGTTCGTCTTCCCGCCATGATTAAAACAGATAAATAACGCTGCAGGAAAGGGATGTAATGTTTGTTTACTTATATTTGCCTTTGATAAATTACATCAATTGAGAAGATTAATTCAATAAAAGCAATACTTTTAAGAAATAGATTTGTATTTTCAGTGTGAAACAAATCGGAGACACAACAAAAGCAAGTAAAACACACCGAAACATGGAAAATAGAACTTTACCAGTAATTGAACTCTGTACTGTCATTGTGTCAAAGAAACATGTATTAATGGCGCTTCGTCTCTGCATTTCTATTTATTAAAAAGATATATAATGATAATAAATCGCCACATACTTTTTTTTTTTAGATTTCTCCAGCTTTATCTTTATTCTTTTTTCTAATCTATTTCCTTTATTTCTTTTAGCAGCATTATGTTTGCAAAAATTTGAAATTTTGAACTCTATCAGACAATTCTAAATTTTCCTGTTTACATTATCCGATTTCATCAATTCTGTCATTTATTTGAAAAATGGATACAATACAGGGACTTTACATAAGTAAGGGTACATATCGATAACAAAATCATCAGCTATCATCTTATTTGACATACATTTGTTCCGACAAATAATTAATCTTTTAAAGGAAAACTTAAATAAGGCCCTTTCACATCAGCCTTGCCGCAGCCATACGGTCTCTGCGATCCTGCACGCCGTACGGCTGCAACATATCTGTTCGAGACCGCCGTAAGACTGCGGCACGAAATATTTTTAAAAAGTTCGTAGTGTTAGATAACATTCTTTTTTTCGTGCGAATGTCGCATTGATTCGTACGGGCATTTCACGGCTGACATGCGTCATTAGAGAGGAAGACTTTATAAAAGAAAAGATAAGGCACCCATTTTTCATCCAAAAAAATCCGAATCATGTAACCCCATGGACTGAAACAAAAATATTGATAATCGGGGGGGGGGGGGGGGCTCCGCAAATTAAAGGAAAAAAATGCTATGAAAGATAAAAATAAACTTGCACGGCGTACAGCGTCTTCCGACAAACTAAACGTGTGTCATGGGGTGTGAGAGACAGAGAGAGAGGGTATATTACATCTACATGTTCTTTAGACATATTTATCGATAACGTTGAATGTGGATTTAAAAATTAAGAAACAATCATACTTTTTTTTATTGTCTTAGGTTATCGAATATATTCTGCGGTCGGAGATTTCCCTCGTATACATACGTATCCTTGTTCTTTATTTGCTGTTTACATTTTACATTAAACACAGGAAATAACAAAACAGACGAAAAAAAAAAAAAAAGAAAAAAAAAAGAAAAAGAATGTGTATAGGTTTATGTAGAAAAAGTGAAGGATTATACAGTAGCGAGATATTGCTGGGTTTGTTAAAAATAGGTCAATCTCAAAGGTCAAGGTCACTACATCAAATGTCAAGGTCCATAATAAAATGTCTGTTAACGATTAATTTACGTGTGAAATATCTGCCATGTTTGTGGAATTTTAAAACATATTTATCAATTAATATGCAAAAAAAAAAATGTTTCGGTGAGTTCAAGACGGGGGGGCTGAACACCCCCCCCCCCCTTTCTCCTAGCTATGCAAAACAAAAAATGTTTAATGTCAGATTATTAGAATTTATAGAAATAAAACCTGTACGTACTGTTGGCAATATGGTGTTTTTTTCTATTTCCTGTATCATTTTGAAAGAAGGGGGTAGGGTAGCAAAATGGGCCAAAACTTTTTCCAAATGCATAACACCCCCTACTTTTTCTTTCATAAAAACATGCTATAATGTCCCTAGATACACTATGTGAAGTTTTTAAAAAAGTTTGATGGAATTACATTTTTTATCAGCATGTGCCAAAAATCTGTTTCTTACGTTACTTTAAAAAATTGCCATATGAGGTAAGAATTTGCTAAAAATTTCATTCCGTTACATCTTATGTCATAAATATTGTATTCAACAGTAGTAAAGTAATGTATTCTAATATATTTGAGTAATCCAATTCAACAATTCCGTAAGAATATATATATTTTAGATTTTATGAGTAATATTTCGCCAATTTTCAATTTCACCACAATATTCTGAGATGGTTGAAGATGGGTATCTTTGATGGCAAATATCTGACATAAAGTCCATATCTTGGTATCCTTTTCTGTTTGTTTTATTACTTATCGGGTCAAGTACTATTGAAATATAATGGTAAGAAAAAAAAGTTTGATGCTTTTGAATTCGAGATCTCAGAAGAAAGCATCCTTAAAAGGAATTGTTCGTAAAAACGGGAAAAATAAAGATGGTTTTCCGCACTTGGTTCTTCTATAAATCGTTCTATTTTATTAAAGCTACGACATCAATTTAAATTGTAATTGATTGAAATGTAAAATCATATTTTTTATTTACAAAATTAACATTTTCTTATAATGATAAGAACCAAAATGGTAACATTTTGTTCAATTTGCCAAGGGTCCTTATTTTTGCATCCACATTTAACATCGTTATTTTCTTTTCTTGCGTTTTTTTTTTTTTTTTTATATTCTCTCCTTCTCTACAATATCACAATAATATACACTACAAAGAGTTTAGGGTAAATCGATGATGAAAGGCAATACTGCATTAATGGAATATTAAATTACTCTGTTATATGAATGAACTGTATGTACATCGTGAAGCTTCAATTTTGGAGTGATTCCTAGAAATTAGGGAGAACCGCCTTTTTTGGCAAAGCGAATGAGTCTGATAATCGGCAACAAAAATAATGACCTTGAAAAATACCTCTTTGGCAACAGAAATATTTTTTTCCAAAGCAACTTCCTATGAATACTTTAATACCTAAATGAGACTACACACGTTTATACCTTTTTGAATAAGCTCTATGTCCGAATAGTACCGCGAGGGTTACCAGGCCGACTCACCTTGTTTTTGGAGCGCCATATTTTCCACATAAATGTTATTTATTTATTTTTAAATTTTTGTACATATAATTTGAGGGAAATACTCAGATTAGAGGGTACGGAAAGAGTTGAGTGAGGTTGGTGACAGCGGAGTGGTTTTCCATCTAATTAAAAAACTCAACTCAATTAGACTTTATTAAATATCGATTCGAAGTCTTCCGTTAAAAAAAAAAACTTTCTTCACTTGAGACGAAACGTCCAAATAAACATCAGCGTCAGGTTTTGCTTATCTCCCGTAGTTTGTAAAATGACGCCATAATGCTTACATTGTATGACGTCAAGTTTTACCTAAATAATCTTTCAAGAAAAGTTTGTGTAAATTTAGTGCCATTCTTATTTTTTTTGCTGTGCGTAACTAAGCAAATGCTTTAGAATATCTCGTTCGTTACCAAAGACTTACGCCAAATGTAAAGTTAGTCGAAAAGTTAGTCGAAATTTACGTACGTATGTCTTTACGTCGTTTCATGAAACGGACATGCGCCAAACTAAATTTTGACATACCTAGACTTGCGTCAAAAAAATTTAAGCCAAAATTTACGCTACTTTATTTCATAATTTCGTATCGAAATTTCGCTCATTTATTGATATTTTGAGGTTTTTGTTTGTTTGCATTGACTCCTGTTTTATCCTGATTTTTTTTAAAATATACATGTACCTTCGGTTTATGATTTTCTGAATTATTGATTTTTGCTGAATATATAGGGATATGGTCATTATCCACATTTGTTATTTAAATGATTTCAACGTTAGACGTTTTGAGAGACATATTATTCCGTGAAATTAAAACAGGCATTCTTGATTTGGCTTCACCATACATTTGACATTTTATAAAATAGAATATTATGGATATATGAACAACTTGGCAACCTCAACTACTTCTTAATCTGTTCTTAAATGAAGATATGAATTTGAAGACCTGTATTATTTGTAACACTCGGTTGGTATCACTGCTGGTAAAATGGATCTCCTCGAGGGTGCATGTAGCGGAGTCCGATCAATTTCTATTTAATATGTTTTCTTGAAACGCATTCGAAAATTTCAATTCACAAAATTTTCTCGAAATTTTTGAAACGTGGGTCTTGTAACATCATATCACAGCCATCCTGCTAGATCTTTTGATATGTTTTTACAGATTTTTCACAATCTTTGGCTTAGATAAAGGGTCGCTGACAAGGATTAAGTTCTCGAAACGTGAATGTCTTGCGAATGCTTTAAGTTAATTTGTTTTTAAACAGTCCAAGAGAATACTGGAAACAGTAATATTACTAAGCGCAATAATATATATTAAATTGGAGTTATCTTTCTTGGAAATTTATCTCTTTATATCACTGTAAGTAGTAATACTATTTAGATTGTCAGTTCGCTTTATACCAGTGGATTCGGGGAAAACGAGGGTGATTAGGAGTTGTATCTCATTCAAATGTACAATGAAAAATTATTCAGAAGATCAGGAAAACTTTTTCCTTAACAAATTTGAAGATAATGTGATTTTAGAAAGAAGAAAAAACGAAAAATAGGTTCCAAATAGACATTATATTCACTTTTCAGTAGAATTTTTTTTCATATTTAATGAATTTGTTTTTGAGTGAAAGAAGTTTATGATAGAAACTGTGCTTGTGTCTTTAAAACTTTGCTTTGTCTATATTACAGAAAAATGTAATATAGACTGGCAACATTACTGTTTTCAATAATATCAGGGATTATTGTTAACAGTAATATTACAGTTTTAAGTAATATTACTATTTTTAGTATTCTCCTGGACTGTTACATTATGCTATTGAATTTGAAGACGTTTAACATTTGCAACACTTGATGAGTGTCAATGCTGGAGGACCAGGCGTCCCGAGGGGACAAGTAGCCATATTCGATCAACTTCGGTTCCTCGTTTCATTAAAAGACGCCGAACATATCTTTTCTCAAATTGTTCCAGAAATTTCTGAAAAGCGGGTCCTGTAGCATCATATTTCCCACCTTTCTTGTAACGTTTATTGGTTCTTTTTTGACTTAAGAAATGAATCTTATATTTTTTCTGTTGATGCAGGTATCACCCGAAAAATTGGACAGAAAACTGCATCAATGCGCGTAGCGCGTTGATGCAAAAGTTTTCAGTCCAATTTTTCGGGTGATACCTGCATCAACAGAAAAAATCTAAGATTCATTTCTTATCATTTAATTATCATCTATTTATGGAAATCAGACTGTTTTCTTGGATCTAAAAACAATCAATCGCCGCACTATATTTCGTAAGTCGGAGGGTTTCGGAGTGATACGTCTGCCAAAACAAGTTATGGCAGCCGCCATGATTCAAACAGCGAACGATCCTCTCTCTATATATTTGGAATAAGGACCAGTTTGAGCAAATTCTACATGCACTGTTAATTTTTGAGTAAGTAGAAAAGAAATGGTACCCTTGAAATGATAATCAAACATCAACCAATTGTATTTTCAGCAACGAGTTCATTCGTGTTTGAGGGAACCCCCGGTTCTAAAAATAGTGCTATAAATAGACTCCGTGAAAAATTGTGTTGATCGATGTATCAACAAAATTTCTCAGCCAATCAGAATCTTCGTTTCTTGAAAATGACAATGGAAATTAAATGATATGACTTTCACAGTCTTTGGCAATATTTCTTTGTTTGGCTGGAGAATCACTGACGAGGATTAAGTAACAGAAACGTGCATCTCTGGTCCATGCTATGAATAAATATTTACATATGTCCATTCATTTGTATAGAATTTACACTGTGATTATAGGAGTATAACCGCAGTGGCGTGATTTGAACTATGACGTCATAGTAAGTTGGCTTGATTTGAACTTCGACGGTACGTTGTAACAGAGCCTTAGCAACGTAGTTGTAAACGTATTTTAACGTCATTAAAGCGTGAAAAACTTGAATGTAAATATATATAATAACTGTCTTTTGGAATGTGATTATACTGTGATAACCTACAATGGATCCAGGAATTATGTTTCTCATAATGCGCTAACGCGCATTATGGAATATAATTCCTGGATCCATTGTAGGTTATCACAGTATAATCACATTCCAAAAGACAGTTGTTCTATAAATAATATAAATAAACGATAATAATAATGACTATAAATATTTACATTCCTACTGCGTTTCCCTTATTTATTTGATAAACACAAGGGCTTATCACGTGACTTTAGAACAAACGCAGATGAATTTCTCATTAAATTCCCATTTATTTAGGCCTATCGCTTAATCACAGATTCAAAACATGTATAGTCCATTATCGAACGAAATCTATTCACAGTGATGACAATGTGCCATAATTTAGGTCTCCCATTTGTACACTTCCCAGAAGTGTAACGTAGTAAGCCAATCACGCGTCACACCAGACGAAGGTCAAGGACGACCTACTCTGCCGTTTACAGAAAGATGCCATACGTAGATGAGCGAATTCAGGCATTAGTTGATAAAATATTCGATATCTAGGATGAAATGTGTATCCACTTGAGTCATTTATCAACAGTATATTAATCTTTGCTTTTAATGTAATCATAATGTCAGGAAATATTTCAAGTATTCGATCTTTGAGCGAATCTTGAGCAATGTTGAGGTATTCTGTGAAAATATCGATATAGTTTTGGCGTTTTGTATCTGTCTCCACGGCTGTACTCGACTTATTACTTTCAGAGGAAACAGTGTAAATTTTCAGAAGTTTGTATCATTGTACCGATTGATTTTATAGGTTTTAATCGTTTTGCCTTCTGTAAAATTTCTCCATTGGACAAAAATCGGAAATTTTTAATATTGATTTTCAGTTTTGTACGGAAGCCAGTTCGTGCCATATTATATCATTTTACTATCTCGTAGTTACGAGAAACAATTCTCGTAATTACGAGAAACATTTTTCGTAGTTACGAGAAACAATTCTCGTAGTTACGAGAAAAAATTCTTGTAGTAACGAGAAACGTTTCTCGTAGTTACGAGAAACGTTTCTCGTAGTTACGAGAAAGTTTTCTCGTAATTACGAGAAACAGTTATCGTAGTTACGGGAAAATGTGCGTTCGAATTTTTTCTCGAAATTACGAGATTTGTTTCTGGTAACTACGGGAAAAGGTTCTCATAACTACGAGAAAAGTTTCTCGTAACTACGAGAAAAGTTTCTCCTGACTACGGGAAATGTTTCTCGTAATTACGAGAAACGTTTCTCGTAACTACGAGAAAAGTTTCTCGTAACTACGGGAAAAATTTCTCGTAACTACGAGAATTTTTTCTCGTAACTACGAGAATTATTTCCCGTAACTACGAGAAAAGTTTCTCGTAACTACGAGAAAGTTTCTCGTAACTACGAGAAAAGTTTCTCGTAACTACGGGAAAAATTTCTCGTAACTACGAGAATTTTTTCTCGTAACTACGAGAATTATTTCCCGTAACTACGAGAAAAGTTTCTCGTAACTACGAGAAACGTTTCTCGTCACTACGAGATAGTAAAAAATATAACATGGCACGAACTGGCTTCCGTAGTTTTGATTGAAATGTTCAAAATACAAACAAAAGACAAAATTCAGTTTTCCAGTTTTCTACAAAGTAAATAGGTATTTCTTCGAAGCTTGCGGAAAACGTCGAACTTTCATTTGCTGTTACGTCAAGTGACGTTCTACCTCCGCGATAATATTTCAAATATAAAGAAACAGGATGAAAAAACGACAGAAATAACGTATTAAAAGACGTAAAATGTAATTAAACGGATTGTTTTTCAAATTTTGCGCTTAATCGGTGTGTGTTGGCAGTAGGGAATAGACTGTGTGCTTCACATATTTTGTTTCAATTCCCTACTGCCAACACATATCGATAAAGAGTAAAAGATGAAATGTAAAACGTTTCAAATTAAATATTATCATTTAAGAGAAGATAAATTTGCTGCATGAACCAGACATGCACTTGATACTTAACCCTCGTCAGTGATCCTCAATCTAAACAATGTAACAAATGCAATAAATTTGGTAACATATATTTTCGAATGCGATGAAGAGACAGACGATCAACCGATCAGATCGAACTTGGCTACATGTCCCCTCGAGGACTCCTGGTCCACCATTAGTGACACCAATCAAGAAGTTCAAATGTTAAACGTCGTCAAATTCAATGGCATCATTCAAGAGCAACTTAATTTGTAGCATGGACCAGAAATGCACGTCTCGGGTACCTAACCAATCAGAAAAACAATTCTCTTAAAATACTCCTATGAATCTAAAGACGTTTAATATAACCTCAAGTTTAACATTTTATTACAGATGTTGAACACAGGGAGAGAGTTGTTTCCTGCTTTGTTTTTCTTCACACAGTTTGTGCTTTCTAGAGCAGGTAAGGTAGTATGCTGCTTCTAAACATTACTGCTCTACTGCTATATAGAGAATAGGTTACTTAATTTGTGTTTTGATACTTGGTCCCACCTCTAGCTTGCTAGGGGTCCGTTAATGCTAAATTTTGTGCTCTATTGTCAGTGCTGTTGAGATAATCGTCAGGATCTTCTTTAACTCATTTGTTTTACACTTATGCCCTTTGCCGTGTGGAGCTCGTAAAAAGGCTCCCCGCGAGGGGTTTGACAGTAAGTGTTTTGAATATATTTCCCTGACATTGTCGCCATAGCAATTTCTATATAGAAATAACGTCAGACAGTGCATGAGTTTTATTTATTTTCATTTTCATGCTTAAACATCGACGGCGGGTGCGGCTAGCCAACAGGGGATGCTTACTCCTCCCGGGCCCTGGTCCCACCTCTAGCTTGCTAGGGGTCCGTCGATGCTTAATTTTGTGCTCTATTGTGAGTGCTGTTGAGATAATCGTCAGGATCTTCTTTAACTCATTTCTTTTACACTTATGCCCTTTTCCGTGTGGAGCTGGTAAAAAGGTTCCCCGCGAGGGGTTTGACAGTAAGTGTTTTGAATATATTTCCCTGACATTGTCGCCATAACACTTTCTATATAGACATAACGTCAGACAGTGCATGAGTTTTATATATTTTCATTTTCATGCTTAAACATCGACGGTGGGTGCGGCTAGCCAACAGGGGATGCTTACTCCTCCCGGGCACCTGGTCCCACCTCTAGCTTGCTAGGGGTCCGTCGATGCTTAATTTTATGCTCTATTGTGAGTGCCGTTGAGATAATCGTCAGGATCTTCTGTAACTCATTTGTATGTAACACACAGGCAAGGTCATTTATCGTACATGTAATGCGCGTTAGATAAATGCACCTGCTGTGTAAATGCATACCCGAAACAAACGAGTAAAAGAAGATCCTGACGATAATCTCAACAGCACTCACAATATTTGACCCATAGCAAGCTAGATGTGGGACCAGGTGCCCGGAAGGGATAAGTACCCCCTGATGGCTAGCCGCACCCACCGTCGATCTTCACGCACGAAAATGAAAACAATATATTTAATGCATGCACTGTCTGCGGTTCTGCCTGTATAAAAAGTCCTACGGCGACAATGTCAGGGAAAATATTCTAAACACTTACTGTCAAAACCCTTGGAGGGAACTTTTTTACGAGCTCCATACGGCAAAGGAAATAAGTGTGACACAAATGAGTTAAAGAGGATTCTGACGATAATCTCAACAGCACTCACAAAATAGCACAATATTGGGCATCGTCGGACCCCTAGCAAGCTAGCCGCAACCGCCTTCGATGTTAACGCACGAAAATGAAAACAATATATTCAATGTATACACTGTATACACTGTCTGAGGTTCTGCCTATATAGAAAGTGCTATGGCGACAATGTCAGGGGAAAATATTCAAAATACTTACTGTCAAACCCCTCTTGGGGAACTTTTATTATGAGCTGCACACGGCAAAGGGCATCAGTGTGACACAAATGAGTTAAAGAAGATCCTGACGATAATCTCAACAGCACTAGTCTAGTTGCCAAATGGCTATTTTTGGGGGAACCCAAAAAACCGAAAAAATGTTACGCACAAAATGTTTTTGCATGAAAATGATGTTAAGTACCAGTCTACGTAAGAATCATGCAAAACCCTATATAAGGGTGATACATCGATGTCAACAGATTGTAACCATTTTTGTATATATTGATTGCCTATTCATAGATATTCATCATGAGTGCAATAGGAAAATTAAATCCATTAACCCGTTTTCTTCCTACGTGGACCAGAACTTCACACCACATCTTTCTTTTTCCCTATCATTTCATTTGTGATAACATACATGAGCTCGCGGCGGCAGAGCACGGATTGTATTACGTACGCCCTCTTTTTATATCCATTTACATATAGTAGAGCGACCAAATTGAAAAAGGGGCTTAGTTTTCGAGTTTAATCAACACCCCTAACACAGGCCTGAATTTGGTCTTAACTTTTAGCTGAATACCCCTGCTTTCAAGAACAGCTGTCGTAAAGAATACATCATGGTCAGATTTTGTTTAAATTGGGTAAAAGTGATAAAACCGTGAAAAATAAAAACGAAATATTTATCGGTTACATTCTCTGTATTCCTTTATTTGTCTCTGTTTTGTACAGAGAGTCATTGCAATTCTTGCATTAGATATGTAAATATGATATAGAGTTGTTTTGGAGGTAGAATATTTTCTCCTCTCTCGAAAAATGGCAGTTTTATGCAAATTTTTATGAAATATGAAGAATCCGTGTTAATATATTATCTAAAGCCCCGAGATTGAATTTTTGTCTCGAAACATATCGACAAATATATGTATATTATTTCTGAGGCCTTTTTATCGTTAATTTTTCTAGAGGCTTATAAATAAATATAAAAAAACTAATGCGTATACACTTTAAAGTTAAGCGTCATTTCCTAAAGAAGATTCCGTAGATTAAGATTCGGTTAACCACGTGTTACAGTTTTTATCAAATCGTATTTTTTTGTCGGTATATATACGTATGTTTGATAAAAGTAACTGCCGAAAGAGGAATTATGTCATCCTGTTGACAAATTCATGAAAAATACCTTATTTTAATATGCCGTGTGAAGATCACGTATGGAGACCCGTTTGTGACAATTTTAATGAAAATACGTGAATTTCAAAACCTCGCATGAAGTTTCTATTAAATGATAAAAAGTATCTTACGACGTTCATTTTAGAACTACAGTGACGTAAATATATATGCCAAGTACATTGGTCAGAGTTTTGACTTTTGTTTTAAACATTGGAATATGCCTTTCGTTAACGTTGTGTAATTTTTCAATTTTATCATCCGTACTTACCCTCATTCAGATTCGTAGTTGTTACAAATTAAGTGGATGCTTTTCATGATGCATTGGGTCAGAGAACCTCCCTTAAGGCGCCCAGGGGATCTCATGGAAAATCCTAAAGTGTCACAGAATTTGGGGGGGGGGCTTTGTTTTGTGGTGCTGTACATAGCACAAACACCACATAGTCATACGTAATATTGGTAACGTAATTGAGCAATCCTACATTAATGAGGACTCTATACATACTTCTACAATAAAACAAATAAACAGCTATATATTTCGGAGAGGAAAAGCAAAAAAATGTGTGTTGTGGTCTGTTGACAACGGAAAGTTTGATCGACAGGAGCCTTGAATTTTGGAGCGTCGATGGCCGTTTTTCCCGAATCGCTCCGAATAAAATAAAAAGGATGAAAAAAGGTATGAACAGTATGACTGAATTCAGAGCAATGTATCCAAGTTCCGATTTTCAACTACGAATATTCAAGAGTCCAACATACTATACAACGTTATTAGACTTATATATGAGACGACGAGACTGGTGTTGTCAGCTCAGCGTTAGTACCAAAAAGAAGATCAACAAGAAAGTTTCAGTCAATAAACATGGTTAAAATGTAATTGATAAAATGAATAGCCGATTACAAAAATTATATCAGAAGTGCAAATTTATTATATTACATGTATAGCTGCAACAATTCGATTGCATCATGAGACAAGTGTAATATATATCCGCAATTTTAGGTGCCTAATATTGAGTAATTTGAATGTCCTATTTCCAACAGTAATACTGGAACCGACAGAAAAGCTATTTTGTACCTGGTTACACTC
This sequence comes from Pinctada fucata, assembly GCA_028142955.1. NCBI lineage: Eukaryota > Metazoa > Mollusca > Bivalvia > Pterioida > Pteriidae > Pinctada > Pinctada fucata. Next base: position 50,248,645 of record AP027103.1, on the reverse strand, counting down.
ATTTATTATTTTGAAGTGTTCTTTTATTTTTTGTCGAGCAATTCAATTTTTCAAATCAGAAATAATAGTCGGGCGTTATATACGAAAATGTCAGAGGAAATACTTCGGATAAGAACACCATTTACTATGTGCACAGTAGGTGACCTACTTAAGAGCATGCTTTAACATGTTTAATGTATGGTCATTTCTATTTCAATATCGATGAAGCATGGAAAATGATGAACAGACAGTCAAAAATCTTTTTAAAAAATACATACAAAGTCATATTTTTCGTACGCGGTCAGTGTCGTATAATGTCCAACAACAATCAGCAAATCAGAAACGAGAAAACCAGAACCAGAAATCAGAATTTATCTCCATTATCATCTACATCTACATGTAGTACAAATGCATTTAAGTTACGTTTTAGCGACAAGTGTTTTAACACCGTCAAACGGAGGAAGAAAATGCAATAATTGCCTTGAATGTGAAGGAGTCGTATAGGCAGCTACGCTGCTTATCTAACTTGAAGCTTGTGGAAGTAAAACACAATGCGCATTTTCGTTTTGTTTATCGCAAAATCTTGTTTTACTAAATTACTTCCATAATTGGGCGGACAAAAGGCTTCCATATCAAATGTAGGAAATCATCAGAATAGAGATAGTACAGAAAGACAAAAAGCTTTATTTTCAAAATTATTGATGTAAATTTGTCGTCTACTTTGAAATAAAACAATACTTTTATTCATATTTATATGTTAAAATTAGATTTTGCTGTAATTATGTGGTGTTTAACTCCGTAACAGTATCGAGGAAACATCTAGTTTATTTTGTAGTGATTCTTATTAACAATGTTATGGGTAGGGGCAGTTTAATTGCCTGTAACTCTAAAGTTTGTAAATCGATCTCTATCAAACTTTCCAAAAAACACATTCACATATCAAAATATCGTTTCTTTCTGGTTATTTTTATTTTTGAATCAACATTCTCAAAATTCAAGTGAAAGAATTGAATTTTTCCGTTTTACCTATTTATCTTAGAATGTGTGCTCATTCATCCATGAAGTTGGAATAAGAAAAATCAATTTAATCCAAAAAGTTTCTTTTGACTTCAATAAGCATAATGACATTTATTTTGGTCACATGGACTATCCATTTGTAAAAAGAAGTAAGTTTTTGTAAAAAAATCTATGAATTTGAATTTTACTAATTTTCCGCTTTTCTGTGAAATTACAGAAATTCGGACCATACGAATTTGTTTACGACACCTCAAACGCATGGCGTATATTATATTCTTTCGTTTGATATAAAATTTAGCCCTGTGTTAGGGGTGTTGATTAAAATTTCAAATTTAGCGACTTGGTAGCTCTACTAATATTCATCTGTGTTGCTTGGGCCCCTGCGTTTTGCGGTCTTGTTTGAGTGTGGTCATCTGACAGTGAGGTGAGGAGGTTATTTTACACCACAATTGTGCGTTCTTCGAGACCTCTGGGTAATCGGAAAAGTGGGAGGGTTGTGCGCACGTAATCCAGGATAACCATACCTTCTGCTATTTCCGTGGCAGATGGTCGTCCTAAGTCGGCACCGGTTGCCCATTGGTCTCGTTGGTTTATGTGTAGTCCTTTGTGTTTGATGTTTCTGTGTTGTGCGTTGACGTTCTTTGTCCCTTACGCGTCTCTTTCTGTGCTTGTCTGCTTTGTGTTTTTGTATTGGATGTTTTGGAGTTTTGCTGTGGGTGCTACAACCGGGTGTTGTTGGAGATCCCCTCCTTTGTTTTTTATACAAATTCAAAATTTTCAAGTCCTTCGACAAATATCCTTCCTCGATGGATATGCAAAAACATATGTATTATTAAAAACATGATATCACCATTTACAACATATCAAAAATTCACCCGATGCAAAGTTCCTAGTTTTCGAGATAATTCCCTCTAAAGTTACCCTTGTTTCGCTAAAATCTCAATGTCAAGAAAGATAACTCTTACAAAAAATAGAGCGTACTTGACGTCACCACGGGTGAATATGTGGCTGCGATTATAGCTTTTCAATGTCGTTTTATCCCATTTTGATTTTGAAACATTTTCAAACAAAAAGTATAGATATCCGAGACAATTTGCATTGTAAAACAATATTGAATAGTAAGCTAGATGCAGATTTAGGTCTACTTTCATTTTCCACGTCCTTTATATAGACTATGTTTGAATTGCTGTGAACATGTTGAAATAATGAAGAAATGCATCGAATATTCAGTAAAGACGTCATTGAGATGCAGAAGATAATATGAAACTGTCTTTTTTGTTGGGGGGGGGGGTCAACGTGGGTGCGTTTTTTAGGTAGGGGGGTGTGTGTCAAGAGCTGCGTAGGGAACTTAAAATTCTGTGAGCCAAATTAAAATGTTTTTTCATAATGTTCATATTTTCAGAGCCAGATTATTTTTATTTAAAATCAGAGCTCAGTTAATTTTATTCTATCACTCGAAAAATAAATGAAATATGACGGATAAGCTCTGGATGGTTAATGCAGAGACTAAGCCGGGGAGGACAGGGAAGTTCAGTAGAGTCATATTTATAAGGTGAATGAGGCAAAAAGAACAACGCCTCCTAACCCCACCCATTCTGAAGATACAAAGAACACCCCCCCCCAAAAAAAATCGATGTCATAAAACTAATTAAAGTTATATTGGGTGTTGAAGATAAGGATTTTTCAGACAGTTAAAAGGTCCTTAAAGAATCATATGCTCTCCGAAAAAAATTGAATAGCTCATATCTCCTGAACCATTCTTCAGAATTTAATAATATTTTACATAATTAGGATATAGTAGAATATAAATAGTTGTGCTGGATTCGCCATGATTGTCATGTAGGCGAAAGCTTGTCATGGCAACTCCTCCAAAACCAATCGATCGATATGACAGATCATGATGAAGAAAGTAGAGATTGCTGTCGAAAAGGCTAGACCTGAGTTATTGCCCTTGCACTATAATTGTTCGTGCATTTTCGATGTCAAACCTTGCCATCGCATTTCCTCCCAAACAATTCAATGGATTTCGATGAAATTTTCGAAGCATAGTTTTTCATAAATATACATATCTGTTAAGATTAGGTCCCGATTCCCCTTTTGTTGTCATAATATTTGAAAACTATAACGTGAATTTGTATTGGAAATCTTTCATTTTGATAAATATTTTGCCGTCAGCATTTCAAAAATTTTCTCTGGCTCGATTCCGCTTGCCAGAATTTATTACATACAAGTACGTTATTTTCAGATGATGCTGCGCTTTCGTAAATACAACCCATGTGTCAACAAACAGGAGCACTAAGAGTAATGAAACTGAAAGAGACACGAATAGCGAATTTTATTCAAATCCTCGGAAAAAATTAACTGGCTTGCTATTGCTCGCCATTTTACATATTAGAACTGACAATCAATAATCGAGTACTATGATGTAAAATTTCGATCAAACTTTTTTGCTCGCTAAAGCTCGCCAGTCATCTATTTTATTTGCATTTTTATAATTAGAAACAGAACTGATTGATCAAGTTCTTTTTATTTTGCTCTTCAAAATTTCGGACTTTAGGACACCCCCCCCCCTCCCCGAGAAAAAAAAATTCTGGATCCGCCCATGATGTGAGCTCAATATCAAAGGTCACTGAAAGTTATTCATGTAAGGTCAAGGTCGTTTGTATAGAAACATCAAGAATATACAAAAATGAATACGTATAGCGCTTAAATTAATGTGAACAATAGGCGTACCTACGTTTCTAAAATGTCGAGATAAAAAGTACCCATCGGTTTTACTGATTAAGTTTATCTTTATTACTTTCAAGTTTTAAAAAGTAAATTACCATGGAGGTGCAATGTAAGTGGACTAGCTGATCTCCAGTAATGACCTCGACATCCAGTTTTGATCGACCTTGAATGAATTATATGGAGGTGATATGTATTTTACAGTCATATTAGATTTTGGCATGGAAATACAACAAAAAAAAAAGAGGATCTATTTTCAGCTTATAATATTGACATTGTAATTTGATCTTGAAATTTTATCATGACCTTCAAATTTTGAAATACATCCGTAGTTGGCCAAAGACATATTTCTGTTTCCGCTCAACCTACCTACTTTTTTCATCTACTGACTTTAAACTTATAATTTTGGCCATTAATTCATTCAAATAACAGGAACTTGTAGGGAGGATTTTTTCATACTATCATCAAAATGCTACAGCCGCCTTCAAGAAACTACAACGATTTCCTGCGGATTCTATATATATACTACACAGAATAAGGGAAAGGGGGAGGGGTGGCTTGGATTTGATTGAAGTATGGTTTCATGGAAATAGAAGAAATCTTTGCAAAAAGGATTCCAAGTATTGTTAAAAAATTTTTGGTTACACCCAAGTTTCATAATAGGTGAAAATTCAGGTTATGTCACACGTTTCATGTTTTAGGATAAATTTTAGGATAAAAATTATTATTATTTTCTAAAATAATTAAGATATCAAAGCCAATATTAGGAGGGCACCGTATATCTTTTTTTCATAATAGATAAAATAACAATTTTGGTACCAACTGCACAATAAATGCATTGCCTTTCATTTTAAATATCAGATTAGCAATTTGCAAATACAGAAATAGGGAAAAGAATGAATTTTGAATGAAAACTCGCTGAAAATTAAGATATTGAAATGCTATTTTCATGCTGTAGTTGGAACAACAGCAAGAAAAATGATTTCATTGATTTAAATTCAGAATTCCACTCAAACAAATGGAATCTTCTTGTTTTGTTTTGGTTTTTTGTTCTTGCTGAAAAAAAGGTTTTAAATTGTAAAAATACAATCGGTTTAAAGAAATTCTAGAACAACAATTTTCGTATCAAAATGATTGCATCTTGATAGTTTTATATTTGCACTCTCTTATAACCCTTATTTCTACTATAGATATATCATTCCAAATAGTATAAAATAATGTCTTAGCATCATCTTACAATATCAAGCAACATTTCACGAAAAGATGTTCCATTTTAACTGCATAATTCATACATTGCTTATTTGATGTTTGATGTCGTGTTTGCTGTTCCCTGCCCGTTTGGTTTCTCTTTCTGTGTGTGTGCCCTCTGTGTTTTACTTGAGGTGTTTTGATGTATTTATATTGGTGCTGCAACCCAGTTTTGTTGGAGATCACCTCCTTTCTTAATGCATTGTTTTTTCATCAACGTGAAATTGTAATACTTGTGTGCAACTACAAAATTTAATGTACTTCTAACAACAAAGAACCCCTCTTACCTGGTTGATCAAAATGCCTCCTTTGCATCGCACTCTGACAATTCTCTACTCAAAAACATTCACAAAATTAATGAAATTTGAGCACAGAAATTGTCACATCTGTTTGTTACACAATTCAAATTCCATGTGCGACTGTAACAAATCAACAGGATAACAGATAGAGGTACAGACGCGATTGGCAAAATATTATCACAATAGGTCTCAACATTCCTTTTAAAATTCAATTCTTTCAGCAGACACATGCAGGTTTGACTGAACTGCATCTTAAGAATGTTTCCTTATGTGTAAAAATATAAAAAAAAATATTTCGTTTTTCTTGACATTTATCGAAGTTCGTCAATTAATTGTCGGTGGTAATGGTCATCCAAGAGTTTTGAACTCATAGCCCTTTTCATTCAATCGTACACTTGACCTGACATCAGATAATTTTACTGTCTAGATTCTCTAAACCATAGTAATTCTTTATGAATATCATGGCCTCAGTCACCATCTTTTCAATATCCGAATTAACTTCTCTGAAATTTGACACGAAACACCACTTCAAAAGCTTCCCACAGAACAACCTTTGTCTCTCCAATACCAACATACAGCCCCGACCAGATGAAAGTTTAACCCCGAGATTACGAAATTTTGAAAGCTAACTTCGAAATTTTCGTAAACTATTCGTCAGCGATTTTTTGAAAGTTACTGATATGACGAAAAAGAAAAAAATCGCTGACGAAAATTTCGTTAACTAATCTAAAATGTTTAATCTTAGTTAACGAAAAATCTGAAAGCTACGAGCTTTCAAATTTCGTTATCTAGGAGCTTTCAAAATATTGGAAAGCAATCGCTGACGAAATTTTGAAAGCAATCGTTGACGAAAATTTTGAAAGCAATCGTTGACGAAAAGTTTGAAAGCTATCGCTGACGGAGTTTTGAAAGCTATCGCTGACGAAAATTTTGAAAGCAAATTTTTTGAAAGCTAATCGCTGACGAAATTACGTTAACTATAGCTTTCAAAATTTTTGAAAGCTATCGCTGACGAAAATTTTGAAAGCTAGGGAATCGCTGACGAAAATTAGTTAACGAAAAATCGCTGACGAAATTTCGTCATCTCTTGAGTATTTAAAATTTTGAAATCAATCGCGGACGAAAATTTGAAAGCTAAGCTTTTAAAAAGCTTTCAATTCGTTTACGAATTGAAAGCGAATATTCAACTTTCGACTGGTCGGGGCTGTATGTTGATGATATCCATCATCATGATCTGTTCTCAATACCTAGAATGCGAGTTCTTAATCAATCGGATTGCCTTCTCGATAAACTGATTGCAAGTACATGTAATAGAATGCGTCTAGGGGACGGGTGAAGTTCACCATAAGCGGCGCATGCGCACTCCGACGTACTTACTATTTATATAACCAAATCGGATTCCGCGATCCCGTTATATCGAGAATAAGTTGTACAAACCGCGATTATTCAAATATTAATATCTCTAATGAAAAGGATTGAGATATAAATTTGAAGGGTAGAAGTAGACAATTAAGGAACATTTATTTAATTTTCACAGATTTTCCTTGTTGTTGGTTTGTTGGAAAGAGGGGGGGGGGTTGTTCCTCTGGACCATCGATAAATAATAAACCATCTTGATATACGTCTATGAATAAACTTACGCCGATTTTTGAATTGAAAAAAAGACAAAGAGAAACTGATTGATGATTATAATAATTTGTGTCTATTTTTTTTTGGGGGGGGGGGGGGTTAAATTCAACAAGAACAAAATATCTTAAGCACAAACACTAATATCGTGAGTGCGATCCCCCCCCCCCTAACCTCTATATTTCCACTTAAAAATCTATCAGAAAAAAAAAACATTAAGGAAAGGCTAAATGTACGTCTTAATTATCCTAATTATAGATATAATAAAAGATGCGTACCTGGCATTGAATGTTACCCCCCCCCCCCCCCCCCCCCATAAATGGCTCTTTTAAACATTTCAGGATTGGTTAAAAACACCTTCATCTCCTTGGCCTTTTTGTTTTTCCCCTTCTGCATGTAGATCTAACTGTGGTATTAAAAAACGGAAACGGGGGGGGGGGGGGGGGGTTGCTCTACGACTATTATACATCATGAGTACATGCATCCACTATAGTTAAGATAAGTATAAATTTGAGAGCAATTCACCCAATGATATCTGCATTCTTCTGATACCAAGGAAGAGAAAGCGCCTCTAATCAGCAATGATTTTGAAAAAAAATTAAGGTGTGTATGTGTGTTTTTCTATTTCTTTTTGAATGCTGAAACTTTAACATTGTCACCAGTAAGCATCCTTGTTTTGAAATCTACATATATATTTAGTGCATTACCATTAACATTGAATAAAGTATTTAATAGATATTTCAATCCATTATACACACTATCATCAGACTGATGTCAGAGGAGATGAATATATTATTCCCTTTTCCACAGAAGCTCAGCATATTTCTCAAAAACTTAGAATCTTTCAACCATTATAAGTCTTTGATATCATATACAGAAGAATCAATACCACACATTCTAAAGGATCATGATCTCTCTTAGGATAAATAGAGTATAAATGATGTACGGCTATAGACCACATGTAGGTGCTGTATTTTATCTCCATGGACAGAAAAAGAAGGAATATATTCAGTAATATTACTGTTAGAAATGAAGTCATCAATGAAACAAAAGAACTGCAAATATATGTATAGAATTTTTAAAGCAAAACGGTATGTGCAATAACCCTCCCTCCCCCCCCCCCCAAAAAAAAAAATTAAAATCAGCAAAAATACTTGCTCATCTTTTTTTCTTTTTAGAATGTCAGCAGATAGAATTCACATGGGTGTATAATATTCTGAATACTGTACTTGCATGTGAACAGATAAAGATATTTGCACTCGATGTAAACATTTAATTTGTGTAACGAATTAGAAAAAAAAAATCGCTTCATAATCCTTTATAAAATGAGCGATAAATACCTTTGCCATGATCCTACCTTGAGAACTGTTTATATGTACCAATTATGTCTTAAAACGGGGGAAAAAGTTCAGCAGAAACATTTGATATATTACCCAGTAAGATTCTTCTTGAAGTAAAATCGTTAAATGTATATATATATGTATACATTATAGTCCTATTATGACGTAAACAAGGATTTTTCTTTTTGCAATACACATACATGTACTGTATGAAATATATATGAATGGTGATTGGTTTACACATGTATATCTATATGAGAATTTTTCTAATGAGTGGAAGCTTACGAGCTGTATTAATACTTGCATGACCATTCTCATAAATTGAAATAGATATGCAGGTCACCAAATTTTGTAAAACTAAAGTTGAAGACAAAGCTCTAATTCATGGTCCACCTAGATACAACGCATATATACTGTTTTCAGATAAATAGCAACACATGTTTGTGAAACACTAATGCAACCATCTGCATCTGTCAGTACAATGTACCATAATAATTGGATGCTGTATTCTGTAAAGATGGTCAAACCACAAGGACAAAACCGAAATGTTTTACTAGAAAGTATACACATTTAAGGCGTACAGTGTAAAAGCCTTTTCACCTACCATCTAAATGTAATGGCCGAGCTCATGTAACATAGTCAACAGTCAAACAAATGGACATGCCTCCCAAATACCTTATTTCAGTGGTATAAAAATCGTAGTAATGATTGACAAGACACACACGTTCAACTTATAACCTTTTGAACTCTCATACAATCATGATCAATTAAGATCATAAATAATAAACTTCTCTACTTCCAACAGACAAATGAATATGGTAGAAACATATATAAGATCTCATCTCTAGTACTCATGCAGTTCAAGAGGAATTGGATATAAAAACGTAACAATATACTTTGTAGTAGCTTTTATTATTCAATAATGCATTTCAAACTGCAGCCATACATAAATGGAATTACTTGTACATGCATAGTTGTTAACTTTACTGTGATGAATAAACAGATGTATACCAATCCTTGATGTCATGTTAAAATTACGAAAAGTCTCAATGAATAAAAAAAAAATCATTCAAGCTTATCAGAGCACATTAAGTTAATAAATATTAATATTGTCTCCCATTAACAGTCAACTGGTCATGATGCAGTGGGGTTTTTTTCTTACAGCATATTCTTCTGTGAAATAAAACAAGAATAAATTACATACACTCTAATATGAAAATCTCAGATTCTCCTACATGTATTGACTATGATATCAATATCTCCTACCTATATATAAATCATGGACTATGATATCAATATCTCCTACCTATATATAAATCATGGACTATGATATCAATATCTCCTACCTGTATAAACATCATGGACTATGATATCAATATCTCCTAACTGTATGGACACCATGGACTATGATATCAATATCTCCTACCTGTATGGGCACCATAGACTATGATATCAATATCTCCTACCTGTATATACATCACTGATTATGATATCAATATCTCCTACCTGTATGGACACAATGGACTATGATATCTATATCTCCTACCTGTATGGAGACCATTGACTATGATATCAATATCTCCTACCTGTATGGACACCATGGACTATGATACCAATATCTCCTACCTGTATAAACATCATGGACTATGATATCAATATCTCCTAACTGTATGGACACCATGGACTATGATATCAATATCTCCTACCTGTATGGGCACCATAGACTATGATATCAATATCTCCTACCTGTATATACATCACTGATTATGATATCAATATCTCCTACCTGTATGGACACAATGGACTATGATATCTATATCTCCTACCTGTATGGAGACCATTGACTATGATATCAATATCTCCTACCTGTATGGACACCATGGACTATGATATCATTATCTCCTACCTGTATATACCTCACTGACTATGGTATCAATATCTCCTACCTGTATATAAATCATGGACTATGATATCTATATCTCCTACCTGTATGGACACCATGGACTATGATATCAATATCTCCTACCTGTATGGACACCATGCGCTATGATATCTATATCTCCTACCTGTATGGACACCATGGACTATGATATCAATATCTCCTACCTATATGGACACCATGGACTATGATATCTATATCTCCTACCTGTATGGACACCTTGGACTATGATATCAATATCTCCTACCTGTATGGACACCATGGACTATGATATTAATATTTCCTACCGGTATGGACACCATGGACTATGATATCTCTATATCTCCTACCTGTATGGGCACCATAGACTATGATTTCAATATGTTCTTCCTGTATATACATCACCGGTTATGATAACAATATCTCCTACCTGTATGGACACCATGGGCTATGATATCAATATCTCCTACCTGTATGGACACCATGGACTATGATATCTATACCTCCTAAATGTATGGACACCATGGACTATGATATCTGTATCTCCTTCCTGTATGGACACCATTGGCTATGATATCAATATCTCCGACCTGTATGGACATCATGGACTATGATATCAATATCTCCTACCTGTATATACATCACTGACTATGGTATGAATATCTCCTACTTGTATATAAATCATGGACTATGATATCTATATCTCCTACCTTTATTGACACCATGGACTATGATATCAATATCTCCTACCTGTATGGACACCATGGGCTATGATTTCTATATCTCCTACCTGTATGGACACCATGGACTATGATATCAATATCTCCTACCTGTATATACATCACTGATTGTGATATCAATATCTCCTACCTGTATGGACACCATGGACTATGATATCTATATCTCCTACCTGTATGGGCACCATGGACTATGATTTTCAATATCTCCTACCTGTATATACATCACTGATTATGAAAACAATATCTCCTACCTGTATGGACACCATGGACTATGATATCAGTATCTCCCACAAGTATATACATCACTGACTATGAATTCAATATCTCCTACTTGTATATAAATCATGGACTATGATATCTATATCTCCTACCTGTATGGACACCATGGACTATGATATTAATATCTCCTACCTGTATATACATCACTGACTATGATATCTATATCTCCTACCTGTATGTACATCACTGACTATGATATCTATATCTCCTGACTGTATAAACATCATTGACTTTGATATCAATATCTCCTACCTGTATGGTCACCATGGACTATGATATCAATATCTCCTACCTGTATATAAATCCTGGACTATTATATCAATATCTGTGTGGACACCATGGACTATGATATCAATATCTCCTACCTGTATATACATCACTGATGATATTAATATCTCCAACCTGTATAGGCACCATGGACTACGATATCAGTATCTCTTACCTGTATGGACACCATGAACCATGATGTCTTTATCTCCTACTTATATGGACACCATGGACTATGTTTGTAATAATTCGTACCTGTATAGTTATCATGGACTATGATATCAAAATCTCCTATTTATGTCGGCATCTTAGAGTGAGCTATTAAATATGAGGTACAAATATGAACATCATTTACTACCTGTGTAATATAAGTAATTTGTCCCTATGATGTCTGTACACTTGTGTCATGTCATTACATCATTACGTATCCCTAAGATGTCTGTACACTCGTGTCATGTCAGTAATATATCCCTAGAATGTATGTACACTTGTGTCATGTCAGTAATATATCCCAAGAATGTCTGTAAACTTGTGTCATGTCAGTAGTTTATCCCTAGAATGTCTGTACACTTGTGTCATGTCAGTAATATATCCCTAGAATGTCTGTACACTTGTGTCATGTCAGTAGTTTATCCCTAGAATGTCTGTACACTTGTGTCATGTCAGTAATATATCCCAAGAATGTATGTACACTTGTTTCATGTCAGTAATATATCCCAAGAATGTATGTACACTTGTGTCATGTCAGTAATATATAGGAGATATTTAATTTCTAGGTGTATAATATATGTAGAGGTAGGAGATATTTAATTTCTAGGTGTACGATATCTGTAAGGGTAGGAGATATTTAATTTCTAGGTGTATGATATCTGTAGAGGTAGGAGATATTTAATTTCTAGGTGTATAATATATGTAGAGGTAGGAGATATTTAATTTATAGGTGAACGATATCTGTAAGAGTAGGAGATATTTAATTTCTAGGTGTATGATATCTGTAGAGGTAGGAGATATTTAATTTCTAGGTGAAGAATATATGTAGAGGTAGGAGATATTTAATTTCTAGGTGGATGATATCTGTAAGGGTAGGTGATATTTAATTTCTAGGTGTATGATATATGTAGAGGTAGAAGATATTTAAATTTTAGGTACATGATATCTGTAGAGGTAGGATATTTTTAATTTCTAGGTTTATGATATCTGTAGAGATAGGATTTATTTAATTTCTAGGTATATGATATCTGTAGAGGTAGAAGATATTTAATTTTTAGGTGTATGATATATGTAGAGGTAGAAGATATTTAATTTCTAGATGTATGATATCTGTTGAGGTAGGAGATATTTAATTTCAAAGTGTATGATATATGTAGAGGTAGAAGATATTTAATTTCTATGTGTATGATATCTGTTGGGATGAGATATTTAATTTCTAGGTGTATGGTATCTGTAGAGGTAGGATATATTTAATTTCTATGTGTATGATATCTGTAGAGGTAGGAGATATCTAATTTCTAGGTGTATATCTGTAGAGGAATTATATATTTAATTTCTAGGTGTATGAAACCTACAGAGGTAGGATATATTTAATTTCTAGGTCTATATCTGTAGAGGTAGGAGATATTTAATTTCTATGTGTAGAATATATGTAGAGGTAGGAGATATTTAATTTCTAGGTGTATGATATCTGTAAGGGTAGGTGATATTTAATTTCTAGGAGTATGATATATTTAGAGGTAGAAGATATTTAAATTTTAGGTACATGATATCTGTAGAGGTAGGATATTTTTAATTTCTAGGTTTATGATATCTGTAGAGGAAGAAGATATTTGATTTCTAGGTGTATGATATATGTAGAGGTAGAAGATATTTAATTTCTAGATGTATGATATCTGTTTAGGTAGGAGATATTTAATTTCTAAGTGTATGATATATGTAGAGGTAGAAGATATTTAATTTCTATGTGTATGATATCTGTTGGGATGAGATATTTAATTTCTAGGTGTATGGTATCTGTAGAGGTAGGATATATTTAATTTCTAGGTGTATGATATCTGTAGAGGTATGATATATTTAATTTCTAGGTGTATATCTGTAGAGGAATGTTATATTTAATTTCTAGGTGTATGATACCTACAGAGGTAGGATATATTTGATTTCTAGGTCGATATCTGTAGAGGTAGGAGATATTTAATTTCTAGGTGTTTGATATCTGTAGATGTAGGAGATATTTAATTTCTAGGTGTATGATATCTGTAAGGGTAGGAGATATTTAATTTCGAGTTGTATGATATCTGTAAGGGTAGGAGATATTTAATCTCTAGGTGTATATCTGTACAGATATAAGATATTTAATTTGTAGGTGTATGATATCTGTAGATGTAGGATATATTTAATTTCTAGGTGTATGATATAGGAAGAGGTAGAGGATATTAAATTTCTAGTTGTATGATATCTGTAGAGGTAGGAGATATTTAATTTCTAGGTGTAGAATATATGTAGAGGTAGGAAATATTTAATTTCTAGATGTATGAAATCTGTAAGCGTAGGTGATATTTAATTTCTAGGTGTATGATATATGTAGAGGTAGAAAATATTTAAATTTTAGGTACATGATATCTGTAGAGGTAGGATATTTTTAATTTCTAGGTTTATGATATCTGTAGAGATAGGATATATTTAATTTCTAGGTATATGATATCTGTTTAGGAAGGAGATATTTAATTTCTAAGTGTATCATATATGTAGAGGTAGAAGATATTTAATTTCTATGTGTATGATATCTGTTGGGATGAGATATTTAATTTCTAGGTGTATGGTATCTGTAGAGGTAGGATATATTTAATTTCTAGGTGTATGATATCTGTAGAGGTAGGAGATATTTAATTTCTAGGTGTATATCTGTAGAGGAATGTTATATTTAATTTCTAGGTGAATGATACCTACAGAGGTAGGATATATTTGATTTCTAGGTCGATATCTGTAGAGGTAGGAGATATTTAATTTCTAGGTATATGATATATGTAGAGGTAGAGAATATTTAATTTCTAGGTGTTTAATATCTGTAGATGTAGGAGATATTTAATTTCTAGGTGTATGATATCTGTAAGGGTAGGAGATATTTAATTTCGAGTTGTATGATATCTGTAAGGGTAGGAGATATTTAATCTCTAGGTGTATATCTGTACAGATATGAGATATTTAATTTGTAGGTGTATGATATCTGTAGATGTAGGATATATTTAATTTCTAGGTGTATGATATAGGAAGAGGTAGAGGATATTAAATTTCTAGGTGTATGATATCTGTAGAGGTAGGAGATATTTAATTTCTAGGTGTAGAATATATGTAGAGGTAGAAAATATTTAAATTTTAGGTACATGATATCTGTAGAGGAAGGATATTTTTAATTTCTAGGTTTATGATATCTGTAGAGATAGGATATATTTAATTTCTAGGTATATGATATCTGTAGAGGAAGAAGATATTTAATTTCTAGGTGTATGATATATGTAGAGGTAGAAAATATTTAAATTTTAGGTACATGATATCTGTAGAGGTAGGATATTTTTAATTTCTAGGTTTATGATATCTGTAGAGATAGGATTTATTTAATTTCTAGGTATATGATTTCTGTAGAGGTAGAAGATATTTAATTTCTAGATGTATGATATATGTAGAGGTAGAAGATATTTAATTTCTATGTGTATGATATCTGTTGGGATGAGATATTTAATTTCTAGGTGTATGGTATCTGTAGAGGTAGGATATATTTAATTTCTATGTGCATGATATCTGTAGAGGTAGGATATATTTAATTTCTAGGTGTATGATATCTGTAGATGTAGAAGATATCTAATTTCTAGGTGTATATCTGTAGAGGAATGCTATATTTAATTTCTAGGTGTATGATACCTACAGAGGTAGGATATATTTGATTTCTAGGTCTATATCTGTAGAGGTAGGAGATATTTAATTTCTAGGTATATGATATATGTAGAGGTAGAGAATATTTATTTTCTAGGTGTTTGATATCTGTTGATGTAGGATATATTTAATTTCTAGGTGTATGATATATAAGATGGTAGGATAAATTTAATTTCTAGGTGTATATCTGTAGAGGTAGGAGATATTTAATTTCTAGGTGTATATCTGTACAGATATGAGATCTTTAATTTCTAGGTGTATGATATCTGTAGATGTAGAAGATATCTAATTTCTAGGTGTATATCTGTAGAGGAAGGATTTATTTAATTTCTAGGTGTATGATATCTGTAGAAATAGGAGATATCTAATTTCTAGGTGTATATCTGTAGAGGAAGGATTTATTTAATTTCT
The DNA here is from genome assembly GCA_028142955.1 of Pinctada fucata. Taxonomy (NCBI): domain Eukaryota; kingdom Metazoa; phylum Mollusca; class Bivalvia; order Pterioida; family Pteriidae; genus Pinctada; species Pinctada fucata. The sequence goes on along the minus strand of AP027103.1, from coordinate 50,232,873 downwards.
AGGTATATGATATCTGTAGAGGTAGGATTTATTTAATTTCTAGGTGAATGATATCTGTAGAAATAGGAGATACTTAATTTCCAGGTCTATGATATCTGTAAAGGTACAATTTATTTAATTTCTAGGCAAATGATATCTGTAGAGGTAAGATTTATTTAATTTCTAGAAGTATGATATCTGTAGAAATAGGAGATATGTAGAGGTAGGAGATATTAAATTTCTAGGTTTATGATATCTGTAGAGGTAGGATTTATTTAATTTTTATGTATATGATGTCTGTAGTGGTAGGATATATCTAATTTCTAGGTATATCATATCTGTAGAGGTAGGATTTATTTAATTTCTAGGTGTATAATATCTGTAGAAATAGGAGATATTTAATTTCTAGGTATATGATATCTGTAGAGGAAGGATACATTTAATTCAAAGTTATATGATATCTGTAGAGGTAGGATTTATTTAATTTCTAGGTGTATGATATCTGTAGAGGTAGGGGATAATTCATTATAATTTCTAAGTGTATGTTATCTGTAGAGATAGGAGATATTTAATTTCTAGGTGTATGATATCTGCAGAGGTAGGAGATATTTAATTTCTATGTGTATGGTATATGTAGAGGTAGGAGATAATGAATATCTATTTATATGGTATCTATAGAGGTAGGGTTTATTTAATTTCAAGGTATAGAATATCTGTAGTGGTGTAGCTATTTTATTTCTAAGTGTATATCTGAAGTGGTTGGAGATATTTAATTTCTAGGTGAACTAGGAGGAAAATTTACTTTTTTAGAGTAGGATGTCAATACTTGTAGGAGATATTGAATTCCTTAGTGTATGATGCCTTTACTAGTAGGAGGGATTGCATTCCTTAGTGTATAATATCTGTACTTGTAGGAAGAAATAATTTCTAAGAGAATGATGCCTGTATTGAAAGAAAAATTTAATTTCTAAGTGTATGATGTCTGTACTGGAAGGAGAAATTGAATTCCTTAGTGTCTGATGTCTGTACTGGTAGGAAAATTGTATTTCTTAGTGTATGATGTTTGTACTGGTAGGAGAAATTGAATTCTTAAGGGTATGATGTTTGTACAGTTTGGAGAAATTGAATTCCTAGTGTATGATATCTTTACTGGAAGAAGAAATTGAATTAGTGTATGATGTCTGTACTTATAGGAGAAATGAATTCCTCAGTGTATGATGTCTGTACTGGTAGGAGAAATTGAATTCCTAAGTGTATGATACTTGTACTGGTAGAAGAAAATGAATTCATTAGTGTATGATGTCTGTACTAATAGGAGAAATTGAATTCCTTAGTGTATGATATGTGTACTGGTTGGAGAAATTGAATTCCTATGTATATATATATCTATACTTGTAGGAAAATTTAAGTCCTTATTGCATGATATCTGTACAGGTAGGAGAAATTGAATTCCTAAGTGTATGATGTCTTACTGGTAGGAGAAATTGAATTCCTTAGTGTATGATATCTGTGCTGGTCAGAGAAATTGAATTCCTATGTATATATATATATATCTATACTTGTAGGAAAATTTAAGTCCTTATTGCATGATATCTGTACTGGTAGGAGATTTTGAATTCCTATGTGTATGATGTCTGAACTGCTTGGAGAAAATGAATTCCTTAGTGTATGATGTCTGTAATGATAGGAGAAATTTGACTCCTCAGTGTATAATGTCTGTACTGGTGAAGAAATTGAATTCCTAAGTTAATGATACCTGTACTGGTAGGAAAATTGAATTCCTGTGTATATGATGTCGGTACTGGTAGGAAAATTTATTTTCTTAGTGCATGATATCTGTACATGTAGGAGAAATTGAATTCTTTAGTGTATGATATCTGTACTAAGGAATTCCCTAGTGTATGATGTCAGTACTGCTTGGAGAAATTGAATTCCTTAGTTTATGATGTCTGTACTGCTTGGAGAAATTGAATTCCTTAGTGTATGATGTCTATACTGGTAAGGAAATTGAATTCCTTAGTGTATGATGTCTATACTGGTAGGAGAAATTGAATTCCTTAGTGTATGATATCTGTACTGGTAGGACATATTGAATTCCTGTGTATATGATGTCTGCACTGGTAGGAAATTTTATTTTCTTAGTGTATGATATCTGTACATGTAGGAGAAATTGAATTCCTTAGTGTATGATATCTGTACTGGTAGGAGAATTTGAATTCCTTAGTGTATGATATCTTTACTGGTAGGAGATAGTGAATTCCTGTGTATATGATGTCTGTACTGGTAGGAAAATTTATTTTCTTATTGCATGATATCTGTACTAGTGGGAGAAATTGAATTCCTTAGTGTATGATTTCTGTACTGGTAGGAGAGATTGAATTCCTTAGTGTATGATATCTGTACTGGTAGGAGAAATATTTAGTGTATGATGTCTGTACTGGTAGGAGAAATTGAATTACTTAGTGTATGATGCCTTTAATGGTAGGGGAGATTGCATTTCTTAGAATATGATGTCTGTACTAGTAGTAAAATTTAATTTCTTGGAGTAGGGTGTCTGTACTTGTAAAAGAAATTGAACATGTTGAATTTCTTTAGTACATGATGCCTGTACTGGTAGGAAAAATTGAATTCCTCACTATGTGACTTCTGTACTGGTGTGACAAAAAGTTAATTTCTTAGATATCTGTACATGTAGGAGATATTGAATTTCTAACTGAATAATATCTGGACTGGTAGAAAAATTTAATTTCTTAAGAGTTTGATGTATGTAATGGTAGGAAAACTGAATTTCTTAGAGGATGGTGTCTACACTGAAAGTGGGATTGTATTCCCTTGTGTATGATGCTTGGACTGGTAGATAATTGAATTCCTTAGTGTATGATACATTATATCTGTACTTAGTAAGTGGCAGAAATTGACTTTCTTAGTACTTGACACCTGTACTGGTAGAAGAGAATGAATTTGTAATGTATGATGTCTGGAATAGTAGGAAAAATTGAATTCCTTACTCAGTATGATGTCGTACTGAAAGGAAAAATAATTTCTTAAGAGTTTGATGTCAGACGTACTGATAGGGAGATTTAATATTTTAGTGTATGATGACTGGTCATAGAGATTGAATTCCTTAGTGTATAATGGTTTTACTGGTCAGAGAGATAGAATTAACTACTGTGTATAATGTCTGTACTAGTAGGAAAATTTAATTTAATAGAGTTTGATGTATGTACTTGTGGGTGAGATTGCTTAGTGTATGATGACTGTACTTGTAGGAACATTTCATTTCTTAGTGTATGATGTCTGTACTGGAGGGAAAAATTGAATACCTTGGAGTATGATTACTGTACTAGTATGAAAAGTTCATTTCTTAGTGTATGATGTCTGTACTGGTAGGAGATATTTGATATTTTAAGATGGTAAAATGGTATATCTTCTAATTGATTGCAGTTTCAAGATATTTTATTGTTTTATATATGCAGGCGGTATGTGTGGTGTCTTAGCATTTGATATACATGTATCATGTACTTACAGCTTAATTGTCCAACCGTTCACACTTTGAACATTCTCTTTGTATGATTCATCATAAGTACAGCTTTACATCATTATCTCTGCTGGGTACTAAATGGTCTGTTCTCTAGATAATCCAAGAAAAAGAACAAATTAATTTATTTTATTGAAAAAAAAATTCAGTTGACTAAAATAGAAAAATCCCATATTGGCATATAGATTATTTTTTAGCATCAATCTTAATATGACCTATGCAAATCTCGAGTTCTGCATTGAAATATGACTTCCATACTTTAAGTGCTCATGGGTCTTACAGTTCTGGTTGGTCACTTGCAAATCCTGCATAACTTCTCTGAAAATTTTCATGAGACCAATCAGAATTATACAGAGGACCAATGAATACAAAAAATAAAGTGTCATTTCTTATATTTACGTTGACACTCTAAATATTCCATGCCCTTAAAATGCCTGTATATATAAGCAGTATCAACACGCAGTTTCTGAAGTTTGTAAATTCTTGCGATACCATTACTTTTATTGTAATTACAAGAGGGTATATAGTAAAATGTAAAAGGATATTTAAATAAACATGTGGCCGTACCAGGAATAGTAGTAGTCCCCAGACCTTCTATCATGTATATCTAAAAAAATGACAGACACTGAGTCATTCTACATGTATTAGCTTTCACCCTCTAGAACGCTGGCACTCCTGCCACAATATCAAAATGTATGAATAACATCATGTTCATTTCTGACACTTAAATTATTATAAATCTTAACTGTACAAAAATAATCTCAGTATACTCATTTGGGAGGAAGCTTATTGCACTCATTGCTGGACAGGCGCCTGTGAATGTTTTACATGTACTGCTGCCATGTCTACATGTAGCAATATTCTGTGTCTCAATTTCCTGAAATTATATGGAAATAAGTGTTAATTTAGTTGTAAGAGGTAGATGTAGAAGATGAGGATTTAAGTACATCATATATTAATGGAGTACATTAAAAAAACCCATCACTCGTATAATTCATATAAGAAAAGATCATGTTAATCTCATTGATATTTTTAATAAAAATGCAGGTGTTAAAAGTCTTAAAATACAGCATTGCATGATTAACAAAATATTTTTAAAGATAATAAACAAAAGATAGAATCACAAGACCAAGGAGGATATTGACTATATAAACAATCCATTCTCTTTGGCGCTCAAGCGCATATTACATGTACGATAAAATGCAGTCTTGCTGTGTGTTGCATACCCATAACATTAAAACACAAATTAAGACACATAATTAATATCTATATGAAGAAAATGATTCACTTAATTGCTTTCTCCTTTCATCAAATTGATTGAATAATTAAATGTCTTGAAATTGTAATTGACTTTTTTGTTAGTTCAGAAATACATATAATGAGTTAAAAAAGATTAAGAAACACTTAGGATCTATATACAAACACTGAGCCCCTGAACTGAGCCCCTAAGTCTGTGTGAGCTAGGGTATATACATGTACAGCCCTTAATATTTCCTGTATATCATCCAAGCCAATTAATAGATCTTTATGGTCATATTGGAACCTGTTTAAATATAAAGATCATATATTTATAGTGCCAACTACAATTGATTCAGATTGACTAGTCTGAGAGTTTATCGTACAACTCCCCCTCCCTTTGCTTGCTTACCAAAGTATGTGTAATTCATCAATTCTTTTTTACTCTGTTATAATATAATATAGGCCTCTACAAATAATTTCTTTGCCTCAATTATGCATCATTTCTTTAGTTTTACTGATACATGAAGTATACAAATTCATTTACAATACCCCTCCCTTTCCTCTTTGTGTTAATTGTATAATCCAACATACCGCCCCCCCCCTCCTTTTTTATTTACTATAACACTAGCAGTGATCTTGTCTCTTGTAAGCAGCCGGCCCCTACATGTACCGTCTGGCATCTACCGGCTCACCAGAGGCTCTGCCAGACAAAAAAAAGGGGTTATATTCTATAAGAGATATTCTGCAATTCTGATGCCCAGTACAGTACTGTAGAGCTTTTATAATCAGTTTAGAGTACATGTACATGCAACCCCCCCCCCCCCCCCCCCGAAATATGCCACTGTATCTTTTGTAATCATGAAAATTCAAGTGGAATACTTGCCAGGTCGTTCATTTCTTACTTATACTGCACTGTATTGGTCGATGTTTTCCTTTATTTGCTTTCACAGGCTAAGTTCATCTGACACGAGTTCATCCGTAACAGACCCGCGTTTTACTTTTTTTGCGCATGCGCATTCTTTATTATGTTCGGAACTCAATCCTGAAAACGTTCCGAGTGGGATGAATTTCACCCGTCCCCTAGACGCATTCCATGTAATATCAATCAGTTGCACTTCATTTCCTGAGATGTAGCTTTTCTGACTGAATCTCTTATGTCATTGTGATGGTAAGTAGGGGTCAGTTGAACATCATTTAAATTTGCTCTCTGCAAAGTGATAGCAATTTTAACTTCAGAAAATAGGGTCAGGGGCGCTGCTGGAGAGGAGTTTGGCTGTGCCATTAAGTCTCTTTAATTGAAAGCATTTCCGATGAGGATTTTTCTATCCGAAGCACGTGTCTGGTGTATCAAAATTTGTTTTAAACTTTCTTCAAGAAGGTAAATAGTTGGAACACTTATTATTGAACATCTGAAGCTTTTTTGTTTTTTAAAGAAATATACAACCAGAAATAATTAAAGTATTAATTCTTCCATTTAACGGTCAGTTTATGCACCATAGTCCTGCATTCATCAATCCATCATCAGGTATTCTTATCGAATGAATAACCTGGAGCTTATTTTAAGAACATATTTCGAAGTTGCAAAACTGAAGTCATCTTTTCAACATTGACGTAGGGACTAGACAATGTCATGAAACAGGTCTTTAAGATCCACTTCAAAAATTGAAAACAACTACACAACCCTGGCAGAAATCATTGTCGTGTTTGGAGGAAAGGTCTTCAAGCAAATTGTCGGAATTCCAATGGGGACCAACTGTGCCCCACTCCTTGCCGACATTTTCCTTTACTTGACGAAGCTGAATTTATTCAATCTTTGGTCTCTGATGGGAAAAGATACTTAGCTTCTGACTTCAACTTCACTTACAGATACATAGACGATGTTTTGTCCATCAATAATCCAAAATTCACGGATTACCTGAGCAGTATCTATCCTTCAGAGCTTGAAGTCAAAGAAACTACAGAGACAAATAATTCAGCATCCTATTTGGACATAATGTTGTCCTACGAAACTGATGGTCACATGAACACCTCACTCTGTGACAAACGTGACGACTTCAATTTCAGCATTACAATTTCGGTTGATCGTTTCTTCAACGCATTCTAAATTTCTGTTATCAAAATTTCTTGAAATTTCTAAAAAGCGGGTCCTGTAGCATCATATCCCACCCATCCTGCTACGTCTTTCGGTACACTTTTTCGAAATAGTAACTTTCATACTTTTTTGGCATATTACATTGTTTAAATTTAGGATCACCGATGAGGGTTATGTACCCGAAACGTGCATGTCTGGTCCACGTTGCCAATTTATTTGTTCTTAAATGATGCTATTCAATTTGAAGACGTTTACATTTATACCACTTGGTGAGTGTCACTGCTGGTGGACCAGGAGTCCACGAGGACACATGTAGCCAAGTTCGATCAATTTCGGTTGATCGTTTCTTTAACGCATTCAAAATTTCTGTTATCAAAATTTCTTGAAATTTCTAAAAAGTGGGTCCTCTAGCATCATATCCCACCCATCCTGCTACGTCTTTCGGTACGCTTTTTCGACAAAGTAACTTTCATACTTTTTGGCATATTACATTGTTTAGATTTAGGATCACTGATGAGGGTTATGTTCCCGAAACGTGCATGTCTAGTCACATGAACACCTCACTCTATAACAAACGTGACGGCTTTAATTTCAGCATTACAAACTTTCCTTTTCTGAGTAGCAACATCCCTTCATCGCCTGCTTATGGCGTGTTCATATCTCAGTTGATACGCTATGCCAGAGCAAGTACCAAATATACGGATTTTGATCTGAGAGCTAGGCGTCTTTCAGATAAGCTTCTCAGTCAGGGATATGTTTGTGACCGACTAACATCGTCACTGAGGAAGTTCTACGGTCGATATGGGGAACTCGTCATACACTATGATGTCCCACTTTCCAGAATGGTGGATGATGTTCTGTCATAGACCATTTGAACCATCCAACCAAAGATTTTACTCTATGTCTTCCGAAATGGAAGTAACCGGATGTGACAGTTCTACCGAATTGAAGCGGCGGGTGTTGCATGCAAGCAGGAGATGCTTACTCTTCCTGGGCACCTGGCCTCACTCCCATATCGGGAATTCGCTTCTTTTCATATGATCGAGGTTTTTATTTGTTTGCTTTGGTTCCTGTTTTATCCTGATTTTGTATGCCTTCGGTATCTGATTTTCTGAATTATTGGTTTTGTGCTGTATACAGGGAAATGGTCATTATACATATTTGTCATCCTTGTTAAACGTCTTCAAATTCATTAACATCGTTTAAATGCAGATTAATTAACAGCGTGGACCAGACATGCACGTTTCGGATATTTAACCCTCGTCAGTGATCCTCGATCCAAACAATGAAATATGGCCAAAATGAGTGATAATTATGTCCAAAAGATACCGAAAGACGTAGTAAGATGACTGGAATATGATGCGACAGGACCCAGGTTTTGTGACAATTTTGTAAACAGAAATTTTCGAATGCGTTTGAAGAAACGACCAACCGAAATTGATCGCATTTGGCTACACGTGCCCTTTGGGACTCCTGGTCCACAAGCAATGACACTAACCAAGCAGAAATGCACGTTATGTATCATAGACAGTAGCCGCTTCCTTTTGAACAATGTCTCTCATTTCATTCACGTCTTTCAGAAGACTCCATGTACCAGTAAATTGTTTTAAAAAATGTTGACTTGAATACACAATGTCATATTTTTCTTCTAGACTTTCTGTAAACGTTTTGCATTTTTCAAAGTCCCGACTTTTTATGGAAAAAATCCTTCAAAAATCAAAGTTTTCTCCCTCATTGGTTTTCTCCCACTTTATTTATGAGCAAGTTGCTTAAAACGAATTCAGAATAAAAGACAAAAAAAAAACTTTTCTTTTGGTAATCAAATTTGTTATACCTCATACTAAATAGAGTTAGAAAAAGTTCATTGCATTTTGCAAATTTTCAGCGATTTTTCATCCAACAGTACTTGGTGTTTCCAATTTGTCGTACCAGCAAATTGCGAATCCGACTTCTGTATTATTTAGAATGAAAGGCAATAAATTTATTGTGCGTTTGGTACCAAAATTGTTTTTTTTTTTTGCTACAGAATAAGAAAGGTATTGTATTTTCCAAATTTTCAACGATTTTTCATCGAAAATCCAAAATTTTCCCCATTTTATTGACAAGTAAATTGGTAAATTAAGCTTGAGACTTAAAGCGATTAAATTATCGTTCTTTTGGTGGCAATTTTGTTGATCTAGCTTCAGCAAGGAAAAAGGAATAGAATTTTTCCTATTTTCAACGGTTTGTCTTCGAAAATTTTACCCCAAAATTTCGAAATGCCCAAGGATGCCAGAGTGGTTAATAAGAGGGTATTGACAACACTTTCATGCAAAAACATTTTGTGCGTAACAATTTTTAAGTTTCATGAATGACACCTAGACTACACTCACAATAGAGCATAATATTATGACAAATCATGGCACTTATTCTATATGTATGTACCGTACTTGTCTGTTTCGTTCTTATTTTCTGAAATTGCTTTTTCTTGATAAAAGAGCGGCGTTAAAATTCATCTCACCGTTGGTTCAGTTTGTGGATTAGAACAGCCATCGCATGTTTCTTTAGATATTATGCATTGTGACATCACGACTATTTACATACGAATGACAAATATGAATAATGACCATATCCCTGTATACAGCACAAAATCGATAATTCAGAAAATTATTAACCGAGGGCATACAAAATCAGGATAAAACAGGAACCAATGCAAACAAACAAAAAGCTCCACCACATGAAAAGAAGCGAACTCCCGAAAAATGGGAGTGAAACCAGGTGTCCAGGAAGAGTTAGCAAATGAGTTAAAGAGGATCCTGACAGCAATCTAAACAGCACTCACAACATAGCACAAAGTTGAAAATCGACGGACCCCTAGCAAGCTACAGGTGTGATCAGGTGCCCGGGAGGAGTAAGCATTCCCTGTTGGCTAGTCGCACCCGCCGTCGACGTCCATGCACGAATTTGAAAAAAAATTATCTAAAATTATGCACTGTCCTAGGTTGTGTCTATGTTAAAGTGCTATGGCGACCATGTCAGGGAAAGACATTCAAAACACTTACTGTCAAACCCCTCGCGGGGAAAAGAAGCGAACTCCCGAAAAATGGGAGTGAAACCAGGTGTCCAGAAAGAGTTAGCATCTCCTGCTTGCATGCAAATGAGTTAAAGAGGATCCTGACAACAATCTCAACAGCACTCACAACAGAGCACAAAGTTGACAATCGACGGACCCCTAGCAAGCTAGAGGTGGGATCAGGTGCCCGGGAGGAGTAAGCATCCCCTGTTGGCTAGCCGCACCCACCGTCGACGTCCACGCACGAATTTGAAAAAAAAATATCTAAAATTATGCACTGTCCTAGGTTGTGTCTATGTAAAAGTGCTATGGCGACCATGTCAGTGAAAGACATTCAAAACACTTACTGTCAAACCCCTCGCGGGGAACTTTTTTACGAGCTCCACACGGCAAAGGGCATAAGTGTGACACAAATGAGTTAAAGATTATCCTGACAACAATCTCAACAGCACTCACAACAGAGCACAAAATTGACCATCGACGGACCCCTAGCAATTGTTAAACGTCTTTAAATTCAATAGCATAATTTAAAACCTGATAAATTTACAGCATGGACCAAACATGCACGTTTCGGGTACTAAACCCTCGTCAGTGATCCTTAGTCTAAACAATGTAATATTGCCAAAAAGTATGAAAATTATTATGTCCAAAAATGTACCAAAAGACGTAGCAGAATGGGTGGGATATGATGCTACAGGACCCACGTTATAGAAATTTGGAGATTTTTTAACAGAAAATTTAAAATGCGTTGAAAAGACAGACGATCAACCGAAGTTGTTCGAACTTGGCTACATGTGCCCTCGGGGACTCCTGGTCCACCAGCAGTGACACTCACAAAGTAGTTCAAATGTTAAACGTCTTTAAATTCAATAGCATAATTTAAAACCTGATAAATTTACAGCATGGACCAGACATGCACGTTTCGGGTACTAAACCCTCGTCAGTGATCCTTAGTCTAAACCATGTAATATTGCCAAAAAGTATGAAAATTATTATGTCCAAAAATGTACCAAAAGACGTAGCAGAATGGGTGGGATATGATGCTACAGGACCCACGTTTTAGAAACTTCAAGAATTTTTAACAGAAAATTTTAAATGCGTAAAGCTAGAGGTGGGATCAGGTGCCCGGGAGGAGTAAGCATCCCCTGTTGGCTAGCCGCACCCGCCGTCGACGTCCACGCACGAATTTGAAAACAATATATGAAATTATGCGCTGTCCTAGGTTGTGTCTATGTAAAAGTGCTATGGCGACCATGTCAGGGAAAGACATTCAAAACACTTACTGTCCCTCGCGGGGAACTTTTTTTACGAGCTCCACACGGCATAGGGCATAAGTGTGACCAACACCCGTCGCTTCAATTCGGTAGAATTGTCATCTCCGGTTTCTTCCATTTTGGAAGATATAAAGTAAAATCTTTGATTGGACGGTACAAATGGTCTATGACAGAATGTCACCCACCATTCTGGAGAGTGGGACATTATAGTGTATTACTTGTTCCCCATATCGACCGTAGAACTTCCTCATTGACGATGTTAGTCGGTCACAAACGTATCCTTGACTGAGAGGCTTTTCTGAAAGACGCCTAGCTCTTAGAATAAAGTCTGTATATTTGGTACTTGCTCTGGCATAGCGTATCAAATGAAATATGAACACGCCATAAGCAGGCGATGAAGGGATGTTGCTACTCAGAAAAGGAAAAATTGTGGTGCTGGAATTGAAGTCTTCACGCTTTTCATAGAGTGAGATGTTCATGTGACCATCAGCGTCGTAGGACAACCTTATGTCCAAATAGGATGCTGAATTATTTCTCTCTCTGTGGTTTCTTTAATTTCAAACTCCGAAGGATAGATTCTGCTGAGGTAATCCGCGAATTTGAGATTATTGATGGACAACACATCGTATCTAAAAGTGAATTTGAAGTCAGAAGCTAAATATTACAGCACGTCCCTTTCAATAGTAAAGTGTCAGGGAATTACCTTGGCTGTGCATATATAATTTGTTATAATGAAATAATTTGCCGCCGCCAGTTCAAACAAAATACAAATTAAACTCATTCATATTCGTAACTAAGGATACACGTAAGTACTCTACTCATAAAAAAATAGCGCATATTTTTTAACATTTCATCCGAATACTACGGATTTTTTAACTCAATTACATGTACTTATATAAAACAATTTACTAAATATCATTTATTAGAAAACTTCATACATGTACCAAAGCCATATAACATGATTTCAATTATTTCAACTTTCAGTGTTTCCAACAGTAAACTCCTTAATGTTTGTGATATAAGTTAGCTTCGAAAACAATGTCCTCGATAATCTTAAGACTGAGGCTTAACTAAATGTGGTAATCTCACCATACCTCCCTTATTTCCCAAGATTCAATGTTCTTCATAATTGCAATATAAATGAACTATGATGCCATGCATCTTTTGCTTAAGTTTGAAAGAAATCGAACGAGTTCTTTTGCGTTGGTCTCAATTCAAAATCTTAAAATGTTATTCCCCTCACAGTGCAGAAAATGGCAACTTTGTCACGTAATGTGTTCTTAGATATTCGTTGATGCTGCAAACTCTCTACTTATTAGCTTTGTAATTCAAAAAACAATGCATACATCATTCTGTTTAAGTAAAATTTGTTTTACATAAAATAAGGATAAACATGTACCTGTCTGAAATTCCGAAAATGCCATATTTACATACCTCATACAAAAAAGGGGATAATCGAATTTCAATAAAAAAAGACTAATGGAAAAGAGACTATTTATCTCACTTTAATCTGTGTAAATAATAATGATTTCGAACCTTTTTTTTAACGATTGAGCTCCATTTTGGTTAATACTACCCCTTCTTTTTTTTACGTCGTGATACGTTACGTCGAGTTTAAGCATAGCGTTGTATGTCTTGTCGGCCAAATAATAATAAAGAATCTTACGCGATCGTGTTAAATTCATTCGAATAAATAATAGTTATTATTATTTAATAAACGTAATTCGTGCATTTGTTTTAGTTGATATTCCGATTAAACATGGGAAGCAACCGAATAAAAAGGTAAAATAAAAAGAAAGAAGGGAAATTTCAAAAATGGACAAATATATCATAACATGAATATAGATTGAGTCAAATTGTTAAGCCCCCCCCCCCCCCCATCCTGGACCTATCCGTTAGAAATTGGTGCAAATCTTTTTTCCCAATTATTTGTGAATAAAAAAAATCATCAAAGATAGCCGAGCCTGACACCGTACCCCCGTTCTACGATACATTTTTTCCTCTAAAGACCTTTTTATCAAACGAAGGTCTCTTATGATTTAGCTAAATGTGCTCTATTAACACTAATCACGCTCAAATAAAATCGGAGTAAGCATGGTCATTATCATCAGATAACATCATAATTCTTTCGAAATTTACGGAATGAAACGTGCCTTAGGACAAGGGATTTGTGTATATAAACTGAAAAAAAAACAATAATAAAAAATGTATAAATATCCAAAACATATATAATCCTTACGTAATGCTCAAATTAAGGAAAGAAAACACAGAAAATGAAATGCATACTTAGAAAAATGGATATTGATATACAAAATGTATGGAGCAATCATCGAAAAAAATTACCTTCGTGCACCATGCGGGGAATTCCCCTATAATGACGTCATTATTATGTTTTTAGATGCTTGTTGTGAAAAGATTACAACAAACGTTCTCGAATTCAATTTTGAGTTTCGTCCCTTATAGTAGAGCAACCAAGTCGCTAAATTTGAAATTTTAATCAACCCACCTAACACAGGGCTTATTTTCATATCAAACGAAAGAATATAACATGGGACATCAGATTTGACCTGTCGTAAAAAAATCGTATGGTCAGAATTACTGTAAATTCAGATAAAAGCGGAAAATTAGTAAAATTCAAAATCACAAAAATTATCACCCTTTAATAAATGAAAAGTCAAACTGACCGAAATTAAAGTCAATATGCTAATTGAAGTCAAAAGAAAATTTTTGGATCAAATTGAATTTTCTAATTTCAACGTTATGGATGAATGAGCACAAATTCTTAGATATATTGGTAAAATTGAAATTTTCAGTTCTTTCACTTCAATATTGAGAATGTTAATTCGAAGATAAAAATTAACATACAGAAACGATATTTTGATATGTGAATGTGTTTTTAGGAAAGTTTGATAGAGATTGATTGAATAACTTAGGAGTACCAGGCAAATAAAGTGCCCCACCCCCAACTTTGTTATTAGCGATTCACTGCAATATAAACTAGGATATGTTTTCTCGATAATACGGAGTAAAATTAAATAATTACGGCTAAGTTAAGTTTTAACATATAATAATGAATGGAAAATATCGCTTTATTTCAAAGAAGACGACAAATTTACATCAATAATTTTGAAAAATAATTTTTTAATGTACTATCTATGTTCTGGTAATTTCAAACAATGTGATATGGACACAATTTGTCAGCCGAATATTAGAAATAATTAAGTATAACAAAGATTTTATAATCAACAAAACATGGAATTATGCAATGCATTTTAGTTCCACAAGTAAGTAGCGTAGCTGCCAATACGACCCCATCACATTCAGGCAATCATGGCATTTTCTTTCTCTGTTTGACCTTGTGACAACAGTTGTCACTAAAACGTAGCTTAAAAGCATCGTTCTATAGGTAGCAAATTGACCTGACCGGGCGGAGTTTATTTTCACCTTGTCATCGGAAGAGTTTACTTCTGACCATGTGATAAAAGCCATATAAAATTACAGGTAATGAGTATTTACTCTAATAACGATGTGCAATTCATAATCTATCTACCCTAAAATTGTATCAATTCGTCTCAATTGCTTAATTGAATTGTTTTTTTAACTGTTTGTTTATTGTTTTTCATGCTTCATCCTTTACTACAATGAACATTTTTAAAAATTTCTCTGCAATTGTTTCTATCTATATAAATGAAACGGAAAAGATACAAACAAATAGTGAACATCAAACAACCACATGTACAAGAATTCAAGACGCTCACATAAAACTACCAACCCAGAAGCAAATCTTTAACAATTTTAAAATAGAAATTATCACACAATAAAGGGTTCTCTATTCTCTGAGGTCTCACGCTGAGCTGTCAACATATCAGTCTCGTCGTTACATGTATAAAAGTTTGATTTTACTATGTTGTATCGCATCTTTGACTCTTTAATACATGTACATGTTGAAGATCAATGCTTTGCTGTTGGAATAGTTTCTTCTTGGGCACATTTCATCGACTATTCTTTGCGTCATGCATTTCAAACTTTTTCAATTTTATTTCTTTATTCGGAGCTCTTTGGGAAATACGGTCATTGACGCGCCAACATTATCGGCTCCTGTTGCGGTGAATTTTTCGTTATCAACAGACGGTTCCTCTTCGTGATATAGCCTTTTATTTGATGTATTGTAGACGTATGTAGGAACTGCCCAATTAGATTACCAATATTACATATGACAATGTGATGTTAGTGCTTATGTACAGCTTTAGGAATTAAACCCCCAACCCCCGTGACCCTTGATGACTAGCCATTGGATCTCACGGAGACATCAAAGGGGTTTTCTGACTCAGTATATCTTGAAAAGCATCCACCTGATTTTGTAACAGTTACAAGTCTGAACGAAGAGTAAGTGCGGATGCTAAAAGGGATAAATTGCACAACGTTTACCCAAGGTATATCGTAATGTTTAAAAAACAGATAACGAAGAGCCCAAACTCTGACCAATGTACGTGATATGTATATTCACATCTCTGTAGTACTAAAATAAACGTCAAAATATACTTTTTATAATTTTATATGAACTTAATGCATTTTTCTTCAATTCACGTATTTTCATTTCAGCTTGTCACGAATGGGTTTCCATACACGGTCATATCACGACAAATAAAAAAGAAGTATTTTTCATTAATTTTAACAGTATTATGTAATTCCCATTTCTGCATTTAACTGTTATCAAAATTATGTATATATACCGGTTGATAGGTACGATTTGATAGAAACTGTAACACGTGGTCGACCGAATTTTCATCTACGGAAACTAATTTGTAAAATGCCGCTTAAATCAAAAGTATATACGCTTTAGGTTTTTACATTTATTTATAGCCCCTTAAAAATGATCAATAAAAAGGCATTGGAAATAATAAACATATATTTGTCGATATGTTTCGAGACAAAAAATTAGTCTCTGAGCTTCAGAGAAAATATTAACACGGATTCTCAATATTTCATAGAAATTTGCATAAAACTGCAATGTTTTGAGAGAGGAGAAAATATTCTTCCTCCAAAACAATTATATAACATGTGCACATATCTAATGCATTGATTGCAACGATTTTCTATACAAAAAAGAACAAAATATAGGAATACCGAGGATATAAACGATGAATATTTCGTTTTAATTTTTCACGATTTTATCGCTCAATTTAAACAAAATCCTACCGTGGCATATTTTTTACGACAGCTCTATTTGAAAGCAGGGGAATTCAGCAAAAAGTTCAGACCAAATTTAGGCCTGTGTTTGGTGTGTTGATTAAACTCCAAAACTAAGCTTCTTTTTTAAATTGGTCGCTCTACTATTACCCTGAGATTACAATCTTAGTTGACCAGGGAATTACTCTGTATTTACATTTGATCCCTGGACTTTAAAGATTTTTTCTCATTTAATTTATTTCATTGATACCAATCAATCATTTCAAAAAGGTGAAGCAGCTATTTTTTTTTCTGCACAAGAGCTTCATACATATAAAACATTTGATGCAATCAGAAGAAAAGTATCAAGATGCAAATAAGAGAAATATATGTGTAATTCTATGAAGGCAATCATGAAAAATACAAATACGCAACGTTCGATGTAGATAAACAATTTGTATCTTGATGGTGTAAAGCTTGAATTAGTCTTGAACATAGGAACTTTTTTGAATAAAATTGAATATTGATTATTATTTCTTTTTTTACCACTCAGCGACACGAAGAGAATGTTTCAGTTTGGTCAAAGGCATATATCAATGTTCAAAACCAAAGAAAAAGACACTCCCGGCTTTGAGAAAGGACTTATTTCACTGTTTCACTCAATTAAAACCAAATCTGATCGTAGGTATTACAACAAGGGCTGTCCTTGAGAGTAGCGATACTAGTTTTCATGTTTTTTTTTAGACCAAATTGATGCCTGTGTTAGGTACATGTATATTTATTGAAATCTGAAGACAAAGCTCCTTTTCAAAATAAACACTCTAATATAATTGTTATTTATTGGTAGAATTCATACTGCTCATAGGCGACTGGAATCACTGTCGCGTGTGGATCTTGGATTATCTTGTTTCACAATTTATATTCATTTACAGAATTCCAAGTCGCAACACGTAAATATGCAGTGCAAAGTTCAACACTTCCACCGTTCGTTGCAAGCAGGGCAGTTGATGGAGATAGAGGTGACGAGACTATGCGTGGTTGTAGTCACACTGCACATCATCAGATGACGGCATGGTGGCGTGTTGATCTTGGGAGGCTTTATTCAATTCGGAGAACAGTCATTTATCCTCGCTTTGGAGCAAGTATGTATAGTCTTTGGTAACGAAGTTGTATTTAAAAACCGTTCAAATAATTGTATTACCCCAATTCGAACCATGAATGCCAATGTAACGAGATCATTTTTAAACAATACTATAGACATCATGAGGTATTCTATTGCAATGGAAACAATACATAGGTTAACATATCTTATGATCACAAAAATATTTCTTTGTAAGTTTAACCCTGAAAAAGAGAACAATTTTGAGGGAGACAGGTATTTGTCCATCTTAAATCATTTAATTTCCATTGTCATTTTCAAGAAACGAAGATTCTGATCAGCTGAGAAATTTTGTTGATACATCGATCAACACGATTTTTCATGGAAGTCTATGTATTGTACTATTTTTAGAGTAGGGGATTCCCTCAAACACGAATGAACTCGTTCCTGAAAATACAATTTGTTGATGTCTGCTTATCATTTGAAGGATACCATTTCTTCTCTATTTACTCAAAAATTAGCTATGCATGTAGAATTTGCTCAAACTGGTCCTTCTTCCAAAGATATAGAGAGGCGATCGTTCACTGTTTGAATCATGGCGGCTGCCATAACTTGTTTTGGCAGACGTATCTCCGGAAACCCTCCGACTTGTATAGTGCTGTGATTTATTGTTTTAGATCCAAGAAAACAGTATGTTTTCCATAAATAGATGATAATCAAATGATAAAAATGAATCTTAATATATTTTTTCTGTTGAATGCAGTTATCACCCGAAAATTGGACAGAAAACTTTTGCATCAACGCGCACTGATGCAGTTTTCAGTCCAATTAGTAGTAAATGGACCACGTGGCCGTAGTTAATTGACTTGAATGGCCAGTTTTCTACTATGACGAACACTCTTCAGACGTCATGTGATATTTTTTGTTTATCTCAATATTTGGCACTTTCCTCGGCCTAATTATTTCAGAGACAGAAAATTTTATTAGGGCGTAAAAAACATTTCCATGGCTGTCTAAATAGTACTTTTTGCAAGTAAATGTCGGCGATTCCATCACGAAGCTGGCCTATTTCATGATGTTTTTAGATTAAGATATTGTCAATGTGGAATGAATGAATACTCTTTAATAAGATATTTACTTTAATTGTTTAAACATGCAGATAGGGCGAATATAGAGGGGGAGGGGTTAAGGGGTTATAAGGAGGGAGAGGTACTTACACCTCCGCTGTAATTATCACAACAAATCCGCAGATATTCCCGTTTTTAGGAATCTTTCGTTTTATTCATAGGCAGGACACCCTCCCCTAACGGGTTGCCGCCGCCCCCCCCCCCCCCGGAAAATCTAGATCCGCCAATGTCAATTGTATACATTGTGTCTAAAGGTATAAAGCAAGGTACGTTTAAAGGGTTCTTGGACATGTAATAGTGGTGGGATCTAGCTCCGCTGAAGTTAACGTTTATTAATAACTTCGATTTCTGAAAAGAGAAAGGGGTCAAGCCGTTTATGAAGGAACACTTCTTTATCGTTACCTCCCCTAGATCCAAACATGAAAGTTGGCTTAAATCAGAGTTTCGATTAAATAGGAATGTTGTTCCATTGTCTCCTTTCCAAGGTATGTAAACATTAGGATGTAACAGGGAAAATTCGTTAGAATTTTCTAAGAATAAACGATAATTGCACTTTATACACATCCTCAAAAAGGTTAGCTTGATATTATATCTATTTGTGTCTCATGGTCTCAAAACTAAAAGTTTCTGTACATGAAATGTTTGTCCGTGTATCCATATTCAATTTAAGTTTCAAAAGAATTATACAAATGCACTTTTCATAAATATTTTTTGTTGAAACATCAACTTTGGTTTGGTTTGGTCCATGTTGCCAATTTATCTGTTTTTAAATGATGTTTTTCAATTTGAAGACGAATCAAACGACTAAAATTTGAGAAAATGAGAAAAAATGAGAAATGAATGAATAAGTTGAATTTTCCAGTTTTTACTGATATTCAGTTTGAATTCTCATATTTTCCGAAAAAAATCCAATTTCCTCGGGGTTGATTTTGGTAGACAATTTCTCCTGCAAAATTCACTACATTAAGGTATTAAACCAAATCAACATAAGTTTGTGTTGCAATTTGTTAAAGGTTGCACCCCTATATGCTGTACTTTGACTGGACTGTAATAACAATGTGTTAACTATGCTTAAAAGGAGATTTATGTGTTCAAAATAGCAGTCAGCGTTCATGAGCATAATCGACTCCTCTTCGAGTCGTGAAGTAAGTTCCAGAAACATGACTACAAATTCGACAATGGACATTGAACAATTAATTACAGTGTGTGAGGTAGATATAGCAGTATAGCAATCCGAAGGATATGTTATTGACCGATGCCGCAGGCCGAGGTGAATAACATATGCTGAGGGTTGCTTTTCTGCTATATCTACTGAACATAATTAATTGTTTTATTGTATGATCATGAAATGCAAAGATCAGCTTGATAGCATCCATTGCTGAAAGTAATGAATAGACCTGTATTCTCTGATGGCGCGAACGATACGCATACTACTATTATAACGCTACTATTATAACGTCATAACTACAATACTAATTTTAGAAAGATACAGGGGAAAATATGAGAGTTGTTCTAAATTTAGCTCTCTGGAGGTGGTTATAGCGATATGTTTAGAAGCTCAAGACAGGTTTTTAGCCAATCAGCGATGGGCATATTTTCCAGTCATACAATAAACCGTATTTAACGCTAATATATATATAAATTCAACGCTGTGTTATTAGTATGATCACTGTATATTATGTACAAAATACAAGTGATGTGTTCCAAGTTGCAGTCAGCGTTCATGAACATATATAGTTCACTCCCTTTCGGGGTGTGAAGTACGTTCCATAAAAATGACTACCATTTTGACAAAAGGCCTTACCAAATTTAACACTAATATATATAAATTAAACAATTTACTATTAGTATGAAAACTATATAACTATATTTATATTGCTGCATTTGAAATTGGCAATAATTACCTTTTACAGATTTTGAGACACGAGGTAAATTTGCCGGCTTCTCTGTTGCTGTTTCTAAATACGAAAGAACTGGATATCATACCTGCTTTGAATACGGCAAGAACGGTCCTTTGCCGAATCTTCTAATAACACATACCGCTTCCTGCACTCCACCAGCAGAAGGCAGATATGTTATGATATCAAACAATAGAAATGATGGACCGTACGCAGCTGGGTATAGTGCAAAAGCATATGTCAACTTGTGTGAAGTTGAGATATTTGTCGAAAGTAAATGAATTTAAATTTAAAATATATATCACTTATTTTATAACTAAATAACTCAATTTGTAAACGTCTTCAAATTCATTAGCATCATCTTAAAGCAGCTTTTACAGCACGGACCAAACAGTATGGACCGGACATGCACGTTTCGGGTACTTAACCCTCGTCAGTGATCCTCAATCCAAGCAATGAAATTTATTGCCAAAGACTGAGAAAGTTATGTTACATGTAAAAAATACCGAAAGTACAATGATTTCACAAAGATGACTGTACAATATAACTTTGTTTCCGCTTGGTTACAAACGTTAAGTGTCGCAGACATTTGTGTCTTTTTGTGCTGTTTATATTTTTTATAAAGTGACTTGCAATATTCACCCCTTATTGGATGGATCCGATAGTGCCTAAATAATATGCGTGGTTGTTTTTACCCTTGCAAGTGTGTGCTTTACATTACATAACGTTAATATATATAACTTATTAGAAGTAAAAAAGTGACGCATTTCTTTAATTCCACAAATAACTTAACACCTACATTCTATTCATATAATTTTAGATTGCCTCGATAACCATGATAACTGCATAGACTGTGTATGTAGTACATGTAAACGTGGATTTTATGGTGTTAACTGTAATCGACAATGCTCAGAATATTGTGGCGGCAACGGGACATGCAGACAAGACGATGGAAAATGTACAAGTCAATCGTGTTTGCCTGGGTATTATGGAGATCATTGTAACATGGCATGTTCTTCGAATTGCATACGGAACACTTGCGGATTTGATGACGTATATTGCGAATGTAATAGGGATTTCTATGGAACAAACTGTAGCAAAACTTGTTTACAATGTGGTGGAAACGAAACTTGTGATAAGATGACCGGACATTGTAAACATGGTTGTAGCAGTACTTTTTATGGATTGTTTTGTGAGTTGAAATGCCCTGAAAACTGCGGCGGAAACGGAGAGTGTGCAACAATAGACGGTGCATGTATCAATGGATGCCGTGCCGGATGGAAGGGAAATTTCTGTAACATAGGTTCAAGTATAAATTTGTACTTTCTTCTTTTTCCTTTTTATAGTTTACTTGTTTCTATTTTAACGTATGAAGTAATTGTTTCATACCTTTGAAAAGAAATCATGCTCAGCTAATCAACAAATTATGGTTTCACTGATAACCGGCATATACATGTAGGTGTCCTAATTAACACAAACGAAGTGTTTGTTCATCTAGAATGTCTCAAATTTCACTTTATCCAACATATCTGATGTGCGTAAAGGCATAAAGAAGATGATGACCTGAAATGAATCTAGATAAGATGATATCAAACATGAATTGGTATAATCAAAACAATGCTGCTTCTGCTGGCTTATCGGTGATTTTATGATCAATCATCCATCCGAGAAGTCAAATAAACTTTGATATTAGGTAGGGAATCATAGCAAAAGGGACGTGGACAGTTTCTCTCATAGAGTCCCGCCTTCATGGATGATGGGTGTACAAAACTGAAAAGGATTCTCTAAGAAAACGTAATGGAGAGCGCGTTTTACGTTCTTTTGATGATTCCAGGATCACATTATAATTATATATGTATCAGTGAATGAAAGTCAACTGAAAAGCCGAGACCAGAATCCAAACCACAATCAAAAGGTTTAAGAATTCTGAAAGTAAAAGCAAAGACATAACAGAACATTCTCATGCGAAACGAAAAAAGGACACACAAACGAAACAATGTCATAAGTGTTAGCTCCACAGAACACGAAGGACTACCTATCAAATCTCGAGTGCAATTGCAGAAGGCATTATTGAATGCATTGCAGATGGCGTCACTAAATCGCGCCGTACTTATATTTTCATATATCACATGATTCATGTTACATTTGTTATTCAATTATAGTTCTTAGTAAGTACGGCCCAAAAAAGGGAGGCAATAGCTCATCCAGATTTCTCTGTTAGTGTTACCCACAGATTCGTTCATTAGCTATGGGCAAAAATAATTTTAATTCGCGCCCGCCTGAATGAATTCGATTTAGAAATAGATGCACACTAAATTTGATAAATACAATTCATTGATCCCAAAGTCCGCCACAAATGATAATTTCTTGTGTAAATTGCTACAACAAAATAGACACATAGTAAACACTTACATGATACAAATGAGTTAAAGATGCTCCTGACGAAATCAACTTAACTTAATAAATCTATTTGTCCAATATTTTCAAACTTAAACAAAATCTCAGACTATAAAGAAGTGAGCAAATGATATACGTGCGCCGACGCATAAATTGATTTCTACATCGCCAAGTACAATTCATATCGATTCTACAAAAACTACCCGAAAATTACCCGATAAACGATATATAAACTTCATGCACTGTCTGACGGTATGTCTATATAGAAAGTGCTATGGCGACAATGTCCAAAGTAATGTACTCTGTTGCCTGCATTGGTCCGAATTTCAAACGAAGTTGACAATATTTCTTTTAGTTAAAAACGAAATTTCGAATAGGTCTCTTATATTTGTAACAAATAAAAGGAGGTTCTAAGTTTTCAAAATATTGAGGAATGGCACTTTGTACGCGATGATCCCGAAAAATATAAGAGATGTTCAGAAGATTAAAACCTTTGTTTATAAATGGAATTATTATGAACCGTCTTAGAAGGGATGTGTTTTTTACCAAAGGATATAGTTTATTTTGTACGAATGCAACAATGATGTTTAGCCTGAATCAATCAGTCATCCAAGATAGATTTCAATTTAACTGCTGGAACTGAAGATAGAGCATGTAGCAGTTCTTGTGTGCCACCGTTGCGTGCTATGATCAGTAGATCTTTGAGGGTACGATGTACTCTTGCTCTTTTTCTGAGTTTTTTGTTTCATCTTTTTACCGTCAGACCTTTACTCCCGGTAAGTGTTAGGGCGGATTGAAAAGACATTATTATTTGATGAGGTCGAAGAAATGTTTCCTTGTCCATAAATTTGATCGTTTAAATCAAGGGGGAACGCAGTTTGCAGTTTGGTTTTCCAGGCAAGTTCATCTTGTAAGCGGCGTTTTTTTTAATTTCAGTTTTACTTTGATTTTTATGTTTTGGAAATGACTGAACTGGAGTAATAGTTATATCCGAAATTGAATGGATATATTTAACGAAGTGATTATATACTCATTAGGAAATATCTTTGTTTTTTTCTGACGCGAGTTTCTTATCTGATACGAATGACTCCGAAAAAAAATATTTTGAGGCCTGACCTGTTTCCCCTACATATTGGGCACCACATCTCATGGCGTGCCATGTAATGAGATAGATGACATCTTGATACGATCAATCAATGTCCTTATCAATCTATTAGATAAGACTCCATGCATAAGGGTACCCCTTCATCGCATTTTCGACTAAGAATATATACTATATTCAACTTTTTCCATCAAATACCAGATAAGAGTTCTTCATTTTGCATTATTTCATACCATAATGTCTATAGATGGTGGAAAAACCGAATATAGGTAAACAGTTTTAAAAATGATCAAGATATGGCTCCAAACATAAGGTCATTCCCTTATAATTTCATCAAAGGACCCCTTACAATCCGAATGGTCTAATTAAATTATGGATAAGTGTGTACATTGATAGATTGTCCCATTTTGTCTTTCTATTGGCATTTAAGATCTTTTGTCTGTGTTTTAAAAATGCGCCACCCACCATTGTAAAACGGGAAACTCAGACTTCTAAGTATAAGGAAGCCTATAACAGTTCGAGTAGAGACTCATCTTAATGGAAATTGTAGAATTTTTTTTTCAAAATGTGGATGTAAAGTCTAGTTTTGTAGTATTTTATCCACTTGTTTTCCTTCTTGGTGTCTTTTCTCCTTTTAATCGTTTTAAGTTTGGCTCTGCCCAGCACGTTTCTCAATCGAAATGATTTACTGGAGAGAACGATATGATATTTATATAATTTTATCCTTGTTTGTCACTTGTAAAAATCGATTGAAAAGTGGGACAACTTTAGTGTTATATTTCGGGCTGTAACGTGAATCCCTTTGCGGATTCTTTTTTATTTTTATTTTGGACACCTACTTGACATCATTCACATACATCTTTGAACTAAAGAAATAATGTTTCAGCGTTGACTGACGGTTGAATGTCACTGTAAAAATAGAATATCTTCGGCGTGACGTCAGTGTGGAGCACCTGAACGTAGCCGCGTACATCTCCTATTTATTAGCAACACCTGTCACACTATGCCCTGTAGAAAGAAAGGTCTGATCAAAGCAGAAAAGACGTGGACAGTGTCTCTCATGGAGTACCGTTGACAAATTAGACAGTTCAGCATCTTATTAGAATGTCAATAAGATTTCAAATATATTATTTATCAATTATATTGTTATAAGTACATGTGGTGTTGATCAATTCGCAATGAAATAAAGACAAAGATAATCGAATACAAAATTTAATGTAGTACATACTCTCATCGTTGAAATAATGAAAAGTACTAAAATTTTCATGCAATTTTCTTAAATTAATAATAAGTCTATCATTAACATTGATGTGTTGTAGTACTAGTGATTTCTTCATTTTCTACATATGTAAAAATGTATCTTCTTCAGACACATTTATCTTCAGTTTATGCAAGACGTTTTTTTCTTTTTTTTTTTTTTTTTTTTTTTTTAGAATGTGGGAACAATACATTTGGAGAGAATTGTTCAGAGACATGTGGAAAGTGTAAAGAAAATTTGTGTCATCATGTGAATGGAACTTGTCTTCAAGGATGTCAAGATGGATGGTCTTCACTTCTTTGTAATATAGGTAGCTATGTTTTTTTTCTTTCTCTCTCTCTCTTAGACCATTCCACCATCACTGTTTTTATTTACCTCCATACTACACTCAACGCTCATAAAACATCATATAAATGGAATCGTTAGCGGTCTTCATGAAATAAGAATAACAAAATGAAGGGCAAAATCATTAGAATTTTCATTGGAAGAGTTCGATAAAACTTGTCAGATTCGCTGATTGTCTCGATATACATTTTTGTGTACATACATACATGTATCAGGTAAAGACGACATGTTTGGTGATGTACACAGCCATTCATTCGCGATACAGAATGTCACTGATCATTCTGGAAGATAAGGTTCTCTCACGTTCTTCTGAATGAGAAGTACAAATTTACACGAGTGACGGAAATTATCTTTTCCCGAGAGGAGAGAAGGAGAACGATGGAAAAGATGACGACTCTCTGTCACGAGTGTATTTTTTTTTTGTCTCACTCAGTCGAAAGTGAAATAATCTATCTCTACTTCCATGAAACATAAGACGGAAAAAGCGAATTCACACAATACTTCATACCATCAAGCACCATGTTTTCTGACAACTTTACTATGACGTCTTTATACGATTCTATGTTACTATTGGATAGTGTGTAGCCTTTGAGAAAACTTAGGAAACTAGCAAAACTGGAGGGGAAAGAGAGTTCTCATATGCTGATCAACGTAGCGGTCGAAGACCTTCGAATCATCAAAAGTGAATTCGAAATGGAGATGAGGTCAGGTGTCCAACGAAAGTACGCATCTCCTATTTGTTGGCAACTCCTGTCATTTAGGCCATGTAGAAAAAAGTCTGATCAAAGCAGAAGAGACTAGACAGTGTCTCTTATGGAGCACCGTTGTCATATTAGACAACTCAGCATTCTTATTAAAATTCCTATTAGATAAAAGAAGTACCTAACCGTCTCAAAGTCGAGAAGGCAAGGCAAATTCGTAAGAATTCTCATAGAAAGGAGAGTTGCGAACCAAGGAATGAACAACATTCCGAAGTGAGACCAGGTGCCCGGGGAGAGTCAGTGTCTCCTGATTGCATGCAACACCCGTCGCAACAGCTCCATGGAAACCTGTCAAATTAGGTGAAAGTCTCGATGTACATTTTGATGTACAGATCAGGTAAGTATGTCTCGTTTGTTGATGAAGACAACCATTCAATCACAATTTAGAATGTCACTGATCACCCTGGAAAGGAGGATCTGATATGCTTTTATAATATCCCCGTAGCGACCGAAGAACAATGATGATTTCAGCCGTTGTGCGTTAAAACCCTGAACAAGTAGTTTACTTGCAAGCCGTCTGGCTCTAATGATGGAATCTTCATATTAGGAACATGCCCTGGTGTACCGTATCAGCTGAGGAACAAAAACGCCATAAGTAGGAGAAGACGGAATGTTGCTACTCATGAAAGGGAAGTTAGTTATGTGGAAGCTTAAATTGTCACGCTTGTCAAACAGTGAGGTGTTCAAATGGCCGTTTATGTTGAAAGAAAGAAGTATATCCAAGTACGAAGCAGATCTGTCGCTCTCTGTTGCTTCCTTGATCTCTATTTCATGAAGATATATTTCATGTATATGGTCCTTAAATTTCGGATTATTGATGGGCAACACGTCATCTATATATCTGAAGGTAAAATTGAACTGAGATGCGAGGTGCTTTCTCCCAGTCGAGTCTGCGAGTCGGGTCTGCATGAAGTCAGCTTCGTATGAATATAAAAATAAGTCCGCAAGCAGTGGGGCACAATAGGTACCCAAGGGGATTCCGACTATCTGCTGGAATACGATTCTGCCAAACACCACAAAAATATTGTCAATCAAAAACTCTATCATCCGGATGATATCGTCTTCGGTATACTTTTTGTTTGAATCAGAGTGTTCCTTCACGAAATAAGTATCCTCACGCCCTATGACGAGGTACAGCCCTGACCAGTCGAAAGTTTAATATTCGCTTTCAATTCGTCAATGAATTGAAAGCTTTTTGAAAGCTTAGCTTTGAAAACTTCGTAAGCGATTGCTTTCAAAATTTTGAATACTCGAGAGATGACGAAACTTCGTTAGCGATTTCTCGTTAACTCATTTTCGTCAGCGATTCCTTAGCTTTCAAAATTTTCGTCAGCGATAGCTTTCAAAAATTTTGAAAGCTAGAGTTAACGAAATTTCGTCAGCGATAATTTTTCAAAAAAATTGAAAGCTATAGTTAACGAAATTTCGTCAGCTATAGCTTTCTTGAAATTTCTAAAATAAGGATCCTGTAGCATCATATCTCACCCACTCTGCTACGTCTTTTGGTACATTTTTGGACATAATAGTTTTCATACTTTTTAGCCAATTTTAAGTGTTTAGACTGAGGATCACTGACGAGGGTCTAGTACACGAAACGTGCATGTCTTGTCCATGCTGTAAATATATCAGGTCTTAAATGATGCTATCATATTTGAAGACGTTTAACATTTGAACTACTTGGTGAGTGTCACTGCTGGTGGACCAAGAGTCCCCGAGGGCACATGTAGCCAAGTTCGATCAACTTCGGTTGATCGTCTTTCTCTTTAACTCATTTGAAAGTTTCTGCGACAAAGTTCTTGAAATTTCTAAAATATGGGTCATGTAGCATTATATCCCACCCATTCTGCTACGCCTTTTGGTACATTTTTGGACATAATAGTTTTCATACTTTTGGTTATTTAAATTGTTTAGACTGAGGATCACTGACAAGGGTTTAGTACCCGAAACGTGCATGTCTGGTCCATGCTGTAAATTGATCAGGTCTAACATGATGCTATTGAATTTGAAGACGTTTAACATTTGATCTACTTGTTGAGTGTCACTGCTGGTGGACCAAGAGTCCCCGAGGGCACATATAGCCAAGTTCGATCAACTTCGGTTGATCGTCTGTCTCTTTAACATGTTTAACGCATTTGAAATTATCTGTGACAACATTTCTTGAAATTTCTAAAATGTGGGTCCTGTAGCATCATATCCCACCCATTCTTCTACGTCTTTTGGTACATTTTTGGACATGATAGTTTTCATACTTTTTGCCATTTTACATTGTTCAGACTGAGGATCACTGACGAGGGTTTAGTACCCGAAACGTGCATGTCTGGTCCATGCTGTAAATTAATCAGGTCTTAAATGATGCTATTGAATTTGAAGACGTTTAACATTTCAAAATTTTCGAAAGCTAATCGCTAACGAAAATTTCGTTAACTATAGCTATCAACATTTTTGAAAGCTAATTGCTGACGAAAGTTTAGTTAACTAGCCTTCAAAATGATTGAAAGCTTTTCTCAAGCGTAAGCTATTTTGTGTCGAGAAAACCAAGATGACCTAAATCAAAGCAATCATCTTCATAATTTGCTTGATAAATAGTATTTATAATGATGTTTATTCAGATTAAATAATGAAAATATATATTCTTGGATTAAATGATATATTGTATCGTGTTTATTTTTATAAGTTTATTTAAAGATTCCGTGTTTCCGAGATCCAACTAGATTTTAATTACACAATTCTTGATATATCCAGTGAAACCCTGGTTTCTCGGTGACTATCGGAAGCTTTGAAAGATATTTCACAATCGGTGTTTTTTTTTATGTGCCACGTCAGTAATGAGACGGCTTCTTTCATCCTCCAAACTTTGCAGAGGAATTCGCACGAGGCGTGCCGCAGCCATTGCAAAAACAATATGGCACCCGAGTGTTCAAAAAGCTTTCAAAATTTTCGTCAGCGATAGTTTTCAAAATTTTCGTCAGCGATAGCTTTCAAAATTTCGTCAGCGATTGCTTTCAAACTATTCGTCAGCGATTGCTTTCAAAATTTCGTCAGCGAAATATCTAAGCCAGGGCTTCACTGGATACATTAAGAATTGTGTTATTAAAATCTAGTTCGGTCTCGGAAACACGGAATCTTTAATAAACTTATAAAAATAAACAAGATACAATATTTCATATAATCCAAGAATATATATTTTCATCATTTAATCTGAATAAACATCAATATTAATACTATTTATCAAGCAAATTATGAAGATGGTTGCTTTCATTTCGGCCATCTTGATTTTATCGACACAAAATAGCTTACGAGAAAAGCTTTCAAAAATTTTGAAAGCTAGTTAACGAAGATTTCGTCAGCGATTAGCTTTGAAAAATTTTGAAATCTATAGTTAACGAAATTATCGTCAGCGATTAGCTTTCAAAAATTTTGAAAACTATAGCTGATGGAATTTCGTTAACTATATCTTTCAATTTTTTGAAAGCTAATCGCTGACGAAATTTCGTTAACTACAGCTTTCAAAATTTTTGAAAGCTATCGCTGACAAAAATTTTGAAAGCTAGGGAATCGCTGACGAAAATTAAATAACGAGAAATCGCTGACGAAATTTCGTCATCTCTCGAGTATTCAAAATTTTGAAAGCAATCGCTGACGAACGATCGTAAACGAATTGAAAGCGAATATTAAACTTTGGACTGGTCGGGGCTGTAGCTTTCAAAATGTTCGTTAACAAAGATTTGTTAACGAAATTTTCGTCAGCTATTTTCGATAGCTTTTGAGAGCTTTCAAAATTTCGTCATCTCAGTAGCTTTCAAAAAAAGCTGACGAATACTTAACGAAACTTTCGCATTTAGATTTCAAAATGTCGTCATCTAGGCGTTAAACTTTCGAATGGTCTGGGCTGCATTTGTGTCTCTCATTGCCATATTTTGAAAGATAGGTGTTGCGAATAATATTGGCAAGTCTGTTTTGAGTTTGTTCGTGGTGGATGGTAGTGTAGAACGTGGAGAAGTCGAAATACTTTATGCTGGTTATATGATTGAAATTGGTGGCTTTTAAATTTTCCAAAAGTTCCTAAGAATGTTTGATTGATTCCATTTCTGGATCAAAGTTGTCTCGCAGTACGTTTGAAGACCTTGCTTGATGTGAGTTAATATTTTCGTAAGCAAAATGGATAGAGGTTTTGTGGAGCACCTGGACGAACCGTCGATAAATCGGTGCTTGTAAGGATTGTGCATTTTTGAATTCCAGTAGATATAAGATAGTTCAAGATCAGAGTCATCGGTGTGAATACGGATTGACTCAAGAACAGATCTGTGATTGTCAAGTATTTCGGACAGATAAATTTGTAAGTGTGAATGTTGGATTTCCAGGTGCTGAATGAAACCCAAGTTCCTCGCTCAGGTATTTGAAATAGTACCCCTTACAAACGAAAGTAAAATTGCTTGCCGCTTTGTCAGCAGGAACAATGATATATTTTTCATGGAGGTCAAAAAGTTCTTTGACAACAACAGGGTCTTGAAAATTGACTCGTGTCATGCCGAAGAAGTCCTATTCTTCTCTCAAGTAATTCTCTAATGGATTTCATCCATTCGGAGAGTGTGTCTAGTTCTATGTCCTACTTTTTTGCCCACCGTCTGACGTACTCACATGTATCTATAATAATTCCAAAGTTTTCCCGCCATGTGAAGGAACGGGGTTCTCTGTACTTTGGACCTTTACTGAGAAGGTTCCTAAGTTTATTGTTACCGACGATATAAAGGTCACCAGTAACCACATGGTCACATGGTTGGTAGATGAAATCACAGAGTGAACATGTGCATTGTACGGGGTTTTGTGAAAGGTGGTGTACATCTAGACGTTTCAAATTTTGTTTATAGTTTGGAAGCAACGGATTGTGTATATGTGCAGGAAATGCAAGGCGACTCCTGGTATTTAAAATAAGGAGGGATTTTATCCTTAACAGAACTTAGGGATAAACGTACTGTGTTTTGTCCTCGGGCTTGTCCCCGACGGTATAACGTATGTTTCCAACAGTATATCCAACATATACCTGTCAGAACCACAAAACATAATACGTTTATCCCTATTCTAATTCATGTGACATATTTTAACTTTTTATACCCCTCAGAGGGTCTCACGTATCGCTTTAGAGGTGTCGTTGCTACGGAGGACTAAAAACAACCGACAAAAATTATTGCGCTGCAAAATATGAAATACAACTGCTTCGTATTTATCACAATGGCCAAAAAAAACCAAAGTATTATCAATAATAAACTTACTTGCTCTGTTGTTTAAATGTGGAGAACGCAATTATCGAACAAAGGGAAGCATGACGTCATACGCAAAAAGTGCGCTAAAGCTTGTAACCTGCAAATTTACGTAGGAATACATTTTAGGGTATGTCAAGTGATTCGGTTTGCGGCATGTATATCGTCGTTATACATGCTTGTAGAAATCATGTGAACCAATCAGAATGCGTGAAACAAACAGAATGAATTAGAATGTTATTTAGAATGTTGCTTAAAGGTAGAGCATCGATCCCTTTATTTGCAAATTTCATCTTTAGGAAGGGACGATGTGCCCAATTGTCCAATCCAGTGATCTTCTCATTTTCGTCTGTACATAGTACCGATGTTCGGATTGTTAGTTGGATGGTATATTTTTTCTAGGATACAGACCTTCAGAGACAAAATGGAGTGGTCGGGCAAGTTGAAATGTTTATAAAGTACCTGATTGCCGTTATGATTTATTTGAAATTGATGCCCTGTCATCCTACTCCTCAGCTTGCATATATATTCTATTAATCAATCGTACTGTTATTGGTATATGTTTGAATATTTTTATCCTGACATGGTCGCAATTACACTCTCTATATAGACATAACATCAGACATGCATTTTATTTATTGTTTTCATTTTCTTGCATGAACATCGACTGCGGGTGTGGCTAGCCAACAGGGGATGTTTACTTCTCCCGGGCACCTGGTCCCACCTCCAGCTTGCTTGGGGACCGTCCATTCTTAATCTTGTGCTCTATTACATGTGTATGAGTGCTGTTGAGATTATCGTCAGGATGCTCTTTAAATCATGTGTTGATCAGTTCGCAATGAAATAAAAACAATGATTCTCGAAAAGTACATATTAGTAGTATGTAAAGATAATAGAATAGTACATACTAACAGGCTGAAAAGCACTTTGCTGGTAGCATCACTGATGTGAATTTAATATTCAAAATACGTGTCTATTACATGAAAATAGGTTTTGAATTTGCTTCAAGAACGTATAGAGTTGGAACACCTCCATGACATATGGATAATGACCATGTCTCTGTATACAGCACAAAATCGATAATTCAGAAAATCAGAAACCGAAGGCATACAAAATCAGGATAAAACAGGAATCAAAGCAAATAAACAAAAACCTCCACCATATGAAAAGAAGCGAACTCCCGATATGGGAGTGAGACCAGGTACTCAGGAAGAGTAAGCATCTCCTGCTTGCATGCAACACCCGCCGCTTCAATTCGGTAGAACTGTCACATCCGGTAACTTCCATTTCGGAAGACGTAGAGTACAATCTTTGGTTGGATGGTTCAAATGGTCTATGACAGAATATCATCCACCATTCTGGAGAGTGGAACATCATAGTGTATGACGAGTTCCCAATATCGTACGTAGAACTTCCTCAGTGACGATGTTAGTCGGTCACAAGCATATTCCTGACTAAGAAGCTTATCTGAAAGACTCCTAGCTCTCAGAACAAATCCGTATATTTCGTACTTGCTCTGGCATAGCGTATCAACTGAGATATGAACACGCCATAAGCAGGCGATGAAGGGATGTTGCTACTCAGAAAAGGAAAGTTTGTAATGCTGAAATTGAAGTCGTCACGTTTGTCATAGAGTGAGGTCCATATTATACTCTCATCATTGAAATTATTGAAAGTATTAAACATTTTCAGGCGTTTTTTTTTATAATAATGCTATCATTATCATCAGGTATTAGTAATATCTTCATTTTCTATACCGTCTTCTAAGATATATTGATGTTAAGTTTATGCAAAACTTGCATTTAATAATGTGGGAACAATTCATTTGGAGAGAATTGTTCAGAGACATGCGGCAAGTGTAAAGAAAACTTGTGTCATCATGTGACTGGAACTTGTCTTCTAGGGTGTCAAGATGGATGGTCTTCACTTCTCTGTGATATTGGTAGTAATGTTTGATTTAGCAGTGTTTCCTTTTAAAGGAAACCTAAAGATGTGCATTTAATAGTTTTCTTATCTCGATTCCTCATTATTTTTATTGCCTTCACACTTCACTTAACGCCCATAAAACTTCGTATAAATGGAGTGGTCTGCGGTCTTCATGAAATAAAAGGACAAAACAACAAAAGAAGGAATGGCAAAATCATTGGAATTTCCATTGGACTATTTTCTCCATTCTTCAAAAGTGAGACTAGGTGCCCAGGAAGAGCAAGCGTCTAATGTTTGCAGGCAACACCCGTCGCAACAGTCTATAAAACTTGTCTAGTTCGTTGATTGTCTCGATGTTCATATTTATGTACATATCAGGTAATTATGACATATTAGGTGATGTAGCCAGCCATTCATTCATTCACAATTCAGAATGTCACTGATCATTCTGAAATAAAAGGTTCTTCCATGTTCTACTGAGTGAAACAGAACGAAGGAATAGATGGAAAATTTCTGTCAGAGATGAAATTTTTATGTCTTACTCAATAGAAAGTGAAATAATATATTTATTCTTCCATGAAACATAAGGAGCGAGCGAATTCACACAATATATCATAATGTCATCTAGCGCCGTGTTTCTGACGACGTTACTATGACGCAACTATAAGATTCTCTTTTATCATTGGACAATGTGTAGCATTTGATAATAATCAGGGTACGGGCAAAACAGGAGAAGAACAGAAGTTCTCATATGCTTTTATAAGCTCCCCGTAGCGACCGACGAACTCCCTTAAAAGCGAATTAAATGGAGTGTCCGACGAAAGTACGCATCTCCTATTCGTTAGCAACACCTGCCACTTAGGCCGTGCAGAAAAAATGTTATTACTACATGTGTTGTTGATCAATTAAATTTCAAATATACCATTATCAATCGCACTGTTATTAGTACATGTGTTGCTGATCAACTCGCAATGAAATAAAGACAAAGAAAGTCATCATTTCATCATGTTGTAATATTCAAAAGAACTAGAATGTTCAGGCGTTTTTTAAATCAATAATAATGCTATCATCGTTTTAGTTCTAGGTATTTCTTCAGTTTCTATTCCTAATTTCGACACATATTTATATTCATTTTATGCTAAACTTGCTTTTTAGAATGTGGCAACAATACATTTGGAGAGAATTGTTCAGAGACATGCGGCAAGTGTAAAGAAAACTTGTGTCATCATGTGAATGGAACTTGTCTTCATGGATGTAACGATGGATGGTCTACACTTCTCTGTGATATTGGTAGTTGTGTGTTTTTTTCTCTTTGTCGAAGACAATTTAATATGCTTTTTCTTTAAATAATCCTAAATATGGGTATCTTTAAACATTTAACCAATAGGTTTGCTACTGACCTTTTAGAAAATGACAATAACAACACAGCGATGCTTGGAGGAGCCATAAATGGATCTATAGCCAGAGTGGCCCGGGAGCAACGCTTGTTCAACTGGGAATGTTTGCATTTATTTTCGTATTAGTGGATTCGCAATGGAGATGAGATCAGGTGCCCGGCGAAAGTACGCATCTCCTCATTGTTAAGCAACAACTGTCACTTAGGCTGTGCATAAAAAAGTCTGATCAAAGTAGAAGAGACGTGGACATTGTCTCTCATAGAGTACCGTTGTCTTATTAGACTTCTTAGTGTCTTGTTTGAATTCATATAAATACTATTAATCAATTGACTATTATAAGTACATGTGTTGTTTATCAAATCACAATGATAGTCGAAAAGTACATACTCTCATCAGGAAAATATTCGATACAATTGAAATTTTCAGGCATTTTTATTTCTTACAAATTAATAATAACTAGCTATTATTAGCATTAATGTGTTTTAACATTATTATCAATACTTTCTATAATTTCTATAATTCTATAATTATTTCTTCATGTGCTTTACCTTCTTCCGAAAATTACGAACACATTAAGAAAGGAGGGGATCTGCAACAAAACTCGGTTGCAGCACCAACAGCAACACACCAAACACCCAAAGTGAAAACATAGAGAAGACACATACAGCAAGAGGCTAGAAACAGCAAACGATACATCAAACATCGAACATAAAAGACAACACATAAAGCAACGAGACCCATGGGCAATCGGTGCCGACTTAGAACGGCCATCAGCCACGTTATAGAATTAGATGGTGAGGTTATCCTGGAATACGTGCGCACAACCCTCCCACTTTTCCGGTTACCGAAAGGTCTCGAAGAACGCACAATTGTTGTGTAAAATAACCTCCTCACTGTAAGATGACCATACAAACAAGACAGCACAACGCAGGGGCCCAAAGAACACAGCTGGATATGTAAATATACATAAAAATAGGGTAGGGGCGTACGAAATGCAGTCCGTGCTCTGCCGGCTGTAGCGAGCTCATGCTGTTATCACCCGAGGCCCGAGGAGTCCGACCGACATTCAGAGAGGACAGGTGGTTGGGGCCCTGTCTTATCTAAAGAGGTTTGGACAGGGCCCGACATGGCGTCCCGTCGTTACAGTTGGTCAGAGTGCAAGTCTTAAGGATACGCTGGTACAAGACTGTAGATTGGTCCAATACCATGCCGAGTGTCCGTCTAGTGACAGTAGGATCATTTTCGATGGCTATGCTGTCTGCATTTGATCCTTCTTATTTTGTTTATTATGTCACCATAACATGCAGGCTGTGAAATAGTAATATACTCTGTTGCTTGTATAGGTCCAAACTTTAATAGAAGCTGACTGTACTTTTTGTAAAATTTCCAAACGGTCTTTGCAAGTTTATGAAAGCAGAAACCTTGACCTAAAAGTTTCTTGTTGAGATTATCGTCAGGATCTTCCTTAACTCATTTGTGTCACACGCATGCCCTTTGCCGTGTGGAGCTCGTAAAAAAAGTTCCCCTCGAGGGGTTTGACAGTAAGTGTTTTGAATATTTTCCCAGACATTGTCGCCATAGCACTTTCTATATAGATTTAGCCTAAGACAGTGCATGTATTTTATATATTGTTTCATTTTCGTGCGTGATCATCGACGGCGGACGCGGCTAGCCAACAGGGGATGCTTACTCCTCCCGGGCACCTGGTCCCACCTCTAGCTTGCTAGGGGTCCGTCGATGCTCAATTTTTTGCTCTATTGGGAGTGATGTTGAGATTATCGTCAGGATCTTCTTTAACTCGTTGGTTATATGTACATGTACATTTCTACTATAAAAATCCAAAACATTAGTGCACGCTCTAGCGTACCGGATGAGCTGTGATACGTAAATGCCGTATGACGGTAGTATTGGAACGTCACCGTCAAGCCAGGGGAAATTTACTATGTTGAATCCAAAATCATCTCTTTTGTCATAAATACCGGTATGAATTTCTTCCTTTGTAATTTTGATATTTAGGTCCAAAAATTGTTCCCTTTATGCAAAACTCTTTTTTTAGAATGTGGGAACAATACATTCGGAGAGAGTTGTTCAGAGATATGCGGCAAGTGTAAAGAAAACTTGTGTCATCATGTGAATGGAACTTGTCTTCAAGGATGTCAAGATGGATGGTCTTCACTTCTCTGTGATATTGGTAGCTATTTTTTCACTTTCTCGAGGACAATTCAATAGCCTTTCCCTTTTAAGAAACCTTAATGTGTGTGTTTTAAAATATTGAACCTGCCACATCCGTCGGTACATTTTTCAACATATTACATTTTAACTTTAAATCTTATTGACCATATTACAATGTTTAGATTGAGGGTCACTGATGATGGTAAATTACCCGAAACGTGCATGTCTGGTCCATGCTGAAAATTTATCTTTCTTAAATGATGCTATTGAATTTGAAGTCGTTCAACAGTTGTACCACTTGGTGAGTGTCACTGCTGGTGGACAACGAATCCCTGAGGGCACAAGTAGCCAAGTTCGATCAACTTTGGTTGATCGATCTTCACATGCATTGGTAAATTTCTGTTATCAAAATTTCTTGAAATTCCTAAAACGACGGTCCTGTAGCAACATATATTAACTTTACAAATTCTTGACCATATTACATTGTCCAGATTGAGGATCACTGACGAGAATTAAGAACCCGACACTTGCATGTCTGATCCATGATGAAAATGTATCTGTCTTCAATGATGCTATTGAGACACCAATGCTTTTGCTACTTACCTTTTAGAAGATGACAATAACAACACAGCGATGCCTGGAGGAGTCATAAGCGGATCTATAGTGGGAGCAACGCTTGTTCTACTGGGGATATTTGCATTTCTTTTCGTATTACGGTACACATTAAGAATCTTCTTTGAATAATATCCGCAGCAAGCATTTTTTTTAACAAATGAAATAGGTGTCTCAATATCATGATACTTAAGAAAGCATAAATGCATCGGTATAGAAACCTGATTATTCCATACAAAATTGATAAATAAAATAGATATGAGAAACGAAATATAAATGGATGCAAAATGCTATTTTATCCCTTGGCTTGTTTTTTTTTTGGGGGGGGGGGGTGTTTTTTTTTTGTAGTCGTTTATTTGTGAAATATTAGGGCAGAATACATTTTTTTCATTCTTTACGTTTATCTTCTATTTTTTTTCAGTCGACGCTACAGAAATAAGAATAAGGGAAAAGAAGCTTTAGTGTCATCATGCTATCCACCAGGTAAAACCATGAATCATTCAAATAGCCTATCGTTTACTAGCAAAGTCAACCTCTAACTATAAAAGTGTTATTGATCAGCGTTTATAAGGTTAATGAAAGGTTGCTATGAAATTTTCTACGTGACATTTGAACCTGATAATATATCAATAAAGAAAGTGCTCTATGTATTTGTTTGATCAATCCCTTGAAAATTTTACTTTTTTACATTTTTACTCTCGTTTACTCAAACTCGGATAACTCGAATTTTCGCTTAACTCTAATTATTTTTAAAAGTCCCTTTTCTCTTCCATTTGTTTCCATGCATTTTTACTCCTAATAACTCGAATTCCTATAACTTTTCGTTAAGTCGAACTAATTGTTAGGTCCCATAACTCATTTTACATTGAAAAATCACTTCGACAAGTCGAACCACAAATCAATTTTAATTCTTGTACAAACATTAATTAATTATAAGGAGTTCGGTGGACAGATAATTGATACTTTCTTTTTATGGAGGTACATTACATACATTAAATAAAGTTTGATCGTTAAAAGAAGACAACACAAATGTTTGTGAACGATGATAGAGAATGGGACAACACTTTAGTAAAAATCTATTGCCGGTCATATACTCAGTAAGTCGAACTCCTGATAAGTCGAACTTTTTCTGATGGTCCCTTAAAGTTCGACTTATCGAGAGTAGACTGTATTAGCTTACTAGTATCTTATGAGGGATTTATACATTTTGAATTAGTTAATCATGTTAATGTATGATACAATTTATGTAGCATCAGAAGAATGTGCGGATACATCATTTCATACTCCAAGCAGTGCAAAAGGTATTCAACTGAGTGAAGTGAATTCAACAGAGAGCCGCACTGAGGATGAATTTCAGAACTACTACATGTAGAATGTTGTGTAGTTATGAAAATGCTCCAAATGACGAATTATATCCCCGATGCATAAGTTTTCTGAGGAGATCCAATTTTATGATCTGGTACAAAATGTTTGGCTGCAATCCACCTTCTTCATGAACATCTACATATTAATATTTTTAACTGTGTAAAGTTACATGAAATCCATCAATCGGGTTGACATTGAAAAAAAAACATGTAGAATATCAGGGCCATTACTCAGGTTTAACTTTTTTCGATAGCAATTCCCTTTCTTCAAGCATACCTAGATAATATTATTATGATTTTTCATTTTGTAACGTTTCA
Source organism: Pinctada fucata (assembly GCA_028142955.1). Lineage (NCBI taxonomy): Eukaryota > Metazoa > Mollusca > Bivalvia > Pterioida > Pteriidae > Pinctada > Pinctada fucata. The sequence continues at coordinate 50,193,496 of AP027103.1, read as the reverse complement.
TTGAAATCAGTCGATTGGTTTGAGAGGAGTTGCGATAACAAGCTTTCGTCTACAGATTGACGAACGACGGACGTTGCGATTCCAATATGTCCCCTCCCCACAACTTTGTTGAGGAGAGAATTAAAAAGGATTCAAATACAGATTACTACAAATACTATAAAAATTCAAGCTAATGATATTTACAAGAAAAGCATAAAAAATCATGCTGAAATTTTTGCATGAAAAAATTGCTGCAAACATCAACTCGAAATGTTCATCAATAATAAAAAAAAGTAAGAGAAAATGAATGAATAGAAATGTAGATTAACATACAAACATTTTTTCAATGTCCATTTGGAAAAAAAACCAATAATTTCTCAGGATCACCGTTTTGTTTTGCAAATGATGAATTCACATGGTCGCCGTAGCACTTTCTATATAGATATAGCCTCAAACAGTGCGGCGGGTATTGCTAGGCAACAGGGGACGCTTACTTCTCCTGTGTACCTGGTCCCACTTTTAGAGGTCCATCGATGCTCAATTTTGTGCTCTATTGTGAGCGCTTATGAGATTATAGTCAGGATCTTCTTTAACTCATTTGAACTACTGCTTTACAGTCCTGTAACCTCTATTGAAATATATTTTTCAAATAAAATGAATTTGAAGACGTTAAACATGAAAGGGTTCCACTCTATACCTTCTTGAAGAAAATTTCAAACTAATTTTTCTGTACCAGACACGTGTTTCGAATAATAAATTCTCATCAGTGGTGTTTCCAGCCAAGGTGCTTTTCATAGTGCTTTTCATTAATTATTTATTTCATATTGCTTTTCAAAGTGCTTTTCATTTATTATCAAAGTTGAATTTTAATATTTATTAAATTTGAAGACTTTTAACATTTGTACCACTTGGTGAGTGTCACTGCTTGTCGACCAGGAGTCCCCGAGGGCGCATGTAGCCAAGTTCGATCAACCTCGGTTGATCGTCTGTCTCTGCAACACATTCCAAAATTTCTGTTATCAAAATTTCTTGAAATTTCTAAAACGTTGGTCCTGTAGCATCATATCCCATCCATCCTGCTAAGTCTTTCGGTAACTTTTTGTACATAATAAATTTCAATCTTTGGCAATATTAAATTTTTGGACTGAGGATCACTGACGATGGTTAAGAACCCGAAACGTGCATGTCTTGACCATGCTGAAAATGTATCTGCTCTTAAATGATGCTATTGACTTTGAATTTGACATTTCAAATTAACAAAGCTGTACAAATGAATAAGAAACATTCATTCTAGATGAGAATAAACTCAAATCAAATTATTATTATTGAGTTATCATTGATTTATGGGGTTATCTATACATGCTATATGCATATATTCATGAGTGAACCTACTCGTTATGAACTTGCATGATCTTTCCTTGTAAATAAAAATCTTTGTGATAGTTTTTTTTTATTCGTTTGTTTTGATTACATGTACCACACATTATTACATTTTTGATATACTTGTCTGACATGAGTCAATTTGATGTGATCATCTGATTTTGTCCTGGACCAGTTGTTCGTTCGAGAAACATTATAATGACCATTAAAAATGTTATTCCTCTCAGTCTATGAATGATAGAGAAGTTATCATTCTTACAAGAAGTTTTGTCTTAGTTTAAAACTGTGTATATCATATTTTGCTTGAGCTTTTATCTTATGGTTTTTATAAACAGGGTATTTTCCCTCGTTTTCTCTAATTTGGACATCAAAGTAACGTCGTCGGGTGCAAATTCATGTTTTACAACTCCTTTAAACTTTAAACGTATAAGAAAGATGGTGGATCATACGAGGGCTAATTAATATGTTGTTGGCCTGGGTTTCTGGGAACGCAGAAGGTATTCTGCTTATAGATTATCCCCAAAAGGGACAATGACTCAATAACACATAATAAGCTTCACTTCTGACCCAGTTCTTGGAAAATATCAAAATATAAAGCGCCGCAGAAAGATTACTAGTTAAAGTGACAAATATGGATAATGACCATATCCCTGTATACATCACAAAATCGATAATTCAGAAAATAAGAAACCGAAGGCATACAAAATCAGGATATAAGAGGAACCAAAGCAAACAATCAAAAACCTCCACCATATGAAAAGAATCGAACTCCCGATATGGGAGTGAGAGGTGTGTTGTTGCACCAGGACAATGATCCTGGTCACAAGTCTGTCACTGCCATGGCTGCCATGCATGATTGTGGCTTAAATTGTATTGAGCAAACGCCTTATCCTCCCGATCATGCTCCATCAGATCTTCATCTATTCCGAAAACTGAAAGCAGCTATTTCTATATACCACCATTCAGCACGATGATGACGTCATACTTGCAGTGGAAGGCTTTCTGATCAGTCAAGTTATTTAAAAGTGGTATTTAGGTCCTTAGACACCATTGGAAAAATAGTGCAAAATGTCTGATAACATTAATAATTCTTGACTACGAGGCTCACAACATTTATGAATCAATCAGCCCTCGTAGAATTTTTTTCCACTTATACATCAATCTGATCTTCTTTTGTGCCTTGTAAGTTGTTTGTGTCTTTGAACTCAATGATCAAAGTGAGATAGTATCATAAATGTTCTCGAAGAGAACTGTATGTTATCATGGTACAACTACTCTGAAACTACGCGTAATGATGTTGCATTATTATTTGTCATTTCCTATTTCATTATTTGAGACTGAATAACGGTTAGGTACTTCTTTGATGTTTATACTAAATATGTAAGATATTTCGTATAATTATTATTCTATTTCGGCGAATTTCAAAGTATTTTCAGTTTGTTTAAGATGCGTCCTTTTTTGCATTTACATTTGTCACTTGCTTAATATTTAAGATATTGTGTATATACTATTTCGGCGAAAGTGTTTTCTAAAGTTAGATATATGTTCTACTGTGAATACCATTTGTCAGAAAAAAAAATTAATGATAGGATTCATGTCTAGAGGTTTTTAATCGAGTTGATTTTTTGGTTTTGTAATGAGTTTCTGGTTTCTGTTTCATCAGAACTTATGTAATAAATTTCAACCTTCATTTAACACCTTTTTCTGTTTCATGGACGCAGAGTTATTTGGCTCGAAATATCTGTAAACACTAGATTCGAGTCCATTTGGTAATACCCTCATGTTGCGGAGGAACTTTCTTACCTACATGTCATATTTCACACAAAGTATACCAAAGATGAAGAAGGGAGGAGATCGCCAACAAGACCCCGTCGCAGCATGAACAACAAAACACCCGATGCGAAAACACAAAAGATGAGTACAGCACGAGACGGAAAAGAGACATACGACATGTAAACATCAAACACAAAAGACTACACATAAACCGACGAGACCAATGGGCAACCGATGCCGACTTTGGACGGCCATTTGTCACGCAAGTAGCAAATGGTGTGGTTATCTTGGATTACGTGCGCACAACCCTTTCACTTCTTCAATTACCCAAGAAGTATCAATATGACTTAAGGACTCATAGATCCAAGGAAATAAGGCATAATTATGAAAGTCTGCATTAAGAAGGTAATCGCGAATCCTCGAATGGAGCAAGACCAGGTGCCCGGGGGAAGTGAGCGTTCTCTGCATGTATTATCCTCCGTCAATGCCAAATAGAAACGTGTTAAGTGTCCAAATAGTTAAAAGACGGTAAATATGTAAAAATCGTACTAAAATCATTTATGATGGGCAAATGTTGAAATGTGAAATAAGTTTCTTGGAGAACATCCTCAATGCCATCTTAAACGTGTTCCCTAAATAACCTTGAGGAAGCAGCTTAATGGCGAGAATCTTCGCCAACAACATAAAATATTTAGGTGATATATTATTGAGATTGTCGTCAGGATCTTTTTTTATCTCATTAGATGTTAAACGTCTTTAAATTCAATAGCATCATTTAAACCCTGATGAATTTACAGCATGGACCAGACATGCACGTTTCGGGTACTAAACCCTCGTCAGTGATCCTCAAGCTAAACAATGTAATATGGCCAAAAAGTATGAAAATAATTATGTCCAAAAATGTACCAAAAGACGTAGCAGAATGGGTGGGATATGATGCTACAGGACCCACGTTTTAGAAATTTCAAGAATGTGCTCTTGCATATCGTTTTAGCTGTGAAATATGCCATAAGCAAGCAACGAGAGAATGTTGCTGGACATGAAAGGGAAAGGATCCCGGACATTAAGACTCCTTTTGGGTCACTCATAAATCAATGAATTCAATGATTTGTCTTACGTTTTACATATAATGAAAAAATCGATCTTTCGGAAACTAATAACTATTAAATAAAGGAGGGGATCTCCAACAACACTAGGTTGAATCACCCACAGTAAAACTCCAAAACATTCAATGCAAAAAGACAGAGCAGACACGCAAAGAAAGAGATGTAAAACGGATAATGAACACCATTCTTACATGTATATCTATTCATCTCATGACTTAAAAAAAACATGAGAACTAAACATGTACTCCCTTTGACTAATTTCTCGTCCGATGTCAGTTTCATGGTCGTCCTCTAAGGTTTCTATCTCTCAAATACCAAGCCAATGCTATTTTTTTTCTTTTACCGTTCAATACATTTCTCTTCTCAGATTTCGATAACTTAAACATCGATTGTCCATTCCTATTCATTCCGCCATGTTGTTTTGTTTTGAGTGTTTTTACGTGTTCGCATTTGGGAGAAAAGAAGGATATATTAGGGTAAGCAATAATTGATCAGAGCTTTATAGCGAAGGCATATTTGACTGTTGTTACAAGCTAGTTTCTAAATTTTAAGCATGATAGACTCGCATCCATTAAAATTTTGACAAAAATAGTTGATTGGTGATTTGATCTTCACGAGACTAAATATAAGTACAGGGCTTTGTTCAGCTGGCTGATATAAGAATGACGAGTCTATTTAACATACGGTTCATCTCTTAATGCATCATGACCTCTTATGAAGAATGGGTTGAAATAACAGATACATCAGCAGGTATTTCAAAATCCGTCTGTACAAAAAAGGATGGGATCTCCAATAACTCATTCGAAAATTTCTGTTATCAAAATTTATTGTTTCTTAAAAGTGGGTCCTGTAGCATCATATCTCACCCATCCTAATAGTACATCTTTCGGTACTATTTGGAATAACACACTTTTTGGCAAAATTACATTGTTTAGATTTAAGATCATTGACGATTGTTGGGTGCCCGAGGCATGTATGTCTAGCCCATGCTGCAAATTTATATGTTCTTAGGTGATGCTATTGAATTTTAAAATGTTTAACATTCTTTCCAATAACAGTCCTGCAACCCACTTGTTTGACAAAAAAGTGTATAGGATAGGATGCAGGATGTAGGATAGAAAGTGGATATAATCTTATCGTATCCTATCCACTTCAATCCAAAGAATTTCTATCCTACATCCTATCCTATCCTACATCCAAACCTATCCTACATCTTATCTTACATCCTACATCCTATCCTATCCTACATCCTATCCACTTCATTCTTCAATCCAATATTTCTTTTTTTAATTCTTAAGTTATTAGCAGACAAACATACTCATTTGATAAAATTCGATTCATTGAAATTTCTTACATGACATTGGGTAATATTTATTTTAATTGAACGAAAAACAAACTTGGAGGTTGGTTGTGATATTTTCTTTCGTTCACTTCAAGTGCAAAAATTATATTTAATCATCTAAATAATTTTCATTTAAATAAAATCCAAAAACAGCGATAATGACAGATCATTTACTACTTTTGCATGAATTTGTATCAAGTAATTTAGTTTTAATCATAATCTTTCTAAAGGTGATGAGAAGTAGTTAAAGGTGGATAGGATAGAATGTAGGATATGATGTAGGATAGAATTGGATTGGAATGATGTGGATAGGATGGGATAGGATAGGATAGAGTGGATAGGAGGTGGATGTAAGATGTAGGATGGTGGATAGGATAGAATAGAATTGTCAAACAAGTGGGTTGCAGTACTGTACCTCATAATACCCCATAACTTTCCCTCGACTTATCTCATATACTTCTCAAAAAGCAATGGTAATTATGAAGAGGTCTCTACGGAACCTAGGATGGCAGCCGACTGACGAGAATGTCTGTTTCCTATTCATATACATCCCGTGAGAAAACCCGCAGGAAACCCGAGAGCTATCAGTCAATCAAAATTTCTTACTATCATCCCAAATAGACAAATGATCAATTGACCTATGACGTTAAAAATGAAACTAAAGCTATGCGTTACTAATTAAACTAATAAATTTTAATATACCTTTGGGTAACCAGAAAAAAAAGCAAAAGGTTATGTCTACGTAATTCGAACAACTACACCATTTGCTACTGAGGTAGCAGATGACCGTCCGAAGTGCCTATTGGTCTCGGTGGTTAACGTGTATTCCTTTTTGTTTTCGTTTATGATGTTCTTTTTTTGTATTTCTGTCCGTATTTTGTGTTTACTATGTCTTCCCTAGGGGGTGTTTTGCTGCAACTGAATCTTGTAGGTGATTCATTCCTTTTGTTAATAACAAAAAAATACAGTGAAAATGCAAAACATTGATGGGCTACATTTGTATTTACATTATATTTCCGATCCAAAATATTAGTACAAGCTCTAGCGAATTGTATAAATTGAGGTGTTATAAACGTAATATGATAGTTGCCCGAGAACACTACCGCCAAAATCATATAAAACCCGCCATGTTGGATTCAAAATCATACCTCCCGCCAAACACACCCGCATAAATCTTTCCAGGAAGATATCGTTCCACTACAATTCCGCTGTAGCAGCGAACATTCACGATCTAAATTTCAACGAGAGCGAAAATTAGTTTCTAGACTATTTCCCAATTTCGTAAACATCAAGATCTATTCCCGACCAAAGTCCGATTACATTATGAATTTATTACCCATTCCCATATAAACGCCGACTTATTCACGCTATAATTGCTCTACTAACAATCATTATACCGACTAAGTCCCATTCTATCCTACCTGACTTTGATTTATCCCCGACCTTAATCCGATCTATTCGCCACCAAAACCCGACGCACCTCCGCTTATAATACACTTTCCCGCCGAAAATAATCTCATTTGTTTACATGCCATTGAATGGACAACATGCCAAGAAAGATAAAAAAACGAATAAGGCAAACAACACAATACACATGAAGGGAACAAAATACAGAAGAAAACAATGAACAAAATACTATTAGATGTAGTGGTAGAAATAATGTCACAGAAGACTCACAGGATCAATATATGGGCCAAATTGATGTCGATGCTATTGATGTGTCAAATGCTTCACTTGCTTATGGTAGCAAACATTTAGTCAACGCGAGGAACAAAACATTGTTGAATTGAGATAAAATGAAATCATTTGGAGCAGAAACAAACAAGATTTCCGTAACAAAGCTGTTAAAGAAAGTATGTGGAAGGACAAGGCCACAGAGATGAATAAAGATGTAAAGTTTTACTTGTATGAATCACTATGTGGTTAGTGTGTGGCATCCGATTTGGACGTCTGAAGAAAAAGGCTAAATAAAAGTCTGGGGATGGTACAAAAAATCAGTTAATCAAAACGAATGGATAGATCGAGAGATTTGGATGTTGGAGAAGTATTGACCCGTCCTCTGCAGCCTGTGAGTAATAAAATATGGTAAATGAAATCAATACTGTATGTTGGGTGTTGCATGCAATCAGGAGACGCTGACTCTCTCCGGATACCTGGTCTCACGTCGCAATGTTATAGGTACTAATTATGCGCCTCTTGTTGCAGATTTATTTTTATACACGTATGAAAAGGAGTTTATCCAAAATCTTCAAAAGCAAAGAAGACATGATGATGTGAAATGTTTCATTGGTATTTCTAGGTATTAAGTACCAGTCTTCGTAAGAATCATGCAAAAAGTGATACACCCTATGTCACAGATTTTCAAAATTTTTATGTCATGCTGTTGATTATGTTGAGTTATAATAATATTCAAAATTCATTTCAACAATGTGTCCCCCGTTGCTAAGATACAGAGGCTACTTAGTTACAGGGTCACTGCGATCGGAAATGATGATTTGATAAAGAAGCTGTTCTTAATTGAAATTAAAATTGAAGCTTAATTAAGACTATAAAGTAAGAGTCTAGTTTCATACTTAAAATGAAATTTTTCATGCAATATTCATATTTAAAGTTGGTTGCTAGGTGATAAGTTCCATAGCAACAGAGATTTGCTCAACACATAAAAATACAAGTATTTTAATTCAAAAAATAAATATCCATCCTCGATGCTTTTGAAATTATTTTATCAACAAGAAATAAAACAACATTAACACAACAAAATATGAAAAAATCACCAGATACACATGGGTTAGATTTCTGACAATTTGAGGCTAAAAATTGACTATTTTTTATTTTTCTCGAAAATGCACATTTTTCTCTTTTCGATATATCTTGTTCCTTTCATATTTTGTTTGATGATTGATAATAACATTGAATATGAGAAGAAAGCTATTTTGCTCAGAAAGATATTTAAGGATGTCCGCTACTCTGAACAGAGTAATTAAATTTCTCCAATTTTATTTTCTTTTTGTAAAGTTATCATTGTACTTTCCAGTGATAAATTGCAAAGTATTTGTCAATGATCTACTTTTTGAGAAATACGCCTTTGATATGAGTGGGGGTATGCTGCAGGTGATGAAATCTGGGAATTGTCAAATTTGAGATGGTCATATATTTTTTTAGTAAAACAAAAAGGAATAAATAACGAAAATGCTATAATTTTAACTTTAAGTTAGAGAGTTACAATAGTAGTTCACATGAAAAATGAAATTTACTACAATCAACAACAAGGAGACAGGTTTCAAGATATTTAATACTATGTATCTATCAATTCATATATGCATGGAAATGTTGTTCACAGCTATTAAAAAAATGTTGAAAAATACATTGCTAAAAGTAATTAAATATTTTTATAAATTAATGATTATGAAGGCCAATACCATGCTCTATTAAAAAAATGAGAAATTAAGGTAGGTCAATGAGCTAAATTTTAAGATAATAGACATTTTCTCTAATAAGGGGCAGATAACTCTTAAAATTTCCCCCAAAAATGCTTTTCGTGCCCTACTACCTATATTTATGATCTGATATCAATGAAACTTCACTCACTGATATCACATTGGCCAAAGATCAGCACCAATTATTTTGGGTTCAATAGGTCAGAGATCAAGGTCAAGTTGGGGTTAAAAAAAGCATTTTTTGTAGAAATACTTTAAAATTCAAGAAAAGCTCTTGTTTTGACCGAAACATTCTTTAATTTTCTTATTCGATAATATGATAAATACATTTTCTTTTAATATAAGCAACAAATAAAGCCTAAACCATCTTGTTACAAAGAATTAACAAAGTATAAAGAAATTTTTTCTTCACAATTCAAGGGTAATGGAACATCCTTGGTATTAAGAAAAAGGTCAAACAAATATGTCAAGGTCACAAAATTATCCAGAGAACTGCTGAGTGCTTCATGGACACCGCAATTTCTATACCACAATTTCTATTTTCTGAGCGTCCCTTTTAAAAGTTCAACTTCTCATTTTAAAAGTAGCATATATAGTGTTGTAACCTTGCAATCGTCTTTCTAGGCGAAGTTCAAATATCTCGACCTTTTGTTAACATGCTAAAGAGCACGCCCCTATCTTAATGTAAACGTAGATATTTGATGTGTAATTCTGGTTTTATTGAAGGAGTTATTGCCCTTGGAAATATGTTCAATGATGACTACCAGCGGGGCATTCGTGTCGCACCGGCACCCCATGTATGCCGCCTATAGGGGCTTTTTTTTATAGATAATGTTAAATATCAAGGTCAAACAGGAAAAATCATGACCAAAATTGTCACAAGTATGAATTTAATGTACATGATTATATCACATACAAATTGAATCAAAAGTTACCAGTCGAAAGAAATGACCAGGTTAATTCCTTGCGTGAGAAAAAAAAACCCAATACGGAAACACGGACAGATGGAGTGACTAAAATGTCGCCAAAGTATACAGGTAGACAGAAGTAACGAAATGAGATGTTAACACATACAGTTACCATGGTTACGATCGAGAGTCGAGGGGTCACAAAGGAATCACCTGTGTGTAAAATACGTAGATAAGTTTAAAGAACTTTATACAGTAAATGAAAGAAAAAAAGATGCATATGCGGATTTTACACACAGGTAATTACTTTGTGACCCCTCGACTCTCGATCGTAACTCTAAAATTAGAGGGGTTCGAACATGTGCACGAGTCTTCACTTATAGCTTCAAATATTCATTTGCCCAAACAAAAAATAAGTAGCCTATTGGCTTCTATGAGAGGAGTGCCCAGGCGCGTAGCTACCATGTAAGCAAATAAGACCGGGCTTGCAAATCAGCTCGGCCGTATCATTTTTTTTGTAATTGCATGAGAGAGTGAGAGAGAGAGAGAGAGAGAGAGAGAGAGAGAGAGAGAGAGAGAGAGAGAGAGAGAGAGGAGTGGTGGGGTGTGTGTGAAATTTCGACAAATCAAACAGTGTATGGACATGGACTAGACTATCAGTATTAAAAGACGAAGACCAGTAGTCTAGACCGTAACAAGGAAAGGACAATCTTTGATAGCCCATTTCATTTCGAGGCTATGAACTCTATGATCTCTTTTTTATGATCAGACAACCATCTCGTTATACCTTGCTGAGCAACTCATACGAATTCAATCACACTGCATGTAGCGACTTTTAAAAGAAAAGGACAGATGAAAACGATAGAGAAAGTGTGTGTGTGTGTGTGTTGTCATTGGTCAAACCATATGCAATAAAAAAATCCAACTACATAAAATTTCTTTTGTTCTTGTACTCTAGTTTTGGCCGTGAAACACGGGAGTGATCATTGTCAGCGTTGCGACCGTCATATTTGACCATTATTTCAGACACAGTATCTTGATTCTACGTCTGCAAGAACCAGTTTGACATTGCTGTCGCATCGTCAGGATCACTCAGTATGTTTCTACAGACTGTCCGAAAATTTTGAATTACTCGACTCGACCGCAAATATTCATACAAAGATCCCACTACAACATACTAGTATATATAGCGCCTGTACTTCAGATCTTTCATACATTTGAACACTAAGTTTACTTTCAAAACTAATTTTGTTTTATTTAATGTTTCAATCATTTTTTTCCCGAAGAAATGCATTCGAACATTTAAAATATTTTCTTGATAAAGAGGTATTTTCAGTATATTTTCTAGGACTCTGAATATCTTAAATCGTTTCCCGTCGGGGAGGGGGGACCCTACCAGGGCTCTGCCCTGGACCCGCCTCTGTGAACCTGCATTTCAAAACAAGGGCCTAGCTAGTGCTTATGGATTCTCGACTTTTGAATGATTTAGAAAAAAAATCATTCCAAGGAATGCATGTGTCGCTTGCGAAACATAGCAACACTCAGGAATCACTTTTATAGGATGTGACATCCAAGTGTGACAGACAGACGGACAGACAGACAGACGGACGGACTGACAACGGACAAAGTGATCCCTATAAGTGTCGCTATGCTTCGCAGGCGACCCAAAAAAAAGAAGATTCATATCATGTTGATAACTTGAAATAAAATAGACCCACCCCCCTAAAACTTTTGGACCATGTTAAAGTATCGAAACTTATGCCTATTTTCTATTTTATTTCTTGTTTTTACACAGATTCAAAGCATGTATATTCCATTATCAAACTATGCCGTCTACCCCCAGTGATACATGTGTCAAGATCTAGGTCACGTACTTGCACTTCAAAGACGTGTGACGAAGTAAGTCGATCACGCGTCACACCAGACGAAGTTCAAGGATGAACTATACTGTCTGTGCTGCTGTCTGCAGAAAGGTCCCATGTTTGCATGCGCGAATTCATACATTAGTGGATCAAATATTCAATATTCAGGATGAGGATTTGATCCACTTGTGTCATTAATCAACAGGGAATTTATCTTTGCTTCTAATGGAATTATTTCGAGTAGATCAATCAGCGAATCTTGAGCCATGTTGTTGAGGTAAGTCGTGTATCAGTCCAGTAAGTTACCTTTTACGCGGCTGTTCTCGATTCTTGCATTACTGTATTCTTATTACAAATGTACTTCCAGAAGAAACGGGTGATTTTACCGAAGTTGAGCTACCCACAATATCATGTAAATTTCGTGTCATCAAGCAATAGAAATCCAGAGTACTGCAATTTTTCTTTCTTGCCATGTCATTTTTACAAAGAATATGTACACAGATATTGTACTTGTACTATTATACTTGTACAGTACATGCGGTTTGGGCTAAAAGACGAAATGACGTAAAGTGTAATGGGACGGATAGTTTTTACGTCGTAACGTCGTATCTTAGATGCGCGGAAAGTGTTCTCCGAATACACGTCTATTCTTGACCAGAATAAGTTACCATCATATAATTGATAATAGTGAACATATGATAGGCCTAAAATTCAAATTCAATAGCATCATTTATAAACGGATAAATATGCAGCATGGACCAGACATGCACGTTTCGGGTACTCAAACCTCGTCAATGATCCTCAATCTAAACAATGAAATATGGCCAAAGAGGGTGAAAATTATTTTGTAAATAAATAGAGTTTTAAAAAGTACATGTAGACCAAAGTCAAGGTCACAAGTTCAATAGGTCGTGGCTTCAGTAATGACGCCTAGGGTATATCATGACCTCTCCGGACTTTCGTCCTGGCGAGCTAAATTAATTTAAAAAAGCTAAGGCAAAATAAGGTACATTTGGAAGTATTTCTTAATCCTGCTATCTTGATATTACAAACGTTTCAGTAGCCTCTCTTAGACGAGAATGTCTAAGAAATCTCCATGCTGAAGATGGTGTGATCTTGTAATGAGCCCATACTGGGCAAGTCAATCCAGTGGCGTACGGGACTTCAAGGCACATACGCTTTTTTGCATTACTCACATACATAAATGAGTTAAAGAAGATCCTGACGATAATCTCAACAACACTCACAATAGAGCACAAAATTAGGCATCGACGGACCCCTAGCAAGCCAGTGGTGGGACAAGGTGCCCGGAAGGAGTGACCATCCCCTGTTGGCTAGCCGCACCCGCCGTCGATGGTAAAGCACGAAAATGAAAACAATATATAAACTATATGCATTGTCTGACGTTATGTCTATATAGAAAGTGCTATGGCGACAATGTCAGGGAAATATATTCAAAACATTTACTGTCAAACCCCTCGCGGGGAACCTTTTTACGAGCTCCACACGGCAAAGGGCATAAGCGTGACACAAATGAGTTAAAGAAGATCCTGACGACAATCTCAACAACACTCACAACAGAGCACAAAATTAGGCATCGACGGACCCCTAGTAAGCCAGTGGTGGGACCAGGTGCCCGGGAGGAGTGAGCATCCCCTGTTGGCTAGCCGCACCCGCCGTCGATGGTAAAGCACGAAAATGAAAACAATTTATAAACTATATGCACTGTCTGACGTTATGTCTATATAGAAAGTGATATGGCGACAATGTTAGGGAAATATATTCAAAACACTTACTGTCAAACCCCTCGCGGGGAAATTCTTTACGAGCTCCACACGGCAAAGGGCATAAGTGTGACACAAATGAGTTAAAGAAGATCCTGACGATAATCTCAACAACACTCACAATAGAGCACAAAATTAGGCATCGACGGACCCCTAGCAAGCCAGTGGTGGGACCAGGTGCCCGGGAGGAGTGATCGTCCCCTGTTGGCTAGCCGCACCCGCCGTCGATGGTAGAAACTTACATACATAAGCATACATGTACGTGTACAAGTAAAGGATGGCTGCAAAATAGGTTCCAACTTCTCAAAATTGAACGGTGCCCTCCTAATATTGTCTTTGATATCTTAACTATTTTAGAAAATAATAAAAAAAAATTATCCAAAAAATTATCCTAAAACATGAAACATTTTGTGTAACCAAAATTTTTTTAACAATACTTGGAATCGCAGGGGCTTTTTGCAAAGATTTCTTCTATTTCCATGAAACCATACTTCAATCAAATCCCAGCCACCCCTCACCCCTTTTCCTTATTCTGTTTAGTATATATTTAGAATCCGCAGGAAATCGTTGTAATTCATTGAAGGGGACTATAGCATTTTGATGGTAGTATGAAAAAAAAAGATTCCTCACTACAATTTCCTGTTATTTGAATGAATTAATGGCCGAAACTAGTTAAAATTCAGTAGATGAAAAAAACCAGGTAGGTTGAGCAGAAACAGAAATATGTCTATGGCCAACTACAGATGTATTTCAAAGTTTGAAGGTCATGTTAAAATCTCAAGATCAAATTGCAATGTCAAGATTATAAACTGAAATGAGATCCTCTTATTTTGTTGTATTTCCATGCCAAAATCTAATATGACTTTGAACAATACAGATCACCTTCACATAATTCTTTCAAGGTCGATCAAAACTGAATGTCAAGGACATTACTCGAGATCAGCTGGTCCACTTATGTTGCACCTCCAAGTCACTTTTTAATACTTGAAAGTAATGAAGATATTAAACTTAATCAGTAAAACCGATGGGTACTTTTTGTCTCGACATTTTAGAAACGTAGGTACGCCTATTGTTCACATTAATTTAAGCGAGACATTGAAGCCCGTTCTCTGTTGACTCGCTTCATGAAAAAAAGTGTATTAATAATCTAATTCTGTTGAAAAGAGATAAGCGCTATACGTATTCATTTTTATGTATTCTTGATGTTTCTATACACACGACCTTGACCTTACATGAATAACTTTCAGTGAACTTTGATAATGAGCTCACATCATGGGCGGATCCAGGATTTTTTCTCAAGGGGGAGGGGGGGGTGTCCTAATATCCGAAATTTTGAAGAGCAAAAAAAAAAAGAACTTGATTAATTCAGTTCTGTTTCTAATCATAAAATGTAAATAAAAAAGATGACTGGCGAGTTTTAGCGAGCAAAAAAACTTGTTCGAAATTTCACATCATAGTACTTGATTATTGATGGTCAGTTCTGATATGTAAAGTAAATAAAACAAATGGGAAGCGATAGCAAGCCAGTTAATTTTTTCCGAGGATTTGAATAAAATTCGCTATTCGCGTCTTTTTCAGTTTCATTAGTGCTCCTATTTGTTGGCACATATGAAAGAGCAGCTTCATCTGAAAATAACGTACATGTATGTAATAAATTCTGGCAAGCGGAAACGAGACAGAGGAAATTTTTGAAATGCTGACGGCAAAATATTATTATATTAAATGAAAGATTTCCAATACAAATTCACGTAATAGTTTTCAAATATTATGACAACAAAAGGGGAATCGGGACCTAATCTGAACAGATATGTATGTTTATGAAAATAAAACTATGCTTCGAAAATTTCAGGGGGAGGGTCCGGACCCCCCCCCCCCCCCCCTTTCTTAATCCGTGATTGCACATCCTAGCTGTGTTGTCTCTCGAGTATATCCAAATGAAAACTGCCCTAAAGGGATGAATTAAACCTCCGTGGCTTAATTTTTTTTTCTGAGCAGATCCGATTTATAATACGGATATTCTCTCATATAAGGTCATCATTTAGTGTTTAGGTTACTACATGTACCTCCGATAAGATACTTACATATGTACTATGTTAAATGTTTAAATGTTTTATGATATATATGATAGCCTCCCGAGATGTGCAATAACAATCGAAGTACAAGGGCCATGTCTCCGGTAAAAAAAAACTTTTCAGCTGCAATCCTCTTTCTTCTTGCACATCTACAGTAGTGTCATAATCTTTCATTGTGTAAAGATTAATTGAAATCAATCGAATTGTTTGGGAGGAAATGCGATGGCAAGGTTTGACATCGAAAATGCATGAACAATCTAAGTGCAAGTGCCATAACTCAGGTCTAACCGTTTCGACAGCAATCTACTTTCTTCATCATGATTTGTCATATCCATCGATTGGTTTTGGAGGTGTTGCCATGACAAGCTTTCGCCTACATGGAAGATCATGACGAATCCAGCACATCAATTTATATTCTACTATATCCTAATTGTGTAAAATATTATTAAATTCTTAAGAATGGTAAAGGAGATGTGAGCTCAGGCGCATGGACAGACAATGATATAATCCCTTTTTTTCTTAGAGCATATGATTTTATGCGCACGTGCACATTTCTTTAAGGATCTTTTAACTGTCTGAAAAATCCTTATCTTCAACACACAATATGACATCGAATTTTTTTTTTTTGGGGGGGGAGGGGGGGGGCGGCCAGGGTCTTTGTATCTTCAGGATGGGTGGGGTTAGGTGGCATTGTTCTTTTTGCCTCATTAACCTTATAAATATGACTTTACTGAACTTCCCTGTCCTCCCCGGCTTAGTCTCTGCGTTAACCGTCCAAAGCTTATCATATTCTATTTTAATTTATTTTCCGAATGATAGAATAAAATTAATTGAGCTCTGTTATTAAATAAAAATAATCTGGCTCTGAAAATATGAACATGATGAAAAACATTTTAATCTGGCTCTGAAAATATGAACATGATGAAAAACATTTTAATCTGGCTCTGAAAATATGAACATGATGAAAAACATTTTAATTTGGCTCACAGAATTTAAAGTTCCCTACGCAGTTGTAAGTTCCCGGCCGTACTGCCCTTGAACCCCCCCCCCTAAAAAAACACACCCACGTTGAACACCCCCAACACAAAAAAAAAACAAAAACAAAAACAGACAGTTTAATATTATCTTCTGCATCTCACTGACATTTTACTGAATATTCGATGCATTTCTTCATTATTTCAACATTTCCATAGCAATTCAAACTTCGTCTATGTTAATAGTCCAGCTGAATCGTGAAATAATTGTGCAAAATTTCAGGACAGCATGAAACTTTTGCCATATTACATTGTTTAGACTGAGGATCACTGACGAGGGTTTAGTACCCGAAACGTGCATGTCTGGTCCATGCTGTAAATTGATCAGGTTTTAAATGATGCTATTGAATTTAAAGACGTTTAACATTTGCATGATTGTTCTTTAGACCATCCTTTACAAATCTAGATGTGGACCCAACTCGAAAAGTCAAAATGGCCGCCGTATTCAAGATGGCCGCCAACTGCATGCAAAATTTCCTAAACTTAAGTTTCACATTCGATTTCTTCTTTAATCTATGGTTTTAATGAATGAATTTTCTCGATTATCTTGTCATGGGACATTCACCTGAATATATATGGGAACATTAATGCATGAGAAACCCCCTAAAAATATTAGGAGGGTGAAAGGTTGGGGGGAAGGTTGGGGGTAAATAAAATTTCGATAAAAGGACGTAAACAACAAACAAAAATCACATTATAAATTACAAAAAATACGAGAAAATACCAGAGAAACATTAAGTCTGACAAATTAAAAAGTAAGAGCTAATTGTAATTCAAAACGGATTTGTATGTGGCTCCACCGAAACGAAATTAAAGAAACAGCAAGTCAATAAATAATTAAGAGAAGAAGGAACACGTTTACAGATCATTTAATATTTTTGGAATTTTAAAGCAAAATGAAATAATGGCTGAGAGAGTAAAGATTGTTGGTGACAGAGATCCATCACCTAGGTCAACTGCTCAAAATGATTACTTTGATTGGAATAAATGCATTATTTGTCAAGTGATTTCATCTGAAACATTACAATGTCCAGCCTTAAACAAGAAACCATCCAGCGAAATTGGGGCTGGTTACGTTTCTTTCGAAAAAAAGTGTTGATAAATGTTGTGAACTGGACTGGTTTCCTGTGACGGTAAATTTAGATATATTGAAAAAGGAAGGGTCTTTAGGGAGCACCTTGCAGCAGTATAAATCAAAATGGCACAAATGAGTTAAAGAAGATCCTGACGATAATCTCAACAGCACTCACAATAGAGCACAAAATTAAGCATCGACGGACCCCTAGCAAGCTAGAGGTGGGATCAGGTGCCCGGGAGGAGTAAACATCCCCTGTTGGCTAGCCGCACCCGCCGTCGATGTTTAAGCACGGATTTGAAAACAATATATAAAATTCATGCACTGTCTTACGTCGTGTCTATATAGAAAGTGCTATGGCGACAATGTCAGGGAAATATATTCAAAACACTTACTGTCAAACCCCTCGCGGGGAACTTTTTTACGAGCTCCACACGGCAAAGGGCATAAGTGTGACACAAATGAGTTAAAGAAGATCCTGACGATAATCTCAACAGCACTCACAATAGAGCACAAAATTAAACATCGACGGACCCCTAGCAAGCTAGAGGTGGGACCAGGTGCCCGGGAGGAGTAAGCATCCCCTGTTGGCTAGCCGCAAGTCATGTCGAAATAAGATCTCAGATCTAAAAATATCTAGACAAGAGAAACGGAAGCAAAATGAAGTAGAGGAACGGTCATCAAATTACACTAAGACAACAAGAAAAAGTTGTGGACAATCACCAAAAACAATGACAAAAGACTGTTTTTTCTGTGGAGACTCCACAGGCGTTCTTCATGAAGTTTCAACATTCAGCATGGACAGTAGAGTGCGTGAGTATGCATTGAAATTGCAGGATACAGTTTTGCTGGCAAAACTTAGTGCTGGTGATATCACAAGAGGCTAAGTATCATAGAACATGCTATACTGCACTCTATAACAAGTATATGAAGGAACATGCTGTTTCCAAGAATGAAAACCCGGTAAATGTTTTGGAGGGAATAGTCCTTGCAGAATTAATAGCCTATAAAGAGGAAACAAGGTATGATAAGGAAACTATCCCAGTTTTCAAACTCTTCGATCTAACAAAAATGTATGAAAATAGACTTAAACAGTCAGGGTACATCGATACCAAAGCACATTCAACTCGTCTTAAGTTCCGCATACTTGCTGCGTTGCCAGATCTTGAGGCACATAATCAAGGTAGGGATGTGATTCTCGTCTTTAGGTCAGATATCGGAGGTGTCCTGAAGTATGCGACTAAAATAGATTTTGACGATGAAGGCATGATTCTGTCAAAGGCAGCTTCAATTGTTCGACGAGATATGCTTGCTTCAAAAAGCAACTTCAATGGCACATTTGATACCGAATGCCAAAAAGATGTGGTACCTGAATCGCTCACATCACTAGTGAGGATGATTCTTGTTGGCTCTAATATAAAGACCCAGTCCCTAAATATTGTAGAAGCCCAATCAACATTAACAATATCCCAGCTTCTTCAATATAATTCGATTATTAAATGTAGAAAGGAACACACCTCAACTTACCATTCATCTATTAGAGAGCCACCATTACCAGTTTATATCGGCATTTTGTTACCTGCACAAACAAGAAAGAGAGGACTGATAGACAAGCTGAATAGTCTAGGAATAAGCAATTCTTATAACAGGGTTATGGATATATCAACGGGTCCCTGTAAAGTGCGAAACGAAACAAAAACGAAACGAAACAAATCGAAACGAAACGAAACAAATCGAAACGAAACGAAACAAATCGAAACGAAACGTAACGAAACGAAACAGATCGAAACGAAACGAAACAGATCGAAACGAAACGAAACAAAACATAAAAATCAAAGAAAATGAGAAAAAGAGGAAAAATCGCCGAAAACGAATATTTCAAGAGAAGATCAGCATGTAATATTGCCTTAATCCAAGAGTTCTACATTTATAACAAATGCTGAGAGGGTTTCTTGAAAGAGTCAAAATGACAATTAACAAAAGTAAATGTCAAATTCCATTCATGCATTTAAGAGGAATAAAAGGGAGGGGATAGAAAACCACGCTATGACACCGTAATGAGATCATAAAACGGGGTGGGGGCACATTTCAGGAAAAAAAATCTTATCCTTTTTCAAACGAAATGTGCCCCCCAGTTTTTAATTGTTCTCGTTTTTCTGATAAAATTTTCAAATACACATAACGGAACAGTTCCTTTTCCTCTGCGCTAGACTCCTCCCTGCTAAATAATATTTTTCCGTCTATGACGAGGTTATTCATCCCATTCACTCTCCTTTAAAATGCAATTGTGCTATATACCGTACATATTATGTTTTAATCGTCAACTTTGATTCTTTAAAAAACCCTCCGGCCACAAGAACTAACGGTTGAAGGCAATAATGAGGGGGTGGACAGCATGTGGAGAAATGATGCCACTTCTCTCAGTCACGTGACGAAGTTCGGCGAAACTCCCTTTAAATCAGTTAGTAGCTTTCTCCGTAAAACCTTTGTTTTATTCAATTTTTGTTATTCATTCTATTTTCAATTTGTTATGTAACGATGATTCATGACCTAATTTCAATTCTATAAGAAAACATAATGATTTTATACTAGAAAATAGAGGAAATTTCGTAGAAAGAAGGAATTTTAAAAATATGTGGGAACCGCCAAAATCAGTTATCCGAAAAGACGACGATACCTGACTTCATGTATTTATTATAAACTTTCAATCGCGATGCCCGGAACACGAATTATTAAACTAGAAACCTAAGAAAACGGACATTGAAATTGCCAAAACTCGCCAAATCATGCTGTCTTCCTATGAAATTACGTACAGCCTATGGACAGAATCTTACTAATTTTCATCTCATGTGGGAACCGCTAATTTAATACGGAAAATAAAGTTTTTTACATCAACTTCTCCAGAAAATAGCGGAGTATCATATCCAATGCCCGGAAGCCGTTTAACAATCTTAGTTACAGTGATGCCCATATACGACAATAGTAATTTCAAATCTGGCTGCGAGCCATGACGCGATGTCACAGTGGCATTATTTCTCCGTATGGGGACAAAGGAAGGGGAGAGAAAGGGGGCGGGAGGAAAGGAAAGGGGGCGAGAGGAGGGACAGATGATTGGGAGGGTAACAGTAACCCAAAATAAAATTAGGAAATTACTTTTAATATAAATAATCTTGCTCTTATGCGTTTATGTACATAATCTCAATTTTAAAATTACCACGAAATTCATCTACATGTATACATACCTTAAATTTTTTTCCCGATCGCTTCGCTCGCCGCAATTTTCAATTCATTTTTCAAATACTTCAGGCTCGCTTCGCTCACCTTAGTTTTTCATCTAAACAGGTCTATGTAAACGTCTTCATATTGAATTTCTTTTTTCAAGGTTAAATAAAGGAAATATCCCAAATTATTGCACCAATATCAGTCCAAGAGAATACTGGAAACAGTAATATTACTAAAAACAATAATATAACTTAAATTGGAGTTATCTTTCTTTGAAATTTATCTCTTTATATTACTGGAAGCAATAATACTATGTAGATATTCAGTTCGCTCTTATACCAGTGGATTCGGGGAGAAATGAGGGTGATTAGGTGTTGTATCTTATTCAAATGTACACTGAAAAATTATTCAAAACATCAGGAAAATTTTTTCCTTAACATAGTTTCAGTAAAATAAAATGTTCATATATAATTGATTTGTTGTTGAATGAAAGAATTATATGATAGAAACTGTGCTTGTAGCTTTAAAACTTTGCTTTGTCTATATTACAGAAATATGTAATATAGAGTGACAACATTACTGTTTTCAATAATATCAGGGATTATTGTTAGCAGTAATATTATTGTTTTAAGTAATATTACTGTTTTCAGTATTCTCCTGGACTGAATATTGCACCAATTTACACTTAAAAGTTTAAACATTTGTCTTGACCGCCCAAGACCCCCTCCCCCCACGGGGAGGGGGAGACGGCAGGAGGAGAGTGGTACCCCCTGACCCTTCAATAAGATCTTGTCTTTAAATATTCGTTTTCGGCGATTTTTCTTCTTTTTTCTCATTTTCTTTAAGTTTAATGTTTTGTTTCGTTTCGTTTCGATTTGTTTCGTTTCGTTTCGTTTCGATCTGTTTCGTTTCGTTTTGTTTCGTTTCGTTTCGATCTGTTTCGATTTGTTTCGTTTCGTTTCGATTTGTTTCGTTTCGTTTCGATTTGTTTCGTTTCGTTTCGTTTTTGTTTCGTTTCACACTTTACAGGTACCCTATATCAACAACAATGGGGAATTCCATTTGTGAACGATTTCATGTAGAAAACGTCGTTTGTCCAGCACAACTAAGGCATGGCCTTTTTACAACAGCTGCAGTTGATAATACCGATCACAATCCGAGCTCTACAACGGCACAAGGGTCTTTGCACGGTACAGCCATATAACTTTTTCAACACACCACTGCTGAAAATGATGGAAAAGAAAGAGAAAAAACGTTTCTTGTGGGTAATATTGGTAGAGATACATTAAACCGATCCCTGATCCTATAGAACTGTGCCCTCAATTGTTCCACCAAAGGAGCCAGCAGCAGTACCTTCAGTAAACAGTACTCTTGTAAGTGAATGCAGTAACATTTCAGAAGCCAAAGAGCTCGAAACCAAGTGATTGGAACATGTTAGAGAAACTACAGTTGAAAATCCTTTCTGAGAGTGGATGAAAACAAGAAAGAGCTGTTCATGTATCTAGCAGAAGAGTTAATGAATAACAACTTCGGTAGTGATAAAGTAATTGTAACTACCAAAGGAGAGCAAGCTTTGAGTAACAAAGAAAGCCATGGCATTAGTAATATGGCTCCGTGTTCTCACGAAGAAGCTGACACCAGAATGATGCTACATGTCGCAGATGCAGTCAGAAATGACCTGAAGAAAGTAATGATTAGAACTGTTGTACTTGGCATATCAATCATTCCAAGGGTCAATCCTGAGCAGCTTTGGATTGCCTTTGGTACAGGCAAATGTATTAGATATATCTGTGCCCATGGTATATCTAGTCAGCTTGGGTCGATAATATCAAAAGCTCTTGTGTTTTCCATGTCTTTACAGTATGAGATCAGGTATCGTCATTTGCAAATAGAGGCAAGAAAACAGCATGGGATACATGGGACGTACTTGATCAAATCACTGAGCATTTTCAAGCCCTCAGCATGCGCCCAGACTTAGAAACCATGAATGAGCGATTCTGTGTTCTTTTATATGACAGAACAAGCGAATGTGCTGGAGTGGACACTGCACGGAAAGATCTATTTAGCAGGAAAGGAAGACCAATTGAAATTATTCCTCCAACCTCAGCAGCATTTCTCCAACATGTAAAGAGGGCAACTTACCAAGCAGGGTATTGTTGGGGTCTAAGTTTGTATCTAAGTCCCGATGTTACCGATCCACTTACCTGGGGCTGGTGCAAAGACACAAATGGAATGTTACAGCCATTCTGGACTCAACTTGGACAGGCATCGAGGCACGTAATGAACTCATAAAGTGTGGATGTAAAAGCGAGCATGGATGTCGTGGCAGATGTAAATGTGTGAAAGCATCCATGTTATGTATAGTATTGTGTAAATGTGGAGGTGAATACGACAGAGAATGTTAAGACATATTCAAAGGTTGAATACTGATAATTATTATGAAGGTGACCCAGGTAGGGTCTGTTTTGATTATTTTGAAATAGATTCGCTTTGTTCTTCAAATATTTATCCACTAAAAAGTTTTTGATTTTCATGAAATTCTGTATGTATATTTTAAAAAAATTTCTTTGCTTAAATTATGCAGGATATTAATTACTGTTACAATGTATTGACGATCTAAGTAAGCAACTTAACCAGTAAAAATGAGGGGAATAAACACAAAATCAAACCCAACGTCACCAGTTTTGCACACACATACAAAAATGTACAGACATACAAGCAAGGCAAATTATATCATAATTTTTGTGTTTTTTCTTTTTTTTTTCATTCCAATTCAAAATTTTCGAAGATTTTCCTGCTTTACTATGTATTTATTTTTTACATTTGCATTGATTAAGCATTTACGTATTCATGGATTCAGCATTACACAAAAACACGAAGTAAAGTGGGGTCAATTTACCATTATTTCAATGTTTCTTGTTATTTTGACTCCATTTTTAAAATGGCGGAATGGCGGCCATATTGAATTTTTCAGAGTGGGTCCATAGCTTAAATTGTTCATCATGACCTAATTAAACATCATGCAAAGTTTCATGCTTTCCTGAAATTTTGCACAATTCATCTGAATATTTGCACGATTCAGCTGGACTATAAGTACATGGAAAATGAAAGTAGACCTAAATCTGCAGCTGGCTTACTATTCAAAATTTTTTTACAATGCAAATTGTCTCGGGTATC
This sequence comes from Pinctada fucata, assembly GCA_028142955.1. Classification (NCBI taxonomy): domain Eukaryota; kingdom Metazoa; phylum Mollusca; class Bivalvia; order Pterioida; family Pteriidae; genus Pinctada; species Pinctada fucata. Next base: position 50,169,345 of record AP027103.1, on the reverse strand, counting down.
TATACTTTTTGTTTGAATATGTTTTAAAAGCAAAATGAGATCAAACAACGTTGAAAAGCTATAATCGCAGCTACATATTCACCCGTGGTGACGTCAAGTACGTTACTTTTTGTAAGAGTTATCTTTCTTGACATTGATATTTTAGCGAAACAAGGGTAACTTTAGGGGGAATTATCTCGAAAACCAGGTACTCTGCATCTGGTGAATTTTTGATATGTTGTAAATGGTGATATCATGATTTTAATAATACAAATGTTTTTGCATATTCATCGAGGAAGGATATTTTTTGAAGGGCTTGAAAATTTTGAATTTGTATAGAAATGACAGGGAAAAAGGAAGATGCAGTGCGAAGTTCTGGTCCACGTAGGAAGAAAATGGGTAAATGGATTTGATTTTCCTTTTGCACTGATGAATATCTATGAATAGGCAATTAATATATAAAAAATGGTTACAATCTGTTGACCTCGATGTATCACCCTTATATAGGGTTTTGCATGATTCTTACGTAGACTGGTACTTAAGTGTGACACAAATGAGTTAAAGGAGATCCTGACGATAATATTATCTCAACAGCACTCACAATAGAGCACCAATTTGAGCATCGACGGATCCCTAGCAAGCTGGAGGTGGGACAAGGTGCCCTGGAGGAGTAAGCATCCTCTGTTAGCTAGCCGCACCCACCGTCGATGTTCATTCATTAAAATAACTATTGAAGTTTATTTATGCTAATCAGGCCATTTTGAATGTTATTGTTATTGCAGATAGCGAAAATAATAAAAAGTTTTTACATGATTTAAGAACGCTTCAGTCTATACACATTTCATAATTGAAATGCTAAAAATGATACATTTGCGTCTCATTCTTTGGGGGGTCTGCTGTGTATTAGCATTGGGTGTTTTGGAGTTTTGCTGTTGGTGCTACAACCGAGTTTTGACGGAGATCCCCTCCTTTTAATTCATGGTTTTTTTTTGTGATTTTGTTAGAAACTTTTCAGTCAATAGATTTGTGATAGAAAAATCTCATTCATTTTTGTTTTTTCAAATGCTATAAACGTAAAATACAAGTTAACTTTACTTCTGATTCAAACGATGTAATACAGATAAAATAAGTCATTCAAATGCTTCTCTGGAGTATAATTCAATGATTTACATAAAATTCCAATGAAACATTTACATCATGTCAAGTTGTATCATTAAGAATCAATATAGTCTCGCCACGGGACATACGCAGGTACTTTAAGGAACTCCTCTTTTTTACGTTGCAATATTCGTGACATAAGTTGAGACATTTTCATTAATGAAAAAAGAACATCCTACAAAAAAAATTCTTTATATATTTTGTATCAGTGTAAACGTCTTCAAATTGAATAGCATCATTTAAGAACAAATAAATTGGAAACGTGGACCAGACATGCACGTTTCGGGTACTTAACCCTCATCAGTGATCCTAAATCCTAACTCTAAACAATGTAATATGCCAAAAAGTATGAAAGTTACTATGTCGAAAAAGGGTACCGAAAGACGTAGCAGAATAGGTGGGATATGATGCTACAGGACCCACTTTTTAGAAATTTCAAGAAATTTTGATAACAGAAATTTAGATTGCGTTGAAGAAACAATCAACCGAAATTGATCGAACTTGGCTACATGTGCCCTCGGGGACTCCTGGTCCACCAGCAGTGACACTCACCAAGTGGTATAAATGTAAACGTCTTCAAATTGAATAGCATCATTTAAGAACAAATAAATTGGAAACGTGGACCAGACATGCACGTTTCGGGTACTTAACCCTCATCAGTGATCCTAAATCCTAACTCTAAACAATGTAATATGCCAAAAAGTATGAAAGTTACTATGTCGAAAAAGGGTACCGAAAGACGTAGCAGAATAGGTGGGATATGATGCTACAGGACCCACTTTTTAGAAATTTCAAGAAATTTTGATAACAGAAATTTAGATTGCGTTGAAGAAACAATCAACCGAAATTGATCGAACTTGGCTACATGTGCCCTCGGGGACTCCTGGTCCACCAGCAGTGACACTCACCAAGTGGTATAAATGTAAACGTCTTCAAATTGAATAGCATCATTTAAGAACAAATAAATTGGAAACGTGGACCAGACATGCACGTTTCGGGTACTTAACCCTCATCAGTGATCCTAAATCCTAACTCTAAACAATGTAATATGCCAAAAAGTATGAAAGTTACTATGTCGAAAAAGGGTACCGAAAGACGTAGCAGAATAGGTGGGATATGATGCTACAGGACCCACTTTTTAGAAATTTCAAGAAATTTTGATAACAGAAATTTAGATTGCGTTGAAGAAACAATCAACCGAAATTGATCGAACTTGGCTACATGTGCCCTCGGGGACTCCTGGTCCACCAGCAGTTGAAAACTAAACTTGAACTACAAATTCAGCCAATAATGATGTCATGTGCCACATCACAAGTCACATGACAACTATTTATAGCACGCAAACAATGTTTTGTATAAAGCGAACTGGCGCAACGCCATTCCTGCAAATAACAGTCCCATGCTTAGTACAAAAATACCTTTCAGGTATTACCATTTACAAATTCAAGTGCGCACTTTTTTTTTTATTTTTTTTTTTTTTGGAATAAAAGACGATTTTTATCTAAAAATGACTAGAACAGCACCAAACTTCCGACATTGTCATGTATCTAAAATAGTCAAGGACAGAATCGACAATGTGCCTACTTAGAAAGTTGAGGACAACCATCTATCGGACTTATTTAGCGTGATTCCAACACAGAGCATTGTAATTCCAGCCTGCGCCACGCATTTTTTACCACCACCCTTCTGTGTTATCCTTTTTCAAACGTATATTTGACTAGCGAAGGGAAGTAACTCGTACTTTTTAACTATCAAGGACGACATCACCGATTTCGTTCTCACTTTTTGTAGCCTTTAAACACATATCTTTATTGTGGAAGATAAAATAAATACTATATTGTTTAAATATGTAATATTTCATCGCATTTCCATCAAACTAGTGAAAAGATTTAATCTTCGGCAATCGGTGAAATTTATTCCACAATTTTACTTTTCTGGCGCAACAGTTTGGTGGCGTAATGGTTATGACGCGGGACTGCACATCTCATGATTGCGAGTTCGTATCTGAATATCGGTAGATTTATTTTTCAAAATTTTCACAAAATTGTTGCTTTTTATATCGCCTTTTCGTTACTTTGAGGTGGCTCGCAGCGTTTTCAAAGTAGCGTGTTTACCTATCCTCCAATTCTTACCATTTATACAGGAATGTTTTCAGTTTCTCGTGTGATTTGATTGAAATCGACCGCCATTTATAGATTTATATAGAATTTTTATTTTAGCTTGTAATATTAATTTGCGTAACGCCTACGGAAAAAGAACCAAACAGGGAGACGTGGCAATTCTATATCATTTTTCCCATTCTAATTATCAGAAATACCGTGACTAATGAAAATGTATGTTGTACAATTTATTCATAATACGCCGTGTTACTTTTCCAAGAATAGACCAATATCACCAGTTTCTTTTTTATGCTTTTTTTTAAGTCTTTTTAAAATTTTCTACGAAAGTATTTTTCCTTTATGCCCCCTTTTTTAATTTTGCCTTTATAAATGAAAAGAATCTACTATTGTATCATTATTATTTCCTTGCTTTTATTTTGTAAAGATTGAAAGGCTGGATCCTCGGTTACTTAAATGTCAGTTTGAAAATTAATTATCTATTAAAAGAAATGGCGTTGAATCCATTAAAGCCTTCAAGCTTTTCTAAGACTTTGAGTAACACTCGCACGTAGTTGCTAGGCAAGCATTTTCATCAAATATTTGTCTATTACGTTATGCCATTCAATTATTTTTACCAAAGATAAAAATAATATTATATTTTGATAAAATAATCAACCATGTATAAAGATCTTACTCGATGATAAATGTGAAATAAAGAGCATGAAAATTTGCAATTGACAAAAGACTCCGTGTTGATGATGTCAAAATCGGAGGTTGAGGTCATTTCGCGCCATATTTGAAGACGGCATTTCTGAGGAGTTCCTTTACGTAGCTGCGTATTCAGCAGCGTTATTAAAACACAATCTCTGGTACTCTCTTTGTTTTTAGCTCTAGTGGCATCAACGTTATATCCTCTAACTTGATTAGTATAATGCATATTGTCAGTAACTCTCCGTGCTCCCGGAACTCTATTACGTTCACTATCCTCAGATTGTAATTGGGTATTCCGCATACTAGGAAACTTCATTCGTAAGAGGTTGTGCTTCAATGATTATGCGCACATTATGTGGGGTTTGCATCATTTGTGTTAGTAAGATCTGCCATCTTCTTGACATAATTCCAAATGCGTTCTCCAAAACACGTCTTCCTCTGGAGATTTGATAGTTGTAAACAACTTGTTCATGAGTCATGTATCTTTGTGAGTAGGGTTTCATGAGCTTTGTTCTGAGGTCTAATATGTAGTAAGGCATATCCTTGTCATCATTAGGCAATGGGTGAGGATTTGGAAAGCAAAGTGATATTTCAGCTCTGAAGCATTGTAGATTTGAGCATTAGACAAAGCCCCGTTCCCATTATAGTATACCCAGAGAAATTTATAATCTGCATCTACAAGAAAGGAGGGGATCTCCAACAACACTAGGTTGCAGCACCCACAGCAAAATCCCAAAACACCCATGCAAAAAACACAGAACAGATACCCACAGAAAGAGACGCAAAAGGGACAAGGAACACCAACTCACAACATAGAAACATGAAACATAAAAGACTACACATAAACCAACGAGACCAATGGGCAACCGGTGCCGACTTAGGACGACCATCTGCCACGTAAATAGGAGACGGTGTGGTTATCCTGGATTACGTGCGCACAACCCTCCCACTATTCCGATTTCCAAGAGGTCTCGAATAACGCACAATTATGGTAAAAAACAACCTCCTCACTGTTAGATGACCACACACACACACAAGAGCGTAAAACACAGGGGTCCAATTAACACAGATGAATATGTAAATGGATATAAAAAGAGGACGTGCGTAATACAGTCCGTGCTCTGCCGGCTGTAGCGAGCTCATATATGTTATCACCCGAGGAGTCGGACTGACATTCAGAGAGGACAGGTGGTCGGGGCCCTGTCTTCTCTAAGGAGGTTTGGACAGGGCCCGTCATTGAGTCCCGTCGTCACAGTCAGTCAGAGTGCAAGTCTTAAGAATGCGCTCGTACAACTCTGTATATTGGTCAAGTACCAAGCTTAGTGTCCCTCTGGTGACATTAGGATCATATCCACGGTATAAAAGGCGTTTGATGACTCTGACGCATTTTCGATACATATGCTGTCTACCTTTGATCCTTCTTATTTTGTTAATCATGTCACCATAAAATGCAGGTTGTGAAATACCTAAAGTAATATACTCCGTTGCTTGTATGGGTCCGAATTTCAAAAGAAGTTGATCATAATCTTTTGTAAAATTTCCAGAAAGTCTTTACTAGTTTGTGAAAGCGAAATCCTTGACCTAAAAGTTTCTTTGTCTATGCTGTCTACCTTTGATCCTTCTTATTTTGTTAATCATGTCACCATAAAATGCAGGTTGTGAAATACCTAAAGTAATATACTCCGTTGCTTGTATGGGTCCGAATTTCAAAAGAAGTTGATCATAATTTTTTGTAAAATTTCCAGAAAGTCTTTACTAGTTTGTGAAAGCGAAATCCTTGACCTAAAAGTTTCTTTGTAATTTGTAGATTTCTATTATGAAAATCCAAAACATCAGTACATGCTCTAGCATACCGGATGAGCTGTGAAATGTAGATACCGTATGACGGTAATCTAGGGACACCACCGTCAAGCCAGGGGAAATTTACTATGTTGAATCCAAAATCATCTCGTTTGTCATATACACTTGTATGAATTTCTCCACTGACAATTTTGATATTTAGGTCCAAAAATGGTGTTTCTGTGTCTGTAAAGTTTGCCTTGTTTAGAGTCAATTCTTGTGGATAAATAACATCTTTATACTTTTTCTAGAAGTACCAATGAAGCATTTCACATCATCATGTTTTCTTTGCTTTTGAAGATTTTGAATAAATTCTTTTTCATATGTGTATAAAAATAAATCTGCAACAAGATGTGCACAATTCGTACCCATAGGAATCCCTACAACATGCTTGTAGAGATTCTCACCAAATCTTACATAAATGTTGTCCAAGAGGAAGTCCTAATAGAACTATAAAATGCATTTTGTGTACTTGTAAAACGTAGACCTACTGTTTGGAGGACATCTGATTGAAATATGTTCACCACCGATATCTCCACATGTATGTGGTACATTCCATCTTCAATAGAATTCGGTGGGTATTTTCCTCCATTCTTCCGGGATAGTTGGCCAAGATACCAATTCGTCTGTGAAATTATTTTCTATTGCCTGCAAACTTCTAGAAACATTTGGTAATGGTACTTCTCTGAATGTCAGCCGGACTCCTCGAGTGATCACACGAAGGAGCATGATACAGCCGGCAGTGCAATGACTGTATTTCGTATGCCTTCTGTTGTATAGCAATTTACATGTGTGTTTATTGGGCCCCTACGTCATGCTGTCTGTTTGTATATTCATCTCACAGTGAGGAGGTTATTTTACACCACAATTGTGCGTTCCTCGAGACCTCTTGGTAATCGGAAAACTGATCGGGTTGTGTGCACGTTATCCGGATAACATTACCGTCTGCTACTTGAGTCGCAAATGGCCGTCCTAAGTCGGCACTGGTTGTACATTTGGATCGTTGGTTTATGTGTGGTCTTATGTGTTTCATGTTTCTAAGGTGTGAGTTCTTATTCCTTGTCGCTTTTGTGTTCCGTCACTTTATGTGGGTGTGTCTGCTTTGTGTTTTTGAATTTGGTGTTTTGAAGTTTTGCTGTGGGTGCTGCAACCGAGTCAGGTTGGAGATTCCCGGCCCCTCCTTTCTTCGAGTGCATCTGGAATTGTACTACAAGAAATTGTATTTGTCGCCTATCCATCAGCGTCACAAGTTTTAGTCCAGCTTCTAAGGGTCTCCTGAAGTTTGTAGCTCGTTTGTTCATTCTGCTTTCTGTACGTTATATCTCATCAAATAATTGTGGAGATATACGAATAAAGGTGATAAAAGATGCCTCATCTTCGATACAAAATTGAGTCATTCGACGTTTGTATTATCGAAACCGAAGTATGTGCTTCTCGGTAAGTTTCGAGGTCATTTATCACAAAGGACATTAAATATTCTCTGAGACTCAACTCTTTTCAAATTGTTTTCTGTGTATAGCCATAAAAGCGACCATTATATTTTGTTGGTGTTGTCGTCGTTGCTACATTTCGATAATAAGTATTTCAAATCAGTAATTACTGATAAATTTGCTGAAATATGCAAAGAGTCTAGTGAACGCGTCGTCTGGTCGGAGGTAGGTCTTATAGAGCGTACGGAGATCGCTGGGTGATCCTTGATAACATTAAAATAAAGCGGATAGGTCGCGGTAGGAGCGAATAAAGGACATATAGAGATCGGGAAAGGGATGTCATTAAAGCGTATCTTAGGCATATAAAGGATGTTCTTATGTCATTGCATTTAAAAACGTTAAACATAGTTATAATGACAAAGATGGATGATGACTAAGTAAGGAATAGATATATCGTATTATATGACAACATTTAAGGCAGACCCTGCAAATTCGATTCCTGTATGTCTTTTAAAATTTAAGTGGCATTTCAAATCATAAAAGATTGAAATTCCATAGAACTTGATATAGTGTTTCAAATATACATTTTGACTTTTATGAACTTCCTACTCTAATGGAGTCGTTGATTTCTGCCTTTATCTCAAAATGGCAAAAGGTACAAAACCCATTTTCAAATTATTTCTATTGTAGAATTATTTTTCAAAATTGAAACAGAACATTCTTAGTATTTTAGAACCTGAAAACAGAAAATGGTACCTTACCCAAGTAAATTTCAACATGTTCAAGAAAATGACATTCGATTGTTGAAGTTTTGACAATATCTGCAGAGCAATGGGTTAGAGTTATCTTTCTTTTTCAATTTGTTAAATCAATGCATCTGTACATGAGTAAATGTAGTCTTGTTTTTTTCTGTAATAATACCCAAATGCAATTTTTTTGCGAATAAATAGTATCAGTCAGGTAAGCTATACTACTAAAGGAACAAATTACCCGATTCTCCGTCGAAACGAAGAGGACAGAGATAAATGGTGTGATATGAAGATAAAGCATATGATATGGCAATAATTTTTGAGAGGCAATTATTTCTAATTAACGTGTAATCATTTATTATGTATAACCGTCTTCCTAAAATAAATCTTAGAAAATCTCAAATTCAAAACCGGCGACGGACTCTAACCATTAACATAATATTTTCCACTGATTTATGCTCCCATTCTAGTCCCCGACTTCTTAAGTATCATCAAATGAGTAAGACGATTCTTTCAAGACGTTTCTTCTATTAAAAGGAGGCTATATTTCGCCCCAGTTCCATATTCGTTTTCTAAAATACACGACGTACAATTTTACGGGGAATTTATGTATAAATTTAATTTTGACGGGAATTTTAAATTGCGCTTACTAGAGTTATCGGTCTTTGTATGTTTAGCTATATTTTGCAGCCCGCATGGCGTGGATCGAAGCTTTGCTATTTTTAAACATTTTTTTTGCTTGAAAGACGATGACAAATGGAAGCAGTAAACAAAAAGGAAATGACACACTTTCTGAAGGCCCGATCATGTGAATTTGAACATCCTCGGTAGTGAATGAGTAAGTTGTCGAACAACATTCCTCTTACCGGGTCAATGTCGCAAACATCGTATGGCCTACGACCACGCTCCCACAAAGTAAATGACTCTTTCAAACGAATAGCAGCCATGAGAGATTCTGACGATGACACTATCGTTGATGAACCTATACTGAAACCACAAAACGGCAGAAAAAGAAACATTCACCAAGGCCTCCCCGAATAGAAACTAAGCTGGTCACCTTACAAAGATAATTAAACGAACTACAAATTCAATGTCAAAAAAAATTGGAATTACTTAAGGAGATTGACAAATGCAGAGACAAAATAGCCAAGCATCAAACGAGGGACACTAATGAGTTAAAGAAGATCCTGACGATAATCTCAACAGCACTCAAAAAGAGCACCATGTAGAACATCGACGGACCCCTGCTTAGCTAGAGGTGGGATCAGGTGCCCGGGAGGAGTAAGCATCCCCTGTTGGCTAGCCGCACCCGCCGTCGATGTTAATGCACGAAAATGAACACAGTATATAAAATGCATGCACTGTCTGAAGTTATGTCTATATAGAAAGTGCTATGGCGACCATGTCAGGGAAATATATTCAAAACACTAACTAGTATCGTTTCTCCGCATAGTGAAAAGGTTCGCCAGCCAAGACGTCAGCACCTGTCCATGTACATGGGGACGCTTGTACATACAACATTCAACCGGGTACCTCAGCCTTGCAACCAGCAGTGGACTCGCACAATCAGCCGGAAACCGTTTCTGCAGGTACGACATCTGATAACCATGCGCTGTGAATGATCGTCATGCGCTCTAAAGTGGCGCAACAAACGATAATACGTTACAAAGGCATCACACCAAAACAAAGCACTCACGATACATGATTACATTTGGGACGACCCCCCTTCTTATCCATGATAAAGATGAGGTTCTTACAATTTCTCGTAGCGGGGTCAAGCTTAATCATCGGCTCGACAAGGAGTACTTTAAGATCGGTATCGAGCAATGGGGATATGGTAACGCATTTATACTCCAGGAAATGATTGAGCAAAAGGAATTAGACCCTCAATGTATTACCGACTACTTGGAATATACCAAGAGCATCAATCGCCTCTTTAGTCGATACAAAAAAAGCAGTGTTTTGTTATATGACAGAGAATAAAGGGAGTTGCAATTTATGGAGAAGTTCAGGTGGGGGACGCCAAAGTCTAATATACTAGATTTTCAATGAATCCCTAAGCAAAACTCTCTGACTGCACATATCCTTCAAGGACAGATAAGCTCAGGCCCTAGTAAGAATGAGCTCAATGCCAATGGACGACAGCGCCGCAAAGGTCCATTCAATCATAAGGGAAAAGAGATATGCCGCAAGTTCAACTCGAACAACTGTGACTTTCCTCACTGCAAATTGACTCATTGTTGCTCGATTTGTTTTGCTGTCGACCTTAATGCTATAGAAAATAATTCAAAAAAGTCGATTTTGGCCAAATCACCTCCTTTGGTCTTAAGCATTCATCATTAAACTATTTTGTAGGGATTCACTTTTACCTGATAATAATGTAGATAGAGACTATATTTCAGATGGTATATTTTTGGGTTTTCATATTGTAGATGTTGACGCAGGGGAGTGTATAGGGCCATTTGAAGTTGACAACTATAGATCTTGTAAACAATTTTCTAGTCAAGTTGAAAATCAACTTTTACATGAGCTAGAATGCAATAATTATATAATAACATGTAATAAACATGCTATTCTAATTCATTCTGTTTGTTTCACGCATTCTGATTGGTTCACAGGATTTCTACAAGCATGTATCACGACGATATACATGCCGTAAACCGACTCACTTCTCATAGCGCACTTTTTGCGTATGACGTCATGCTTCCCTTTGTTCTTCGCTCCTGTGACGTCATACTGTGACGTAAATCTACAAGGTATGAGCTTGTAAATGGCGTTCTCCACATGTAAACAACAGAGGAAGTAAGTTTATTATTGATTACACTTTGATTTTTCGCCATTGTAATAAATACGAAGCAGTTGTATTTCATATTTTGCAATAATTTCTGTTGGTCGTTGTTAGTCCTCCGTCGCAACGTCACCTCTAAAGATATACGTGAGACCCTCCAAGGGGTATAACAAGTTAAAATAAGCCCCGACGGTATAACTGCGTTTCCAGCAGTATATCCAAAAATACCTGTCGGAGCCACAAAACACAGTACGTTTATCCCCTAATTGTGAGTGCTTTGGGTGCGATATCAAAATCTAATTGAAAGATAAGACTTATACATGACGCTAGTAGTCCTAGTGGAAATTCTTTGAATGACCGTGTGTATAGTGATTGTAGTTGTACATATATGGATTTACGAGAGCAGTAAAACATGAAAAGCCTTTTTCATATCTAGCTAAAATTGATATTAGTTGGGCATATCGATCTGTAAATATTCACCCATCTAATTATTGGTACACTGGCGTAAAGTGGACATTTTCAAGCGATAGCGGGCCCACCTATATGTTTGATGCAAAGCCACCTTTTCGGGCATCTAAAAGTCCCCAGATTTTTCAGAGGTTAAGTTGTGCGGTATGTAGAATATTTTTGCAAATGTATGACTATGTTGCAATAGCTTATTTTGATGACTTTTTGATATTTGGTGATACATATGAATTGTGTAATGATGCACTAGTGAAATTGATTTCACTACTTAAACAGCTAGGTTTTTTCATTAACTGGAACAAAGTCGTAAGTCCATGTACCTGTATTACCTACCTTGGTGTCCAGATCGACACTTTTTCTATGTCACTCTCCCTGTCTCCTGATAAACTGAATGATTTTTCAGATTTGATACATTATTTTCTCATGCAAAAAGCGTGCTAGTCGAAAACAATAAGAGACACTTATAGGTAAGCTGATCTGGGCATCTCAAGTGATTCAAGGAGGACGCACCTTTCTGTGCCGCATGATTAATCAAAAGTGTTCTTTGAGGAATAGTAAGCACAAGATGCTTCTTAGTGAAGATTTTTTACGAAGACATCCATTGGTGGAAAAGTTCATGTCAGTTTTCAACGGGCCATGTAAAATTTAGGATTCAAGACCCTTATCGTCCCTTCAAACGGATGCTTGACATAACGTCAGACAGTGCATGAAGTTTTTATATTTTCATTTCCATGCTTCATAAACATCGACGGCGGGTGCGGCTAGCCAACAGGGGATGCTTACTCCTCCCGGGCACCTGGTCCCACCTCTAGCTTGCTAGGGGTCCGTCGATATTTAATTTTGCGCTCTATTGTGAGTGCTGTTGATATTATCGTCAGGATCTTCTTTAACTCACTTGTATGGAAGGTGGGGGTGCTTACTATATGGGAGATTACAATTATGTAAATTGGATCATCGACATGCCTGAATTTGCTCTTGAACATATCAATGTAAAAGAACTGTTGGTGATTTTCCTTGTTGTTTGTCGCTGGGGTACCATTTTTCAAAATAGACAAGTAATTATTCATTGCGACAACAAATCCGCAGTTGCATGGATAAATAAAGGAATAACGCGTTCTGTTATAGCAATGATTATTATTCGTGTTCTTTTCTGGGTTTTTGCATTACTAAATTGTGCTATTAAGGCAATCTAGGCTTCACAAAGAAGGAAAGCAATCCTTGCTCTATACTCTCTCCCCATCACTGCACTATATAGACTTTGAATTGAAGGAACTGTCTAATCATATGTCATTTAATTTCATCCGTTTCAGGTGGAATCAACATGGACTACAAACGGAGATTGTTGCTCTCTAAGGAAAGGCGTGGGCTAGCTCTACAAAACTTACCTAGCTCAACTGAAGTGCTACTTAGACTTTTGTGACCGGATTCAGAGACCCCTGTGCCTGTAACATCAGAAACATTACAGTTGTATATTGTATACCATGCTCGAGTGAAGAATTTTTGCTATTTTTCCATATGTAAATATGTGAATATCATTCGCCATCTGCACAAGCACTCGGGAGTGGAAGACCCTATTCATGGTACTATTACACACAACTCCTTCTGCGGGGCATTAAAAGAGAGCTTGGAACGGCCCAAACACCAGTGTACGCTATCATGCCACATCACCTATTGCAAATTAAATCTGTACTTGCATTAACAAGTGTATTGCATCATTCATTCTGGTGCGCATGCCTGGTACATGTAGCATTCTATGGTTTTCTACGTCCAGGGTATTTCACTGTTCAAATGTTAAACGTTTTTAAATTCAATAGCATCATTTAAGACCAGATAAATTTACAGCATGGACCAGACATGCACGTTTCGGGTACTTAACCCTCGTCAGTGATCCTCAGTCTTAATAATGTAATATTGCCAAAAAGTGTGACATTATTATGTCCAAAAATGTACCGAAAGATGTAGCAGAATGGGTGGGATATGATGGTTGGGATAAGGTGAATTTCAGCCTGAAAAGGATCTTCGTCGTATTGATTTGCTTCCCACAAGTTGGGGATATGTTCTACAATTGCGATGCTCAAAGACAATTCAGTATAGAAGTCATCCTACCGAGAGTCCACATTGCGTTATGCCCAGCCTCAGCCCTATAAAGTTTGCTTAGACTTGGTAATGCCATAAATCCTGACCCCCTTACCCCTTTATTTATTTTTCAAGAAGGTAAGCCTATGACCTACAATTTATTTATGACTTCCTTGAAAGAATGTGCTTCAAGATCAGGGATTCGGGCTCGTTTGAGTGGTCACTCCTTTAGAAGGGGTGGTGTCACCTGGCTTAGTAGATTAGGCTTTCCTGTAGATATTATTTAACAAGTAGGCTACTAGTCTAGTGATGCTGTTGCTAGGTACATTGAACCTAATTTTTCTCGGAAGGTATCTGTAATGCATTCCTTTGGAAAATCTTTGCCATCATTTCATACTTTTGTACTTGATTGTTATCTTTTTTTTCTTTCATTCCACCTCATTGTTCTTCATATGGACATTGTTAAAGGAACTCTTCCAAATGGGATTGGGGAATTCAGCCACGTTATCATCTATAATCTGAATTGAATTTATTTGCTTGTCTTAATTTATATCAAATCATTGTGTATATTAGTAATTACTTGTGATTATGATGTTGATGAATGTTTGTTTGATTTTACGGTTAATTCTTGTTATTTTGTCGCTGTAATAGATTTTCGCCACTTTGCACCACGCCTTGTCCTGAATTGAGTCTAAAATTCTATTTTGCATATAGAACATTCGAGAAAAGCCCTTGAAAGGTCATGAATGAGCAAATCAAATGTTTAACAAAATCAGGTCACTGAAAATGACGTCAGAGCTACCACGTGTTAACCATGAAATGTAAACAATGGCAAGCATTATAAATGTGTAATTGATATCGTTATAGTCTTTGAGGATCGACAAACACATTTCAGAAAATAATTCATACTGATGTAAGATAAGTATATATGTAAAGATCGGAAAGATTCTGACCATATGTGTGAGGGTGTGTGGATGTGTGTGTGGAGGGGGAAGGGGGAAGGGGGGTCATAGCAGGTAGTCATGCATGTATGTACGTACAACAAAGGGTAATGCACACCATATGTTATGAAATGAAGCCGTGACAAGGTATACTTTCTGCTTTGTAACTAATGATTTAAAGAATCAAGATCAAACTTCAATACTGACTTAATATTTTGTAGAAACTAGATAATTATTATACCCGCAGGTGCCTGAAAATCACAGAAGCTCGGTACCAACAATCCTGAATTACAATGTATATACACCTCTTCTCTGCAAAATTTTCACTTTCCTTTAACGTAAAGAGAATGAGGATGTGATTATGATGTTGATGAATGTTCGTTTGATTTTACGGTTAATTCTTGTTATTTTGTCGCTGTAATAGATTTTCGCCACTTTGCACCACGCCTTGTCCTGAATTGAGTCTAAAATTCTATTTTGCATATAGAACATTCGAGAAAAGCCCTTGAAAGGTCATGAATGAGCCAATCAAATGTTTAACAAAATCAGGTCACTGAAAATGACGTCAGAGCTACCACGTGTTAACCATGTAATGTAAACAATGGCAAGCATTATAAATGTGTAGTTGATATCGTTATAGTCTTTGAGGATCGACAAAGACATTTCAGAAAATAATTCATACTGATGTAAGATAAGTATATATGTAAAGTTCGGAAAGATTTTGACCATGTGTGTGAGGGTGTGTGGGTGTGTGTGTGGAGGGGGAAGGGGGGTCATAGCAGGTAGTCATGCACGTATGTACGTACAACAAAGGGTAATGCACACCATATGTTATGAAATGAAGCCGTGACAAGGTATACTTTCTGCTTTGTTACTAATGATTTAAAGAATCAAGATCAAACTTCAATACTGACTTAATATGAAGGAAAGGATTTTGTAGAAACTAGATAATTATTATACCCGCAGGTGCCTGAAAATCACAGGAGCTCGGTACCAACAATCCTGAACTACAATGTATATACACCTCTTCTCTGCAAAATTTTCACTTTCCTTTAACGTAAAGAGAATGAGGATGTGTTTGTAGATCCATAACATCGAGCTTCTATGTGAAAATATGATCCCCCCCATTCTTTCTCCGAATCATGACTGTCTGAAAATAGCCGTGAAATCAAAAAAAAAAAAAAAACAGGAGGGGGGGGGGGACGATCATATTTGCAGGCACTTGATATGGCACTCTTTTCCGCGCTTGCGCTGGTTCTTTTCTAGTTTAAGATAAATGTTACATCCAAAATAAAAGGAAAGGAAAGGAAGTTGTGGTTTTATTGGGGGGGGGTCGATGTTTATGACTTTTCTGCACATACCAAAATATTTGATTATTTCAGAGTAGTGAATGTCAAAAAAATAGATAGGGCACATGTCTACACATATGTAATAGACGGACATAATTCACTTATCTATCTGTTTATACAAGCGCAGATTTAGACTGGAATTTGCCATATATACAGACATATACTTTTGATCGAAACCGCGGACTGGAACCTCCCTCCCCCCTTCTGATAACTTGGGAACTCCCACTCCTCCGTGGAATTTTTTTTAGATCCACCAAGCAAGTGAATGTAATATGGAAGTAATTTCATCAATGGTACATACTCATTTGTGTATTGTACTATATATCATCATATGATGATATAATATACATCAATTTATGAATTAATATACAGTTAAAGTATACCATTCAGGGAGTTAGCACGATTCTGGTTCCCCGAGACCAGACCTATAGGTCTGGTCGAGGGGAACCAGAATCGTGCTAACTCCCTCAATGGTATACTTTAACTGTTTTATTATACCGAAACAAACAAACATATCTCTTAGTTTTGCCGAAACAAACATTATACTGAAACAAACATATCTCTTAGGTTCACATCGTTCCAATGGAAATTCTAATGATTTTCCCTTGCCTTCTCGACTGAATGACTGAGAAAAGGAAAATATTAATTTTTGATGATAAGATAAACAGAAACATCATTTATCATACTCATACCTGTTTAATTTTTGATTGTTTTATTTTATTGCGGATTAATTCATGTGCTAAGCGGATAGGAGGCGGATTACTCTGCTCGCGTACCAATAGCGTCATACGATAATCCGATCAACCTTCAACGGCGCTGATTGGCTGATACTGACACAGCCCCAAAGTGCTCCGCCCCATTTTGAGACTAACTCCCTAGGGAAATAGTCTTCTCAACTAACGCACCCCTTTGCAGGGAAATAGTCTTATCAGGCGATTTTCAGGGATTTAGTTACATTTAATGAGTCTCTTTTTATATAGGAAAAAATCAGTAGAGGTATAATAAAAAAAATATCTTTAGGAATGAAAATGGATAAAAAAAATATTTAGCCTGCCTGAGGTCATGGTTTTGAGTAAGAGACGGTCTCCCTACTTTCCTGGCTATTCAGGTACCGATCAAATTAGCAGAATAATTGTCACATAAGTATATAGCAATGAAACAATCATGAAGTCAAAACGGAAACGATATCATACAGTGAACTCTTCAGTGTAGAGATTAAAAAATTGAATCTTTTGTCTGTCCTTAACTTCAATATATAAACCCGCTGCAACGATGTTAGGAGGGGATATATATATATACATGAATCAGCATACCTGTCCGTAATGAGAATCCCCGTACTTTCCATATTATTGTAAAATGGAGTTCTGTGAAGAGGAAACTTATAAAATCAGTATGTGAAATATGAAGAACAAAGGAAGAAAACTCACAGCGAAACTTCAAAACACTCAATGCAAAAAAACACAGAGCAGACACACACAGAAGGAGACGCAAAGGGGATACGATCAAACACAAAATACCACACATAAACCAAGGAGACCAATAGCAAGCGGTGCCGACCCAGGACGCAAGCGGCAGTTCATTGTACCCAGGAAGTAGAATAATTCATTAGATTTAATTTGAGTATTTTCTGGCGGTGGGAATAGACTGACATTTTTGACATACATTTAAATTCACCTTTGGTTGTAAACTTCCTTTTTGGTTGAATGAATACATTTGTAACACAGAGATATTGTACGACACCCGAAAAAGGTAAGTTTACGTCGTCTATAAATTGACCTAAAACAATTGTGCGATGTTAGCAAACATTCTACAAAAAAGAAAGATGTAAATATAAAACACATACAGTCCAAAAGAATGTACTAACTTTTACTAAAGAAAATGTGAAAAGCAATGACAAGTGAAACAGATTTTAAAAGTGAAAGAATTGTTGTTTTTAATGTCGCCAAAAGCTGGATCGCTTAAAGGTCAATTGAATGCATGGTACATTCTCGACATGCCTTAAGTCCTATATTTAACCATTAACAAGTTTAACGTCTTCAAATTCAATAGCATCATTTAAAGACAGATAATTTTGCAGCAAGGACTAGATATGCACGTTCCACCCGTTTACGCCGTCACAGGTCCTCAATCGAAACATTGTAATATTATGGAACGCCATGACTGTCTTAAGGACAACGATCGTGAAATAGATGGTTGATTATGAATATCATGCTGTCATTTTTTACAAAACATAGTGACAATCATTTTTCATACGGTGGATTTGTGGTATCATGTGGTTAGAAGGATGTAATATGAAGTTGATCTAGCTAGGTCAGGCGTGATGAGGGGGGGGGGGGGGGTTGCACTTGAACATCTACCCAACGTGAAAAAAAGAACATGGGAAGAGATTTATATGTATCGTCTCCTTTGTCTGTCCATAGGGCATGATATACAATCGATCGTCTTATGGGGATGAGGAGGGGAATTTTTCAGAGAAAAGATTGTTTAAGAGAAGTACTATTCTCATGATTTTTACTTTTTCGAATATTATTTAAATTTAGTTTTCGAAGTAATATTTGAAGGCAGAACTCTTTCTCATCCATGCAATTCTTATTAGTCCGTGGATATAAATGAAAATACAATTATCTATTCCCAAAAATTTAAGTTAGCCCACTTTCATAAAAAAGAAATCTACGGATTTGCATGATATTCATGCAATCGCCATGCAGTCTTTTGGTCCCACCCCCTTCAGACATTTCCACATGCCCGGTAAACACTTTTGTTTTTATAAACTAGGTACATGTACAATAAAAATGAAACAAACTTTATAAGAAGGAACGAAATCAAATTCAAGTCAGTAGCAACATACATGTATATCCCTTAGCGTTGAGTATCATTTAAGTGAAATTGTTATAGGTTTCATATGTCATTCCAGAAACTAAAAAGATGTTATCTGCTAAAAAGAGATGCCTTAATAGACTCTTCCTTGGCACCTGATCTCACTTCGTGTTTGATATCTAATGTGGTCGAAAAATCACGCTATATAATTTATACTTTCAAAGAGTCATCATTTTTTCAACATTTGAAAAAAAATAATCCGGCCCTAAGGGCGGCGAAATAAAAAAAAAAATGCCGGCTATTAAAATTGTTGAAAAAAATTTCCGGTGGCAAAAGTCGTCCCCTCAATAAAAATCAAATGGTTGCTCCCTTACAGAGTTGTTCTACCAATTTTGTGTTGTACCAATCAGTCAACAAATGTGGCCACCGAGGGCTCTGAATGGCTGACGCATTTTCGACTTCTCTGCAAGCTCTGCAAAGAATTTCACGAGAAACCTTACAGGAAGCAAATTCTTAATAAGGAACTATACCAATTTCAATTTGTTTTGTTTTTGTTTTTTTTTATGCCGATCAGTCAACAAATATGGCCGCCGAGGGCCCTGATTGGCTGACACATTTTCGACTTCTCTGCGACCGCTACACAGAATTTCACAAATCAAGTGAAAATCAACAAAGGAAATAAGTACTCAAGGTACTCTACCAATGTTTTTTTTACCATACCATAAAATAACCATATAAAATATGATTGTCCTTACGTGTTATAAAAAATAACAACATGATATTCATATTCAACCATCTATTTGACAAACATTGTTCTTAAGACAGCCGTGGCGTTCCATTTAATATGGCTATACAGTGTAAAGGTTATTATGTCCAAAAATGCAACGGAAGACGTAGCAGGATGGATATGATGCTACAGGACCCACGCTTTAGAAAAGTCAAGACATTTTGATACCAGGAAAATTTCCGAATGCGTTGATGATACGACAAACCGAAGTTGATCGAATTTGGCTACATACGAAAATGAACACGAAACACAGAAGAAAATAAGAAAAAGCTAAATCAATAAATCTCCTGACTAAACGATCAAGTCGCAAATAAACGCAAATATGACGTATGAGCAGCGAATCTACGGCGTTTGTCTTTCAGCATGCATAAACAAGTATTTGCTTTCGGCTCCGATTTTTCAGCTTAGACAGGATGGAGTGACAACCTATCACCGAGTATAAAAAGCGTTGTGAGGCTTTACTGTGCTTTCAACTTTATTGTCCACAAGCATTATAATACATGCACCACAGTGACTATGATTGATCGATGTCCTTCACATTTTATTCATCCTTATTTTTATCACAATTATGAGGAAGGAGAAAACTCAACGGATGCGGTGAAAAAAGAGAGAACATGTCTACCATGTAATTTTTTTATATCAAGCGGCGGTCTAAGAAAAAAAAAGGGCCGTGGATTATGCATGTAATGATGTTACACGTCTTCAACTTCATAGCATCATTTAAGAACAGATAAATTTGCAGCATAGACCAGAAATGCGCGTTTCGGGTACTGCCTCCTTGTCAGTGATGAGATAACTAGTAAGCGTTTTTATTTCATGCATTGTTCATCATAATGCAATTTTCTGGGGAAAAACTCAATATTCATTGTCAAAGTTTTCCACCTATGATCTAAATGATATGTACCGCAATACATGTATCGATTCGTTACCTATAGTTCTCATGAGCAACATATAATGCTACGTCTTTTGGTATTTTTGGGCATGGCCTTCACAGTCTTTTGTCATATTTCATTGTTAAGATTGAGGATCACTTACGAGGATTAAGTACCCAAAAACGTGCATGTCTGGTCCATTTTGCAAATGTATCTGTTCTTAAACTACGCTTTGAATCAGAAGACATGACTTTTGTAATATAACCTCCATTGATTTTTCTCTACAGATGTTGAACATTGGTGGAAAAATGTTACGTGGTTTGTTTCTCCTCACGCAGTTTGTGCTTTCCAGAGCAGGTAAATTCACATTCTGATCAAAACATGACTGTTCTGCTTTAATAATAAATAAATAAAAAATTGCCACCACTCGATTTTAAAAAGATATACAAGAGAGAGAGAGAGAGAGAGAGAGAGAGAGAGAGAGAGAGAGAGAGAGGTATACTTATCTTTTTTGTTGTAATCTCTTGGCAGTCCTGTCAGCATAGTACTGTATATCTGGGTCCTCTAGGACGTGTCAAGAAAGGGCAAGAAGGGCTGAAAATACAAACATAATATTGAATACATTATATCCATTAATGTTTATATACACGTTTAAACAAAGTACATATAGTAACAAAAAAGAATATCAAATGCTCTTATATTTAATTAGATAGCTTACCTTCTAAAAGAATCCAATATCTCTACTCTGTATTCGATGTATACGTATACATGTGAAACCACGCCGTCCGAAAGTCTGCACTTCACGTGAATCACTTTTTGACCCTAATCGATCCATAGTGTTACGGTTATAATGAGGCCCTCGAAGGGGGTATTTGATATTCACAAGAATTAGTTACGAATGGATATTTTCCTATAGTTATACATATATTTACGACAATATTATTTCTATATACCAGTATATTTCAATATGCAAAATTAATAATTCAAAGGCACTAGTTATACATTTATACGTACTCATTTTTATTGGTAATCAAGGATAAGTACTTTTGCATTGTTTTGACTGATAAAAAAGTAACGCATCATTTTAAAACATTTCATCCCAAGAATACGGAAGTGTTTTAGTGTTTCAACTTATTTAAATAACATATAAAAAAATATAATTTATTCGGTCATGTTTATAATAAAGCTCCTTGTGCCTACCCTCAAACGATTTTTGGCCATATTTTTAAAATTAAAAATGAAATTAAGAAATTAAAAGTCTGTATTGTAGATGGCGGCTGAAAAATTCACTTTGGCTTTATTTAAACTGTTTCACAGGAAGTACCACTGACGAGGATTCAATATCCGAAACACGTGTCTAGTACAATAAAATTGGTACATGTTGTACTATAAAACTTATTTTTCAATATGTACAATCAGACAACTTCATACCAAAGTCATATAATCGTTCTCTCAACTCCCTACGCTGTGAACTCCTGCACGTCTGTGATTTTAGGTCTTTTTATTAGTATGATAAAATGCCCTCGTGTTCTTTACAGGCTACATTTTCCATTGAATGATTCTATGATTCATTTTTGTTCCCTGACTTTACAGATTTTTCTTATTTGATAAAATTTCATCAAAATCAATCAATTCAAAAAGGAAATACATTTTTACATATAGAGCATATGATGCAATCAGAAGAAAAGATGCAAATTAGATTGATGGAACAACTAAATTTGCGATTGAGTCAATTATACACATTACAAAAACAAAACGATGTAGAAAGAACACTTGCTTGAATCAGTGTTGAAAATCAGAGCTTCATTATCTCGCTTAAAACATTTGCATAAGAATCGAGGGATAGAGTATTTTTCACATTTTTTAATCCCAAAGCGACATGAAGAGACAATGTTACACATTTGTCAAAGTCATGATAAAAAAAAACCAGAAAAAAAAGACGTACGGATCCCAGTTCCGACAAAGGACTTAATATTTATGTCACCCATTCACATCTGGCTAGTACTATAATTATCTTTACCAAATATACTTCTTATATAATTTTATAGGAACATCATGAATTAGTATGTATTTCAATGTGTCATAATCGGGTATCCATACATACTCTGATCACAACACATCGATTTGAAATATTTTCAATTAAAATATCCATTTATTCATCCAATAAGTGCGTTGAGAAAATTATTAAGAAAATGCATCAGAAATACTGGCCATATTTTTTTAATTTGCGTCATTAGAAAAATGCAGTGTCAGGGCCTTCGGAAATTACTTTAGGTATTTCTTTAGGTATTACTTTAGGTATTTCACAACCTGCATTTTATGGTGACATGATTTAACAAAATAAGAAGGATCAAAGGTAGACAGCATATGTATCAAAAATGCGTCAGAGTCATCAAACGCCTTTTATACCATGGATATGATCCTAATGTCACCAGACGGACACTAAGCTTGCTACTTGACCAATATAAAGTCTTGTACGAGCGCATTCTTAAGACTTGCACTCTGACTGACTGTGACGACGGGACTCCATGACGGGTCCTGTCCAAACCTCCTTAGAGAAGACAGGGCCCCGACCACCTGTCCTCTCTGAATGTCAGTCGGACTCCTCAGGTGATAACATATATGAGCTCGTGTAAACATATGGCCTCTCCCCCACAATAATTAAGCTAATTAATTATTCATATTAATTAGTAACATGTATATTGAAATTGCTAACTTGAGTTTTCTATAGTAAAAGGGGAATCATTATAACTTAATTTCTTGACTTTAAGTTTGAACTTCATATTGAGACAATCAAATTCTAGTTTGTAAATTCTGTAATCTGTTTAATTTGATTCCCACGATGCTGAAAACACTGTAGTAATTTGCACACCTGCAAGTACTTTAGTCTTTGTTTTCCGTACGAGTTAATTGAAAGCTAATTGGAAATCTCCCCGTAAAAGCCATTATTGTTCTGTATTTGGAAGAATCTAATTTGCAAAATGTCTTTTTAATCAAAAACCAATTACTTATTATTTCGTGCAGGTGTTAGCAATTTCCAGTCATCCACATATTTACTCGGCGCATCGTTTTGCCGACCAGTTTTAGTTTTAGTTTTTAACTTTTAGTTTAAGGTGCGCTCTCATACTGCTATGATTAAGATGTTACGATTTAAATAAACTTAGAACTTTTATTCGGACTTTTGTTTATAGTTTTGAAAATGACTGATTAATACACAACGCGAACTACACACCTAACCTGTAGGCCATAGGCTTACAAGTTATATTTGGCGCCGTGACCTAAACGAACTAGGGAAAATATGATTACAAGTTATATTTGATGCCGTGACCTAAACGAATCAGGGAAAAATATGATTACTGCCGTGTCCCAAACGAACCAGTGAAAATTGCCGTAAATGCAGACGATGCACGCCGCGGAACCAGGGTATAACGACTTGAGGATCAACACTACGGTTTAAACGAGTGAGAAAGGTATGGCACATTTACTTTCTCAAAGTACTCTCAGATTGATTGACCATGTATTTTTGTTAAATTCATTTTTTGAATTTTCAAGATTTAGTTTAAAAGGGTTAAAAAAAGTTTTCTCTAAGAATTTTCAATAAAATATGACTGACACAGACGACGAAGTGACATCTCAGATATTCGGGGTGGGCCATGTTTCTCATAGTTTTGATATTGCAAACAATTCAGAAAAGGGTAGATCTCAGGACTCCGATTCCTCTCATAGTAAAGTTTTGAAGTCGTTTAAAATTCCAGAGAATGGCGAGGAAGCCATGAAGTGGATTGCAAATAGAGAATAAGTGTCTTAATTTGTGTTTTGTTACGGGTATGCAACACACAGCAAGTGCATTTATCGTACATGTAATGCGCGTTAGCGCATTTCATGCGATAAATGCACTTGATGTGTTTTGCATACCCGTAACAAAACACAAATTATGACATATATTCTATATATATGCGCCATAGTTGTCTGTTTCATTCTTGTTTCCTGATATAGTTTTTTCTTGGTAAAAGGGTGACGTCAAAATTCATCTCGCCGAGGGTTCAGTTTGCAGGTTAGAACAGCCGTCGCAGCATGTTTCTTTAGATCTTATACATTGTGACGTCACGAGTGTTAATACACGAATTGCAGCACGTTCCTTTCAATAGTAACATCCCAGGGACTTACATTGGCTGTGCATATATATCAAGTTAAGGGTCTTCAAACTGCGATTTCTTTACCTTTACTTCAAGTTGTGAAAACTTTTGAAGGTGATGCCTCTCAATTTAAACAGTGGGTCAAAGATATTGAAAAGTATGCACAAATTGCACGGCTTGACAACACAGACATTCCTAGAATAGTTTTAATGACATGTACTGGTACGGTAGGAGATTTTGTCAAACGTTATTTGGATGAAACTGAGTCATCAGGTGGAACCCCTGATTGGCCCCACCTTAGAAAGTTGATGCAGAAGTCATTGATAATCAACAAGCTATGACCTTACTACGCCAGATAAAACAGACACCTGTTGAAAGTGTCCAATTGTATTCTGAGCGCTTGCTTAAATTAGCCGAAGATGCTTATTCTACTCCTTTTGATGAGAAAGAAAACAAACTGGTTCAGAAACAGTTGGTTGATATTTTCTGTGACGGATTGTGCCATGATTACTTGAGAATGAGGGTTATGAGATTTGATCCACAGAGGTACGAGGAAGCAGTAGAAATTGCAATGAAAGAGCAAAACTTGCGCAAACGTTTTCATTTAAGATCAATTACAAAGAATGAATCTCACACACAGTTAGGTAGTGAAAAATCCCATTTGTCAGATAATCAAAATTTCCTGTCAAATAACCGTGAAAGTAATCTAAACGACCAATTAAGCATGCGCGTAAATGAATGTCAAAACGGCGAGAAGAGTGAAAACACATGTTGCCCGTTAGAAACTCCAGATAAATACTCAGACCTTGAAAATCAGAAATGTTATAAATGTAATTGTGTTGGACATACAGTTTGGGAATGTCCCTTGCGAGTAAACAAACAATGCATGAAAAGCAAAAATGAACTCGATTATTCAGACCCTGAATCAGATGAAAACGAGGAACCCCCTTGTAAACGTAAAATGCCCCTAAAGAAAAATGAAAACTCCCTACCTAAACTTACACCCGTGACTAAAACTCCCATAGAGCGTACAGAAAAGGTCGTCGGACAACACACCCCTCAAAGACAAGGTCAGGATCGGTCAGAAATTCCAGATTGGATAAAATCAGCGGAATGCTGGATTTGTCATATGAAAGGTCACCTTAGACGAAATTGTCCGAATCGTCGGTTTCCGGATAGATACAGGGTATTGAACTATCCCAGTACAAGATATCAAGGTCGAACAAATCGTAGGCAGAACCAGGAAAACTTAAAGGCTCTCTTCAAAAGGAAGCCGTTGAAGAGAGCAGAAATTATTCTAAAACTAAAACCGATCTTGAAAGTAAGAAACCCGTGTTCGATCTAAATTTAGCTGGAAACCCTAGCTCCTGTATTATTAAGATTGGCAATTCGAGATATCGTACTTTGGTAGATACCGGCGCTGAAGTTTCCATTATGAGTAGGAAAATTTTTGAACGATTATCACCGAGACCGAAATTGACGCGAGTAAACAAGAGTTTAAGAGCAGTGAATAGCGAGCCTATCAACCTTGACTTTTTCGATGAACGGACTGCGGATGTCTCAAAATTTCTACGTAGTGGAGACACTAACCAAGAACTTTATCTTAGGACGGGATTGGTTGAAAGAAAATGGAGTGCGTCTTTACTTCGACTTAGGGATGCTAAGAGTAAGAAAAACGTACGTAAAACTCGACGAAGATAACCATATTTGTTCGATTTTAAGGCTACATAAAAAGACAGTTATAAAGCCGCAAACAGCCGTTATATGTCACGTTAAGTTACAGAAAGGCTTCCAATTATCCGATTCTAGACTTCTAGAGGTCACGAACTTTGAACCCGGATGTATCATGGATGAACCTGGTCTAACACTGAAGGAGTCCGTGAACAGAGTCAAGTCACCTTTTAAGGTACCCGTTTTAATTGTCAACGAGACAAACAAGTGCTACCGACTGCGCAGAGGAAGCGTAGTAGGAAGGGCACGACCTTTGACCCCTCAAGATGTCTCCTCATTGGACGAGGAAGAACCAATGGAAATCGATGAACCTAAGGCTGAGAGGTCAGACTTGGAGGATCTATCTGTACCTGAAAATAGACGTCCTGACATCGTCAAGTTACTAAAGAAAAACAAGGATCTAATAGCAAAGAGTGACTCAGATCTTGGAGGAACAAGGACAGTGCAGATGAAAATAGAAACAGGAAACCACCCTCCGATCAAGAATAGACCATACCGGACGCCATTGAATAAACGAAAAATCATTGACAAGGCCTTAGACGAAATGTTAGAAGCTAAGGTAGTTCAAAGGTCACAATCTGCATTGTCATTTCCCTTAGTTGTTGCAAAGAAAAAGGATGGTAGTGACAGAATGTGTGTCGACTTTAGAACTCTCAACAAGATCGTAAAACCGATTTCTTTTCCCCTACCATTGATTGATGACATCTTATCTCTAATAGGGAATGCAAAATATTTTACAACGCTAGACTTGAGACACGGTTATTGGCAAGTAACGTTGGATGAAAGTAGCAAGGAAAAGACCGCATTTGCCTGTCATAGAGGACGTTTTGAATTCAACAGGATGCCATTTGGCCTGAGTAATGCTCCCGCTGTATTCCAGGAACTTATGAATATCGTCCTACAAGGATGTGAGGGATTCGCAATGGCATACTTAGATGACATACTGATCTTCACCAAGGACGACCCCATGGAACACGTGCGACACATACAGGAAGTATTCAACAGACTAAGACAACACAACCTTAAGCTCAAACTCAAGAAATGCGCTTTCTTCAAAGAGGAAACGGAATACCTAGGATTTGTAATCAACAAGGATGGAATAGCTCCAGATACTAAGAAAGTGGAAGCCATTAAGGACTTACCTGCTCCCAAGAATGTAAGAGAAATCCGTGGATTCATCGGAATGTGCAGCTACTATCGAAGATTTGTACCAAATTTCTCAAAGATAGCGGTGCCTCTCATAAATTTAACCAAGAAATATGCAAGATTCAAATGGACCGTTGAATGCCAAAATGCTTTCGATGACAAATATGGATAATGACCATATCCCTGTATACAGCACAAAATCGATAATTCAAAAATCAGAAACCGAAGGCATACAAAATCAGGACAAAACAGGAACCAAAGCAAACAAACAAAAACCTCCACCATATGAAAAGAAGCGAACTCCCGATAGGGGAGTGAGACCAGGTGCCCAGGAAGAGTAAGCATCTCCTGCTTGCATGCAACACCCGTCGCTTCAATTCGGTAGAACTGTCACATCCGGTTACTTCCATTTTGGAAGATATAGAGTACAATCTTTGGTTGGATGGTTCAAATGGTCTATGACAGAATATCATCTACCATTCTGGAGAGTGGAACATCATAGTGTATGACGAGTTCCCCATATCGACCGTAGAACTTCCTCAGTGACGATGTTAGTCGGTTACAAATATATCCCTGACTGAGAAGCTTATCTGAAAGACGCCTAGCTCTCAGAACAAAATCCGTATATTTGGTACTTGCTCTGGCATAGCGTATCAACTGAGATATGAACACACCATAAGCAGGCGATGAAGGAATGTTGCTACTCAGAAAAGGAAAGTTTGTAATGCTGAAATTTTGTAATGCTGAAACTGTGATTTCCTGAAAGACAGCCTCACAGTAGTACCCCTCCTGGCATACCCAGACACCAACAAACCATATGTTTTATATACAGACGCAAGTAACAATTGTGTAGGTGCGTGTCTCACTCAAGAAACTGACGAGGGAGAAGAAAAACCAATTTACTTCCTGTCTCACAAACTTAGCCATACACAGACAAAATGGTCAACTATAGAAAAAGAAGCATTTGCCATTCATTATGCACTGCAGAAGTTAGATCACTATTTACACGGAGCACAATTCACAATCAAGACGGACCACAAACCTTTGAAGTATCTGTTAGACTCACCAATGCAAAACAAGAAAATACAGCTTTGGGCTCTGAGCATCGCTGGGTACAATTGTAAAATCGAGTATGTCAAAGGCGAGGATAATCACTGTGCAGATCTATTATCCCGGATTCCACACCCTAAGACATCACAAAGGTCTAAGAAATCCGACAATGAACCTGATATCGACGATAGGACTTTTGAGATTGGAGTCATAAACTCAAACGAGTTTAATCCTAGAGACTTTGCCAATTGTCACGTTGAAGACCACAACGAGGTGACCAAAGCTATCTCAGATTTACCTGAGGAGTTTAACCTGAAAGAGGAGCAAGAACAAGACCAAGACGTTGTCAAGCTGAAGAACAGATTAAGGAAAGGAACAGCTACAAAAGCTGAACAGACGCACTATTTTGAAGACAAAAAAGAGGGACTATTTTACTACCTTTCCCAACCTGACTCAGAGGATCCAAGGCTAAGACTGTATATACCTCAAGAGATGGAGACAGTCGTCCCCAGACAGTATCATGATCAACTCGGACACATGGCAGTAGACAAGACGTACGATTCCATTCGTCTAAAGTACTTCTTTCCAAATATCTACAAGAAAATACACGCCTACATCGAGGAATGTGTCACATGTCAGACAAGGAGCTCAAGGAAATCAAAACCGCCTCTCAAGGAAACCGAGGTACCCCCTTATCCTTTCGCAAAGATTGGACTGGATCTATCAGGACCATATCCGACGACATTATCTGGCAATAAATACATAGTTTCCTTCATAGACGTTTATTCCGGGTGGCCAGAGGCATTTCCCGTGCCATACAAGTCAGCAGATCGAATTGTACATCTGATTTTGGAAGAAATATTCCCAAGATTTGGTTGTCCGCTCGAGATTGTATCAGACAACGGAACAGAAAACGTCAATAGGAAAGTACAGGAAACTTTGGATACTATGAACATACATCACATCAAAACCTCATATTACAGTCCCCAAGCAAACGGAAAGGTTGAGAGATTCCACAGAACTCTTCATGATGTCATGTCCAAACAAATTCAGGAAGACGTTCAAACCTGGGACTTGTACTTGAATCAGACGCTAGCTGCCATTAGGTTTCATGTAAACGAGTCATCAAAATTTTCTCCGTACTTCCTGCTGTACAACAGAGACGTAGTACTTCCTTTGGACACCATTTTGAAGCCAAGACGTAGATATGTGGGTGAAGACCAACACAAAGTAGCTCTTCAACAACAGCATAAAGCTTTTACATTAGTTCACAGGAACATGAAAGAAGCGAAAAAGAAGCAGAAAAAGTACGCAGACAAAAATTGCAAGGAAGAAAATTTCCAGGTAGGAGACCCGGTGTATTTGCGGAACCACAGAAGGGATAGCAAACTTGATGTGAAGTGGCAACCTTACTATCGGATTATCGATCAAACGGGACCACTTTCGTTCATTGTGAAAAATCAGCTTGATGGCAATACTACAAAGGCACATGCTCGACATTTAAGGCCAGCGAAGATTGACGAATGGAAAATTCCGAGAGATTCTGAAGGAAACATCCTACGTAAAACGACGTATGTAATCCCACCGGAACAAACAGACAGTGATGACGAGGAATCTGAACCTCAAGCTATCGCAATACGACACAGAATCCAAGAAAGGGATGGTTCGTCTGACGAAGATGATATTCCACTAATGGAGCTTCGGAGACGATTAAGGACTCGTGCTATGCCCGTGACACGTACGGACATGGACGAAAACACGACAATAAGTTCAGATCCTCCAACATTAAGCCTACCGCTGACTCCCGAAGAGAATCGTGAGGAGGAACAGATGGAAATTGATGCCATTTCGGAGAAACCGGACACGAGTTTCTTACAATCTACAAAGGCTTCCCAACATAAAATTGTTGAAAATACCCCATCCTTCGATCCCCAGCTGTTAATGAAAAACCTTTTTGCGATGACAAAATACATGACTTCTCAAAATCTTAATATATCTGCATAATAGACGATAAACAAGAAAAAAGGAAATTAAGGTCGAAAAAGTACGATAAAAAAAGCCCTATTTTTTATTCAAAGAAAGGGAGGAGAATGGAAACGATAATAAAAAAAAAATAAAAATAATAAACGTACTACAAGTTATTATAAATTTGAATAACACATAAAACAGTATGTAAATTAATACAATAAAGAGATGGAATCTGAAATAATGATAAAAATAATACAAAATCCCTGGATAATTCACTGTAAGTGTAAAGATGTACTCTTACAGATTTACTCTTTGTTTGTAGTTTCTAACTGGATTTTGCTGGTTTGGCGCAGGATTAATCATAATTGACCTTCATTTGGGTATTCATGTTACAGTTCTCACCCCTCAGCCAATGAGCGCTAATGATATTGACCTTTGTTGCCCTTTCCCCTGTGTTGGAATTTCATTGACGGTCTATAGTTTCTTATCGGCTGCAGATGTGTAGTATCAATGAGTAATCACTACGCTGAGACATTTACGTTTGACTAGCGACATACATAGACAATGTATTTCATTTCATTTCAAAAAAAGTTTTAATTGCTTCACTTTTATAACTTAAATTTTTGTATTACTTTTTAGAAAATATATTCAGAAGCCTGCATTTTTCATATGTATAAAGTCATAAGTATAATTTTACAAAGTTTTCAAAATGAAATTTTCTTTTTCTAAACATTGATAAAAGTATCATTTTGGAAATCATTTATTCAGTTTTGGTACAGGCATCTAAATCATTTTTGTAAATTCAAAATTATGGTCAATTAGAGGTACAGAGAAAATCCGGTGTCATAAACTACCTGTAACCAGAGACAGTGATGTGAAACTTATCAGTGTAATAATGATGCAGACTTTATACTTTTATCGCTGGGAGAAGACGACGATACGAGATAAATAGTAAAGTTCCAGATGTGCAGTTTACCCTTGAACTTTAATTAGCTCCTCAGTTATTGGAATAGCCTGTTGTGTGATACGAGAGACAAATAAGCGTGCAGGTTTATCAACAAGACATTAAATCAAATCAGACGGTAGCAGAAAAGAAGTCCGAAGCAGTGACGTCAGGTATCTCTGTGCACGATGTTATCCGTGTGGCCGGATGTCAAACCAGCCCGTCACTATACAAAAAGGAACATTATTTCGCAAATTATATGACAGAGTGAAATCTGTCATAGCGAAACTGAAGATTGCAGAATCATATTGAACATTTTGAACTTAATGACATGCTTGTTCGACGCTTTAAATGAGAGCAATGAATACCCCGTCGCTTTTCTGGGTGCATGGCGTCATCCAGATTACGGGAAGATCTTGGTAACGTCACTAACACCAAGATCCGTCAAAGCAGGGTCCAGATGGAAGATAAACTCCAAATTTCGGATGGAGGAAGAAGACGAAATAGATGACGATTCGATGATTATTGGTTTACCAAACCAAGTAGACAACAAAGAGGTCCGAATCATTCGTTATACTCCACGGAGGTTACAAAGTTCACGAAGAAGGACCGTAGACGTACGGAACCAAAACCAAGATGAACGGCCGTACAAAGTTAAAGAAGTGAATTAAACCGGTGTTGTGTTTTAGTGAAAAAAGCAGAGTAAATGTTTAATACTAAATATATGTATTATCATTTATGCTCCTTATTCATGTTTAATATTGATAATTGCTTATTATATATAATGAATGTTTAGGTACGTATATTGGCCTTGGAAAATGTATTTCTTTTGTAGGTGATTGACAGTGAACATTCATAATTAGATGAAAATCGGGTCACTCTTTAAGAACAATGAAAAAGAACTCGATATGCAAAGACTTTAATTTCATGTGCTTTAACTTGATCTAATTAATCAGAGTGAACCCAGATGATATTTCATTGAGTTATGCATTATTGTGGTGTCAAGGCCATGCGTTTAGAAAATAACCAAGTATTATAACAGATTCACACAAAGTTTTGGATGGTAAATGAAATTTATCTTAAAGTTCAGAATAGCAATTGAAATCCAAACAATTTGAATCTTGGTTATTTTCTTAAGTGGGGGAGTATTGTAAACATATGGCCTCTCCCCCACAATAATTAAGCTAATTAATTATTCATATTAATTAGTAACATGTATATTGAAATTGCTAACTTGAGTTTTCTATAGTAAAAGGGGAATCATTATAACTTAATTTCTTGACTTTAAGTTTGAACTTCATATTGAGACAATCAAATTCTAGTTTGTAAATTCTGTAATCTGTTTAATTTGATTCCCACGATGCTGAAAACACTGTAGTAATTTGCACACCTGCAAGTACTTTAGTCTTTGTTTTCCGTACGAGTTAATTGAAAGCTAATTGGAAATCTCCCCGTAAAAGCCATTATTGTTCTGTATTTGGAAGAATCTAATTTGCAAAATGTCTTTTTAATCAAAAACCAATTACTTATTATTTCGTGCAGGTGTTAGCAATTTCCAGTCATCCACATATATACTCGGCGCATCGTTTTGCCGACCAGTTTTAGTTTTAGTTTTAACTTTTAGTTTAAGGTGCGCTCTCATACTGCTATGATTAAGATGTTACGATTTAAATAAACTTAGAACTTTTATTCGGACTTCTGTTTATAGTTTTGAAAATGACTGATTAATACACAACGCGAACTACACACCTAACCTGTAGGCCATAGGCTTACACTCGCTACATCCGGCAGAGCACGGACTGTATTGCGCACGTCCTCTTTTTATATCCATTTACATATTCATCTGTGTTGCTTGGACCCCTGTGTTTTACGGTCGTGTTTGTGTGTGGTCATCTAACAGAGAGGAGGTTGTTTTACACCATAATTGTGCGTTCTTCGAGACCTCTGGGAAATCGGAATAGTGGGAGGGTTGTGCGCACGTAATCCAGGATAACCACACCGTCTGCTATTTACGTGGCAGATGGCCGTCCTAAGTCGGCAACGGTTGCCCATTGGTCTCGTTGGTTTATGTGTAGTCTTTTAAGTTTCATGTTTCTGTGTTGTGAGTTGGTATTCCTTGTCCCTTTTGCGTCTCTTTCTGTGGGTATCTGTTCTGTGTTTTTTGCATGGGTGTTTTGGGATTTTGCTGTGGGTGCTGCAACCTAGTGTTGTTGGAGATCCCCTCCTTTCTTTCGGAAAGAAAGTTTATTCATATTGCTCAGGCATTTGCATAAAAATACCTGATTACTTAAAAAGATGAAATATCCTTCCTCGAAACAATTGAGAATCATATTTTACGACAATCTCTTCTTGAAAGTAGGAATTCCAGTATTCAGTTTTTCAGACCAAGTTCACGCCTGTGTAAGGTACATGTATATCAATTTAACCCTGAAGACAACCTACTTTTAAATATGATCACTCCACTATTGTTAATGGTAGAGCTCATACTAATGATAGTCGGCTGGGAACATCTTGTTTCACAATCTATATCAATTTACAGAATTCCAAGTTGCAACAGGCAAACCTGCAACACAAAGTTCAACACTTTCACATTTCGTTGCAAGCAGAGCAGTCGATGGAGATAAAGGAAACTATGAGATGCATGGTTGTAGTCATACTGCACACTGTAGGACGACGGCATGGTGGCGTGTAGATTTGGAGAGACATTATTCCATTCGGAGAATAATTATTTATCCTCGCCCACGAAATAGTATGTATGTCTTTGGTAACAAAAGTGTATCTTAAAACTGTTGAAATTGCATTTCCTTATCTAATAAGGATTCTCTATAAGGAGAATTAAAACAAATTATACCGATATATTCGAACCACGGTTCCCAATGTAACGAGATCTATCTTTTAAACAATACTATAGACATCATTTCAGGGAAAGGGCTTATATAATGGTGTGTAAACTTGCGCCCAATCCCATTTCTATGATATGGAAATAATATATGTTTAAACTAAAATATCATGCGGCTTTTGCAATGGAAACAATAGGTAAACTTATGGTCAAAAATCTTTTTGTTGTCAGTTCAACTCTGAAAAAGAGAACTACTTTCTTGGAGGGGGATACGGTAATTGTTCATATTAAGTTAATATATGCAAAAATTATGCAAAAATAAGGTGTTTTTCTAGTGCAATATTTTGCCTGATCTTGATCTTTGAAGGTGGAAAAGCACAATTTTACACAGGTTTTAGGTAATGGTAATTTACTCATCATATAGACACATGGTATAAACTGATTATTCTAATACTAATTTCCTAGAACTATTGAAACAGTGTCTTCACATCTTTGAAATTCTAAATTCTTGATAAGTATTTGATAAAAAAGGAACGAAATCTGAAGATTGTTTTTCTTATATTCATGAACTTTCATAATTAACATGACATATGAAAATATTCAAATGAAATTTTATTAAAATTGATAACAAAAATTTGAAAAAAAAATCAAGATAGTTTGCAACATTTGATTCTCAAAGTAGAAAAAGAAGGGAGGAGATCTCCAACAAGACCCCGTTGCAGCATCAACAGTAAAACACCAAAACACCCGATGCAAAAACACGAAAGACGAGTACAGCACGAGACGGAAAAGAGACACACGACATGTAAACATCAAACACAAAAGACTACATATAAACCGACGAGACCTATGGGTAACCGGTGCCGACTTTGGACGGCCATCTGTCACGCAAGTAGCAAATGGTGTGGTTATCCTGGATTACGTGCGCACAACCCTCTCACTTCTCCAATTACCCAGAGGTCTCGAAGAACGTACAATTGTGGTGTAAAACAACCTCCTCACTGTAAGATGACATCACACAAACAAGACCGCAAAACGCAGAGGCCCAGAGACACAGATGAATATGTAAATGGATATAAAAAGAGGGCATGCGTAATACAGTCCGTGCTCTGCCGGCTGTAGCGAGCTCATGTATGTAATCACACGAGGAGTCCGACTGACATTCAGAGAGGACAGGTAGAAATAACCTTGATCATCAAGTCAATGACCTTGAACATTTTAATTGTTATTAGGTAAATGTGTCATATCTAATCATGTATACAGATTTACAAACATACGTTACTCTAAAGAGGAATAAAATCAATTTCAAGGATAATACGAAACAAACAAAAAGATCGAACTTTGCCTTGGCAACGGTATTTGATGACAGAGTTAAGGTAATTCTCTTCATTTGCCCACTCAAATTTTTTCGTTTATTTTATTTGCCAATAAACATACATTTAATTTTATGAAAATCAATGGTCTCCTGTTGGTGCGTTTTTCGGTATTTAGGACTGAAAATTGCCAAACAGATACATTGTACTAAATTGGCCTTTATTTTCAGACCTATATTTTGCTTTATTTTAACAGAATTTGGATTAATACAATATATATCAGATAACTAAGTGTACGAATGTAAACGTCTTCATATTGAATAGCATCATTTAAGAACAGATAAACTGGCAACTTGGACCAGACATGCACGTTTCGGGTATTTAACCCTCGTCAGTGATCCTCAAATCTAAACAATGAAATATGCCAAAAATGTATGAAAGTTACTATGTCGAAAAAGGGTAAGGAAGTGGAGGCCAGGAAAAACAAAGTGTGTAAAAATAAACAAGCTGTTACAGTGGTATCCTTGTCAATGCAGTATCTGAACCTTGCTTATTTCATGGTCTCAAAAGTGCTTTAAATAATTTGACCTTGTTATCATGGCAAAGAGAGGTCACATTAAACCGATTATCTATTTTTATCGTCAGTACTTTATACATGTATATACACATTAATGCTGTGCCGATTATGGCCGACGTCGGCGACATCGTCGCAAGACCCTTCCGATTACGATAATCGATTTTGATTTTGATAATCGATTATATTCAGGAAATTTAAAACATTATAAAAATAAAATATTTGCATAATTTAACCGTTATTTTGCTAGAATAATACGGGTGTGTTCCAACGATATACCTTCATAAAGAAATCCCAAACCATTTTTTCCTGCACCAGACACGTGTTTCGAATATTAAATTCTCATCAGTGATGCTTCCAGTGGAGCCACCATAATTCATTTCAGTAGCACCCTCTTATTGTCTTGAATTTAGATTTGTACATTTACTTTACAGAGGGTTCAACTGATACATA
This sequence comes from Pinctada fucata, assembly GCA_028142955.1. Classification (NCBI taxonomy): domain Eukaryota; kingdom Metazoa; phylum Mollusca; class Bivalvia; order Pterioida; family Pteriidae; genus Pinctada; species Pinctada fucata. Next base: position 50,133,132 of record AP027103.1, on the reverse strand, counting down.
CTCATCTGAAATACTTTGCCGATGTTCCGTAAAACTTGTTGTCAAAAATTAAGTTATGTACAAAACATGAACCATTTTACAATTTTGAAGTATATTATAAGAATCCGATTATAATCGATAATCGATCGAAAGGTCGATCCAATTAATCGATTTTGATTACCACATTCGATTCCCAATACTTATACTTATAATGTCGAAAATCATCAACATCCGTGACATGCAATGGCTATTAAATAGTATACCTACATATCAAAGAAAGGAGATCTTCCTCCTGACTCGGTTGCAGCACCCAGGGCAAAACACCATATGTAAAACAAGAGACGCAAAAGAGACATAAGACAATGAAACATAAAAGACTACACTTAAACCAAGAAATCCAATGAACAATCGGTGCCTACATAGAACGGCCATATGCCACGCAAGTAGCAAATTGTGTGTTTATTTGGATAACGCGCACACAATCCACTCACGATTCCAGTTATTCAAAGGTTTCGAAGAACACACAATTATAGTGTAAAATAACAAGACAGTAAAAAACGTACAGAGCCAAGGAACACAGATGAACATGTAAATAAATAAAAGGGGAGGGGGTGACGTACAGAATAGAGTCATTGCTTTGCGGGCTGTAGCAAGATTATGCATGTTATCAGCCGAGGAGTCCGATCGACATTCAGAGAGGACAGGTGGTCAGGGCCATCCTTCCAATGCTATTTTGAACATAGATTTTATTTTGATATGCTACTGATTCGAACCGAATCTTTGCATAATGTTTAAATCATTGTCGTGGAAATATCCCTATTATGTTTCTTATTCTTTTTCGTGATGGTGGTCCCACGTTTCCACTGTGTTATTATTTTTCAATAACAGATTAGTAATCGTTATCATGTTTGATATGCTTTTGAATGAAATGGAATTTCATCTTTTTGATCTATAGTGCACATCTAATTACTATATTTATAAGGTATGTTTTCTTATTTTAAAGTCTGATACAAAGACCAATGGACAATCCCCCTCCCCAAGTGTTTTAATATGTCAGCGAGAAAAATCAGGAGACAGGAAGGGATCTCCAACAAAAACAAGTTGCGGCATCCATAGCAAATATCCAAAACATCCAATGCAAAAACACAAAGCAGGCAACCGCTGAATGAAACCAACTCACACACATAACTGACTTCCCTTTCAAGAGTAGCAACATTACGTCTTCTCCTGAGTATGGTTGGTTTCTCAACTGATACGGTACTCCAGTGCATGTTCCACCTATGAATATTTCATTATTAGAGCCGGGCAGCTTGCAAGTAAGTGCTCTCTGTAAAATAAATGCAGAAATTAAAATTCTAAAAATAACACAAGAGGGTGCTAGCGAAATTAATTTTGGCTGCTTATTAAAAGGACTTCTGCTGGAAGCATCACCGGTGAGAATTTGATATTCGAAGCACGTGTCTGGTGCATGAAAATTGGTATAGAGTTGGAACCGTTCCGAATTATTGTTCAGGGTTATATCACACAATGGCTGAACTTATCATTGAGGAAGTTCTTCGGTCGCTACATGGATATAATAAAACATATCAGATCCCCCTTTCCAGAATGATCAGTGATATTCTGCATTGTGATTGAATGGCTGTCATCATCACCGCAGGAGAGATACTTATGTGATATGTACATCAAAATGTACATCGAGACAATCACGGAATTTGACGGATTTCACTGGAGCTGTTGCGACGGGTGTTGCATGCAATTAGGAGATGCTGACTTCCCCGGGCACCTGTTCTCACTTCGGAATGTTGTTCATTCCGGGGTTCGCAACCGTTCCGATGAGAATTCTCACCATTTTGCTTTGCCTTCTGGACTTTGAGACTGAATAACTATTAGGTAATTCTTTGGTGTTTACCATAGAAACATGTTACACAAAAGACCACACATAACCTAACGAGACCAACTCACACCATAGAAGAAAAAAAGAGGAAAAAAAAAGACCACACGAAATAGAACGAAAAAGTTTAAACTCCCCCTTCGGTCCTACATATACATACTTAGATACTTGAATGATATATAAATTGATCTTTTGTTCGTCGGATCTTCCGCTTCCATTTTTCTCTAATTATTACTTTTTTTTATGAAAATATTTTTTTCATGAAAATACATTTTATAGACCTTTTCACGCGCCTTGAATATTTATATTTTTCTATCCCATCATGCATCGTGTTCGCGCATGCGCAATACTGTGTAGGGCGAGAACCATGTATTTCTTATACAGCTATGTAAACAAACATCGCCGATTTATGCAAATAGCGCGAATGACATGCGTTAAACTGAATAAAAATATGTTCTTTATGTCTTAATTAACTAATTCTGATCGCCTTCTGTTGTGATTTTTTATGTAAAAGTAGAAAAACAGCTGAATTTCAGGTGTAAATTTCCCTTGCATAGAGATACGACGACCCGAAATCTGGATCCCTTTCGACTTTGTGACAAGCGTTATACTTCTAGGAAGTCAGTGAAAACATTTTAGAAATACAATAGAATGTGAAATAAAAATCATTTATCTATTTAGAAAATAGGAGTTCTACTTGTTAAATATGGTATTTTCGTAGAAAAGTTACCTGACCAGGCGGAGCTACTTAATCAAGCGAATGAGACAGTCAAATAAGTTTTAGTATAGATAGACTATGAATTACATACATTAGTAATTAGACTAAAAAACTCATTACGTAACCTGCAATTTTTACACATTATATCACCTGGCCAGAAGTATACTCTTTTGATGACTTAGGTGAAAATAAGCCCCGCCCGGTCAGTTCAGTTTAATACCCCGACGCTCAAGCTATGTTTACCTGCGATTGTTGACCGACAGTCATCAGAGCCATTAATTAATAAACACAAAATCAAAATCGGTTAGAACTGGTTATTTCCACAACAGCAGGCAACTGTTTGAAAAAAAATATATATATATTCATATATCTAAATAATAACGAAGACTTATCTTGCATTGTTTACAAGTCATTGATTAAAAGTTTTTCTCGCTGGGGAATGTGATATTTTCTCACTATTTCCAATTCTACAGCTTCTTTTACCATTTTGAAGAAATAAAACTTCAAACATGAATATTCATTGTACGTCATCGCACACTTATAAAACGGCATCAACGAAGAACATCATCATGTTTCAATAGGAATTCAAACCGGGGTTCGGCGGCGTAAGAATGTCTGTTTTCGGAATAATAAAGAGATGGTGGAAGTTAAGGAATTATTGTAATTTGTTTGTTTGTTTGTTTGTTTGTTTGTTTTTTTTTTCTTTTGTTTTTTTTTTTCTTTTTTGTTTTTTTTTTTTTTTTCGGAAGATCGAACTTATTACCCTTCCCGTTTTATGCCTAAAATAATACTGTGCTCTGGTTCGAAAGAGACGATTGATTAAAAGTGGAACCTTCAAGTTATTATGACTATTATACAAATGTTTTGGAGAAAATATGAATTAAGAATATCAAAGCAAAGAGGTAGCTGTACGGTAACCCCCCCCCCCCCCCCCAAAAAAAAAATTATGGCAGCATAAAGGTCCCAGAGGAGTTTTGGAAATTCTTTGTAAGAAATGAAATTTAAGTTATCTAAAGCTTAGTAAAACTTAAAGATAGTAAACGAAAAATTCGATTATATACGTATAAGTACACAGTTAATTCTCAATTTTATTATATAATTTTTTTTATTAAATTCGCACATAAAGACCGTAGAATTATCATCCAACTAGGCAGATTTCTTTATACCTCTACTAATTCTTCAATTAAAAACAAATTTATCTAAAATACACAATGTTTGGCGCCTTGAACTTGACCATTTGTAAAAACGACATGAATGCTAAGAGAAATCCATCATTCATTGCAAATTATTTACATTCCGTCGGGTGCATGCGTGTTTCACAAACACGTTTTTGATTTTTTCACGTTTTCTTCATTGTATTAAGATTTTCGTTAATCTATTTTTTAAGAATCCCTCTTTGATTCCTTTATTTTTTTTAAGTGAGCTTTTTTAATATGACACAATCCTTGAATCTTAAAAAAAAAGAAGAAGGCAAAAAAATTGTATCGATATAGAGAAAAAGTCCCGATTAAAACTTGCCGTGTGCAATGAGAATGTACAATAAAAATTCACGTTGACCTCAGTTAAATCAGGTTATTTAGATTAAACGTACTCTATGCTATTACGTTATTTTTTAAAGATTATTAATTAATATTAAATTTTTTCTCTCCCCCTATCTTTGAAATGACCGCAGGGCGATAACACGCTCTGAGTGATGACTTTCACACCTAGCAGGTACCGACAATTACGTTACCTGCATGGTTACAACGGTTTATTAATTGGGATGTTACTTTTAAATTGCCGGATTAGCAATATAGTTTCAATGGTTTACCCGGCCCTATGGAATCTCGTTATTAGGTTCGACCATGAAAATTGGATTATTTAAAATATTTAGCAGAGTAAAAATCATCAAGTTATCTAATCTATAAATTATAAAATCCATAAAAATCATACTTCAACTATAAATTAGAAAAAAATTACAATTTATGAAGTGATTCGAGCTTTCTCGTGTTTGTTTACAGTGCACAGCGCTTTGTTTACATTGAACTGGGGGCAAGTTTTGCCCCCCACGATTTGCGCATGCGCGGGGTTAAAGGTCAAATTCTAAAAATAATCGTAGCCCGAAAAGGTCTATATCTTTGATAATTATTCATATTAGTGCAAACAGCCTTTTTTCAAATCTTGAGCAGCCAATCAGTTTCCTTTCAATCGTTATGTCAGTCTGTTAGTCAGTCCTTCTATCCATTTGCATCTGTAATGTTTCTCTGACAGAAAAAGATAATAAACTGAGATATGATAATTATATACATACAACACCGACCAGTCGAAAGTTCAACGCCGAGATGACGAAAGCTAAATGTAACATTTCGTTTTCTATTCGTTTTTCAAGGTTTTCAAAGTTACTTGCTTGAGACATTTTTAAAGCTACGACATCGCTGAAAAATAAGTTAACGAGAATTTGCTCTCTTAATTTTGAGAGCTTGAGCTCCAAGCTTTCATAATTTCGCCATCTCAAAATTTTGATAGTAATCACTGACGAAATTTTGAATGCCAAGCTTTCAAAAAGAATAGTTTTCAAAAAGCGAAAAGTACACTTTTGGCTGGTCGGGAGGGTGGTGTGACAGGCGAAGTGTAAAATGAGGCCGGTCTGGGTATCATAAACATAGAAAATAAGTTTGCTCTGAATTTTAATTAAAAAAAAAAATAAATTTGCTTATTGTATAAGAAAAAATAAATGATAATCTTTCTCTCACAAGTAATCTGAAAATATCGCTCGCAGCAGTAAACATTTATATAGAAAAATTTTGGCTTGCTTCATTCAAACATTTTTAAAAATTCATTAAAAAACACACACAATAAAAAGGTTTACGAATTTTGAAAAAAAACGAAGGACAAATTATCTTATGAACAATCACCAGTACAAGTGCGGAAGGCAAATTGAATGTAGAATACATTGTAGGCTGCACTTTTTTAATGTGTTGTATTAAAAATTTTCATCTAATATTTCACATGTGAAATGTAAACTTCGGTTGATCGTCTCTTCAACGCATAGGACAATTTCTGTTATCTAGATTCCTTGAAATTTCTAAAACGTGCGTCTTGTAGCATCAAATTCACCCCATCCTGTTACGTCTTTCGGTAAATTATGGTCATAATAATTTTCATACTCTTTGGCAAAATATTACATTGTTTAGATTGAGGATCACTGATGAGGGTTAAGTATCCGAAACGTGCATGTCTTGTCCATGCTGTAAATTTATTTGTTCCTATGATGCTATTAGATTTGAAGACGTTTTACATTGAATGAATTCATCTTTGTACGAGTTAAGAAAAATATCGACAAGGAATGAGGAAATTGGTTCCCATTGGAATTCCGACAATTTTTTCGAAGACCTTTCCTCTAAACACCACAAAAATGTTGTCGATCAGGAATGAATAGTGCTTTGAACACTGTACTTATTTTTAGAATCGGACTTTTCTTTGACAAAGTAGGTTTTGTCATAATTAACAATACTTTGTTTATATTTGCGATCGCTGTTCTTGTTTGTAAACGCACAACATAATTGTTGCGAATTTTTCTTTCAGTTTAGAATGTGGGATTGTTGCGTAAAGTGTAAAAAAATCAAAGGCTTTGTTCGAATAAATTCTCTTGAAATGAGTGGATTTCAGATTTTCTAAAGGTTCCCATGCATTTTTTCAAGAAGAATTATATAAGATGTTGTATTTAAAACTGGTAATAATGGCCTTTTGCAGTTTCTGAGACACAAGGTAGATTTGCGGGCTTCACCGTGGCTGTTTCTGAGTATGAGGAAACTGGATACCATACCTGCTTTGAGTACGGCAAGGACGGTCCATTGCCAAATGTTCTGATAAGACATAACGTGAACTGCACTCCACCAGAACGAGGCAGATATGTTATGATATCAAACAAAAGATCTGATGGGCAGTGTGGAGCTGCGTATAGTACAACAGCATATGTCAACTTGTGTGAAGTTGAGATTTTTGTGGACGGTAAATTAATGTAAATTTTAAATATGTATCACCTTTTTAGAGCTAAATGACTCATTACAATGATTTCAAAATGAACATTTATATATAATAATTTGAATACAAAATGACGTATTTTTCTAACGCCGCAAATAAATTAACATCTGCATTTTCTTAATGTAATTGTAGATTGCTTCGATAACCATGATAACTGCATTGACTGTTTATGTAGTACATGTAAACAAGGATTTTACGGTGTTAATTGTAACCGAACATGCTCAGAATATTGTGGCGGCAACGGGACATGCAGACAAGACGATGGAAAATGTCAATCGTGTTTGCGTGGATATTACGGAGAACATTGTAACATGACATGTTCTTCGAATTGCATGCAGAACACTTGCCAATTTGACGACGGACATTGTGAATGTAATGGGAATTTCTATGGAACAAATTGTAGCGAAACTTGTTTACAATGTGGTGGAAACGAAACTTGTAATATGATGACCGGGCATTGTAAACATGGTTGTAACAGTACTTTTTATGGTTTGTTTTGTGAGTTGAAATGCCATGAAAACTGCGGTGGAAACGGAGAGTGTGAAACAACAGACGGCGCATGTAGTAATAGATGCCGTGCCGGATGGAAGGGAAATTTCTGTAACATAGGTTCAAGTATAAATTTACCCTTTTTCTCTTACTCTATTTAATGGTTTATTTGTATCTTTTTTCACGTATGAAGGAATTGTTTCATACATTTGAAAAGGACTCAAGCTCAGCTGATCAACAAATCATAGTTTCACTGTTAGCCGACAGAACAATGATATCATCAAATTATTGTAGGGTTCGTACAAACGAACTAAAAATTTGTAAACCTAGAATGTCTTATATATTACTTCATGTAACATTTATGTTGTTAGTGCAGGCATAAAGAAGTTGATGACCTGAAATGAAGATTAATAAGATGAAATCAAATATAAATGGGTATATACTCAAAGTAACGTTTGTTCTCATGACAAAAGCGACTTCATAATCATCCATCCGAGAGTCAACCGAAGTCAAATCAACTTTCAGATAAAAAAAAAGACTCAAGTGAGCTATTGTCATAGCAATCCGTCTGTCGTCCGTCGTCCGTCGTCGTAGTAAACTTTCCACATTTTCATTTTTTCTCCAGAACCATTGAAGGGATTTGGATGAAACTTAGTAGACATGAAGTACTAATGGTCCCCTACAAGTATTGTTGATTTTCGTCCGGTTCCGTCAACAGGTGGCGCCACCACAGGCAAAAGTAGATCACACGGGTTACCCTTTTTGATTTTTTATGAATTTTTTTTTCTTAAGTAAAAAGGAAGGGGGGGGGGTGATTTTCATAGGGTGATTTTCATACATTTTCTGCTTCTTTTCTGTAACCACTCCTCAGATTGTCATGAAATTATGTAGGTATGAGGTACTCTTGCATGGTACCCTACAAGTGAAAGAATTTTGTCAAGATATCCACTTTTGGATTTTTAAGGAATATTTTTTAAGATTAGGTATAATGTATGTTTCCATGCCCAATGGACCCATGGGGAGTGGCTTCAAACCCCGGAGGGACCCCAACAAAATTTTTTTCCCCTTTTTAGCTCACCTGAGCCAAAGGCAAAGTAAGTCACGGGGGTACCCTTCTTTGACAAACTTCTACTTCAGAACCGAAGCATGTATCGACAAACCGAAAGCATCAGGATGCTATAGAGAGATGACTTAAGAAGTGTTGTTATTTTTGGTTCAACTTCGAAGTCAAATTTTTGACGCGTTTTTGACGTATTTTCGGACTTAATCAGGAATGCACATTTTTTAAATAACTCAATAAGTGTATGATTTTACACACTCATCTACTGCATATCTATCATATTTAACTTACTTAATGCTTTGATATGTGTTTTATGCCTAAATTTTATTTTTTTTTTTTTATTTTTTATGAATTTCTTTCTTATGTTAAAAGGAAGGGGGGGGGGTTGATTTTCATACATTTTCTGCTTCTTTTCTGTAACCACTCCTCAGATGGTCATGAAATTATGTAGGTATGAGGTATACATGCATGGTACCCTACAAGTGAAAGAACTTTGTCAAGATATCCACTTTTGGATTTTTAAGGAATATTTTTTAAGATTGTACATAGGTATAATGTATGTTTTCCATGCCCAATGGACCCATGGGGAGTGGCTTCAAACCCCGGCGGGACCCCAACACATTTTTTGTCCCTTTTTTATTTTTTTTTCTCTTTTCGTTTTTTTAATTTATCGTTACAAATGAAACTGTGAAAGAATTTTGTCAAAATATCAACTTTTATATTTTTAATGATTATTTTAAAGAGACAACCTAGTTTGGCTCTGTGTACTTATTTTCGTACGACGAAAAATCTTATAACGCTATCAAATATACTCCGAATTCATTTTTAAGATGTTGACTTTTTCCATACATGCATATTTAATAACAATTACCCTATTTAATGACAATTTTCTCTGTTTGATTTCTTTATCTATGGTAAACAAAGTCGCCATATATCTTGTGTTACAGATTTGATTGGTTCAATACTTCCACGTCCCTTTGGTAGGGGTAACTAAAGGAAATAAAAAGATGTACACTATTTCACAGAAAGTTTTGACTGACTTTAAATGCCTGGAAGTCTGTAAAATTGGTCTTTTTCGCTTGCGAATCTTTGGCACGCATAAAAATGAAAAGAAAAAGTGGGGTCATGCATGCATTTTACATATTTTCAAATCGATCTGTAGATTGCATAAAAGACGAGATCAAGTTCAAAGTTAAATTTATCACGACTACTGGTCATATTTTATCGATTCAGTATGCTAAAAATACATTTTCAATATTTTTTGACCAATGGTGTGTCAGCTTTTATTCAGTACTGCTCACCAGTCAAAACAGGGGAATCCCCGCGAAAAGTTACAACTGTAAACAAAGTCGCCGAACGTTATATCTGATTGGTTCAATTCCTCCATCACCCTTTAGTACTGCGATAAATTTCAGGAGATACAGTGCAAGCGGAATAGATTTTTATTTAATGTGCGTTATACTTGGAACACTTTCATAATGGTTATCATTCATGTACTTGGAACACATGCATATACTTGTTATCATGTATAAACTTTGCTCGAATTTCCTCTGTCTTAGACTGTCTTAGATGAAGTAATTTACGGACTGATTTCTTGAAGAAACGTCTAATGAGTAATCTCTTCCTCTGGATTTTGAGAATGCAAAGGACATTTAACATCTAAAATTCTTGTAAACAAATAATACAGTTCAGAGTTCCTGAAATCTTCCAATGAAATGTTGGACCACAGGAAGCTGTTGTTTTAATAGAAAAAATAAATCATTATTCACAACCTTAAGCCACTGTGTTCGACATCTTGTATGTATAATATTTCTAAGAGGAACACAGAGGCCTGAGGTTGTGAATAATAAAACATTTTTTCTCAAAAACGACAGGTTCATGTGGTAAGACATTTGGGAATTTTTATCTGTCCAAATAATAGATACAACATGAGTTTTAATCGGACTTTTTGTCGGGAAATCCGATGCAACCGATACATTTCATGAACTCTCTCCGCTAACAACTTGTCTGTGTAACAGACCTATGACAAGGTAAAACAATAAGCTAACAGTAAATAACGATGTCGTAGGTCTGCTAGTTGGACAAGCTTAACAATATCATGGGCCTTTTAATTTGTTTCCGTAAAAGCAGCATACACCAGAATATGGTGCATCAAACTGCGAAACCTAGCGAAACCACTTGAGTTGTTGAACAGTGTATGCTGAAATGCGACGCTCCTTCTCGCCTGTTGAAATATGCATATAGACAAGAAGCGCCGCATTTCAGCATATTTGCTGAAAATTATTTGTTCAAGTGGTTTCACTGGGTCATGAGGTTACACTGCTTTTTGGAAAACAAATTGGCCCAATTTCTGCACAACTCATTTGAATTGATATTGGATTAACACGATTTTGACTGTACGTTACATGTATTAAGATGAAATCAATATTATTCAAAAGCATTCATAGATTTCAGTATACTTTAATATGAATAAAGGCAAAACCGAAAAATCTTTGTTTTTATGCCTCCGGAATAAAAGATTCGGGAGCATATAGTTTTTGGCCTGTCCGTCTGTCTGTTTGTCTGTCTGTTTGTGTGAAAAACTTTAATATTGGGCATAACTTTTGAATGGAAGCTGGTGAAAGAGGTTTCATATTTCACATGTGTATTCCTAGTGACAATACCTTTCCACTGATACCCAAATTTTTGACCTCGTGACCAAAACCGTGACCTTTCACGTACTTTTCAAAAACTTTAACATTTGGCATAACTTTTGAATGGTTATTGATAGGGCTTTCATACTTTACATGTGTATTCCTTTTGGCAAGATCTTTCCATTGATACCAACATTACGCTGACCCTGACCTCTCACATACTAAATAGAAAATGGTGTTTATACTAACAAAAATGTCACGGGGGCATTCTTGTTTCACGAACACTTCTTGTTTCACAAACACAGGCTTTGTAATTTCTGGAATGCTAGCTATCAATAATGAAAGGTTTGCTGTTCAATTTTAAATAATCTTAATTTATGAAATCATTTTATTGTTTTATTCTTTTTCTGCTGCACATTAATGTGGAATTTTACAAAATGATTTTATTTTTGATGTTGCATAATTGAACTATACTAGCTGGGCATATGACTTTGGACCACTTTATCCGTCTTTTCAAATTAGTAAAAAAGTTATTGTTTTGAAATGTGACTATTTTTTCTTGTTTGTACTTTTAGAGGTTGTCTGAAAAAAAAAACTTCTCTGCATCCGGCAAAAATCTTTTTAGAAAGGTCGTGGGCTAAAATCCTGGTACTGGCACTATCAGTATGTCAATTAGAGCGTGCATGGGTATCAGATGAGCGTTGTGCCCCCTGGGGCTCTTGTTTGTGTAAATTAACACAACGAAATAGAAACATAGTAAACACTAAAATAATTCAACACGAAATCTGGAGCAGCTCATTTTGGCAAGAGGAATTAAAAGTCTGTATTGTAGATGGCGCCAGGAAAATTCACTATGGATTTATTTAAACTATTTGACATGAAGTACTACTGACGAAGATTTAATATCCGAAACTCGTGTCTAGTACAATGAAATTGGCAATATAGACATATATTTCAATATTGACGATAACAACCAACTTTACTTAATAATTCTATCTGTCCAAATATTTTCATACTTATACAAAATCTCAGACTAGACAGAAGAGAATGAAATTTGTGCGGCGCCGCACAAATTAATTTCAACATCGCTACCTACAATACATATCGATTCTACAAGAACTACTATAAAGATTTTTAAAAATAATACAACCAACTTAAACATTCGAAAAAGAAGCAAAATAAACATAAAAGAAGTAGCCATCGATTATTCAGTATCAAAGTCAAGAAGGCAGGACCTAATCATTGAGCTTTTTTTATTCTTTGGAACAGTTGTCAACCCCGGAGTAACTAGTTTTCCGAAGTGAGACAATGTGTCCGGGAAGAGTAAGGGTATCCTGTTTGCAGGCAATAGCCGTCGCAACTGTTCTATAAAACTTGCAAATTTTTGGTTATTGTCTCGATGTACATATTGATGTACATATCAGACAAAGGAGGGGATCTGCAACACCTCCAGGTTGCAGCACTCACAGCAAAACCCAAAAAACACCCAATGTAAAAAAGGGGCAAGGAACACAAACGCGAAACATAGAAACATCAAACACAAAGGACAACAAACAACGAGACCAATGGGAAAGCTGTGGCGACTATGGACGGCCACCTGTCATGCTATTAGCAGACGGTATGGCTATCCATATTACGTACGCACAACTCTCCCACTTTTCCTATTATCCAGAGGTCTCGAAGATCGCATAACTGTGGTGTAAAGTAAAATAACATCATCACTGTAAAATGAGCATACAAACTGACAGCATGACGCAGGGCTCCAGGAAACATACAGATGGATTTGTAAATGGATATAAAAACACAAGGAATCCGAAATACAGTCCGTGATCTGCTGGCGGTAGCGAGCTCATGCATGTTATCACCTGACGAGTCCGACTGAAATTCAGATAGGACAACTGTTGAGGCTCTGTCTTCTCTAAAGAGGTTATGACAGGGCCTGTCATCGGATCCTGTCGTCACAGTCAGTCAGAGTGCAATTCGTAAGAATGCACTGGTATAACATACCATATTTTTTAACAATGAGCTAAAGAAGATCCTGGCGATAATCTCAACAGCACACACTATCGAGCAAAAAAATTGATCATCGACGGACCCCTAGCGAGTGACCTTGATCTAGATATTTGCCCTACTTAAAAAAAGTAATATCTTTTGGTAAGTGATAGGACCTTGATATTCCACATGTCAATTCCTTGTGACAAGAACTTTCTTTACATACATGAACCATAATTTTTGACCTAGCGGTCTTGACCTATATTTGACATTCTTCCAAATAAAAAAAATAGTAAGCCGCTTCGCAGGCGACACAAGCATTCCTTGGATTCCTTTTTTTCCAATTTCAAGTTTTAACTAGTTTGTTAAAGCGAAAACCTTGACATAAAAGTTTCTTTGTAATCTGCAAATTTCTACTATGAAAATCCAAAACATCAGTACATGTTATATAGCATACAAGATGAGCTTTGAAATGTAAATACCATATACATGATATAACGGTAATATCGTAACATCACCGGTGGTCGGGGCTTTGTCTTCTCTAAAGAGGTTTGGAAAGGGCCCGTCATGGAGTCATATCGTCACAGTCAGTCAGAGCGCAATTCTTAAGAATAAGCAGGTCAAGACTGTAGATTAGTCCAGTAAAAAGCCAAGTGTAAGTCTGGTGACAGAAGGATCATATCCACGATATAAAAGGCGGTTGATGATTCTAACACAATTTCAATGGCAAATCTGTCTACAATTGATCCTTCTTGTTTTGTTGATTATGTCACCATAAAATGCAGGACCATTAACAATTTTGATATTTAGGTCCAAAAGTGGTGTTTCATTGTTTCAGGTAAAAATGTCACGTTTGGTGATGTAGACAAACATTGTTCGCAACCCAGAATGTCACTGATGATTCTGGAATATAATATTCTGCATCATGATCTACTGAGTGACGGAGCTTTCATCTTTCGGGCTTTTTTAACAAATTAAAAATAAGGCTAGCATTAACAATAATGTGCTTTAGTACTAGTAATTTCTTCATTTTACATACCTTCTTCCGACACATAAGAACATAATTATGTTCAGTTTATTTATTTTTTAACTTGCTTTTCAGAATGTGGGAACAATACATTTGGAGAGAGTTGTTCAGAAACATGCGGCAAGTGTAAAGAAAATCTCTGTCATCATGTGTATGGAACCTGTCTTCAAGGATGTCAAGATGGATGGTCTTCACTTCTCTGTAATATTGGTAGTTGTGTTGTTGTTTTTTTCTCTCTCTCTCGAAGACAATTCGTTATCATCATTAATGCTTTCCCTTTGAATGAAATCTAACTGTGTGTATTCATACACTTTAAACCAGTACGTTTGCTACTAACCTTTTAGAAGATGACAACGCAGCGATCCTTGGAGGAGCTATAAGCGGATCTATAGTGGGAACTACCTTTGTTCTACTGGGAATGTTTGCATTCCTTTCCGTATTACGGTACATATTAAAATTCTTTTTGGAATAACCTCCTCCGCAAGAATTTATTTGAACGTAAGAAATGGGTGTCTACATTTCATGATACTGTAAAAAGCATAGATGCATCGATAACGAAACCTTATTATTCCATACACATTTTAAAAAAATAAAATCAATATAAACAGCGAAATGTAAATGGACGCAAATCATGTTGTATCCCTTGGTTTGTTTTTCGCTTATATGTTAAATATTTTTTTCATTCCTTTCCTGTCATTATCTTCTTCTTTATCAGTCGACGCTACAGAAATAAGACTAAGGAGAATAACACTTATATGACATCATACTATCTACCAGGTAAAATCATGAATAATTTTAGGAATTATTGTAATATCTTTTTGACTGGTCGAGGTATCAACACCAAAAAGGGAGGGAAAACTGTATCAAGCATGCAGCGCAAGATGCATAAGATTTCAATCAATCTTTGGTACTGATACTTCGATTAACCAAAACAATATATTGATTATCGATCATTGGATTTTGAATAAGTCAAAGAAGATCCTGACGATAATCTCAACAGCACTTATAATAGAACACACCAAATTGAGCATCCACGGACCCCTAGCAAGCTAGTGGTTGGACCAAATGCTCGGGAGGAGTAAGCATCCTCTGTTGGTTAGCAGCACCCGCCATCGATGTTCATGAAAATGAAAGCAATATATGAAATACATGCACTGTCTGAGTTTATATCTATTAATATAGAATGTGTTATGGCGACCATGTCAGGAAAAAATAGTCAAAACACTTACTGTCAAACTGTTGAAGGTTTATTTGCATATTTGAAATTGCGTTGCTAATGGCTTTGGTTTTGACGTTGCTAAGCGCGTACTTTCGGTTTATGTTGATGCAGGTATGAACAAAATTTCTCGGTTCATCAAAATCTTTGCTTCTTGGAGATAACGATGGAAGAAATAAATGATGGAAAAATCCTACTATTCACTAGAACAGTCGACTTCTTACACAAAGCGTTCATAAGGAGATTTAAGTCTGTTTTACTTCTTTATATGATTGATGAACCTGTAGATTATTGTTTTAATAAAGACACTGCTCTGTATCTGTCTGATCAATGCCTAGAAGCTTTTGAGCCGTTTTGCTCGATATATTACACAGGAATGAACACATCTTAAATCTATGAATAATTCAATTTTATTTAGCATCAGAGGATCGTGTGTATGCATCCGTTCAGACTCCCAGCAGTGCAACAGGTATTCAACAGACTGAAGTGAATTCATTAGAAGAACACACTGAGGATGTTCATGGAAGCTACCAAAATGTTGTATAGTGAAAGAACGCAGACTCATATAACTGCACATACTACAAAACGTCATGAAAAAGATATCTGCATGAAAAACATAAACATTTCATTCTGAAATATTTTCATGAAAATATTGCTTAAAATATAAACTCGAAATGTTAATCAATAATTATACAAGAAAAAAATTAATTGAAATGAAAATAAAAAAAGAAAGAAACATAACCGTTTTTTGCAAACTTAAGGGTTAAATTAGCTACTGACATATGTTCCTGTATCTTTATTAAAAATATACTAAGTCTTGTCAAATTAACAAAGTAGTACAAATGAATGTGCAGCATTCATTCTAAATGAAAATTTACCAAAAATGAAAGGATACTTGTAAGTATATCTGGAAATGATGGTATATTTAGATATCATATCAGGAAATGATATTTTATTGAGTAATTATGGGGCATACATGTATCTATATGTTACAGGGAATAAGTGTAATCAGGGATTTCATGTAATTCCTGAAATTTAGGGATTTCGTGTAATCCCTGTTTCGATTAGTTATTCCATGTAATTCCTGAAATTGGCCAGGTATTTCATGTAATTCCTGAATTTTTCATGCATTTTTACACTTATTTCCTAACCTTAATTTCTCCTTATTTTCAGTTTTAAAATCTTTTATTTTTGGCTCAGTTGATGCTGAATATCCTCTCTGTCAAGAACCCAGAATTAGTGAAAATATTCAAACTAGAATAGGTAATTTTTATCAAAATATTCCCCAAATTTTGAAGTTCATTTATCATGATTATCATTATCTATGCAAAATGTACATAAAACAGACACATGGGCGCAAAGAAAAAGAACTTATCGAACAAAATTGATGGTCAAAGTAATCTAAAACATACATCGAATGTTTCAATCGGAAAAAATAGTATAACGTATTTTGATAATGGGCCAAAAAAATATATTAATAAGAAATGATAAATGGTCTAATTTTCAACTATTTATTTTGTGATGTTAAAAAAGTTTAAGATAATATCATATTCAAAATTACTTTATTTGGCGAGGCAACGGATGATTGCGGAACCACCAAAATTTATTTCAGTAGCGCCCTCTTTAATGTTTTGAATTTAGATTTGTATATTTACTTTACAGAGAGTGCACGGCTCCAAATATTCTGTATGGTCGATTCAGTAGCATATCCAATTAAAATATATGTTGAAAATAGCATAGGAGACCAGACTGAGTATGAAGGTCCATAAAAAACTATGTGAATTATTCCCATTTACCGGTAAAAAAAAAATGGAAATCCCCTTCCTTCATGTTCATCTAAATACTAAGATATTTTGATTGCAACAAGTTTCATTGAAATAGAGTAGATGCAAAGAAAATATTTTTGGATGAAGCGATCACCATGGTACATGTACTTTGGTACAATGGCTGTATTGAGTTACATTGTCCAATTAATCAAGATTCCATGCATACAATTTTACCGAGTACATGTATTACAGTCATATTGTTCAGTGGGTCAAAATCTATCTGTGCAACCGAATTGTCCGCTCAAGAGTTTTTCTAACATATCATTTTTTTTATCAACCTTAAATTAACATAAACAGCCTTAAAAGCATATCTGATTATATACGTTACCATTTTTTCTCTTTCAGTAGTAGGATTTTATATTATGAACATGTAAAATATCTATCATATCGCAATTTCACAATTTTTATATGATCTTTGGCGGTCAGGAAATAAGTGTAAAAATGCTTAAATATTTTAGGAATTACATGTAATCCCTAAAATTTTGGGGATTTCGTGTAATCCCTAAAATGACCAGGGATTACACGTAATCACTGAACCTTTCAGGAATTACATGAAATCCCTGATTAGGTGCAAGAAACGAGGGTGAATGATAGGAGGGCTGATTTGATATGTGTGTGACTCGGTTTTCTGCGATGCAGAAGGTATTCTGCTGATAGATTATCTCCAAAAAGGACAAACAAACAATGACACATAATATGTTTCACTTCTGGCACAGTTAGGGGAAAATATTAAACTTAAGCGCCGCGGAAAACTCACCAGTTGAATGTGTGTTGTTCCTTCAGGAGCAAAGCTACTGTTCACAAGTCTGTCACTGCCATGACTGCCATTCATGATTGTACTGCAAGATTTTCATCTATTCAGTGGAGAAACATTGCAAAATGTCTGATAAAATTTTAATAAATTTATTTAATTAAAATTTTGCAATATGACGCTCAAATGTATCAATCAGCCTTCGAAGAATAATAGTGTTTTTTTCGCACTAATATATCAATTTGAACTTCTTTTGTGTCTCGTAGGTCGTTTGTGTGATTGAAATCAATGATCGAAAAGATATAGTATTATTAATGTTCTCGAAGAGAACTGCATGTAATCTTATGAACTATATGTAATCTTGTGAACTGTATGTAATTTTATTAATAATCCAAACTTTGCAAATTGCCTTGGCGCAATCTAGCAATCCTGTTTACATTGAAGTTAAAGAAACGACAAAGACTAATTATTGAGTGTCCTATTTATAGAATAACTGTCTTTTGGAATGTGACTATACTGTGATAACCTACAATGGATCCAGGAATTATGTTCCATAATGCGCGTTAGCATTTCATTTAGTATTTCTCAATGAATACATTATGCTCGGACTAGCTCGATGTATTTTGTTCTAACAGCCAGACGGCTTTCAGTTAAGCTTCTCAGTCAAGGATACATTTGTGACGGGCTAACATCGTCACTGACAAAGTTCTATGATCGATATGTGGAAGTGGTTGCACACTATGACGTCCCCTTGTCCAGAGTAATAAATGATATTCTGACGTAGACCTTTTATGCCAATTTATACGTTTATTTATTAGTAATCATCTTTCTTTTCATTTTTATTTCCCCAGAGAAACTTCTGTAAAATTTTGTTTAATACTCCTTTAATACTTAACGTAGCTCGTGGGTTTTTGTCGTCATTGGACTTTTAGTACGCAAGTTTCGTGGTTCAAAGGAATAGTGGTGCACATTTTATTTGTAACGTCACAACGCTTACAACGCGACGTTGTCTTCATTACTTTGCCGCCAAATAAAAGAAACGTTCTATTCATTTTATATAGGAAAGAACCGCACTCAATTATAATCTAAACGAAACTATCTTTAGCTGAAAATTAGTAGACGTAAACTGAAGACTTATTTTCAAAATAAAATTGTACAAAAAGCGAAATACATGCCACGGACAAGAGTGTTAATCGGCCTGTACAATGTTAAACGTAAACAGTACATAGACAAGGACATTTTTGTATATAAACACAGAACATTGAAAAGAACATGTCAGCCGACCAATGGTCCTAGCAAGAATCGAACCAGCAATGATAAGATTACTAGCCTGATGCCCTATCCGCTAGACAACAGCGACAACTTGATAGAGGACCTCAAATACTTTCTTTCTATAAGGTTTCGTAAAATTCTGTGAAGCGGTTGCAGAGTAGATATCGAAAATGTTAAAAGTTTACGCTAGACGACGGACGGACGGACGACGAACGGCACGCTATGACAATGACAATAGCTCACTTGAGCTTCGCTCAGGTGAGCTTAAAAAAATACGCACTTTATAAAAATAAGAATTCGATTGGGTTTAATTTTGAACCTGTGCAATGCAATTTGACTTTTTTTTTTAATTTATTTTTTGATCAATGCGATCTAATTTGTGTTGAAATCGAGTATTTATGCATCTCAATACGTACAATTTTTTTTTTCATAAGGCCTTGAAAAAGTACATTTTATTATATTCATTTTTTGCATCAAATTGCGTTTTGGATTATATATGACATCTCTACTTCTTTACAGGTCATAGCTTCGTGTGTTGATAAGTTGGCAAGACCTTTGGTTCTGGCCAAACAATATCTTTCTTCATATTGATCATGTGTTTGCGTTTTCATGCCTGGCAGGAGGGTCCTTTTAGAAAAAGTTCGAGACGTAAAACAAAATATTTGATTACTATGGCCTGATTTCATAAGTCAAAATTAGACGAATCAGGTTGGGAAATAAGTTTAAATATTCATGAAGAACTCATGAATTACATGAAATGCCTGGCCAATTTCAGGAATAACATGTTATGACTGATAGATACGGGTCCCTGTAAAGTGCGAAACGAAACAAAAACGAAACGAAACGAAACAAATCGAAACGAAACGAAACAAATCGAAACGAAACGAAACAGATCGAAACGAAACGAAACAGATCGAAACGAAACGAAACAAAACGAAACGAAACGAAACGAAACAAAACATAAAAAATATGAGAAATAAAGGAAAAATCGCCAAGAACGAATATTTGAAGACAAGATCAGCATGTAATATTGCCTTAATCCAAAAGTTCTATATTTGTAACTAGTGCCGAGAGGGTTTCTTGAAATAGTCAATGTTGACAATTTGAAATAGTAAATGTCAAATGCCATTCATGTATTTAAGATGAATAAAGGGGAGGGGATAGAAGACCATGCCATGACACCGAAATGAGATCATAAAACTGGGGGGGGGGGGGAAGGAAAAAAAAGTCATATCCTTTTTCAAACGAAGTGCCCCCCTCCCCCCCCCCCCAGTATTTGTTCTCATTTTTCGGATAAAACTTTCAAATACACATAACGGAACAGTTCCGTTTCCTCTGTACTAGACTCCTCCCTGCCAAATAATACATGACGAGGTTATTCATCCCGTTCACTCTCCTTTAATCCTTTAAAATGCAAGTGTGCTATATATCGTAAATATTATGTTTTATTCGTCAACTTTGACCCTTTAAAAAACCCTCCAGCCACAGGAACTGATGGCTGAAGGCAGATATTGACATCCGTGCTAGTTCTCTGCATTTACATCAATTTTTCTCAAGTTCTTTAAGATTTATGTTTTGTTTCGTTTCGTTTCGTTTCCTTTCGATCTGTTTTGTTTCGTTTCGATTTTGTTTCGTTTCGCACTTTACAGGGACCCGATAGATACAGGAGTTATATACACAAGAAATCTTATAAATTTTAGGAATTACGTGAAATCTTTTCTGCAACATACATACATTAATCCGTACTAGACCCCTCTCCCTCGTACCAAAAAGTGTATTATATGCTATAAATCACAAAATCATAATCCTTCTAGCAAAAGTGGTATAAGAAAGATAACGTCGTCAAGCAAATACGTAACGTTATGACCGCGACGTCATTTTTAGTTTACTCTTTTCTTGTATTTTCATTCTTGTATAACTTGAAAACAAAATTGATTACATATACATTTTTTATTATAAATCGATTCAGAAATATATGCCCTTTATGAATAAGATTGAATTTAGGGAGTTGACCGCAAAATAAGGAAGAAAATTTCTATGAAAGCAAAGCAATATCAGCATGATATTACACGGAAGTAACGTAGATTGCTATTCTATACAATGAAATGTGCCATTTTCGGAGGCCTATAAAATGTTAAATCGGCGGTGAAGTGAATTCATTTTTTCACGAGTAAAGGTTTGAATCTTGTAGTTTTCATATGCAAACTTTCAGGGTAGGTAATCAATTTTGTTCTAAAACCGCGAGCTACGTTAAGCTTCTTGAGGCATAGGAAGCACTTGGTACATGTACATGTAGGTTAGCTGGGGAATTTTATAATGTGGACCTTTCCTATCCACGGTGTCTAGCCCACATACTAAAAATTCCGGAAGTTGTTGTAATTCTGCGTCGTAAATCGAATGAAAATCAGCTTCCCGTCAACATAAATACGCCAGTATGTAGATAGCTTTGATTATTATTCTTAATTAGACACATATCTAAACTGTGTAGACATTACTGAAAGTCACCGTGAAGAAAGAATTCCCCAAAACTTTGTTTATTTTCAATATTTCAAAAAACGCAGCATGACATAGCCCCTTGAGGAAAAATTGTCTATGAAAATAAGGTTGGTATCTCGTTATTTCTTAAAGATGAGTGACAGAAGTAATGTGTGTACATACTAATAGATGAATACATTATATTGCCGACGTGCTTTTGATGATAAGCATGTCTGCTTTGGAAAATTTGAGAATTTAAGAAAATTTGCCACTGTATCCGTCGGTGAAGAATCACTGTACGAGTCGCTGTTTGTTTCAACGCTTTTCAAATCACCTTTGACTACTTCAGATGAACAATAAAATGCTCTCATTTTAGCTTACATAAGGGCTGATTGATACTTATGAACTGTGAGCCCTGCGGTCCGGATTTTATCCCTTTAATTATACATCGTGTTGCAGATTGTCTGATTTCTTTTTTTTGGGGGGGGGGGGGGGGGGGGCATCATTACGATCCACATGAAGTACATTTGTCAGTTCGAAAATATACAACAGGGAATATACTTTGTTGATAGATGAATTCTCCGAAACAACAAATAAAATTTGTTAGCTTCAAGTAATTTCAGTATCATTCTCGCACCACTTATCAAAGCCAAAAACATCAAAACTTCAATGAGTTAAAACATTGTTGAATTAACACCCCCATGAGGAACACTACTATGCTTAAAAAAATTGAAATGGGGACATGGTTTTCACTCTATTGATAATTTTCTTTAAAAAAAATATTTGCACGCAAATAATCCTCTATCAGAACAAGGTTACGCTCTACTTTGAGATGGTATTACAATTTATTATCTTCAAAATTTACATCAACTTTTAAATCTGATTATTTTAAGCAGATTCCACGTATCGTTGCATGCTGGTCCTTAATGAAGCCGCCTACGTGTATGGCTCTTAGTGTCGGTGACATTTTTACACTCCTCTCTCAATTTTTGAGAAAAAAAATCTGGATCTTTCTCTGTACATCTCATCAAGTATCGTTCAATGCTTTTATGTGCCGAGAATATTCAATTTATTATAATAACTATAATTTCTAATTTGAATTTTGTTATTAGATTTGCAAGTATTTCTTATATTATGAAGTTAATGATAGGATTTAGCTAATTAGGTCGGGGCATGATGAGGATCGTTATTCTTTATCCTCGCTCTGAGGAGTACCTATTTTAGTATTATAGAGCCTTGGATTTTTAACTTTATCTCACTCTGTTACTGCATGGTGCTAGACAAATTCATTTCATTTTATTTCAGTAATGTAGGACTTATACTGTGTTTATGTGGTTCCGTTCTTTCTACTTGGATAACTTTTATTTGAATTATGTTTATAGAATTTAGTATAAAGTTAGTGTAAATAAATAGTGAATAGTCAAGGAGTTATCAATCAACAACGAAGACAATTACAGCTGCAAATATATAGCTACCACACAATCCTGGGTTTCGCATACACACTAACCATACGATCGGTACGGTACGTATGATTATTTTTGTTTTACATGTAGATAGACAAGAGCTTGTAATGAAAATCAAATTACCAAAACAAATATTTAAAATCGAATATTCTGAGCCTTGGTTTTCGCTACATCTTACATGATGTTTTTTTTTCTAAATTTTAACTCTTTATTAATATTCATACTTTGTAAATATGGTAAAAACATGGCAAAATCATAACACTACATATTGAATAGACTTACATGTATTTATAAAATCTAGACAAACCTGGTAGAGTGCCGTTGATGTTTGTTATAAAACCAATTATTATACTACCCTAACGAAAAAGTACTATAGTATACTATAGTAAACTATAGTATACTATAGTATACTTTACTACACTATACTACATGTGTAGTAAAGTAAAGTTTCGTGTAGTATAGTAAAGTTTTGTGTAGTATAGTAAAGTTTCGTGTAGTATAGTGTAGTATAGTAAAGTTTTGTGTAGTATAGTAAAGTTTTGTGTAGTATAGTAAAGTTTCGTGTAGTATAGTAAAGTTTCGTGTAGTATAGTAAAGTTTTGTGTAGTATAGTAAAGTTTCGTGTAGTATAGTGTAGTATAGTAAAGTTTTGTGTAGTAAAGTAAAGTTTTGTGTAGTATAGTGTAGTATAGTAAAGTTTTGTGTAGTAAAGAAAAGTTTTGTGTAGTATAGTGTAGTATAGTAAAGTATTGTGTAGTATAGTGTAGTTAAGTATCATAAAGTATCATGTAGTCATTTAAAAGTATATTAGTACAGTATCATTTAGTATTTTGTTTTATTTCAAATAAAATTTAAAGTGAAAATTTTAAAATGACACTATTTAAAGAAAATAGTCTCTGAAACAAAGATATGAATACATTTGTTTTTCTGTATCAACAATAGTTCTATTTGGTATTTATTATCGGTGTACTACTAGAATCATCGCTAATAATCAATTATTGCCCAATCATTGCTTTCGATTCTGATAATAGATTATGACTCTCAATAATCATGATATTACCCTCAATATTCATGATAATTGATTATAAAGCAAAATAGTTTAAGATTGAATTTTTATGAAAAAGACATTTCAACTATTGAGAGGCAAAATTTAGTTGGAATAGAAGTATGACATCAAAATGGGAAGACACAATGCTTGTAGATCTATATACAAACTGATCTGTACATCAAAATACATCCTGTTTGTCTACAACATAGTAATAACTGTACTGAGATATTATAAAAGTGTCATGTATATGTTGTAGTGCTGCAAATATTCACCATGGTTTTCAATTAACCACAGTTCTTGTTAACGGTTTGATTCACAGTACCCCACTGTCTCCATATTGAGCCTTTTCGATTCATTTGAAAAACACGTACATTAAAGA
Organism: Pinctada fucata; assembly: GCA_028142955.1. Classification (NCBI taxonomy): domain Eukaryota; kingdom Metazoa; phylum Mollusca; class Bivalvia; order Pterioida; family Pteriidae; genus Pinctada; species Pinctada fucata. Next base: position 50,108,890 of record AP027103.1, on the reverse strand, counting down.
TATTAAAGTAATTCAAAATATATTAAGGTGATTGACACGTCGTAGTATTGCTCTCTTATTGGGATTATTCTTTTATAACAGTAGAAAATTCAATGTAAGAGTGCTCAAAACCCATTTTTAAGTGTGATTTCACCTTTCTAGTCAGAAATCAAAGACTTGAAATACGAATCACATCGAAAGCAAACAGAGTGATTCACATCGTACTGTGAGTTAAATTCGTTACAGCCCTAATATGTCGAGAGTGGAACAAGAGAATTTTGTAGCCTGCAAGTAGGCTCGCAGCTTATTTATACAAGGACTAAATAAGTAATGAACTTCAAGGTAACAGTATGAATACCCATTCTTTCATAATTTGCTACACCGTTTTCAAATGTGAAAAAAATGTGACACCTAAATGCACACATATAACATGTGAAACAACTGTACTGTGCTATGTGTCATATGTAAAAGGAAATTCGAGCTACCTATGTTGTCTATGCAACTGTAAAAAAATCGCAGCAATTACTCGGCAATCGTATTCATAATTGGGTTTATTAAAAATACGATGGTCAGTTAGTATAATTTCAGATCAAGCATACCAGCAGGCTTGGCTAATCTTCTTTCTTCTAATATTATTCGACTTCGTCATCGTACAATTCGTTCCAAAATGTCTTCTCACTCTTCTATTTATTTCTAGTATTTCCCTCTGTTATTTGGAGTACAATGGGAACTGATATGTCAAAGTTAAGAGAAATCCACCTCGATACCCAATCCTTTGTATCGACCCCATCCCCACCTCGGGACTCAAGGTCCGCATGGATAAGAGAGAGAACGTGAGAATCCTAAACCTGTACAACGTATAAATAAATGCGAAGGGGGGGGGGGGGGGCTCAACACAAAAAGACTGTATCAACTCTAGGTATCATGTACCGTTATCATTTTCCAGTAGTGGATTCAGGGAGGAGCGGAGGGGGCGCCCGCCCTCCCCCCGGCACTAACCCCAAATTTTCCCAAAACAGGTATATTTTTGCCCATTTTCAGTATAAATCGGCAAAATTCGCCCCTTGACCCTCCGGCAAAGGGGGCGCTGGATCCGCCACTGTTTTCTACTCTGGGCAGATTTTCTTAAAGTGGGAGACATATTTTGAATTTTCCCAAAAGGTAAACAGGCTGGAATCAAATCCCACCTATTACCCCATCTCCTCTTTCCGACAGGCTGTGACAGTGTCCAACCCTCTAGTCCAGAGATCGCCGGTTACTTAAACAATTAACTTCCTGAAGGGATCTCAATTGGGGAGTTTTTCACATATTTTACGAATCCATGTACATGTGTAATAGGGTCATTTTTATTATGTACTTTCTTTATAATAGTTTTGTCATTTCCATTCTTAAAATTACATGTTTCCATGTCCAATTGTCATGTGACCAAACATGTGACTGGTCAGTTTAAATTTTAAGTCATGTGACTTCTAAAGACTTTTCTCATTGGTTTAATTAATTAAATTAGATTTTTGATAGTGGTCAGCCATTGTGCTTTGAGATTTGTGTCTCTGACATTTTCCTCAATTTTTGGAGTTTGGACTTATCAGAATTACTTGCAAGTACTTTTTATCACTTTATATTATGATCTAGCAAATGTACTCCAAGATCAGATGTGTAATTTCCATGATTTCAATATTTTTAATTTTACTCCATGTACTACTTACAAATTCCTTTGTGGTCTTATGGTGGATCCTATAGTTTCCATTACTACAGATTTGAACCCTTATTTATACTTACCTGTTAACCTGTAGATTCCATATGGGTTATAGCATTTGTATAAAATTGATTTATGTTTTTATTATTATCTCTGATAAAATGTATTGGAGGTTTGAGATCAAGTGTTTAGTTATGTATTGTAATGATTTAGGTACTTGACTTTGACTGATAGAGATACCATAGCAGAGTCCACACACTGAGCCATATAGTTATAGGGTGCCTTGACCCACAGCCGGGTAAGAGAGAGATAACTCTTACTACTTCCTGTTGGCAGCCATTGTTATTCCTCTTTGTTAGAATTTTACATTTAAGTCACTTTATCTTATTTTATAGCCTTGATAGATCTCTTTAGTTCATTTTAGTATTTATTTATAATATGAACATATTAAAGTAAAGTTATTGCAGAAATATTTCATATTAAACATATGATTGATAATTATAGTATGTTCTTACATTAAGTAACCCTCGTCATATTGAATGTGTGTTTATATAGGTATGAGAGTATGTTAGTCATTATTTATATGTATTTGTAGGGCTTCCTTGTTCCTATACGGAAGTGCAATAAATGCATGAACATCACACCGGTGTCACTTATTCGATCCCGCAGATTGCGCCCTACGCAACACTATGGTAGCCGGAAGGAGCCTCTGTTTCAAAATGGCGCCCACGTTGGGACCCCGGAAGTGATGATGTCAGCAGTTTGTGCCTTCCTACTTCAAGCGCTTCAGTGATCCTGACTTCCTGTCAAGCATCTAGCTGATCCTGACTTCCTGTCAAGCATCTAATTGATCCTGACTTCCTGCCAAGCACCTAGCTGATCTGCAAGCATTATGGTGATGTAGATTGCATGTTTTCTTTGTAAATACCTACCAATATTGAAGAGTACCACATAAGTCTGTCATTCCTGAGACTTTGCTGAAATTTTATGAGGAGAAGCAGATAGATATACCTACCAGTCATTAGTCTGTCTACCTGTTCAGCAGCCATCCATGAAACTTAAGTATAATAATAATTATTACTTGAGATGTCACTTACCTGTCCATTGATGGTCATAGTGTATGATGTCTGTCAAGTCCGTCTGTACATCCAGTCATAGCGCAGTAATAGCTCACCTGGTCATATCGTACAGTCATAGCTCACCTGGTATATCGTCCAGTCATAGCTCACCTGGTTGTATGGGACTATTATGCTCACCTGGTCTACATTGTCATAGCATACCTTATTGTCATACCAACGCTGATTACCATAGCTCACCTGTTGCGCATAGCTCACCTGTTACGTATAGCTTACCTGACTACTATAGCTCACCTGGTATGGACTTACATTGTTTAGCTCACCTGGTCGTGCTGTAACTCACCTGTGTATCCTGTTTAGTTACATTTATTGGACATTATTGTAACCCTGGAATTGCGAACTTTACTTTTATTGACTTTGTTATTCATCATGGCTACGGGAACAAGTGATGTGAAAAAGCAAGAAAGTGATGTGAAAAAGCAAGAAAGTGATGATGATTCTCTTGATGAATTTGACGAGAAAGTAACGTTGCAGCAGATGATAGACTATATCAATAGCCGCACAGATTATGCTGTTGTGACGAAAGCAGAGATGGTTACGATGCAGTCATCCTCTCAGCGTAGACAACCGCTTCATGCTGATCCGCATTCACAAAGGTTATCCACTTCGACACCTACCGGTGCTAGAAGACGACTTCCGTCGACACCGGCTCCGCCACTTTTACCCTTACCTTATGGTACGCGACCAAATATTCCTGCGTTCTCCGGAGAGAATAAGGCCCGGGAAGTAACGTTCGACGTTTGGAAGTATGATGTAAAGTGCCTTTTATCTGAAAGAGTATACCCAGCCTCCATTATCCGACAATCTATTCGGAACTCGTTGCGTGGCAAAGCCCGGTCCATACTCGTCACTATGGGGGAAGACGCCACACCGGATTCCATTATACTGAAACTGGAAAGTACCGTTGGGAATGTTTGCGACAAAGAAGCCATACTGGAAGACTTTTACCGTCAGTCGCAGAATACTACTGAGAGTGTCGCAGAATACGGAATGCGTCTAGCCAATTTGCTCCAGATTCCTGTCGAACGAGGTCAGATTACATCAGACGAACGTGATAGTATGCTGTGTTCCAAATTCTTTTCGGGACTTAAAGATCCACTGTTGAAGACCGCTATTCGTTTTAATTATGAAGCTACCCGAGACTTTGATACTTTGCTACGTGACACCCGCGCTATAGAGAAGCAGATGAAAGCGACATCCGCGGCACCTACACCTACTCAGCCAGATACCAACCTGCAGTGAAACAACAGACAACTTCACGAGTATCACTAGAAGATATCGCAAAGAAGCTAGAGACTTTGACTACTCAAGTCAACGATCTTCAGACAGAGATGTCGACCGTTCGAAATGGTAATCAAAGACAAGGTTCCAGTTACCGAGGTACTACATATGGAAATCACAGGGGTTCCTTTAGTAATAGAGGGACATCCCAGTCAATTTTATAGAGGTACAAGATCCAACTACCCTAGAAACCAGACCTATGGAAACCAAAGCAGAGGATATGGTTCTATAAACCAAGGTAGAGGATATGGTTCTATAAACCAAGGCAGAGGATATGGTTCTTTAAACCGGGATTAGTCACCATCGATCATGACCAGATGGCTGACTATAATGATAAAGGTCCTACATTTTTTCGATGCAGACAACAAGGTCACCTTATAAGGGATTGCACTATCAACCTAGAGCACTCCAAGATGTATTTTATTGATGAAAACCCTACTGTTTTTAAGAAGATTATGAACCAATACTTACCTCAACAGACCTCGAGCTCAATCCAGAGAGCCGGTATGGTTTTTTCAGCAAACGAGACTCATGTCAAGATTGAGGATCATGATTTTAAAGCACTCCTTGATACTGGTTCTTCTATATCCACTATTAGCAGGAGTACCTACGACAAATTTTAATCATCGCATCCACTTGAACCGATAACAGATTTCCTGACCATAAAGTGTGCTGATGGTGCAACATTACCATATCAAGGCTTCATCACAGCAACTATTTCTACTGGAAACGATGCATTAACTGAAGAGCCACTGGAAGCCATTTTTCTCATAGTACCAGATATAGACTACCATTCACATGTTCCTGTTTTGTTGGGTACCAACATTCTAGATATTCTTTGGTCTAGAGCGAAGCAGACTCGCGGAACTAGGTTCCTACAGACAGCGAATCTTTCAACACCCTGGTACATGGCTCTACGAAGTATTTCCATCAGAGAGAAAGAACTAGTTCGAAACAACCAAACATTAGCCATAGTAAAGAGTTCAGAAGCGAAAGATATTACCATTCCGCCAAATACAGAAGTTATAGTGAAAGGCTACATGACTAAGCAGATTCCAACTCATCCTATGTGTGCGATTTTACAGCCAACGCTGAAATCTAAGCTACCATCAGATTTGGACATATCGCCTTACTTGATCACCTACCATCATGATGACAGCGACAACATTCCAGTGTGTATCAGTAACGTTACCACGATGACAGCTACCATCCATCCGCATGACATTCTATGTGAGATTCAGCCTGTTTCTGTCCAGTGTACCATGAATGCTGTCAAGGACATTGTCGATCAACCATCCGATCAGATTAGGGGGATGAATATAGATAAGGACGAACTAGATGAATCACAGATACACCACCTTGAAGACTTACTACAGCGATATGATGACATACTATCCAAGGCAGATGATGATATTGGTCACAACACTACCGTGAAACACCGCATTGACCTTTACGATCCTGTACCCTTTAAGCAACGCTATAGACGAATTCCACCATCGATGTTTAGTCAAGTTAGAGATCGTCTTCCGCAACTACTATCTGCAGGAATCATTCGTAAATCCCATTCGCCTTTTACCTCTAATGTCGTGCTGGCCAAGAAGAAAGATGGAAAGCTACGTTTATGTATAGACTTTAGGCAGCTTAACCAACGTACGATCAAAGATAACTATGCCCTGCCACGCATTGATGAACTTCTTGAGTCACTTTCTGGTAACCGCTACTTTTCTGTTCTGGACATAAAATATGGATACCACCAGATAGAGATAGAGGATTCACACAAGGAGCGAACAGCCTTTACAGTGGGACCCCTTGGCTTTTATGATTACAACCGGATGCCTTTCGGGTTGACAAACGCACCGGCCACTTACCAAAGAGTCATGGAGGAATGTCTTGGGGATCTCCATCTGAACATCTGTTTTATCTATCTCGATGACCTGATTATTGTGTCCAAGACCTTTGAAGAACATTTAGATAGACTTCAACGTGTTTTCCAGAAACTGAGGGAAGCCGGACTGAAGTTGACTCCAAAGAAATGCAAACTTATGATGAAGAAAGTGAAGTATGTCGGTCATTTTGTATCAGAAGAGGGAATAGAGCCTGATCCACAGAAGATAGAGAAAGTTATAGAATGGCCCACTCCAACATCCAAAGAAGAAGTTAGACAATTCCTAGGTTTCGTTGGCTATTATAGGAAGTTTGTGAAGGATTTTTCTAAGATCGCTAAACCCCTAAACAGCCTTTTACCAGCTACTAGACGAAAAGAAACCAAGAAAAAGAAAGAAGAAGCCATGAATCCCTTTACCTGGAACGAAGAACAACAAACAGCTTTCGATGCTTTGAAGTCCCAGCTCATGAAGCCACCTATACTTGGTTACCCAGACTATAAGCAGCCCTTCGAACTACATACAGATGCCTGTGCGAAAGGATTAGGTGCTGTCTTATACCAACTTCAAGGAGACAAGAAACGGGTCATTTCCTATGCCAGCCGTGGACTTTCCAAAGCAGAGCAACACTATCCAGCTCATAAGCTTGAATTTCTTTCATTGAAATGGGCCGTCACGGAGAAATGTAAAGACTACTTATACGGCAACCAGTTCACAGTCTACACTGACAATAATCCGCTCACCTATGTGCTAACATCTGCACAACTCGATGCCACTGGTCACCGCTGGATCGCCGCATTGGCAGCCTACAACTTCGACCTTAAGTATCGTCCAGGGAGAAACAACGCTGATGCCGATGCCATGCCACGTTTACCTGGAATACTAGAAGATCATCGAACATCAGATACAGTCACCTGCGACTCCATCAAAGCCATTTGCCAGTCACATCAGATTCAGCCTATTTACATAGAGAGTTTGACATCATCTCCAGACGTTATAGATAGCCATCTAGATTTACCCAGATTTCCAACGATAGATATCAGATCAGAACAACACTGCGATCTTGATTTATGCCTCTGGTTTGATATAATTCAGCAGCAACAGAAGGTTACCAAGCAACAACTCCCACCTAACACCTGGCAGAGTACTCTACTTCAGAATTATGACCGCCTGCCTGTTATTGATAACATCTTACTCAGAGAGATTATCATAGATGATCAACCTAAGCCTCAGCAGATTCTTCCGAGCTCGCTCATTCCACGAGTACTCAACTACCTGCATGACAGATTCGGCCATCAAGGAAGAGATAGAACAACATCTTTAGTAAAAGACAGATTTTTCTGGGCTGGGATGTGCAAAGATATAGATAACTGGATTTCCAACTGTGGCAGATGCGTACGAAGAAAGTCACCAACCACCACTAGAGCTCCATTAGTTAACATCTCCACCTCAGAGCCATTGGAACTCGTTTGCATGGACTATCTTTGCCTAGAAAGATCAAAGGGTGGATTCGATTCAGTACTTGTTATTACCGACCATTTTACTAAGTACTCGATTGCCATACCAACCAGAAATCAGACTGCAAGAACAACAGCAGAAGCACTCTTCAGAAACTTCATCGTACATTACGGCATTCCATCAAAGCTTCATTCCGACCAAGGAGCAAACTTTGAAAGCAAAGTGATCAAAGAACTGTGCCATCTTCTTAACATCACGAAGAGTAGAACAACTCCTTACCATCCTATGGGCAATGGACAGTGCGAGCGTTTTAACCGGACATTGATTGGAATGCTAGGAACATTAGAAGAAGATATGAAGAAAGACTGGAAGAACTATATTTGTCCGCTCGTTCATGCCTACAACTGCACCCCCCATGATTCCACCGGTGTATCACCATATCTACTGATGTTTGGGAGATAGCCTAGATTGCCCATAGATATATCATTTGACACTTACCAGCAGACTCAACATCAAACAACAAGCAACTACATCGAAAAGTTAAGATCACGGATGAAGTATGCTTATGACATCGCACAGCGCAACACGAAGAAAGCCCAGGAAAAACACAAGACTCATTACGATAAAAGAGTGAACGCATCATCAATAGAGTTCTTGTGAAAATTGTGAAGTTTGATGGTAGACACAAGCTACAGAACAAGTGGGAAGAAGACATTTACGTTGTAGTGTCTAAGCCTAACCCGGACATCCCTGTCTACAAAGTCAGGAAAGAGGATAGATCTGGACGACTGAGAACACTACATCGCAATCTCTTATTGCCTGTTGGTTCAAAAGATCTAGACACCAGAGAAGATAATACAGACAGAGAACCGACTCCACGACCGAAGAAGCCTGAACATTTACCGAGCGGGACAAAGAAGTCACCTCAACCTGAAGAAAAGGCAGATATACCTACTGATCCCAGCACTGTTGTATCAGAACACAACACTAGCCATGGCGAATCAGAAGATGAAGATGATATTTTTTTGGTGCGATACCCAGTGATATGTCCAAGAGAAGATTCTTGTTCATCTGCAGACACTGGAGGGACGGAATCCACTACCTCGCAGAGTCCATCTGATAATCACGATGCGACATCTGAAAAGCAGTCGGACCATAATGACCGTATTGATAGCACCAGTTCCGAGTTGGCTGCCAGATCATCAAGAGATTCTTTGGACCCTACACAGAATGATGGCTCATCTAGTCACTCGGAATCCGTACATTCCGAACCACCAAGACGACCTACCCGAGAGAGAAGACCTCCTGCCTGGACCAAAGACTATGATATGTGTGCTAGTGTACCGATAGCAGCTGGTCCAGACTTGAAAATCCGAGCAGATTATTTGAAAAGTTTTGCGCGTTCTGAACTGTTCAGTGACAGAGACAACGCAGCATTGACTTCCGCGCTACTCCGTATAGTGAGTGAAAAGTGACAGTCTTTAATATATTGTATCCAGATTTCTCACCTGTACTTCTCCATTTAGTGACTGAAAAAGGACAGTCCTTATGTTTTCAGATCCTCACCTATACTACAACTGAAATAGACAGTTATAATTGATTTCTTATGATTGTCATTTATATTTTCATTACATGTTTACATGATTACTGATAGTGTATTAGATTGCTATCTTCATTATATTATGTCTTTTAAACTCTTTTCATATGCTATTTGAAATATGTTATAGGTGATTTCCTTATGATTTTGATTGAATAGCACATTTTGCAATTTTGTGATTCTTGTGTCATTTTGAGTATCCATTTTTCTTGTCTTTAGATATATTGAAAGACATTATGATGATAAACGTCTTTAAATTAAATAGCATCATTTAAAACCTGATAAATTTACAGCATGGACCAGACATGCACGTTTCGGGTACTAAACCCTCGTCAGTGATGATGTTTGACTATAATGGATACTTTATAATACTTTCATATAATTGTTGCATACTGATACAATTATGTGTGACATATTTAGATTTATCATTTAATGGTATATGTCATGTCACATTTTGATATGATATTGCATTAAGTATTAGATTATATTAGATTGTGTGTGAGATGTGATTTTTGAGGTCATATCTTTGTATTTTTGTATGATTGAAATGACGAGGACGCCATTATACCCTAGCAGGGGGAGAATGTAATAGGGTCATTTTTATTATGTACTTTCTTTATAATAGTTTTGTCATTTCCATTCTTAAAATTACATGTTTCCATGTCCAATTGTCATGTGCCCAACCATGTGACTGGTCACTTTAAATTTTAAGTCATGTGACTTCTAAAGACTTTTCTCATTGGTTTAATTAATTAAATTAGATTTTTGATAGTGGTCAGCCATTGTGCTTTGAGATTTGTGTCTCTGACATTTTCCTTAATTTTTGGAGTTTGGACTTATCAGAATTACTTGTAAGTACTTTTTATCACTTTATATTATGATCTAGCAAATGTACTCCAAGATCAGATGTGTAATTTCCATGATTTCAATATTTTTAATTTTACTCCATGTACTACTTACAAATTCATTTGTGGTCTTATGGTGGATCCTATAGATTCCATTACTACAGATTTGAACCCTTATTTATACTTAGGGAGCAACCATTTTATTTTTATGGGGGGGGGGAGGGCAGGAAGACTTTTGCCAGCCGGAAATTTTTTTTCGGCCATTTTAAGAGCCGGATTATTTTTTTTTTGTAATTTTCCAATGTTGAAAATTACCCTAAAGTTTAAATAATTCAGCGTGATTTTTCGGCCATATTAAACATCAAACACACAATGAGTTCATCTCTTGCTAGCAGATCACTTCATTTTAATTTCTTGAATGGCATATGGTGCCTATAATCTGTTTACTAAAATGATACTCAATGGAGACAGGCTATATGGTGATAATGACTTTTGAATTTGATTTATTCACTCCAAATTGCGTAAAGTTTGTTCCATTTTTTATACTTTGTTTATGATACACAAAAAAGTGTTTACTGGGCAGTGGAAAGGTCGGAAGAGAGGGGTGAGTGGCAATTTCATGATCCGGAAAAAATTTTTCGCCAGCCCTTCGGGCCGGAAATTTTTTTCCCCTAAAATTTCGATCCGGAATTTTTTTTTTGCAAAGTCTTCCTGCCCCCCCCCCCTCCCCACCCCCATAAAATCAAATGGTTCCTCCCTTACCTGTTAACCTGTAGATTCCATATGGGTTATAGCATTTGTATAGAATTGATTTATGTTTTTATTATTATCTCTGATAAAATGTATTGGAGGTTTGAGATCAAGTGTTTAGTTATGTTTTGTAGTGATTTAGGTACTTGACCTTGACTGATAGAGATACCATAGCAGAGTCCACACACTGAGCCATATAGTTATAGGGTGCCTTGACCCACAGCCGGGTAAGAGAGAGATAACTCTTACTACTTCCTGTTGGCAGCCATTGTTATTCCTCTTGTTAGAATTTTACATTTAAGTCACTTTATCTTATTTTATAGCTTTGATAAATCTCTTTAGTTAATTTTAGTATTTGAATATATATAATATGAACATGTTAAAGTAAAGTTATTGCAGAAATATTTCATATTAAACATATGATTGATAATTATAGTATGTTCTCAGATTAAGTAACCCTCGTCATATTGAATGTGTGTTTATATAGGTATGAGAGTATGTTAGTCATTATTTATATGTATTTGTAGGGCTTCCTTGTTCCTATACGGAAGTGCAATAAATGCATGAACATCACACCGGTGTCACTTATTCGATCCCGCAGATTGCGCCCTACGCTACACTATGGTAGCCGGAAGGAGCCTCTGTTTCACATGTATATATAATATTTCCAAAATCTGATCTCTGTCTTTTGGCCTTAGAAAATACGCTGGCCGGGACCGAGTGTGGTGAATCCCGAGTTTTTGACCGTAGGTCTCTCTGATATTTTTATTATTATTATTATTATTATTTTACGTCTTATATCTGATTCTCAGTACAAAATTGATAAATAAGGTAAATTGGGGGGGGGGGGGGGGGGGGGGGGAGGGTTAGTTTCTATATTTGAATGAGATACTTGAAAATAACCATGATAATGAAAAATTGCTATTTATAAAACAAGCCTTTTATATATTCTGAATCTGATTGGTTTTATCGGTAAATTAAAAAAAAAAAAGACTTCTGGTAAGCTTTTTGCATTTCTAGGATTTTGATCTTACGAACTATAAGATCACAAATGAATGTAGGGAATGGACTCTAGTGCTTGTTTGTGTTTGTGTGTGTGTGGGGGGGGGAGGGGTGGGGGGGTATGCGGTCACCTTTTACTTCAAAACTTGAATTTTTCCGATTTCTTTCTTTAATTTACCATATATTCCTTTTTTTTCTTTCCTACTTCTTTTTTGTTTGTTTGACAATATTTTTTAAGTAAAATTTCACGCTTTCTATTTTACTTGCCACCTTTAATGACTGACATCATACAGCCCCCCCCCCCCCCCATTGAACATAATGTAGGGGTCACTGTAGGACGGTATATATATATGGAGCATAGAAATAGTATCTCCTTACAGTTTTCTAATTTTCGGTGACCTGTGCTCTCGCTTGCCAGTTGTACATATATATAAATCATAAAAGGGCTTCAATGGTTTTTTTTTTTTTTTTTTTTTTTTTTTTTTTTTTTTTTTTTTTATAGTTTATGGTTTTGTTTTTATATTCCTCTTCACAAAGTCCGGAATCCTCTTTCAACCTATTTTCTAGATCCGCATTCAAGATTTGAATGATGTTTATGAAGATTTCCGATTAAGAAAAGGGATAACTGTTTTATTTCGTTTTATTTATTCATAAGCTCAGTCTCATTCAATTCATTAGGTACTGCAAGAATTTAGAGCCATTTATTTTCTGAGATGGGATGTTTTAATTGGACTTTTTCTTTACTTGCCGAGTCATTTTCTATCGGTTTGGCGCTGAATATAAAAAAAAACTCAGGCTTGACCCCCTCTCTTTCTCTCTCTCTCTCTGATAGAACCTGCATAGCATTGCATAATTGACATGCCGAAATTGCATGCATCAGTGATTGTGTACTTGTCAAAACAAACTAAGTACGCGGCCGCACCTCCCCCACACCTCCGCCGCACCTCCCCCGACTCCAATTGACATGCAATTTACATGGGGTCAATCGTTACGTAACTGGTATTTGTGACCTTTTCAAAAGGTATACATAGCACTTCGCTAATGCTATAGCTCTACTGAATTAGTGTTTGCGTACATGTATTAATTTTTACAGATTTTTTCTAGAAATGTCTTAATAAACATTAATGCTGAATCGTGTTGACTTTAATAGTGTTTATAAGTCCTTGTTATTAGTAAAATACATAAATTAGAATGATACCGTAATTATATATGCAGATCCAGAGTCATCTAGCTTTGAGGAGGAGGAGAAGGTTCAAGAGGAAAATTTGCTATTCCTACAATATAGGGCTTGGGAAGAAAAGAGGGGACGGGCAGCCCCCTCCACACCCCTAAATTTGCCACTGATGTACAAGACGATTCATAGTCAAATTTTCAGGAATTTGACTAGAAAACTAAAATAAATACCTGCGAAAATATATTTTGTCTCTCATATAGAAAAGGAATAGGAAAAATCTGACATTTATGCACAAATTGAGGTAGGAACTACATTTTATTTTAATTTCTCAATCCGTTTCCCAACTAAAATTCTGTTTTAATTGGTATTGACAAAACGTATATTGTTGCATATTTCAGTTACCTATTTGTTTCTTTTAAAATATACGTATAAGAGAAACAAAAAGACTAAATAAATTAAAACATAGATAAATAAATAAATAAATAAATAAATAAATCACCCTGCCGCTATGGTATGAATGTGAGGCAAAGTCGCCGTACGGAATGGCGTCCGCTAGTCGACAATATTCCATCTCCTCCAAATCGATGTAGAAATAAATAAAGTTTTCTTCACTCTGTGTTAAAGTTTGATAAGTAGTTTACAAAATGGAAACCTAATGGAAACCACTCAACCAAGTTTCAAAAATGGAATCTTGGTGGAATTAAACTACGTGATCCGCATTTCCATGCCTTGGAAACCACTGGGAAACTGTCAACTCCGGTTTCTATGCAGTTTCTACGTGGTTTCCAAAATATGGAAACTCGAATTTTTGTGCTGTGGGAGATCAGGGAAATACATGTTTCGAGTGAGCGGAGGGAGTTCAAGATAGATGAAAATAGAATTTCAGATAAAATGTTTATTTGGGTTGGGTACATATACTTTGCTATTGAAAATTGTGAGGCCGGAGGATATGGGAGGATGTTCCTCCTATCGATGGGAGTCCGGGCCTTCCGAGAAATTGAAAAAAAAAATTGACAAATAGATTCCTCTTGAGAGTATTCGAACATGATTCAGTTTTAGCATACGATGTACAATATAATTCTTTGACATTCTCTACACCTACAAACGCAGCTCAGTTACCGGGACCAGGAATTGCCCGCAAAAATCCTCATGTTTACCCGTTTTATTTTCTTAAATTTTTATTATTCTTAATTCATCTTTATAAAGATATCGTCATTTACTGTTGTATATATCTTGTGATGCTTGTTTGCATATGTATACACAATATGGCCAATGTCATTCTTCCTCCACCACTTGTACAAGAACATTTTATAAGAATTATGTTCCTTTTACTGTTTTCTTCATTCATAAGAAATAACTTTTTCTCTCCATTTTTTTCTCATACATATTTATTATTGTGGCTACTCACAGTGTTTCAAATCAGGGGGCCTAAATACTAATGAAGAAATCGTAAACTAGGATTTTAATACTTCCGAATTGTTAAAAATGGATACAAAAATATTACATTTTCTTAAATATCTCTCTTAATTTTCGTCATATTTCTAAATTTTATATGCCATTCGCTAATACGTTCTAATCGAACTCTCGCTAGCATACTGTGATGTCCTGTATTGGTGTAATTCAACATAGAAAGCTGCAGGAGTACAGAGTTCAAACTCAAGACAGCGCACGACAGAATGATAATCGAAACATTTCTCAATATTAATACATATTTAATACACGTTACTCATATAATCTTTTTCATTTGTAATCAAGAGAGCGAATCAAATTTCTCCTTTTATGTATTCTTTTCTTTATATTCAAATATTTGATACTATTTAAGAAAAGTTAAGACAGAAAGATAATAATGAGAAATGACATGATAAGGAGATCACCAAAATGAAAATGGAACCAAAATGAAAGATGCAGTGATGACATACATGAGAAATAGGAAAATTAACCACATGGAATGTATGTCATCACTGCATCTTTGGGATAATCCTGTTCCTCCGACACTTTTAACTCCTGGGGGCTAAGCGAACAATAATATCACACCATGGAAACATAAAGGACAGCAACGTATACATGAATTATTAATATCCCCTCGCAATATAGTTGCAGGGGGATATAGTAACGCCGTCGTTCGTGTGAGGGTGAGTGTGTACGTCACACTTTGTATACAGCCTAAAGGACACAGTTTTGATCGGATCTTGACCAAACTTCATCAACTTATTTCTTATGGCAAGAGAAAGAACCCTAATGAATTTCAAGGTCACAGGTCAAAGGTCAAGGTCATAGATTGGAAATGGCTTAAACCCTTGTATACAGCCTAGAGGACAGAGTTTGGATCGGATCTTGATCAATTTTCATACACCTATTATTCCTGGTGACACGAGAAAGAACCCTATTGATTTTCAAGGTCAAATGTCAAGGACACACATTTGAAATGGCTAAAACCCTTGTATACAACACCGCACAATTTGTATACATCCTAGATGATACAGTTTTGATTGGATCTTTTCTGAACTTCATACACTTTAATGACTTTATTGGAAATGACTAAAATCCTTGTATAAAGCCTAAACTACTCAGTTCAGATCGGATCTTTACAAAACTTCATACACTTATTTCTTATAGCAAGAGGAAGAAACCCTATTGATTTCCAAGGTCATAGGTCAAAGTCAAGGTCACAGATAGGAAATGGCTTAAATCCTTGTATGCAATATAATGGGTACGGTTTTGAATTTGGATCTTTACCAAACTTCATACACTGATTCCATATGACAAAAGTAAGAAACCTATTTATTTTCAAGGTCAAAGGTCAAGGTCACAGATTAGAAATGACTTAAATCCGTCCTAGAGTACACAGTTTTGATTGGGTCTACACTAATTCCTTTTGGCAAGAGGAAGAACCCTATTGATTTTCAAGATCAAAATCCTTTAAATCCTTGCACACATCCTAAAGAGTGCCGTTTTTTCTGATCTTGAACATACAAGTCTTGCTTATGACAGGAGGAGGAACCCTATTGATTTTCAAGGACAAAGGACAATTGTAGTGTAAAATAACCTTCTCAATGTAAGATGATCATGCAAACAGAAGCAATAAGTAAAGATCAAAAGCAACACACTCATGGGTATGTAAATGTACTGTACTGTATATAGAAACAGAGGGCGTGTGGAATTCATTCCGTGCTCTGTCGGCTGTAGCAAGTTCATGGATGTTAAATTATCATCCGAGGAGTCCGACCGACGCAATTAATCAGTAGAGAGCAATTTTTAAGATAGCGCTTGTACAAGGCTTTAGAATGGTCAAGTACCAAGCCAAATGTCGTTCTGGTGACACCCTTAACAATTCGGCTTTATTAAGATCCTATCTTACCATTTTGTATTTATTACCATTTTTTTGCGATCAGATGTGTATTTCGATAATAAAGAGACTAATTCCATGACAAAGTTTATCAGTTTTTGTCATAATAAGACGTCCAGCGTCTTTGAAATAATTTAAATTGGCCAAAAATCAACAAATACACCGTCAAAGCAATATTCAGATGCACATTCCCCAAATTTCGGTAACGTTTTATCAAAACTGGTATGATCTATGTCCAATATCAAATGTTGTGGAAATACTTATGGCAGTAACTAAGCGAATGATAACTATGTTTAGCTGGAAATATTAAGCGACGTACATATAAGAGAAAGAAAAACGTACGTACCCGCTCATCGAAGCGGATGTTTATAACTTATTTCTCCCACCATAACAATATCGCGTTTAGTATTTAGGCCCCCTGCAAATACACTTTATTACATTGTAACTGTTTGTATGCTTTAGCCTTATGGGCCTTAATGACTGTTTGCAAATAAACCATACCACACCCGTTTTATTTTCTAATGTACATGAATATACTATACTCTGGATCCCCTGACCCGGGTTGCACCCCCCTTGAAACAAAATCTAGGGACGTACATATCCGCCCATGTATTGTTGTCACCAACTTATCCTTCGAAAAATCTTAAATAGATGAATAATTGATTTTATCAAAAATCTTTAAAAAAAAACACAATATGTTAACATTTTCTATTTAATCACCTTTAATACTTAAAATTATAATAATAATACATATATTAATAACATGAATAAATTGTGGATTATTGTGTATATGCGGTGAAAGATTAAACGGTTTATGTGACCTTGAAGATACCGATAATTCGAAAGCATTAATCGTACATGTACGGAATACCTTTCGAATATACAAAAGCGTAAGTAAAAGAGACCGATACATGTACCATTCATCGCGAATGAAGCGCGGATCTAGAGGGGGTATGTAAGACTCCATTCATCGAATGTAAGCTTCGTAAGAGTAAAGGAAAATGTCGGCAAGGAGTGGGGCACAATTGGTCCCCATTGGAATTCCGACAATTTGCTGGTAGACCTTTCCTCCAAACAACACAAAAATGTTGTCGATCTGAAAAGTTTAACACCTGAATAATATCTGTTTCAGTGTACTTATTTGCAGAATCGGACTTTTCTTTTACAAAGTAGGTTTTGTTATATTTTAAAACAACAATTAATTTGAATTTGCGATTTACTTGTAAACTCATTACTTATAATTTTTGCGAGTCTTTCTTTCAATTTAGAATGTGGATTGTAGTGTATAGTGTCGAAAAATCAAATGCTTTGATCGAATGGACTCTACTAAAATGAGTGGATTTCAGATGTTCTCAAAGTTCCTTCGAATTCTTTAAAACCCACATGTGGTTAATACCACTGCGAGAATATACTGTCGAACAATATTTTCGAAGCCCAGATTTGATTTCAGATAAAAACTTTGGTAAGTAAGATCGATAAAGATTTGGTAGAACATTTTGAGGAATCAGCGATGAAGCGTTGTTTGTATGGATTCTTATGCATTTTAGATATGCAGTAACTAATCAGTAAAATTTGTCTCTTGAATAAACACAATGTTTGCCTTTTGTTGATTTACATATGTTGACACTCTTTCCTTTTTTTGTTTGTCTCAAAGACCTTTGGTACTTTTAAAATTATGTGAGTAAATGTGATATGTTTGTGATTCTAATATTTGTAATATATATGATTATAAAATATTTGAGTTCAGTTATTATTACCATGTGACCACCTGACACCTTATTGACTTCCAAGGGTCAGTGTTTGATGATGTCATGGAATTATATTTACACATACATATCATTTAATTTTTTGTTTTATTAGAGGCTTTGTGCTCGTTTGGCTTCTTTCCAGCTTTGGATTGGATCTGTTCTGTTGGGGTGGGTGGAGATCTTACATGAACTGGAATATTTCCAGACTTCCTTTGAGGGGTAATGGTGTCTTTAAAAACTGCATAATTGTTGTCTTTGTATTCTTCGTATTTTGGTTGGCATTGCTCTTCTGGGACTTTCTGGTCTCTGAAGCAGTACTGCTCTGTGTCTGTTGATATGGCGTAGCCTGATCTGTCTGTGGATATAATGAACAGTAGAATTATGATAATGCGGAAATGTTCCAACCCTATACCTTCATGAAGACTCCTCCTGTGTGGTAGGTGCTTCAGCCTGTGTAGTAACTCCCCACCTCTAATTGCTCATCATGGAAGTGAGGTGGATCCTCCTGAAGTGGAATGGGACATTCAGAGCTGATTTGACCTATCTCATGACATGACCTGCAAACTGTATCATTCGGGCAGTCCTTGGTCATGTTGGTGTTGTGTCCTTTTTGGAGGCATTTGGTGCATTCTCTCCTCTCATCAGGTTGACCATGCTGAAGGACAATGGCTCTATACTTCCCAATTTGCATCGACCATGGTAGATGGCCTTGTTGGTCACTGACAAAGAATAGTCTGTCCCATGTTTCGCAATTTGTGAGGCGTCCTTGGAACCTGAGTCGTTCTCTGTACAAGTTTACCACCTCACAGCCAAATAGACTTATGGTTCTTTTATTTGACCATCGTCCACGGATAGAGGGGCGGTTTTTTTTACCTTACTCTGAGGTATTCGTCATCACCAGGGTATAGACTTCCAGGATTTATTCCATAGAATATTTTGGATGCTTTTATTTTGGCTAACCAGACTGCCTTCACTCAGCAAAGTTGATTTAAAGTCATTATCACATCGGCATCGTTCAAATATATAAAAAATACAGAAGCACTTTTTTCAGATATTGAAATAATTCCCGTTCGAAATCAGCTTGTTTTAGCTTCGTATCGGCATGCGCAGAATCACGATTTTGCATCCGATACACATTGATCGTGTGTCACATTGTAAAATAAATGAGTTACTTTATTCGGAGTTTAAAGTATTCTTTACATGAAACAATTAAAAAGGTTGGATGATTGTAGTCTTGTGAACTCATTTCTAACCTTGGATTTGCAATAAACGGGATTGATGAAGGTTTTAAGATTATTTTTCCAACCCGACTTCACGAAGGCCGGTGTCAGTGCAGTGTCGGTGTGATGAAAACTTGATGACGCAAAAACATGGCACGACTTGTGTACTTCACAATATACTTGTACTTTATTCAGTTAAGCTGATTTATATCGTACTTCAGGACTCGAAAACGAAATCAATTTATCGAAAACAACGACTTTCTCCTGGAGGTAAATAAACAAATTTGTAAACAAATATTCTCTCTCTCTCTCTCTCTCTCTCTCTCTCTCTCTCTCTCTCTCTCAGTTTACTTAATACTGTATCAAGATCTATAGTAATTTTCAATCACTTAATTTTATGATATCAGAAAATCGATTTTTTGATATCACAAATTTTATTTTGTAAGATATCACAAATTCTATTTTGTAAGATATCACAAACTCAATTTTCTGATATCACAAAATGGGAATTTGCGATATAACGATATTGATTTTTTTGATGTCACAAAATATGACGGAATTTGTGATATCAAAAGTTCGATTTTGTGATATCAAAAATTCGAATCTATGATATCACAAATTCAATTTTTTTATATCAGAAATAGGGAATAAATAATAAAACGCTTACGGTTAATACAAATTAATTTTTGTGATATAAAAAAAAAATCATTATTTGATATCAAAAAGTAGAATTTGTGATATCACAAAATCGATTTTTTTTTATATCGCAAATTCCTTCATATTTTTCTATATCGCTAAATCGATTTTTTGACATCACAAATTCTGTTTTATCAAATCGATTTTTTTTATATCACAAAGGAGCTGTTAAGATAAGGCGTAAAATCAGCCCTGAAAAGTGGAATTTTGTAAATTGAAATTTCAAGAACCTTTTTTGGTAAAATGTATACCTATACGGCATCCTATCAGAATATGAAGCTATTTTTTATCTGTTTTGCATAATATTGCTAATTTTGGGGTCAAAACTTATCTTTTTCTCATAGAAATCAATAGAAAACGGAAAAGTTTTATTGAACATTGTTCCCCCCGGATATACAGAAAGCCACTTTTACTGGAGATGTGTATCCATGATACAAATTTTTTGGCAAAGTGGGGTTCTGTATCTCCGGGGGGAACACTACCCCAGAGACGAAAAACTAAAAATGGAAAGGGGGGTGCATTTTTTAAGAATCGATCTTTTTTACCATTAAATATAGCACATTTGACTATTTTTCCTCTTTGATCCATCAAACATTGTGTACTCAATATGATTGAATGATAGATACAAGAATTAGGAACGAAATAAGCAAGAGTGATGTTCATTTCTCCGTCAATGTGTATTTCGCGCTAAAAGGCTTACATTGTAGCCATTGAATGAAGAATAAGACCGTATTTTAAGTTCCGGATTTCATTATTTACCGAATAAAGGAGGTAGAACGTTCGAAATCTATTTCTGATACACAATGTAGACATATTTGATGTCTTTTAGCTTATATTTATCCATTTTAGACAAAATATTCAAAAATGTATACGTTTTTCGTCGGTATTATCGAATTTTCTATCCGAGCACCCCTACCTCTTTCGACCTTAATTTTACAACTTTAAGAGTTCCTTAACATAATGTAAAACATGTAAAAGTTCTGCAAATACATTATATTTCAATAATGATTCATGTTTTTCTGTATACGATTCGCCATGCGCAAGAAATAAGTCACGGGATTCAGGGCTAAATACTGCCCTTATCTTAACAGCTCCTTTGTATTATTTGAGATTAAAAAATCAATTTTGTGATGTCAAATTTTTCATGCAATTTTTAATATCACAAAATCTTTTTGATATTACTAATTTGATTTTGTGATATCAAATAATCGATTTTGTGATATCAAATAATCGATTTTGTGATATCAAATAATCGATTTTGTGATATCAAAAAATAAATTTGTGATATCAAAAAATGAATTTGTGATATCAAAAAATAAATTTGTGATATCAAGAAATAAATTTGTGATATCAGAAAATGTATTTGTAATATCAAAACTTAGGGAATAAATAGTAAAACGGCGCCTCATAAGTTAATTAATTAGTGCCCTTTAGTTTAACTAACCACACCTCCCTATATAACAGTCTGTGCTCTGCAACGTATACAACGTACGACTGGTATAAATCAGGTGCAAAATTTTTTGGCAATGTTTGTCTTTCATTGTGGCGTATCACGTGATACACAAATGATATTTTCCAAGAGACTTCCCTGTGATCAAACAAATAAAAACTGTCTAGATCTACTTTATATGAATTTATTTTAGGCCTCTCATATGGTCATTATTATTATTTATATGATGGTAATTTATTCTGATCAAGAATAGACGTATATTTGGCGAACACTTAAACAGAAAATTTTGTATCTGTCCGTGCACCATATCATAACATGTGGTGAACATCGCAAAATTTCTGATTAAGTGTTCTCCGAATACACGTCTATTATTGACCAATATTGATTACCATCGTATAACTGATGATAATGGCCGTATGATAGACCTAAAGTAAATTCATATAAAGAAGATTTTAACAGTGTTTACTTGGTTTGATCACAGGGGATTTCCGTGGAACATATCATTCGCGTATCACGTGATACGCCACAGTGGTCTTTGTACTGCGAAACTTTATGTGTAGTCTTTCGTGTTTTATGTTCTATTTGGTATGATAAACTTCTTCAAATTCAATAGCGTCATTTAAGAACAGATAAATTTGCAGCATGGGACAGACAAGCAGCTTTCGGGTATTTAACCCTAGTCAGTGATCCTCAATCTTAAAAGAATTTGGACAAGAGGGATGGGATATTATGCTTCAGGACCCAAATTATCAAGAAATTTTGATAGCAGAAATTTTGGAATGCGTTGAATAACCACACCGTCCGCTACTTACTTGGCAGATGGCCGTCCTATGTCGGCACTATTTGCCAATTGGTCTCGTTGGTTTATGTGTGGTCTTTTGTGTTTCATGTTTCTATAGTGTGAGTTGATGTTCCTTGTCCCTTTTGCGTATTTTCTTTGGATGTCTCCTCTTTTTTTTTTGCATGGGGTGTTTTGGAGTTTTACTGTGGGTGCTGCAACCGAGTGTTGTTAGAGATTCCCTCCTTCCTTGAAGAAACGATCAAGCGACGTAGATCAAATTTACTACATGTGTCTCATTTACGTTTATTATTGTGCTCTTCGTCTCTGTGTTTTCACATCGGGTGTTTTGCTGTTGGCACTGCTACAGGGTCAGGTGGGAGATCTCCTACCTTCTTTGACAGAGCCATTGTTCGCACTGATGTTTATATAAGTTTGTTAATCGTTTGCCGACATTTCCATTTGTAATGGATATCATTCAATTTGCACTTATCAAGCAAAATCATTTTCTGAACTTGTATAGGTATATGTAACCTCTTTTCATATACTTTTTTATATCCTACCATGTTGAATCATGTATGTTAAACAGGATATGATATAGTAATGAATTATTTGATAATATATCATGGAGATCATATTGATAATTTGTCGTTATTGTTAAATAAGCTCAATTAAATGAAATCGCTCATGATACGATGAAAAGAAACAAATGAACATGACAATTTTGAAATATTGAAAGATTTCAAATAGGCAATAAGGAAATCTAGATATGGTTTAATGTTTTAAATTTGCGATAGGACAACATGGTGAATTTCATTAAATGATAAAGCCAAAAACTATGTACAAATGTTTGAGTCAAGTAACAGTTTATATGAAATCCTTATTTTATTTATGACAAATGGAGGAAAAATCATTTTGTATTGTATTTGGTACTTCAAATATGAGGAACTAAATCAGGAACTGACATAATGTTCAGGAAAATAATTTCCGAAATTTAAAAGGAAGTAATTCACTATTAATAAATCTGTATATCAAAAATAAAATGAAAAAAGAGTTCTAAATACATTTTTATATGAGTTATTGTTCTATGAAAAGGTATTATATCTATAAAGATGTGTAGAAATCATCAATTTGCTCTTAAGTACAATACCCATGTTCTTGCGGGATGCGACATGTTACAAAGTAATAATATCATTATTTAAGGTAAGTAACTTATTCTCTATTTTGTTTTACGTGATATTGGCTTTTCACGAGTGGATGAAATATTATGTTTGAATATAGACTGAATTTCTTGATAAGGGGAATGATGAAATATATTATTTGTATGACGGAATGTATAATAATCAAAAGACGTTGATATTGTATTGAATTTCATACTTTCTGAGTAGCATCATTTCTTCATCGCCTGCTTATGGCTTGTTTATATCTCAGTTGATACGCTATGCCAGAGCAAGTACCAAATATACAGATTTTACTCTGAGAGCTACTGTCATGTTCACTAATTCCAGAGCACCCTGTTTTCCCGGTTTTCTCTCAAATATGAAAATGTCATCTTCAAAAAGATGTCAATTTTATAGTACTCCTTTTGTCGTCACAGAAAATACCATTGTTTTGGCTGATTGTCAGTTCAGTTAGAAATAGGACGGAAAAGAAAAAGTCTATGGGGATTTTCTATAGTAAAATCGCTGAAAATGTGTGACGCCGGAGGCTTTGACGTCACCGTTTACTATCATTAACACGGAGAACAATATGGTGGCTTGAAATTAACATTGAAATTCCCCGTAGACATTTTATTTTTCATATTGCGGCTTGGAGGCAGTTGATAGGGTAAGTTTAAATTAACTTCCAGTTACGACTATAGGAGGTCAATTTTCGGAAACAATTATAATTTATAGTAAAATTCTTCAGACGACAGAATAAATCGCCGAAACAAGGTGTTCTGGATTTAGTGAACAGGACAGTAGGCGTCTATACTCTATATCTTCCAAAATGGAAGTAACCGGATGTGACAATTCTACCGACTTGAAGCGGCCCATGTTGCATGCAAGCAGGAGATGTTGACTCTTCCCGGGCACCTGGTATCACTCCCATATCGGGACTTCGCTTCTTTTAAAATTAAACTTTATTTATTTTACAACGTTTAACAAACAAGTTACACAACTTATATTAATGTCTCACGTTGGCTCAGATGTTGGCGTGAGGGGGTCCAATGAGCAGGAGGAAACCGGAGTACCCGGAGAAAAACCCCCTCCAGAGGCCTGGGTGGGGGACCACCTACCCTCCCACATAAGACCCTTTTGCCGAATCTGAGATTCGATCCCGGGACCTTAGAGGTGAGAAGCGAGCGCGCAACCACTGCGCTAACCCGGCCTATGCACTTCGCTTCTTTTCATGTTGTATGTTTTTATGTTTGCATTAGTTCCTGTTTTATACTGATTTTGTGTGCCTTCGGTTTGTGATTTTCTGAGTTATCGATTTTGTGCTGTATATAGGCATTACCCATATTTGTCATTTTGTCTCTAACAGTATGTATTCATCAAAGAATCCATTGGCAAGTATATGTATTAGTAGTTACATAACTTTCCAAAAAGCTCAATATAATTCTTCTATAAACTTAAGCGGTTAAAAAGATATAAAAATGTTTAAAATAGTTATTATTGTTAGTTATAATAATGAATACATTTTCTAGAAACACAGAGAAAAGGAAATGCCCAACAGTTACAAAAGACAAAACAGAGGCACACCCTTAAATTATCAGTATCCAATGCTTTATGAATGACAAATATGGATAATGACCATATCCCTGAATACAGCACAAAATCGATAATTCAGAAAATCAGAAACCGAAGGCATACACAATCAGGATAAGACAGGAACCAAAGCAAACAAAAAAGAATCTCAACAATATGAAAAGAAGCGAACTCCCGATATGGGAGTGAGACCAGGTACCCAGGAAGAGTAAGCATCTCCTGCTTGCATGCAACACCCGCCGCTTCAGTTCGGTAGAACTGTCACATTCTGTTACTTCCATTTCGGAAGGCATAGAGTACACTCCTTTGTTGGATGGTTCAAACATCATTGTGTATGACGAATTCCCCATATCGACCGTAGAACTGCCTCAGTGACGATGTTAGTCGGCCACAAACATATCCCTGACTGAGAAGCTTATCTGAAAGACGGCTTGCTCTCAGAACAAAATCTGTATATTTGGTGCTTGCTCTGGCATAGCGTATCAACTGAGATATGAACACGCCATAAGCGGGCGATGAAGGGATGTTGCCACTCAGAAAAGGAAAGTTTGTAATGCTGAAATTGGAGTCGACACGTTTGTCATAGAGTGAGGTGTTCATGTGACCATCAGTGTCGTAGGACAACATTATGTCCAAATAGGATGCTGAATTATTTGTCTCTGTAGTTTCGTTGACTTCAAGCTCCGAAGGATAGATACTGCTAAGGTAATCCGCGAATTTTGGATTATTGATGGACAACACATCGTCTATGTATCTGTAAGTGAAGTTGAAGTCAGAAGCTAAGTATCTTTTCCCTTCAGAGACCAAAGATTCAATGAATTCAGAATCGTCCGAGTAAAGGAAAATGTCGGCAAGGAGTGGGGCACAATTGATCCCATTGGAATTCCGACAATTTAATCATAGAATCCGTTCTTGTCCCGATTAATAGATAATGGTAAACGTTTCAATTATCAAAAATCTATTTCATTTCAGTCTCACAAAGGCACAACATGATGCTTCTGCAAAATCCAATAGTACTAGTGGTTCTCATATCTACGGATATTGCCAGTGCTTGTATGTACGAATTCTGTATATCATCTGAATCAAATCTACTTTTTTTCTCAATACGATTTAAACATTAATATAATTTAAATATTAAAGGTTGTATCTCTGTTATGAAAGAGAAAAAATGAAATACTTCTGATACATTAATTGCACCGTACTGATTTTATGTAATGGGACTCTGTTTCTCTTATACACGACTATTTTCAGTTATCGTCCCTGTTATTTCTTCCTGCCGACAGATGGCGCTTACGTCGCGGTGCCATCACAGCCGTAACGCAACGCGTAAACAATAACAGTGTTCAAGCTTACGCAGCGGGGAGGTTTAAAATCGAAATAAACTAAATAATTGTTTGAATGGAGATATCGAAGTATATAAATTAAAGCAATGATCATGATTGTTCATATTCATCCATAAATATTTCTAAGGCATAAACTGAGTGAGTGAGTAGACGATATTCGCATGCATTGTTCAAATCGGGGGTTTGATAGAGGAAAGGATAAAACACTACAAGGACATGGGTAGTTTTGCCTATTTCAACAGTGAATGTTTGGACACATGAAGGTATCTTTTAATCCTCAATGCCTTCGTTTTGCTGACTTAAAAATCCAATGCCCGACCGTCGAAGCTCAGCCAGGTAAGTTCGTGACGAATCTTGACGTGGGGGGGGGGGATGCAGGGGTAGCCTCTCAAACTTCCTCCACCTTTCATCCAATCACTACTCTCTCATCCAACCCGATTGCCCCTTTCTTCCCTTCCCACACTTTTTCTCCCTCCTCAGAAATAATTTCTATTCGATACTTGGTACGTACAATGTGTCGTCATGCATCGTGTCTCTATAGAAAGGTATGTATACATACATAGCCAATTTGGCAGTAACCGTTGGCAAAGGCGGATCCAGGATTTGTTTTAAAGGGGAAGCAGTGATGAGTCAATGATGACCCAGAAAAGTTTACGAAATGAAGTATATAACATAGATCTACATTGTGTTCTTCTGTAATAGACATGTACTCGGCCCATTATTTGAGTTGTGTTGTATAAACCGGCTAGAAAACTAATTCAAATAGTACATCGGAAATGATGTCCGGAAATCCTTAGACTATAACTTCTCTTTTAATATTCAATACTTTTCATATCTCCAAATCCCTTTTTTCTAATTACTTATTGTTTGACGAATCGCGCAATATAGACAGACAGAGAGAACTCTTTACTATTAGCCTCTCCCTCTTAAATTTTCCTGTCTCAATTTGGGGGGGGGGGGGTTATGTCACCTCCTTTACCATTCACATGGCCAGATCCTGATGTTTTTCTTTTTTAATAGGGGAAGCAGTGATGAGTCAATGATGACCCAGACAATTTTAAGAAATGAAGTATATAACATAGATCTACATTGTGTTCTTCTGTAATAGACATATACTCGGCCCATTACTTGAGTTTAAAAATACTTTTTGTTGTATAAACCGGCAAGCAAACTGATTCAAATAGTACCTCGGAAAAGATGTCCGTATATCCGTAGAATATAACTTCTCTTTTAATATTCAATACTTTTCATATCTCCAAACCCCTTTTTTTCTCATTACTTATTGTTTGACGAATCGCGCAATATAGACATACAGAGAACTCTTTACTATAAGCCTCTCCCTCTTAAATTTT
This sequence comes from Pinctada fucata, assembly GCA_028142955.1. Lineage (NCBI taxonomy): Eukaryota > Metazoa > Mollusca > Bivalvia > Pterioida > Pteriidae > Pinctada > Pinctada fucata. The sequence continues at coordinate 50,081,406 of AP027103.1, read as the reverse complement.
CCTGTCTCAATTTTTTTGGGGGGGAGGGGTCATGCCACCTCCTTTACCATTCACATGGCCAGATCCTGATGTAGACACCCTGCAGCCTCTGAATCCTGTGCTAAACTTGAAACTCAATGGGCTTAGGCGAATCCAAGATTTTTCAAACGGGGGTTTTGAATGCATATTTTGACAGGATCTGTATAACGCCAAGTAGTTTTAATTCAAATTTCTATTAACATACCCAATAATAGTCTTGGCCAATAACTTAACGTTATATAAAATGAATCGTTAATGCTACCTTCAAACCTTGTAAGTACTGAGTTGGACATGCTTGACACGCATGGTCATCTACGGGCCGATTTTGTTTGTTTTTACTTTTACTAAAATTGTCGTGTTTAGAAAAGCAGGAAGACTTAGAAATAGTGATTAATGGCGTTATGACAGTAACAAAATAGATGTTGTGAACAGTTTTACCTATCTTGGTATTTTGATGAATTATACTGGGAACTTCTACAAAACTCAGGCTACTTTAGCTACACAAGGAAGAAAATGTGTTTGTGTTTTAAACTCCACTTTACAGAATTTACAACTCAACGCTTTAACGAAACTTTCTATTTTTGATACATATATAGGTTCCATTCTAAATTATGCATGCGAAGTTTGGGGGTTCCATTCTGCTCAGTCAGTTGAAAAAATACATCTCGATTTTTGCAAAAGAATATTGAATATGAAAAGGAGTACCTCTAATATGATGGTCTATTCAGAACTTGGTAGGTATCCCCTTACTATAAGACGTAAATATCAAATAATAAAATATTGGTTGAAGCTAAGAAAAAAACAGAAAAACTGTATTTTACAAAATTTATACTGTGACATGTGTGAAAGACGCTGTGATTTATCTTTAGAAAATTAATCTTCCATGTGGCTTTTTCAAGTGAAGAAACTACTTTTTACGTTAGGTTTTGGTGATATTTGGTTTTATCAGTATGTAGAGAATACGTCATTTTTTCTCCAGATTCTGTTAGAAAGGATGAGAAATAATTTTATACAAGAGAGAAATATTTCATTTGAGTTATCGCCAAAATGTTATTTATACAAGCTGCTTTAGCACCTGATTGACAATTTTTCTGTACAATTTTACTTAAGAAAATCTATTCCTGAATCCTCTGTACATATCATATCCAAAATTAGGCTAAGTGCTCATATGCTTAATATAGAAACCGGAAGATACACTAATATACCTCGCAGTCAAAGATTATGTTCACTATGCAATAAAAATGATACTGAGGATGAATTTCATTTTATTCTTTCATGTCCTTTCTATCATGATTTGAGATGTAAATTCCTTAAAAGATATTTTATGTTCAAAATATTTCCGAATTAAGAAATTGAGGAAAATTCCTTGTTTATGCAATGAAACTAAGAAATAATTCTTCGTAACTTTTTTCCCTTTCTTTTTTTTAATGCTACAAGTCCTACCTCCGCGTCACACAAAACTATAACTAAAACCATATATCTTTTCGAGTACATTAGTAACTATATCATTGTGACGAGAATCTTTGTTTCATTTTCAGATGATGATTTTTCTTTTCTCTTGGAATTTAGATACACCACATTACTATGTTACTGTATATATATTTATATGTTTATATATATTATGTCGTATCGTACCTATAAGCTGTTTGCGTTTGGAAATAAATGAATTGAATTGTACTTATTTACAGTTCTTTAATTCGTAAAGACAGGGGAATTATCTATATTTACAAATTCGAACAGACTCGCTAGCATCTGTCATTTCGCTCCGGCAATCAAAAGGAAAACATAGGTCCGTACTTAATTTTGTCTGTCAGGACCGGCGGACCGATGTCAATATTGGTCAAGACTTCGTATGCCACAGGTATGTCATATATATAGACTATGTATGCCATATATATACCGGCGAGACGTAACCGATAATTCATTAATTTTTTTTTTTTTTTTTTTTTGCATGGTTGATGAGAACTTACATAAAATAGAAACTGCCAAACTAGCACTAGATTTCGCCGAAATTAAACAATTTCTATTAAAAATTCCCGATGTTTCAGCGAAACATGTGAATCGGCTTTTGCCTCAGGCTTTTTTATGAAGAGACCGGCGGAATCTCTTTAATCAAATTACAAATATTATTGGATGGGAGGTTACATTGTAATAGATGATACTGTTTTATATATATAGATATGCTATGCACATGATGTTGAAAAAAAAAAAAAAACAACATGCAACCGTACCCTTTCACACTCGGCAGCACGCGAATCAATTCTTTGACTATGTCGACTCACCCCCCCCCCCCTTCCCCAGCCTTTTCATACTCTCTTATCATCTAGGAAATGTTAAGATTAAATATTTTACACTTGTAAATATTCTCTCTGTCATTGCTATATCCTCAAACTTGTCAACACCCTCCCCTCTCCCTCCCTTCAGCCCTTTCTATACGCGTATTTGCTATGCGCTTCCATAACATCCATGAATATATTCACGGTCATAATAGCGGCGTGATCACGTGATTTTCAATGGTCGCGCCCGTCATCTATGAAAAAAAAGTAACTGTTTTGTATTTTCCAAAATATATTTTCATCGTCTGAATTTTTTTTTTCCTAAATAAATGTCTTATTTTCCTAAATTCATTCTCATTACACTCAATATATTTCGCTTTTCTCATCATATTGACAATTTTTCTTAATATGTTTCTCATTTTTTAAAATATAATCCTCAGTTTCCTATTTAGCATTAGCTTCTTTTTATTTCCATATTTGGCACTAGTATGCTTCCAAAGGTTTCCGTACATATGGAATTCTGAAAATTTTCCTTTGGCCTCTTGGAACAGCTAAAGCTGGTTGTACCTCTGATGAATATTCATTTTCAGAAACATGCATGTCTTGCGTACTGTATATGAAAATGATTGTCCTACAGCTGCTCAGTGTTACCAGAGAAAGGTTTTTTTCTTTATATCTAAATATTAAGTCATTTCTGCTAGAAGTAATAAATGCCTTGTCTATTCTAAATAAAAATCATTAAAAAATCAATTTCAAAGGACATTTTATAAATGTTGGGCATATTATACATTATATAGTAACCATAGTCTTAAACATGAGTTGCTTTAGCATGAAAATAAGTTTATCTTTCATGCTGGCAAAAGTACATTTTTTTTATATCTACTTTGTATTTACATAGCTTTTTTCGTGTATGACCCCTGCGTCTTTATTATTGTTCGTCTGATAGTCGCAAGCGTCTTTACACATATTTCAACAAGCAATTCAAATATTCTTTTTCCTCTGAATGTATCTTGTGGCACCGGTACCGTTGTACATTTTAGACTAGCAACAGCATTGTACATGTAAGAGAGGACTGATCTCAACTACCTTGAAGTTCTTTTCTGAAGGTTTGTAGGATTCCTCTGGTAAAAGCTGATTTTCCAAAAGATTCATTAAGCGGCCAGACACCAGACATCACAAAATATGGCGACATTTTCTTTGTGACGTCACAATAGAGAACATGACAACTCATAAAGTCACTGCGATCGGGGCTTAGCACCATAAATATCGAAAAATTCTCAGACAAAATTTTGTCTTAGACTTAAGAAAATTCTCAGCTGAGAATTTGCCTCAAGTCGAAGAAAGTTTTACACCACGATCAATTTTAAGAATATTCTCCAAAGTTAAGAATTTTCTCAGCTGAGACGGCAGTTGCTAATGACGACGTCATCTTCAAGATGCACTTGTTACGCGACGTCATGCATGTTTTTTCCCGCTTTTTATGATGTGACGCTATTTCTCGTTAAAACGTTTTAGATCACAAAACGGAAGGTCGCAAAAACTTCTAAACCAAGATTATACGAATGTTTTTACTCACTTTTTGATTGTTCTTTATTGTTTTAATTGGGCAGAAAAGTTGCCCAAGTTTTTTTTTTTACAATCATGTTTAGGTGTTGGTGACTAAATGCAAATCAGAACGGACATCTTGCACGCGCTGTAGTTGTGATCTTGCGTACTTATTAACTTAAAGATACAGTGTCCATGAAAATATGTTTTATTGAAAACCTAAAATTTATTTCGAAGGGTCTAGATTGAGAAAAAAAAAAGAGTCATAAAAATTTTTATTTGAAAATATGCAGTTACGACCATAATATTGTCGAATTTGTAAAATTAAATCTCCATTTACCTCTATTGTGAAATCGCAATACATTGAAGGTGACGCTAGTGGAATGAAACAGCTTTTACTACGAATGTATGCGTCAGATTCCCCTAAAAATTTGAAATAAATTCAAACCGAAAAATCTGTGTTCACCTTATAATTTTGCGGTTCGCTTCGCTCGCCAATCATTGAAGTAAAATTACCAATTGGTTTTGAAAAAGTGGGAAACTGACCCGTTTTAAAAAAATCTTGTATTTGATCTGAAATAGATGCCACAAACGTAAAAAAGTTCAATCACACGTACATGTACATTTATATTGTGCAATGTTTAACATCATAACTGTGTAAAAAAATTTGGCTCACCATTATTCTAACTACATGTATTATACTGTTTTTCATTTTAGATAAAGATACGCGTATTGTGCAAAACTGACCTCACCGGGCCAGGGCAATCTGATTAAAACCAGATCTCTACATGCTCCCGATTTTGTTATGTCGCGACATAACAAAATCGGGAGCATGTAGAGATCTGGTTTTAATCAGATTGCGGGCCAGGGCTTATTTTAATCATCCGATTTGCTTGATTGAAGTAGCTCCACCCAATCCCGGAGGCCGGTAATTTTGCTACGATTCTAACTTTTGCGTCGCTCGTTAGATACATGTAGGCTATATGCTTTGAGTTTATGATAAATAATATAATTTAGTGAAACATTTATCAAGTACAATAAAAGATTTGACTAATAGAGATAACGGACAATACATAATTATATGAATTTGCATGAATAAGGAAAACAGATACAAAAAATGCAATGATCGCTGTGCGATATAAGTCCCCTACTGCATTGTACTGGTGGCATAGATTTATGACTTGCATCTCTGTTCCTCAGTTTATCATCTGCAACAACAGCCAAGAAAATCTGGGAAACTGAATTCACGAAATTTGCTAAGTCCAGGGGCCATAACTCTTGTGAAAATTAGTCAATCTAAATTAAACTCAAATCTGCATCACACTATAATGTATTCACATACAAAAAATCAGTTCATTATCTGCAATAACAGGCATGAAAAAGTCCGAAAAACTGCAAATTTCATTAAATTAGCTAAGTCCAAGGGACATAACTCTTGTGAAAATAGGCCAATGGAAACCAAACTCAAACTTGGTCTGTATCACACTGAGATGTATTCATTTACCAAAAATCAGTGCATTATTTGCGATAGACCGAGAACAGGCCAAAATTTTATTCTTGAGTTGGTATTTTACCAACTCAAGAATAAAATTTTGGCCTATTCTTGGTCTATATCTGCGATAGAACCGAAGAAAAGTCCGGAAAACTGAAATTTTCATAAAATTTGCTAAGTCCAAGGGCCATAACTCTTGTAAAAATAGGTGAATAAAAAGCAAACTCAAACTTGATCTGTATCCCCTTGCGATATATCTACATACCAAAAATGAGTTCAATATATGCAACAACAGCGGAAAAAAGTCAGGAAAACTGAAATTTTCATACAATTTGCTGAGTCCAAGGGCCATAACTCTTGTAAAAGTAGGTCAATCGAAAGCAAACTCAAACTTGATCTGTATCACATTGAGATATATCCACATACCAAAAATGAGTTCAATATATTAGTACGGTGACCAAAGAGCTAAATTTTACAATTTAGTCGACAGATTAGTACATGGGTAAATTATATGTCATATGAAACTAGAAGAAATGTACTTTCAAAATATCAATGTCGTCAACAGGTTTGAATGTACAAACATTCCATTTTCAGGGGTCAAAGGTCAAAGGGGTCATTCAACATAGATTACGTATTTCTGATCTTTTTCACAAAGGAAAGACATATTGATGAAAACAAAATTGAATTTTCTGTACAAATTGCATCAATAGAATAATAATCCAATCTTATCCTTAACATATGTAAATCGCGATGACGTAAAATCTGTATTGATGACGTCATTGGTAGCTATTTTTAGAACAAATTAAAAATGTTAATATTATAATTCCTTAAAAAATGAAATATACCTCTCCGTGTACAAACATGGAGGACAAATACTTGTCAATTTACTCTTCCATCATAGAAAACAAATGTTTGCTAATCATCCCCCGCAGTATAATTGCAGTGGGGTATAATGCGACCGTTGGTGAGGGTGCGTACGAGAGTGCGTAAGGGTGACTGTGTGGGAGAGGGAGGGTGTGTTTGTGCACGTCACGCTCTTTTATACAGCCTAGGAGGCACAATTTTGATTGGATCTTGACCAAACTTCATACACTTATTGCTCATGACAAGAGGAAAAATCCTATTGATTTTCAAGGTCATGGGTCAAAGGTCAAGGTCACCGGTTGAAAATGTTATTAATCCTTTTATACAGCCCAGGAGGCACAGTTTTTATTGGGTATTGACCAAACTTGATACACTTATTGCTTATGACAAGAGAAAGAACCCTATAGATTTTCAAGGTCATTGGTAAAAGGTCAAGGTCACAAGTTGGAAATGTTAAAAATCATTTTTCTTTTAAATCTTTTAATACAGCCCCGATGGTACATTGGAGTTTACCAAACTCCTTACACTTATTGTTTATAACAAGAAGAAGAACCCATTTGATTTTCTAATGTCAAAGATCAAGGTCACTGAAGGGAAAATGCTTAAAATCTTTATATACAAACTAAGAGGACACAATTTTGACTAGATCTTTCAAATGTCCATACACTTATAGGAAGAAACCCATTATATTATAGGTCAAGGTCGCAGGATTAAATTCGTCAAAATCATTGAAGATGCTCTGTGTCATTCACCAACAGATCTTGGTCAAGCTCTTTAAAGTATACATTTAATACAAATGACACAAAGAACATTTTTTCGATTATCAAGGTTAAAGATCAAGATCACAGATATAGAGGAGGCAACTTAAAAATGGGACTTCATCAATGTTGACGCATATTTGCATATGTTGTGAAGAATTTCAAGTCCTACTACGAAGTGGTTTATATCCTTGTCACGCCTTCACTTTTTTGGCCAACGCACGAGTATAACGACCTTTAACACGCTGGTAAACGTAGGGGTTTGGTCTGAAAATCATTTATGAAGCAACGTTCTCAACGTGCGCAAAGCGACCTTGTAGCGCATTGGGAACGTTCGCCAAACGACCTCAGCGTCTTCCAAACGCATAAAACTAGTTGACAATTTACCTGTTAACAGCGTGCCCAAACATCTCGCAACGTTCGCCTAACGACTTGTCAACAACCTGGCAGCGACCTTCTTGCAATCTACAACGTTTACAGCAAAACTTAATTTTCAGAAAATATATCGTTGTCAAGACCTGAAGCACACGCCAAGGACGTTAGACTGTCGTTGGACACACGTTGAGGACGTTAGACCATCGCTAGAATAGTGTGGCTGTGTACGCGTTAGACTTGCGCTCCTCTGTCGTTACACATTCGTTGCAATTATCGGCGCCCTCTCAACGTTTTAGCAACGACTGCACAGCGCACGGGAATGCATGCCCAGCGACCTCCTAAAGACTCCATAACTTACAATTGGACGCTGGAGAGTGGTCGGCGGTTTCGTGCATTCACAAAATTTTCCGACGACCACATCGCAAACCAACACAACGACAAGCCAGCGCTCAAACAACGACTTCAACGTTTTGCGATGTGTTGGCAAATTTACTTTGTCGTTACTCGTGCGTTGACCAAAAAAGTGAAAGTGTGACAGGGCCATAAAGACTATTACCTACTAGTTTTTGACTGCGAGTACATTGGTATTGATGCCGTCGTTATGATTAATTCAGCTAGGGTGTACATATATATACAGCGTTATCCATAAAATTATGTCGATGGGTAGAAAGTCCTCTCTCCCCGATAAACCATCATCGATTTCATGAAAAAAATGGAAAAATTACAGGAAATGGTTAACAGTTTACTAGACATAAGCAGTAATAACATAGATTTATACAATTTTCAATGTACTTTCAAGTGAAATAAGTTTATGTTCAAAATGTTAAGATAAAATGTGTGTACTGTCAGGCAAAATGTTTATTTTTTTGCTTAAAAAATCATATAAAATTGTGAAAATTAACCACAAGAGCCGGAATGTTCATTCATTAGCTATTTACATACTCGTCCCTATTCTGTAACTCTCTCTTTCACATTGAGGTTCATAACTATCAAGATGATTATATCGGATAATAAACAGAGAAAGGATCCATTCTTTAAAAAGCAATTCAACTGAGTCATCCTTCTTATCATTTGTAATGATTTGGGGTTTTTTTTCGATATTATATTTTTATTGTGCTTTGTTATGATCACATTGATTTATCACGCTTCCCGGTTTATAAAATGTACTATATAGGTTATAAACCATAGTACATAAAGCAACTGAGAAGCGCGATAAATCCCTTGGATTCTGAAGTTTATCACAAAAAATTATATCCAGTGACCAATTTTTGCCTGTAAATCATAGGGTACACTATATTTCCATTTTTTTAATTGAAAAAGAAGTGCGTTTTTTATTGGTACATACCTTCATTTTAGGGTAACGCGGAAGGAATGTAATATATTTTATTTATCATGAAGAAGGTTTAAAATATTTTGATTTTAAACCAGCTGGTATCTATTATCAATAAATGTTCAAATCTTGTAACCCCCCCCCCCCCCCCCCCCCCCAAAAAGAAAGAAAAATGAACGCATATTTCATAAAATATTTGTGAATTGTAAATAAATTTTTTTTTTGATTTATTTTAAGTCAAAATAAATATTTTTGGTTTACAATTTACAAATATTTTGTGACACATACATAGAGAAATAAATTGGTCCTTCATTTAAAATGTCAAAATAAGCAGCCCCCCCCCCCCCCCCCCGGAAATTTATACTAAAAATAGGGCAACGGTTACGCTGCAACATACGCCTGTCATATTATTAATGATGTCAAATGAACTTGACCTTCTTTGACCCGTATCCTAACAATCAAGTAAGTCCTTTGTCTGGGTCTACTCAATCTTCATGGTTAGCCTGAAGTTCCTAAGCTTTGATATCACCATGTATTACCGATTTCTCTATTATACAACGAAAGATATTTAACATACAAATTGGAAATTCCTATTTCGATCAGACGGTTTGGTCACCATATCTTGTTATAGCATGTGTGCATGCAACCACCTCCTCTTCCGCATAATTTCTCAAATGTGCAAAAGGAGGACATAAAACCCCCTTACATACATAAAAGATCATTTATATTTTATTTATCATGAAAAAGATTTAAAATAGTTTTACCCAAAATAGATTTAAATGATTTTTTTGGAAAATTTAACCAAAAATCTTTTTTTTTTAGCCACAAAATGACCTTGACCCTGACCTTCAAAATCAATAGGGGTTTCTGTCTTTTTAAAGTCAATGTTCATGGTAAAAGAGACCTTGCTCAAATGACATTGTATCAATCGTGTTTGCAATTCCTAAAGTTTTAATAAATAAATGTGAGTATGAAACCCCCCCCTTTCCCTTAAATGTACGCATACACGTAATTTCTCTGTTGATGGAACAAAATATATAGAAAGTCCGTTACATATTTGAAAGATCATTAATTTTCCTTTAAGTATGAATAATTCCAAAACATACTGAACCAAAAAGAGAACAACAACAATTATTTCAATGATATTTTAATCTATTTCTCATAAAAATCTATCTTTAGCCTCAAAATGACCATGACCTTTCACGCACGACCTTGAAAATAAAATTCTCTTACGTTCGTTAAGTTAAATCTACGTGGTAAATATGATGTTACAAGCTGAAACGGTTTTGTCTCCGTCTATGTTTTCTAAAGGTGCAGGACGCACCGGTGCTGCAATACCGATATCCGTAACCCCCCCCCCCCCTTCCATAGGATAAAAGACAGGCATACAAGAACAGCCATAAAAATCCTAATCTTACCCCAGTTTAGAGAATATAAATAAAATTTTTGCTTGAATTTTGTAACATGATAGAAAAAAATATGTTATAACTACTAGAAATTGTAATTTCACTGCAATGATATCATTATGTGAATTATATAGAAAATATTCAGAAATGCGTGATTTTTGAATGAAAAATACAGTTTTCCCCAAAAAAACTGAAAATTACAAATAATGTGTTTAAAACGTAAGTTATTATGCGAAAGAGCATAAAAGATCAGAATGGAATACATCCTTCAATTATCAAATTCATAAGAGATAAAGACGTTATGATTGATGTATAGAAATAATATTAATAGAAATTAGTATGCAGATTTTTGTAAAAACAGCAGTTTTGAAGTTTTTGCAATAAAATAATTAAATATATTTGATATCAATTGGAAGAGGAAAATGTTCAGAATTAATTTTTTGAAGAACGATCAGAATTCATTCAGTGGATCTCAGAGACGGGAAAAAATAAAATAGAATTTTCGCAAAGTAATGCAATTTTTTAGCAAAATAAACTTTTTTAACCCAAAAACGCAAATTTTATGAGAAATTTGAATTAAAACATATCATATTCGAAAAAGTATTAAATATGTTAGTAATTTTCACCTTTCAATCTTTGATGTTACTTTCCACAGAAAAAATATTCATCGATTCCTTTTTTCAGTGATTTTTCGGTCTTTTTTTATACGTTGATGACGTCATTTCAACGTCATTTTTGAAGACGTTGTACAATGAAAATCATTTGACGACATCTTGATTCATGAACCACAGATAAAGAGCTTTCATTTGATACCAATATTTGCCGTGTACTATGCGTGTTGACTAAACTCCTAAAATAAGCCACTTTTGGCGACTTGGTCACCCTACTATATGCAACAACAGCGAAAAAAGTCCGGAAAACTGAAAATGGGACAGATGGACAGACGGACAGACGGACAGACAGACAGACAGACCGAGAGGAAACTAAGAGTCCCCTTCGGCGTTGCCGGTAGGGGACTAATAATCCTAGATCCGTCTATGCGATTTCTACTACAGAAAATTTGTTAAAATGAAACTAGGCCGAATGGCGATCAACTGACACCATGGAAGCGATACCTATCAAATAATTTTACTGTTGGATACGGCAAGCATATCTGATTAATATTGGAGGGCTCTCTTGGATGAAGAGCCCTTTTAAAGACCTTTTAGAGACCCTTTCATGTTAAGATTTGACTCACTTTAGAAGAAAGATAAAATATTACGTCATAGCGCGGTATGACGTCATATGGTCAAAACGTCGCAGATATACACACAAGTGATGGTTGTTTACGTAAAATGGTCTAATTTATCTTCCGTTTCTACGTATTTTTCTGTTGCTATGGCGGCCATGTTGGAATTCTTAAATAAAAATCAGACTTAAGTCTCGTTTGAACTGTACTTAAGAATTTCGAGAATTCTGAGAATTTTGAGACAAAAAAGTCGTGTCAAGTATTTAATGGTGTACTTTTTTCTGAGAATTTGTTGATTTGAGAAAATTCTTAGATTTAAGACGGAATTTTTGTCTTAAGTAGTTTTATGGTGCTAAGCCCGGATATGACGTTGGAAAATGAAAATGCCGCCAAATGATTTGATGTCTAGTCAATCTGGCGTCTGTGCATATAAAATCAAGGTTTTAAACGGTCATAAGTATTTTCTTGAAAATAAACTATTGCATGCATGAGCCCGCTCCAGCCAGAAGAACACGAAATGTTTATTTATACGCCATTTTACATTTCACATAAATTTAAACATCCATCTATTTTAAACTTGGGCCCTGCGTTTTAGTATCTTGTTTCTGTCACCATCTATTAATGAGGAGACTATTATACACAAGACGAGTAAAATGACATTATTCTGCGCAGAACGGATTATGACAGTGGTTGCTGCTTATATGGCAAATTGCTTACCTTAATCGGCACCTATTGCCTATTGAACCATCCTTTCTCTTCAAACCATTAATCATCAAAGACTTCACATAAACTAAAGAGATCAATACTATTGATATCTTTGGTTCATGTATTGCCTTTAATGGTGATTTCATGTCCTCTTCGGTGTGTTGTTCTATGTCTCTTTTGAATCTCTTGTTTTGCTTGTCTTGTATGTGTTTTCACACACGTAACATATTTCTCGGTGATTTCTTGTGGGTGCTGCAGCAGTGTCTTAATGGAGATCGCTTCGTTTCTCAGTAATGTTTTATAAGAACTAACTGGTTTATCTTTATTTTACTCGAGGTTCTTTTATCTATTTACAATCTCATAGTAAGGTGAAGAACAGTTTCAACATTTATTTACATAAATGTGTGTCGTTGAGATGTTCTTTCTGTAGTACCAATCCATATAACGAAATTAATCCACAAAATGAAAAACGAGCCCCAGCCCAGGCCAAAGAGCAGACCCATCAACCTGTAGAATCGATCACACTTTTGTACAGGGACCGTGAATTCCAATAAGAGTATAAAAAATTTGCAGTCCTCGTATTGGAGATTGGAAATAATTGATCCGTGTGTTGGCTTTCACTGTCCCTGTACTAAGATGTAATATTATATTGTCCCATCTATAAAAAGTTTCCATAAACATAAAAAATAAACATTGCAAATGTTTTCGCGTTCAATGTAGATCTATTTGAAAACAAACGTATCTTAACTTCTGTAAGAAAAAAAAACAACGACGTCACACCCAGCGATGCCAGACAGATACATGTAAATCCAGAATGGATAAATCACTGAATAGCTAAGTCAGGGATGAGAACGACAAACTGCAAGACTCAGCGCAAAGATACCATTGGATCAATGATAACCCTAGATAAAATGACCGAGAACAGTAGAAACAACATCCTTGGCGCCCTATTTAAGCATTTTATATTTGTGATACTGCTATAATAACTTAGATTGTCGTCAGGATCTTCATTATCTGATTTGTGTCACACTTATGCTCTTTGCCGTGTGGAGCTCATAAAAAAATTCCCAGCGAGGGGTTTGACAGTAAGTATTTAAATGCTTTTTCACTGATATGGTCGTCAGAGCACTTCCGTGCGAGAACATCGACGGCGGTTGCGGCTAGCCAAACAGGGAATGCTTACTCCTCCCGGGCACCTGGTCCCATCTCTTGCTTGCTTGGGGTAAATCGATGTTCAATTTAGTGCTCTATTGTGAGTGATGTTGAGATTGTCCTTAGGATCTTCTTTATCTCATTTGTAAAAGTGAGCGGCTCCAAATTTCTCTCCGGGCCAATGATATGCATACATGTAATCAGATGGAAAATACTTTTCAAATTCACAAAAAAACAAAATGCAAGGGTGTCCACCTATAACAATAAATTACCGCCTTAAGATACAGAGAACTTAATAAGCAGACTTCATCAGTCAATTGACTTCTTTCTTTTCTAAAATCAGATTTGAATATGTTAGCGAGCTTCTAATTTCTCTAGGCAACGATTTGTAGATATGAACGTAGCTATAGGAAGACCGGCATGGCAAAGCTCGACTTTGCGTCACGATACGCATGCAGGAAACGCTGTGGATGGTTACGATGGAGACGAAAATAGGGTAAACTGTAGCAGTACAAAAGGGTTAAGATGGCCAGCATGGTGGACAGTAGACTTATTAACGGAATACTTCATACAAATGATAAGCATAACTCCTCTTCCCCTAGAGGGAGGTGAGTATACACAACGGTCGCATACCACGTGATAGGCAAATGATAAGTTCCAAGGGAATCCCCGACTAAATCAGGTAAAAACTTCTAAATCTACGTTACATTAACTCATTTCAGGTATATCATATCTCATGATCATTATTCAAATAATGATAATCTATTTTGATCAAGGATAGAATCATATCCAGAATATGGGAGCGTTCCAACTCTATACCTACTTGAAAAAAGTTATTACGGAGAACTCCTAAGCATATAATTTTCGATGCTCCAAACATATTATCATATGGTTACGGAAAGATGCAATGCTTTCTATGTATCCGTTGTACAAATAAATAGCAAGGGCGTTATACAGTAAGAATTACGGCATATCTGTACCTAAATACCATAATTCAACATAAAAGTCGGTATACGGCATCAAAGGTCAACATGCCAACCGCTTTCTAAGCCGAGGAAACTATTGTGACACTGCAGAAGATTATCGAGATAATTTTAACACTATTTAAATTTAGAAATGAATTTTTTTTCCCATTTCTACATTGGATACGTTACGTGTTCACTGAATTTACCTCCATTCTTGACCAGAATAGATTACCATCTTTTAATTGATAATGTAGTCATATGATAGGCATAAAAATAAATATAGATATCCAAAAATATTTGGTTTAAACAGTATTTATTGAGAATAGAATACACATGATGTAAGTACAAATCTGTAAATTTGGGATTGAGTAACAAGAGTAGCATTTATATTAAACTCTCTCCCAAAAATATTTAAAAATAAATATCCAAAATTCGACTAACCTCGTCACTGAGGAAGTTCTACGGTCGATATGTAGAACTCGTCATATATTATGAAGTCCCACTCTCCAGAATGTTGGATGATATTCTCTCATAGACCATTTGAACCATCTAACAACCGAATATACTCCGGTGTCGGAGTTGCACGGCATTGAGTCTCGTATCTTCCATAATGGAGAAAAACGGATGTGACAATTCTACCGAATTGAAGTGACGGGTGTTGCATGCAAGCAGGAGGTGCTGACTCTTCCTGGGCACCTGGTCTCACTGCCATATTTGGAGTTCGCTTCTTTACATATGGTGTAGGTTTTTCTTCATTTTCGTTCTTTCATGTTTTATCCTGGTTTTGTTTACCTTCGGTTTTTCGTTCTTTCATGTTTCATCCTGGTTTTGTTTACCTTCGGTTTATGATTTTCTGAATTATCGATTTGGTTCTATGTATTGGGATATATATGGTCAATATCCATATTTGTCATAAAGGAGATTCCCGTGGAACATATGATTTTCGTGTCGCGTAAGATTATATACACATGATTGAATAAAAAATTCTCCTAAGCTTTGTCTAAATATTAAAGTTAAGAGGGGATCTCCAACCAGATCCTGCTGCAGCACCAACAGCAAAACATAAAAACACCCAATTTAAAAACACAAAGACGAGCACACTCATAGACGAAAAAGAGACATACGACATATAAACATCGCTCATCTGATAACCATGCACACTCTTACCACACTAACAATGCATATTGTCAACTTGCATCAAAAGAAGGGAGGGGATCTCCAACAAGACCCTGTTGCAGCACCAACAGCAAAACACCAAAACACCCGATTGCAAAAACACAAAAGAGGAGAATAGTATGAAACGAAAAAGAGACATACGACATGTAAACACCAAACACAAAAGACTACAGATAAACCAGCGAGGCCAATGGGTAACCGGTGTCGGAGTTGCACGGCAATTTGCCAGACAAGTACATGAAGCGAATGGTTGTTTTACACCACAATTGTACGTTCTTGGAGACCTCTAGGAAGTGGGAAAAGTGTGAGGGTTGTGCACACGTTCTCAATGATAACCCCACCTTCTGCCATTTTTGTGGCAGATGGCCGTCCTAAGTCGGCACCGGTTGCCCATTGGTCTCGTTGGTTTATGTGCAGTAATTTGTGTTTGATGTCTCTGTGTTGTGTGTTGATTTTCCTTGTCCCTTTTGCGTTTCTTTTTGTGCTCATCTGCTCTGTGTTTTTGCATTGAGTGTTTTGGGGTTTTGCTGCAATCCAGTGTTTTTGGAGATCCCCTCCTTTGTTTTGCAGCATTACCATCAAGCCAAGGGAAAATTACTATATTGAATCCATAATCATCTCTTTTGTCATATACACTTGTATGAATCTTTTAGTTCACTATATTGATATTTAGGTCGAAAAATGAATGTGTTTTTCTGTGTTTGTAACGTTTGCCTTGTTGTGTGTTAATTATTGTGGATAAATTTCATTCTTATACGATTCAACAACAGGATTGCCTATAGTTAGAATATCATCGAGTTACCTAGAAGTATTCTTGAACCATTTCAAATCATCATATTTTGTTGATTTGGAGATTTTGGATAAATTCTTGTACATCACATCATATATTTCATATCCAAATAACTGTGACTGTTTTCCAGTTTCAAGTGGCAGATTAGCCGGGTATTCAGTTTTGATATCAAAGACGGAAAAAGACAATGACTATATTACATGCTTCGATTATGGAAAAAATGCTATTTTACCAAACGTATCGACAGATCAAGAGATCGTATGCCAAACGCAATTACGTGGTCGCTACGTAAAAATAATCCAAAGTAGGAATCATCCTCCGTACCCAGAAGGCTACAGTGAAAAAGCATATTTGGAACTCTGTGAAGTAAAAATATTTGTTGATTGTGAGTATTCATTTTGATAATTTATTTCGGTTTCACTGAAAAAGTTAACAGATTGGAAAATATATAACATCAAGAGATATACATTTTATACATGTACCTGTGGCTCCATTGACCTTTAATACATGTATTATATGTATTCTATTCGTGCAAATAAACCATTTTCGAACAAATATGACGTAAAGCAGCTTTAAATTAATATCAGGTTGAAGACTTAAAGGTTCGGAGGTGATTCCGACAAGGCAGTGTTGAATAAATAAAAGCGGAAAACAAACGCATGGGATGAAAAATGGTTGAAAAACACGTGAAGCTACGTGAATAAACAAAGACGATAAACATGACAAAACAATTTTAAAGCATGAAGGATAGAAGATAACGATTGGATTACAACAACGAAACACTGAAGAAGAGTCGAGTCTAAGTACCTGTAGCTATCGTTTTTTTATAGTTTTGCCTGATGTCATTTACGTAATACTTTCTTGTGAGTTTGTGTCAATCGGTGAGTGCGGTGTGGTCATGCTGGAGATCATACCCTTTCCTTACCCGAAACATGCATGTTTGGTCCAAGCTGCAAATTTATCTGTTCTTAAATGATGCTATTGAATGTGAAGATGTTTAACATCTGGACACTGTTTAACATTTTGTTAGTTTTAAACAAATGAATTTATGGAAATTTCGGAAATTGAATTAGGATTAATTTCCCGCATCTTTATATGAAGCAGTATTATACTTTTAATAGCATGAATGCCATCAAGGAACCAACGCATTTCTTAAAAAAATGAATATTTCAAAGTCTCATAGAAAATGTTCCGGTGGATTACATATAAGTTTGCGTAATCAAGTATAGACATGAAATAAATAATTTCAGAAATATTGATTGAAATTGAATTTTGCGTCCTTGTTCAATACCTCCTAAATGTTAATGATATTTCTGGTTTAAATTACATGTTTCCGAAATAGCAAAATAATATATATGATGTCAATTTGATAAGGGGCCAAAACAAAGCTTCTTTCGGGCGACAGAGCTGGAAAGAAGTAATTGTTCCACATCCAATTTCTACACCTTATCTAAAATTTTGAAAGATTTAGTCGACAGTATAGCAATTTTCAGAATTCTGAAGTGAACTGTGCGGACATTATTGTGGCTTAATTTCTGGTTTATAAGCGTTTACGTACATGAAAGCAGGAGATCTACAACAACACCGAGTTGCAGCACCAACATCAAACCCCCAAAACACCCACTGTTAAAACACAGAGACACACACAGAAATCATATGTAAGTGTTCCAACTCTATACCTCATGAAGAAAATTCCGAACCAATTTATCCTGCACCAGACACGTCTTTCAAATATTAGTGATGCTTCCAGCGGAGCCACCAAAATTCATTTCAGTAGCGCCCTAATGTTTTCAATTTAGACTTGTATATTTATTTTACAGAGAGAGCGCGGCTCCAAATTTCCTGTAGGGTCAATTCAGTAGCATATCCATATAAAATATAATTTATGTTCAAAATAGCATAGGAAGGATGGTGCTAAGATATTAACTCCTTTAATTTCGGGGACAGTTTTGAATGAAGTGACAAGTTTTCGAGAAAGCAAAATAATATCTATGATGTCAAATCGATAAAGGGCCAAAACAAAAAGAAAGAGACGTAATGGTACTAGGAACGTCAGAAGAATAGAATATATGTAAATTAATCTTAAATCTATGCACATTTAATAATCGGAAATTCGTCAATAAGATAGAAAAATGAATTTTTTTTAATCATGTTATGTTGCACATGCATAAAAAATGAATCTATACATGGTACTGGGTGCATGTACATCTTAGTATCAGAAAGGCTACATGTATGATTACGGAACTCCATAAAAGGAACTTTCCAAATAAGGTGAAAGAGAAATCTAATCTATTTCTGAAATTCTGAGCAGCTTTGTGACTATATTACCCTCGAATGACAGTGGCGCATTTTATAGAAGCTGCAATGTTATTATACCCGCAAGTGGCTACATCCTTGTGAAATAGCTGACTTTTTTAACAATAAAATGACTATGTCCCTCGGTACCAGTCTTCATCTATATGAAATACATGTATGAAGCACACATATTATATAAGTCCGAATTCGTTTTAATCTTAGAAGAATGGGAGGCTGTATGCATGTAAAAGACATAAATATAGTGTAATATAGAATATAAACTTTTTTCTGTAATCAAAATTTCTGAAACATGGGTCCTGTAGCATCGTATCATATCCATTCTGCTACGTCTTCCGGTACACTTTTGGACATCATAACTTTCACATTCTTTGGCAATATTACATTATTTTGTTTGAGGATCACTGAGAAGGGTTAAGTACCCGAAACGTGCATATCTGGTCCATGCTGCAAACTGTTCTGAAATGATGCTATTGAATTTGAAGACGCTTAACATTTCCATGAAAATTAGATATTGATATCTAAAGTTAGATCCGAAAATTTGTAAGAGCCCCTGCTTTTATACCTGTATGTTATTATCTACGTATCTATAGTTCATGTAGTTGTTCTTTATTGTAGGGGATTCCTCTTGGTGACGTGTCCTGTTTTGTCTTATTGTTTAAGGCACATTTTGTGGTTGTTGAGGGTGTTTTGGACACTGTCACGTGATAGTTATGTCATAATTCTTTTCTCAAGTCTGTTTTTAATTTCATGGAAGTTGTTTTGATGATAAAACAACAATTGTCAAATAATACATTTTCAGCAAGTCAAATAGCCACAGGTAAAAGTGCTACCCAAAGCAGCACCACATTTAAAGCTTTCAGCGCAAATAATTCCATCGACGGAAACCAAGGAACTATCTACATGGGTGGATGTAGTCATACGAGTAGTGGCCAACTTAAAGCATGGTGGAAGGTTGATCTCGGAGATTCGTTTCTGATTCAAAATATAATTATCACTCCTCGTCCTTTAGATAGTGAGTACAAAAGATGCATTTTAGTTTCCATAGATACATGATATTTGTGATTGACGTATGATGATTTGCTCAGACATGCCCTCACATGTATCAGTTATTTGGATACATAATTCCTACCAAGTAATCGAAGGTTTATACAATGAAGTGTGTTTATTAAGAAAGAATTAATAATCACTATATTTATTTCAATTACACCTTGATTAAAAAGCCTATATTTGCATTAATGATGTTGAAAATTAGAAATATCTAATGCAATATCCGTGGAAAGGTTCCATTGCTTTGAAGAAAAGCAACGTAGACATGTCTATTGTTCGAGTTTCAATGAAATTGCAGTTAGTATATTTACGGAAATCCCCCTGTATATTTATGTGAACATTATTTTATTTTTCATTTTATTTTAGCTCCTCAAACTAGAGGAAGACTTGCTGGATTTGAAGTGTCAGTCTCTGAAAATAAAAATCAGAATTTTAATTTTTGTTTTCGATATGGAAAAACGGACATTCTTCCAGATATGCGAGTAAAACAAGTTGTATCCTGTTACCCACCTGTTCCAGGTCGCTATGTACAAATTTCAAATGATAGGTCTAACCCACCATACAGACCTGGATATAGTAAATATGCCTTTGTCAACATGTGTGAGGTGGAGGTTAGAGCCGAAGGTAAATATAACCTTACTTTAAGCAATTACTATGACATATTTTGAAATGTCAATTTCAAGACGGCTGTTCTCTGATAGCGTAATTTAATATATTTCAAAATTTAAATGCAATCTGCAATCAAGTATAATAATGTCGAAGGGTTCCAATTCTCTACCTTCTTGAAGAAAATTCCAAACCAATTTACATGCACCAGACACGTGTTTCGATATTAAATTCTCATCAGTGCAACACGGCTATACAGACGACCCACCTAGACGAACATTAATTACAATAGCACTACATTTCCAAAGATTGACGAACGTATTCAACATGTAGAATATAATTTCAAACAAGTTAGAAAACATTAATAAAATAGCCATTTCCCCAATTCTATTTTGCTCCTGAAAGATGCGAACATTAATTTCTTCACTTTCATTTTTGTTATTAAATATTTCAGATTTGCATTCAGATTGTCCGTATAATTGCAAAACCTGCAATTGTACCAACTGTTTGACTGGATTTTACGGATTACAATGCCAAAGAAACTGCAAGAATTGTGGTGGGAACGGTTCATGTGATAAGCACAGTGGGGAGTGCGTACAAAAGTCATGCAACATGGGTTATTATGGTATTCATTGTAATCTGACATGTGGACGTTCGTGCATCGCAAATACCTGTGACTATTTTATTCAGGACATTGCGAGCGTTTCCCTCTTCATTGCATTTTATGTGAATCTCCGAGTAACTGCAGTGAATGTGAAAGAAATTGGTACGGTAATTTATGTAATAAAAGTTGTCTGAACTGTGGAAATTATGAATGTGATAAGTATGGAACATGCTCTTCAAATCATTGTAAACCTGGATATTTTGGTGAACAATGTAGAGCTGTCTGTTCCGATCAGTGTTTAGGGAATGGATCGTGTAACATTGATACTGGAGTGTGTGGTCTTTGTCCTGAAGGATTCTATGGAGTTAATTGCGAATTGAAATGTCCGACCTCCTGCAAGGTGTGTGAAAATTGGTCAAATTGCTTGAAATGCAAAACGTGATGGTATGGTCACGCATGTGATATGATGTGTCCTCATTGCGGTGGCGATGGGTCATGCAAAAAGCAAAACGGACATTGCTTTTCAAATTCATGCAGGGCAGGTTATTATAGTGGTGAAAAGGGATCGTGTCGTAATATGTGTTCAAGAACTTGCGGAAATGATGGATCTTGTAACATGTTGACTGGCCAATGTGTTGTCTGTTATGCTGGATTTTGGGGACCAACATGCCACCTGAGATGTCCGCTCAATTGTCACGGTAACGGGTCATGTGAAAGATCGACTAGCAAATGTTCTAGCGGCTGTATCGATGGATATTATGGCGAGCGTTGCGAATTTAGATGTCTACCAATATGTGGTGGTAACAAATCGTGCTCCCAAATAGAAGGAAACTGTTTTAATGTTGTCACTTCAAAATCAAAGAAAGCTAACATTAGCAATGGTATAACAAATAATTTGTAAATACAATTTTATAACTTGATATATCTTTGTTCATCCCTAAAATTATGAAAGGTTTAATGATATCAAAACCGCTCATGTGTTATTCTGTTTATCCTTCATTTTAATGTAAAACTTAAACTGTCTGAAGCATGTCAATGTAGATAAAATATATATTTTTAAAACAATTCCGATGCCTCAAAATGAAAGACACAAAGTCTACTTTTTGCCATGACTTTTCTTTTCACATCTTTACTCTATCGTTGCCTTGATGTTAAGAATGAATTGAATAAGAAAACCCCGTTATACAAATTCTAAAATTTTATATGATACTCAAACAGAAACTCATTTCAATTATTCCAGGAGAAAACAATTTATACGGTGGCTGGTTTAGTATAATCGGAGGAGCATTAGGCGGAATAGGATCGCTTATGCTGATGATACTGATCGCTATTATTCTAATTAGAAGGTAATGAGTCTTGATTTCTTAAATTCTTCTCATTCCTCTTTGCAGACAATCTGAAAGTCACCAGACATACAAGACAAATCTGGTTAAATTTGCTTCAGTTTGGTAAAATTTTTCAATATTTTCTTAATAAAAATTTGAATTTCTTCAAACATTCAAAAATGTCTGGTAATTTGTAAGTAAAGAAGAAGGAAGTAATTTATACACTTGACAAACATCAAGTCACGGGGAACGATTTGAATTGCTCCACACTGCAACAAGGAATAAGTGTTTATATTAATAATGCATAAGGGTATTAATTACTTCTTTACACCTCAGTTTTTGAAAGAAGCTTTGAATACGCTTCTGAATTAACCCTACACAAAATTTGGAGCCGCTCATTTTGGCAAAAGAAAATTAAAATTCTGTATTGTAGATGGCGCCATGAAAATTAACTCAGTAGGACTCCTCGGGTGATAACATACATGAGCTCGCTTCAGCCGACAGAGCACGGACTGTATTACACACGCCCTCTTTTTATATTCATTTACATATCCATCTGTGTTGCTGGGGCCTTTACGTTTTGTGGTTTTCTTACATTGAGGAGGTTGTTTTACACCACAATTGTACGTTCTTCGAGACCTTTGGGTAATTGAAGAAGTGAGAGGGTCTTGCGCACGTAATCCAGGATAACCACACCATTTGCTACTCGCGTGGCAAATAACCGTCCAAAGTCGGCACAGGTTGCCCATTGGTCTCGTCGGTTTATGTGTAGTCTTTTGTGTTTGATGTTTACATGTCGTATGTCTCTTTTTCGTCTCATACTATGCTCGTCTTTTGTGTTTTTGCATCGGGTGTATTGTAGGTTTACTGTTGATGCTGCGACAGGTTCTTGTTGGAGATCCCCTCCCTTCTTATAGAACATATATGTCAAATACGGATAATGACCATATCCCTATATACAGCACAAACTCGATAATTCCGAAAATCAGAAACCGAAGGCATACAAAATCAGGATAAAACAGGAACCAAAGCAAACAAACAAAAACCTCCACCATATGAAAAGAAGCGAACTCCCGATATGAGAGTGAGACCAGGTGCCCAGGAAGAGTAAGCATCTCCTGCTTGCATGCAATACCCGCCGCTTCAATTCGGTAGAACTGTCACATCCGGTAACTTCCATTTTGGAAGACATAGAGTACAATCTTTGGTTGGTTGGATGGTTCAAATGGTCTATGACAGAATATCATCCACCATTCTGGAGAGTGGGACATCATAGTGTATGACGAGTTCCCCATATCGACCGTAGACCTTCCTCATTGACGATGTTAGTCGGTCACAAACATATCCCTGACTGAGAAGCTTATCTGAAAGACGCCTAGCTCTCAGAACAAAATCCGTATATTTGGTACTTGCTCTGGCATAGCGTATCAACTGAGATACATGTATGAACACGGCATAAGCAGGCGATGAAGGGATGTTGCTACTCAGAAAAGGAAAATTTGTAATGCTGAAATTGAAGTCGTCACGTTTGTCATAGAGTGAGGTGTTCATGTGACCATCAGTGTCGTAGGACAACATTATGTCCAAATAGGATGCTGAATTATTTGTCTCTGTAGTTTCCTTGACTTCAAACTCTGAAGGATAGATACTGCTCAGGTAATCCGCGAATTTTGGATTATTGATGGACAACACATCGTCTATGTATCTGTAAGTGAAGTTGAAGTCAGAAGCTAAGTATCTTTTCCCCTCAGAGACCAGAGATTGAATGAATTCAGCTTCATACGAGTAAAGGTAAATGTCGGCAAGGAGTGGGGCACAATTGGTTCCCATTGGAATTCCGACAATTTGCTGGTAGACCTTTCCTCCAAACACCACAAAAATGTTGTCGATCAGAAAGTTTAACATCTGAATAATATCAGTTTCAGTCAACTTATTTTCAGAATCGGACTTTTCTTTTACAAGGTAGGTTTTGTCATAGTTAACAACAATAAATTTGTATTTGTGATTACCGTTCTTAATTGTAAACGCCTTAGGCCAAGAAAAATTAAGATTTCGTTTGACGGGCACCGCCGCATTGCCTAAAAACCCGCCGCATTTCCGATTTTTATGCGTGTTTTGCCATAATTTTAAAGTAGTCAATTGAACATCGTCGTGCTAATACAAATTGTTTGTTTACATATTCTTTACTTCACTAAATATATAAATTGCAAAGCTGTAACTCAATACTTGTTTACATAAAATAGTATTATTTACCCGAGCTACCGTATTCAATTGTTGTTTGTACGGTAATCGCGACCACGCGTATATTCCATATCCCGGACGAGGTAATGTAACGTTAACTGTTGTGATACGGTAATATGCAAGAGCATCATTCTTTATTAGTTAATTATCTAATTTATTCGAAATTTGAAAACGTTTTTGTTTAGAACTCACAGTTAACGTCAGATTGATCACCCGGGAACGCCGGCGACGGGATCGAGGGGAGGGGCAGAAATACTAAACGATCCTAATTTCGATTCGGCTAAACTGGTCAATTAAGCCCTAAGCACATCGCAGATACTTCAAAATTTCCGAGGGATAGAAATTCAAATTTGCAGACAACTTGCTCAAGTCAAAAACAATGGGCCATCTTTCCTCACGAAAGGGCCATTCCAAAAATGATCAATTTTCGAAAAGCTATGCATATACATGCATTATGCATCAGACGTTAGCACATTTTTTTTGTCGCGAGATTCCGAATTTTACCATTTCCAATGAATAATTTACAGTACATTTTTTGCATGAATCAAAGAACAGCCAAGACCAAACTTTCAGCCACTTTTCCTGAATTTTTCGTGTCCATGTATGGGCAGCTTCATTTTCAGCTTTGGTGATATTAGGGAAGACATTTCTGTACAAATTTTATTACTTCAATTTGTACTCATTGACTGACCACTTTAAAAAAATAACATGATAATTTTACAGACGAACGCATACACAAGTACCTTAACGTAGATAAGATACGTAAGTGGACGTCGGAGATTTAAATCTCAGGCGGAGATGTCGGAGAAAAATCAATATTGTATCAAAATAGCAATGAACCTTTCAATTGTCAGTGAACAGAAGAATTTTGTGCCTTAGAGTTCTGACTGGCCATGTACAGAAAGCTGTGATCTCTGTATTACTGCTCCTGGTGTAGATCTAAGTTACAACGTAAATACGAGAACAGAACTTTTAGATAGATTTAAGAAACAAAAATGGACGCCGTAGAATAATGGCACCAGGGCGCGGCGAGTTGCCGATTTTATTGGCCATTTTCTATCAGAATGGGCCTTCCCAATCCCTGGACATGTTTCTTTGTATTTTCTCTACTCTTTTGTCAACGCCAAGTGTCAAAATTACGATTTTCACTCACTTATTTCCAACTAAAAGAAGTAGTTCACAAAATGTTAACGTCATTTGAAGTTTTAACATTACACAGGGCAACGGTTAGAGATTGGTGATCCCTTTTAGCATAAATTAGATGTACAACATGCATGTATTTAGTCTACATCTTCATACTGGTCTGTCATAGGACATCGTCTGCCATATGATACATATAATAAGTGTGACCAAATCACAGAATATCTAGCAAACTTCAGATTTGGAAATGCAATAAGTATATTACAGGAAGGCGTTGGGTTATCTTGTTAATTAATGCACTCTACATTACCACTTCATACTATACTTCAGTTTTTATGTATTTTCAGCATAAAAACACTTGAATTAGAATTTTTTAAAAGATAAATTACATTCATCAAATTTCACGTTTGCCAAAAAAAAAAAAAAAAAAAAAAAAAAAAAAAAAACCCTGCCTCCCACACTTTTTTTTCTCTCAAAAAGTGCCCGTCAAACTAAACATTAATTTTGTATGGCCTTACTTATAATTTTTGCGAGTCTTTCTTTCAATTTAGAATGTGGAATTGTAGTGGAAAGTGTCGAAAAATCAAAGGCTTTGATCGAATGGATTCTACTAAAAGGAGTAGATTTCAGATATTCTAAAAGTTCCTTCGAATTCTTTAAAATCCACATCTGGTTGATACCACTGCGAGAATATACTGTTGAACAATATTTTTGAAGCCCGGATTTGATTTCAGATAAAACTTTGGTGAGTAAGATCGATACAGATTTGGTAGAACATTTAGAGGAACCGACGATGAAACGTTGTTTGTACGGATTCTTATGCATTTTAGGTATGCAGTATAAGTATGACAAATCTAAATCTAAATTGTTAGTGTCGAAGCCAAAGGAAGCAAGAGCTAGTTTGTGGTTATCTATTATTTCAGAGGCAGAAAGGTTTGTTGGGGTGTAAATGGGATTTCCAGGTGTCGAATGTAAACCCAACTCTTTAACTAGACTGTCGAAATAGTACTTTTTTGCAAGTAAATGCGTTATTATTTGAGGCTTTGTCCGCTGGTGTGATGACATAATGATCTTGGAGGCAGGTAAGCTCTGTGATTAGATCAGGGCCTTTAAATATAGACTCGAATCTGGTGTTCACAGTTTATTTTAATCGGGTAATTCTAAATAAAAGTAACCCTCTGATGGATTTTATCCATTCGGAAAGGGTGTCAAGCTGTACATCCTCTTTCTTTGCCCAACGTCTTGCATATTCCTCAAAAGATCCCATGATAATTTTAACATTTTGGTTCCATGTAGAGGACATACTTTCTCTGTATTTGGGACCCTTTTTTAACAATTCTCTCAACTTGTCATTCTTGGCTATACTAAGGTCACCAGCAATAACGTGTCCACAAGGAGAGTAGTTGAAATCCGATGAAGAACATTCGCAAGGAAGTGGATGTAGTGAGGGATTACTTAAATCAATACACTGCAGGATTCGTTTGTAATTGTAAATTCAAGAAGCAACTGTTGGTGTGTAGCTATAGAAAATACAATGAGTTTCTGTTCTTTTGAAATAAGGTGGGATTTTTCTGTGACAGTTTTGTGACTCAAAATTTGACCAAGATTCAATTTATCAATACCTTTGTTTGCAAATCTTACTTTAATGAAAGGACGGTTTGTTTTCTCTTCTGATTTATCTGATCTAACTGCTTGAAATAAACGAAAATAAGAAATGTCCACGATGACTCCTTGTAGTCTGTATTCTGGAGAACGTGTATCGGTAAATGTGAGGTCCTTCGTATATTCGTAAATTTCGTGTAACTTCCGTAAAGGAACATAGTATAATTTGGTACGAATATAATGCAGGCTTAGAGGCTCATTCAAAAATTGAACCAAGTCATCGAAGGAGAAACTATGTATCTCAGGCCTATTATATTTTCGAATTCCATGACTTCGAGGTTTTCTTTGTGGCTGTTGAATAAGCTAGTCACATTTACCGATTGACAACCGGGACTTGTTAAGTTTTCTATGCTGCTGATATTATCGTTGCATCCATAGGCCGCTGCAGTGTTAAGATTTTTTATCCAGAACTCTTCTCTGTTGCGACGGAAAGGTGTGCTCAAATTGGGATTGTTTGTGGGGTGATATATTTTCTCAAGGATTCTGACTCTCATAGATAAAACAGAATGATCCACCTGGACAAAATGTCGATAAAGGAGAAGACTTCCTTTATTATTTATTTTTGAACGGTGTCCTGACATTCTGGTTCGGAGCTTACCTTTGGTTTCACCTACATAAATCAATCCACAAAGTGAGCACTCTATTCCGTACACGACATTAGATGTCATGCAGTTAAGGTTTTCAAAACTATGCGTGTTGAATGTTTGTTTTGTGAGATTACTTGAGAATGAAGTGTCTGTTATTAGGATGTTACAAATTTTGCAGTTCTTCGTGCCGCACTTAGAAATTGAGCAATCGCTTGGTGAAAATTTGTGCTTTTTTAGTATATCGACCACTTCAATCTTACAGGGCTTGAATTTAATATACCCATCTGCATGTTTAAACCAAAACTCATGGTTGTTACTTACTACAAATGTTTCATCTCTATTTCAATATTGACAATTTGGTTTGACCAATCTAACATCATATATATTATTCTGCTAATTCTGAAACCTGCCATTTCATCCATAAATGTCATCGAAATTAAAGGCTTACATCTAAGCACCATCCCTCCAATGCAATTTTAAACATAGATTTTATTTGGATATACTACTGAATCGATCATACAGGATTTTTGGAGCCGCGCACTCTCGAGCTCTGCAAGGTAAATACCCAAATTTGAGTTCAAAAAATAATACAAGAGGGCGCTAGAAAAATGAATTGAGGCGTCTTCTGCAAAATCACTTTGGCTGAAAGCATCACTGATGGGAATTTAATATTCGAAACATGTGTCTGGTGCATGAAAATCGGTTTGAAATTTTATTCAATATCAATAGAATTGGAACACTCCCGCAATATTAACGATAAAAATAAATCATGCATCTTTTTATCTTTGGAGGTTCATCAATGAATGCAAAAGTAAAAACTTAGATACCTCTGTTTATATGACTGAGAGAAGCTTGGATTCAAGTAAGATTAATCCTATATTTTCTTTTTTTTTAAATTTGTGATGTAAAGAAATGTCGATGGTACCATTATTAAGTTAATTATGTTTCACATATTAACGAAGATATTGTCATGACTAGATTCGATGACGTTGCTCAGGCCACGATTAAAAAATTGTTTCTTTCCCATTCCCTCGCCCAATCCAATTTTCTTATTGAAAATAAAATATGTCTAACTATACTAAACTCCCCCGGGTCTCTTTTTTCCCAAATGAGTTAAAGAAGATCCTGACGATAATCTCAACAGCACTCACAATAGAGCACTATGTTGAGCATCGACGGACCCCTAGCAAGCTAGAGGTGGGATCAGGTGTCCGGGAGGAGTAAGCATCCCCTGTTGGCTAGCCAAGTGATCCGGCTGGCAGGTTCTTTTTTCCGCAATAATTGAATACAAATTGCACATTAGTTGGCACCTTTCAGCCAGGCATATCTCATCAAAAGGACTTAGTGTCTCTAATAATAAACATCAAAGAAGTACCTTACCGTTATTCAGTCTCAAAGTCGAGAAGGCAAAGCAAAATCGTGATAGTTCCCATCGAAACGGTTGCAAACCCCGGAATGAACAACATTCCAAAGTGAGGCCAAGTGCCCGGGAGAGTCAGCGTCTCCTGATTGCATGCAATATCCGTCGCAACAACTCCATGGAAACATGTCAAATTCAGTGTCAGTGTTTGTCCCGATGTACATGTTGATGTACAGATCAGGTAAGTATGTAGTGTTTGGTGATGACGACAACCACTCAATCACAATGTAGAATGTCTCTGACCATTCTTAAAAGGGGGATCTTATAACCTTTTATATATCCCCGTAGCGACCGAAGAACTTCTGCAATGATGATTTCAGCCGTTGTGTGATATAACCCTGAACAAGTAGCTTACTTGCAAGTCATCTGGCTCTAATGATGAAATCTTCATAATTGGAACATGATTGATACGGATATTTGGAACATACTTGATATAATATATACTAAGAGTCGGCAGCTGGCAATTACTTGCATCCTACGTCGTGAAAAATTGCATGCTACTTAACGTAAAAAATATCCGTTGTGTATCTATTTCTATTGCCGGTTAAGGATTAAATGTCTATTTATTTAATTGAACATGTGCAAAAGAAAATTACAATGTCCCGTAAAATCTATTCTCAGGCTATATAAAGCAAAAATTGCTCTAAAATACAAGTACAACAAATATTACCACAACAGGTGTGTCAAGTGTTTTGAACAGCGCAGCGTAAATGGTCATTTTACGGCAACGTCTAATCTGAGAGTATAAGATTATCTATAGAGCGATTACACATCGACTTTTTTTCACAATTTGATAGTCAAAAACTGATTTGTAAATAAATCAAACGGAAATTGTATACATATTTACTACGCGCAACCACGTGTCACAGACAGTAAATGACCGCCGTATTTGCGTGTATGATACAGATGAAATAAATTTATATGTTTAACGTCTTCAAATTCATTAGCACGTCTTTCTCGCTCTGTATGTAAACAGCTTATGTGAAAAATAATTATACAAACAATATCAAGAATTCATTGTACATGTAGTACTGAGTTTATTGATAATGACGTTCACAACGTAAGAAGTGAACACCGACTCCGACAACCGCTAAAGAAACGTAGATTAATGCAGTTTTACTAAATCCACTCGATTTAGATTATATTCCGCTCATTATTAGATATACTTTGTATGTTTGAATTTAAGCCAACTCAACGGACCATTCCGAAGAAGTGAACGGTCTTTATAGCATTCAAACGTCTACATGTACGTGAAAGATGGGAGCCCACAACACCTGCCAAACTCACAGAATTGGAACAGCACATTCCTGTTTAAAATTTTGCACCCGTAGACAGAGCGCTCAATATGTTCACAAAATATTTCGGAGGAAAAATATTTACAAGAGAGAGACCAAATTACCAATGTACCAATATCATGACTAACGGTCTAAAGCGACGGGAATTGGGAGTCGGAGGGGGGGTGGGGTGTAATGACAACTGAGATTGTAGGAATAAAAAAGTTATTCAGTTGATTTTTAACTACTTCGTGAGTGGCACTGCTAGTGGACCAAGAGTCCCTAAAGGGTACATGTAGCCAAGTTCGATCAACTTCGGTTGATCGGTGTCTCTTCAATGCATTTGAAATTTTCTGTTACAAAATTTCTTTTATTTTTGTCCTGTAGCATCATATTCCACCCTTTCTGCTACGTCTTTTGGTACATTTTGGACATAATGATTTTCATAGTGTTGGCCATATTACATTGTTTAGACTTAGGATCACTGACGAGGGTTTAGTACCCGAAACGTGAATGTCTGGTCCATGCTGTTAATTTATCAGGTCTTAAATGATGCTATTGAATTTGAAGACGTTTAACATTACAATCTATTTACCGATGGACAGAATATTGTAACGTTAAATTATGAAAAGGACATGACCATGATGACCGTAATTCTATATTTGCAACAACAACAACAACAAAATCAGATTTTTTTGGTACAAAAAACCTGACTCGGTTGGATTTTTCCTCACCCTGTTGGAGAAACAAACATTTTTTTAATCATGGCCCCATGGTATTAATATATTACAAATTATGGCGATTTTGTACCGATCATATTTTCTACCTTAATGTTAAACGTCTTCAATTTTAGTATCATTTTTAAACAAATAAATCTGCAGCATGGACAAGACATGCACGTTTCGGGTATTCATCGTCAATCTAAACATTGTAATATGGTCAAAGAGTGTGAGATTTATTATGTCCAAAAAGTACAGAACGACGCAGCAGGATCAGTGAGATATGATGCTACAGAACCCACGTTTAAGCATTTATAGAATTTTTAGAAATTATATGGAATATTTCAAAATTAAACCGAAAATAAGGGTAAAGCTGTATTCATTTTGTGAAGTTCATCTTTGTTTATTTATGGAGTATGAATATTCTGTGGTATCTGTTTCAATCCGGGACGTTCCTGGCTTTTTGAAATATCTAAAACTGCTGAAATTTTCTTGCTCATCATGGAACATTTTTGATGTTTTTAATCAGTAAAATTTTGCCATATATTTTTTATGAACGCAGGTGATTCATGATATTTCAACAGGGCTGACAAAGAGCACATATAAAGCAGATATTCGTATTGAGTATATTCGAACTGTAACTTAAACAATACGTTTTGGCAATTGTCTATGATAGGTTATGACTTCTTTACAAGCAAATGGGTTTTCAGATGACGGATGACCTTCCTTTGTCGGAACCGATTGAACATTGCTGTCATTGATTTATATGTGAATGAAAGTAAAATACGAAACCCGAATCGGAATTCACAATTATTTGGCATACGACAATAGGAAACATGCAAAGCAAAAACAGGTTCCCTATTTGCTACAACAACAACAAGAATCGAATTTTATTTGGTTTTGAATCCGAATAACATCACAAGACACAATACTCCTCCGAGCACCTTGTCCCACCTCTAGCTTGCTAGGAGTCCGTCGATGCTCAATTTCGTTCTCGATTGTGAGTGATGTCGATATATTCTTTATCTTTTTTGTATAAACATCAAAGAAGTACCTAACAATTATTCAGTCTCAAAGTCGAGAAGGCAAGGCCAAATCGGGAGAATTCCCATCGGAACGGCTGCGAACACAATTGTGTAAGACTTATGCCCTTTGCCGTGTGGCGCTCGTGAAATAGTTCCCCGCGAAGGGCTTGAGAAAGTGGGTTTTTTTCCTGACATGGTCGTCATCGCACTTTCTATATAGTATTAGACATAGCCAATGTTATACAGTGCATATTTTGTAAATATTGTTTCATGTTCGTTCATGAATATCAACGGTGGGTGCGGCTAGCCGAAAAGGGGAATGGTTACTACTGCCGGGCACCTGGTCCCACCTGCTAGGAGATTTCGTGTTGCTGAGATTGTCGTCAGGATTCTCTTTATCTCATGAAAAAAGTGAATTAGTTTTAAGCAAATGAAGTTAACTTAACGAGATGATTATCGAAAACGGTCAATCTTAAAAGCATGAAGTTGTAAAGTATAAAATATAATTTAATCTTATTTTTCTAATCTTTATCAGTTTTTTACTGCGTTTTCAATGTTATTCCTTACAGGATCAGAAGAGGAGGAGTATTCAGAGATACAAGCATTAAGTCGACAAACTAGTATTATTCGAGCGTCTTCCACAAATCGTCTTCGGTGTAACGGAGATCAAGATTAGTACGAAGATCCCATTTTTGCATAAGTTTTACAAACTTTTGGAAAAATTAAGAGGAGAGAATCTGCCACCAACAGTTTTTACTTTCCTTTATATTCATGTTGGTTTATTTTCATTACTGATGCGTTTTTGCTAGCTAATTATTTCTTTGTTATATATGTATATAGTTTGTATTTACACATGTGTCTTAGACGAAATGTATTTACAAAACACATCGAGTTGCAAACACTGACTCTAGAATGATTAATGTCACAAACTCACACAACCCAAACGAAAAAAATAGCCTAACAACTCATATAAACAGATCATACACAAACCATGGTTTTGATGCGAGTTTCCCGGTTGAAATTTCACATGCAAATGAGCTAATGGATCGTATCATTAAATTTGCATATTGGTGGATCGCATGAAAACCTTAGATATATGTTATGATCCAAGTACGATCCATTGAAAACAACTCGTATACAGCTCATATGATTCTTCTACGATCCATGGTTTTGATGCGAGTTTCCCGGTTGAAATTTCACATGCAAATGAGCTAACGGATCGCATACATATTTGGATATCAACAAATCGTATGAAAACTGCAAGTTTGTGAACATGTAGATGTACAATCCAAGTATGATCCATTTAGAAACATCTCGCATCCAAACCACAAAACAACTCACAACCAAACCACCTAACAACTCACAACCAAACCACCTAACAACTCACAACCAAACCACCTAACAACTGCATGAAAATCATATGATCCAGATATGATCTATTATCTATATTAATCACAACTTGCATAAAAGCCTTGTATACATACATGTATTGTCACAAATTTTTAGGTCATCATCCCATGCATGTACCGGTACACATGTTACACATTAAGTGAAAATAATACGAAAAGATATTAATTTGCAACAACATTCATTTTTCCGTTAATACTATATATACTAATTTAAGTATTGAAATCAAAATCAACTTTTATTTCATTTCATATAAATGCATTTTAATCCTTTTTTTCCAATTGACATTAATAAAATAAATCATTTTCTAATACATGTAAAATCAAGGAAATCTATTTAAGTAATTATAAACATGATGCGTCAAAATTTTAACAAAAGAACATACATGCGTGTATTTCGATATTAATAATACAATGTACAATGTAATATATTGTTTCAAGAGCTAATTGTATACATAGTCATATTGAAAATTAAACTAAGAGGTGTGTCACCTGTACCATAGTATGCTTAACAATGTGACCTTGAAGGTGACTTTGAAAGTTCATAAGGTGTTTTACAATCATTGCAAGCTTTATATGGTAGAATTATAATGAGTATCAATTAAGTTATAGCCATTTTTGTGTGAAAAACCAATTACCAGACAGTTGGACGGACAAACAGATCCCTATTACATGTATGTTGATCTCCAATTGTAGGCGACATAAAATTTTAAGTTTCAAAGCAATAAAAAAACAATTATCACATGTTACATACACTTTCAAGCAAAGTTATTATGTATATATACATTGTATTCAGAGTGTACCAATACATGTACAATGATTATTGATTATTGATACAAAATATGTGAAACTTTTCAAAACATTGAAATAACATCTTTTATAAATTTAAGATTTTCAAGGCATTGTACATGATGTAGTTGCATTAACATAATAGTACAGGTGAATAGTGAATGTTTACTCGACTCAACTGTATTCATCAAGTTACATGAACATGCATTTAATTGTAAATTAATATAAACAGTGATAAAGTAAAAAAATAAAACATTGAAAAAGTGGAACATAATTTTCTGCACATTGTAACATCTGGTCGAAATATGTACACACATATACGGTTTGTGCATCGACTGACACAATGGGTAGAAGGCCTTATCTATATATGTAGTTACTCCATAACTTGTTAAATAACAGAACTGCAAACTCTAAAGGGCTTTATCCATGGCCGCATAATCAGTCCCGTTCAGCACAAAGTGACTGTACATTCTGATTCATCCCTCGTTAATATCACAGACTCACTATATGTATTTCCTGTAACAAATTCAAGGTTAAACTAAAATCAAACTTCATATTATTTTTTTAATAAAGTGTCATTATGTAAATAGAGAGAATCATGGTCTGTCAATTTTATGATCAAATACATGTAGTTAGTGGTACAAATCTTACTATAAGCTAAATAGCGTTAATCTAGCTTCCAATTGAGAACTGACAGTAACATTCATTACAATCGTTTGTTTACTGGATAGGTCCGATATGTTTTGCCTATTTGTAGCATATGCATAATGCACATATAATACCTACCTATATCTATCTTACAAATGTATGCAGTTCCTAAATGCAGGAGTTCAGCTTCCTCCTCTATATCTGGACCCTGGCATGCACTCTAATGAATTTGTATGTGACAAGCTCGCAGAACACATGTGTACATGTCATGCAGTGCATGGCACATACAATGTATGCTGTGAATAGGCAAAATGCATCGGACCTGTTTTATATAATTAGATTTACATTCAGATGTGATTATTCATATCATTTACTACATATATTCTTCAACCAAATGGCCATTGCATCTCCGCGTATATATTTGTATGAATGTTTGTCACACACTGTTTTACATGCACATTGCAGAGTTCCTGAAAAGTGACGGTTATATCCGATTTGCCAATAAGAAATTGTGTTGTATGATAAAAACTCACTTTTATATATGAGCATAGTATTTGACTTACAGACATAAAACTTACACTGTTAGTTACAGGCCTTTCAGATTTTCCCCCAAAATGGCTAATATGAATGCTACATTGTAAACAGAAAATATTACGACATATCGAATTGAGTAAAAACTACTATTTTCTGATTTCTAAAGTGTGGTTATTTGTTCTAAATATGTAGCAGTATTACCTCAAACTCAATTTAAACATCAGGGCCAGGTTGAACTTGCTTCAAAGGAAAGGAATCCATCTCAATTCTAAGCCATTCAAGCTCTACGTACACATTTGGACCTCCCATGCAGACACTAGAATTGGCTGAACAATGATTACCTGTAATTAAAATATTACTAGACATTATAATGCATGTCATCACTTACAAAATGGAAATTTCAATCATGAATGTGTATATTCATCTCGATGCAAAACAGATTTGAAGTGCACAATAAATTGTTAGTAAGAGAATTTCTTAAATTAGCTTGAATTTCCTCTAATCTCTTGATCAGTGTTCTCGTACTGTTTACAATGCCGTAGCTCTGCTTGAAAAAGTGGAGGGGCACAACATCCCAAAATTTCCAACAAGCAAAAAAAAAAAAAAAAAAAAAAAAAAAAAAAAAAAAAAGGGGGGGGGGGGGGGGGGGGGGGGGGAGGAAGAGGAAGAGATTAAAAAATAAATATTGGGTTTTCCTGTTCTTTATGCACAAATTCTAACATTTCTGGTGCAATTCTAAATTTTAAGGGCATGAATAAATGGCTGGCGAGCGGTAGCGAGCCAGGAATTTTTTTAAGCAAATCAGAAAATACTGTCTGTGTTCTCTATACATGTAATGATATTCTATATAGTTTGAGTTAAAGGTATTTTGCAAAAACGTCAAAAAGTGGGGGGGGGCACAAACATACTTATGCCCCCCCACTTTCAAAGTGGGGGGGGGGGGGGGCACGTGCCCCCCCTGCCCCCCCCTTGTCCTACGCCAGTGGTTTACATACCTTTCCGTCGACGTGATTCTGAAACTATCTTAGGACAATATGCCTTAAATACGTTTGATTCGTGTTCCAGTTGGACTAACAGATTAACGTACACCTACTCTCTAAAAGATCTTTTCCGTCTCGTTCCGATCGAACTGTGCGGCTGAGATATTCATTCGAAATTTCACAGATTTTCATTGGCCAAGAAAAATATATCGTCTCGAACAACTCGTCTACCTTCTGTTTCGTACTTTTCAGTCTCCGACGCAGCATGTTATGAACAGTTCAAGCAGGGTTTTTTGTTGTTGTTTAAGTACATATCCTTATATTATTTTGTTTTTAGCGACGACTGAATAAGAGGCTTAAGATATTGCATTCACATATTTGATGTTTATGCACTTTTAATTATTTCTTTTTTTCCTTTTTTTTGCTCGTCATTTTGAAGCTCCATAAAATTCGGGGCCCTCAATTCTACTATTTCTAGACTTCTAAACATTATTTATATGGTAAATGCTGTTATCATAAACGATTGAAATAAAGCTTTATTAATACTACGTTTTTGTACTAAATGGTATTGCATTGAGGATCTAAATCGATCTAAGATTTCAAGAAGAAGTTTTTTTAATTGGGGTGTGGCCGGGGCGTTCCACTCCATCATTAAGGAACATTCATTAATTCGTTCGTTCGTTCGTTAAAAAGTAAAGTAAAGTAATTTTTATTTAGAGTCGGCAATTTGTACATACATAACAAATAACATGAGCTCTGTAGAGCTCTTAAACCGACTATCACAGAAGCAGACATCACAAGCATGCAGCATACAAAGACAATTAATAAAACAAGACATAAAATATACAGTATTACAAGACATAAATAGCATGACAATGAAAAACATAATATATATATATATATATATATATACATAAAAGCACACTTAAAAGTCAAAGCAACTTAAAAGTCAAAGCACACAAAAAGTCAAAGCATCAAACAACTAGCACTAAGCAAGTGAACAATAATTCCATTATGATACTCATGATACTATGTTGGAATAAAATTAGAAAGCGGGAGTTGATTTGAACAAGAGGGAGCGTGAGAGACAGGCAATCCTTCCATCTCATGCGTCCTCAAGTGATGTATTTGTATCCTAAATGGAGGGAGATTTACTATATATGTATTAAACTTTTATGAGCAATGCATCATAATAGAGAAGCAGAACTGAGTAATAAACATCAACAAAACAGAGTATGCAGCCCTAAGACCGGCATGATGTGCAATTGCATTTAGGTCCTGTCCATGAATTTATAAAAGTTTTGAACTGGTTTAGATTTGTTATTTGCCTAGCATCGTTTGGCAAGGAGTTCCAGATCTTAGGAGCTGCATATCTGAAAGAACGTAGACCATACCTTGTTGTCCGTACACTTGGAATTTCGGCTGTATTACAATATCTAAAATTATAAGAGTTTTGTTTGATTGTTACAAGGTCATGAAGAAAAACGGGGCTAGATTTTGTAATGATTTTGAAGGTCTCTATAGCAAGAGTGCGTAGACGTCTGATTTTAAGGGAAGGCATTTGTGACTTTTCCAGGAGGTCTTCATAAGAACTATTTTTATCATTATAAATAAATCTGAGTGCCCTTTCCTGAAGTTTTTCTATTTTGGCTGTGTTATTTTCATTACAAAAATGCCATGTGAGGGGGCAGTAACTGAAATTTGACATTATGAAAGAGTAATATATTGTTACTTTACTTAGATGGTTTAAGTTATGTCCAATGCGCTTTAGTACGTTTAGTTGCCTAGCCGATTTTTTACACATATTTGTAATATGCGAATTGAAATCAAGATTAAAGTCAATAGTAACTCCTAGTAGTTTCACCTCACTTTCACATTTCAGGACAGTTCCATCAAGGTCAAATGTCAAATCAAGATTTTTAGTTTTATTGCCTATAGTTATTGCCTGGAATTTATCCGGATTTGCTTTCATTTTGTTAATGTGGAACCAGTGTATCAAGGACTTACTGTCTTCTTCTAGAGAACTTTTGAGTACTTCATGAGATTTATGTGAATGAGAGACGGTATTATCGTCAGCATAATTATACAAAGATGAGTGTTTTACAAAGCCAAAAATATCGTTAATAAAGATGTTAAATAAGATGGGGCCTAGAATGGAACCTTGGGGGACTCCTTTTAGAATATTTTCAAAGGGGCTAGTAAATTGTCCTATCCTTACACATTGAGCTCTTCCACTCAGGTAACTCTTCAAAAGGTCAAGTGCACTATTACTGAGGCCATAATGTTTCAGCTTGAGAAGTATCAAGTCATGGGGCAAACAGTCAAAGGCCTTTGACAAATCCATAAGGATGGCTCCAACAAATTTATTTTCTTCAAGGGCCTTTTTCCAGTCTTCAATAATTCTTAATAGAGTAGATTGGCACCCGAAACCAGACCTAAATGCTGCCAAAAAAGGATGAAAAATTTCATTGAAGTATTCCGACATCTGGATATGAATTGCCCTTTCAAACAGTTTGGACATAATTGGTAGTATGCTCACAGGCCTATAATTCCCCTTATCAAGGAGGCTGTTCTTCTTGTGAATGGGACAAACCCTAGCTTTCTTGAGTGACTCTGGGAATGTAGAGCTTGTTAGAGTTTTGTTTATAAGTTTAGTCAAGGGTGGTACAATAACAGATGACGCTTGTTTAAGAAAGAAGGGAGAGATGTCGTCTAGTCCAGTGGCCTTATTTGTACTTATTTTATTTATCTGATTTGACACAAAGTCTTCCCCAACTGGTTCAAAGGTCAAAGGGGGTACATGTTTACCTATCATGATATTATCTATATGATTAACGCTGGGGTGTGTTCGTCTATAGCTATGTCATTAGCTCCTATATCTTTCGCAACATTAACATAAAAATTGTTAAAGATATCAGCCACTTGGTCTTGATTCGTAATAAGAACATCGTTTTCTGAGAGTATGGTATCTTTAGGTGTTGTACTACCTTTATTTGTGACGAATGGTTTGATAGTTGGCCAAAAGTCCTTCGACTTGGGCCCCCTGCACAACGTTCTATGAAATATTGATTCATTGATTTCTTTTTCAGCTTAGTTGCGATATTTCGTTGAGTAGCATAATTTTTCCAATTTTCAGTTGTTTTACACTTTTGATACTTATGAAAGAGCATTTTCTTTTTGTAGATAGCTTTTCTCCATGTTTTGTTCATATAAGGTACTTGTTTGGTTCTTATTTGTCTCTCCTTATATGGGGCATGTTTATCAATAACCTCTCGTATTTGATTACTAAAATTTTCATAAGCTTGATTTGTTTCACATGTATCAATGATTTCATCATAATTTATGTTTTGTAGATCTTGAATATCTTTGTAGATCGTTCATTCATTCATTCATTCATATCAGGGTTTAACCTAAGTATGATAATTAAAGTAGCACTGCTCAAAAAGACAAAGTAAACAAATCACTCCAAACTCAATCTGTTAGGTCCACAAAGTTAACAAACCACACAAAACTTATATACGCAATTCGAACTAAGATAGCAAATCGTATATAACTCACTTCGTTTGGTCCACAAAGTCAACAAACCACAGAAAAATCATACAAACAATTAGAACTAAGTTAATGAACCATACATAACTCATTCTTTCTATTTGACGAAGATAACAAACCACAAGCAACTCATACTAAACTCTCAATCGACTCACATTTAAGAAACAACTCGCAGCAGGATCATATGACCTTATATGTACTCAAATGGTCTGGATATGAGTTGATAAATGGAACATATAAAAACCATTGTAATAACCCATGGATCTGATGGTTTTGTATGAGTTACCTATAAGTTACATGTGGTTTGTTAAGAATTTTTTTCGTTTGGGAATGCACCATTTCTTTTGGGGTTTTCAAAAAAAAAATACAAAGATGATATCGATGCTCACATACATTGTGTAAACTTAATAAATAAAATGTACTTGTTGCTTGGTCTACGATGTAGACGGTAATTAAGGCCATTCCAGACGGTGAAATAATTTTCATTCTATAGCCAGGGATGGGGTAGATTACATTTGAATGTAATTAATTAAATTACACATTACATTATATTTTTTGGCTATGTAATTAATTAAATTACACATTACTTTGCCATTTTTTTTGGCAATGTAATTAATTAAATTACTATTACATTGCAAATGTAATTAATTAAATCACACATTACATTTCATTTAATGAATTTATTTTAAGCTTATATTTTTTAACAATGCCAAATAGTCATTTCAAGTCACTGACAAAATGCAAGAAAGTGCAGGACAATATTCATTCTACTGTCCATTAAGCCTTTTTATGTTCCCTGAAAAATCATTAATGCACAATGCACACATTTTGCCTAGAAATTTTCGCCAGAAATATTAGCTCTTAAAAATATGCCATTAATTTTTAACTTGTTTTTGATAAGGAAGTCATCCCAACTGAATTTTGTATAATTAGAATCATAACACACCTGTAACAATTTTATTTATGCATTCTTTCTACTGTGTACAACCAGGTTAAAAATATCATCTCTAAGACTTATATACACAAGGTCCTTGTAGAAGTGACAAACAAGCTAATTAAAACAGAAACACATAACCAAGCTTTGTTTTGATAACTATAAGTCACATATAGGCATTGTGGTCATTCAGGTAGAACTGTTTATTCAACCATTATCTGTGGCCTATCCTTAATGAATCATGAAAATTGATTACAAAATAAGTTAATTTTTTTCACAGACCAATCTGTGAATTCCAATTCTTTTAGTTGCAATGTAATTGAAAAGTAATTGAAATGTAATTGGCATTATATGCAGTTTTTGCTCTGTGATTAATTAAATTACAATTACATGTAATCGAAAAATCCTTCAATTACACATTACATTCAATTACTTGAAAAAATGTAATTAATTACAATTACATTTTTAATTACCCCATCCCTGTCTATAGAAATGATTACATTAATGATTGAACCTATGATTGGATAATTGACTAGGTCATTGAGTGACTACCATGAGTAGTTTTCTTTAGCTAGCAGTGAAGAAGTTTTCAATCATTGGTGATAATAACAATTGCAGTGCAACAAGTAGGTTATTCAACTGCTCCTAGGAATACGCCCTCGGAGACAGTATATTTGACGTGTGTTTATGAACAAGTCTTTAAGGTATAATATATGCTGTACAATAGTTAGATGTAATTTCATTGAAAACATCAAGTTAACATTGATTAAGTACTAACGACAATAAATTAATATTTGTTCGATTTCGGCTTGTTCGAGTTTTAAAACGAGGGAAATTGTCAATGTTGAAATATATGTTCTATAGTATCAATTTTGTTGTACTAGACACGTGTTTCGGATGTTTTATTCCTCGTCAGTAGTACTTCATGCCAAACAGTTTAAATATTTTCCTGGCGCCATCTACTAGTGCTGAATATTGATATTGAAATATTGAAGAGTATCAATATTCTGAGATTTTCAATACCTATCGATACACAGTGACATACTGAGTATCGATACTTTCAATACATTTCATAAATATAAACTTTTCATTCGTTTTTGTTTTTATTTTG
The DNA here is from genome assembly GCA_028142955.1 of Pinctada fucata. NCBI lineage: Eukaryota > Metazoa > Mollusca > Bivalvia > Pterioida > Pteriidae > Pinctada > Pinctada fucata. Next base: position 50,039,409 of record AP027103.1, on the reverse strand, counting down.
ATATTTCTTCTGAATCTTCTCCGATCAATCGTACGTTTAGGCATATGAGTGCAAATAAAAGCTTCTGGGCATCTGGTCTCACTCCATAATTGGGGATTTGCTGCATTTTATATGGTGGATGTTTTTGTTTCTCTGCTTTGGATCCTGTTTTATCCTGATTTTGTATGCCTTCGGTTTATAATTTTCTGAATTATCGATTTTGTTTTGTGTATTGGGATATGGTCATTATCCATATTCGTCATTCGTCGGGGGGGGAGGAAGAGGAAGAGATTAAAAAATAAATATTGGGTTTTCCTGTTCTTTATGCACAAATTCTAACATTTCTGGTGCAATTCTAAATTTTAAGGGCATGAATAAATGGCTGGCGAGCGGTAGCGAGCCAGGAATTTTTTTAAGCAAATCAGAAAATACTGTCTGTGTTCTCTATACATGTAATGATATTCTATATAGTTTGAGTTAAAGGTATTTTGCAAAAACGTCAAAAAGTGGGGGGGGGCACAAACATACTTATGCCCCCCCACTTTCAAAGTGGGGGGGAGGGGGGCACGTGCCCCCCCTGCCCCCCCCTTGTCCTACGCCAGTGGTTTACATACCTTTCCGTCGACGTGATTCTGAAACTATCTTAGGACAATATGCCTTAAATACGTTTGATTCGTGTTCCAGTTGGACTAACAGATTAACGTACACCTACTCTCTAAAAGATCTTTTCCGTCTCGTTCCGATCGAACTGTGCGGCTGAGATATTCATTCGAAATTTCACAGATTTTCATTGGCCAAGAAAAATATATCGTCTCGAACAACTCGTCTACCTTCTGTTTCGTACTTTTCAGTCTCCGACGCAGCATGTTATGAACAGTTCAAGCAGGGTTTTTTGTTGTTGTTTAAGTACATATCCTTATATTATTTTGTTTTTAGCGACGACTGAATAAGAGGCTTAAGATATTGCATTCACATATTTGATGTTTATGCACTTTTAATTATTTCTTTTTTTCCTTTTTTTTGCTCGTCATTTTGAAGCTCCATAAAATTCGGGGCCCTCAATTCTACTATTTCTAGACTTCTAAACATTATTTATATGGTAAATGCTGTTATCATAAACGATTGAAATAAAGCTTTATTAATACTACGTTTTTGTACTAAATGGTATTGCATTGAGGATCTAAATCGATCTAAGATTTCAAGAAGAAGTTTTTTTAATTGGGGTGTGGCCGGGGCGTTCCACTCCATCATTAAGGAACATTCATTAATTCGTTCGTTCGTTCGTTAAAAAGTAAAGTAAAGTAATTTTTATTTAGAGTCGGCAATTTGTACATACATAACAAATAACATGAGCTCTGTAGAGCTCTTAAACCGACTATCACAGAAGCAGACATCACAAGCATGCAGCATACAAAGACAATTAATAAAACAAGACATAAAATATACAGTATTACAAGACATAAATAGCATGACAATGAAAAACATAATATATATATATATATATATATATACATAAAAGCACACTTAAAAGTCAAAGCAACTTAAAAGTCAAAGCACACAAAAAGTCAAAGCATCAAACAACTAGCACTAAGCAAGTGAACAATAATTCCATTATGATACTCATGATACTATGTTGGAATAAAATTAGAAAGCGGGAGTTGATTTGAACAAGAGGGAGCGTGAGAGACAGGCAATCCTTCCATCTCATGCGTCCTCAAGTGATGTATTTGTATCCTAAATGGAGGGAGATTTACTATATATGTATTAAACTTTTATGAGCAATGCATCATAATAGAGAAGCAGAACTGAGTAATAAACATCAACAAAACAGAGTATGCAGCCCTAAGACCGGCATGATGTGCAATTGCATTTAGGTCCTGTCCATGAATTTATAAAAGTTTTGAACTGGTTTAGATTTGTTATTTGCCTAGCATCGTTTGGCAAGGAGTTCCAGATCTTAGGAGCTGCATATCTGAAAGAACGTAGACCATACCTTGTTGTCCGTACACTTGGAATTTCGGCTGTATTACAATATCTAAAATTATAAGAGTTTTGTTTGATTGTTACAAGGTCATGAAGAAAAACGGGGCTAGATTTTGTAATGATTTTGAAGGTCTCTATAGCAAGAGTGCGTAGACGTCTGATTTTAAGGGAAGGCATTTGTGACTTTTCCAGGAGGTCTTCATAAGAACTATTTTTATCATTATAAATAAATCTGAGTGCCCTTTCCTGAAGTTTTTCTATTTTGGCTGTGTTATTTTCATTACAAAAATGCCATGTGAGGGGGCAGTAACTGAAATTTGACATTATGAAAGAGTAATATATTGTTACTTTACTTAGATGGTTTAAGTTATGTCCAATGCGCTTTAGTACGTTTAGTTGCCTAGCCGATTTTTTACACATATTTGTAATATGCGAATTGAAATCAAGATTAAAGTCAATAGTAACTCCTAGTAGTTTCACCTCACTTTCACATTTCAGGACAGTTCCATCAAGGTCAAATGTCAAATCAAGATTTTTAGTTTTATTGCCTATAGTTATTGCCTGGAATTTATCCGGATTTGCTTTCATTTTGTTAATGTGGAACCAGTGTATCAAGGACTTACTGTCTTCTTCTAGAGAACTTTTGAGTACTTCATGAGATTTATGTGAATGAGAGACGGTATTATCGTCAGCATAATTATACAAAGATGAGTGTTTTACAAAGCCAAAAATATCGTTAATAAAGATGTTAAATAAGATGGGGCCTAGAATGGAACCTTGGGGGACTCCTTTTAGAATATTTTCAAAGGGGCTAGTAAATTGTCCTATCCTTACACATTGAGCTCTTCCACTCAGGTAACTCTTCAAAAGGTCAAGTGCACTATTACTGAGGCCATAATGTTTCAGCTTGAGAAGTATCAAGTCATGGGGCAAACAGTCAAAGGCCTTTGACAAATCCATAAGGATGGCTCCAACAAATTTATTTTCTTCAAGGGCCTTTTTCCAGTCTTCAATAATTCTTAATAGAGTAGATTGGCACCCGAAACCAGACCTAAATGCTGCCAAAAAAGGATGAAAAATTTCATTGAAGTATTCCGACATCTGGATATGAATTGCCCTTTCAAACAGTTTGGACATAATTGGTAGTATGCTCACAGGCCTATAATTCCCCTTATCAAGGAGGCTGTTCTTCTTGTGAATGGGACAAACCCTAGCTTTCTTGAGTGACTCTGGGAATGTAGAGCTTGTTAGAGTTTTGTTTATAAGTTTAGTCAAGGGTGGTACAATAACAGATGACGCTTGTTTAAGAAAGAAGGGAGAGATGTCGTCTAGTCCAGTGGCCTTATTTGTACTTATTTTATTTATCTGATTTGACACAAAGTCTTCCCCAACTGGTTCAAAGGTCAAAGGGGGTACATGTTTACCTATCATGATATTATCTATATGATTAACGCTGGGGTGTGTTCGTCTATAGCTATGTCATTAGCTCCTATATCTTTCGCAACATTAACATAAAAATTGTTAAAGATATCAGCCACTTGGTCTTGATTCGTAATAAGAACATCGTTTTCTGAGAGTATGGTATCTTTAGGTGTTGTACTACCTTTATTTGTGACGAATGGTTTGATAGTTGGCCAAAAGTCCTTCGACTTGGGCCCCCTGCACAACGTTCTATGAAATATTGATTCATTGATTTCTTTTTCAGCTTAGTTGCGATATTTCGTTGAGTAGCATAATTTTTCCAATTTTCAGTTGTTTTACACTTTTGATACTTATGAAAGAGCATTTTCTTTTTGTAGATAGCTTTTCTCCATGTTTTGTTCATATAAGGTACTTGTTTGGTTCTTATTTGTCTCTCCTTATATGGGGCATGTTTATCAATAACCTCTCGTATTTGATTACTAAAATTTTCATAAGCTTGATTTGTTTCACATGTATCAATGATTTCATCATAATTTATGTTTTGTAGATCTTGAATATCTTTGTAGATCGTTCATTCATTCATTCATTCATATCAGGGTTTAACCTAAGTATGATAATTAAAGTAGCACTGCTCAAAAAGACAAAGTAAACAAATCACTCCAAACTCAATCTGTTAGGTCCACAAAGTTAACAAACCACACAAAACTTATATACGCAATTCGAACTAAGATAGCAAATCGTATATAACTCACTTCGTTTGGTCCACAAAGTCAACAAACCACAGAAAAATCATACAAACAATTAGAACTAAGTTAATGAACCATACATAACTCATTCTTTCTATTTGACGAAGATAACAAACCACAAGCAACTCATACTAAACTCTCAATCGACTCACATTTAAGAAACAACTCGCAGCAGGATCATATGACCTTATATGTACTCAAATGGTCTGGATATGAGTTGATAAATGGAACATATAAAAACCATTGTAATAACCCATGGATCTGATGGTTTTGTATGAGTTACCTATAAGTTACATGTGGTTTGTTAAGAATTTTTTTCGTTTGGGAATGCACCATTTCTTTTGGGGTTTTCAAAAAAAAAATACAAAGATGATATCGATGCTCACATACATTGTGTAAACTTAATAAATAAAATGTACTTGTTGCTTGGTCTACGATGTAGACGGTAATTAAGGCCATTCCAGACGGTGAAATAATTTTCATTCTATAGCCAGGGATGGGGTAGATTACATTTGAATGTAATTAATTAAATTACACATTACATTATATTTTTTGGCTATGTAATTAATTAAATTACACATTACTTTGCCATTTTTTTTGGCAATGTAATTAATTAAATTACTATTACATTGCAAATGTAATTAATTAAATCACACATTACATTTCATTTAATGAATTTATTTTAAGCTTATATTTTTTAACAATGCCAAATAGTCATTTCAAGTCACTGACAAAATGCAAGAAAGTGCAGGACAATATTCATTCTACTGTCCATTAAGCCTTTTTATGTTCCCTGAAAAATCATTAATGCACAATGCACACATTTTGCCTAGAAATTTTCGCCAGAAATATTAGCTCTTAAAAATATGCCATTAATTTTTAACTTGTTTTTGATAAGGAAGTCATCCCAACTGAATTTTGTATAATTAGAATCATAACACACCTGTAACAATTTTATTTATGCATTCTTTCTACTGTGTACAACCAGGTTAAAAATATCATCTCTAAGACTTATATACACAAGGTCCTTGTAGAAGTGACAAACAAGCTAATTAAAACAGAAACACATAACCAAGCTTTGTTTTGATAACTATAAGTCACATATAGGCATTGTGGTCATTCAGGTAGAACTGTTTATTCAACCATTATCTGTGGCCTATCCTTAATGAATCATGAAAATTGATTACAAAATAAGTTAATTTTTTTCACAGACCAATCTGTGAATTCCAATTCTTTTAGTTGCAATGTAATTGAAAAGTAATTGAAATGTAATTGGCATTATATGCAGTTTTTGCTCTGTGATTAATTAAATTACAATTACATGTAATCGAAAAATCCTTCAATTACACATTACATTCAATTACTTGAAAAAATGTAATTAATTACAATTACATTTTTAATTACCCCATCCCTGTCTATAGAAATGATTACATTAATGATTGAACCTATGATTGGATAATTGACTAGGTCATTGAGTGACTACCATGAGTAGTTTTCTTTAGCTAGCAGTGAAGAAGTTTTCAATCATTGGTGATAATAACAATTGCAGTGCAACAAGTAGGTTATTCAACTGCTCCTAGGAATACGCCCTCGGAGACAGTATATTTGACGTGTGTTTATGAACAAGTCTTTAAGGTATAATATATGCTGTACAATAGTTAGATGTAATTTCATTGAAAACATCAAGTTAACATTGATTAAGTACTAACGACAATAAATTAATATTTGTTCGATTTCGGCTTGTTCGAGTTTTAAAACGAGGGAAATTGTCAATGTTGAAATATATGTTCTATAGTATCAATTTTGTTGTACTAGACACGTGTTTCGGATGTTTTATTCCTCGTCAGTAGTACTTCATGCCAAACAGTTTAAATATTTTCCTGGCGCCATCTACTAGTGCTGAATATTGATATTGAAATATTGAAGAGTATCAATATTCTGAGATTTTCAATACCTATCGATACACAGTGACATACTGAGTATCGATACTTTCAATACATTTCATAAATATAAACTTTTCATTCGTTTTTGTTTTTATTTTGATATTTCTTCTGAATCTTCTCCGATCAATCGTACGTTTAGGCATATGAGTGCAAATAAAAGCTTCTGGGCATCTGGTCTCACTCCATAATTGGGGATTTGCTGCATTTTATATGGTGGATGTTTTTGTTTCTCTGCTTTGGATCCTGTTTTATCCTGATTTTGTATGCCTTCGGTTTATAATTTTCTGAATTATCGATTTTGTTTTGTGTATTGGGATATGGTCATTATCCATATTCGTCATTCTATCTTACATTGAGTTAAAAAAACGAGATGGTGAGGTCAGCTGTTTGGCAGCATTTCACAAAATCGATGCCGAAGAAGCCAAATGTAATTATGTAAAAACAATATGTCAAGATAAGTCTTTGGTAGACAGAAAAACATTTTCCATAGCTCAGCTGCTGCCATTTTTATCTTTTCATTCTTTTATTTTTATTTTTGAATGGAAAACATACATTTGTTGTTTATTTTTGCTCTGTTTTATAAAGTTGTCATTGATTAAAGCATAAAAACACCATTTATTGATTCATCATAATGAGAAATTTGAGAAAAATGAAAAAAATGCGTATTGTATTGAAAATATTGAGTAGTGAAGCAAAATGTATCGTATTGTATTGTATTGAAAAAATTATTTCAATATACAGCACTGCGGCATCTACAATACGGAGATTTAATTTCCTCTTGCCAAAATGAGAGACTCCAAATTTTGTGTAAGGTTTATTTATTCAGAAGCGTATTTGAGTGAAAAATATGACAAAAATCGTTGGAGGGTAGGCACAAGGAGCTTAATTCTAAATATGACCGAAAAAAAAGTTTGCCGAAACCAAGCTGAGGACAGAGCTATGCCATGAGGGAGCTAAGGACACAGCTATGCAATCAGGGAAAGAAGATCTCACGGCATTAAATGTACAATAAACAGGTTTTCTTTACATCATGTTGTAATCAATGTTAGGCCCCGTCCAAACCTCGCTAGAGAAGGCAGGGCTCCGAACAGGACCTGTCCTATCTCAATGTCGATTTAACTCCTCGAATAATTGCATGCATGAACTCGCTCCAGTCGGCACAATTTCGACTACGGTTTTAATATCTGTTTCGATATCCATCATTCTGTATTGCACGGACCCCCACATTTTTCTGTCTTCTATGTGTGATCAAGGTGCAGTAAGGGGGGACTATTTTACACAATTGTACTTTTCTCAAGTCCAATAGACTAGTGAAGAGTTTTTGCAAAAGTGTTCCGAATAGTGAAGAGTTTTTGCAAAAGTTTTCCGGATAACCACATCGTTCATTTCAACAAACCTTGCAGATTGCCATCATGAATCGGCACAGATTGCCGATTGGTATCAATGGTTTATGTGTAGTATCTTGTGGATAGTGTCCCTTATGCGTCTCTTTTTGTCTGCATATAGGTTTCTTACATTTTATTTTTAGTCTGTATCCATCACTAATATATGTATGATAGATAATTTTTAACCTCTTGTTACACACATACATGTGTATTAGGGTATCATGTGTCAATAAAATTATAAACTTACATATACACGTGGGTGCTGCAAATGAGTCCTGGTTGAGATCCCATTATTTCTCTAATGTACATGTAAACATCTTCGGTATAAGTAACGATTACACCCCAGCAGGGGGGGGGGGGGGGGGTTATTGTTGTCGAAAACGTTTGGGATCGGGTATAGGTATCAGGTTTTTGGAATTTTTTCTCAAAATTTCTATTTTTTAAACTTGACTTTTCAAGTGCACTAGTACGGTTTATCTTATCAGCTCCTAAATGAATAAATCGCAATATGGTATCTTTATTACTTTTTTCTTTATATTTTGTAGACTTGTCAGATTTTTGTTTCGTTGTATCTTCTTCGTAACAAATGCGAAAAGAACATCAAGCTAGGTACTTTACGTGTATGCGAGTAGGGTACATGTACCTATATATAAAAGTAAACAATGCACTACACGAAGCGAACGTTTGTTTCGCCAGTGTTTCATACGATAAAAAGGACAGATATGTGCATGTGGACCAGTGTAATCAAAATCACTGTGTACAATCCACGACGGGTACGGATGTTTCGCTTCATTTTCCGGTTTCACTTTGAAGCGGAGATTTTAAGTACTCAGGTCTTAAAAATCTCATTTTATGTTGGTTTCCAAAAAAACGTAGTTTGGAATTTTTTGTATGGATGGTACCAGGAGAGATGTAAGTTTGTTTTACAACAACATGTCAGATCAGATCCACTGATTTATTGAAACTAAACACATAACTTTGACGTAGAATGTATCCAAAGTCACATTGAACGTGCTATTTTCCAGAAAATTTTGCATTAATCTCAGTCAAATTGCAAACATTGATATCAAAATAAGGTGTTTAATATTTAGAAATAACAACAAAGTCATTGCATTAGCAAATCGTTTGTAAAATACTCCAATATTAGCAGCAAAAATGGATATATTGGTGTTTTGACTGTACGTGTTTGAAAAATACGTACTGTACGGTTTATATAATATGTACTGTATGGTTTATATTTAGTCGTTTTACTTCATAGGTCTCAGTTCATTTACCTACTATAGCGAATTTGCGATTAGATCCTTAAATATTTTTTTCAAGAAAAAAAAGCAAAACTAGGGACGTATATGCAAGTATAACTCGAGGGGACTGTTATTTTCAACAGGTCACTACATGTATTTATCTTCGATATTCAATGTCATTTTTTCAGTGCAGAGTAACAATAGAATAAAACACCGCTAAAGACGGTATGGCCGGATTGCAAAGTTAGTTTTTGTCACCAACTGGGTCAAGGTCACTAGGTCAAATATTACAGAATACATCAAGAGGTCTTGTCAGAGGCAACCTACGTGTATAATATAAAGTTTATACTGCATACAGTTCTTAAGATTTTGCTTAAACCAGAAACTTAAACCAAAATCTTTAACTAGGTCAAAGTCCAAGGTCAAGGTCACTAGGTCAAATGTTACGGCATAAATTAAAGGTCTCGCCATGGGTAACCTACATGTATAATATAAAGTTTCTACTGCATACAGTTCCATAGATTTTGCTTAAACCAGTAACTTTAACCAAAATCTTTAACTAAGTCAAAGTCCAAGGTCAAGGTCACTAGGTCAAATGTTATGGCATAAATTGAAAGGTCTTGTGATGGGCAAGCTTCATGTATAATATAAAATTTCTACTGCATATAGTTACTTAGATTTTGCCTCAACCAGAAACTTTAACTAAAATCTTTAACAAGGTCAAATTCCAGGTCAAGGTCACTAGGTCAAATGTTACGGCAAAAATTGAAAGGTCTTGTGATGGGCAAGCTTCATGTATAATATAAAGTTTCTACTGCATATAGTTCCTTAGATTTTGCCTCAACCAGAAACTTTATCCAAAATGTTGACGGCAGACGGACGGACAGACAGACGGACGGACGGGCGGACGGACAGACGGACATCGTCAATCTATAGACCGGAATTGCTTTGCAATCCGGCCAATGAAACAAATGTAGTTCAAATTCAACTTATCGAGAAAGACAAGTTACAGACGGTCATGTATCACACTTCCAAATTTGTATACATGTATATCGGGCAGAATACGTACAAATATGGTGCCTTTGGGACAAAGGAGCTACTCCAGGACTTTATTCTATAAAGAGGCTGATCACGGGAGCGTGGAAATAATGTGAACTTTGTGTTTTCCTATAAACTAGACAAAAATAATAACAGCAGCAAATCTTAAACCTGGATACCATTTAGTAGGACAAATGTTGAAAAGAAGATGGAAGATGTTGAAAAGATTGAATCAAAAAAAAATTACTTAGTCCAAGGGTGGGAATTTGTTAATGGATAAAAAACAATGAAACTCAAACTTGAATTGTAACTCCTCGGCTGTTAAAGAATACAGAAATTTCTGTGAATTTCTAAGTCCATGGACAGCCTTTCTGTCAAATAGGATCATTGTGATATCTACAAAACTCAAATGTAATAGATGTGGGTATGACGGTCACCGCGCAATAAGCAAAAATATGTTGTTATCCGGATAACGTGCGCGCAGCACTCCCACTTTTTTGGTTATTCAGAGGTCTCAAAGAATACACAATAGTGGTGTAAAATAGTCTCCTAGTTGTAATGTGACAATACAGACAAGACAGCATAACACAGGAGCCAAAGCAACACATAGATGGATATGTAAATGAATATATAAATAGAGGGCGTCCGTGCTTTGCCGGCTGTAGCGAGCTCGTGTTTGTTGGCTAAAATATAGGTATCTGTTGAAAACAGTTTTACGTACGAAATATGAAATTCCTATCACTTACCAATCAAGAGGAAGTTCTCCTTGTTTTTTAGGGAAGAAGGTGTTTGTCAAGGTCAATGATGAGGGCATCTGTTGAACTGTACTGTCCAATTGTATGTTAATAACACTACCTTCAAAGTTAAACGTTTATATGATTGGATCGACGAGGACCTATTGAGTTTACAGTCTTTGCTGTGATTGTAGAAGAGAAGTGGAAAATGGAGTTAAAACTACAGGAGCTCGGCGCCAACAACCTTCAAATATATACGCAACTTAACAAAAGGAGGATGCGGTTGCAGATCCTTTACGTCGAGCTCCTGTGGTTCAAAAATCATTAATTGTGGACGATGGAAGGACTGGTAGTGATGGTGGTCAAGTAGAGAACATTGAGGGCTTCTAAGGCGTTTTGAGAATTTCGTACAGAAGTTCATTCATTTATTCATATAAAATGCAACGGCGTAGCTCTGCCTGTAAAAGTGGAGGGGCACAGCATCCCAAAATTTCTAACAAGCCAAAAAAGAAGGTGGAAGAGATTTTAAAAATATGGGGTTTTCATGTTCTGTATGCACAAATTTTAACATTTCTGATGCAATTCTAAATTTTAAGTACATGAATAAATGTCTGGCGAGCGGTAGCGAGCTAGGATTTTTTTTTTTTTTTTTTTTTTTTTTTTTGCATATTATTGACTTATCAGGAAATACTTTCTATACCCTCGTTCATTAACAAGTACATGTAATAATATTCTGTATAGTTTGAGTTAAATATGTATAAAGGATGGATCAGAATAGCTAAATTATTCAGAAAGAAACATGGTTGTGCCCCCCCCCCCCCCCACTTTTCAAAGTCGGGGCATGTGCCGCGCTGCCCCCCCCCCCCCCCTTCTCCTACGCCCTTGAAATGTCTTAAACAGTGATGTTGATAATTTGTTTTTGTGAAGCGAAATGTAAAAAAACAATGTTACGAAGAGAAAACTAGTCAGGTTCCCGGGACGCCTTTTGTTTTTGTAAAGAGTAAAAGGGATCACGGGAACCTCACTTTACCAAAACATCCACCCTTTCCAGCGAATTATCCGGCATTGAACATACCGGTAGTTAATCTCTGTGATACAGCATGCCATTGTTATATCAAAAATACTAGAATTAATGTCCATGCAAAATAGAATAATATGGAGAAATCGACGTCCTTTTGACCTCTATTTACATTGGTCAACAAAATCAAATTTATCAAGACGCAATTCCAGGAAGATTGCAAAACAATATTTCTCGGGTGAATTTTCTAATTTTTCTTATTTCATTGTGCGAGTTGACATGTTCCTTACTACTTCATACAAGATTTAAATGAAATTTATATTTACTTTCTGGTGAGTAGGGAGTCATATTTCAATATCATGATTCTCGCTAACAAGTTTTTATTGAAGGAGGGGGTTTGTGGAGAGGAGAGGGTTTGTGACTTATTTGGTTGGAGCGGTTCTTATAAGAATGTGATAACTAAACCCATCAACAGATTAAATGTCTGTTTTTACATGTACTATGCTTTCAAAATGATGACTGGGTACCATTCTTTGCAGACGCAACACTATGAGAACTTAGTGCATCACATGATAAATCCTTGGACCGGACACTATCGCGGTTTGCTTTCCAGATCTACGTCGCTTGGAGAGCATTGTAGGTGTCGCCACTTCTTTTAAAATAATCTAAAGATTTATAGAGATATATGCTATCGAGGCAATGTGATGCATTTTAAAATAATGCTTGTTTGTGTGGGTACTATTCTTTCGCAGCGTTGCCTTTGGAGGGTAATTGTGCCCTCGCTGACCCTCGGGCACTATTCCTTCCAAAATCAACACTATGAGAGAATAGTACCCACACAAATGGGCATCAATATGTAAATAGTACCTACGAAAATAGGAATGTACCAGGGCCCATGAAATAAAACAACTAAATATAAACCGTACAGTGCATATTTTATAAACACGTACAGTAAAAAAATCACATGACCATCTTTTTCTGCCAATAATGGAGTATTTTACAAATGATTTGCTAATATAATGACTTTGCTATTATTTGTAAATATAAAAAATCTTATTTTATTATCAATGTATGCCATTCGACTGAGATCAATGCCAAATTTTTGGAAAAACTGGACGTTCAATGTGACTTGGGGCGTTGACTGCGGCAAAGTTCTCTGTTTAACTTCAATAATTGAATAGATCTGATCTGACATGTTATTGTAAAACAAACTTACATTTCTCCTGGTACAATACATACAAAAAATACCAGCCTATGGTTTTGGGAAATCAACATAAATTAAGGTTTTTTGTCCTGAATATTTAAAATCTCTACTTCAAAGTGAAACCGGAAAATGAAGCCAAACATCCGTACCCGTAGTGGATTGGACACAGTGAAAATACTATGATGATATTCCAAATAGTTGCCTGAAAAGTGTTATTGATATAATTGACGATTTGCATCTAGACTTTATTGCTGCATATAAATGTTATCATTCCGCGTAATATCAAAACTACAAAAAACTGTACACATTTGATCTTTCATCATTCTTAAAAAAATTATCAGTATAATACGTCAATGACACACCTGCTGTTTTAGATCATATGGGACACAAGTAAATGACGTGCATCTTTTGTTATTCGTCTACATATGGCGACATGAAAACTCAAGGACCTTTACTATCAAAAGCAATTGAAACAATTGAAGGAGAAAAGGAACGGAAGAAATTCCACTGAATATGAAAATCTGAAGAAGGAAGTTTTTGTAGCACGCGATCTCTTTGCATGTATAGAACATACTTTGTCATTTTATTATTCAGTTAGAGTACATGTAATTGTTTTCAAGGGTTTAGAAAAGATTTCACGGTAGATAATACATAGAGTCACTTAATTCTTCCTCTTCAAAACAGAAACATGCAGACGTAGGCAACAAGAGTTCTTACATCATGACACTGAATATACAATCATGTATCAATAATCTCAACAGAGTCACAATGTAAGAAGAAAACGCGTTATATGTGGCATTGCGCATTTTTAAAAATGATTTTATCGCATAAATTTAACGTTGTTGAAATTAGTACAAACAAACAAACGCGTTTTGTAGTAATATGGTCATCAATTGAATGTAGAACAAAAGAATTTTCAAAGTATTCTGATTCCGTGAAACAAATTTTGGAGTTGTATCCTGTCGATGAAAGACAATTGTATATCTCAATACGAAATAATAATTTTTTATACATTGACGTTTCTTTTAAATATCTTGCTCAAATTAAAACAAGTAGCTGGAAATAAAGAACAATAACAACTTGTTTAGTTGTTACTATAAACACACAACCAACAAGCAATAAACAAAGATGTATACATTGTAACTGCCACATCAACAAACAGGGACAACAAATCAATTTTCACAAAAAAAAAAAATAAGAAGCAACACAAGTACTCTTATGTGAAACATGAAACCCAAAACATGGAAGGAGGAAGGTCATTATATATACACTACCGTCGTTAGACGTCCATACGCTATATTATTATTACTTTAGTAGGTGAGGTAGTTATCCGTTTTATATGCGGAAAAAGCCTCTGACTAAAGTCTCTCCAGGCGCGCAACTTTCGTATAAACAAAAATCATTCTTTCTTTGTGTAAAGTGACGTATCTCAAACAAGACAGTAAAATGTAGGAACCAAGGCAAAATTAAATTCTTGTAAATGAATATAGTAAAAATAATTTGAAAAAGAATGTATCCGTAAAACTAAAATATTTAAAGTATGTACATATACTTTTCTGTCATTCCTGAAGTTCCCGCACGAAATTAATCTTTTAATTTCATATGTACCTAACAATAAGTAAAACATCTTGTTATGAATATAAGAAAATTAAAATGGCGAGTCCCTACCTTATATATGCAAGAAAAGCCAATGAATCAAAGAATAATTATATATAAGGAGTTCGAAACAGGACGACGTTTAACACAATGGACAATTAAACGAGGATAAGGAAACACATATAGAGAGACAATCGAACACACATTGGAACATGACAAAAGAAAAACTCTAAAGTGTCACTGAAGAACCCCCCCCCCCTCCCCTGAAATTCATTTGATAAAAGCCACTGAAATTTCCAATCGGACACAGCGTTTTCATTCTAATGAGATTTTTACAGCAAGAATATAGAAATTCGAATACATCTTTTTCGTCACCCCAGGACAAAACTAGGTGACAAAAAGAATCACCTATATCCTGAGCCCTTGGTAAAGAAAACTTTAATTTTTAATGCTTCCCTTTTGCATTATGTACACATCCAATCCATACCAATATTCATTGTACTAGTTTAAATGTTTATTTGCGTGATTGAGTTTCATGTAAAGGATGTCCCATATAAGTTTTACGCTATATGGTGTTGCTTTTCAGGCCTATACAATTCAGTGAGAATGCTTGGCCTCATATATTCTTAATTAAGAATTGTCATTAGATTCAGATAAGACGAAGGCAGTGACGGTAAGAATAATTATCTTATAAATAAATGCGAAAAAAATATTATCAAACTCTAATTTAACGGATCTGGAATAAATATGTTTTTTCCTATTCTATCTATCTACATCCGGAAGTAAATTAATTAAGAAGAGTATAAACACTATACTACATGTTACCATTAATAATATTGCAGACTCAAAGTGGAATAAAATGGTAAATTCATTAACAATTTTCAAAATTATCGATGAAATCTCCAAGACGTCAACCCTGCGTTGATCATGTTGAAAAGAAAAAATTGGGGGATGTAGCATATTACGGATAAACTTTAAAGTTAAATTCAATATTTCTGTTTCCTCCTTTACCTATTTCATATGAAGATGTTCAGCCCCCTTCACACTTTCATGAATCAAGCCATGACACCACTTCGACTTCAAAATAGATCTTAGACTATTCGTAGCAAGTCGGGACGCATAATGTTCGATGAGCCATAAAACAACGACTCTGGAACATGTACCTATTGCTACAGATGCTTATTGGCCTCGATCCGTAGTAGCTGTGTCCCGATCCGTGAAAGTTTTAAGGGGCTGTTTTTGTTGGCTTGACAATGTGTTTTAGTCCTACTTTGATTGCGTATTTGATATTTCCATAAATGGTCAGTATGAATTGGTCAAAAGATAACGCCAGATTAATATGAAAAAGCTTTGATTTTTTAAAACTTAAGTTTAATTTTCTAATAATATTACGTTCAAGGCTGCTAATAGAATGTCACAGATTTAAAAAAAAGTGGATGATCGTATAGGAAACTTCATTCTCATAAAAACATGCGTTTAATCTGAAAATAAACCCCCCAAAGGGATACTAGTATGTCTTTAGTACAAAGTGGACAACACACGTTAGAAACGCAAAATAATTAAGGCGCGCTTGCATGCTGAAAGACTGTTTCCTTCTTCGGAACCATAGGAAGTTTTATTCTAGTCACAGTGTGATGTATGCCGATTCCCCGACCGATTTGTGATATAATTATTATGCGATATGCGTTTCAAAATTTCTTATAGATCTATTTGATATGTTTTTTCAGATGCATGAAACAGGACGTACGGTGTGTTTAGTTATGTTTATACTGACAGAAATACCAGATACATCAGCAGGTATTTCAAATTTGAAATGTATAGCAGACAGAGCATAAATAGCATGTAATTTACACAATTTTCTGAAGGTCAGAATAAAATTATTGACGTCAAAGAACGAGATACTAAGTTTAAATACGAAACATTCAGAACATATTGTTTACGTATTTGATATGTATATATATAGGATCTCAAATGAATGTTCATCTCATACGCTGTATTATGAAACGAGTTGTATGTTTACTATCCCTGAGCCTTGGCGCACAAATGCAAATTCATTTGAGATTCAATTTATCACATTATTCGACCTAATGTTGTGTATTTCTAACGTGAAATCAAGGTATCTGAGAACAAGAGGCTAGTCACTCCATGACCTAGAATTCTTCTGCTTCGCTATGAGAAATAGTTCCCTATCCTATAGATGTTCTTTGCGAAAAGGGAAAAATATATCAAATTTGTTAAGTACTATAGTAATCATTTATGTTGAATTTGCGTCTAAATTAAACAAAAGACCGATATTTGAAAGGTCAAACTTGTCACACAGTTAGGTTAGTGTATCGACCAATCAGATATATTTACGTTGAAACAATGCCAAATTTGACCAATCGCATTCGAGAAGAGTGATATATGACTTTATGAAACTGCATATTAACGGTTGTATCATGTGATGAAAATGAATGTATTTTTCATGATTCTGTTTCTATTTCATAAACTGAATCATAATTATGCAAATATACCATAAATAACAAGCAATAATAATTTAAAAAGGAAATGTTTATGAAAATGAATGCCCCGGTCAGCATTTTTGATTGTATAAAAAGTTATATTGTCTTAAGTAATGTAGTTTCAAAATCCATGACATGAACAGTTATGACCAAAACCACGTTGATTCATAAGATTTCTGTCCAATATTTCTGATGAAAACAGCATCGACAGGGAAAAAAGCTTTAGTTCTTACATATTTCATCATGGAAACAATCTCAGCCTGAACTATACATTTGGTAAATTCGAGAGTTGCACAGTTATATACGTGTACCTTCCAAGAATTCATTTATTTATCACTGCCGATGTGTTGCAAAATTGTCGTTCTTTATCTTCTGTTTGTCGAATGAGTTTGAGCAAATGTTACAAATTCATTCATCCTGAAACTGTGATGAGAAAAAGAATCTGATGTATTTTGAGCGATCTCCTTGTCTTCAACTATGATCTATGTCGTATATGTTGTTCTGACGGGGAATCATGTTCTGAATAAAGTGCTTCATGTATGAATTCTCAGCAGAATAAATTAATTTCAAAGCTAATCAAATGACCATTGGATCGAGATGACGATCACATATTTCGTTTGATATACGAGCATATCAGTTATATGACTAAGAACACTTCTTTAGGCATTTGTTGAGCAGCATAGTCTCTATTTCCACCTTTTCGTGTCAAACGACTAGTACATAATTTAACTTAATTTCACAATGCTTTTTAAGTCGCAGAAATTCAAGTGGCAACAAGTAAACCTGCATCACAAAGTTCAACACTTTATCATTTCGCCGCAAGCAGAGCTGTTGATGGAGATAAAGGAAGCCAAGCGATGGATGGTTGTAGTCATACTGCAGCTAATCAGACGAAGGCATGGTGGCGTGTGGATTTGGAGAGACTATATTTCATTCGAAGAATTCTTATTTATCCTCGTCCACTTAATGGTATCTTTATTATAAAAATATTACGGATGAATTATTTACCGTGCACCATATGCTCTGGAAGATAAAACTTGAGATATTCTCTCGGAAATTTAATTTATCTTCACTTCATTACTGTAAAATTGAAGTAAGTCTAATTCTCACGTAATGTAAACTATAATTAAACCCTCAAATAAACTCGTAGCGACATAGCTATATGGGTTTCATGTCAGTATGGTGGCCAAGCCAGATATGCGCGTGAAGATAAGAGCAATAAGAACGGCGCATAAATATCGAAAGTTGTTCGCGTCGCCGTTACTAGGCATTTTCTTCACAGCGATATAAATTGATGGCACCGAATTTTAAAAGATTAAACAAACTCTTTGAGATTTTATTTTTCTAAATTTACCCAAGATGTACTGTTTCATTCTTCAGGATCTTCTTTAACTCATTCTGTAAATTTGTCGACAATCAGCTGACAATATGACAGCAGTACTCTGAATGTTCAGCTTCCATGCCCCTTTCCTCGAAAACAAGAGGATCTTTTTCAAAAAAATTAAAAAGTGGTACTGTAATTTTTTTATATGTTGTGGCCATGGAGAATATATTCAAGTTTTCTATTCAAAAATGAAAAATGGTGAGGGGCCACTTTTGTACCTCATTTATGTATGCCGACATCCTGCACAGTGTCGACACTTTTGGAGAAGTTGTCGATCGACCGAACGCTTCGACATGAGAAATTGTTTGTGCCCCACTCCTTGCCGACATTTTCCTTTACTCGTACGAAGCTGAATTCATTCAATCTTTGGTTGGTCCCTGAAGGGAAAAGATACCTAGCTTCTGACTTCACCTTCACTTACAGATACATAGACGATGTGTTGTCAATGAATAATCCAATTTCGCGGATTACATGAGCAGTATCTATCCTTCGGAGCTTGAAGTCAAAGAAACTACAGAGACAAATAATTCAGCATCCTATTTGGACATAATGTTGTCCTACGACACTGATGGTCGCATGAACACCTCACTCTATGACAAACGTGAGGACTTCAATTTCAGCATTACAAACTTTTCTTTTCTGAATAGCAACATCCCTTCATCGCCTGCTTATGGCGTGTTCATATCTCAATTGATAAACTATGACAGAGCAAGTACCAAATATACGAATTTTGTTGTCCCCCGCTTTCGCGAAAGCGCGGGGACATTAAAACCGGTTCGTCCGTCTGTCCGTCTGTCTCAAAAACTTTAACCTTGTGCATAACTTTTGAATGGAAAGTGATAGGGCTTTGATATTTCACATGTGTATTCCTTGTGACAAGACCTTTCCATGGATACCAAAATTTTTGACCTTGTGACCTTGACCTTGGACTTTGACCTACTTATTAAAAACTTTAACCTTGACCATAACTTTTGAATGGAAAGTGATAGGGCTTTGATATTTCACATGTGTATTCCTTCTGACAAGACCTTTCCATTGGTACCAAAATTTTTGACCTTTTGACCTTGACCTTGGACTTTGACCTTCTTATTAAAAACTTGAACCCTGACCATAACTTTTGAATGGAAAGTGATAGGGCTTTGATATTTCACATGTGTATTTCTTGTGATAAGACCTTTCCATGGATACCAAATATTTTGACCTTGTGACCTTGACCTTTTGAGTTCGACCTACTTTTCAAAAAACTATAACCTTGTCCATAACTTTTTAATTGAAAATGATAGGGCTTTCACATTTCACATGTGTATTCCTTGTGATGAGACCTTTCTGTTGGTAACAACATTCTGACATTGTGACCTTGTCCATGGAGGTTGACCCACATTTAAAAACTTCAACCTCGACCATAAGTTTTTGATTTTAATTTAAATCAAAGGTCTTAAATATTTCACATGTGCATACCTTTTCATAAGCCCTGTCCCTTGGAAACAAAACAAAAGTTTGTACCTTTTGACCTTTTCTTGGAGTTAATCTTTCATATTTAGAATGTTGATAAATATATGAGATATATTATTAAAACTTAAGAATGGGGGGATGTCTGTAAGGATTTCTTTAAAGACAAACACCCAAAAGCGGGGGACCACAATTCCTTGAATTTGATTTTTCTGAAAGCTAGGCGTCTTTCAGATAAGCTTCTCAGTCAGGGATATGTTTGTGACCGACTAACATCGTCACTGAGGAATCTCTACGGTCGATATGGGGACCTCGTCATACACTATGATGTCCCACTCTCCAGAATGGTGGATGATATTCTGCCATAGACCATTTGAACCATCTTCAATTTGAAGACGTTTACATTTATACCACTTGGTGAGTGTCACTGCTGGTGGACCAGGAGTCCGCGAGGGCACATGTAGCCAAGTTCGATCAATTTCGGTTGATCGTTTCTTCAACGCATTCTTAGATTTCTGTTATCAAAATTTCTTGAAATTTCAAAAACGTGGGTCCTGTAGCATCATATCCCACCCACCCTGCTACGTCTTTCTGTACGCTTTTTCGACATAGTAACTTTCATACTTTTTCGGCATATTACATTGTTTAGATTTGAGGATCACTGACGAGGGTTTAGTACCCGAAACGTGCATGTCTGGTCCATGTTGCCAATTTATCTGTTCTAAAATGATGCTTTTCAATTTGAAGACGTTTACATCCAACCAAAGATTGTTCTCGATGTCTTCCGAAATGGAAGTAACTGGATGAGGCAGTTCTACCCAATTGAAGCGGCGGGTGTTGCATTCAAGCAGGAGATGCTTACTCTTCCTGGGCACCTGGTCTCATTCTCATATCGGGAGTCCGCTTCTTTTCATGTGGTGGAGGTTTTGTTTGTTTGCTTTGGTTTCTGTTTTATCCTGATTTTGTATGCCTTCGGTTTCTGATTTTCTGAATTATCAAAATCAGGATAAAACAGGGACCAAAGCAAACAAACAAAAACCTCCTCCACATGAAAAGAAGCGAACTCCCGATATGGGAGTGCGGCCAGGTGCCCAGGAAGAGTAATCATCTCCTGCCTGCATGCAAAAAAGGAGGGGATCTCCAACTACACCAAGCTGCAGCACCCATAGCAAAACCCCATTACACCAAATGCAAAAGCACAAAACAGACAAGCACAGAAAGAGATGCATAAGGGACAAGGAACGTCAACGCACAACACAGAAACATCAAACACAAAGAACTTCACATAAACCAACGAGACCAATGGGCAACCGGTGCCGACTTAGGACGGCCACTTGCCACGGAAATAGCAGAAGGTGTGGTTATCCTGGATTACGTGCACACAACCCTCCCACTTTTCCGATTACCCAGAGGTCTCGAAGAACGTACAATTGTGGTGTAAAACAACTTCCTCACTGTCAGATGACCACACACAAACAAGACCGCAAAACGCAGGGGCCCAAGCAACACAGATGAATATGTAAATTAATAAAAAAGAGGGCGTACATAATACAATCCGTGCTATGCCGCCGCGAGCTCATGTATGTTATTACCCGAGGAGTCCGACACCCGCCGCTTCAATTCCGTAGAACTGTCACATCCGGTTACTTCCATTTCGGAAGCCATAGAGTACAATCCTTGGTTGGATGGTTCAAATGGTCTATGACAGAATATCATCCACCATTCTGGAGAGAGGGGCATAGTGTTAATGAGTTCCCCATATCGACCGTAGAACTTCCTCAGTGACGATGGTAGTCGGTCACTAACATATCCCTGACTGAGAAGCTTATCTGAAAGACGCCTAGCTCCGTATAGTTGGTACTTGCTCTGGAATAGCGTATCAACTGAGATATGAATACGCCATAAGCAGGCGATGAAGGGATGTTGCTACTCAGAAAAGGAAAGTTTGTAATGCTGAAATTGAAGTTGTCACGTTTGTCATTGAGTGAGTTGTTCATGTGACCATCAGTGTCGTAGGACAACATTATGTCCAAATAGGATGCTGAATTATTTGTCTCTGTAGTTTCTTTGGCTTCAAGGTCCAAAGGGTAGATACTGCTCAGGTAATCCGCGAATTTTGGATTATTGATGGACAACGTCCATCGTCTATAAATCTGTAAGTGAAGTTGAAGTCAGAAGCTAAGTATCTTTTCCCTTCAGAGACAAACGATTGAATGAATTCAGCTTTGTACGATTAAAGGAAAATGTCGGCAAGGAGTGGGGCACAATTGGTCCCCATTGCAATTGGAATTCCGACAATTTGCTGGACAATTTTCTAGATAATTTAGTGTTTTCCTTTAAAGATAAGGTTGTCTAAAGCTCTTCAAAAGCATATCAAATTATTAGTCTAGGTCCTGTAGCATCATATCTCGGTCATCTGGCTACGTCTTTTACATTACACAATTATCACACATTTTGGCCATATTTCATTGTTTGGATTGAGGATCACTGATGTGGGTTAAATACCCGAAACATGCATGTATGGTCCACGCTGTTAATTAATCTGCTTTTAAATGATGCTAATAATGTTGAAGACGTTTTTTAAAACATAGATGATTTCTGTCAGGGTTGTGTAGTTGTTTTCAGTTATTGAAGTGGATCTTAAAGACCTGCTTAGTCATGACGTTGTTCTAGCCCCTACGTCGATGTTGAAAAGATGACTTCGGTTTTGCAAATTCGAAACTTTGCAATGTGTTTATTTTTTAAGACAGTGCATGAATTTTATACATTCTTTTCATTTTCGTGCGTGAACATCGACGGCGGGTACGGCTAGCCAACAGCGGATGCTTACTCCTCCCGTCCAACCTCTTACTTGCTAGGAGTCCGTCGATGCTCAATTTTGTGCTCAATTTTGTGAGTGCTGTTGAGATTATCGTCAGGATCTTCTTTAACTCATTCGAAAATATGTTCTTAAAATAAGCTCCAGGTTATTCATTCGACAAGAATGCATAGGAGCTGATGATCGATTGATGTATGCAGGACTCTCATTCATGCAGAATTAATACCTTGAATGTTTTGGTCGTATATAAATTTCTAAAAAAAACTGAACACTTCAGATGTTCAGTTATAAGTGTTCCAACTATTTACCTTCTTGAAGAAAGTTTTAAACCAATATTGATGCACCAGACACGTGTTTCGGATAGAAAAATCCTCATCGGAAATGCTTTCAATTAAAGAGACTTAATGGCACAGCCAAACTCCTCTCCAGCAGCTCCCCTGGCCCTATTTTCTGAAGTTAAAATTGCTATCACTTTGCAGAAAGCAAAATTAAATGATGTTCAATTGACCCCTTCTTACCATCACAATGACATAAAAGATTCAGTCAGGAAAGCTGTATCTCAGGAAATGAAGTGCAACTGATTGATATCACATGTATTTTCAATCAGTTGATCGAGAAAGCAATCCGATTGATTAAAAACACACATTCTACACATTCTAAAGATGAAGGTATTGAGAACAGATCATGATGATGGGTATCATCAACATATGATGGTATTGGAGAGACAAAGGTTGTTCTGTGGGAAGTTTTTGAAGTAGTGTTTCGTGTGAAATTTCAGAGAAGTTAATTCAGATATTGAAAAGATGGTGACTGAGGCCATGATATTCATAAAGAATTACTATGGTTAAGAGAATCTATACAGTATATCTAATGTCAGGTCCAGTGTACGATTGAATGGTATGGGCTATAAGAGTTCAAAACTCTAAGATGACCATTGCCACCAACAGTTAATTGAATAATATCGATAACATGTCAATTAAACGAAATATTTTTAGCCATGCATAAGGATACATTCTGAAGATGCAGTTCAATCAAACCTGGATCTGCTGAAAGAATTAAAATTAAAAAAAATGTTGAGACCTATTGTGATAATATTTTGCCAATCGCGTCTGTACCTCTATCTGTTATCCTGTTGACTTGTTGCAGTTGCACATCAAATCTGAATTGTGTAACAAACAGATTTGACAAATTTTATGTTCATATTTCTTTAATTCTGTAAATGTTTTGGAGTAGAGATTTGTCAGAGTACGATGCAAAGGAGGCATTTTGATCAACCATGTAAGAAGGGTTCTTTGCTGTTAGAAGTAGATGCACACAGGTATTGCAATTGTATCTTGATGAAACAACAAGGCAATAAGAAATTGGAGGTGATCTCCAACAAAACTAGGTTGCAGCACCAATATAAACACATCAAAACACCCCAAGTAAAAACCACAGAGAAGACACACACAGCAAGAGAAACAGGAAATCTAGAGTAGAAAAAAGAGTAATAAGAGAATGCAAATCTAAAACTATCAACATGCAATCATTTTGATACGAAAATTGTTGTTCTAGAATCTCTTTAAACCGATTATATTTTTACAATTTAAAACCTTTTTTTCAGCAGCAACAACAACAACAAAAAAAAACCAACAATAACAAAGCAAAGCAAAACAAGAAGATAACATTTGAGTGGAATTCTGAATTAAAATGAATTAAAATGAATGAAAGAATTTTTCTTGTCGTTGTTCTACCTACAGCATGAAAAAAAAACATAATGTTGCAATATTCCAATTTTCAGCGATTTTTCATTCAAAATGCATTCTTTCCCCATTTTCGTACTTGCAAATTGCTTATCTCATATTTAAAATAAAAGGCAATACATTTATTGTGCGTTTGGTACCAAAATTGTTATTTTATCTCCAGAATGAAAGAAATGAAGAAACATTTTCCCAATTTTCAACGGTTTTTCATCGAAAATCCATAGTTTTCCCCATTTTATGGACGAGTAAATTGATAAACTAATCCTGAGACTTAATAGCAGTTCTCTGTAAGGACCAAAATAATTTCAATAGTACGTGGAAACAGCATGTCTCCAATTTTGGAGATTTTTGGTGTAGAAGTTGTATATGATGTACTGAGACAAAAATAAACTTTCTTTTTACAAATTAAGTTTTCGTTGCCATGGAAACCATGTTCGAAATTTTACGCATCAGTAGAATACTTGTAACGTGGCATTTTCACAAGGCTCGTTTCCATGGTAACAGCTATTGTAGTCAAATGAAATTTCCTTAATTTTTCTCTTTATATCTTTAATAGTATAAATATTACACAAGAAGTACGTTTCTGCCCGCTATTCTCTTTGTTGATATGCTCAAAATGTAGGAAAAAACCTGTTTTGAAGAGGCCCTTTTTAAGATCGAAAAAGCTCCTAATTTAACATGATTTTGCTCAAATTTAAGGGCAAATAATCAGAAATGTCAGGCTAACTTGATTTCTACTGCCAATTATCTTTTAAGTTTAATCCTCGATCTTTAAGAAAATGTTAAAATTTGAGTGGGACCTCATCACAATTTTATTCAAAAGGTTATAAAAAATGGTTACCATGGTGACATTCTGTTCAGTGCTATTACACATAGAGTAATTAACTGGTAAATTTTCAGCTGTCCGTTATATATTTTTAAGCATTTTTTATCAGTGAATATAAAAGAGCATTATTGATTTAAAAAAATCACCTTAAAAGTTTTCAAGGTCACAGGACCCAATGTCAAGGTCAACTTAAATGCAATTCACAAAATTTGGCAAAATTCTGTGATTTTTCAAAAATATGAGAGGCAGTTACTCATATATCATGCGGTATTGAGTAAAACAAACACATACATAGTGATTTTGGATATATCCCCTATTTATTGACCAAAGTTGCAAAAAATCTCAGAATCAATGACATCGTTGATATTTAGCTAGTATTTCATACATACATATAAAAAATGTGAGATTATCATCATTTTTGTCTGCGGCTTTTTTTTTTAGGAGAAATGTTCTGAACTAAAAATTGTAATGTTTTTCCATCTATCGGTCCTAATTTTAGAAAGAAGTATTTTTGATACAAATATATGACAGTCAAGCCTAAATTTAGTAACAATAAATAACAACAAAAATGCTAATTTTATCAAAATTGGAACCTATATATTGAATTGACCTTGAACTTAAGAGTCAATGACCTTGAAAAATTTTGGAAGTGCTTAAATGAAGAATAATTTCTTCTGTTGACCCTACATAAAGTTTAAGCAGTATAAGTTATTTAAACCATGCTAAAAATCAATTTGAAAAGATATGGTCATCATGTGTCAAATGAAAAGTTGCCATGGAAAACATTTTTGACGTCAAAATGTAGGAAAACAAAACAAGGTCCCACTTATTTTTTCCAGTGATTATATTTGTCACATGAAATCTATTTTGTTCTGACAACAGTGATGGTGTTATCAGCCTGACATTTTGTGTTATTTTTGCTTAAAAATTGTAAAAATTGGACAAAAATAGGCCTTGATTTTGACCTTATTTTATGGCAATTTTTGACTGATTTTGATTTGATAGGATCCGGCTAATTGAAAGAAATGTCAAAAATTTGTTACTTTTTCTAAAAATAGAGGTTTTAAAGATTATAAGTTGTTTATACCAATTAACTCTGACAATGGTTTCCATGGCAACATACTAACCAAAGATGACTTATTTGACCATTTTTTTAGTGCTATAAATAGACAGACCTCGTTTCCATGGCAACCGGAATAATTATTTTTAAAAAAATGTTATTTTTGTATTCAGGGCACTATACATACCATTTATAGAGGAAATCATGAAAATCCATGACATGCTGTTTCCAAAATATTTTGGTCCTTACAGAGAATTGATATTAAAGCCAATGACATTGCTGTTCTTTTGAAACCAAATCTGTTGTTCTAGCTACAACATGGACAAAGCAATTTGGTTTTTCCAATTTTCAACGGTTTTTCTTTTAAATCACACTTTTCCCCAAAAAATTCGAAATGCCCAAGAATGCCAGAGTGGTGTCCGCCGGATTATCAAAGTAGAGGGTATCAACATCACTTTCATGCAAAAACATTTTGTGCGTAACATTTTTGGGGGTTCCCACCAAAATAGCCATTTGGCAACTAGACTATATCAGGGACAGGAAGAAAGCACTCAAGACCTTAACCAAATAGTCCATTAATATTCTTTTGTCTGCAAATGGGGTGAGCGATGTGGTCATCTTGGGCCTCATGTTTATCTTTCAGTTTCCATGAGATGCATGTGAAAATCTGTACAAATGTAATTACGTTGATAAATGCAAGTTGATTTAGGTTGATTATTAATAAACCCTTCGTCATGAGATTTGTCGTAAAGGTACACCCTGTCTAACATGGATTAAACTGTCAATATTGAAGTTTTACCGTAATTAGCTTTTAAGTACTACCATTTGAACTTCTATATATTACTTACATAAAATATCTCTCACATTTTTGTTTTATAGACGTTTTTACTCTCTGGTACACACGATTTCGGTAAACTTCGGAAATTGTTATTTGCATATACAGTATGTTGAAATATGTCACGTTTACCAAGGTCAAAGTGAACACGCTACCACGATCATCCAATCGCTTGAATGAACTTCACAGCGTGGGATTACTACGAAACATGTAGTAAACCAAGTATACAGTCTTTTTGAAATTATCTCTAAAAAACTAACTTACCAATATTTCATTAATTGCAAATATCCGCCAAATACAAGGTTGGTATCATGTATAGATATCATGTTCCATTCAAATCACCATTTTGAATGTGGATAATCGAACACTTTCAAATGACTAACAACGTGTAATAGTGTATGACGGCTTGAATGGGAGGCAGGTGTAGTCTGTTATACATGTACACATGTGCGTTTGTTTACCAAATTCTGAATGAAAATTAACCTGTATTTAGTTATGATTTTTGTTTGTTTTTTAATATTTGATTTAGACTGTGAATATATATATTATATATACGCAAATCATAATTACTGTGGATATATATACACGTCAAACTTATATATATATATACTTCTCATAGATAAAAATAAACGAGAACTATACATGCACATGTACACTGTAAATCCCTTTAGCTAATTTTCCCTCAGACTTGTCAGAGTTTTAATTTCACGGTCGTCCTCTAAGCTATGTCTTTATAACTTTCAAATAACAAGCCAATACTATTTGTTCATCACAATTCTCTTTTCAAATTTTGATAACACCGATTGTCGATTCATTTTCGTCCCACTTGTTATCCGTCAGCAATTTTGTTTTGTTTTGATTCAGTACTAGCCTTATGCAAATAAGTTCTTACACGTGTTCGCAATCGGTCTTCTACGGAGAAAAGTGGGTTATATTAGGGTACCCATTTTATAAGCAATGATTGATCATAGCTCGGTAGTGAGGGCATATGTGACTATTGTAACCAGCCATTTTCTAATTTCTAAGCATGATAGACTCGTTTGCGTTAAAATTTTGACAAAAATAGTTGATTCATGGTTTGATCTTGACGAGACCTTTTGTACCTTTAAACTCAAAAATTTGGTATTAGTTTTTAAATAAAGAGTCCTAAATCTTTCATTGGATTGAAAAAAAAACTCCGGGTTAGATTGATTTTTTTTTCAAATCCGCATTGTGTTTCACGGCCGCATATGCGCCCTCAAAACGTTAATACGCATTTTGTTTTAGTCGAGGCAAATAGTTGGTACCATAGTGTACAATAATGGACGTATGTAAAGGCTGTAGATAATAGGTTGTCATTATTTATCCTTTCTTTGAAATATTTTTATCTATAATGACTTAAAAAAGATCGCGACAATAATCTAAGCAACACTTGCAATAAAACACAAAATTGAGCATCGACTAAACACTAGCAGGCTAGAGGTGGGACCAAGCGCCAGGTAGGAGTAAACATCCCCTGCTTGGCTTGCCGCACCCGCCGTCGATACTCATGCATGAAAATGAAAAAAATATATATATCTAAAACATGAAAAATGCATGCACTGTCTGAAATTATGTCTATATAGAAAGTGCTGTGGCGGCAATGTCAGGGAGAATTATTTTTACTGTCAAACTCCTCGCGGAGAACTTTTTAACGAACTCAACACAGCAAAGGACATAAGTTCGCTTCGCGGCGAAATTTCTGGTAACACCACGAAAGATAGGCTTTAGACTTCGTTCTAGTAAAGACTTTCGATTATAACTTAAATTTTATGAAGTTTATGTAACTTTTCAGCTCTTACCCTATTGCTTTGGATACTACACATACATAAAATATGTAAAATGAATCATGTAATGAAAATGATTAATACTGCGCGTCATCATATCGCCAACTACAATGCATTCTACAACGCCTTCGGCATTTGTAACGGAGATAGTTAATTGGATAAGTTGTCCTTCGTGTTTCTATTGAGCTGTGGCATTCGCTCCGTCTTTTTGCATAGTATACATATTTTATATATTATTTCTTTTTCTGTTTTGCATTTTCCCCAACCTTTTCCCTTTAGATTGTAGGTTATGGAATCTGGTTAGTCTTTCATTCACTGATTAGTACATGTACCAGTCCAACAAATATAACCAACACACACTTGAAAACAATAAGCATTTTTAAACGTAGAAATTATATTAGTAAACGACTGAAGTGTTTGCATTCTATTTAAGTAACCCTACATGAAGGTTTTTTTGCTGGTTTCTCCTTGGCTGTATCTGAATACGAGAATACTGGATATCATACCTGCTTTGAATACGGCAAGGACAGTCCATTACCAGATCTTTTGATTACTCATGTCGTCAACTGCACTCCACCAGCAAAAGGCAGATATGTACAGATTTCAAACAATAGGGATGATCCGCCATATGGAACTGGTTATGGTCAAAACGCATATGTAGTCCTGTGTGAGGTGGAAATATTTGTTGAAGGTAATATATCGAAGCAAAAAAAAAAACAAAAAACCATAGAAATGTCAAATACCATACTTCCCTAACGATAGTATATATATATGCACAAACAATGTAAATCCCTGAGATGTTACTTTTGAAAGGATCGTGCTGCAATTCGTGTATTAACACTAGTGACGTCACAATGTATAAGATCTAAAGAAACATGCTTCAACAGCTGTTCGCGAAAGCGCGGGGACATCAAAATCGGTTCGTCCGTCCGTCTGTCCGTCCGCCTGTCCGTCAGTCACAAAAACTTTAACATTGTGCATAACTTTTTAATGGTAAGTGATAGGGCTTTGATATTTCACATGCGTATTCCTTGTGACAAGTCTTTTCCATGGGTACCAAAATTTTTGACCTTGTGACCTTGACCTTGGACTTTGACCTACTTATTAAAAATTTTAACCTTGCCCATAACTTTTGAATGGAAAGTGATAGGGCTTTCATATTACACTTGTTTATTCCTTGTGACAAGACCTTTCCATTGATACCAAAATGTTTGACCTTGTGACCTTGACCTTCGACTTTACCTACTTTTCAAAAAAACTATAACCTTGTCCATAACTTTTGAATGGAAAGTGATAGGGCTTTGATATTTCACATGAGTATTTCTTGTGAAAAGATCTTTCCATTGAGACTAAAATGATTGACCTTGTGACCTTGACATTGGAGTTTGACATACTTTTCAAAAACTTTAACTTTGACCATTACTTTTGAACGGAAAGTGATGGGGCTTTCACATTTCGCATATGTATTCCTTGTGGCAAGACCTTTCTGTTGGTAACAACATTCTGACCTGGTGTCCTCGTGCTTGGATGTTGACCCACATCTAAAAACTTCAACCTCGACCATAAGTTTTTGATGGTACTTTAAATGATAGGACTTTAATATTTCACATGTGCATACGTATTACTTTTCATAAGCCCTGTCCCTTGGTAACAAAACAAAAGTTTGGACCCTTTGACCTTTACTTGGAGTTTAATCTTTCATATTTAGAATGTTGATAATATATGAGATATATTATGAAAACTTAGGAAGGGGGGGGGGGGGGTTCTGTTAACATTCTTTAAAGACAAACACCCAAAAGCGGGGGACCACAATTCCTTGAATTTGATTTTTTGTGTTTTGTTACGGGTACACAACACACAGCAATGTTAAACGTCTTTAAATTCAATAGCATCATTTATAACCTGATAAATTTACAACATGGACCAGACATGCACGTTTCGGGTTCTAAACCCTCGTCAGTGATCCTCGATCTAAACAATGTAATATGGCCAACAAGTATGAAAATTATCATGTCCACAAATGTACCAAAAGACGTAGCAGAATGGGTGGGATATGATGCTACAGGACCCGCGTTTTAGAAATTTTGTAACAGAAAATTTCAAATGCGTCGAAGAGATAGATGATCAAGCGAAGTTGATCGAACTTGGATACATGTGGCATCGGGGACTCTTGGTTCACCAGCAGTGACACTCACCAAGTAGTTCAGCCATGCACGTTTCGGGTACTGAACCAGACATGCACGTTTCGGGTACTAAGTCCATTTATCGTATTGAATCGTAACGCGCATTACATGTACGATAAACGCACTTGCTGTGTGTTGCATGCCCGTTACAAAACACAAATTAAGACACTTATTCTCTATATACTATTTACCCCACTGTATTCTGATTTTAACACTTTAGAATTAGATAGAATGTTTATAAAGAGATATTGAAATCTAATTCGTTGGGTACATGTAAACGTCTTCAAATTGAATAGCATCATTTAAGAACAAATAAATTGGCAACGTGGACCAGACATGCACGTTTCGGGTACTTAACCCTCATCAGTGATCCTAAATCCTAAATCTAAACAATGTAATATGCCAAAAAGTATGAAAGTTACTATGTCGAAAAAGGTTACCTAAAGACGTAGCAGGATGGGTGGGATATGACGCTACAGGACCCACATTTTAGAAATTTCAACAAATTTTGATAACAGAAATTTAGATTGCGTTGAAGAAACGATCAACCGAAATTGATCGAACTTGGCTACATGTAAGACAATTTATGGATATATGGTTTATCTTTGAGTTTTTAAAATTACATTTCTATGTAGGTTGCCATGCAAATTGTGTCGATTGTGTATGTAGTACATGCAACGACGGATTTTATGGCGTGAAATGTAACAGATCATGTTCGCCATATTGTAATGGAAATGGAGAATGCCATAAAACTGACGGGAGATGTAAAAGTCAATCATGTAAACGCGGGTATTATGGTCAACATTGTGAAATGGAGTGTTCTACCCAATGTCTAGGAGGCTCCTGTAATTTTAGCTCTGGCTATTGTGAAAAATGCAATGGCAGCTTCTATGGAATAAATTGCAAAGAAAACTGTCCTCTAACCTGTGCATCATGTATATCTGAGACTGAATGCAGCAAATGCAAACATGGCTATTACGGAAACATTTGCGAAAACAGTTGTATGAAATGTGGAATGGAAGAATGCGAGAAAGATGACGGTAAATGTATAAGTCAATTCTGTGAAACAGGTTATTTCACACCATACTGTAATCAAAGTTGTTATAGAAACTGTAAAGGAAATGGCTCATGTGCATTTATATCTGGAGTGTGTAATACATGTCCTGATGGATTTTATGGAGTTGAATGTGAACGTAGATGTATTACTGGATGCAAAATATGCTCAGATTCAACAGGATGTACAGCGTGCTCAGAAGGCTTATATGGCGCAACCTGTGGCTTGAAATGTCCTCCCTGTGGTGGAGTCGGTTCATGTAAGTTTGCTTCTGGACATTGCAATGCAAATTTCTGTAGAGCTGGTTTTAATGGAGATAGCAAGAAATGCGATAAAAATTGTTCGTCTACTTGTGGAGGCGACGGATCATGTGACGTGGTGAACGGAACATGTTCTGATGGGTGTCAACCTGGATTCAGTGGTCAGACTTGTGAAGACAGTTGTCCAGAAAACTGCATAGATTGTGATCAAATATCAAAGAATTGTTCTGATCATGGTTGCAAAGTAGGATATTATGGGAGTTCTTGTGAATCAGAATGTCCCCAAAACTGTGACGGAAATGGAAAATGCAGTATTTCAGAAGGTGTGTGTATCAATGGGTGCAATAATGGATCGAATTGTATGAACCAAGGTATACATCTTAAAAGTTCGATTCTATAGTCCGATAATATCAATACTGAACAATAAAACAATTCTTTAAATTGCAAATGAAAATTGGGAAAATAAAGTTTACCTTTGAAACGCCATTTGCTCATTCATAAAAGAAGGTTGAATAAAGATACACAGTGGAATCTTAGAGCTTAGATGATGTAAATGAATTTATGAGGAAAATGAAAAAAAAATGATATTCATCGAAATATACTTTTTATCGACGGAAGGCAGATATAAGAAATGATAAGGAAGGATATGTAGTTATATTTCTAGCTTTAAATGTAATCATGGCAAACTCACAGTTTCAGCTAAGAAGGAAAGTGGTTCTACGGGAGCTATCGTTGGAGCTGTTGGAGGGATATTTGTCCTGGCATCTTGCGTCATCATCATAGCTATTATTGTTCGGTATGCAAACTCATTATATTCTACTTGATATGTCCAGAATTTCCTGAAACATGTTTCACAAATCTATCATGAGAAAAAATTCTGTATTATCCGTATCATAGAATTTCAAAGATGAGAAATTTATGATTATTTAAAACATAAATATCAAAACGTTTTGTTTTCTTTTTCTTTATAATTATGTAAAAACAACATTTAATAATCATTATTGTATCACTGAATGGTTTTCCTTCAATGATAGCGATCAATTTGTTTTAAAGATACTTCATCTCTTATTGCACATATCTGTCATTAAGTTCCTTCTATGTCTAGATTAAGATAACAACGTTTTGAATATCACATCATTTTTTTTTGTATTTCCATTAAGCGTACATACACATCTTATCTCAATGAAAAAGATTTCAAAAAATAGCAATCCAAGGAATGCTTGTGTCGCCTGCGAAGCGGTTTGATTATCATTCTAGAAAGTAGATCAAAATTATTGGTATCAGTAGAAAAGTCTTGTCATATGAAATTCATTTGAAATGTCAGACCTCTTAATTACAAATTAAAAGGAATGGTCATTCTCAAATTTTCAGAAAAGAGTGTCAATCATCTAGGTGAAGGTCACTACGTAAAAATTGGTAACAAAAAGGTCTCATCATAAGAAATATTAAAGACCTATTACCTACCAATTAAAAGATATATTCAACCTTAGAAAAGAAGGTCGAATAGCTAGGTCAAGGTCAAAATGTAAAAAATAAGGTATGTTTAGAATGGCATTGTAACAAAGAAAATACATGTGAAATATCAAAGCCTTATAACTAACCAATCAAAAGATATAGCCAATATTACTTTTCTTGAAAAGTAGGTCAAATGTCTAGATCAAGGTCAAAAGGTCAAATTTTATGGTCTGTGTAGAAAGGTCTTGTCACAAGGAATACACATGTGAAATACTAAAGCCCTATTACTTACCAATCAAAAGATATATCCATTCTTAATTTTTTTTGAAAAGTAGGTCGAATATGTAGGTCAAGGTCAAAAGGTAAAAAAATTATGGTATGTGTAGAATGGCATTGTTACAAGGAAAATACAAAAATACATGTAAAATATCAAAGTCCTATCATCTACCAATCAAAAGATTTAACCAATATTACTTTTCTTGAAAAGTAGGTCAAATATCTAGATCAAGGTCAAAAGGTCAAATTTTATGGTCTATGTAGAAAGGTCTTGTCACAAGGAATACACATGTGAAATATCAAAGCCTTATCACTTACCAATAAAAAGATCTATCTATTCTTATTTTTTTTGAAAAGTACGTCAAATATGTAAGTCAAGGTAACTAGGTGAAAAATTATTGCATGTGTAGGAAGGTCTTGCCACAAGGAATACACATGTGAAATATCAAAGCCCTATCACTTACCAATCAAAAGAAATAGCGAATCTTATCTTTTTTTTCAAAAGTAGATCAAATATCTAGGTCAAGGTCACAAGGTCAAAAATTATGGTATGTGTTGAAAGGTCTTGCCAGAAGGATTGCACATGTGAAATATCAAAGCCCTATCATCTACCAATCAAAAGATATATCAATTCTTAATTTTTTTGAAAAGTAGGTCAAATATGTAGGTCAAGGTCACTAGGTCAAAAATTATGGTGTGTGTAGGAAGGTCTTGTCACAAGGAATACACATGTGACATATCAAAGCCCTATCACTTACCAATCAAAAGTTATGGGCTGTGACACCCAAAGTGTGACAGACGGACAGACGGACAACGGACAAAGTGATCCCCAAGTGTCGCTATGCTTCGCAGGCGACACAAAAATGACGAAATCTGCATTTTGTTTTTGCAGGAGAAGAAAGTCAAAAAACATCAAACAAAAAATCAAAGTCAAACCCATTCTCATCGATGTCGGCAAAGAGCTCAAGTCAAAGTAACTTCTCTTTCTTTAATATTTTTTCTCTCTTTAATGTTCTCTTATATGTGCTTCCTTGGTGCAAATCCACTATACGAAATCATGGATATCGATTTTCAAATACATGCAATCATATAGATGATATAACAAACACTCAAATATACTTAATATACAAACAGTTCCTTAGCCATTTAAAAGGCGTAAAAACGTCAATATTTTTACACTTTATAAAGAACTAAAGGGACGTTTGTATTCTCCAGAAAAAATATTCAAATTCGTTGCAGGATCGATAAATAATTTACGTTTTCTATACATGTTGTCAGAGATGAAAGTTTGTTGTACAATGGACTATTTTAATACTTCAAGTAGACAAGTAGACGTATTTAATAAATATGAAACTTGTTTTACATTTTATTCACATATTTAGCAAATAATGGCTCTCCTTACGCTAATGTTCAACTCACGGAAAAGAGAAACTTACGGATACTATCGTAAAAAATGGGGTATCTTCAAGCGACTTTGTGCTCAAAATTGATGTTGATGAAAACACTTACCATAACTTAGCACAGAATCTTGAAGGAATAACAATAGAGGAGCTGAAATATTATGTATCAACAAAGAAAGCGAGAAAAGAATTCGCTGGAGATTTTGCGGTAAGTTCAATCATTCTTCACTTGATGTTAAATACATTTAAAGAAACAATTGCTATGACAAATATGGATAATGACCATATCCCTGTATTTCAACTCTGAACGTTATTGTTTCATTCGTTCTGTTCATAATTTTCACCCCGTTTTTGTTTACACTCCTGTTTATGATTTCTGAGAAAAAAAGTATCCTTTTTTGTGATTTATTAAATCCATATTTTGAATATTTTTGTTCATTTATTATAGGGGATTCCATACGGTGAGCAACATCCCACTACCGTTGGTAAAGATCCTCAAAATATCCCAAAGAATAAATATAAGACAACGTTTCCTTGTGAGTAAATAGTAGTACCATAACTTTACCTACAATTAACTTGATAATTTTTCTCTCAAGTTTTCAAGAATGGTTGTTCCTTGAATAGATCCTATCTTTCGAAAACAAAAAGACACATCTTCATTCTTTCATTTGGTAGGCAAGTCATCGCTAGTGCCAATGGTTATACAAAAAGATATTTGCATCTGTAGAAAGTAATTTCTTTTCTTGTTTCAAGATGACCACTCGAGAGTGCTTTTAGAAGGACAGTCGGACTACATCAATGCCAACTATATCGAGGTGATATGTCATTCATTTATTTTGATCGTGATATTCGTTTTCGCCATTTTATTATTACGGGCAAAACTAGAAGAGAAAAACAGAAAGATAAAAAGATTGATAGTTCCCTTTAAAATATTTCCACAAGGATCTTGATATTAATCTTTTTCTCAATCGTCTTCCAGGACACCGAAGGGAAAAGAAGATATATAGCTTCACAAGGTACTAATACTTATGTTACATCCCTACACACTTATTGGTATCTCTCTGTTTCGATAGCTGATTATCTAATAGACAGGTTGGACAGACAGAAGACATCACACAATTTAGCGATATTTGTATTGTTACATAAAAAGAAACAAGACAACACATTAAGTCAGTGCAATCAAAAATGACGTCACAATTCAAAATTTTGCTAAATGATGTGATGTCCTGTGTCTGTACAATTCATAAACAATCTAGGTTCATAACAGTCATAATAAACTTCAAAGAAATACCTATCAGTTATTCATTCTCAAAGTCTATAAGACAAAGCAAAATCAAAAGAATTTCCATTGGAAGAATTGAATTACATTCCGGGGTGAGACCAGGTGTCCGGGAAGAGTCATCGTTTCCTAATTGCATGCAACATCCGCAGCAAAAGTTCAATATATCAGGTAGATATTGTTTGTTGGTGATGGTTAAGTCGCAATCCAGAATTTAATTGATCATTCTGGAAAGGGGGATCTGAATTAATTTTATTGTATCTCCATAGCGACCGAAGATTTCTTCAATGATTATTTCAGCCGTTGTGTAATATAAATATCAATACATCCTGGGAAATGGACTTTTGTGTTGGAAAAAAAGTCCCAATTTTAAAATAATGGACCGATCGATTTACTTTTTCATTGATGTAGCACCCGCAGTTAAATTATGGCTGAAAATGTTTGACCGATACACGTCAAATCATTTGTGACCTAATTGATGACGATATGAAATACCCCACTTTTTGGCACTCTTTCCCAATAGGGCAAAAGTGAATGTAAACAATGTACTATTGTCGTTTTCGAAGTTTGAACGAAATGGAGATCAGGTGCCCGGGGATAGTAAACAATAAACGAATAAGTTATTTGCTAGCTATATACCTCTAAGCTATATCCCTCTATTGTGTTGCTAACACACATATACATATCCGGTAAATTTGTGAAATTCGGTATTTCAAATGTTTAATATTTTCATTGTATCGTCCATAATGTTTTACGGTGACTAAGTAAGTCAGTCGCTCACAAATGCCTTCAGGGCAGATAATTTCGCAGGGAGTTCACTTCTTTTCATATGGTAGATTTTTTTTATTTCTGTTCCTTTACATTAGTTCTGGTTTTATCCTGGTTTTGTATGCCCTTGATTAGATGATTTTTCGTTTAACGATTTTGTGTACTTCGTTATAGGGATATTGTTTTTTTTTCCATATTTGTCATTGAATAGAAATATACAAAATTTCAAAACAAAATCATTCATAAATCTATTTCTAGGACCAACAAAGAATTCCTTGGCTGACTTTTGGCAAATGGTTTGGGAAAGTAGTATTGATGTAATAATCATGTTAACGAACCTTACAGAAGGAACAAAGGTTTGTACAAGAGCACCATGAAAATCGGTTCTATTTATTTTGTATTGGCAATATTTAAAACTACTACCACATGTTCGTCATGGCATGATGTGCAATTTGACAAATAGTGTGGCAGATTTATCGATTCGATAAAACACAACAGGACAAACAAAGGTTTATTTCTTTAAAATCCCATAAAAAAATCGTAGTTTTATGTCTAACTCCAAACCCTTAACAATGACAGGAATATTACTTATGGGTGTTCATCGTTTTCAAGTAGATGATTTTTCAAATATGGATTAATATCTTCTTTCATATAATTACAGAAAAAGTGTCAGCAGTATTGGCCCAATCAAAATGTTGATAAAACCTACGGACAATTCAAACTAAGTTTAAGAGACCAAAGAACGTTTTCATTCTATGTCTTAAGGGAAGTCAACTTGGAAAATACAAAGGTAAATCTCTCTAACCATTATAATAATAAACCGACAACCCTGATGTCATAGAAATTTGCTTTAAAAATATTTTTTAATTCGAGCAATTCAAAGTGTGTACATTTCAGTAGTAATACGGGAGGATTCAAACTCTACACCTTCATGAAGAAAATTCCAAACCTATTTTTCCTGCATTGTCAACAAAATTAAAGGAATGATGAAAAAGATTATGTCTAAAGCAAACATGCAACTGATCGTCGAATCACTAATACTTACGTCCGCAAACACCTGTATCATAGCTTTTGAAAAATGACGTCCCAATGAGTAGCGACAAATGATGCATGTGTCCTTACGTGTTGAATATGACGCGTTGTCAAAGTACATAGTGATGACGTTATAGCACTTTGTTTTTACACTTTCTTGTCCTAATACTCTTTGATATGAAATTAAAGAGAATTTTTTTTTGAAAGTATTTGATGATTTAGCAACATTTGTTGTATAACATAAATATATCTCATTTGTTTTTGGATGTCTTGTTATGTTGCTATTTTTTTGGCGAAATATTTGGGCTGTCGGCATTGAGGAGTAATAACGCTACTGCAGTAAAAAATTACTTCACACAGAAAACAGAAACAAAATAGGAAAATGGATTGTCACGCTGACGCCTCTGTTTGGACATAGTCTAGTACTCTAAAATGTGCTAGATTCTACTAGTATTTGATTTGTTTACATCTTTTGTTCAGTTACCTAAACCATGGAGATAAAAAGAGAATGAACAAAAACTTGAAATATTCATAATATAATCAGATGTCGCCATCAGAAAGAATACCTAATAAAGCTTAGTGATTTGCAATTAAAAGAAGAACAGGCTTCGAACCTCGGTCAAAGATCGAAATTGCATTGTGACGTTATGGAATTTCTTGAAATTTTCCCGCGTTCAGAAGAGTCAATTGCTTACAAACTTTTAAAAAATTAAGACGGAACTTAGTCAAGGGAAGAGAAAAATCGGACAAAGAGAAGGGGACAATAACACAGGTCCATTATAACACGAAGGACAACTTTATCTAATGAACGATCTCCAAAGTCCAGTTTGAATAGAGATTAATGCACTGTAGGTGGCACTGTAAAAGGCTCCATGCGGGGTTGAAAAGTTTTTTTTAACATTTAAATATATATGAATTATGTTGGATGTTTAATGCAAGTATAGTATTTAAGTGAGTATGATCAAAAGGAAAAATTGAAGTTTATTTTAATTTCTCTCGCTGTATTTAATAACTGAAAAAAACACAAGTAAGAAAACTAAACAAAATTGATTAAGTGATATCATGTTTGATAATTTTCGCACTTTTGAATCTCATCAAATTTGATTTTTAGTATTTGAATTACGAAACGATCCCAAAATGCAAAGAAGAGAACGTTGCAGTTCAAACAATCAAAGACAAGACATACATGTCAAAGAGTTAAATGTACATAAATAATGCGGAAGGGTTTCAATTATATACCTTATTGACGAAAATTTCAAACCAATAAACATACATTAAAAGACAAACTTGTAGGCAAATGAGAACTGTCACACAAAAATTCTGAAATTACTCCCTTAAGAAAGATAAGAGATGCTCTCAGACAGAACCTGGTGGCAAAACCGATAACAACACACCGGAATAAGACTTAACATAGTTCACAGCCACCACAAGATACAATAATGAGACAAGGAAATCCACAACCATCATTTAACACAAGAAAGGTGGGAATCTCCAGCAGCATTCGGTTGCAGCACCCACAGCAAAACAACAAAGCGCTCAATGCAAAAACACAGAGCAGACACGCGCAGTAAGAGAAACAAAAGTTACAAAAAACACCAAATCACATAGAAACATCACACAATAACGACTACACATAAACCACATATCAATGCACGAAGAAACTTTACTTATATATTCAGAAAGTTTACTTGACTTGGGAGGTCATATGTTATGAAGACAACCGAATGCGCAACTTTTCGTAATGCTAGCGCACATCAGGATACACAGAAGTATCCAGCGTTGTGAAATAACAATAATATAACATTTATCTCACATAGGAAAGATTCTTCTTAATACAAAACTCTGAAGATTGATAACTTGATTAATTTCAGCTTGAGACAAAAAGAAGAGTTTTCAAGTTTCATTTTACAACATGGCCGGATCATGGAACACCAGACCAATTCTGCTTGGTTAAATTTCACCAACGAGTCATTTCTCAGCAGCATGATCTAAAAGGACCAATGTTGGTGCATTGCAGGTACTTACACACTGTCAATAGAGTATTAAACATATTCAAATAAAGTAAGGGATAGATAACTTTCTTGGGAAATGCATGTTATGCTTTTTCGTTCATAACACGTCCATCTTCAACACCATTTTAAATAAATTTTATTGCACCAGTCACGTGTTTCGGATAGTAAATACCCATCAATATTAGTGGTACCTTAAATCAGCGCCATTTACAGACACAACTGAATGTATTATTGTACTAGTAGAAGCAATTTACATTCATATCACTAATAATTAATTAAATAGTTACATTCACACCTTTATATACTGACGAGTGTTAAGTACCCGAAACGTGCATGTCTGGTCCATGCTGCCAATTTATCTGTTCTTAAATGATGCTTTTCAATTTGAAGACTTTTACATTTATATTATTTTCGTACGAAAATCCATATATTCCTTTTAATTTCATTCTATTTATATTCTTTCTACTTACTTAGAGAAAATTCAAACTTTGAAATTTTGTTAAAAAGATATACCATAGCATAGACATATAATCTCTATATATAATGGTGACTATGAAAATTCCATTTAATTGTAAACGTCTTCAAACTGAACAGCATCATTTTAGAACAGATAAATTGGCAACGTGGACCAGACATGCACGTTTCGGGTACATAATCCTCATCAGTGATCCTAAATCTAAACAATGTAATATGCCACAAAAATATGAAAGTTACTATGTCGAAAAAAGTGTACCGAAAGAAGTAGCAGGATGGGTGGGATATGATGCTACAGGACCCACTGTCTAGAAATTTCAAGAAATTTTGATAACAGAAATTTAGAATGCGTTGAAGAAACGATCAACCGAAATTGATCGAACTTGGCTACATGTGCCCTCGGGGACTCCTGGTCCACCAGCAGTGACACTCACCAAGTGGTATAAATGTAAACGTCTTCAAATTGAACAGCATCATTTAAGAACAGATAAATTGGCAACGTGGACCAGACATGCACGTTTCGGTACATAACCCTCATTAGTGATCCTAAATCTAAACAATGTAATATGCCAAAAAAGTATGAATGTTACTATGTCGAAAAAGTGTACCGAAAGACGTAGCAGGATGGGTAGGATATGATGCTACAGGACCCACTGTCTAGAAATTTCAAGAAATTTCATTGAATAAGAATAATCAACTAAAACAAGATTTTGAAATTGATTCATTTAGTGCTGGTATTGGAAGGACTGGAACCTTTATTGCTTTAGATGCCTTGTATTGGGAGGGCAAGAATACCGGAAGGATTAATGTAGAAGCTTACGTCAGGACTATGAGAAAAGACAGAATGAACATGATACAAAATGCGGTATGACAGTTTAACATACAGTTTTTAATTTGAAAGTCAACGAATCCTGTTTCGTTTCACAAAAAGAGTTTATTTTAATTTTATTTTAATCATTGTTTATTTCTTTCCGAAAAAAAAAAAACAACGCCTTTCTGACAAGATCCTTTAATTATACTGTTAACATAAACACATAGTCTGAACATGTAAATAGGCTAAAGTAAGAGTTTTATGGGGAGAAACAAAATGCAAGATGTTAAAAAGGTGTACAGAAAGTGAATTAGCCAATCTAAAAGAACAAAGGAGCATTTTAAACCCAGATAACAGCAACTATTTGGAAGCTTGCTTAAAAATTTTCATTCTCATCTGCTCATTCTAGATTTGTAATTCTTCTTTCATGATATTGACATGCCTTTTCTGTTCTTTCAAGGATCAGTATGAAATGCTACATGACGCTTTGATAGAAGCATTCCAGTGGTGGGACACATCCACTTCGATGGACACTTTTCCTGCTCTATGGGGAACCCTTTCAAATGATAGAAAACCATTAAACCAACATAGACTGAAACAAGAATACGACGTAATGATTTGTCACCGGTTGTTAGTCAGCATTTCTATTGAATTTTAATAAGATGGTGTAAATTTATAACTAAGCAAGATCTTTCGAATCAATTTATAAATATGTATGATAAAGTGGTTAAATTCGCGTTAAGCCACTTTCCTCGATTGAGTTGAGCGGAAAGTATTCACTAAGTCTTTCAGGCCTTTTAGTACATGTTTATTGTTAGAATTAGGCTCATGACGATAACACAATATTTGTGTTAATACAATCTTTGTATTTTAGATATTGTTTTCATTTTCATGCGTGAACATCGACAGCGGGTGCGGCTAGCCAAACAGGGTATGCTTACTCATCCCAGACTAGCTCTAGCTTGTTAGGGGTCTGTCGATGCTCAATTTTGTGCTCTGTTGTGAGTGCTGTTGGGATTATCGTCAGGATCTTCTTTAACTCATTTGTATACAAATGTGTCAAAATTTGTGTTCGACATTAAACCAATGACAAACGTCATGGGGAAAATGCATTGAGTATTAACGAAATACATATGTCAGACTATTAATGCGGTTAGGGGTCTACTCAGACAGTTTTAGTTCCCTCTGAGCCAGAAAGCATGTGGAAGGAAGATGAAAAATCACCTCTGAGAAAGTCCGCCCTCGACGGAATTCGAACCTAGACCTTTAAGATTGGATGGCCGGCTGTATGTCCGGCACACTATCAATACCCCTTTCAAGATTTTCTCTTGGAAGATTGTAGGTCGTTCATTTCGGAAATCGAATATTGATGACAAATATGGATAATGACCATGTCCCTGTATACAGCACAAAATCGATAATTCAGAAAATCAGAAATCGAAGGCATACAAAATCAGGATAAAACAGGAACCAAAGCAAACAAACAAAAAAACTACACCATACGAAAAGAAGCAAATTCCCGATATGGGAGTAAGACCAGGTGCCCAGGAAGAGTAAGCATCTCCTGCTTGCAATCTCGAAATAATATTGCCTTCTACTAACATATACTTGTGCAAAACTATTCGTACTACCGACATCTTTTTCCACAACATAATCATGATTATATTAAATTTTCTCAGGAGGTTGACCATTTGTAATGTTTAAAGACATGAAATATTTTCTTTTCATTTTAGATGCTTATGAAACTGAAAAGTGAGGTGGACATCGGAGATCGATCTACTGCCAAGACTGAGGAAAATAAAAGAAAAAATCGTTATCCCGACATCTTGCCATGTAAGACGTTTCAATGGTTTATCACTTGTATAATGGATATGACAACGGCTTACATCTTCTGTGAGGAAGTTCTTCGGTCGTTACGGCGATATAATAAAAGCTTATCAGATCCCCCTTTCCAGAATGATCAATGACAAGAGAGACATACCTGATATGTCCATCACTATGTACATCGAGACAATCGCCGAATTTGACAAGTTTCCATTGAGCTGTTTCGACGGGTGTTGCATGCAATCAGGAGACGCTGACTCTCCGCGGACACCTGGTCTCACTTCGAAATTTTATTCATTCCTATGTTCGCAACCGTTCCTATGAAAAATCTAATGATTTTAACTCGCCTTCTCAACTGCAAGACTGAATAACTGATAGGTACTTATTTGATGTTTATTTATTATTAGATTTCTGAAATGATCTAAAGAAGATCCTGACGATAATCTGAACAGCACTCTTAATAGAGCACAAAATTGAGCACCGACGGACCCCTAGCCGCTAGAAGTGGAAACAAGTGCCCGGGAGGAGTAAGCATCCCCTGTTTGGCTATCCGCATCCGCCGTCGATGCTCACGTACGAAAATAAAAATAATATCTAAAATACATGCACCGTCTGCGGTTATGTCTATATAGAAAGTGCTATGGCGATCATGTCGGGAAAATATTTAAAACATTGTCAAATCCCTCGCGGGGAACTTTTTACGACTTCTTTTTTTTGTTGTTGAAAGTTTCATTTTCGACAATTGACGAATAAGATTAATATGCACTCCACAA
This sequence comes from Pinctada fucata, assembly GCA_028142955.1. Classification (NCBI taxonomy): domain Eukaryota; kingdom Metazoa; phylum Mollusca; class Bivalvia; order Pterioida; family Pteriidae; genus Pinctada; species Pinctada fucata. The sequence continues at coordinate 49,995,099 of AP027103.1, read as the reverse complement.
TGTTTGCTGATGAACACGATTGGTTGGATTCAAAGGGCTCCTTCATTATTAATCAATTTTCAAATTAGCCCGATGAAGACAGAAAAAAAAGAAAGATCAGTCATTTTCACACCTGGATATATCTCGAACAAGAGATTTGCTATATGATTTCAGAGTTAGAAGAAATGACAAGCACGCAAATTTGAGATGATTACATGTATCAGGTCATTGACGAAGGGTGAATAGCTCACCTGGTTGAACAAATTGTATTCTTCTATTGATATGTTGATATAACAAAACGTCAAGTTCATAGCCTTCAAATGTGTAGTCTACGGGAATATCAAATTAAACAATCATGTTATTTTTTTATCATATACATCCATTGTTTTTCAAGTCATTCACTCAATTAATTTTCTTCTCTTTCATTACAGCGGAAAAATTTCGACCATATCTAAGTTCGCATGTCAAAGGAAGAACAAATTATATTAATAGCGTGATTATTCCGGTAATTATATATGATTTTATAACCCATTTTTTTTAAAACAATCAATCTGAACTATTATATTTTTAACAGCTAGAGGGCCAAAAGCTATGTGATATCGTTAAATGATATAAAGATATGTATCAGTTATATGAATCTTTCAGATTTCTTTACCTTCGAAACAATTATCTTAATCATTTGAAAATACATTTTGAAATACTTTGAATCTGAAATTTCAATTGACTCTGATGTCTAACGCTTTTTGTAATTTTATTTAAACAGTCGAATGTGTCTATAAAGGCATATTTCGTTACCCAGACTCCATTGCCGTTTACCGTTGTTGACTTCTGGAGGCTTCTGAGTGATCATGACTCTTTCTGTGTTATACACTTCAATTCCGCTAAGGATGATGAGGTTAATTACAAGAATGTTTTACTAGTAATACGGAAGTGTTCCAACTCCATACCTTCAAAGGAAGTTTTAATAAAAATCTTATACACCATGTATATAGAACACATTAGATGCTGGATGAAACAATAGGAAAAATTTGGCATTTACACAAGTTTTGTTTTTGTACTTTTGCTGTTTTTGTTCAAAACAAAAATAAAAATTTGGTTCTAAGTTTTATCGAAGTGCAAACGGACATTTTATCACCAGTGCAATGACAAATATGGATAATGACCATATCCCTGTATACAGCACAAAATCGATAATTCAAAAATCAGAAACCGAAGGCATACAAAATCAGGACAAAACAGGAACCAAAGCAAACAAACAAAAACCTCCACCATATGAAAAGAAGCGAACTCCCGATATGGGAGTGAGTCCAGGTGCCCAGGAAGAGTAAGCATCTCCTGCTTGCATGCAACACCAGTCGCTTCAATTCGGTAGAACTGTCACATCCGGTTACTTCCATTTTGGAAGATATAGAGTACAATCTTTGGTTGGATGGTTCAAATGGTCTATGACAGAATGTCATTCACCATTCTTGAGAGTGGAACATCATAGTGTATGACGAGTTCCCCATATCGACCGTAGAACTTCCTCAGTGACGATGTTAGTCGGTCACAAACATATCCCTGACTGAGAAGCTTATCTGAAAGACGCCTAGCTCTCAGAACAAAATCCGTATATTTGGTACTTGCTCTGGCATAGCGTATCAACTGAGATATGAACACGCCATAAGCAGGCGATGAAGGGATGTTGCTACTCAGAAAAGGAAAGTGTGTAATGCTGAATTTGAAGTCGTCACGTTTGTCATAGAGTGAGGTGTTCATGTGACCATCAGTGTCGTAGGACAACATTATGTCCAAATAGGATGCTGAATTATTTGTCTCTGTGGTTTCTTTGACTTCAAGCTCCGAAGGATAGATACTGCTCAGGTACTCCGCGAATTTTGGATTATTGATGGATAACATATCGTCTATGTATCTGTAAGTGAAGTTAAAGTCAGAAGCTAAGTATCTTTTCCCTTCAGAGACCAAAGATTGAATGAATTCAGCTTCGTACGAGTAAAGGAAAATGTCGGCAAGGAGTGGGGCACAATTGGTCCCCATTGGAATTCATTACATTACAGTGGTGATCGCGGGAGATTACACACTATTACCGAAGTTTCCGAGGCTTAACCTAAGTTTCTGAATTTCGGAAAAATCCTACCTAAGTTTCCGAATCCAAACTTTACGAAAATTACCGCTTTGACCGAAGTTTCCGAATTATTAAAATTCGGTAGGAAATTTAGGGTAAACCGTGAAAGTTAGGTATTTTAGTTAGGTTTTTTAGGAAAAAGTGTAATATTTCGGGTTTTTCGGGGTAATGGTAGTTTTAAGATTGATTTCAACAAAACGAAATTTCCATTATGTTAACAAAAGGAATGCAACATGTGTTCGGGAATTCTGGGGTGTAATTGAAAAAGGGGGGGGGGGGTATATCCCTTGAAAATTTCCAAACATAGTCATATACTTTTTTATTGGCAATTTGCAATACTAGGGCTCACGCTGTTATAACTCTTCCCTTCCCCTGATTCTCTAGAGTCGCACATACATCATGATGTATACAAGTCAAATTTGGTATTGAATAAATCACAGGGGGCCGTGGCCAGATTATTTTTATTTCCATGAAATCATTCTGCAATCAAAATCCCCCCCCCCTTTCCCTCGATTCATTTAATCAGCTATGTACAACGATTTCCCACAGATTCTATATGAAAGATATATGGAATCTGCGGAAAATCGCTGTACGTTACGTAGCTGATTAAATGGAAAGAGGGACACGTCAGTCATTGAAATATTTAAAAAAAAAAAAAAAAACCTTGCTTCGCCCCCCTGTGTACAATAAATAAAAAAAAACAGAAAAGATCCGATATTAGAAAAGTATTAAAAGAAAAGATCGTTGAACTAAAGAAAAGATCTTATCTAAGAAAAGATCGTTGAATATAAACAATTCGAATTTCCTCTGATCGACGAAGTTGTACTTTTCGCAGTGGAAACACTTTGGCATTTTCAAAAATTCTTAGAGATTTCTTAATTTCAAATTGAGAAAACTAATGTAATTTCAAAAGACAATAAGTAATATATTATATTCCTACATAAAAAGCCGATTTTACACTGTGTATCGACTATAAACCGAGCTAATGATCGAACTTGTTTGCAAATTTCAGGCAAGTTCTGTGTTTTTTTTGTTTTTTTTTTTCAAATAATTCCTCATCGTGTGTTTGTGTGTGTGGTATTTTTTTTTTTTTTTTTTTGATTTTCTAGAATTTCAGCTGTCCTTAGCCGGGGAGGTATATAATACGTCCCTGCCGTGGCTTTTAAAAATAACAGCATTTTGTACATTGGAGAGGCGTGGAGGGTTTTGTTGTTGGTTTTTTATTTTGGAGACCCTCGATCAGGGCAAGGACTGTTTATAAGTCCTTGATCAGGGCCCGATTTTTCTTTTTTCTGTTCTTTAGCGGATGCATGACCAAAGATAATTCAGCAGACCCTTCGGGCTAGATTCTTTTTGTAGAGGTGCAAACTTTCTGGACATTTTTCTTGGGGAGGGATGTAGTCTTCCTGCCCCTCCCCTCATAAAAATCAAATGGGGTTCCTTTGTCCTTCTCAATATTTTATAATTTGTTCGACAAATCTGTTAAAATTTTTGTCTAACTACCATTATCCATTACATGTACAACTCGTTATCTAACAAATTCCTTTCCAAGGTGTTCTCAATCTTATGACAGCCCTTTGCACTAATTAAGTGTGATAGGCAGAATGAAAAATGTGGCCGGTCCGGGAATCAAACCCGAGACCTTATGCTATGGAGGCAGACGCTCTTAGCAACTGAGCTAACCGGGCACGATAACCGTACCGTCACACACTATTTATAATTTTTTTACAAGTCCCGAGATACAAATATGTTGCCGGACTCTGTCCGAAAACATGTGATTGTCTGCAATCTTGAGGTAAAAACTCCTATGCAAGATCTGTCATAAAGGAATGAATTATACCCAACTATTCATTCAAAGTATTCATACTAAATCTTCTAAACAGTTTCATAAAAAAGTATATTATGACCTTGACCTCTTACTTTTATTTAAGAGCATAATACACCCTTGGGTCCTAAGAGTAATTCTGTCAAATGTTTTTGAAAACCATGTAGAGTGGAAATAGTTTTGTCACAAAGTTTTGCCAAGAAAGTCTATTGTTACCTTGACCTCTGATCTAGATTCAGGTCACTAAAAAACCCTTGAGTGCTACATATACGTAGCAATTCTGCAAACAACACAATAAAATTGATAACCAGGAGGACCGGAAACTGATTTGTTCAAGGAGAGGGCAAGTTGCTCGTTGCAGATTGACCCTCAATATGTGACTTTGATTTTGAAGATAACCTTGACATAGATACTGAATAACAATCATTGAATAAAGTTTTCCGCATATATGCACGGTGTATTTGCTTTGCTGTGAGTAAAGTAGAAACCAATTTTAAAAGGAAGTGTAACATAATGAACTGATGAGCATGATCATGTATAAACAGATATTCAAATAAGTGATCTAATGATTCTAATCACATCATAAATATAAATTTACATGTAACAGTGGGCAAAATAATTATGAACTTGCACGCTAGTTCATTATTGCGCCCGCTCGGGCTTGGACGTACAGCAAAACCAATAGTGTCATCGCGTAGAGGATACCTGAGTTAGTCAGAATCCACATCTCATTTACCTGTAGCGCACCTGGTACCTGAGATATTCACCTTAATTACAAAAAAATCCTGCGGGAAATTAAAAAATCCTGCGGGAATAATCAAAATCCTGCGGGAATTATCAAAATCCTGCGGGAAATTGATGTATTCCTGCAGGAATTTTTTTTTTCCTGCGGGAGAAAAAAAATCCCGCAGGAATATTTTCTTAAATTTTTTTCAAGAAATTCCTGCGGGAGAAAAATTTTCCCGCAGGAATTTTTCTTTAAAAAATCTTGAAAATAGTGTTCCTGCGGGAAAAATAAAAATCCTGCGGGAAAAATAAAAATCCTGCGGGAAAAATTTTGTTCTTTAGAAATTCCTGCAGGATTTTTTTTTCCCGCAGGAATTTTCTGTATATTAAAAATTCCTGCAGGATTTTTATATTCTGATAAAAATCCTGCAGGAAATTGTATCTCTAAAAGTTTCCTGCAGGATTTTTTTCAAATCTACAAAACCACTTCTTTATTCTTACATATGTATGAAAAATGTATTGATCGCTGAGCGATGTAAGTCCCCTGCTGGTGGCATATATTTATGTCCTGCAACTCTGCCTATGAATTTATCTTCAATTAAACATGAGTTTTAATTAAACTTACTGTCTGGGCAGTTCAGTTCTGAGGTTTTATCTGCTTTATCGATTCTAAGAATAGGTCAAGCCTGACAAAAATCGAACTTGCTCTGTAACTATCCAAGACTAAGCCGAATATGAAATTATACCTGAATACCTATTTGTTGCAGAAAAAAGTCTGGAAAACTGACAAAAACTGCATTGTACAAGTCATCAAGGGGCATAACTCCTCGGAAAATAGGTCAAGCTTGACAAAAGTCGACGTTGCTCTGTAACTATCCAAGACTAAGCTGAGTATCAAATTTCCCCTGAATATCTCTCTTTGTTGCAGGAAAAAGTCAAGAAAACTGACAAAAACTGAATTTTCCAAGTCATCAAGGGGCATAACTCCTCAAAAATTAGGTCAAGCGTGACGAAAGTCAAACATGCTCTGTAACTATCCAAGACCAAGCTGTGTATCAAATTTCATCTGAATATCTCCATCCCTTGCAGAAAAAAGTCTGGAAAACTGATAATCGGACAGTCGGACGGACGGACAGACAGACCGAGAGGAAACTAATTAAGAGTCCCCTTCGGCGTTGCCAGTAGGGGAAAAAAGCCCCGTAACATATATAAAACAACATCCTTTTTTTCTTGATTTATACAAATTTTAAAAACATTTCACCCCAAAAATAGATTTTTAAATAATTTTTAACTGTTTCAGAATATTTTCACTGTATTGAAAAAATATAAGTCCCGTAACTCCGTAAAAACAAATCAAATGAATCTGACAATTGAAAGGCGGCTTCCTCTCCACAGTCTGATCATAATGTACAAATATCATAAAATCCGTTGGCGTATATTTAGGTTATTGCGTTCCATAAATGGACGGACAGACAGACAGACAGACTTTGCCATTCCATAATACTTCTTGTCAAATGACAGGCTTAAAAAAAAGTGGTTGGTGTATTAGTTTTTAGTTTAAACATATTTTATTTCCATAAACATGAAATGGGAATTGGGCACAAGTTATACAAACATTATTTAAGCCCTTAGTTCGTGTATTGAAGCAATGTCACACATTGTATCTTAAGATTCTAAAATCCTTGAATAATGTTGGGTACAAGGGATCATTGCTATAGTATTTGCTTTCTGATGTTGGTATGAAATTTTCCTATCTGATTGATATGTTCACTTACTAACGAAAAGTAAGACAAAATTATGGCAATTTCACAAGTACAATTAATATGATGTTGTTTGAAATCAATAGGGCTGGGCGGTGCACCGAAAACTTCGGTGCTTCGAAATCAGAATTGTCGGTTCGATGCATCGACGTAGAATTGCAGATTTCGAATCGGTTCAGACGTAATTTATCAAAGTAAACTGGAGCAAAATAGTGACCAGAAAAATGTTTGAAATAGCTCAGAAATAACATTTAAGAAGGCCAAAAAAGTAAGAAAAGAGCGTAGATTCGCTTATCGCGCAGATTTAAGTGCCCCTGGCCCTCCCTTGCAGGCCTCTCATGAACGTGCACTGGTCAGAAGCTTTGTTCAAGCATCAAAAAGAATAAACTGGGATTGTAGTCGCCAAATATCATGTAAGGAAAGCTATATGTCCACTGAAATATTTACTGTGAAAACTGTTAATACATTGTATTTATATTTAATTTCACATGCATAGTACATGCTGTTTTGTTGGAGCACATGCATCCACAATAATTATCGATGTAAAACTGATATGATATTTTTTGTAAATACATATGCCCACACATTCTTCAGATATACATGCAAATTAATGCTCTATAAGTGATGGGTTGGTCAAATCAATTTAGATTTTTTTTTCATATTTGTGAAATTTATCCATTTAGCATATATTATTTTGTATTTTAACTCACTCAAATGAACCGAATCGAAATAAACCGAACCGAGGCCTTGTGATTCGAAACCGAACCGAATCGAAGGATACCTGAATCATCCCAGCCCTAGAAATCAACATCTGTGAAACCAGAAGTCTCTGACGAGACTGTAGCTCTCCTTTTTTTTCTAAAAAATCAATTTCCTTTCTTTTTTTAAACCAAGACCACTGGGAGCAGGTGCTCTTACAAATTATAAGTAGCATGACAAAACAACATATCCATTAGACTGCAACTATAATAGCACTCATATATATTATAATATCCAAGAAAAAGTATTTCAAAAAAGAATGCCACACCCATTTTCCAAGATCCTAGGGGCAAAGGATGACACATCAAGACTACAGATCCATAATATTGGATAAAGAGTTAAAACCCCATCATTAATAGCTTTCAACAATTAGAGAGCACAACTATATAGGAAAAAATTACCACACCCATTTTTCAAAGACCCTGGGGGTATAGGGCTAAAACAAAATATCAGGTGCACAACAACACCACAGACCCATAATATTGCAATAAGAATTTAGTATCCATCATTTATAGTGTCAGAGGAGTTGCGGGCACAAGATTACATAGAGTTATACAGGAGAAAATAACCACACCCATTTTTCAAAGACCCTGGGGGTCAGGGGCTCAAACAAAATATCAGGTGCACAACAAGACCACAGACCCATCATATTGCAATAAGAATAAAGTTTCCATCATTTATAGTGTCAGATGAGTTGCGAGCACATGATTATATAGAGTTATATAGGAGAAAATGACCACACCCATTTCTGAGACCCTGGGGATCAAAAATATCAGGTGCACAACAAGACCACAGACCCATCATATTGCAAAAAGAATTATGTCTCTATCATTTATAGTGTCAGAAGAGTTGTCCGGACAAGATTACATAGAATTTAATGACCACGCCCATTTTCTAAGACCCTGGGGGTCAGGGACTGAAACAAAATGTCAGGTGCACAACTAGACCATGGAACAAGTAAAATGCAAAAAGAATTAACTTTCTATCTCTAACAGTTTAAGAGGAGTTGTCCGGACAAGAATTGTTTACGGACAGACAGACAGACGGACAGACGGCCGGAAGAAGGGTGATCACATAAGCTCGACTGGTCTGAGACCAGTTGAGCTAATAAAAATTATTTGCCAAAAATGTACCCAATAAATCCAAGAAGTATGACTAATAACTTATAAAGGGCTGATTCCAACATAATGATTGTGATGGAATTCTTTAACACAATATTCAGAGAGAAAGCTCCAGTCTTTGTCAGTTTGAAAATATCTGTGTTGCGAGTTAAAAGTTTAAGACTTGGTATTATGGTGAATGAAGGTAGGTACAAAAAAATCCAATGTTTAAGCACTTAAGCACATAATACAGTATTGTGCATGGATTCCAAGTCAAAATCAAAGTATTTGAGTGAAAAGTGGGATCAACTGAGCTCCCCATCTTAATCTGCCACTGGTTGAAAAAAATAAGGCTAAAACTAATCTAAGAAGACACTAGTGATGCAAAATGAACATAAAACTTAAACAGATACATAAGCATCATGACGTGTATGTCAAGTAAAAAGTGCAGGTAAAATAGGAAAGAGAAATTTTAACGTTGTAGGTAAACCTTCAGTAGTTTTAATGGGAGCACTATTGAAATCATTCTGTGCCTGTGGGTATAAACAGCAAAATAAATTTGGTCTTTTCGAAACACAGAGTTACTTCCCATTTCAGTGGCGGATTAAGGGGGAGGGGGCTCCCCCCCCCCCAGCACTGACCCAACATTTTTCAAAAAACCCTATATTTTGGACCATTTTCAGTAAAAAATCGGCAAAATTCGCCCCTCGCCCCCCCCCCCCGCAAAGGGGGCGCTGGATCCGCCACTGCATTTTTGCAGGTATCTGACATCAAGTTATTGCGAGTCATCATATTCTATGGAACCAAGTGTAAAATTCAGGGAAACATGGTTACAAATTTGACATTTTTAAATGAATTTAAAGACTCACAATACGTTTACGTCAGATACCTGCATAAATGGGAAGTAACTCTGTATTTCGAAAAAGAACGGATTTATGATTTAATCATGTTCATTCTTGCATAATTTGCGAATGTGATGAAAAATGTGACACCTAGATGAAAGTACAACTTCTTAAACTTTAAATTTACAAGTGGAACAAATGTTAACCTATAATACTACATGTTTTCTACACTTCTGACAGCACATGTCATCTTATGCAGGATTCAAGGAAATTCGAGCTGACAATGTTGCTCGTATTTTGTGTTTCGCAGCTTTTTCTTGGCTATCGTATTAGAAGTTAGTAAATACGAATACGATTGTCAGCAAATATCATCTCAGATCGCCTATAGTTCTACCAGTTTTAAAAGTTCTTCTTCTTTCTTTTTTTCTTCTTGGCTCGCTCAGCTTTGTCATCGAACAATTCGTTCCTCTTCTCCTTCTTATCATAAGTATTTCCCCCTGCTATTCGGAGAACCATATTTTCCCCCTGCTATTCGGAGAACCAAATGGGAATACATGTATGAATTGATGTGGAATTCACTTTAGTCAGGGCGGATCCAAGGGGGGATGAAAGGATACAGGGGCGGATCCAGAACACCAATTGCTGAGGGAGCACATACAATTTTTGATGGGAATCACTTGCGAGGCCCGAAAGGCAGAGTGGGGGGGAGGGTATGGGAGGGGATGCCCCCCCCCCCCCCCATTTCCAATTTATTATTATTATTGGGGTGCGGGGGCCTCCCCCGAGAAAATTTGAAAAAAATGAAGCTATTTGGTGATATCTGAAGCGTATTTTAACTGAATTAAGAAGGAATTACGTCAGTGTTCAACAATGATTTGTATATTGAACATTTTTCGACATTGTCTGGTGCTGTACTGTTTTTGCACGGCATGCAATTCAACATGTTCAGGATTTCCTTAGGAAATTGGCGGATCAATAAGGTTTGAAAGGGCGTCGATGTAAAAACTATTTTTGCAAATTCCAGGCGAGGCCATGCAGACCCCCTAACCATCACTCTAGATCTGCGCTTGTTTGTTAATTTTTGTAAGGTAGAAAAACAAACAAATCATAGAGATCACGAGTGTCCCGTTCCCTACCCTGCAGCGTCAAGATAGAAAGGTTAATAGAAAAACATTCATTTGTCGACTCTTTGCAAAATTCTTGGAGGTAGCCAGTCCAATCTGGCCTAAACAATTTAATTATTCATTTAAAAAAGATTGATCACAACCTCAATTCTAAAACGATCTTAATTTTTCTTCAATGCCGATTTTATAGAAGGTAATATTGAAGATTTGGCTAAGAAATATGTGTGTTTTATGCCTTGCATAGGACTGAACACCACTCTCCATTTATCCCTCAGATGAAGAAAATCAGACGTGCACATGAATCAATGAAGGTTATTTCGGAAACGTGTATGTCCATGTACAGCTAGACAATGGACATGGCAGCAATGCATCCATCCCGACTTTGTTGTCTATCACCGAGAAAATTTTGGAAAATTTATTCAAATCTGTGGTTCCTGGGGTGTTTATCGGGCATTTTCTGACTAATTTCATAGAAGTACTACTAATTTGATGCTTCCAAAAGCATGTCATAAGTGTCCCTTCTTTGGGCACTGCCGGGGGGGGGGGGGGCGTGCCCCTGTGCCGACTTTGTTGTCTATCCCAGAGAAAATTTTGGAAAATTTTTTCAAATCTGTGGTTTCTGGGGTATATTTATCGGGCATTTTCTGACTAATTTCATAGAAGTACTATTAATTTGATGCTTCCGAAAGCATGTCATAAGTGTCCCTTCTTTGGGCACTGCCGGGGGGGGGACCCTGTGCCCCCCCCCCCCCCCCCCCCCCCGACTGAATCCACCACTGGGGTAGTCTGGTCTACTCGAGGTTCTTATATAAATACCAACTTGGTCAATTAAAATCGACAAACTTCGCTACTTTACAAAGGGGACGCTGGATCGGCCACTTAAAGAAGAATTCAAAGAGAAAAGGCGAAAAAAAAAAGAAAAAAAAAACAATGAAAACGGCCGGGTTGATTAGGGCGTGTGTCACCTAGACAAATTAATATGGTATCAATAATCATATCTATATCTAATTAATGGACTCCGGACACTTCTAAATTAAATAGTACTGCTTCGCTGTTAAACTTTTATATCATAAATATGGCTTCCTTTGCTACTGTACGGAATATAGCTTTATCAAATGTTTGTGAAAAGGATAGACATTTACATTTTTTTTAAATAATACAATGTACACATGGTAAAATCTTCCTGTTGGCGGTGATTTTTTCGGTGCTCGACATCCCCTCCCCCTTCCCAGAAGAACACCCCCCATAACAACATCCATAATGGTCAGAAAATTGTTTCAAAAAATATATAAATAGAGAAAGTATTTATGTTAAATTCTTCTTGAATGACTCAACACATTGGGGGGGGGGGGGGTTCCAGGTAATTACATCCTCTTGGTATTTGCCATCCTTTCTAATTTTTATGTTTTACTGTATTAAATTTTTCTTTCAAAGTCATATACTGGACCACCCCCCCCCCCCTCTTTTTTTTTAAATGGCTGGAACCCCCTCTCTTGGAAAAAATCTCTAGATCCAACCATGATATTGACATACATGTACATATATTTTCCCATGGTTTCCAACGACCTTAATAAACCAATCATTCTTGAAATATAATTGTTTTGAGTAAGTGGTAGTTTCAGGGAGCTCGAAGGAAAACTCCCACAACCTCACAAGAAAATTTTATTTTCAGTCTTCGATAAATTTCACCTTTCGTTGTTTCTAGAATTTCTGAAGATAAGGGCATGTACATGTATACGACATTTCCAGAGAGAATCAGATAATATTGTTAAGTTGTAGAGGCAGATCCAAAAGCCCGAACCACGACTTCAAGGGAGGTGCCTTTTCTGTTGGATAAGCAAGACACGGAGAACTGAATGACAGCAGATAGAACTAGAATTTTGGAATGCAAACACATCATGATCACTTTTAGTAAAAGATAAAAAATGATATACCGATATTAATAAAAAAGGAGATTTTATCAACAATGAAAACATGATTCAAGACAAAAATCTATCGACGGCGAGAGAAAGAGAGTAGAATGTGTGTACTGTATATTGTCATCAAGGGGTTGACACTTGGTGGTTACGTAATATACACGTTCCTTGAATTTACCCGGAGGCGTACTTCATTGCGCAATATATACCTACCCCTGTGTATACATGTACAGCCCCGACCAGTCGAAAGTTTAACGCCGAGATGACGAAATTTTGAAAGCTAAATTCGAAAGTTTAGTTAACTATTCGTCAGCGATTTTTTGAAAGCTACCGAGATGACGAAATTTTGAAAGCTCTAAAAAGCTTTCGAAAAATCGCTGACGAAAATTTCGTTAACTAATCTTAGTTAACGAAAAATTTGAAAGCTATGAGCTTTCAAATTTTCGTCATCTCGGAGCTTTCAAAATATTTGAAAGCAATCGCTGACGAAATTTTGAAAGCAATCGCTGACGAAAATTTTGAAAGCAATCGCTGACGAAAATTTTGAAAGCTATCGCTGACGAAAGTTTTGAAAGCTATAGCTGACGAAAATTTTGAAAGCTATCGCTGACGAAAATTTTGAAAGCTTTTTGAACGCTCGGGTGCCATATTGTTTTTGCAATGGATGCAGCACGCCTCGGGCGAATTCCTCTACACAGTTTAGAGGATGAAAGAAGCCGTCTCTTTATCGGTGTGGCACTTTAAAAATTCACCGATTGTGAAATATCTTTCAAAAAGCACAGAGAAGCTCACTGGATATAAATTCCCCTCATTTAGTCAAAATTTGGCCGGTCAGATGTAAATTTTCTGGTATATACATGTATATACAATGAAGTGGAAGTTGTTCATATACACTTTACAGGTAATACAAATACAGGTAAATTCAGGTAACTAATTTGTGCAAAGCATACCCTTTTGATGGCCCCATTCACCCCCAATTAACATTTTAACCAAGTAGGTGTATGGGGAACACACCGATCTGGGAAACACGGAATCTTCAAATAAACTTATAAATATAAACAAGATACAATATTTATTTTAATTCAGGAATATATATTTTCATAATTTAATCTGAATAAACATCATAATTAGTACTATTTCATCAAGGAAATTATGGAGATGATTGCTTTGATTTCGGCCATCTTGGTTTTCTCAATACAAAATAGCTTACGAGAAAAGCTTTCAAAAATTTTGAAAGCTAGTTAACGAAATTTTCGTCAGCGATTAGCTTTCAAAAATTTTGAAAGCTATAGTTAACGAAATTTTCGTCAGCGATTAGCTTTCAAAAATGTTGAAAGCTATAGCTGACGAAATTTCGTTAACTATAGCTTTCAAATTTTTTGAAAGCTAATCGCTGACGAAATTTCGTTAACTATAGCTTTCAAAATTTTTGAAAGCTATCGCTGACGAAAATTTTGAAAGCTAGGGAATCGCTGACGAAAATTAGTTAACGAAAAATCGCTGACGAAATTTCGTCATCTCTTGAGTATTCAACATTTTGAAAGCAATCGCTGACGAAATTTTGAAAGCTAAGCTTTCAAAAAGCTTTCAATTCGTTTACGAATTGAAAGCGAATATTAAACTTTCGACTGGTCGGGGCTGTACTTAATGCCGCAGGGCGCAGGGGTGTCACCCATCGCTTTGGTCAGACCCTCCGATAACACGAGTGGGAGGAATGTTGTAGGACAGTGAAAGACATCAAGGGGATGGGAGGGGGGTGATGTTTGATAATTAAACACATAGTCAGACGGGATTTTGGATAAAATGCTTGAATAATGAATAAAAAAAAATCATAGAGTCTATATACGGGAAAGATCTTTATGTAAAAAAAAATCATGAAGTCTACACGGGAAAGATCTATATATATATATATATAACAAAATACATGCTCTCTCTCTCTCTCTCTCTCTCCTTTTTTGGGTATTCATTTTGCGGATGTACAAAAAAAATCGAACGGTCCATGTCGCCTGGAGGATAACAATTCACTGAAAGCTTTTGTAAAGAATACATGTCATTGACGTTCTTTTACCTTGAACAAATCGTGGTACTGTCATATATTTCAATATGTCCGTATGCTATGTATAAAGTTGCATAAAAATATGCTCATTCGTTTTGAAAAAAATTCAGCCAAAATGAAGCCCGATTGGCGCTATTTATAATTACATTTTCATGTCCGTTATTTTCAAGACTGTCCTGTTCTCCTCAAAATAAAGATATTTACACAAAATAAAGCATGTGTCTTCTTTCAACTTTGATATAATGATATTTTAAATGTAAAAACTTCAAACTGCATTTTTAGAATTTGTATGGCTTTTTTCAGGAGACCAGAGAGGGGTAATTCAGACTCCAAATAATCGTGTAAAATCAACCAGAAAAAAAAGATAATTCTAGGCTAGTGTTGTAAATTTTTCCTTGTACGGTGTCAGTGACCATTAAACAACTCTATAAAGTAAAAAAGTACGCATATATATTATACTTTTCTTGTCATATATGGTTATAAACACAAAAATTTGTATAAATCTGATTTAAATTAAATGGAAATTCATGGGGCGAGGAGCGAGGAGGTGGGGGAGGGGGTTTCGGCGCCATTATAGAAAGTGGGGGGGGGGGGGGGTGCTCGGCGCCTTAGATTGAATGAGCGTGTAATATGTACACGTCAAATAGATATGTCAAACCCATGGCCATCAAATCTTATTCTGTGCCAATATCTGCATTCTTTCATGAAATAATAACAACACTACATCGTTTCCTTATACAATTTTATAATACAAAGTATATTTATTCGTGAACGCTAACTCTTGAATACTGAATTCGGCGTCAGGCTGAAATATCAATGAAATGTGCACGCAGAGCGTCTGTGTACGATTATTTCAAGTATATATTTCAGAGTGTATACTAAAATACCGTAACTTCACAATTTTTCACGATTCCTTATAGGTGTAACTACAGGAAATCATTTTAGCAGGGAATCCCTTCCCTTTTGACTGGTGAACCGGGCTGAATAAAAGGTGTCACCTCATTGGTCAAAACTATTGAAAATTTAAAAATAGCACATGAAATCGATGTATGATTCCCTGCTGTCTGGAGAAATTGAGTTTTGAACATAGTTTTGCCTTTTATGTAATCAATAGATCGATTTGAAAATGTATAAAAATTAGCAAATTTTCAATTCGGAAGGAGGGGTCATGTAAAAAAGTGAATTTTGCAGAAAAAAGGTATGCATGACCCCCCTTTTTTATTTCGTTTTTATGCGTGCCAAAGATGTCCTAAGCCAAAAAGACCAAATTTATAAGCTTTGAAGCATTTGAAGTCACCGAAATCGAGCTAAATGATTAATCATACAAAGAAGGTTTTTTTTTCCTGTAGTTACACCTATAGGGGAAAATGGGCCAAAACCAGTAATTCGGTGTTTGCTGCAGTTTATTACACGAATTGCAATGTAAAGTTGATATATGTTACTCAAACTAATAATGTATCACCTTGGTGACATTTTCGAAACGTTATCGATAAATGATCAAAATAAACGGTCATACTAATTAAAGAACAACAATGTTCTAGCATGTACATTCAATACATGCTAAATATCGAACATCAAAATGAGACAATTTCTCGGAAGAGGACTTACATACTTCCATTCATTTCTCTGCAGGTATTTCTGTAAGTGTTAATCTTATTAAGTGCCCCGCTGTGCAGATAAACACAGATAAACACGTAAAGAGCTAGTACAATCAAGTATCAGGATGCAACTTCTGCATGCATTTTAACGCCATATAAGAGTTTGATTGGCTTATAACATGATCTAATTATTGGTCAACATCTTTGTTCATCTCTGCAAAAGTGCATTTTGGTATTTTGTTCATTAAAATTCATTCCATTGAAACGATTTCTCATTAAATTAGCAGGAATCTAAACATTTTACCATATATGGTCTTTTGTCTCCTAGAATAAGACAAGTATGAGTCTTTCGTGATTTTTCTTCGTGTATAATGATAGAAAACGTTTCTTTCTCTCTGATTCAATCAAATTTATGCCTTATTTTAAAAGAAATGAAGTTTAAGTCAATACAATCACATGTTTCTTAAAGAAATGAAGGCAACAGAAATAAGAAGTTTTGTATAAATAGGGCTTTCACAAAAAGGCCAATTTCTCCTCGGAACATGGTCTAATCATAACAAAAACTGTTGGTGCGGATGTAAAATGCTTTATTTCAGATTTTTATGGTTTGAAATTATTATGAAAGTATGAATTTGAAGAATCTATAGGTGTAACTACAGGAAATCATTTTAGCAGGGAATCCCTTCCCTTTTGACTGGTGAACCGGGCTGAATAAAAGGTGTCACCTCATTGGTCAAAACTATTGAAAATTTAAAAATAGCACATGAAATCGATGTATGATTCCCTGCTGTCTGGAGAAATTGAGTTTTGAACATAGTTTTGCCTTTTATGTAATCAATAGATCGATTTGAAAATGTATAAAAATTAGCAAATTTTCAATTCGGAAGGAGGGGTCATGTAAAAAAGTGAATTTTGCAGAAAAAAGGTATGCATGACCCCCCTTTTTTATTTCGTTTTTATGCGTGCCAAAGATGTCCTAAGCCAAAAAGACCAAATTTATAAGCTTTGAAGCATTTGAAGTCACCGAAATCGAGCTAAATGATTAATCATACAAAGAAGGTTTTTTTTTCCTGTAGTTACACCTATAGGGGAAAATGGGCCAAAACCAGTAATTCGGTGTTTGCTGCAGTTTATTACACGAATTGCAATGTAAAGTTGATATATGTTACTCAAACTAATAATGTATCACCTTGGTGACATTTTCGAAACGTTATCGATAAATGATCAAAATAAACGGTCATACTAATTAAAGAACAACAATGTTCTAGCATGTACATTCAATACATGCTAAATATCGAACATCAAAATGAGACAATTTCTCGGAAGAGGACTTACATACTTCCATTCATTTCTCTGCAGGTATTTCTGTAAGTGTTAATCTTATTAAGTGCCCCGCTGTGCAGATAAACACAGATAAACACGTAAAGAGCTAGTACAATCAAGTATCAGGATGCAACTTCTGCATGCATTTTAACGCCATATAAGAGTTTGATTGGCTTATAACATGATCTAATTATTGGTCAACATCTTTGTTCATCTCTGCAAAAGTGCATTTTGGTATTTTGTTCATTAAAATTCATTCCATTGAAACGATTTCTCATTAAATTAGCAGGAATCTAAACATTTTACCATATATGGTCTTTTGTCTCCTAGAATAAGACAAGTATGAGTCTTTCGTGATTTTTCTTCGTGTATAATGATAGAAAACGTTTCTTTCTCTCTGATTCAATCAAATTTATGCCTTATTTTAAAAGAAATGAAGTTTAAGTCAATACAATCACATGTTTCTTAAAGAAATGAAGGCAACAGAAATAAGAAGTTTTGTATAAATAGGGCTTTCACAAAAAGGCCAATTTCTCCTCGGAACATGGTCTAATCATAACAAAAACTGTTGGTGCGGATGTAAAATGCTTTATTTCAGATTTTTATGGTTTGAAATTATTATGAAAGTATGAATTTGAAGAATCTATAGGTGTAACTACAGGAAATCATTTTAGCAGGGAATCCCTTCCCTTTTGACTGGTGAACCGGGCTGAATAAAAGGTGTCACCTCATTGGTCAAAACTATTGAAAATTTAAAAATAGCACATGAAATCGATGTATGATTCCCTGCTGTCTGGAGAAATTGAGTTTTGAACATAGTTTTGCCTTTTACGTAATCAATAGATCGATTTGAAAATGTATAAAAATTAGCAAATTTTCAATTCGGAAGGAGGGGTCATGTAAAAAAGTGAATTTTGCAGAAAAAAGGTATGCATGACCCCCCTTTTTTATTTCGTTTTTATGCGTGCCAAAGATGTCCTAAGCCAAAAAGACCAAATTTATAAGCTTTGAAGCATTTGAAGTCACCGAAATCGAGCTAAATGATTAATCATACAAAGAAGGTTTTTTTTTCCTGTAGTTACACCTATAGGGGAAAATGGGCCAAAACCAGTAATTCGGTGTTTGCTGCAGTTTATTACACGAATTGCAATGTAAAGTTGATATATGTTACTCAAACTAATAATGTATCACCTTGGTGACATTTTCGAAACGTTATCGATAAATGATCAAAATAAACGGTCATACTAATTAAAGAACAACAATGTTCTAGCATGTACATTCAATACATGCTAAATATCGAACATCAAAATGAGACAATTTCTCGGAAGAGGACTTACATACTTCCATTCATTTCTCTGCAGGTATTTCTGTAAGTGTTAATCTTATTAAGTGCCCCGCTGTGCAGATAAACACAGATAAACACGTAAAGAGCTAGTACAATCAAGTATCAGGATGCAACTTCTGCATGCATTTTAACGCCATATAAGAGTTTGATTGGCTTATAACATGATCTAATTATTGGTCAACATCTTTGTTCATCTCTGCAAAAGTGCATTTTGGTATTTTGTTCATTAAAATTCATTCCATTGAAACGATTTCTCATTAAATTAGCAGGAATCTAAACATTTTACCATATATGGTCTTTTGTCTCCTAGAATAAGACAAGTATGAGTCTTTCGTGATTTTTCTTCGTGTATAATGATAGAAAACGTTTCTTTCTCTCTGATTCAATCAAATTTATGCCTTATTTTAAAAGAAATGAAGTTTAAGTCAATACAATCACATGTTTCTTAAAGAAATGAAGGCAACAGAAATAAGAAGTTTTGTATAAATAGGGCTTTCACAAAAAGGCCAATTTCTCCTCGGAACATGGTCTAATCATAACAAAAACTGTTGGTGCGGATGTAAAATGCTTTATTTCAGATTTTTATGGTTTGAAATTATTATGAAAGTATGAATTTGAAGAATCTATAGGTGTAACTACAGGAAATCATTTTAGCAGGGAATCCCTTCCCTTTTGACTGGTGAACCGGGCTGAATAAAAGGTGTCACCTCATTGGTCAAAACTATTGAAAATTTAAAAATAGCACATGAAATCGATGTATGATTCCCTGCTGTCTGGAGAAATTGAGTTTTGAACATAGTTTTGCCTTTTATGTAATCAATAGATCGATTTGAAAATGTATAAAAATTAGCAAATTTTCAATTCGGAAGGAGGGGTCATGTAAAAAAGTGAATTTTGCAGAAAAAAGGTATGCATGACCCCCCTTTTTTATTTCGTTTTTATGCGTGCCAAAGATGTCCTAAGCCAAAAAGACCAAATTTATAAGCTTTGAAGCATTTGAAGTCACCGAAATCGAGCTAAATGATTAATCATACAAAGAAGGTTTTTTTTTCCTGTAGTTACACCTATAGGGGAAAATGGGCCAAAACCAGTAATTCGGTGTTTGCTGCAGTTTATTACACGAATTGCAATGTAAAGTTGATATATGTTACTCAAACTAATAATGTATCACCTTGGTGACATTTTCGAAACGTTATCGATAAATGATCAAAATAAACGGTCATACTAATTAAAGAACAACAATGTTCTAGCATGTACATTCAATACATGCTAAATATCGAACATCAAAATGAGACAATTTCTCGGAAGAGGACTTACATACTTCCATTCATTTCTCTGCAGGTATTTCTGTAAGTGTTAATCTTATTAAGTGCCCCGCTGTGCAGATAAACACAGATAAACACGTAAAGAGCTAGTACAATCAAGTATCAGGATGCAACTTCTGCATGCATTTTAACGCCATATAAGAGTTTGATTGGCTTATAACATGATCTAATTATTGGTCAACATCTTTGTTCATCTCTGCAAAAGTGCATTTTGGTATTTTGTTCATTAAAATTCATTCCATTGAAACGATTTCTCATTAAATTAGCAGGAATCTAAACATTTTACCATATATGGTCTTTTGTCTCCTAGAATAAGACAAGTATGAGTCTTTCGTGATTTTTCTTCGTGTATAATGATAGAAAACGTTTCTTTCTCTCTGATTCAATCAAATTTATGCCTTATTTTAAAAGAAATGAAGTTTAAGTCAATACAATCACATGTTTCTTAAAGAAATGAAGGCAACAGAAATAAGAAGTTTTGTATAAATAGGGCTTTCACAAAAAGGCCAATTTCTCCTCGGAACATGGTCTAATCATAACAAAAACTGTTGGTGCGGATGTAAAATGCTTTATTTCAGATTTTTATGGTTTGAAATTATTATGAAAGTATGAATTTGAAGAATCTATAGGTGTAACTACAGGAAATCATTTTAGCAGGGAATCCCTTCCCTTTTGACTGGTGAACCGGGCTGAATAAAAGGTGTCACCTCATTGGTCAAAACTATTGAAAATTTAAAAATAGCACATGAAATCGATGTATGATTCCCTGCTGTCTGGAGAAATTGAGTTTTGAACATAGTTTTGCCTTTTATGTAATCAATAGATCGATTTGAAAATGTATAAAAATTAGCAAATTTTCAATTCGGAAGGAGGGGTCATGTAAAAAAGTGAATTTTGCAGAAAAAAGGTATGCATGACCCCCCTTTTTTATTTCGTTTTTATGCGTGCCAAAGATGTCCTAAGCCAAAAAGACCAAATTTATAAGCTTTGAAGCATTTGAAGTCACCGAAATCGAGCTAAATGATTAATCATACAAAGAAGGTTTTTTTTTCCTGTAGTTACACCTATAGATAAAACCTGTCATCCTTGGAACCCCTTGACCTACATATTTTTAGGATCCAGATCCCAGTTATTTTTTCAAACACTTTCTTACCAAAAATAGGAGAAAAATTCTCAAATCGCACCAGCTCAAATACATTGACACTACTTTCAAATTATTAGAAATTTTATTTGAATCACAGAGAAAAAATGCCGAAAGATTAAAAATACGCAACTTTTAAAATAATTTTACAAAGTCGTGCACCTGGTTCCGGACTGGAGATATTCGAATTTCCTGTTCTGAGGACCCATTTTCACACGTATTCTTCCACACATATACTATACATGTCTTACACACTTTAAGATATATTCAGAATTTTATTTCAACTATCAAGTAAACATTGATGGGGAGACAATTCAAGATAAACCTTATGTGCATTTCCCACCAATTATTAAAAAAAATCAAGCTAAGAAATAATAGGAACTATCCTACAAGGGTGTGATCGTCTGGTCAATACCACCCATCCACAGGGATTTATCGCGCTTCCCAGTTGCTTGATGTACTATGGGCTATACAACATACACGTAACCAATAGTACGTACATCAAGCAATCAAGAAGCGCAATGAATCCCTGTGCGCCCATCTAATGTACGTTCACATGATGTGCACACCAAAATACACACATGTATATTATAGCAGAAAGAAAGAAAATCAATTTCATAGATGAGATCGTACAAAAAGAGTCCATTACATGTATTCTACGAGGAGTTTGAATTTTCGTAAAAAAATTTATAAAAAAAAAGTATATGTAATTACTCGTCCCTGTACAGGAGAGAATCCAGAACCTCAACTGCCGAGGGCTCAAACTCTTTTCGAGGGATGCTTTGCGAGGCTTCGGTGGTTGGGGTGCCTCCCCCGTGAAAATTAATAAAATGAAAAAAAAAAAAAAAAAAAAGAACATGAAGTAAATAATATTAGTGGCTTCTGGGGCATGTTTGAAATGAATCTAGAAGTTATCATTTTCTCTTCTACATGTCAATGTCAATGCAAGTTCTCTTAGGAAATGGACGGATTGATCAAGAATTAAATTTGACCAAGGGTTCAGCCAAATTGGCTGAACCCTAGAATATTTGGGGAGATCCAGCTTATGATTTTGAAAAAAAAACAAATAAAAACCCCGGAAACTCCGCAATTTCCAAGAGCTGGATGATATGCTATTCAAAATTTTGTTTTGTCGCCGGGGTTCCCCCGCCGCTAAACTCCCTACCAGAGGACACCACGCTGGGGACCAACACTAGTCGAATCAGGTCTATAGAGTCACGCGTCTAAAAAGTGATGTATATATATATACCCTTTCTATAAGATTAAGTGGCGGATTCGGGGGGGGGGGGGGTTGCGGAGGAGGCGCCCACCCCCGGCACTGACTCAAAAGTTTCCAAAACAGGTATATTTTGGCCCATTTTCAGTCAAAATCGGCAAAATGTGCCCGTTGACCCCCGGTAAAGGGGGCGCTAGATCCGCCACTGAGATTTTCTTAAGATATTTTTTACGGGTTTGCCCAGCTTGGACTTCATGAATTTTATACGGCATGTATCTATATACATTTGTGTACTTTGTGGCGGATTCTACCCGAGGGGGGGGGGGGGGGGCAGAGGCAGAATTAAGCTCAACTGAGGTGCCAGCAATTTGCTTTTTTTTCACGGGGATTCCCCTCCCTCATCTACCGGTCTCTCGCATCCCCCTCGGACCTTCGTGTTTAGCATGTCATCCCAAACCCCCCAACAGAGTTACGGATTTAGGGGGTGCGGAGAGGATGTCCGCCCCCTGAGGGGGCGGCACTGATCCAAATATTTTCAAACAACCCTAAATTTTGGTCAATTTTCATTATAAAAATCGGCAAAATTCCCCCCGGCAAAGGGGGCGCTGGATCCGCAATTGCAACAGTTCAGTTTCTGGATCAGCACCCATATCTCGCTGTGAAAATACCGTGCAAACTACTCTTTAAGGCGAACATTTTTATTATGAACAAGAAACAACTCAAAACAAGTGAATCTATATTTAGTCCAGGGAACCCCCGAGCATTCCCCAACATGTCCAAACTGACCAAAGACAGAAAAATCGAAGAAACGATGAAAACAGGGTAAATTGAGTACTCACAATCATATTTACAGGAGTTTTATAGAACTAATGATATGATTGGTGGGTGATGCCTTCGTTTCAGTATCAAGTGGGTAATGTTTGAGATGAAACTCGAATTGCCTCTGACTACCTACCTACCTATGTCTACCTATGTCTGTTCCGAAAGCAGGAGCATAGCTGGCTCCTCTGTATTCGGCTCTACTTCTGCTGTTGACTTCTGTCCCGGTTGGTGGGCTTTGATGTTGATGGCACAGTTGTCAGCTTCATGATCAAAATACATTGGATGATGTTCCCAATATCTATCTAATGTAAACGTCTTCAAATTGAATAGCATCATTTAAGAACAAATAAATTGGCAACGTGGACCAGACATGCACGTTTCGGGTACTTAACCCTCATCAGTGATCCTTAATCCTAAATCTAAACAATGTAATATGCCAAAAAGTATGAAAGTTACTATGTCGAAAAAGGGTACCGAAAGACGTAGCAGGATGGGTGGGATATGATGCTACAGGACCCACTTTTTAGAAATTTCAAGAAATTTTGATAACAGAAATTTAGATTGCGTTGAAGAATCGATCAACCGAAATTGATCGAACTTGGCTACATGTGCCCTCGGGGACTCCTGGTCCACCAGCAGTGACACTCACCAAGTGGTATAAATGTAAACGTCTTCAAATTGAATAGCATCATTTAAGAACAAATAAATTGGCAACGTGGACCAGACATGCACGTTTCGGGTACTTAACCCTCATCAGTGATCCTTAATCCTAAATCTAAACAATGTAATATGCCAAAAAGTATGAAAGTTACTATGTCGAAAAAGGGTACCGAAAGACGTAGCAGGATGGGTGGGATATGATGCTACAGGACCCACTTTTTAGAAATTTCAAGAAATTTTGATAAACGCTTTTCGAATGTTTTGACATTTTTAGCACTTATGATGTAATTCGGCAAGCTATTCCACAAATCCACCACTCGATTAGTAAAGAAATTCTTCCGCACATCCAGATTTGACCTTTTCTTTGCAATTTTCAGATTGTGTCCTCTTGTATAAGATGATGTGACACGTTCAAATAATCCACTTGTGACTCTACTGTCATAAATTCCAGCTAAGATTTTGAAGGTTTCTATCATATCCCCCCTCATTCTGCGGTATCTTAGTGTAGGCATCTTAAGCTTTTTCAATCGCTCGGGATATTATAAGTCTTGCATGTTTGGAAGCATTTTAGTGGCACGACGCTGTACATTTTCTATGGTGTCAATATCCTTTTTCTTGTACGGTGACCATGTACAGTTAGCATATTCTAGATAAGGGCGGACTAATGATTTGAATAAGATGCAAAACGTGCGATAGTCTAGATGAGTAAAAGATCTCCTGATGATTCCTACCATTTGATTTGCTTTATTCACTTGTGTAGAGATATGTTTCATAAAGGATAAATTTGAATCTATGCTAACTCCTACATCTTTTTCACAATCCACTGATTCAAGTGTAATCCTCCCCCATCGTACGTATTCATTTGGTAAGATGTTGATGATGGTCTTGATCTCTTATTTGCTACTTTCAAAACTTTGCATTTTTCTGGGTGAAATTTTACGGCCATGTAGTGCTCCAATCAAAAAGGTTATCCACGTCATTTTGGAGTGTATCCTGGTCATTTTCATTGCTGACAGCCCTGAATAACTTAGTGTCATCTGCAAATAGATATACTGACGATAGTACGGAGTCCGGCAGATCATTTATAAAGCACACAAAGAGTAGCGGCCCGAGCACCGAGCCCTGCGGAATGCCGCTTGCGACATTGTGCCATTTGGAATAATTCCCGTTAATATGCACTATTTGTTTCCTGTTAGTAAGAAAGCTTTTTATCCAAATACACATTCTGTCGCTTATGCCGTAAGATTTGAGTTTGTGTACTAATCTACCATGCGGCACCTTATCGAAAGCCTTCATAAAATCCATATAAATGGCATCTATCTGTTCTTGATGATCCAGTGCGTCTGTCCATATATCCAGAACTGTCAATAATTGCAGAGCTGTTGATCTCCCCCTATGAAGCCATACTGCCGGTCACTAAACAAATTGTTCGTGTTCATATGCTCGGTAATCTTATTACGTATCAACTTCTCCATAGTTTTTCCTATGATGCTAGTGAGGCTTACCGGCCTATAGTTTGATGCAAGTTTCCTATCACCTTTCTTAAAGAGTGCTGAAATTTGACCGATCCTCCAGTTTTCCGGAACTAATCCTGTTTCATATGACTCGTTGTATATCATACATAGTGGGGTGTCAATTACATCTGCTAGCTCATACAGAATTTTCGGATGAACTAGATCTGGGCCTGGCGATTTTGTAATATTCAGATTTTTTAGCAGTTTGTTGACGTCCTCAACGCTGAAATGAGTATCACTAAATGGTTTATTCACTTCACATTCTTTCACGGGTGGATAATCATGATTGTCCTCCGTTGTAAAAACACTAGTAAAAGATTCACCAAGAACTTCTGCCTTATCCAAGTCAGTACTAGCAATACATGTTTTTCCATCTTTCTGAGTATGCAATTCTCCGATCCCAGACTTCGTTTTTCGCTTCGAATTTACATATGACCAGAAGTTTTTGCTGTTAGATTTCGATGTTTCAGCTATCCTGCGTTCTCTTACTTTACCATCCTTTTTAATCATACTTTTCACTTTGTTACGAGCTTTACAGTATTCCCTGTAGTGAGTAGCATCCCTTGATTCATAATACCTGGTCCATGCACGGTGTTTCCTACGTATACTATTTACAGCTTCTGGTCCTAGTGGGGTAGCACCTTTTTTTCGTACTCGTTTGATCGGAACATGCTTTTCTATTGCACAATTTAAATGACGCATGAAAAACTTTTCCTTTTCCAGCACATCTTTATTGTTAAGTAATTCCTCCCAATCAACGTTTAATTGTTCCTTCATGGCCTCATAGTTCCCTTTATAGTAGTCTCTTTTCAAGGCATTGTAAACATTAATGTCCTTGTAACACTTTATACTGAAACGCAGCACGCAATGGTCGCTACTCCCTAACGGGCTGAGGTGATCCAACTTTGTAATCAAGTTATTATCGTTTGTTAGGACTAGGTCCAGCAATGACGGCTTTTGATTCACTCTATCCCGAGTTGGTGCACTAACCATTTGATCAATGAAGACATCTCTGAGACACTCAATAAAAGTATGACTAAATCTATCCTTGCATGTCCATGATTCCCAATCAATATCGGGCAAATTAAAATCACCTGTAATAACAATATGCGTAAAATTTTCCCCTTCACACTTTTTCCGTATTAGATCAAGTAGGTGATCGTTATTTTGCTCTGAACTTGATGGGCTCCTATAAATGTTACCTAGTAATAACTTGTCTCCTTTATCAAGGTCAATCTTTATCCACACTGCTTCATTAAAATCACTTTCGCTTGGTATCTCCACCGCTTTTAGCTCATTACGAACATATATAATAGTTCCTCGGTGCATATGCTGTGGGAAATCACTCGGGAAAATCTCGTAACCTTCAAGTGAAATCTCTGATTTGCTAATATCATACCTCGCATTTTTTGGCAACACCTCGGTCATGCATATTATATGTGGCTTATCCTCTGCATTTAGGAATCGTAACTTGAGTTCATCAATCTTGTTTAAAAACGAATCCGCATTTGTGTACAAACAGTTAAAACTATTTACAATGCTCATTGCCTCATTGTTTATTGGCTTTTGGGGATTTTTACGACCCTCCTTTCCCACGTTGGCCCTCTTACCACGTACTTGAATTTCCCCGAATCATTTCGTTCGTTCAAATCCTTGGCCTCCTGTAGTTTCTTTTTATTTTCCTCACGCTCTGAGACAGACATATCGTGTGTGACACTTATACTTGTAAATCGCTCTTCCTCAATATCACGCAGTTTACTGACGTTCCGCATAAACTTCCTCTTGCTTTCTGTGTCGTGCATGATTACTTTGATAGGCCTTGGCTTTCCATTTTCTTCTTTCTCCTTCCATTTGCCGATGCGTACTACATTTCGAATTTTTTCCGGGTCAGTATCTATAGTACACGCTAGATCATTTATGAAGCCAGTGTCATATGATTTCCTCTGCTGTATGTTATCGTCTTCGCATTCCTCCACACCAAATACGATGAAATTTTTTTCTCTGCTAGCGCTATCTCTGATTTCAGATAATGTTTTACTCACTGTCTCTTCAATATGATCTAAGCTTTCCTCCTTACCATCCGGTGAATTGTCCTGGAGTTCCTTTACTATGTTAACAACCTGGTCTCTATCACATTTTTTTGTAATGTCATTTTCCAACTGGACAATTCTACTTTCCATCCTGCTTAGGAATTCTGCACATCTTGTTTCGATTTCTTTGTCGGTTTTGATGTTTTTAAGAACTTTTCCTTCGCATGTAGGGCAAAACCAATGCAACGACGGGTTCTTAAACGCTTCGTATTCGTCGGTCGAGAGATCGAGACATTTACTACAGTAAAAGAAATCACAATATTCGCACTGAACTACTTTGTCGGAGTTGTGCGAGTAGTCTTTATTGCATTTTTTGCAATTCCAAACCTCCTTAGCTTTATCGTTCCTTTTTGATTGTTTTGATCCACTCCCTCCTGTTAAAGAATTGGTTCTACCCCTCGTTGTCTGACTCATGATTTCAATATTAAAGATGGCGGCGCCCAGGGTTTTTTTGCTACTAATTAATATTCAAAATGGCGGACGTAAACGATTGCTATCTGGGCTCAATTTCCATTAACCAGACTTAAATCCAGTAAGGTACGGACAAAAATGTCAGTTCTGTAGCTACTCGAAACCTTTATATTGGGAATTAAAGTAATCATGGGGTCTATATACACTGTAAACCTGACTTAAACACAATTTTTTTTCTCTGTATTCTCTTGTGCTTCTGCCATCAACCGGAAACACATCCGCTCTCTCTACCAAGTCATACATGCCTTGCGTTAAAAGCTTAACAAACATGTTTTATTTTATTCCATTTTCTTAATTCACTTTCAATCTAATTGTAAGCAACCAACTTCAGTACTTTGCATGTTTACCTAAGATAAAGCGATTATTGTATCTTGGAGGTGGGGGAGGGGCTATACTGTACTGTAAACTATTTTTCAAATTGGGAGAGGGGCTACATGTAAGTGCAAATACAATCATTTTTCAATTTTGAGTGATTGTTGAAGTCTTTCGTATATGTTACATCACTTGTACATGTACATCAGGCAAAATTTGACAATAAATAGACCATTTTCATATTACCGCTAGACTTACATTTTAGACACCCCAAAACCCAATATCACACTATTTGACGTTATTGCTTACTGTGATGTTGAAACGTATCTATAATATTTTTGACATTATTTTACTTTATGACATCATAGATATGTTTCGACATCATAGTAAGAAATAACGTCAAACATTGTGATGTCGGTTTCATGAAATGTAGAATTCAAGTCTACCACATTAATGTGAATATCGTCTATTTATTGTCAAATTTTGACCCCATGTACAAGTGATTTTACATGCATGGAAGACTTCAAAAACCACTAAAAATTGAAAAATTCTAAGATTTTCCTATTTTACTCAAAAATTTTTTATATATGTTCTATATTTTCACATACAATATACCTATATTCCTATATTTTGAGTAGGGGAAGTAACAATGCTATGACCCATGATATAAATACCTGATAGATCTCAAAACATTCAAGAAATGATGATATGATCTTAATAAATTGTTGTCGCTGAACTTTTAATAAAATATTGGGCAAAGTACAGAAATTATGCTTTAATATCTGTATTTTAAATTCAGGATCGTGATATGAATCGTATCATGTGTAAATATCATAATACATATCATATCGTGGGCTAGGCATATTATTGCAGCCTAATCATGGTTGGAAATCAAATGGACTTACTTAAAGGTTCATTCATTCATTCATTCATTCATTCATTCATTATTTGTAGTAGTATTTTTTTTGTAAGTGTACTACAAGATTTTACTTCTTTATAAAAAAACCCTGCAGGAACTTTTTTTTTCTCAAAAAAATTCCTGCAGGAATTTTTCTAAATAAATTTCCTGCAGGAATTTTTAACAAAGCATAATTTCCTGCGGGAAAAATGTTCATATAATATTTCCCGCAGGAATATTTTAAGTTCAAATTTTTCTCCAGGATTTTTTTTCTCCCGCAGGATTTTACTTCGAAAAAATTTTCCCGCAGGAATTTTATTTTTCCTGCAGGAATTTTATTTTTCCCGCAGGATTATTTTGAGCAATTTTTCCTGCGGGATTTTGAAAATTCCCGCAGGAATTCATCAATTTCCTGCAGGATTTTGATAATTCCCGCAGGATTTTGATAATTCCCGCAGGATTTTTTTATTTCCCGCAGGATTTTTTTGTAATTAAGGTGAATATCTCAGGTACCAGGTGCGCTTCAGGTAAATGAGATGTGGATTCTGACTAACTCGGGTATCCTCTACGCGATGACACTATTAGTTTTGCTGTACCTCCAGCCCCAGGCGGGCGCAAAAATGAACTAGCGCACAAGTCCATAATTATTTTGCCCACTGTTATGTGTAAACATGATCTATAGACCTTTGGCTGATCCAACTTCTGTAAGTGCTTGGTATTTTTTTTTTTTTGCATTTTGTGCTGACATGTTTGTGTATATAATTTTTGCAAAGATTTTTAACCCTTTCAATTTCATTGTAATTGTAATTATTATAGCTTATAGTATTCAGCTCAAGTATAATGTGGGTCAATATTCAACACCTTCTAGGTCAAGAAGGTATAGCTAAAAAAATTAATATTAGATACCAAAACCCAGTTGCTTTACAATTTATTTCCTTTCTTGCAACTGATGAAGTACATGTAGAATACTATCAATCTGACAATAAGAAATTTACAACTGTAACTGTCAAAAGACAGCAAGTGTGAATGGCAGTAGATGGTAAATTACTGTCTACATTTGAGTACAAGATTAACACTGTTCAAGAACAGGTATGTCACCTGTCACATGTTTGACCCTAAAACATTGCCTTGACCTTGAAAATGACCTTGAGCTAGACTATAGCCTCTAAACATACTTCATTATGATGCATATCAATTAGCTATAGATACTGTAGCCATACAAATGTATATATATATGATCATGTATCTTCAATGAACATCCCCCTCCCTTTTCACGTAAGTTCACAAACCTGTGACATATATCATAGGGCTGGTACAATACTCTGATTCATCAATGCATCACAATATTTTTTTTCTCGATCCAAGTATCGATATATCCAAACACGCCAAAGTTAAAATTTTACAAAATTTTTTTTATTGAATTTTCTGGATTTTTGTCCACCCCGCCAAAAACAAAAATAACTTTCAGAGAAAATTAAAGTACATATAAACATTTTGTTTCCTGGTTTATGAAGTACATGTTTTAGGAATCAGAAAAATTTATGGTCAGAAAGCTAGTATTGAATACATATAACCTGCTGAATGAAAAAAAGCTACTTATATATGATAAATATAAATAGTATCAAATAGGATTTTGAGAAGGTTTTATCAATTTATAAAGTATTGCGATACATATTATATCCGATATCGGGTATCATGATACGTATCATATCGGCTGGGTGCAGTATTGTCCCTGCCCTAATATATCAATGCCGATTTCTTGAATTATACAATGTTTCAAAACATTTTGATGAAAAATAAATGAAATTTTAAAATTTTTCACTAAAAATGCTTCGTAATGATCTTTGACCTTGAAAGTGACCTTGACCTGCTGAGTCTCATCATGCTTTACTATCTCTGCAAGTTTAAAAAAAAAATGTTTGATCATGATGTATATCAAGTAAGTTACAGACAAATATGTGACAGACTGACAAACGGACAGACAGTCAGAGACAGATGAACAAACAGCCTAACCAAGTGATTTTTATATGGCGACATTAAAGTTCTCAATCTAAGCACATCAGAAACCACATACATGTATTACATGCAATATAAATCTGTTAATTTTTCTTCATCTTGTCTTGATTCTGGTGTCCAAGATACACAAATTATGAAGGAAGGAAGCTATGCCGCACCAATCCATGATCACTCACTTCTGTTTGACCATGTTGTATGTGTTTCCTCTCATTATCCTGAAATAAAACAAGTACAAAAAAATGTGATGATAACAAACATCTAAATCACATCATCTAACAATAAATCATAAACTTTAAGGTAAATTCCTATATCATTATTACCAAATAGATATCATTGTATAGTTCTCACTTAGTCGTAAATTATATGGTTATATGGTAGAGGAATGCAATAATGCAATTATATTTTATAAACAAATAAAACACTGCTAAAGACAGTATGGCCGGATTGCAATGTAAGTTTTTGTCACTAACTGGGTCAAGGTCAGGTTAAATGTTATGGCATAAATTGAAAGGATTTGTCAGAGGCAACCAATAAGTATAATATTATGTTTCTACTATGTATATAGCTCCCGAGATTTTGGTTCAATGAGACACATCATTAACTAGGTCAAAGCCCTAGGTCACGGTCATTAGGTCAAATGTTACGAGATAAATTGAAAGGTCTTGTCAAAGGCAACCTACATGTATAACATAAAGTTTCTACTGCATAAAATTCATTAGATTTTGCTTTAACCAGAAACTTCAACCGAAATCTTTAACTATGTCAAAGTCCAAGGTCAAGGTAAAGTTTCTTAGATTTTGCTTTAACCAGAAACTTTAACCAAAATGTTGACAACGGATGACAGACAGACGGATAAACAGACAGGCGGACAATCTATAGACTGGAATTGCTTTGCAATCAAGCCAAATACCTTTTAGATGGGGGCATTTTCAATGTCTAGCTTGTCTTCGGGCCAGTGGTTGAATTTTTTTGTAAAGACTGGTGGACAGTGATTTAAATCATAATCTCTTAATTTTGTTATTCAGGCACAAACTGTTCTAATATGCTGCTATTTACTGTCCTAACCCAAGTAAGGATCGATTTATCAGTCAATTATATATTATACTGCCGTCGACTTACTCGAGTAAGGACTATCGGTCAATGGTAACATAATAACCGTTATATTACACTGCCGTTGACTGATAGTCCCTACCCGAGTAAGGATTATCAGTCAACAGCAGCATAATAAAACGGTCCAAGCCCGAATCACAAAACGAAATTAAACATCATCAGATCATTTTACATGTCCTACGTTTACTTACCTACCGTTGAATTTTCAGAATACCGGGCCGTACGTAGAAACGTACGTCAATCGTTGATTGTTGGATTGGATGCAGAGGCGCTGACAGTAGTTTGCGATTCCTTCATTATGTTTGGACCATGTTTGTTGTTGTTTTGATACATACTATATACGTCCCTGGTACCATTCTTCAGTACATGTACATGCATGCCATGAGGCCAAACAAAAAAATATGTTTGTTTCCTGTAACATGCCAAAAATTGAGAGGGTCGGTAGGTAGGAAAATCTTTTTTTTTTTTTTTTGGTCAGAGGGCAGATGCAATTTAGAAACTTTGTTAAGTTTTTATTGTATATGGAGGCACTCTAAGTCTTCACCTACAAGAGGGAGGGAACTGAAAATGATAAGTCGAGGATTTTTTGGTGACATTTTGTTGAGTCCCATCATTTATAATTTCATTTATTGATTCTGGAACTCAACTTACTGCTATTTAAGATGTTTGTTATTAGAGACTGCGTGGGTGGTGTATATAGCTGCTGCCATTATTGTGGGTATAATGTACATAAGCTGAAGCTTGAGCAGCATGATTAAATTTTAAAATGACTATTATACATACATACTCTTTGGGGTGGAGGAGGATAGATGAGGTTGGTAGGGGTCTCTGGTGACTATCACCTTTCTTTTTGAGCTAATAATGTATTATTCTATAAACTATAAATAGCGACTCTCTTTGCATGATTGGCTGATAAGGTCATCGACGCTCCTAAATAAATCACCGTATACCACGGTTTAAAAATAGACTGGTTTTACCCTCACTTAGTTCTGCAAATGGCGTCGTTATTTATAGTGAATCATATATGAAATTATAGAATAAAACAGTTATGGACTTTTAACTCAGTATATATGATGTCATATTGACTCACTATGAAAATATTGACCTTGGCTTTGTCTCGGTCAATATTTTCATCATGTTCATAGTGAGACAATATCACATCATATTACTTAGTGAAAAGTCCATAATTGTATAATGCACATAGTAAACCCCTCCCTCTGCATTCCAAAACAATATTATAATTATTGTTATCTGAACATACAGTAACCCAATTCCATGAATAGTTTCTTGATCACTGCAAGTACATTTGTAATGGACTGCTATTGAGTCTTTAGTTAATCCAAATATTAAGTTATCAGTCATCTTTTATGAGTGAGAAATTCATGACAGGTTGTGGAAAGTTGAATAATCATATATTTTTTACAGGGGGGGGGTTGCGTTACATAAAATAAGAAAAGACCCCCCCCCCCCCCCGGAAGTCCACACTTGTCTTGGTTGTGGAAATTATGTGCAATTAAAAAACGCTAATTTTCCTGCAAATTGCAGTATCATTGGGAAGGCCATTCACCATGCGACATAAAAAATGGTCTATAAAATCGGCAACTCGCTGGGCCCTGGTGCGCATTATACTACGAATCGTACGATGTCCATTTTCGGTTTTTTAATCTATAGAAAAGTTCTGACCACTCGTATTTATGTTGCAATGTAGCAGTAGCGTGTGGATCTCAGCTAGCTGCTTACTGTATATGGCCAGTCAGAAGCACAAATTCTTTTGTTCCGCTCACCCGAAAGGTTCTTTGCTATTATGATACAATATTGATTTTTCTCCAACGTTCTTTTTTATCCTCGTTTAAATCTCCAACTTATCTACGTAAAGGTACTAACTTCTTGTGTATGCGTTCGTCCGTAAAATTATCATGTCACTGACTCATTAATTTTACGTGGTCATTTTGAGTTTGTACAGAAATGTCAATGATTGCAGTCAACCCCCCCCCCCCTTCTTCCCTAGTATCAAAAAAGCTGCCCATACGTGGACACGAAAAATACAGGATCGGTGGCTGAAGTTTGGTCTTGGTTGTTCTGCGATATATGCAAAAAAAAAATGTACTGTAAATTATTCATTGGAAATGGGAAATATGGAATTTTCACGACTTAAGAAACTTGCTAACGTCTGATTTACATACATCGTATATGCAAAGCTTTTCGAAAATTGATCATTTTTTGGAATGGCCCTTTCGTGAAGAAAGATTACCCATTGTTTATGAGAATGGCCTATTGATGAAGGGGCCAGTCCCATTAAGCAAGTTTGCCTTCCCAATCACGGAACAAATTGCATGACATCCAATTTTCCTTCTTTCTAAAATAATCCGTCTTTATAAACTTTTAAAAATCGTCTGCTCTTCATCGGTTATGTCCAGGTTACAATACACTATACAAGTAACGTGAGAAGATAATCACTTTAATCCTTTCGAATTCTCAACACTTGGTCACTCATGTGAAACGGATTAAATCTACCTGGTGGTCAGGTGTGAACTACATGTACTTACTGTAGTGATTTACAACAAGAGGCGCTATGTACGTATTATGATCACGGCTTGTCTGAAAGAAAATATAAAGGGAACGGGAGGCTTCCAAAGACGAGTCTGGGTTGCACGACTTGCATTAATTTTAAGGATTTTTGGTTCTTTTTAGGCAGTGTAGGGAAAATGGTGAAAAAAAAATCAGAGTCGGCACGATTTTTGACGGTCAGTCGGGTTACAGGAAACAAACAACTTTTTTTGTTTGGCCTGATGCAACAATTCTACCATGCACATCTTGCAGATTCTTGGATACCTTGCTGTCAGTACTGACATTTACCAGTCTGTTCTTCAATATGTAACACGGCTATGATCATTCTTCATCAAATTCCTGACTGTTTCGTGCATTTTATCAAGGGAGAAATATAAAACATCAAGTTTTACTGCTACAAAAATTCGATCGTAGTAATGTTTTGAAACCGAAAGTAGACCAAGAACATTCCGAATCCGACAAAATACAGAGCTATTCATATAAAAAAAGGGAGAAAAATAAAATAAAGAGAGAGAGAGAGAGAGAGAGAGAGATAAAGCTGTTTTATTATCATCATTATGCAATATGTAATTTCTCGGCAGTGAGTTAAAAAATGTACATGTATGTCTGTGTTTGATTGGGGAGGGGGGACCCATACCACGTCTAAAGGCAAAGGAGAGGGATCACTTGTCTAATTTTATATTAAAACTATCCTAGAATATATCTTATTTTCTAAAATTTGAGGAAATTAACATCGACTTATCGTCAAAAAATTACAGATCCGTGGTTTGCAATAATAGAAAACGAAAATGAATTTTATCGTCACTTTATGGTGCAAATGATGCTCGTTAGACAATCAAATTGAATCAGTTGTACATTTGATGCCTTCAAATGAAAAACAATTTCGAAATAATATATTTATTAAAAGAAATAAACAATAATAATAAATATTAACGCAGCCTCGTTTTGGATTTCGGGTAAATACAATTATTTAGGTTATTCCGGTGAAATTCGGAAAGTTAGGAATTTTAGGTAACATCGGTAAATTTAGGGCGGAATTTTGCCCGAAGTTTCCGAATTACCAGTTTTTCCTAACGAAGTTTCCGAGGTGTGCCCGAAGTTTCCGAAAAACAGTGTGTAAACTACTACGATCACCACTGTATCACCATTTAGAATGAGCAAGACAATTTAAAATTTATCTAAAGATCATATTCGATATAAAGTGATAAAACTATCTGATTGAAATGTGGCTGATAATTCTATACATGTACCATGTACCATGTAGAAACGTAAACGATTAAAGGGAAATCTCATCATTTAAGTGTATACTTTTCAATTTTCTTTACTAATCGCAACATTGACTGAAAGAAAGTGAACTTGCTCCATGTTATACTTTTTTCTACTTACTTGATATTAAAAAAACCGCTGTTTATCTCTATCTTAAACATAAACCACACACTATTTAAGCATTCATTTATAAACAATTTTGAATTCAAGGTCAGCTTTTATCCTACAAATAATGTAACCTTGGAGACTGATTTGCATCTGATGAAAAAAGAATCCTTCAGGGGAAACTCCAACAAGACGTTTCCGAATTGAAACTGCAAATACAGAACAAGGTAAGTGATTTTCAATTCATTTTTTTAGATTAATTAAATGTACCTGTATTTATATTGTTATATAAGTGATATTATGATCCTATTGTTTTTGTGTGTTTCTGAACTGAAAGGATATGATGGTTTAGCCCTAAATGAGTGCTTGTTGTAATTTCTACTGTGTTGGTAAGATTAAGGAGGAGATTAATTTAAATTGTAATCAATGAATCGAAAATGCTTCAGAATCATCAAACGCCTTTTATTCCAGAAATGTCACAGTCTTTGGTCATATAACATTGTTTAGATTGAAGATCACTGATGAGAGTTAAGGACCCGAATCGTGCATGTCTGGTCCGTGCTAAAAATTTATCTCTTCTCAAATGACGCTATTTTGAATTGAAGACGAGTAATAAGGACATTATCCTGATGTCACCAGACGTACACTGGGTTTGATATTTGACCAATATACAGTCTTGTACCAGCATGTTCTTCAGACTTGTACTCTGACTGATTGTGAAGATGGGACTCCTTGATGGGCCCTGTCAAAACCTCCTTAGAGAAGACAGGGTCCCGACCACCTGTCCTCACTCCTTTTATATCCATTTCATATCCATCTGTGTTGCTGTGGACCCTGTGGTTTGCTGTCTTGTTTGTGTGGTCATCTAACATTTCAATTTTGCATTCTTCGAGACTCTATGGTAACAGGAAAATTGGGAGGGATGTGCGCATTTAATCCGGACAACGACAATAGTTACTACTTTTGTAGCAGTTTGCCGTCCTCAATCAAAACCGGTTGCTCGTTAGGTTGTGTGTGGTCTTTTGTATTTGATGCTTTTATGTCATGTGTCTCTTTCCCGTCTCTTGCTGTGCTCGTGTTTTCGCATCGGCTGTTTTAATGTTATTGCTGGTTTGATATCCCCTTCCTTCTATTACAATCGGATGAATTAACATAAAAATTTCAAAATTTTTATCTCAGTAAAAGGATCAAAAATCGGTAATTGTACCCTAAAGCGAATGTGCATGTACTGTTGTAACTGATGCATGGACTATATCTACAAGCAATTACAATATGTATGAGGGGTCCATTTTGTCATGTTCTAAAAAATTTCGCTTTGTCATCATCACATCCTAATTACCCCATCGGTTCACATCTCTTTGCAATTTTTTTCTTCCATCATGTTTTCTTCTTTTTTTCAATCTATTCTTTGCCAATATAATTTTGTTCATCTCATAACGTTCATAGTGTTGAAAGCAAATGAGCCTTAAACAATTGCATGAATGAATTAAAATGTTAAATTTTGTAATAATACCATCTGAATATGCGTATCATTTATGAAAAAAAAAATGGTGTCAAATATATTTAAGCCATGATTGTTAAAAAAATCAAAACTACGACTTTACAGAAAGCAGACGAAATAAAAGATGTTACACTGCTTAGAGTGGATCTCGGCGCACAAAATATTATCTCTTCAACAAAACTATTTAAAGCCATAGAGGTGGTAGAGACGTTCCGAAGACAGCATGAAGAAAGTCCAGTTACAATTGTATCCAGGTATATTTGACTTGGTCCACCACCACAAATGTTTTATTAAAAAACCAAATCATCGTATAAAAGGGTATCTTTAAGATAAAGGGAGTGTTCCAACTCTCTACCTTCTTCAAGATAATTCCAAACCAATTCCTTTCACGTGACACGTGTTTCGGAAAGTAAATCATCAACAGTGGTACTTCCAGCAAAAGTGATTTTTCAATACAGTCAAATTTATTTTCAGAAGTTATTTTTTTTTTCAATTCCAACTCATATATTTTGCAAAGAGTGTGCGTCTTCATATTTTTGTAGGGTCAAATTAAATACCATAATGTAGTCCATCGTTTATTTTGAATATATATTTTGGGTCATTCTTGTACGTGTAGAGTATTTTCTTGTCGTTAGAGCTATTGCTTTCAGTAAGAATGTCCATTTGGTGATAAACTTCTGGTAGATATGAATAGAACAGGAATACAACGCAACATTGATACGAACATAGTTTACAATACAATCGAGAGGTATAAGCCAACTAAATGATAGTACATGGAGACAATTTCACAAATTCCGTAGGAAAATACTGAAAAAACAAAACCACACATGGTTTAAGCAAACATTGAGTCATGTAAGTAAAAGAAAGAAAATCATCTTGAAAATTACTATGGTAACCAAACTAATGCATTACATTGCTTCCCTATTTCAGCGATGGTTGTACGCATTGTGATCTATTCTGTACTGTGATCAACACTATTGAATACATGAAAATCGAAAACACCGTGGATGTTTTCCAAACCTCAAGGCAACTACTTTTTAGAAGGCCCGAATTTTTCAAGGATTATGTAAGTAAATTACATTTTCCTTACAAATGTTAATCTATATGCTATCAATTTTATTCATTTTCACTGATCTAAACAAACAATGAAAGTTTTCAGGAAACGCCACCATGATTATATAAAAGTAAAATTGATGACATGATGTTGTTTGAAAATAACTTTGAATCTCAAACACAGTGAAAATCAAGCATTCTTAAAATATTTTAAGAATATCTAAAATTATTTTTTATTTGTAATGTTTCGAAATTATTTTTCTAACAGTAGTTATATATAACATTATAATATAGCAATTTTTTAAAACAATTTTCGTATTTTTTTCCAGGAAACATATCGGTTTTGCTACCAGGTTATCAACGATTATTTATCCACAGAGAGTGTATATGTCAATTCTTAGATTCTAACTTGGTAATTTTGGAGAATTTAGACATCATGATGTTCGGCCGTATTAAACTTAAACGAGACAAATGCATGTTTATGTTTGACTTTTTTTTACTCATGACTTTGTTGATGTAACATTAATTTTGTACAGTTAATAAGTTGTTTTGATTTATAATGATATCTACACTCTTACCATGAACGACATGAATTAATGCTCGACTGTGCATGATTATGATCTAAAACATGGGAGGGGATCTCCAACCAGACCCTGTTGCAGCACCAACAGCAAAATACCCTACACACACTATTACGTAGTACACAATATTCGTTTAAAATTAAAAATTTTATTTACGAACAGAAAAGTTTGAAGCATGAACCAGACATGTACGTTTCGGGTACTTAACCCCCGTCAGTGATCCTCATTCCAAACATTGAAATATGACCAAAGACTGTCAAAGTTATTTAAGAAATAAAAACTAGCTAGCCATGGTTTATTGTCCAGTTATTCAACGAGTCGCATGAACCAATCAAATTAATAATTTGATAATTTGAGTGGTTCATGTGCCGAGTGGAAATCACGGCTAGGTAGTTGTTATTTCTATTCTAATATAGCATGTAAATGGGCGGAGCTTAGTGCACTGGAAGTTTACATCAGACGAGTTCTATAGTACAAATAAAAATTTGAAGTCATATTAGAATAATGACTAATGACAAATATTGATAATGACCATATCCCTGTATACAGCACAAAATCGATAATTCAGAAACCGAAGGCATACAAAATCAGGATAAAACAGGAACCAAAGAAAACTAACAAAAACCTCCACCATATGAAAAGAAGCGAACTCCCGATATAGGAGTGAGACCAGGTGCCCAGGAAGGGTAAGCATCTCCTGCTTGCATGCAACACCCGCCGCTTCAATTCGGTATAACTGTCACATCCGGTTACTTCCATTTCGGAAGACATAGAGTACAATCTTTGGATGGATGGTTCAAATGGTCTATGACAGAATATCATCCACCGTTCTGGAGAGTGAGACATCATTGTGTATGACGAGTTCCCCATATCGACCGTAGAACTTCCTCAGTGACGATGTTAGTCGGTCACAAACATATCCCTGACTGAGAAGCTTATTTCAAAGACGCCTAGCTCTCATAACAAAATCCGTATATTTGGTACTTGCTCTGAAGTCAGAAGCTAAGTATCTTTTCCCATCAGAGACCAAAGATTTAATGAATTCAGCTTCGCACGAGTAAAGGAAAATGTCGGAAAGGAGAAGGGCACAAAATCATAACAAATGTGAAGAAGGATTGGTAGGAAATGGAAGTAACCGGATGTGATAGTTCTACCGAATGGAGGCGGGTTGTTGCATGCAAGCAGGAGATGCTTACTCTTCCTGGGCACCAGGTTTCACTCCCATATCGAGAAATTCGCTTCTTTTGATGGAGGTTTTTGTTTGTTTGCTTTGGTTCCTGTTTTATCCTGATGTTTCATGCCTTCGGTTTGTAAGCCGGTGCGGGCTTACAAGCCATACTTCGTGTTGTGTGATTAATTAATGTTCCGTACTTTGTGTGGAAGGAAAACATCGTTAAGATTTTCACAAAAGTTAATTTCACGAAAAATTGTTTAACAGAATCCATTGCATGCAAGAAAGTAATTCTATGACAACGAGAAAGCAAATCTCAGACAACGAGAAAGTTAATCTAACAATTGAAAAATGACATATTGTTTCATATTATATAGGGGAAATGCACAATATGATGGACATATTTCTAGATAATATCGTGTTCATCCCTCATCAAAGATAAGGTTGTCTACAACTCTTCAAAAGCATCTGAATTATGAGGATTTGTACGTAAATAAACTCAGTATGCTGGTACTTCACGTGTAGAATTGACAATCATTTCTCAAACTCATAGATAAAACCAATTTGTAATTAAATTCTTGTCAATCTCTGGACTTTCCAACTATTGAATAAAGCCTACGCTCAACGCAGCAAGATACGCCCGTTGGGATTTTTTTCACCAGCTTTTTGTCTTTGCACCAGCTGATAAAGCAGCCAACAACACCATTATCATTTGAAAACGTTACTACATATCAACTTTGATTTCGGAACTTTCGTCTACTAATACATATATCAAAAGCAATGAAAGTGCATCTAACATTTTAGGCAAGCATAACAGTGAACTGTCTTCATTCAATATATCTATTTCTAAATTGGATCTCCCAACACTATATTGCATACCGAAACTGCACAAGTCTCCTTACAAATTTCGATTTATTGCTAATTCTAGTAACTGCTCCACTACAATTTTGTCTTGAAATCTGACGTCAGCAGTTACTGCTATTAAAGAACACATAACTCGATATTGTGAAACGGCTCTAAACAGGAACGATTGTGTAAATTTATTTTGGTCTATTAAGTATTCAGGGGATGTGATTGAAAAAATGAAATCTGAAAATTTCCAAGCCAATACGATTTCTTCATACGACTTCTCTAATATGTACACCACACTTCCTCATGACAAAATTAATGATCGATTATCTAATCTCATTAAATGGTGTTTTGATCGAGAGCGAAAAAGTTACATTTGTACATCTGAATCGAAGGGCTTCTTTTCCTCGACAGACTACAAATCATACAAATCATGGACATGTAGTGACCTGTGTAATGCCTTGTCCTTCCTCTTGGACAATATTTATGTTAGATTTGGTGAGGATCTATACAAGCAGGTTGTAGGAATTCCTATGGGTACTAACTGTGCGCCTCTTGTTGCAGATTTATTTATATACACTTATGAAAAAGAATTTATCCAAAATCTTCAAAAGCAAAGAAAATTTGATGAGCTGAAATGTTTCAAAAATACTTCTCGGTATCTGGATGATATTCTAACCATTAACAATCCTGCTTTTGAATTATATAAGAATGAAATTTATCCACAAGAATTAACCCTGAACACGGCAAACCTTTCAAATACAGAACCACCCTTTTTGAACCTAAATATCAAAATTGTAAACGGAAAGATTCATACAAGTGTATATGACAAAAGGGATGATTTTGGATTCAACATAGTAAAGGGCAAGGGGCGGTAAGGTGGTTTCTAGGCCCAAAATCGTTGCTAATTCCAAAGATTTAAAAATATTGAAATTGATACTAAAATTGGTAAAAGGAAGCTTGTCTTTAATAGATTCAACATGAAAAATGATTAATTTCATTTTTTCGTTAGAATAATCCCCTCTTGAAACCACCTATGAAACCTGGCTTGACGGTGATGTTCCAAGATTACCGTCATACGGCATTTACATACATTGTATCACAGCTCATCCGGTACGCTAGAGCATGTACTGATATTTTGGATTTTCACAGTAGAAATTTACAAATTACCAAAAAACTTTTAGGTCAAGGTTTCCGCTTTCATAAACTAGTTAAGACTTTCTGGAAATTTTACAAAAATTACAGTCAACTTCTTTTAAAATTCGGATCTATACATGCAACAGAGTACATTACTATGGGTATTACACAACCTGTCTTTTATGGTGATATGGAAAACAAAATAAAAAGGATCAAAGGTAGGCAGCATAACCATCGAAAATGCGTCAGAATCATCAAACGCCTTTTATACCGTGGATATGATCGTAATGTCACCAGACGGACACTAGGCTTGGTACTTGACCAATCTACAGTCTTGTACAAGCGCATCCTTGAGACTTGCACTCTGACTGACTGTGACGACGGGGCTCCATGACGGGCCCTGTCCAAACCTCTTTAGAGAAGACAGGGCCCCGACCACCTGTCCTCTCTGAATGTCATTCGGACTCCTCGGGTGATTACATACATGAGCTCGCTACAGCCGGCAGAGCACGGACTGTATTAAGCATGCCCTCTTTTTATATCCATTTACATATTCATCTGTGTCTCTGGGGCCTCTGCGTTTCGCGGTCTTGTTTGTGTGATGTCATCTTACAGTGAGGAGGTTGTTTTACACCACAATTGTACGTTCTTCGAGACCTCTGGGTAATGGGAGAAG
Organism: Pinctada fucata; assembly: GCA_028142955.1. Lineage (NCBI taxonomy): Eukaryota > Metazoa > Mollusca > Bivalvia > Pterioida > Pteriidae > Pinctada > Pinctada fucata. Next base: position 49,952,139 of record AP027103.1, on the reverse strand, counting down.
TGAGAGGGTTGTGCGCACGTAATCCAGGATAACCACACCATTTGCTACTTACGTGACAGATCGCCGTCCAAAGTCGGCACCGGTTACCCATTGGTCTCGTCGGTTTATGTGTAGTCTTTTGTGTTTGATGTTTACATGTCGTGTGTCTCTTTTCCGTCTCGTGCTGTACTCGTCTTTTGTGTTTTTGCATCGGGTGTTTTGGTGTTTTACTGTTGATGTTGCAACGGGGTCTTGTTGGAGATCTCCATCCTTTTTTTCACAACACCAAAATATCTAAGTTCCATAACTCCATAAGGACAAATCGGTAAACCTGAAAATCGAAAGGCGGCTTCTTCTTCAAAGTCTGATCACAATGTACAAATATCATGAAAATTTGTTGACGCATATTGAAGTTATTGCGTTCCATGCACCTATATTTTGCCCTTAGCTTAACATGTATGTGCATATACCCCCCCCCCCATTACACATACCGTATAACCAGAATTTTTCGCGAGTATCATATTTCGGTATTTCATGGTGAAAAAAAGGTACCTTTATTTTCGCGAGTACAATTTTTCGCGAGTCCTAAATAAGAACCAAATATATACATATGATGTTACTGTTTTGTACATTTGATTATTTATGTATTAGTTATTTCTATCATGAAAACATACTCAGGTCACTTCTCTTTACGTCTAATCAGGAAAAATGAACTATGGCACATGTACAATATGAACAAATGAAACGGATAGATCAACCTTGCCAAACACAATTTTTCGCGAGAATAATTTTTCGCGATTCCAATGACAAATATGGATAATGACCATATCCCTGTCTACACTACAAAATCGATAATTCAGAAAATCAGAAACCGAAGGCATACAAAATCAGGATAAAACAGGAACCAAAGCAAACAAAAACAAAAACCTCCACCATATGAAAAGAAGCGAACTCCCGATATGAGACAGGTGCCCAGGAAGAGTAAGCATCTCCTGCTTGCATGCAACACCCGTCGCTTCAATTTGGTAGAACTGTCACATCCGGTTACTTCCATTTTGGAAATGGTCTATGACAGAATATCGTCCACCATTCTGGATAGTGGGACATCATAGTGTTTGACGAGTTCCCCATATCGACCGTAGAACTTCCTCAGTGACGATGTTAGTCGGTCACAAACATATCCCTGACTGAGAAGCTTATCTGAAAGACCCCTAGCTCTCAGAACAAAATCCGTATATTTGGTACTTGCTCTGGCATAGCGTATCAACTGAGATATGAACACGCCATAAGCAGGCGATGAAGGGATGTTGCTTCTCAGAAAAGGAAAGTTCGTAATGCTGAAATTGAAGTCGTCACGTTTGTCATAGAGTGAGGTGTTCATGTGACCATCAGTGTCGTAAGACAACATTATGTCCAAATAGGATGCTGAATTATTTGTCTCTGTAGTATCTTTGACTTCAAGCTCCGAAGGATAGATACTGCTCAGGTAATCCGCGAATTTTGGATCATTGATGGACAACACATCGTCTATGTATCTGTACGTGAAGTTGAAGTCAGAAGCTAAGTATCTTTTCCCTTCAGAGACCAAAGATTGAATGAATTCAGCTTCGTACGAGTAAAGGAAAATGTCGGCAAGGAGTGGGGCACAATTGGTCCCCATTGGAATTCCGACAATTTGCTGGAAGACCTTTCCTCCAAACACCACAAAAATGTTGTCAAATCACTCGCGAATATAGCGAAAATTAGTATCTCGCGAAAAATTCTGGTTATACGGTAGTTTCCGGATAAAGTGACAAGAAAATTAAGAACCCGTTATATATGTGAAAGAACATCCTTTCTACTTGAAGTATACAACATTTCAAAACATTTTGACCAGAAATAGATTTTTAAAGAATTTTTAACTATTTTAGTATATTTTTACATTGTATCTAAAATATTTAAGTCCCATAACTCCGTAACGAAAAATCGGATGAACCTGAAAATCGAAAGGCGGCTTTTTCTTCAAAGTCTGATCACAATGTAGAAATATCATGTTAATCCGTTGACGCATATTCCAGTTATTGCGTTCCATGCGCCTATATTTTGCCCTTAGCTTAACACGTATGTGCATATAACCCCCCCCCCCCCCCTCACATTACAAATATCTCGATTATGGGACCAAAAAATTAAAAACCTGTTACATATGTCAAAGAGCATCCTGTCTACCTTAAGTATACAAAATTTCAAAACATTTCGATCAGAAATAGATTTTTAAATAGTTTTTAACTATTTAAGTATATTTTCACTGTATCTTAAAATATCTAAGTCCCATAACTCTGTAATGACAAATCGAATGGACCTGGATATCGAAAGGCGGCTTCCTCTCCACAGTCCAATCATAATGTATGAATATCATAAAAATCTGTTGACACATATTCAAGTTATTGTGTTCCATGCGCCTATATTTTGCCCATAGCTTAACATGTATGTGCATATAACCCCCCCCCCTTCCCATTACACACAATATCTCGGTTATGCGAAAAAAAAAACCCGTTACATATGTCAAAGAACATCCTTCCTACTTGAAGTATACAAAATTTCAAAACATTTCAACCAGAAATAGATTTTAAAATAATTTTTTAACTATTTTAGTATATTTTCACTGTATTTTAAAAAATCTTAGTCCCATAACTCTGTTACGACAAATCGGATGAACCTGAAAATGGAAAGGCGGCTTCCTCATCACAGTCCAATCATAATGTATGAATTTCTTGAAAATCCTTTGACGCATATTCAAGTTAATGCGTTCCATAGGCGGACGGAGAGACGGACAGACGGACAGACGGACTTCGCCATACCATAATACGACCCATCAAATGACGGGCGTATGCAAATCAATATCACAATTAAACATGTTAAAGTTGATGAAATATTTCAATTGAAAATCTTAAAATAAACTTATTAACTGATATTTCTTGAATCTGTTTCTTGTTTCAAAATTATTTGTCATCTGATTTTCTGAATGATCGATTTTGTGGAAAGAAGCGAACTTCCGATATGGGAGTGAGACCAGATGCCCAGAAAAAATAAGCATCTTCTGCTTGCATGCAACACCCGCCGCTTCAATTCGATAGAACTGTCACATCCGATTACTTCAATTTCGGAAGACATAGAATACAATCTTTGGTTGGAAGGTTCAAATGGTCAATGACAGAATATCATCCACCATTCTGGAGAGTGGGACATCATAGTGTAAGATGAGTTCCCCATATCGACCGTAGAACTTCCTCAGTGACGTTGTTTGTCGATCACAAACATATCCCTGATTCGTCGCACATGAAATAATAAGGAAAGTCTTCCAACTCTTTACCATCTTGAAGAAACTTTAAAACCAATTTTAATGTACCAGGCACGTGTTTCGGTTAATTAATCCTCATAAGTGATGCTTCCAGCCAAAGTGATTTTCAAATACAGCTATAATTCATTTCAGTATTGTCCTTTGATTTGATTTTTTTTTAATTTAAGGTGGGTCCCTACTCGTGAATTTAACAGATGAATTTTGTATTTTAAGGTAATTTTCTATACATAATAATCAAAATGACATAATGAACACAGACATAGATAGGTAATTTTGTTTTCATAAAAGATACAGTACATTAAAGAAAGGTACCCTTACACTTAAAAATTGAGAAATATCAAATATCCATCATATGCTTTTGAACCCCCAAAATTCAGTGATGAAACGAATATGTTTATTTGTTTTGTTTTACTTTATGATAACAAGTCATATAGAAGAAATACAACACATAAAATGATAATGTAACATAAATCTAAGTATGATATATCTCCAAACATTAGGGTACCCCCTTATAATTTCATAACATTTTTGACCAAGAAGATGTACTAGATCCAACTTTTTGCATAACAAAACAGATGAATTTTTTTCACTTTGTAATATTTCATAAAATTATGTATGTAGATGAAGAAAAAATCACATACAGGTACACAAGTTTTTGAAATAATCAAGGTATGGCTCCAAACATAGGGGTACCCCCTTATAATGTTATCATATTTTCGACAAATAATATATAGTATATCACATTTTTGTGCAAAAAACAACAGAAGGAATTTCTTCAAATTGGATCATTTTATAAAATAATGTATATAGAAGGTGAAAAAATCGCATACAGGTATACAATTTTATAAATGATCAACATATGGCTACAAACATAAGGGTACCCCTTTATAATTTCATCACATTTTCAACGAAAAACTTATACTATATGATTGGTGTGGACATTGATAGATTGCACCATCTTTTGCTTCTTTTGGCATTTTAGATCTTCTGTCTGTGTTTTTCAATGCACTGGCTCGTCCCTCACCAGCCATTGTAAAACGTTATACGCATACCACTGCATATAAGGGAAAACCTATAACGGTTCGAGTAGGGAGCCACCTTAAATTTGTTCAATTCGGAGTGCGCGGCTCCGCATACGATAGGATAATTAAATCAGATCTATGACCAAATAGGCCTTTAAGTGATGATACTCAGATGTTAACCCCCTTTAAATTTCGATCATATCTTTTGATGAAATAATAAGTATCCGAAATATATTATGTTAAATTGATATAAGACCAAAACGAAGCTTCTTTGAGGCAACAAAAAGAAGTATTTATTACACTTTAAACATCATGTGACTAGGAACAGATTTATCTGATCCACACTGCAACATGAAATACGCGTTATGAATTTGAAGACGTTAAACATTTGCACAGGCGTTGGGGCAGTTCCGAAAAATGGAAATATTTTCTGCTGCTTGCTTTATGTTCGGTTGTTGGGTATCATAATGTATGTTTGGACTTACTCTTTTATATTGTCCCATTTATAATTATATTTGTTGAATACATGTGGAAATACAGGCCAAAATTGAACGTCGGTCCTTGGGGCAGTTTCAGAAAGCTTTGGTTAGTTTCAGAAAAGGATCACTTGCGCGCTTTAAACATCATATTTAAGGGACTATCTTAAAGTAATATAACATTGCACAGTTGAATACTATATTTACTTTTTCAAATTAAAACAAAATGTTACTTCTGAAAGGTCTGGACCGCTCAGATGACTCACTATCGTTGTATTGAAATGGAAGCTGTAACATTTTTATGATATCAAAATGTAGGGAGGTAATTTCTTTTTTTAATTTTGTTAAAATTATGTTTATTCTTAATAAAACATCAGTCTTGGTATTATCAGTGATCCCCTCTTTTTTATAAACTACCTGTACCTTTTCCCTAGGTCATAATCAAAGCATCGTGAATTCAGTGTTTAAGTTAACTGACGACTTGCAGCCTGTTTCACAGAAATGCGTAAAGTAACTTATATTGATCGCTTTGTATTTCTTATTAACTAAAACTCATGAAGTTTTGTTTCTGAATTTATATTTGGTAAGTAGGAATGATATTAGACAGCACAATTTAATCTAAATTGAAAACATTTTTGAGCTTTTATTTGATGATGAATGTTGCCAAAGTTCCTGAAATTGTTGAAAGAATTTTTGTGAGTGGCACTGTTATTTAAGGCCAACGTGTACGTACTTCAAATCATTTGCTCAATACATTTTTGTTGATGTTCAATAAATCAAACGATTGAAAATGATTGAACCTCAAACTCTTGCTTACTCCTCCCAGACACCTGGTCCCACGTCTCCGTCGATGCTCGATTCGGTGCTCTATCATGTCTATTGTGAGTGCTGTTGACACTGTCGTTAGGTTTTTTTAATACAAAAGTAATACATTTTTTGTGGTGTGACTTTTCCATGGACCTTGGCCTTAGATTTTTACCTTCTTTTTTTTAATGTGCCGATAAAGCATATTTTTTAAATGCAATTTTTTTGTGATGAGACTTTTCCATGGATACCAAAATTTATGAATTCTTGACCTTATATTTATCTATCATTTTTAAACATGTGTATTCCTTGCAGTGAGAGTATTCAACTATTAACCCCACGACCTTTGACCTTGAAATTTGACATTGGCTTTTGAAATCAGCTTCAACTTTGGCCATTCCTTTTGAATAGTAAACTTGTGATAGGCCTTTCATATTTCGTTTTGTTTTATCAATTTCTTACTACATGTACTTTTAAATAGTGAATTCCTTTTTTGTACGTCTCTTTAAACCTGATAACTCTTACTTAATGAATAAATAAAGAATTTGGTCATATGTCATGTACGTATGTATAACACTTTTATTCAAGACGATGTATGATGATGATGATGATAATGATGATGATGATGATGATGATGATGATGATGATGATGATGATGATGATGATAATGATGATGATGATGATGATGATGATGATGATGATGATGATGATGATTGTTATGATTTATGATTTTGGTAAACTGATAATGGGCAGTGATGATGCTGATGCTGGTAGTGATGATGATGATATTTAACATTAACAACATGTCAGTCAGATACATAGATGACAGATGAAAACATCGTCTTCATCTGGTATTTCCTCTGAAGTGCAGTCTTCATGCACCCATTCCTCACATGAGTCGCATTGAATCCATGTTCTTGCAAGACCTGCAGTCTCATCCTCTGCGTAGGTGCCGGTACACCCCATACACATGGCATCATCACTGTCATTATCCATTGATCTTCTATGTTGTTTTCCTTTAGTTTTCCCCTTTGTGTTCTCTTTTTCTTGTTTCTTAAAGTATCTATCCTTGGCTCTCTTTTCTTTCTCTGCAATTTGTTTAACTTGATTCAAATACCGTAATGACATCTCCCGTATACATTCCTTCGATGTTAAATTGTTAAGCAAAGAGTTCAACAGTCTCGGCTGTTTTGCTTTAACAGGAGCCGATGAAAAAATGAGGGCCTCTGAAATATGTTCAGACACTTCATCTTGCTTGCGTGCAGAGGTGTCACCAGATAGACAAGAAGTCTCCTCTTCTAATGATGATGCTGCTACTGTCAGGAGCCGAAGACCAGAGGAAGCTGTAATAGATGCATCGCCACAAGCAGTGTAAACACACGCTTTTAAAGCTAGATTCCTTTAGGCATCGAATACCGGCGACTTCCCAACGACGTCATAGTTTTCCCTCATACGTATACGCTCTCTGTACTTTTCCTTAACTGGGGTAGAAAGGGCATTTTCCAAGGCTTCTAACGCTCCTTTTGCCTTTGACTCTTCTGTCTCTTGAAGTTGAAGAGGCAGTTGGCCAACATCCGTTTTCTCTGTTTGAGAGGCTTCAGAGCATGTCTCTGTGTCGCATGACTCCTCCTGACTGGTAAATATAAATCCGGGACGAAGATAATCATCACCTATTGCCTGATTGTCAACAGGATAAATTCCGCTTGCCCTGAAACTGTTGACGATGGTTAGCGGCTTGTAGAAATGCATGAATGCATCCTCCAGTTTATGGGCAAAGTTGGTCTTGTCAATCTTCACGTCTGGTGTCTGCCTGTATTGGCTTCTAGTGACCTGATGCCATGCTTGTTTCAGGTGTCCAAACACGCCTTTGTCAAGTGGCTGCATGAGGTGAGTGGCAGTTGGGATTATCCTGTAAAGCTCGATGCTATGTTCTATGGCCAGCAAGAAGACGTCCATATCAATGTGACTACTCACGCTGTCGATGAGGAGAACAATAGGGCGTTGGTCACCAGCATGGGTAGACAGATGCAAGATGAACTTCTTAAAGATTTCAGCATTCATCCATCCTGATTTGGAATACTCCAGTGCTGTGCCAGTAAGAGTACCCATCAGGGGGTTGTTGACAACGGCCTTGATCCTGGATACATTAGCAATGGCGGAATCATTGCACCATCAGCATTGCCGCAAAACATTGCCGTGAGTCTGTCCTTGGTAAAAGATACGTGTGGGACTGATGCTGATCGCTCTGCTGGCCCGATTGCCTTCCCTGCCTTACTCCCCATTGTGAAACCTGTTTCATCGGCATTAAATATTTGACCTGGTTTGTCAATTAGTCCCTTTGTGGTAAAGAAATCACGGAAATCTTTATACCACTGGTCAATTTCAGCCCTGGGCAGTTTGGATCTAGAGTAATCCAGTGGGGTCTCCTTTCTCAGGTCCACGACATGTCTGTTTCTAGCCATGAACGCATAATACCAGTCGTAGCCTCGAGTGCTGTTTTTGAAGGGATTTTGTCGTTGGTCTTTAATCAATACTTTCTGGATAAAAAGTATGAAGTCCTTTGGTGTCAAACCCATACCTCTCCTCGCCATCTCAGACAACCAGTTTGCCATCTGTTCCTCTTCTCTCTTGTTGAATACTGGTAGTGGTCCATTTCTACATTCTAGCTCCACTTCCCCAGTCACTCTCCTATACAGATATCCATCAGGCAGATTGCATTATGTCGCTGCTCTAGAAATTGATATCTTGTTCTGCACCATCACCAATGCTTTTCTTGTTCTCTCAGTTCTATCTGGAGACTTTGGGTATCCTTTCTTGAACGCCGTCTTCGTTTTTCGTTTTTTGGCATCTTTATCTTCAAAATTAAAAAAAACTAGATGGCTACTGTTGCAAGCAACAGACGGATTCCTCCTTTATTAGACCTTCCTTGGAACTGAAGTGTTAAAATCCGAATAAAGAAGATGGAAAAATGAATAGTTGCTTTTGTACCTTATTCACTTCAGCAAATGAGTCTTAAGAGCTTTAGTCTAATTTGGGACTCTCATTTATTTATCAACAAAATAGAACAAAAAGATAATGAATACCTGTCATGTTTACGAAAGCTTTATACTCCATAATCTATCAATTCTAAATCCTTTAATATTACTATCTCAAAACAGAATTGCACAATGATTTTTCAATGAGAGCATTTCTATAAATAGAAAATGACAATAGAATCAAAATGCAGCCAAGTAATGCTACTAAGAAAAAAAAAACAGAGACCAAGAGTAAAAGAGTTATGTTTCTTATACTATGTTATGTTCAAATAAGAAAGACTACTTGAGTGAAGAATAAATAGCGTAGGACAAAAACTTCTAATTCTACAAGAGTAAGTTTGTTATGACCCTGACAATGATCATTTGACCATGAATAAAGGTCACGGAAAAAAGATGAGTATTTGAGGTAATTCTTTTCAAGATTGACCTTAATCTAATCAAAGCTCAATATTTTATCAACCAAAGTATGTTGTGACCTTGAAATCGAACAAATGACCTTGGGTCAAGGTCAAAATAAAAAGGGCTTGATGCAAGGAATATTTGTGTTAAGTTTGAACTCTTAAGGTCAAAAAGACTTTGTTCTATAGGTAAAAGTTTGTTGTGACCTTGAGAATCAAAATTTGACCTTGGGTCAAGGTCAAGGTGAAAGAGCGTGGCTAAACGATAATATGTATGAAGTTTGAACTCTGAAGTTCAAATAGCCTTTATTCTATAGGCAAAACTTTGTTGTGACCTTGCGAATCAAAATTTGACCTTGGGTCAAGGTCAAGGTGAAAGAGCTTGGCTTAACGATAGTATGCATGAAGTTTGAACGCTGAAGGTCTAATAGTCTTTGTTCTATAGGCAAAAGTATGTTGTGACCTTGAGGATCAAAATTTGACCTTGGGTCAAGGTCAAGGTGAAAGAGCGTGGCTAAACGATAATATGTATGAAGTTTGAACTCTGAAGTTCAAATAGCCTTTATTCTATAGGCAAAACTTTGTTGTGACCTTGCGAATCAAAATTTGACCTTGGGTCAAGGTCAAGGTGAAAGAGCTTGGCTTAACGATAGTATGTATGAAGTTTGAACTCTGAAGGTCAAGTAGTCTTTGTTCTATAGGCCAAAATTTGTTCTGACCTTGAGAATAAAAATTTGACCTTGAAAGTAGGTCAGCATTAAATGTCTACCTCTAAGTAACCTACCATCCAAGTTTCAACTCAAAATCTCAAAAAATGTAGAAATTGGCACTGTGCCAATTTAAAGTTCCATTTTCAACTCTGAATAGCGCGAAAACCGTAAATATTTTATGGAGCATGTAAGCGTATAAAAGTTTGTAAATTTCCCAAAGAACATTTTAAAACAAATTTCGTTCAAATCTGACGGTTAGTTAAGGAGTTATAAGAGTTTAAAGATTTGACCTTTGATGACCTCCAGCGGGGGCATATGTGAACCGTTTGACAAGAAAAAAAATTTCATTCAAGATCTTCATATGCTCTTTCACATGGTACTTTCCGTTTTTTCATATGATGCGGTACTTTTTTGTAAAGTGTCCGGAACGGTTTGGGGGTAAGAATAATAATAATAATAAGAATAATAACTAGATGGCTACTGTTGCAAGCAACAGACGGATTCCTCCTTTATTAGACCTTCCTTGGAACTGAAGTGTTAAAATCCGAATAAAGAAGATGGAAAAATGAATAGTTGCTTTTGTACCTTATTCACTTCAGCAAATGAGTCTTAAGAGCTTTAGTCTAATTTGGGACTCTCATTTATTTATCAACAAAATAGAACACAAAGATAATAAATACCTTTCATGTTTACGAAAGCTTTATACTCCATGATCTATCAATTCTAAATCCTTTAAAATTACTATCTCAAAACAGAATTGCACAATGATTTTTCAATGAGAGCATTTCTATAAATAGAAAATGACAACAGAATCAAAATACAGCCAAGTAATGCTCCTAAGAAAAAAAACAGAGACCAAGAGTAAAAGAGTTATGTTTCTTATGCTATGTTATGTTCAAATAAGAAAGACTACTTGAGTGAAGAATAAATAGCGTAGGACAAAAACAGCTAATTCTACAAGAGTAAGTTTGTTATGACCCTGAGAATGATCATTTGACCGTGAATAAAGGTCACGGAAAAAGATAAGTATTTGAGGTAATTCTTTTCAAGATTGATCTTAATCTGATCAAAGCTCAATATTTTATCAACCAAAGTATGTTGTGACCTTGAAATCGAACAAATGACCTTGGGTCGAGGTCAAGGTAAAAGGGCTTGATGCAAGGAATATTTGTGTTAAGTTTGAACTCTTAAGGTCAAATAGTCTTTGTTCTATAGGCAAAAGTTTGTTGTGACCTTGCGAATCAAATTTGACCTTGGGTCAAGGTCAAGGTGAAAGAGCTTGGTTTAACGATAGTATGTTTGAAGTTTGAACGCTGAAGGTCAAATAGTTTTTGTTCTATAGGCAAAAGTATGTTGTGACCTTGAGAATCAAAATTTGACCTTGGGTCAAGGTCAAGGTGAAAGAGTTTGGCTAAATGATAGTATATATGAAGTTTGAACTCTGAAGGTCAAGTAGTCTTTGTGCTATAGGCCAAAATTTGTTGTGACCTTGAGAATAAAAATTTGACCTTGAAAGTAGGTCAGCATTAAATGTCTACATATAAGTAACCTACCATCCAAGTTTCAACTCAAAATCTCAAAAAATGTAGAAATTGGAACTGTGCCAATTTAAAGTTCCATTTTCAACTCGGAATAACGCGAAAACCGTAAATATTTTATCGAGCATGTAAGCGCATAAAAGTTTACAAATTTCCCAAAGAACAATATAAAACAAATTTCATTCAAATCGTACAGTTAGTTTAGGAGTTATAAGAGTTTAAAGATTTGACCTTTGGTGACCTCTAGCGGGGGCATGTGTGAACTTTACGACAACAAAAAAAATTTCAATTGAGATCTTTGTATGCTCTCTCACATGGTACTATTCATTTTATCACACGATGCGGAACTTGTTTGTAAAGTGTCCGGAAAGATGAGGAGGTAAGAATAATAATAAGAATAATAACTAGATGGCTACTGTTGCAAGCAACAGACGGATTCCTCCTTTATTAGACCTTCCTCGGAACTGAAGTGTTAAAATCCGAATAAAGAAGATGAAAAAAAGAATAGTTGCTTTAGTACCTTATTCACTTCAGCAAATGAGTCAAAAGAGCTTATGTCTAACTTGGGACTCTTATCTATTTATCGACAAAAAAGAAGAAAAAGACGATAAATACCTTTCAAGTTTAGGAAGGCTTTAAACTCCTTGATCTATTCTATCCATTTTGAATCCTTTTAAATTACTATCCCAAAAAGAATTGCACAATGAATTAGCAATGAGAAAATTTCTATAAATAGAGAATGACAACAGCATGAAAGTACAGACAAGTAATGCTACTAAGATAAAAAAAAAAAAGAAACAGAGAACAAGAATAAAAGAGTTATCTATCTTACTATGTAAAGTTCAAATAAGAAGTACTACTTGTGTGAAGAATAAATATATAAGAACAAAATCCCATTAATCCTACAATAGTAAATGTTTGTTATGACCTTGAAAAAGTTTATTTGACCTTGAACCAAGGTCATGGATGAAAGATAAGCACTTTAGTTTATTCTCATCAAGATTTCTTTTCATCTATTCAAAGCTCAATATTTTATCAACAAAAGTCTGTTGTGACCTTGAAATCGAACAAATGACCTTGGGTCAAGGTCAAGGTGAAAGGACTTGATGCAAGGAATATTTGCGTCAAGTTTGAACTCTCAAGGTCAAATGGTCTTTGTTCTATAGTAAAAATTTTGTTGTGACCTTGAGAATGAGAATTTGACCTTGGGTCAAGGTCAAGGTGAAAGGGCTTGGATCAATGATTGTATTTATGAAGTTTGAACTGTCAAGGTCAAATAGTCTTTGTTCTATAGGCAAAAGTTTGTTGTGACCTTGAGAATCATAATTTGACCTTGAAACTAGGTCATCATCAATGACTACCTATAAGTAACCTACCATCCAAGTTTCAACTCAAAATCTCAAAAACTGTAGAAATTGGCACTGTGCCAATTTAAAGTTCCATTTTCAACTCAAAATAGCGCGAAAACCGTAAATATTTTATCGAGCATGTAAGCGTATAAAAGTTTGCAAATTTCCCAAAAAACAATATAAAACAAATTTCATTCAAATCGCACGGTTAGTTTAGGAGTTATAAGTTTTTAAAGATTTTACCTTTGATGACCTCTAGCGGGGGCATATGTGAACTTTTCGACAAGAAAAAAAATTTAAATGAAGATCTTTATTTGCTCTTTCACATGATACTTTCATTTTTATCATATGATGCGGTACTTTGTTGTAACGTCTCTGGATTGGCTTGGGGGTAAGAATAATAATAATAATAATAATAATAATAATAATAAGAATAATAAGAATAAAGAAAAGACAATACAATAACAGAAAGGATTCCGACGGAAGTCGGAATCCTTAATAAGAACTAGATGGCTACTGTTGCAAGCAACAGACGGATTCCTGCTTTATTAGACCTTCCTCGGAACTGAAGTGTTAAAATCCGAATAAAGAAGATGGAAAAAAGAATAGTACCTTTAGTACCTTATTCACTTCAGCAAATGATTCAAAAGAGCTTATGTCTAACTTGGGACTCTTATTTATTTATCAACAAAATAGAAGAAAAAAAAAAGATAAATACCTTTTTACGAAAGCTTTTTAAAAACTCCATGCTCTATCAATATCAACTCCTTTACAATTACTTTCTCAAAACAGAATTGCACAATGATTTTGCAATGAGATAATTTCTATGAATAGAAAATGACAACAACAAGAAAGTACAGATGTGTAATGCTACTAACAAAAAAATAGAAAGAGAACAAGAATAAAAGAGTTATCTTTCTTATACTATGTGAAGTTCAAATAAGAAGGACTATTTGTGTGAGAAATAAATAGTATAGGACAAAAAGTGTGAATTCTACAAGAGTAAATGATTGTTATGACCTTGAGAATGATTATTTGGCCTCGAACCAATGTCATGGATGAAAGATAAGTATTGTGATTATTCTTATCACGATTGATCTTAATCTGAGCAAAGTTAAATGTCGAATCAACCAAACTCTGTTGTGACCTTGAAATCGAACAAATGACCTTGGGTCAAGATCATGGTGAAAGGGTTTGAGGCAAGGAATATTTGTGTAAAGGTTGAAGTGCCAAGGTCAAACAGTCTTTGTTTTATAGACTAAAGTTTGTTGTGACCTTGGGAATGATAATTTGACCTTGGGTCAAGGTTAAGGTGAAAGAGCTGGGCCCAAGCATTATATGTATAAAATGTGAACTCTGAAGGTCAAATAGTCTTTGTTCTATAGGCAAAAGTTTCTAGTGACCTTGAGAATGAAAATTTGACCTTGGGTCAATGTCAAGGTGAAAGAGCTTGACTGAACAATTATGTGTGTGAAGTTTGAGCTCTGAAGGTCAAATAGTCTTTAATCTATAGGCAAAACTTTGTAATGACCTTGAGAATCTGAATTTGACCTTAGATCAAGGTCAAGGTGAAAGAGCTTGGTTTAATGATAATATGTATGAAGTTTGAACTCTGAAGGTCAAAAGGTTTTTGTTCTATAGGCAAAAGTTTGTTGTGACCTTGAGAATAAAAATTTGACCTTGAAAGTAGGTCAACATTAAATGACTACCTATAAGTAACGTACCATCCAAGTTTCAACTCAAAATCTCAAAAACTGTAGAAATTGGCACTGTGCCAATTTAAAGTTCCATTTTTAACTCGATATAGCGCAAAAACCGTAAATATTTTGTGGAGCATGTAAGTGTAAAAAAGTTTGCAAATTTCCCAAAGAACATTTTAAAACAAATTTCGTTCAAATCGTACGGTTAGTTTAGGATTTACAAGAGTTTAAAGATTTGACCTTTGGTGACCTCTAGCGGGGGCATATGTGAACTTTTCGACAACCAAAAAAAAAATCAATTGAGATCTTTGTATGTTCTTTCACATGGTACTATTCATTTTATCACATGATGCGGAACTTGTTTGTAAAGTGACCGGAACGATGAGGAGGTAAGAATAATAATAAGAATAATAATAAGAAGAAAGAAAAGACAATACAATAACAGAAAGGATTCCGACGGAATAGTCGGAATCCTTAACTAGATGGCTACTGTTGCAAGCAACAGACGGATTCCTCCTTTATTAGACCTTCCTCGGAACTGAAGTGTTAAAATCCGAATAAAGAAGATGAAAAAAAGAATAGTTACTTTAGTACCTTATTCACTTCAGCAAATGGGTCAAAAGAGCTTATGTCTAACTTGGGACTCTTATCTATTTATCGACAAAAAAGAAGAAAAAGACGATAAATACCTTTCAAGTTTAGGAAGGCTTTAAACTCCTTGATCTATTCTATCCATTTTGAATCCTTTTAAATTACTATCCCAAAAAGAATTGCACAATAAATTAGCAATGAGAAAATTTCTATAAATAGAGAATGACAACAACATGATAGTACAGACAAGTATTGCTACTAAGATAAAAGATAGAAACAGAGAACAAGAATAAAAGAGTTATCTATCTTACTATGTAAAGTTCAAATAAGAAGTACTACTTGTGTGAAGAATAAATATTTAAGAACAAAATCCTATCAATCCTACAAGAGTAAATGTTTGTTATGACCTTGAAAAAGTTTATTTGACCTTGAACCAAGGTCATGGATGAAAGATAAGCATTTTAGTTTATTCTCATCAAGATTTCTTTTCATCTATTCAAAGCTTAATATTTTATCAACAAAAGTCTGTTGTGACCTTGAAATCGAACAAATGACCTTGGGTTAAGGTCAAGGTGAAAGGACTTGATGCAAGGAATATTTGCATCAAGTTTGAACTCTCAAGGTCAAATGGTCTTTGTTCTATAGGAAAAATTTTGTTGTGACCTTGAGAATGAGAATTTGACCTTGGGTCAAGGTCAAGGTGAAAGAGCTTGGATCAATGATTGTATGTATGAAGTTTGAATTGTCAAGGTCAAATAGTCTTTGTTCTATAGGCAAAAGTTTGTTGTGACCTTGAGAATCATAATTTGACCTTGAAACTAAGTCATCATCAATGACTACCTATAAGTAACCTACCATCCAAGTTTCAACTCAAAATCTAAAAAACTGTAGAAATTGGCACTGTGCCAATTTAAAGTTCCATTTTCAACTCAAAATAGCTCGAAAACCGTAAATATTTTATCGAGCATGTAAGCATATAAAAGTTTGCAAATTTCCCAAAGAACAATATAAAACAAATTTCATTCAAATCGCGCGGTTAGTTTAGGAGTTATAAGGTTTTAAAGATTTTACCTTTGATGACCTCTAGCGGGGGCATATGTGAACTTTTCGACAAGAAAAAAAATTTAAATGAAGATCTTTATTTGCTCTTTCACATGATACTTTCCATTTTATCATATGATGCGGTACTTTGATGTAACGTCACTGGATTGGCTTGGGGGTAAGAATAATAATAATAATAATAATAATAATAATAAGAACTAGATGGCTACTGTTGCAAGCAACAGACGGATTCCTCCTTTATTAGACCTTCCTCGGAACTGAATTGTTAAAATCCGAATAAAGAATGTGGAAAGATGAATAGTTGCTTCAGTACCTTATTCACTTCAGCAAATGAGTCAAAAGAGCTTATATCTAATTTGGGACTCTTATTCACTTTTTAACAAAATAGTAAAAAAACCATTAATAAATACCTTTCATGTTTACGAAAGTTTTAAACTCCATGCTCTATCAATATCAAAATCCTTTACAATTACTTTCTCAAAACAGAATTGCACAATGATTTTGCAATGAGATAATTTCTATTAATAGTAAATGACAACAACATAAAAATACAGATATGTAATGCTACTTAAGAAGAAAAAAAGAAACAGGGAACAAGAATAAAAGAGTTATCTTTTTTATACTATGTTAAGTTCAAACAAAAAGGACTACTTGTATGAAGAATAAATAGTATAGGACAAAACGTGTGAATTCTATAAGAGTAAATTATTGTTATAACCTTGAAAATGATTATTTGACCTTGAACCAATGTCATAAAAGAAAGATAAGTATTGTGATCATTCTCATCACGATTGATCTTAATCTGAGGAAAGCTCAATATCTAATCAACTACAGTCGGTTGTGACCTTGAAATCGAACAAATGACCTTAATTCAAGGTCATGGTGAAAGGGTCTGTTGCAAGGAATATTTGTGTAATGTTTGAACTCACAAGGTCAAAAAATCTTTGTTTTATAGACTAAAGTTTGTTGTGACCTTGAGAATGAGAATTTGACCTTGGGTCAAGGTCAAGTGGAAAGAGCTTGACTGAACAATGATATGTATCAAGTTTGAACTTTGAAGGTCAAATAGTCTTTGTTCTATAGGCAAAAGTTTGTTGTGACCTTGAGAATGAAAATTTGACCTTGAAAGTAGGTCAACATTAAATGACCACCTATAAGTAACCCACTATCAAAGTTTCAACTCAAAATCTCAAAAACTGTAGAAATTGGCACTGTGCCAATTTAAAGTTCCATTTTCAACTCGGAATAGCGCGAAAACCGTAAATATTTTATCAAGCATGTAAGCGTATAAAAGTTCGCAAATTTCCCAAAGAACATTTTAAAACAAATTTCGTTCAAATCGTACGATTAGTTTAGGAGTTATAGGTGTTTAAAGATTTGACCTTTGATTACCTCCAGCGGGGGCATTGGTGAGCTTATCGACAAACAAAAAATAGTTAAAGAAGATCTTGTTATGCTCTTTCTGATGGTACCATCCTTTTTGCTCTGTGTTTAAAGACCTTTGAATAAAGTGTCTGGAAAAAATGGGGGGTAAGAATAAAAATAATAATAATAATAAGAATAATAATAAGAATAAAGAAAAGACATTGCAATAACAGAAAGGATTCCGACGGAATAGTCGGAATCCTTAATAATAAGAATAAAGAAAAGACAATACAATAACAGAAAGGATTCCGACGGAAATCGGAATCCTTAATAAGAATAAAGAAAAGACAATACAATAACAGAAAGGATTCCGACGGAAGTCGGAATCCTTAAATATCTATCATTAAGTACCTTCTTTAAATCTGTTATACCCTAAAGGTCTTGTCACACAGCACTTGCGCATGAAATACGTCCACAATTTCAGATATACGCGGAGATGTGCAAGACACATGTACGTGATTCATTAATAAAAAAATTCGCGACATAATTTTTTTTCAAACAGGCAACAGATTCTTAGAGAGAAAATAAAAACACATCTTAATTAAACGTCCTTTCTCTTGAAAACGGAGTTTTTATCTTTATCCCCTACACATCTGGTGCCCATTGTTTTTCAAGCGTATTTTTATTCATGATTCATACTTTGAAATTATCTAGAAAACATTTTTTTCCGAGCAAAAACTTTGTGCTTTTTGTTTTGGTGTGTTTTATGCGTAATTTCTACGTCGTTCTTGCGAGAGCCATCTGTTAATTTGACCCATAACCACAAACTATCAACGTGTATAAATTCAGATTTTAAAATTTTAAGCGTAAATTATTAGCAATTTATACGTAAATGGCTTTTGACACATAGCACTTGCGCATGAATTACGCATAAACTACGTCAAGCATTTGGGGCAAACGGGGTGATACGTGGAGATAAGCAATGCATGCGCAAATATACGTAACCCATACGTTTTAAATAAATTTCAAGGAAGTTTCATTCGTCGATATGCGCAGCGAGATGAGTCCGGGATGACAATACGCAGACATTTGAGCAGCTCAAACTTTTTCGACCCTTCGGATTAACACGATCTATGCGTAAATAAGGTAGTTTTTACGCAGTTTTTATGCATTCATCCGTAATTCACACGCGTACGTGCGCAATTAATACGAGATTCTTACGCAAAGTTGGCGATTTTCACGTCCGTTCCACGTATGTCTACGTATGTTTAACGAACCTTTCACGCATAAAACACGCATATTGCGAATGCATTACTCATATATTGCAGACCTACACACAAAATTGGCTTTTTCGTAGATATACGTGTTTCTGAGTCGTTCTTGCGAGATTCATCTGTCAAAATTTCACGCATCACAACAAACTTTTTTCTACGTATTCCCGCGTATAAATCAAATCTTTAGATTCATTCGTAATTTAAATGGCTGTGTGTCAAGGCCTTTAAATGTGTTTAAATAATCCACTTGAGCTTTCAACTCAGGTGATGCCGAATGGCACACATCACTTACCTGTGTATCAAACATTTTTAAGATGTCAATTCGATTTAACGACCAACATATAAGGTTGAAAATAGCATGTCACATGTTTTGATAATTTCTATTTTACTAAAACACCTCTTTGATGAAATTACTTTCCCTTGCCATGATAATACGGCTTTAATAAGAGGTTTTAGGCATCTGGTTGCCATGGAAACTGGTATCAATTCACATTTCTCATCACAAGTAACATTTATTCTTTACTTGAATTTTGGCATTCCATAAGAAATTTATTGACACTTTTTACAGCAAATCAGCAAAATTTAGTTAAAAATTTGCCTAGAAAATATACCGGTAATTAGGTTTATTTTTTCGTCAATTTTGATGTTTTTCACATTTGAATGTTGCCTTTTTTACTTTTTTTTTTTGGTTACATGTAAACTTTTTTTTCTATTTGGCCTATCGATGCCATCAACTTAGAAGAAAACGGACAGATCACGATCAAGAAAATGTAACAAGAATTACAGTTAACTTCTTTTAAAATTCTGATCTATACATGCAACGGAGTACATTACTATGGGTATTACACAACCTGTCTTTTATGGTGATATGATAAACAAAATAAAAAGGATCAAAGGTAGGCAGCATAACCATCGAAAATGCTTCAGAATCATCAAACGCCTTTTATATCGTGGATATGATCCTAATGTCACCAGACGAACACTAGGCTTGGTACTTGACCAATCTACAGTCTTGTACAAGCGCATCCTTGAGACTTGCACTCTGACTGACTGTGACGACGGGACTCCATGACGGGCCCTGTCCAAACCTCTTTAGAGAAGACAGGGCTCCGACCACCTGTCCTCTCTGAATGTCAGTCGGACTCCTCGGGTGATTACATACATGAGCTCGCTACAGCCGGCAGAGCACGGACTGTATTACGCATGCCCTCTTTTTATATCCATTTACATATTCATCTGTGTCTCTGGGGCCTCTGCGTTTCGCGGTCTTGTTTATGTGATGTCATCTTACAGTGAGGAGGTTGTTCTACACCACAATTGTACATTCTTCGTGACCTCTGGGTTATTGGAGAAGTGAGAGGGTTGTGCGCACGTAATCCAGGATAACCACACCATTTGCTACTTGCGTGACAGATGGCCGTCCAAAGTCGGCACCGGTTTATGTGTAGTCTTTTGTGTTTGATGTTTACATGTCGTATGTCTCTTTTCCGTCTCATGCTGTACTCGTCTTTTGTGTTTTTTGCATCGGGTGTTTTGGTGTTTTACTGTTGATGCTGCAAAGGGGTCTTGTTGGAGATCTCCTCCCTTCTTTCTATGGATAAAGGGTCCAGTCTATGGGTTAGAAAAAAATACGTAAAATTCCAAAGAGGGGGTCTGACCCCTCTATAAACAATTATGTAAGTTCTGCAGGTTTTTGTCTTTAAAGTTACATGTTTTTTTTCGTTCTTATATTGTAAAAATACGAACAATATTCCTTGAACAATATGAACGATCTCCCCCCTCCCAAAAAAAGCCATGAACAATCCAAGAAAAAGCCCCCCCCCCCCCTTTCCCTAATAGAACTTGTAATTCGTTGTGTTCCTATAGTGATTGAATATGTAAATGTATTATGTGTTACATATCATAAATATGTTCTTTTTACTGTCTTAGGACTCAGCTACTGTATGCATAGAAATTATAGTGTTGAAATCTTTGCGGAATGACATGTTACTTGTTATGCAAAGAATAGTAACTCTTACAAAGTGTGAAATTTTCTAGTAGTAGTTGCGTTTCTTGTGTAAGTTTCTTGTAAATTGCTTTTTTACACAGTCCCTTATGTTGTTCATATGACGTCAGCTTCACTTTCTGGAACTGGCCCAAGTACAAGCTCTGGTAAAATGAAGATTTCTTGCGAATTCAGTGCTCAGATTCTCAAAACAAGTTTACAGATGGATAAAAGGGTAATCAGACATAATTATGCAATAAACCTTCTTTAAAAATCCTCATCAGAATAAATTATATAAGCCGGTTTCGTTGAAATTGAGTTGTCTGCATTGCTGATCTTCGTCCTTCTCACGCTTGACACTTCGAATTAACAAACCGTCAGCACGTGCGTCCGCAGGAGATTTTTTATGCAACTTTGTGCAAGGTGCGAGGAAATAAATAAGAATATAATAACAAAAGACATATTGCTTTGCGTTAATTTATTTTAACAGAAATCGTTGGACAAAGTAACCACTTTTCGAACTGCCCCATTTCCGGAACTGCCCCAACGCCCGTACCACTTGGTGAGTGTCACTGCTGGTGGACCAAGATTCCCCGAAGCACATGTAGCCAAGTTCGATCAATTTCGGTTGGTCGTTTCTTCAAACGCATTTGAAAATTTCTGTTTACAAAATTTCCTCAAAATTCTAAAACCTGGGTCCTGTAGCATCATATCCCAGCCATTTTGCTACGTCTTTCGGTGTATTTAGGACATAATTTTCACAGATTTTGGTCATATTACATTGTTTAAATCGAGGATCACTGACGAGGATTTATTACTCGAAACGTGCATGTCTGCTCCATGCTGTAAATTTATCTGTTCTAAAATGATGCCAATGAATTTGAAGATGTTAAACATTTGTACCACTTGGTAAGTGTCACTGCTGGTGGACCAAGATTCCCCGAGGGCACATGTAGCCAAGTTCGATCAATTTCGGTTGGTCGTTTCTTCAAACTCATTTGAAAATTCCTGCTTACAAAATGTTCTCAATTTTATAAAATCTGGGTCCTGAAGCATCATATCCCAGCCATTTTGCTTCGTCTTTCGGTGTGTCTAGGACATAACTTTCACAGATTTTGGTCATATTACATTGTTTAGATTGAGGATCACTTACGAGGGTTTATTACACGAAACGTGCATGTCTGGTCCATGCTGTAAAGTTATCTGCTCTAAAATGATGCTAATGAATTTGAAGACGTTAAACATGTTTATTATAATTATACGCAAGTTCCCTACTTTAAACCTTGTAAATGTAGGTAGCACCTCTTAAATTAAAGAATGAAATCTATCTAGACGTTACTTTTAATTTACCTGTAACGAAGTGATTCTAATGAATTTGAAGACGTTAAACATCTATACCACGTGGTGAGTGTCAATGCTGGTGGACCAAGATTCCCCGAGGGCACATGTAGCCAAGTTCGATCAATTTCGATTGGTCTTTTCTTCAACCGCATTTGAAAATTTCTGTTTATAAAATGTTCTCAAATTTCTAAAACCTGGGTCCTGTAGCATCATATCCCAGTCATTTTCACAGATTATGGTCATTTTACATTGTTTAGATTGATGATCACTGACGAGGGTTTATTATCCGAAACGCGCATGTCTGGTCCATGCTGTAAATTTATCTGCTCTAAAATGATGCTAATGAATTTGAAGACGTTAAACACGTTTATTATAATTATACGGAAGATCCCTACTTTAAACCTTGTAATTGTAGGTAGCACCTCTTAAAAAGAAGGGAGGAGATCTCCAACAAGACCTCTTTAAATTAAATTAAAGAATGAAATCAATATAGACGTTACCTGTAATTTGAAACGGCATTCTAGTGATGTCAAACCTTGTCAAACATTTTTCTTAACATTAACATTGTTTTGTCATCAATTTTACGCATTTGGTTTAGAATGTTTTATTTTCCCATTAATGTTTGTTTTCGAAACAGTAACGGTGCAATTTGTACAGTCTCCGTTAAAGTGTTAAATTACTTATCCGTCCTCAGCCTGTACAGAAATATTCTACTGGTAAACTAAGCAAAAATATCGATTTTGATTACCTTTCACAATATTCCAATATATCACAATAAAAATTACAACCAGAATATTCGTGGTTATTTTCCTTGGATCACAAAGGGTCAATCTTGAATTTGCATTGTCCGGTGCACCAGGCTACGTTTTTATGTAGAAATATACATTATAGAAATGTATAATCTGTGTCCTTTTTACTCCGATTGAAACCCCTTTACATCAGGACTAAAACTTTTCCTGCATGAGAAATGTTGTTTTTGAAGCAAGAAATATTTTGTTGTCCGTTAGAAGGCGAACAGATACGTTACCACACTTTAAACTGCTAGAAATGTAAGAAAATAATGACATATCCGAAATCTTTGAGTAGAAATGAAAGCGTTTATATGGGTAATATCAACAGAGTCTTTCAAACATTCTAGCAAACGATATGTTTTCTGTTACATCGGAAGTATTTAAAATCGGCATTTAGACGTTTAGACAGCAACAGATACGTTACCAACTATCTAGCTCTACAGTGAGAACTCAACCGATTTGGCCCTATTTACGGATTAGATGGAGTGAATGTTGGTTCAAAACGTCGCCTCGTTTAATAAAAATGCAGAAACATACAAAATGAACCAGAAAATGTAGCTAAAAAAAGATACGTTACCGACAGATAGGTTACCTAGATTTCATTTTTGGCCCATATAGACGTTATATATTACTGCTTTGACGCTTTGACGCTTTTGTCAGAAGAAACATATAACAGTTGAAAATAAAGCAAAACCATAGCTTATAGGGCATATTTTGTGCTTTAATGGTAAATATTGAGACACAGCATCAATAAATGTCTTAATACAGAGGCATAAGTTATGGCATACGTTGTTGTAACATTACTCATTTGTCACGGTATTGAGAATCATAGGGGAAATCCTTCGCACTGTACTCAAATTTAGCTTTAGAACTGAAAGTAACGTATCTGTTTCAAATGGTAACGTATCTGTTTCGATAGTATTTGTAGTATTTTAAATAAACTAATGTGAATATCATAAAATAATGGGTTACTCATATACACTGCTTACTTATTACATCAATTAGAGATATTTTTACCATATATTTTGATAATTGATACTTTTATTACACATGCTCATATATGCAGGAACACATATGATATCTTGTGGCATGATAAGCAATAAATAACTAGTTGATCAGGGATACGTGCTTTGTATAATTGTAGATGGAATGTACAGAGGGCGATTAATTTTAAGACAGAAATATTTATGCCTTCTTCAGACGTCAAATTTTCAAATAATGTTCGAAATCAAAAAGGTTTGTTATACTTCGAAAGATTTCTTACGCATAGCAAAACGCCAGAGGACAAAAGTTTGTACTGTAAGTACTTTTGTTCCTTCAGCGGTGGAATGAACAAACGGCTACCCCTTATAACGTAGCTTCAGGCCCCTTTATTGAAGAAAGCATATCACAAGAAGTAGACCAAGTAGAGATTCCCCCAGTTCCATTTCAAATACCTAAGAAATGTATCCTTCAATGAAAAATATAAATATTCATTAAATGCGAAACTTTATTTTTCACCATTTCCAAATCGTAACTTAACACTTTAGTGGAGACTGCACCACTTATTTAAACAGCGATGTCCAAAACAGCCATTAAGTAGTGTTGTAGGTACATGTGCCATTGAACAGACATAAACAGAAAGAAATTAATCGTACAGTCAAAAATTTATACACTGAAATAAGTTGGAAAACGAACAAGACAAGCATAAGACATATTGAAACAATTATACAGGTGAACATTTGAGGTCGGTCTTTGGTTTGTAATATGATACAGGTTCGGTCAGTTTCGTAATCTTAAATGAATGAGAAGCATCCAAGTTCGCTAATCTGGATTCTTTATATCAATATTTTTTCTCCATCAATATGCAATTTTATGACTTTGAAGACTCTCAAATCAATATCTACCATCAAGGATTTTCGGCATTTCTTAAAGTTTTACCTCATTTGAAAACGACTACACTCTGATTCACGCTTTCATTTCACTTTTTTCATCAAGTAATTGTGCACATGTTATCACACATTGTAAGGTACAAACTTTTCAAATCCTCTAGTGCATTCCATCATCAATAATTGTAAAGAAAGTATCATAGTTTATAACTTGCACTTCTTCAGAGCTTTATGTCAGCACATAAAAAAAGGAAAAAATTTCATAAATGTAACCTAAGTATTATGTCATGGTCACAAAGGCACACCTGCTGTATCAAATGAAAGGGGATACGAAGTAAACGACATATACACCTTTGTTACCGCGTCATTACATTATCACGTCATATAACCGACTTTTACTAATTATTTTTTCGTAAAAATTAAAAAAAAAAACATTTGATATAATTGGAAAGAAAAGAAAGAAAACGGAATCCACTCCATTTAATACTTAGAACTAAACAAGGAAGCTGCATATAGCACGCAATTTCTTTTTTGTGGCTGTATATCAACTTAAATTTTACTAAGATTACTTGCTTTAAGTTCAGAAACAATTTCATAGTATTTTGCATGTAGTTTAACCTAATGCCTGTTCAACATTAAAAAAAGCATTTATATAGTAAGTGTGGAATATTTTTCCCTGACAGTGTAGCCATAGCATTTTCTATATAGACAGAACATCAGACAGTGTATGCATTTAATATTTCGTTTTCAATTTCGTGTGTGAACATCGACGGCGGGTGCGGCTAGCCAACAGGGGACGATTACTCCTCCCGGGCATCTGGTCCCTCCTCTAGCTTGTTAGGGGTCCGTATTTTCTTAACCTGGTGCTCTATTGTGAGTGTTGTTGAGATTATCGTCAAGATCTTCTCTAACTCATTCTGATCTTCTTTATTTGGAAAAAATAAGGCAATTTTGATTTTGAATACTTATTAAGTATATAGATGAAAAACAATTATACCACATCCTTGAACATAAAGATCAATATTATATGTATGCACAATATTAAAAATTTCAAAATGTATAATCAAATGTTGTTATATATGGCGTCATTCTAAAGAAATAATGCTGTGTCGAAAGAATTCAAAATGACTCTGAATTGACGCTCCTCTGAACTTAATTTTCCCATGTGAAATCTCAATTATTTAAGGTGCGTCATTGGTCACGATTTTGGACTATTCTTGCGCATCTCCTGTTTTAGCACTCATTGAGCGTGAATTTTATGGATATTTCAATTTATTATGGCCAATGTATCATTTCTTACTCTTTTTAAGACTTTAATTCATTAAACACATGAAAGCTGCCAAGTTTGAAAATTTTGATCTAAAATGAATGAAGTATGCGTAAGAAAATGCTTCGCGGAAATTTCTGTAAAAATTGACGTGGAGGTACTTTTTTTTGACTGTTCGGATTTCTTTCACGTTAGTAATAACCCATGAATTTTGTTCTACGTATGGAATATTATTGATTTAAGCTTTTTTATAAGGTATGGCTGATGAATACCGAAAAATGATAAATTGTTTAAATTCCACCAAACATAAGGCAATTTTTCAGCTCTGACATTTTTTCAGGAAAACCACAAAATGAAACTATTTGTGAGCGTCTGTTCTCTCTTATTTGTACACGGACATATACTTTTTCTTCAATATTTTGAAAAGTCTTCCCTAGGAGCACGTGTTACTGTGTGTTTGGAAAAATCGTTGAAATTCGGTGTCTCTGAAATTTTGACCTTTGGGTGATTTTCGTTATTTTTATGTAAAATCTAGAAAATTTTGAATTATCGATGAAGTTGGTACCTATGGTAGCACTTTATCAAATTCTACTTTTATACAATGTTTCTAACCTGTTTTATTGTATCAAATTCTACTTTTATACAATGTTTCAAATTCTACTTTTATACAATGTTTCTAACCTGTTTTATTGTATCAAATTCTACTTTTATACAATGTTTCAAATTCTACTTTTATACAATGTTTCTAACCTGTTTTATTGTATAATAACAAAGAAAAGTATATAAAAAATCAAATGAATGCATTTCAACACTTTTTTTCTTTACAAATGTGTTATTTCTAGCAACAAATTTCCTCATTTTTTACCAGTTTTCAAATAAGTATAAATCTTGATTTTCATCACGGACCTTTTAATTTTCCTTTATAAAATGATTTAGTGACATGAATACTATATTTTCATATGATTATCATAAAATCGTTGAAATTCCTTCATTCAGAAATGACATGCCTTAAGAAATAACAACTAGCTAGCTGCGGTTTGTTGTCCAGTAATTCCCCGAGTCGCATGAACCAATGAAATTATTACCGAGCTGCGAAGCGGCGAAGTGATAATTTGATTGGTTCATGCGACGAGGGGAATTACTGGACAACAAATCACATCTAGCTAGTTGTTATTTATATTCTAATATTGTTCTGCACGAGCTCTATAGCACGTGCATGGGCGGAGCTTAGCGAAATGTAAGTTTGTTGGAGATTTTACGCCAGGCAAATTCTATGGTACATATAGGGAGAAAATATCGAGTCATGTAAGAATTGTTATGATCCACTTTGTTTCATTAAGAAGAAACAAAGGATAAGAGCGTGGTATATATATTTCTACGTGTTTATTCTTCTACATCTAGGTAATAACTATATACTGACCATATGCTACAGAGACATATAATATAGAGATAACATCTAAGTTCTGGGGATCGGTACTATGGATGTGAGAAAGAGATATTATCAGAACTCTGCATACCAAGATTTGTAAATCGTGGGAAACACTTAAACATATGATAATACGTTACATCCCTTTTTTCAAAGTAACTTTAAAACATTTATATAAATCGTATAAAAAATACTACAGAGAGAAAAAAAAATAATTATAAAATTTTGTATAAGAATCTATATGATTCAATGTCACTTTGAAATGTCTCGCTGAAAAAAGAAAATCACTTTATAATTGAAAATGGTCACTTATCTATTTACCATGATACATTTGTATTACAAATTAGCATGCATAAAACATTTATATATGAAGGATATTATCTATACTACATATGTCAGCAGTATGGGATTATTATGCCCATTAGACACTCTGCTGATAACATCACTTGTAAACAACGAAGTCTTTGAATCGCGTGGGAGGTCTCCTTTCACGTGTTGGATAGCGGTTTTCTTGGGAAGCACTTTCATCGTTAATGTTTTGATTGCTGATAGATTTGTTTACGTCGCGAGTTTGCGGCTCGATGCTCTGAGAGGGTGTGTCGTCTGTAAACATTTCACTTGTCGGACGCAAGTGTCTTCGATTACGTCTGTACGTTCTACCATCTTCCGTTGTAACCTGATACGAACGGATATTTACTTTTTCGTCTACTTTTGCTTTTGTCCATTTGTTCTCTCTTCCAAAAGGTTTAATTCTAACGACATCTCCTGTATTTAATTCGGGTAGCGGTCTTGCGTTTTTGTCATAATGTTGTTTTGACTTTTGCTTCCTTTTCTCGATTGATTCCTCTACGTCTTTTTGCGTTTCTGGTGCGAGTAGAGACGATTTTATCGGTAACTTCGTGCGAGTGCGGCGTCCCATGAGTCTTTGTGCTGCTGAACTTCCTATAATTTCGGTGGGTGTATTCCTCCAGTCCAAAAGTGCGAGGAACGGATCCGAGTTGTCTATTTGAGATTTTCGCATAAGACGTTTTGCGATTTTCACGGCATTTTCGACCTTCCCGTTCGATTTAGGATAGAGAGGCGAAGATGTAATATGATTGAACTCATATTTTTCTGCAAAGCTGAGGAATTCTCGGCTGTTGAACGGTGGTCCGTTATCTGAGATAACGATCTCTGGTATCCCGTAACGAGCAAAGTGTGCCTTTAATTTGCTTATTACCTCCTTAGACTGTAACTTTCACACTTTTTTGGCTAATACATTGTTTAGATTTGAGGATCACTGACGAGGGTTAAGTACCCGAAACGTGCATGTCTGGTCCATGTTGCCAATTTACCTGTTCTTAAATGATGCTATTCAATATGAAGACGTTTACATTTATACCACTTGGTGAGTGTCACTGCTGGTGGACCAGGAGTCCCCGAGGGCACATGTAGCCAAGTTCGATCAATTTCGGTTGATCGTTTCTTCAACGCATTCTAAAATTTCTGTTATCAAAATTTCTTGAAATTTCTAAAACGTGGGTCCTGTAGCATCATATCCCACCCATTCTTCTACGTCTTTCGGTACGCTTTTTCGACATAGTAACTTTCACACTTTTTTGGCTAATACATTGTTTAGATTTGAGGATCACTGACGAGGGTTAAGTACCCGAAACGTGCATGTCTGGTCCATGTTGCCAATTTACCTGTTCTTAAATGATGCTATTCAATATGAAGACGTTTACATTTATACCACTTGGTGAGTGTCACTGCTGGTGGACCAGGAGTCCCCGAGGGCACATGTAGCCAAGTTCGATCAATTTCGGTTGATCGTTTCTTCAACGCATTCTAAAATTTCTGTTATCAAAATTTCTTGAAATTTCTAAAACGTGGGTCCTGTAGCATCATATCCCACCCATTCTTCTACGTCTTTCGGTACGCTTTTTCGACATAGTAACTTTCACACTTTTTTGGCTAATACATTGTTTAGATTTGAGGATCACTGACGAGGGTTAAGTACCCGAAACGTGCATGTCTGGTCCATGTTGCCAATTTACCTGTTCTTAAATGATGCTATTCAATATGAAGACGTTTACATTCTTATCGTGCAGACGATCTATTTCAAAGAAATCAGAGTAATAGTCCACAGTGATGAGGTAGTTACGATCATCAAATTGAAAAAGATCTGTACCGATCTTTTGCCACGGTCTGTCTGGGATTTCATGAGATATTAGCGGTTCCTTACATTGGTCAGTCTGATATGCTGCACATACGGCACATTGCTGTACATAATTCGTAATGTCGGCAGTCATGTTCGGCCAGTATAGAGCTTCTCTTGCCCTACGGACGCAGTTTTGGATTCCTATATGGCTTGAATGAATTCTCTGTAAGATTTCAGATTTGAAATTTCCTGGCAAAACGATTCTATCGCCTTTGTAGACTAGGTTTCCTTGTACGGTCAATTCTTCTCGGAATGGATAGTATATTTCTAGTCTTGTCGGTAATGTACGATCTTCCGGCCAACCTTGTAAGATGATTTTCTTGAGCTTTTTTATTGTTTCGTCAGTTTCGGAATGTTCTTCTAATTTTCGGAGAGTGACATCTGATATGTAGGTGTATTCTCGCATATCGATATCTTCAGCTTCTTCTTCCGTTTTAGATCGCTTCGTGAGATTAAGCACTGTTTCGAACGGCTTTGTTCCCTCTGTGCTTTTCAGGTATGCTCTGCTCAAGGTATCTGCGACATACATTTCCTTCCCAGACTTGTAGATAATTTCGTAATCGAACTTTTGAAGTCTCATCAGCATTCTTTGTAGTCGTTTAGGCGCACTTGTGAGACTTTTCCTCACAATGATTTCCAAAGGTTTGTGGTCAGATTCCACAACTACATGGCGACCAAATGTATATTGTTCGAATTTCTCCATGGCAAACACAACAGCTAAGAGTTCCTTTTCTATTTGCGCGTAGTTCACTTCGGTAGGAGTGAGAGCCCTTGAAGCATACGCAATAGGTCTTCCTTGTTGTGATATACATGCACCGAGTCCACGTTCTGATGCATCGCATTGGATGACAGTAGATTTCTTCGGATCGAAGAAATTTAGAGCAGGTGCTGTTGATAGAATGTTCTTCATTTCCTGAAAGGCATTGCCATGTACTGTGTCATCCCACAGAAATTCGTTGTTTTCTTTCAGCAAATCTCGTATTGGCGCAGTTGCCGTTGACAGATTTGGGGCAAATTTCTGTAAATAGTTTGCCATTCCAAGTAATCGTTGAATATCGGCTTTAGTGGTAGGAGTAGGCATCTCCGCTATTGCCTTAGTTTTGTTAGGGTCAACTTTGAGTCCATCTTTTGAGATTACATGTCCAAGATATGAAACAGAGTCGAGTTTTAGTTTCATTTTATCCTTGTTTATTTTTACGCCCTTTTGTCTACATCTTTTCAGTAGATTTTCCAGATTCGCGTCATGATTAGCCATTGCTTCCTGATCTGTGTCTCCAGATCCCCATACGACAATATCATCGTGTACAGCTTTAATTCCAGATAAGCCTTCTAAAGCTTCATCAATTCGACGCTGAAATTCCTCACTTGATGGTTTTATACCAAAAGGCATACGTAACCATCTGAATCTTCCCCAAGGCGTTCCGAATGTAGTCAGCAAACTCATTTGTTCATCTAACTCGACGTGCCAGAATCCATCTTTGCAGTCTAGCACTGAGAAAACTTTTGCCTTGTTTAATTCGGGAAGTATGTCTTCTATAGTAGGAGTAGTGTAGTGACTTCTTTTAAGCGCTTTGTTGAGAGGTTTCGGATCGATGCAGAGACGCATTTTTCCGGTTGGTTTCTTTACTGCGACAAGTGAAGATATCCAGTCTGTAGGTTCTGTGACAGGAGTTATCACACCTAGATCTGTCAGTCGCTCAAGTTCCTCTTTCAGCAGTTTTTTAACGGCTAAAGGTACTTTTCTCGTTGGTATTTTGGTAGGGGGTATCGACTTATCGATATCAAGATGTAGCGTACCTTGAAATTTCCCTAGGCCCTGAAACACATCTGTGAATCGCTCCAATATATCGGTTGATTCAACGGCAGCGATGTTTTCTTGATTGACGGTTATCATTTTCATTCCTTGGATAACCTTAGATCCGAGTATCGGCTTGAGATTTCCCGGTACGACTACCATTTCAATGCTATATTTCTTTCGGTTTTTTGGATTTCGGACGGATACACGACGAGTTCCTGTCGGTTTGACTTCTGTTTTATTGAACATGACCAATGTCATGTCGTCCTTCCGAAGACCAGAGAGGTTGTCATCACGGTACAGAGATTTGTACAAACTTTCATTTATGACACTGACTGTAGCACCACAGTCGAGTAAAAACTTTACACGTTGCCCTTCGATTTCCAGCTCGGCATACAAGCGCTTGTCGTTTATTGTCTCCACTTGGAGAACCTCTTCACTTGACGAGTCGTCGTCTACGAAGTTGACTTTCTGCTGTCTTTTGGCTTTACGGTCGTTAAACGGACATTTTTTTGCGAAGTGATTTAGATTGTGACAGATAGAACATTCCTTACCCCACGCAGGACATTTTTCCTTCCTGAATTCATGTTCGTTTCCACAATGAATGCATTGTCTTGCGCTTCTTTCCTTCCGTTTCTCTGTTCGTACGGGTGTTTTGTTTATCTTTGTTTTGTTTTTCTGTTTCTTGCGTATAGCTTGTACGTCTTCCGCACCAATTTCTTTCACCTGAGTTGCAGATTTTTCATTCGCGCGACAAATGTCTATACATCTTTTTAAATCTAGTTTCGCTTCTTGTAGCAATTTTTTCCTGGTACCGTTATCTCTTATTCCAATAACAATTCTATCTCTTATCATTTCATCCTCTAATGTTCCGAATTTACACGTTTTGGAGAGTGATCTCAAAGAAGCTACATAACTGTCGATATTTTCATTGTTTTCTTGATCTCGTCTATTGAAGGTATAACGTTCATAGATTTCATTTGTTTGGCCTATGCAAAATGTTTCGAAAGCTTCAATTACCTTGTCAATGTCTGTCTTTTCGTTCTCATTTTCGAAGTGAAATCCATCAAATAGTTCCAGTGCATTAGCACCTACACACGTTAGAAATGTGGCAGTCCTCAATTCGTTGTCTTTTTGCCTTAGATTACTGGCGATTTCGTAGTTACTCCATACCCTTTTGAACTTTTTCCAGTTCGTAGATAAGTTTCCTTTAATATCCAATTTTCCAGGAAGCGGAATGTTACTGGGAACAAACACGACATTAGGAGCGGCAACAGCTTCGCCTTCGTCTCCCATTGTAAGATTTATTTGGAAAGCAGAGAAATTCCAAATAAGAGTAATATTGTCGAGAGTTTGAAATTAATTCACAACTTCTGACACCATGTTATGATCCACTTTGTTTCATTAAGAAGAAACAAAGGATAAGAGCGTGGTATATTTCTACGTGTTTATTCTTCTACATCTAGGTAATAACTATATACTGACCATATGCTACAGAGACATATAATATAGAGATAACATCTAAGTTCTGGGGATCGGTACTATGGATGTGAGAAAGAGATATTATCAGAACTCTGCATACCAAGATTTGTAAATCGTGGGAAACACTTAAACATATGATAATACGTTACAAGAATAACTCTTTAAGTTGTGTGAAAACGATTCCGTATAATATAAAGTTATCATTCAGAGTAGATACGGCGGAAGCATAATCCACCCATATTGTCAGCTTCAAATAAGTTTTGGCAACCCTCTTGCCTCAAATCATGTATCCGAACCCAATTTATGATAAATACAAAGGATATTTTTTATATTTTATGATAAAAACAAAGGATATATACGCTATTGAATTTAAAGACGTTTAACAATTGAACTACTTGGTGAGTGTCACTGCTGGTAGACCAAGAGTCCCCGAGGGCACATGTAGCCAATATCGATCAACTTTGGTTGATCGTCTGTCTCTTCAACGCATTTGAAATTTTCTGTTACAAAATTTCTTGAAATTTCTAAAACGTGGGTCCTGTAGCATCATATCCCACCCATTGTGCTACGTCTTTTGGTACATTTTTTGACATAATAATTTTCATGTCTGGTCCATGCTGTAAATCTATCAGGTTTTAAATAATGTTATTGAATTTAAAGACGTTTAACATTTGAACTACTTGGTGAGTGACACTGCTGATGGACCAAGAGTCCCCGAGGGGACATATAGCCAAGTTCGATTAGCTTTGGTTGATCGTTTGTCTCTTCAACGCATTTGAAATTTTCTGTTACAAAATTTCATGAAATTTCTAAAACGTGGGTACTGTAGCATCATATCCCACCCATTCTGCTACGTCTTTTGGTACATTTTTGGACATAATAATTTTCATACTTTTTGGCCATATTACATTGTTTTGACTGAGGATCACTGACGAGGGTTTAGTACCCGAAAAGTACATGTCTGGTCTATACTGTAAATTTATCAGGTTTTAAATGATGCTATTGAATTTAAAGACGTTTAAAACATATGAGATTCCAAACAAGACGACATCGCAGTGATCACTCTGGAACATAGAGAAAAAGGGAACAAACAGACGAAAAATTACGATCTTTTTTTTTTTACATCATTGAAACATATAAGACAACACATTGTATTATATGAATTATCTCGATGTCGTCTGTTTGAAAAAATCAAAATGAAATATTAAGTTGAGTCATTGAGAGAATGTGTATTTCAATAATTGAAATGGAATGTTTCCGTTACTGCGATTATCATTCGTTTGTACCTCTCTGATATTGTCCGACATCTCTTGCAATTTCCCGATTTTAGAGCTCTCGGTTAGATTAAAATAAGGATCAGACATAATCATAGTGTCTACATCGTGCTTTAGACTTTCTGGAAATTCTATAAAAATGAGACTTTCTGGAAATTTTATAAAAATTATTGTCAACTTCTTCTGAAATTCGGACCTATACAGGGAACAGAGTATATTACTTTGGGTATTTTACAACCTGCATTTTATGGTGACATTATTAACAAGATACGGAGGATCCAAGATAGACAAAATCACTATCGAAAATGCGTCAGAATCATCAAACGCCTTTTATACCGTGGATATGATCCTAATGTCACCAGACGGACACTAGGCTTGGTGCTTGACCAATTGTAACCATATGGCCTCTCCCCCACAATATTTATGGTGAAGTACTGTTTTATATTGGGGAATTTGCACACTATAAAAAGAGGAATAACTCTAAATTAAATCGATACATTTATTATAACTCGAAAGTAAATTAATTCCCTTACATAAAAGAGGGGTGATGTTAATATTAATTCACATAAAGATTATCTTGAAAGACGATAAGAAACAGATTCAAGAAATATCATTAATAAGTTTATCTTAAGATTTTAAGTGGAATATTTCTCAATTTTAACATGTTTAATTGTAATATTGATTTTCCAATACTTGAAAGTCCAGAGATTGATAAGAACTTAATTACAAATTGGTTTTATCTATGAGTTGGAGAATTCTACACGTGAAGTACCAGCATATTGGGTTTATTTACGTACAATCCCTCATAATTTCAGATGCTTTGAAGAGTTGTAGACAACCTTATCTTTGAGGGATGAACATGGAATTATATAGAAATATGTCCATCATTTTGTGCAATTCCCCTCCCAGATTTAAATACAATGTGTCATTTTTCAATTGTTAGATTACTTTCTCGCATGCTATGGATTCTGTTAAACAATGTTTCGTGAAATAAACCATGTTAAAATTCCAACGATGTTTTCCTTCCACGACAAAGTACAGAACAGAACATTTATTAAACACACAACGCAAAGTACGAATTATGGCTTGTAAGCCCGCATCGGCTTACATAAATATTCTGTTGCCGTTTGGCCTGGATACTTTGGAGTCAAAGAAGAACAAAATAATGGATTTTAACGACCAGAAGATGGAGTTTATCCATAACTTATTCAAAGTGGGAGGTAGGACACAATATCTTTTCTCAACGTACCCGTAAATCGATTGACCATGTAATTAAATTTTTCTATTTTGTTTTTTTCCATGGTAAAGTAAGATGGGCTTGATATGTTAATTCCTTGTTAGAAAAGTTTACTTTCATAACGTTGACTTTCAATGACAAGATGACGTTACGGTTGTCAGGTATAAATGGTCAAGACGCTTATAGCTTAAATTTTGATAGAGTTTGTGGCTCGATTAGTTTTCATGCAAATATAGTCTCTGAGATGGGATTCAGACCCAGGAATTTGGGTAGAACGCCGAAGAGAAGGCGTAAAGAGTATGTATAGAGAGGATAAAAATTCTTTGAGTCATTTTCCGGATTTTAAAACAATGATAGTACATTGCATTTAAGAGGATACTTCGATGTGATCTGTATAGTTCTTTTTTTCATGTTTTGACGAAGAGGAAAATGTCCTGCGTTATGGCGATGAAACGCCGAAAAATGACACCAGCGATGTTTCTGGGAACGCTGAAGGTCCGTTCGGGTTTGTTGAATGTACAACCCTGTCATTTGATATACTTTGTGCTCTGTTCGAAGCACGGTATTTTTTTTCGGATTATATGATGAACATCGTAGTATTCATAATCTTATGTATGTATTGTGCTGGCATTTTGAAGTCGGTTATAAAAAAAAGATTCTTTTTATTAAAGAAAGGGAGGGAAAAGATGAAAAGCAAAAGTCTCATGTTAATTTGAAAAGATCAATGGATCAAGAAAATGAGGATTTGCAAGGACCTTGTAAATATATACGTATACTCCTATAGTTTGCATGTTTTGTTAATGCATGATGTTTTTTTTCCGGTGTTGTTTTCATTCTGGTGATCGTATTTCAGTTTTTGCCTCACTCTATATCATGTTAACGCGTTAATGATATCGACCTTTTTCGCCTTTTCTCTGTGTTGGAATTTCATTGACGGTCGTCTGGTGATGCAGGTTCTAGCATCAGCTGACAAATGATTTGTTGATACTTTACTGACAAACGACATAAATACAGACGACGTCTAACAACGATGAAAAAGTGCAACTTGGCTAATATTGTTTTATTCATTTAGATCAGTTAAATTTTTGATTGAATCAAAATTAATGACATTGCCTGTTGAGTATTTATATATGTGAACACAATTAAATGAATGAATTATTGCAAATAAAAAAAAGATATACTTTTTGAGAATTATTTGAGTTTTGGAACAGGCTTCTAAATTATTTTTGTAAATTCAAAATTTTGGTCAATCAGGTGGTACAGAGAAAATCCGGTGTCATAACTACCAAGAACAATTTAATTTGACATGCAGATATATTAAGCAATGGACAATTGATGCTGTCTTATATAAACGCTTATGTTGCTTGGAGAAATGACGATGCAAAATGCTTGAATAAACAGTGCAGTTCTGCAGAATATCCTTGAACTTTGAGCAGCAGCTATTATAACGGAGCCACCTGTTGTTAATAGAGAGACAAATAAGGGTGTACAGGTCAATCAAATCGACAGAAGACGGAAGCCAAAATACGAGGTTCGAAGCAGTGACGTCAGAAATCTCTGTGCACGATGTTACCCGTGTGGCCGGATGTTAAACCAGCCTGTCACGATAACAAACGGAGAGACGTTCGAAGATTATGGTAGAGTGAAATCTGCCATAGGGATGTGCGATCCGTGCAGAATCCAATGCAAAGGACAATTTGCAATTAATGAACTACCTTATTTGACGCTTTATATCGAGAAAGTTTATACCCCGTCGCTTTTCTGGGTGCATGGCGTCATCTAGATTACGGGAAGATCTTGGTAACGTCACTTATACCAAGATGCGTCAGAGGTAGACCAATGAAGAAGAAATTATTACTTAGAAGAAACCATGAGATGCAATTCCGTGGGAGATGATGCCAAAGACAAGAGGACGATTTAGTTCTCGGAAGAATAGACAAATATCCGATGATAAATCCAATTGGTGCAGAATTCCTTCCGTGGTGAAATCGAGGTCCATCTATTCGTTTAACTCGACGGAGGTTACACAGAACACGAAGGAGGACCATCAGACGGAAAGGAACAATACGATGTTAAGGATCCTAAGAAGAACCGTAAGAAGACAAAGAAGTGTACAAGTTGTTTGTAGTGTTATTTCAGTGAAAAAAGCAGAGTAAATGTGAATTTAATAATGTATGATGGATATATATATATATATACTTGCATATATTTAGTTCATGAATTTTGATTTTTGCATGATGTACAAGAACATTGATATATCATTCTATTATTTGACGTATTGGCCTTGAATGAATTTGTTCTGTTTTAATGATTATCAAGAACATTTTGAATGAACAATACTAAGTTAATCATGATAATGAATAGTGGGTCACAAGA
The DNA here is from genome assembly GCA_028142955.1 of Pinctada fucata. NCBI lineage: Eukaryota > Metazoa > Mollusca > Bivalvia > Pterioida > Pteriidae > Pinctada > Pinctada fucata. The sequence continues at coordinate 49,914,458 of AP027103.1, read as the reverse complement.
CAGTGAAAACTTGAGATGATGACTTTAATCTGCATGTCATTTATATTTATTGACTTGATCATGATTATATATGAGATGATGCAATTATCTATATTGTGGTGTCAAGGCCATGCATGCGTTTAGAAAATAACCAAGCATAGATTCAAATAAAGAAAAGAAAAAAAAAGAAAGATGAAAGTTACTAAAACGTCAGTTATAGAGTTGAATATGTTTGAATCGAATTAATGATTTTGATAATGAAAATCTTGGTTATTTTCTTAAGTGGGGGAGTATTGTAACCATATGGCCTCTCCCCCACAATATTTATGGTGAAGTACTGTTTTATATTGGGGAATTTGCACACTATAAAAAGAGGAATAACTCTAAATTAAATCGATACATTTATTATAACTCGAAAGTAAATTAATTCCCTTACATAAAAGAGGGGTGATGTTAATATTAATTCACATAAAGATTATCTTGAAAGACGATAAGAAACAGATTCAAGAAATATCATTAATAAGTTTATCTTAAGATTTTAAGTGGAATATTTCTCAATTTTAACATGTTTAATTGTAATATTGATTTTCCAATACTTGAAAGTCCAGAGATTGATAAGAACTTAATTACAAATTGGTTTTATCTATGAGTTGGAGAATTCTACACGTGAAGTACCAGCATATTGGGTTTATTTACGTACAATCCCTCATAATTTCAGATGCTTTGAAGAGTTGTAGACAACCTTATCTTTGAGGGATGAACATGGAATTATATAGAAATATGTCCATCATTTTGTGCAATTCCCCTCCCAGATTTAAATACAATGTGTCATTTTTCAATTGTTAGATTACTTTCTCGCATGCTATGGATTCTGTTAAACAATGTTTCGTGAAATAAACCATGTTAAAATTCCAACGATGTTTTCCTTCCACGACAAAGTACAGAACAGAACATTTATTAAACACACAACGCAAAGTACGAATTATGGCTTGTAAGCCCGCATCGGCTTACACAATCTACAGTCTTGTACAAGCGCATTCTTAAAACTTGCACTCTGACTGACTGTGACTGAATGTCAGTTGGACTCCTCGGGTGATAGCATACATGAGCTCGCGGCGGCAGAGCACGGATTGTATTACGTACGCCCTCTTTTTATATCCATTTACATAATCATCTGTGTTGCTTGGGCCCCTGCGTTTTGCGGTCTTGTTTGTGTGTGGTCTTCTGACAGTGAGGAGGTTGTTTTACACCACAATTGTACGTTCTTCGAGACCTTTGGGTAATCGGAAAAGTGGAAGATTTGTGCGCACGTAATCCAGGATAACCACACCTTCTGCTATTTCCGTGGCAGATGGCCGTCCTAAGTCGGCACCGGTTGCCCATTGGTCTCGTTGATTTATGTGTAGTCCTTTGTGTTTGATGTTTCTGTGTTGTGCGTAGACGTTCCTTGTCCCTTATGCGTCTCTTTCCGTGCTTGTCTACTTTGTGTTTTTGCATTGAGTGTTTTGGGGTTTTGCTGTGGGTTCTACAACCTGGTGTTTTTGCAGGGTTCTGTTTGTAATGTTAAAGTTACAAATTGTTTTGAAGTGATATATCTGTGGATAACGAGGTTTTACCGTATATGGGGTTTAAAATATTACCATCTAAGCATGCTTGCCGGTATACTGTAAGCATTGATTTCGTTTCTTTTTTCCGTGGATAGAATACTTCTTGGAAATATGATTTGTCAACAATTACAAAAAATGCAAATATTCATCTAAGTTATCCATAATCTGTACATAAGATTCTGTCATCAGGTTGATTTTTGAGTGTAGATGACCAGAAAAGCGAAAGATATATAATAGTGATGTATTTCTATCTTTAATCTTTGTATCGATGCGTCCTACAACAGTCGCATATCCTCTGGCATTTCGGCCACTTGAATCGGAACTAAAAGAGGAATCCCCGGAGATATGTGATCGGTCTTACAAAAGTAAAATTCATCGTGAATATTGCGATATTGTTTCTCTCTATAATTTATTACATTTTAAGTCAGCTAACTGACGTCAAGCTTTTATGTAAAAGTTAATGAAAAATACGGATAATGACCATATCCCAATACATAGTACAAAATCGATAATTCAGAAAATCATAATAAACGAAAGCATTCAAAATCAAGATAAAAAAGAACCAAAGCAAACAAAGAAAACCCTTCAGCATGTGAGAAGAAGCGAATTCCCAAAATGTTAGTGAGACCAGGTGCCCATGAAGAGTAAGCATCTCCTGCTTGCATGCAACACCCGTCACTTCAATTCGTTAGAATTGTCACATCCGGTCACTTCCATTTCGGAAGATACAAGTATATTCGGTTGTTGTTATATTTCTCTTCTCAGTTTCAGATTAAACCGATTGTCGATTACCATTCGTTGTCAATGTTTGTCTAACGTGTTATCCGTCAGCCATATACGAAAGAATGTATCATATTTATCATATTTCGGTAGCCATGACATATATAACTGATGTATTTGTAACCAGCAAGTTTGTAATAAACAAGTATGCTAAATTGGCTTCCATTAATACTTTGAAAAAATAGTCTATTCATTTGTTAATCTTGACGAGACCAACTTAACATGTAAACCACAAAAGATAATTTTCTTTACACACTACATCGTCGACCTTTTGGACTATGTCTTCTTTGAATGAAACATTCTGTCTTTATTCATTCTGTTTCGCTTTGATCGTCACTAGAAATCGACATCAATTTGAATTGTTGTATTATATATTGCTAGTAAGTAGAAATTATATTCTACACATTACGCCATAATTGTGGAGAAAGCAGCGAAACAAATGTACGAGATAAAGTCATAATAAATACCACGGAAAACAATAATGGACACACGAAGAAAAACACTGAAACTTGCCTACATTAAAAGGCAAACTAACAAATAACTTTCTGTTATCTTTGCAACATGATAGACAAAGGGATAAGGCAATGGTGCCCTTAGATTGTCATCTGCCATATAAAGAGTAAATGGTTTAGTTAATTGGCTTATGCACATAAAACAAGCCAAGGGAAAACGCAGAGAAAAAATACACAGCAAGAGACAATGCAAACACAAAACACGACAAACAAAAGTCAAACACAAAAGACTACATGTACAGTAACCAACGAAACCAATGGGCAATAGGTGCCGACTAAGGACGGCAATATCCTACGATAGTAGCATACAGTGTAGTTATCCGGATTACGTGCGTACTGCCCCATCGCTTTTCCAGTTACCCAGAGGTCTCGCAGAATTGCATGATAAATAATTTAGTGTAAAATAACCCTCTCCCTGTATAATGACCATGCACACCAGACAGTAAAATTAAAAGGCAAATCAGATTAATGTATGAATTGCTCGAAAAACACCTCGTGCTCTGCTGGCTTTAGCGAGCTCACACATGTTATCACACGAGGAAAACAACCGTTAATCAGGAAGGACAGGTGGTCGGGATGCTGTTATCACTAAAAAGGTTTGGACAGGGCCCGACATTGAGTTTTGTCGACACGGTTAAGCAGAGTGCAAGTTTTACCAATGCGCTGTACAAGACTGCAAATCTCAAAGGACGTATGTTTTATATGCGCAATCATTTGTCCTTTACATTGCGCCACAAACAAGAGTGTAGGACGTTGGAGCCATATTTTACAGAAACGGCGGAACCTAGAAAATAAGTGGGGCGGACGATATACAGTTTTTGATCTATCAACTTATACATCTTATATTCACATAAAAATCCCTAATAAGCAAAGGATAATCAGCTGTTTTCTCTCTGATGATATATGGACTGTAAAAGTATTAATAGAAAGTCGATTGCATGAAGTTACGTTATTACAGGAAAAAAGCCAATATCTGGAAATTTGTAAATGAAAGACATGTTGTGACCTGTATATTGCCTTGTCCTTCCCTTTGAACAACATTTATGTAAGATTTAATAAAAAACTCTACAAGCAGGTTGTATGAATTACTAAGGGTACTAAATGTGCGCCTCTTGTTGCAGATTTATTTATATACACGTATGAAGAAGAATTTATCCAAAATCTTCAAAAGCAAAGGAAAGATGATGATGTGAAATGTTTTATTGGTACCTCTAGGTACGTACCTAGATGATATTCTTAATATCCACAATCCTGATTTTAAAAAGTATAAAAATGTTATTTATCCACAAGAATTGATTCTAAACAAGACAAACGCTGCAAACAAAGAAACACAATTTATGGACCTAAATATCAAAATTGTTTATTGAGAGATTCATGTGTGAATGACAATTGAGAGATGATTTTGGATTCAACATAGGAAATTTCCCCTGGCTAAACGGCGATGTTCCTAGATTATAGTTCTATGGTATCTACATTTCACATTTCATCCGGTATGCTAGAGCATGTACTGATGTTTTGGATTTTCATCGTAGAAATTTATAAATTACCAATAAGTTAAAGAAGATCCTGACGATAATCTCAACAGCACTAATAATAGAGCGCAAAATTAAACATCGACGGACCCCTAGCAAGCTAGAGGTGGGACCAGGTGACCGGGAGGAGTAAGCATCCCCTGTTGGCTAGCCGCACCCGCCGTCGATGTTTCAGCACGAAAATGAAAATAATATATAAAATCCATTTACTGTCTGACGTAATGTCTATATAGAAAGTGCTATGGCGACAATGTCAGGGAAATATATTCAAAACACTTACTGTCAAACCCCTCGCGGGGAACTTTTTTACGAGCTCCACACGGCAAAGGGCATAAGTGTGACACAAATGAGTTAAAGAAGATCCTGACGAGAATCTACATAGCACTTACAATAGAGCACAAAATTGAGCATCTACGGACCCCTAGCTAGCTAGACATGGGCACAGGGTGCCCGGGAAGAGTAAGTGTCCCCTGTTGGCTAGCCGCATCCGCAGTCTGAATGACTGTGACGACGGGACTCCATAACGGGCCCTGTCCAAACCCTCTTTAGAAAGGACAGGGCCCCTACCATCGGCCCTCTCTGAATGTCAGTCGAACTCCTCGGTTGATAGCATACATGAGCTCGCTACAGCCGGCAGAGGACGGATTGTATTACGTACGCCCTCATTTTATATTCATTTACATATCCACCTATGTTGCTTGGACCCCTGCGTTTTGCGGTCGTGTTTGTGTGTGGTCATCTGACAGTGAGGAAGTTGTTTATACCACAATTGTATGTTCTTCGATACCACTGAAATCGGAAAAGTCGGAGGATTGTGGGCACGTAATCCGGGATAACCACACCTTCTGCTTGGCCGTCCTAAGTCGGCACCGATTCCCATTAATCTCGTTGGTTTATGTGTAGTCCTTTGCGTTTGATGTTTCTGTGTGGTTCGTTGGTGTGTCTTGTCCCTTTTGCGTCTCTTTCTGTGCTTGTCTGCTATGTGCTTTTTGCATTGGATGTTTTGGGGTTTTGCTGTGGAAGCTGCAACCTGGTGTTGTTGGAGACCTCTCATTTGTACTATATGAGTAAAAAAAAAGGATTTTCTTTAAATCTTGCTCTTAATTTATTTACACTTCCTCATTGCATTGTGTACAAATTTGCTTCAAAACTAGATCGTTATACACTTTTCAATGTATATGCTTGGATGATTTCAAGTTTATTGTAAATAGCTAGTGTCATATGAGCCATACATTTCGGTATTCCTTTTCATGTCTTCCTTTGTTTCATATAAAGAAAGATAGACCGACTTTACAAACATTTAACTGTGCAGAAATGCGGATGGTAAGAATAATTATCTTATGATTGAATGATATATGAAGAGATATTGTTCAAAACTGTTTTTTTCTTTAATTAAGATAAATTTGTTCTATTTATGTTTTTCAATGGAGACAACCCGGAAGTTAATAACAGACTTAGAGTCTTTGTAGCATATTTTTATTATTTAATTTAGTTTTAACAAACAACGATAGACCGACTTTACAAACATTTAACTGTGCAGAAATGTGCATTATATCAAGAAGGTATATAAGACGAAGGCAAGGATGGTAAGAATAATTATCTTATGATTGAATGATATATGAAGAGATATTTGTTCAAAACTGTTTTTTTTTTAATTAAGATAAATTTGTTCTATTTAATATGTTTTTTAATGGAGACAACCCGGAAGTTAATAACAGACTTAGAGTCTTTGTAGCATATTTTTAATATTTAATTTAGTTTTAACAAACGTGAATTCCAATATATTGATATTATTACTCATTTTATAAAATCATGTTTAAGAGGATATAGATAACATCTCCAGCAAGACACTGGAAGATGCAAGAAAAGATGATTATTTAAAACAACTTATACACCATGAGGTATTTCTACATTTGTATTTCTCACTATACCTTGTTTAATTTTTTGGACTGAATAGATAATCAATTTCTTCATTTGTAATTGATATCTTTGTAATAATACCTTTAATAATTATGAAAAGACTTATTATATCCTATCCAGGAATTTTTTCAGGGGGGTCCTACATCCCGATTTTGTAAAGAGAAAAAAAAAACCGGAAACGTAAGAAATTAAAGTTATTGAATGATGTTTGCCAGTTCTGTTTCAAATTATTAATAAAACAGGGGATTGGAGAGCAATGGCGAGCAAAAAGCTTATATTCTTGAATTTTCACATTATAGTAATTCATTATCAGTTCTTATATGAAAATACAACAAATGGCGAGCGATAGCGCGCCAGCGAATTTTTTCCTAGAATTGGAATAAAATCAACTAGTCGTGTCTTTTTCAGTATTTTTACGCTTTATTGACCTAGGTTTAATGTATATGTGTTGTATATAGAAAAGCGCAGTATCATTTAAAAATAACGTACATGAATGTAAAAAAAAATTGAAATCCTGACGGCAAAATATTATTCAAATGAAAGATTTCTAATACCAATTAATGATATATTTTTCAAATATTATGACAACAAAAGGGGAATGGGGACTTCATCTTATGGAATATGTATCTTAATTAAAAAGAATAGCTATGCTTCGAAAAATCCAGGGGGGGGGCGCCCCCTCTCTGGATCCGCGCTTGTCATTTACAAAATATGAAGAAACTGTCTTAATATCTTTTGGAAGCCCTGAGACATCATTTTTACCTGAATCATATTGACAAATGCATATATAATATCTTTAAAGAATTTCTATACATCAGTTTCATGACATACTTATATACAGACATATCAGACCAACACAAATACATGTTGTACATGGCCAACTCGTACAAAAATAAAGAGTCAATTCGTATCCATTAGAAATGCATGGAAACAGATCCTAACAAACTTTTTGCCAACTCTTTACCATTTATTTCCAACTCGCATCCAATATTCGCCAACGCAAACCTTAGCTTAAATTTGGGTAAAATATAAGAAAAAACTTCTCATCCTTTTACAAGTCTTTAAATCAAATCTTCTTTTTAATTGTGTGTATTGAATGTGAACTATAAATCATGAATTGCATATAGTACACAGCCAACCTCTTTCTTTATTTATAATGATGAATACTTCAATGAGGACTCACATAATATATACTTTAAAGCCTTAAAAATTCCTAACTTAACATTCTACGGGTATGTATTTTCATTATTGTGTAATTCAAATTATTTTAATGATAATTGGATTGGAGATACATGTACCACATTTCACTCATTACTTTAAAATCGAGAAAAATGAAATTTGTGTCAACGGAAATAGACCGTGGCGAAATTTGAATTTTGAGCACTTTTCAAGAATTAAGCGTATTTTATCGGTAAATTATAATCAGACCCCAATAACAGAATTGTTCGTGCAATGCTTGATCAGAAAAACATAAATTGAATGGAATGCATTTGTATCAAAAGCGATAATAAGCAAATAAAACTAAGCGAATTTGCCGTAAAATCGCTGCGCTTGCATTTGAAAAACTTTCGTTGCTTCTGCAAAAAATATATATTAGATAATCTATTTCTACCAATAGTAATATTCAAGAAATTGAATAAATGGTAAGTTGGAAATTTTGACTAGTATATAAATAAGAGTTTTCGATTCCTTGTTTTCAATTGAAGACACGTCAAAGAAAAGTAGCCAACAATTATTCATTTTAGAAGTCGAGAAGTTAAGGCAAATTCATTAAAATTTCCCTTGGATCAGTTGATTCTGAAGAAAATTTTTGTAATTTTAAATGTGCTTTTGCCCAGTGTACGATAATTATGGTACACTGTATACGTTTCGGGGTACCATAGGTCTACATTTTTTCAGGGGTACGAGTTTATTGTATGTGTTACTTAGAACATGAGTAATACTATAATGGTACAAAGTTAATGAATGATACAAGTTTCTAAGCACCACGATGATACATTTACAAGTTGACAGTGGTACGAGTTTATGTATGGTACATGTACGAGTTAGCAGAAATTATGGTATGTGCTGGTAATGATACGAAATGGTTTTGGTGCGAGCTGGTAGTCAGGTAGGAAGTGACAGGTACGATTTGTTTATGGTACAAATTAAGCAAACGCCGTTAAAAGTTAGCAGTCGTACTAGTACATGTAAGGACCTCGCACGAATTGGCGGGAATTCCGCCCAGATAATAAAATCTCCTGCAGGGTTACTAAAACTATTTTAAGGTATAAAATATATATTTATGGATAGAAAAACTTATAATCTATAATATTTACTCAAATGTTTATCATTTACATCACCTACTTGGCATTTATTCGAAATCGAAGCAACGCGGGGTCCACCATTTAGAGTCCGTGTTATAACGTTATAAAATTCAATAAAATGAGATGAAATTGAGAAGATCGTTTTACTCCGAGTTATATTAAGTTATCATACATTTAGTGATTTAATGAACAATATTATTATTGTCCTCCTTCAAAAACTAGTATTTCTTTTCCGTATTCAGAACTATACTCCCAAAAGTTCACAATGGATGGATGCGCTTAGTGCGTTTACATTACGAAAAGATACATATAACATGTATAAGCCAAAAACTATCGGAAAAAAGAGATTTTTTGTTGTTATTCGTTATAAAAAATAAAAGGGTGTTTGATAAATAGAGGAAAATGAAATATAATCGAGAACAGTATTCTTTGTTGGAAGTGTCTGAATGAATATCTCAAAAGAAAAAATGTAGTCGCAAAATGTTTACTACTCACCCAAACCATAAAATGACATCATAAAAATAATTAATTAATTAACATATTAGTTATAATTGCAAAGTATAATCACTCTAAACCCATCGAAAGAAAACGTGATAGATTTATGTATAATCACTCAAGATTTCGAGACTTCTCAATCCCCCCCCCCTTTTTTTATATTTCGATCGCCTGGTTGACATCGTTCCCTACCTTGCTACAGGATCTTACTCGCCATGCTGGAAGATCTTGTCAAACTAAAGTTTCTATTAAAAGGAAATCCTGTAGCAAGATGGGTAACAATACTCTAAAAAACTTTTCCAGTTTCCATAGGCTTTAGTGTTAAAATCGACTGTTTTAACCCAAATTATACATAAAATATAGGTCGCATGTTTAAAATATTACTATTTTCATAAAATTCATAAAATTCAGGACAAATCTTACCGAATTCAGAGTTTTAATTTCTTTTAATGAGAAAAAAAAATTTCGATCCCAACTTGGCGGAATTCCATACTTATCGTTCGAGCTCTTTACATCATTTTGTTGATACATTAAATAAGAATAATTTCATCTTAATGTATAACAGAGAAGTGCCAGTAGTGGTTCAGGAACCAACAATCCAGGGGAATAAGGTATAATGATTGTGTATGACTTCATGAACAAGGAAAATGCGAACCCTCGAAGAGAGGTAGAACCGGGTGCCCTAGAGGAGTGAGCGCTTTCGGACTGCATATAACAGCCGCTGCCAATGTTAAATATGAACAATGTGACCAGCCCTTGTATTGAGACTCGCTTTTGGCAAAACTAAAAATATTAAGATTTTTTTTAAGGTGGCGCAATAATCCAAGGACTCTTTGTCAGAGCAAACAATAATTATTCTGTTTATTTAACATTAATATCTGATGATTTATATGTGTAATAAAAATTTTATTTGATTGTTCATTTAATTGACTTGTGGTCCTCTGAATATACATGTGTAAACCAATTCCTAGATATGTCGCAAAACAATGAATTTTGATAGATAAATACATGATATAGAATACTTTGATGATAATTCCAATTTGAAACCATTTTTGCAATCATTTTCATCATAATATCATGAAACATGTATATTTCTTGACAGATTATGTTTTTAAAGAGTGAAATAGCTAAAATTGTTCAGGAAAAGTACATTCACAGTACCCTTTTTTGACATCAAAGTAATGCAAAGTCACTGTCATAAGTTATTTTCATTTACATTTTTTTCGACGACAAATTCTGTTCTTCAAAAGAGATATATAAAAAACAAACAAACAAACAAGATGCCGTTTTCCTGTTGACAATACTTGCCAATGGTTGTCATAGTAACGATTTGTTAAAAATCTGTTAGAATTAAAAATTAAAATCACTGTTCCTGTTCCCTTCTTTGCCGTAATAATGATGAAAACATTTGTTAAAAGCTTTATTGTTTACATACGTTTCAAGATCACACAGATTCTAATCATTGTGTCACATTCTTGTCTGGTCTCATGAAGTATTTAAGATAGGCACACGATAGCACCGTGAATGCAATAAGGATATGCTACGAGTTCGCTACGATAGTGAGAGTGTGATAAGAATAGAGAAGAATGCAACACAAATGTGCCATGATAGAAAGACACGACTTTAACCTGATAGCGCTGCGATGCAGGAGATTGAGACACGACTTTAACCCGATAGCGCTGCGATCATGACAATAATATGACAAGAGCAAAACCAAAATCATTTGACGGGCCATGACGGATCCATGACGTGCCCTGTCCAAACCTCTTTAGAGAAGACAGAGACCCGACCACCTGTCCTCTCTGAATGTCAGTCGGACTCCTCGGGTGATAACGTACATGAGCTCGCTACCTCCGTCAGAGTACGGACTGTATTACGTACGCCATCTTTTGATATCAATTTACATAATTTCATTAATCTGTGTTGCTTGGGCCCCTGCGTTTTTCGGTCTTGTTTGTGTGTGAACATCTGACAGTGAGGAGGTTGTTTTACACCACAATTGTACGTTCTTCGAGACCCCTAGGTAATCGGAAAAGTGGGAGGGTTGTGCGCACGTAATCCAGGATAACATCAACTTCTGCTATTTCCGTGGCAGATGGCCGTCCTAAGTCGGCACCAGTTGCCCATTGGTCTTATGTGTATTTGTGTAGTCCTTTTTGTTTGATGTTTCTGTCTATTGCGTGTTGACGTTCCTTGTCCCTTATACGTTTCTTTCTGTGCTTATCTGCTTTGTGTTTTTGCATTGGGTGTTTTGGGGTTTTGCTTTTGCACTGCAACCTGGTGTTGTTGGAGATCCCCTCCTTTGTTTGACATATCCAAGAGCATCTGATTCAATACCTTTTGTTGACTTTGACTTCTTTCCAGATTGTTTCCTCTTGAAAGGCATTGTGGCTCATTCTCCTTCACCTTGGGAACAAGAATGCACGCGAATGTGATGAGATAGCGTTGCGAATGGAGGAGGATGCAATGAGAATGCGCTGCGCATGTGCTGCGAGTGTGAGTCGAAGAAAAAGTAAGACGCGAATGTTTTGAACAGTTTAAAACATTCGCATCGGTGCCGCGAACAGAGGAGAATATGATACGATTGTGACACGTTGAGACAAGAATACCCGCGATTGAGAGTAGAATACGATACGATTAAAAAAAATCACTCAATCGTAGCTCTATCGCCTCTGCATTCGCGGCCGTGGAAGCCCGACTTTGAGCCTCCCTAAATCTTTCAATGATGCTTATAGCAATACATAAGGGTTTTGTAATGTTCATTTTAGTATTAAAGAGGCGTAAATACGCATGTCTAGTACATTTGACAGATTCAGACCCTTTGGTTTTATTTTTGGAGGGGGGGGGTGGTTAACATTTAGATAGGTCTTTTATCTCGGTTTTATAAATGTTCACTTTTTGATCTGCACTTACTCTCCGGTTCTATAGTACTGTTACAAATTTAAGTGATTTTATTTTGACAAATAGGGTTTATGGTATCACACGAATTCTACAATTACCTCCCTGGCGAATCCTGCATAATCCACTACATTCTCAACTCCCTTTGGAGTATACAAGTGGAGCTGTCGTTTAGGCGCTAATGCTTTTCATTCACATTACAAGTTTGTGTCATGTGCCAGGTACCCGAGTACTCCTGAATGGATAGAGTACAACGTATTTTAAAGTAACTTGCACAATATTACAATTGTTTTGCAATGGTCGGCAACGTTGAGATTCGATCCCAGGAACTATGGATACTTGGTCCACCGTGCTAACCACTAAACCAACAGAACTACCCAAAGAAAATGAGTTGGACCAGAGGACATCTTTTAGGGGTCCAGAAAAGCGTTTTAAACGAGCACAAGATTGGGATGTGTTGTTTTGTGATACTGCAGCACAAACGTTAAGGGGTATGGACAAAAGTTTATCGGCCATATTGGATTTGACGTGAAGCATACTTGAAAATCTGTCGTTCTGCAGAATTAAGACTCCAATCTTAACCATTTTAATACTGAATTTTCTTTACCTCAACATCGTCATTTTTCCATAATTTTAAACAAAAACTGCATCAATATTTTTACATGACAACCATTTGAACTTAGTGCACCGAACTGCGCAGCTACAGGTTTGCAGGATTTATGATTAATACCATAACCTACCTTAAACGTACTATCATCATATGTCTACAAACATTTGTCCTCCAATTTTGATCATACTTTCTCAAAATACCGGGTATCTTCATTTTACACGCAAGGGGCTAGTAGCCATATCAACATAGAAATGAATCCAGGGGCGGATCCCCGGAATGTTGCACATTTGTAATTTGTCACCTATAATTCACATGACTATCCCACTTGTCTAATATATATCATGTAAATAATTAATAATTGAATCGCAAACAGTCGAAATTCTAGTGAATTACCCCAGGAACTTTAAAATCGTTTATTTTTTCTACCTATGTTGGGGCGGATCGGCACGTGAAAATGGCTACCTGTAAAAACTCGTGTTCGAAAAGACACCGTGTTGTATTAACAAGCGATTTATATGATAATGAGACCTTGTACTCAAAATCGAAGGACAAATGGTTGTAGATATAGTATCAATGTAATGTTTAAGGTAAGTTATAGTATTATTAATAAATTCTTCTGAGGTGCAGCTGTGCAGTTCGGTGCATGAATTTAAAAAGTTTCTAATGTTAAAATCTTAATGTGATTTTCCGTAGAAAATATGGGAAAATGTAGCTATTGGGGTTGAGAATACTTGGGATTAAAATAGTTGAAGTTGGAGCCATGAATCGTTGTAAGGAAAGATTTTCAATAACACACTACATAAAATCCAATATGGCGAATAACGGTTTGTCCATACCCCTTAACTGTTATATGTAATATAGGTCATTTGGCCAGTTATCTTCTTCATTATGACTATATTCTACAAACAACATATATTTCAAGATAACAATCAAATAATGATGCAGTAAATTATTCCAGATGTTTTATAAGACATTTTGACTAGATCTTCTCTTTCCAGATGTAAGAATCAGGAAGAAAAATCTGTTTTCTTATGCTCATACTGACGCAAATACCGGATGCATCAGCAGGTATTTCTAAAGTTTTCTTTCCAATAGTAGAAGAATCAGTACATTAAAATCTTGACATCCATTTATATTACTAACAGTGTATATTCATTTTGCAATCAATCCCTTATCTAGGAGCAAGTTCTAACCACACAGCGTTTTTTGAGTGCAAGGAGAATAACCGAAAAACTACAGAAGTAAGAGTATATTTGTGAGCGATTTCCTTTGCCACTTTAAAGATTGTTTGGAAGAAACAATGAAAATTTAGATAATTATAACATCTCTCCGCGTTTGGAACTATTTTATGTTTAAACATTCAAACCCCCAATTCAACGAATTCACCGGATATGATTTTGTCTGCACGGTCTATATAACGGGTGTTTCCACGGGACTCGGATCTCATCTCCATTGAGAATTTATTTTTGCTTCCTTGCAAAACGTTTATGTTTATTTTGCTCTTTATTGTGGGAGTACTTTCTTTCTCTTACGGTTTATCGCTTTGGTAGTCTTCATTGTTCACCGTGTCTCTATTTCTGAATAGCCAGTTCCATACAAGATATTATTGTGTCTGGCAGGCTTTGGGATGAATGGCTTTTGGACTATTGTGTTAACATTATTTCTTTATTCAATTACTTGGTAATTTCAGATAGCGCTACCAACAATGAATGTTAATAATTTTCCTATGCCCTGTTCTAATACCGGGGCCAAAGCACGACCCTTTAACTTTTAATACAGCGAGAGAAATTTGAATAAGCTAGAATGACAAATGTAGACAATGACCATATTCCAATACACAGTACAAATTCGATAATTCAAGAAATCACAAACCGAAGGCATACAAAATTAGAATAAACAAGAACCAAAGCAAACAAACAACAATGTTAAACGTCTTCAAATTCAATAGCATAATTTTAGAATAGATCAATTTACAGCATGGACCAGACATGCACGTTTTGGGTACTTAACCCTCGTCAGTTATCCTCAGTCTAAACAATGTAATATTGCCAAAGAGTGTGAAAATAATTATATCGAAAAATTTACCGAAAAACGTAGCATGATGGGTGGAAAAAGATGCTAGAGGACCAACGTTTTAGAAATTTTATGAAAGTTTCATAACAGACATTTTCACCCCCACCACTTTAAAAGAAGCGAACTCACATTTAAGGAATGAGATCAAGTGTCCAGGAAGAGTGAGCATCTCCTGCTTGCATGCAACACCCGTCGCTTCAATTCGGCAGAAATATCACATTCGGTCACTTCCATTTCGGAAAATACATTGTCGAGTACATTTCAAATTTGTGGTTGGATTGTTCAAATTGTCTGCAAAATCTTTGTGATGAATGTGAGATGTATGTATGTGCATGTAATCAAAATAGTCCCCTCAAATCATTCTTTAATATAAACATGAAAATGAGTCAAAATAAGAAAAGCAAAGAAAATTTTAAACATGACGGAAAATGTACATATAATCCCCAAAATTCAGTTCTAAACGAAACAAAAGTAACCACTCCAACAAAAAACTATTCACGTAACCCCAAGATCTAAAACTGTTGATCATCATGAAAATGAAACTTCAAATAATACCTTTGGATTACTGAAAAGAGGATTAAGGATTTCAAATATAAATATTTGCCACCTTCTAAACAAAATTGATGAGATAAATTTACTTTTGAACGCAAAACAATCAGTTGAAATCTTAGGGATTTGCGAGACATTTCTGGACTCTGAAACACCCGATGAATTACTAAGATTAAATGGGTTTAATTTAGAAAGAAGGGATCGTATTGGGAAAGCAGGGGGGTATCATAGAATACCTTTCTGAAACAATTAACTATAAACACCGTAAAGATCTCGAAAGTTGCGATATTGAAACCATATTGCTAGAGATACTTATCCCGAACTCTAAATCATTTCTTTTTTGTTCAGCATATCGCCCCCCATCCGCTAACACTTCCTGGGTAGATTTATTTACAACAGAAATTGATAAAGTCACATGCGAAAATACGGAAGCTATTATTTCTGGAGACTTTAACATTGACTTAACGAAAGAACCCCCGCGGTATTGGTCCCAAGCACTAGAGGTGTTAAATTTTACACAAGTTGTATCCTCACCGACAAGTGTCACAGAAAATTCAAGTACCCTTATTGACCATGTCTACACGAATAATCCAGATCACATAACGGAAGTAAATGTGCCAAAAATATGAATGTCAGATCATTTTCCTGTTTGCTTAACAAGGTGTACAAAAACATCTTCAAAAAGAAAACACACACTACTATAGAATATAGAGACTACAAAAAATTTGATGAAGCTAATTTTTTACAGGATTTGGCTAATATCAATTTCAACGAACTTGAAAATATTATTGAACCTAATTTAGCCCTTGATCAATTTTACAAACTTTTCATTTCAGTTATAGATAAACACGCAAAAATCAAATCAAAACGTGTAAAGTACAAAAACACTCCAAAATGGATCAACACTGAAATAAATGAAGCCCGACACAAACGAGACTCTTTTCATAAAAAAGGCGAAATGGAAAAATTATAGAAAATGGCGCAATAAAGTGACCGAACTTATTCGAAATGCTAAAAGGGATTATTACAAAGAATCAATTGAAGAAAACACGCGAACTTCCGACATTTGGAAACATTTGGATATGTTTGGACATTTGGTAACATTTGGATATGTTTGTGACCGACTAACATCGTCACTGAGGAAGTTCTACGGTCGATATGGGGAGCTCGTCATACACTATGATGTCCCACTTTCCAGAATGGTGGATGATATTCTCTCATAGACCATTTGAACCATCCAAACAAAGATTGTACTCTATATCTTCCAAAATGGAAGTAACCGGATGTGACAGTTCTACCGAATTGAAGCGACGGGTGTTGCATGCAAGCAGGAGATGCTTACTCTTCCTGGGCACCTGGTCTCACCTTCATATCGGGAGTTCGCTTCTTTTCATATGGTGGAGGTTTTTGTTTGTTTGCTTTGGTTCCTGTTTTATCCTGATTTTGTATGCCTTCGGTTTCTTATTTTCTGGGTTATTGATTTTGTGCTGTAAACAGGGATATGGTCATTATCCATATTTGTCATTTAAAAGAGTTCACATATTAATTTTATGACGCATAATGGTATTTCATCAGACAATCCAAACGAAATCGCTTGTATGCACAATGATTTCATAACTAATATATCAAAAACACCCATTAATGAAAATCATAGAGAAAGATTGGAAACAGCGCATATCATAGACTTTGTTCACTCTAAAAACCCAATGAATATAAAATTCTCATTTAATCAAATTTCAGAGGAAGAAGTACTCGATCTCCTTACTAAGCTAAATATTAAAAAATCAGCCGGAACAGACAATATCGTCCCAAAATACTAAAGACTGCGGCATCAATTATATTCAAACCCCTGACTCATATAATAAACTTGAGCATTGCAACATGCACGTTTCCTGATAAAATGAAAGAGGCCAAAATAACGCCCATATATAAAAATAGGCGACAAATCTATACCCGGTAATTATCGTCCTATTTCAATTTTACCAACTCTATCTAAACTATTCGAAAAACATTTGGCTTCACAAATACGAAATTTTCTCAATGACTTTGATCTTCTAGTAAAAGAGTAATCGGGTCTCCGTGAACATCACTATGTATGTATGCCTTAACAAAAATGACTGAAAATTGGCTATCGGAAATTGACAAAGGGAATCTAACCGGTACAGTATATTTAGATTTTAGTAAGGCATTTGACTTAGTGAATCATAACATCCTTATTCAGAAATTGCAACTGTATCACTTTGATGATTCATCACTAAACTTGCTCAAATCATATCTCAAAAACCGTTGCCAAGAAGTAAGACTGGGTAAATACATATCAAATAAAACTGAATTAATTGCAGGAGCCCCCAGGGATCAGTGTTAGGACCACTTTTATACATTCTTTTCATAAATGACATGCCCTTAGTTGTGAAACAATCAGTCAAAGACATATTTGCAGATGATGCGACCTTGCAAAACTCATCAAACAAGATAGATGAAATAAGTGAAAATCTCCCAATTGATATAACCTATATTCAGACATGGTGCAAACAAAATGATATGGTACTAAATGAAACTAAAACAAAAAGTATGGTAATCGGAACCAGACCGTCAATGAATTTCAAAAATAGAATCAAATCTACTTCTTGAAATAAACAACCATATCATAGAGAATTCTAAATGTGAGAAATTATTAGGGGTGTTTATCGATCAAAACTTAGGCTTTGATAAACATATTGACATGTTTATGTTTGAAAAAATGTATCTTCGAAAATTTGACTCCGAAACAAAATAAAGAAATATTTACCCTTGCGCACACGTAAACTTTACAAAATGTATCATAATGCGTATATTTTACCAGTGATCGATTATTGCCTCACTGTTTGGGG